>OY757315.1:105743472-107080972 GCA_963583905.1 Stenurella melanura | reverse complement strand
AAACAACGCAAAAAAAAGAATTTTTCACTGTGCCCAACAAACCTACAAAATATACTTTTATTAATTGTTCCGAAAAATAGTAACAAAATTTCTAGAAAATTAAATCATTTAGGTATCTACAATAAGTGCGAACAAAACAAATATAGGAAACATTTTGATTAATAACAAAGAGAAACTAAATAAAGTTGATAAATCTGGTGTATATAAAATCAATTGTAAAGATTGTAATGCTGTCTATATCGGTTAGAGTGGTAGAAGCGTTGTAAACAGGGTAAAAGAACATAAAAAATCAATCTTAAATAACAATAAAAATACAGGAATGTCAACACACTGTATTGAAAACAGACACAGATAACATAAATTTATTTCATTCAGAAAAAAAAAGGTAAACGTTTAGATCTGCTAGAACAACTAGAAATCAAAAAAAATCTTTCAAGTACAACCCTTGTACCACGAATGATCAACAAAATTTCTTGAATGCCCCTATAATAAACAAATTGCTAAGAACTATCCATTGATTTATATAATCAGTTTAGGTCCACTCCAACATTCCCATAATTAAGGATGTTGAACTAAGTGTTAAATAGATTAAGGTATAAATGGAAAAACCACATAGGAAACTTTAGTCTTCACTGTGTAGTAGTCTTGATAAAGGCCTAATACGCCGAAACATATGTAGAGTATATAATATTGTCACGCAGAAAATAGTCAAATCTGGGAAAGTAGCAAATGTTTGTTATAAATAAAACACTAGACCCTAGTCCATATTAAATCTGAAAACAATTAAATAATGTCAATGCCGAAAGTGGAAGTGTTTAATAATAAAACAAATATATATACCTACATAAACATAACATTGACCGGTATAAAGGTCTGCCAAATAAACAAGTAGTTGCAAAATATACAAAATGAATAATCAAAACAAACGCGGCTCTTGGTTCTTTTCATTGATTCAGTTTCGACGTTTTAGTGTCGACAGTCAGTCTTAGTTTGGGGCCCTCATCTTAGGATGTGGGGCCCAGGCCCCTCAGACAGTTTAATGATCTCCACCCTGGAGATTACAAGTTAAGTTGTATAGTGTAAAGTGTCAACTTTTCCTCCCCAAGGTGTACATTGGTAAGATCGTTTAAATTGTTATGTGTTCTATTTTTATTATGCGTATCATTGTTGTTGATTATTTGTATCTGTTGTTTATTCGTTATCCCTCAAACGAGTGTTTTAATAAAATCATGTAAAACCTGAAAGTTACCCTTCTTAACACACACTCTCTAAAGAACCCAAAGTCACGTCGCCTTTTTCCTATGTGACATATGGTGGAGGCGCTCCCTGAAAGATCCCACTAGTAGACTAGCAAGATGGTCTCTTAAACTATCAGAGTATGACTATCGAATAGTCCACAAGAGTGGGGTGGCTCATAAAGACGCAGATTGCCTTTCCAGGAATCGTGTGTTAAAACCAGATGTAAGTTTGGCGAAATTTGACATAGACGAGATACCAACATTCTTGTTATTATAGTCGGATATTACACAACACCACCGCGGACCCGGAAATCAGGAATATGAAAGACGCCGTGGTCAATTTTGCTGCCTCATCGATAGGATTAGCAAAACAGGCCAAGAATTTCAGGGTTATCGATGACGTCCTGTATAAAGTAAATCCAGCAACGTATGGCCTAGAGAACTTACTGGTGATTCCAAAATCACTAGTAAGTGAAATACTTTTTTCCCATCATTCCGAACCTTTATCAGGACATCTAGAGATTAGCAAAACCGTACACAGCGTAAAAAACCGGTATTATTGGCAGGGATTACAGAAGGACGTGGAGAGGTTCATAAAAGGCTGCGTAGACTGCCAGGCCAGGAAAGGCCAACAAAATAGGAAGCATGTTGGGCTGCTGCAACCTATTCCAGTGGGAACTCCCTTCGACCGAGTGGGGATCGACATTTTAGGACCATTCAGGAGGAGTAGGAATGGTAAACAAGTAATAACGGTGGCAACTAATTATGCCACGAGATGGGCAGAAACAGAGGCATTACCGTCGGGAAAAGCAGGACCAGTGGCCAAAATGTTGGAAAAAATTATCACCCGTCATGGCGCACCAAGTCATATTTTAAGCGACAGAGGACAGACATTTCGGTCAGAGTTAGTACAGGAACTCCTAAGAAGAATGAGCACGGTGAACCAATATACAACAGCATACCACCCTAACCGAGCGATTGAACAAGACGCTCGCAGATATGTTAGTCATTTACACGAACACAAATCAAACCAACTGGAACGATTTCCTGTCACACGTGACATTCGCGTACAACACAGCAAGACAAGACACCACAACGTTCTCTCCATTCATGTTAGTGTATGGAAGATAGCAGGTTCTACCCACGGAGGCGGACCTAATGCAACCGAGTAACTCGGTAGATGCCCGCAGTATTAGAGAAAGAGCCCTGGCGGCACGTAGCCTAGCAGTAGAGAATATAACTGCTAGGCAGAAACTCGATAAGAAAAAGTGTTCACCCCGGTAAGGAAGGTAGGCAGGAGCGAGAAACTTCTGTTACGACGGTTCGACACCTACTATATAATAAAAAGAATCGGTGAGGTGAACTACCAAATTCGGAAAGGACCTTCGAAGAAGGTGAAAAAGAAAATTGTTCAAGTCAGCCGTATCTTACCCTATCACGACCCGTGGACACCAGAAGTGGTGCCACAGGAATGGAATCGCAAGATGTAGGATAGTGTTGTATATGATAGTTAACATAAATGTTGTAAGTGGTAGATAATACAAATGGTAATAATGATAATTAACAGACAATATTTTAAGAATAGGGCTAGGTACAATCTAGATATTTCCCTGTCATCATAGTAAATTAATAAATTAGTAACATACTGACACATACTTTACTACAGGGTTTTAGCTTACTTCCTTTTGGGATATGTCAATTCCCAGGTATTAGAGGTTACCGCAGGGGCCTTCTAGCGGGCCTTGCCCTCTACGGTGAACTACGAGGCTACGCTACCACTGGTATATGAAGCAAATTGGTACGAGGCGGAAGGTCGGGATGAATCCCAATTTAAGGGGAGTTGCATCAACGATAAAGATAACAGGCCAGAATTCTGGCCAACTTAAATCATTTAGAAAATGTGTTTGAATCGGAGATCGCCGCTCTAGAAAATAGCTGGAGTACTAACTACCTAAAAAACTATACCACACAAGTGGAATCCTATTTTAGAAACGAAAGGGCATTAGACATCTTGGGGGAAGGACTTTCGTGGTGTTGTGGAGTGGCAACACAACACAAACTGGACAATTCAATAAGAGACGAACACTACTTACAAGAACAGCTTGCTAGACTGGATAACGGGCTATCAAAATCTATTACAAAAATTTCTCAAGATTCGGCAAAATTCTCAGAATATGAGAAGTCGGTCGCAACTTCATTCAATGTGACTCAAAACAAAACACACGACCTAGAAGACTTTACAAACAACCTCAAAAACCAAATTCTGGTACATGAAAACGCACAAAGACACGTAGTTTTATCAGTCTTGTGACGTAAAAGTCACCGTCGAGTCCCGATAGTCCAAAGTGACCAGCGAAAACTCGACTAACCCGGTTAACTTTGAAATGCGGTGAGAGCTGGGTTCGTAGGTAAGGTTAGAATTCAATGTGTCAAACTATTTTAATTTTAATTTTATTTTAACTTTATGCAAATGCTTGGAAAGCTAATTATATACGAATTATATAAGCTTGGGGGGCGCCAGCCAAATAACTTGACAGAGAATGGGATAGAGAACAAAACAACAAAGTAGAAAGCCAACGTATATAAAGGTAAAGTTTAATAATTAATTATAAAATGTATAAGGTAAATAAATTTAAATATATGTAAAAAAAAATAGGCTTATCTGCACTTTGCAGATATGAATATAGTATCCTTTTAAGAAGGTAGGTATAAACAGTGTAAATACACCCTTAAATTATAAACTATTAAATTTACAACAAGAGATCCATAAGATATTCATTTGTATTTTCATTTTTTAGCACCGAAAGCAGCTGCTCATGGTTTACAAATTGCATATAAAGAGCTTACAACATATTACATATAAACACTAAACAAATAAGAACGTGTTATGTATAAAACGGTGGCAAGAAAATGAGTGGCGACAAACTACAAAAAATATATATATATACGTTGGATTCAGTAGCGCTGGAGGCTGATGAGACTCCTCACAATTTTATGGTTGAACCAAATAAATCTCTCCAGTGGGATGAAAATAATTAATTGTGTCACTTACTTGGTCTATATTACGTACCCTCAGAATCGTACGTATTACCTGGGAAAATGTACAGTGAACGATGCCCAGACGACAACCCTGGACAACACGTCTGTTTCAAAGTTGCTAGTACCTGGTAACAGTTTCTTTTTTGAAAAAAATAAGGAAATACTGTGGTTCCAATAAATCCTTGAAATTCCAACAAATTTCTGTATTTGTATCTAGGCAGTATTCAACAAAAATAGGGCAATAGGGCTCCAAAAGAAAAACCAAGACAAAGAAAAAAACCTAAAAAATGCCATACCTTAATTTTATTGCCCAGGTATGTATTTATATTAAATGTTAAATATTTAAAAGCAAAATTACTGACCTTAGATGTTCTGAGGTTTTATTTAATTTAATTAAATAACTAAGAGACCTGGAGAACTACTTTTCTCTTCTCTCCACAAATTCTAAAGATGGCCGTCTCTTTTTTGTTCTTTCACCGTAAAAAATTTAATCTTTCTCAATAATATCAAATTTGCTTATTAAAATTCCCTAGATTTATTTGACATCTGTCAATTTGAAACCAAAACAATTCTCGAAATTATTTCTATGAATGACTATGAAAAATAACCAGGTAGCTTACTAAATTTTGAAATTTGACTTAATGATTAGTTATAATAACATCCTAATTTAATACTATTACTTGTTTTAGGAGGCTAACGAAAGGAAACCAGCATAAACATAGACCATATAAGGACGAATAAATAGAGAAGTAGTTACGCTGGAGGATTCAACGTCTTGATAAATAACAAGCAGGTAGTCGAAACCAACTTCACCGATGTGAACCGTCCAGAATTTCAAGCCACGAGTGCTTCTTTGTTTATCGCCGATAGGTTACATACTGTGCTTCTGTTGAAAGTATTTCATGTTTAAATTTTATCGGTACTTGCTAATTTTGACTTGCCACAGTCTTATACCGACAATTTCAAAACTTAAAACAGAATATTAGGATTACTAGGGCTATAAAAAGACAGGGCATTATAAATTCATGCAGACAACACCAAATCCCAATTTCCGTCATCGACCTCTCCGTACTCCTACACGACCTAAGAACCCTTAAACTTGAATTGACTACTAGCAATAAAAACTTCGAAAATCTCAAAATATTATAAGTTACCGTTATGCGACTGTACATTTTCAGACAACAAAATTACCACACATGTCAGAGTGCCTATTACTCAACAGTTTCAGAAATGGGAATTGTTGAAACTAACAACGACACCGTTTCGTGGAAGGATCAGACCTGTGTCATTCAACATAAGCCGGTGCTGTTGGCGGTATCGAGGAACTCCCAAAGTTTTAAAATTCAGATAAGGCAAATATCAGGTACTGGTTTGCACCACTACAAACCGTATTATGACAGACTTTGTTATATCCCACGATTTTTGGCAGACACCATCCAACGGCCAACCTGTGCCAAAAAACTGTACACCGGGGTAACAGTTGACGAACTTAATTACCATTGTCCCATACACTGTCACAAGTCAACATCTATGACAATCTCAGAAATCGATGAAGAAGTTTATGTCCTGGCATATCCCAGATCAGTTACCAAAACTGTCAGCAATAACCAAACGACTCACCTCACTGACAATGCATACAACTTCCTTGGAGCCATCAAAATTGTAGCACCCTGTTACTGTTAACTTGTCATGCAAAGCGAAGACGTAATACCAAAAAGGTTCCCATGTCAAAATTTACCCCGAGAAGCATCTATCACCGACATTATTCCAGGTGCCTGGTAAAACTTAAAATCATTCGTTCTGAACCCAAAAACACAAAATCACCCACAATACCTAAATTTGTCCGAATCACTCAATAGGAACTGGACACTTGACGTTCCATATTTAAACCTAACCTCTACGAATGACAACATACAGGAAGTGGTTGATAATGTGAAGGAGCATATTAAATACATATACTCAAATACGTACGGTTTCCATAGTGACACTATTTTTTTACTATGGAACTTCATGCTCTCAATAGGCTTCGCCATCTTCTCTTCAGGGGGCAAAAGCATTTGGCTGTATTCCCACATGTTATCAATTCTGTAAACGGTGATAATGGCATTCCGATTCAACACGATATATTTTCTGGTCTCTTGTGTGTGACATCAGCCCTATCCATGCTTTACTTATTCATAAAGATCCTCCTAAAATGGTGCAGCTCCCCTCAAAACCTCAGGAAAAAAAGTTACAAACCAGGCGAGCCGAAGGACAACGGCAGCAGGTCTGAGGACATACATGCTGGAAATACCAAGTGGATCACTCGATACTGAGCAGGGTCAAATGATCCACTGTATTTTACATAAAGAGAAAAAAGAGGAAGAAGAGAGTTCCTGAAACGCATCTCCCCTCTACACATAATACGAAATATTCTCGAAAAAGGGTAAACATTAGACTTTACAGGAAAAGTAGTACGTAGATTTTTTGTTTTTTGGGTAGCCAAAAAGTAATTAGAAATGAATTGTTAGGAATAGAGCTAAGGGGGAAAAAGACTGGTGCGCATATTTCTATATGCACACATATTCTTGGTTGTTTTTTTATAAGCAAATTATCAAGCTGGCTGTATTCGGAATCGAATAGGTGGTTTAGGCTAATAGTCAGATGGTGCGCAACATGGACTACTGCGCTCGAACTGCCCTGCAGACGACGTCGCAGTACAGGTGACTAAAATGTAGGAAAAGTAATGTAGGCAAATATACCGATAAACGATTATGCATAATCAAATAAGAGGAAGAAACATGGGAACCATTTTTTTTTTTTTGGCGGAACGTGTGAAATTCCGAAATTGAGGGCAAATAAAAAATTAAGTACATGATGGATTAAAGTACTTAAAGGTGAAGACGAAGAATACGTGGAAGATGGTTCTAAAAATGAGCTGAACGTCAACCCCGTCGGATAAAAGCTTGCAATAAGCATTCTCTACGTCAGGCAGGAAAAAGACTAAATGGAAAACCCATTTTTTTTCATAATTCAATGGTCACCGTGGCAAGTAGCCGGGACATGTTCAAGAATGAGAATGGGTTCCATATGAAAAAGTCTACTAAGAAGCCAGCCTCGCAGAATAATGTATCAAAAACAAAGGTTTAATAATGTCCTGTCCATGTTTAAAAATGAATTATTATTTGTTTGCTTATAATTGTATTGAAATATTATAAGAAATACAGGTTTAACTACATTATCCCTAAAGTACAGGTAAACCAAGAGCTCAATTGATAGGCGGAGTCAAGCCTGAGGGTGGTCTTGAGCCGTCCTACCTAACTACAGTCCAAGGCAAATGCCGTGACGAAACGGCTTTAACCGTATCAGTACTGGACATAGCAGATGAGGTTCTGGCTCCCATACCTTTTAAGCGGGCTTTTAAATGTGACTTCAGTGGATACCTCGAGATAGTAGACCGTACGTTTTCACACTTGTGCGAGCTAGACTCAATGTTTCATAAAAGTGTAACACCTGAGTTGTTTACGTACTATAGTGTTACGCAATACTGGATGAGGATCGCTGCAATTAAAAGGCACAGGGGTGACACCTGAAGCAATGCAGTTGCTGGAGAGGACGATGCATAAACCCTTAAATTAATTGAGTGTAACTGAAAGTTTGTTTAAAGTTCAAGTTGATAAGAAAGTATACACACAAAAACGGTACCCTAGGTATAAACTGAAAAAGTTGAAACATTTTTAAAAAATTTTCCTTTCCCCCCCGTCCAAAGTTAAAATCATTTCCAAAATAACGAAACATTGTAAATAATGTTTTTTCTTTTTATTAATAGTTCCAGTCGTATAAACTTACGAGAGGTGAAAATGCTTAAAGTACTTTCGCAAACGATTATAATTTAGTTGATTGCAGTCAAGGTCAATTTTATTATTAAATAATGCACCCACACAAAGCTTACTCCAGTATTATAAATAAAAGTTAAGACCATTAAACTAATAGTACAACTCAGCAATTTTGTAAACAAGCATAAGTTCATACGACTGGCCAGATGCAGTGTTAGTTTAAGAAAGAATTTGATGCGGTCAGCAAATATTTTACGTTAAATTCAAACAATGACAAATGCATTCGCCGACACTTTGGACATGAAACATAAAAATTGTAATTAATAGTTTAAGATAACAAGTACTTAATTTGCATCTAATAAAAGCGTTTAATGCGCTTGCCTTCCTGAGGGATGGTACCCGAAATGGAAATCTGTTCAAACAATCGGGGAGTTACAGTCATACGTATAATCCACATATCATAGTATGCAGTATCACCCAAGTTGAGCAAAGGGAGGGAGGGACTTGTGAATGACCTGGAAATCCGAGGGTAGGAGGCCCGATGGAAATCCTCCACGCCGACACTCACCACATACCAGGGCGGTGACCTTACCAAGCATTTTGTTTATACAAATGTCACCCACACACGGGCATTCTGGAGGAAATACAATATTTGCCCAAACCAAGGAAACTACAGGCTGGCCGACAACCTCAAGGCAGCAGGGATCAACAAAAATCGCCATGATGTAACTCAACCACACCTCTTAAGATACTTGGACCCGTCATCCCACAATATAAGACACACAAACAATAGGTGACAAGTGCAATTCCCCCACAATCCTGGAAGAACTGCGTGAACGAACTATAGTGATAGTGCCGAACTATGAATTTGAACCGGGTGTGCCAAAAAACTTTACCCAGCGTAGTTTACTGCGTAGTGAACATGACAAAAATTATTGTAAATTGATGAAAATTTTTAAATATTTCGGGAGGGTAGGCATCGGCAAAGATCCCATTTTTCTAGTCGTTTTCCATGATGTTGCATTGTACATATTAGTAAAACACCTTTAACGAGACTTTGCTGATGCTACCCCCGCTGAACTGTGATACTAGGATAAATAAAATTCTTTCTGTTGTTTTCTCCCTATTTAGGAATTATTGGAACTGAAGGGCCAGCTCTGCGGAGGATGGAAATATGTCACGCAGGAAATAGTCAAATTAGGGAAAGTAGCAAATGTTTGTATAAATAAAACATATTCGACCCTAATCTAGTTAGGAATTAAAAACAATACAAAACAAATTCAATGTCGATATTGGAATTGTTTAATAATAAAACAAATATATATATATAATAAACATGACATTGACCAGTATCGCAAAAAAGCAATTACAAAATATATCAAATGAATAACCAAAACAAACGGGGCTCTTTTCATTAATTCAGTTTCGACAGTGAGTTTTTAGTTTGTGTAGCCAAAGTTACACATCTCCTTCCAACATGCACCAATGATATGGCCATTTTCAAAGTGTTACAAATATTATTGTTATGTTTTGTGTCCCTAAACCATTTTATGGCCCAGTTCCAGAAAATAAATGTTATATTGTTTTTACATGTCTTGTTAATTACTGACAACCCCAACCTCTAGTGAAGCCAAGTGGCCCCTGTTATGACCATTCCGGTGGTCGCAACAATATTATCAACCCAGTAAACGGTGATAACGGCACTCCAGTCCAACACGACGTATTTCTTGGTCTCTTGTGTGTGGAATTAGCCTTATTTATGCTCCATTTATTAGCAAAAATCCTCCTAAAGTGGTGCAGCTCCTGAAAAACTCCAAGAAACGAATCACGAACCAAGGAAGTCGCAGCTTCCCTATGAACAACGTCAGATTCTAGGACGTACGTGCTGGAAATACCAAGCGGATCGCACGATATTGAGCAGGGTCAAATGATCCACTGCATTTTACATAAAGGTGAAGAAGGCGAAGAAGAGAGTTCCTAAAACTTCGTCTCTTGGTCTACTCCTAGTACGAAATACCCAGGTAAAGGAGTAAGCATTAAATATAATAGGAAAAGTAGTTAGATTTTTAGGACTATAGCAGTCAAACAGTAAGTTGAAATACATTGTCACCAATAAAGGGCTATAGTAGTCAAAAAGTAAGTAGAAATACATTGTCACCAATAAAGGGCTATAGTAGTCAAAATTAAGTACAAGTACAGGGTCACGAATAAAGTTAAGGGGGTAAAAAGACCGGTGCGCATATTTCCATATGTACACATAATTCTGTTTATTTTATTGGTAATCAAGTCGTTAAGCTGGCTGTACTCAGAGTCGAATAGGTGGTATAGGCTGGTAATCAGATGGTGTGCAGCATCGACTACTCCGCCCGAAGTGCAAATGACAACGTCGCGGCACAGGTAACAGTTTGACTACAATGTAAGAAAAGCAACGTAGACAAATATACCAAGAAATTATTATGCATAATCAAATAAGGGGAAGGAACAAGGGTAACAATAATATTTCTTTGCGGAACATGTGAAAGATTCCGATGTTGAAAGTAAATAAAATGTTTAATCACCATTAAACATATTTTTTTTAAAATACCTTCCTTTTCTGTAAATTATTCATTTCGTTTAATAAAAGTAAAAGTTTGTTTCCTCACCTACATTTAAGTAGGTTTATTTAGATTACTTACTATAATAGTTATGGAAGTCAGCAGCAGGTGTAGAAATAATGCTAGCTTGCATTCTTCTGATTTCATTATTTTTATTTCCTATATGCAATGTTTAATTGTTCTGATTTGTTATGCTTGTAAATTTGTATAAATAGATTTTAATATCGATTAATAAACCAGTCTCAACAATCCGTTGTTTCTCATTGATGTCCCCCTGTCCAAGCCATAATTACAAGGGTGTGAGGCTGCATCCTAGGGAACATTCAAACAAAGAAATAATAATTCTGCAGTTTTTTTCCACAAAATTGCTAATTATTCACTACGGCCGCACGGCACATTAATTCCTCGAGAATTACATTGTCGTTTACGTCCGTACATTGGTCCTTCGAGCCAAGCGAAATTACAGCTGTAAACTACAACACGCAGCTATATTTCCAAATCCCAACTGATGAATTAAAGAGCATAATCCTCACAGCAGACGGCAAGTACCTATGCTCGGCAGCAGTAGTCAAAAATATCGAGCCAAGCCCTAGTTGTATAATTGATGAAATATACCAGAGAAGCGAGCCCATGAAATGCCAAGTCAGAAAAAATAACATTCACTCTATCATATGGAAACAATTGTTCATGGCCAACACGTGGATGTTCATCGTAGCAAAGCCAATTCAGATCGCTATCGACTAGATGACAGGCTCGCCGAGTTGATGACGAAAGAAGAAAGTCTGCAGAAGCGACTCCGGACTAAGCATCCCAATGGGCCTAGGATCTGCTTCCCCACCAGCTTGTACCAGCAATCATTGGAGGACGGCGATAGAAGGAAGATCGAGCCATTTTCCAAGCTCGAGATGCTCAATATCGCCAAAGCTGAACTGGCCCACCGGGGTGCAACTCCTATCAACCTGCACCTCGCCGCCAGGTTCGAACGCCAGCTCGTTGACCAACGATGCCCCGGCCCCCCCAGGAACGCCCAACACCCAGCCTCGCCCGCAGATCGCCTGAGGCCTACACCGAGGTCCCTGCTCCTAAGCCTCGGACTCGAGCCCGACCCCCCCCCCCCCCCCAGGAATGTTTGCTGAACTTGAAGCCCCCGCTGCACTCCGCCATCTCTCAACTCGTGCCCGCACCAGGCCCGCCCACGACCCGGATGGACCTTCGACTTCCCGCAGGTCCCCCGCCCATGCCAGGCCCGCCCCGGACGCCCAAACCCCTAGGAGACCACGTCGCCCACCTACCCCCAGATGAGCCACCCTCACCCCCCGATGACGAAACACCCTGGACTATTAGCGACACCGAGGTCCTTGCTCCTAAGCCTCGGACTCGAGCCCGACCCCCCCCCCCCCCCTAGGAAAGTTTGCTGAATTTGAAGCCCCCGCTGCACTCCGTCATCTCCCAACTCGTGCGCGCACCAGGCCCGCCCACGACCCGGATGGACCTTCGACTTCCCGCAGGTCCCCCGCCCATGCCAGGCCCGCCCCGGACGCCCAAACCCCTAGGAGACCACGTCGCCCACCTACCCCCAGATGAGCCATCCTCACCCCCCGATGACGATACACCCTGGACTATTAGCTCTACTTTCTCCAGCGACCCAGGAACGCCACCACCTCCGCCTTCTGACCGGACTAGTGACCCTCCACCGTCACCTGCAGGATCCCCCGACCCCGGACTTCGCCCCACCAGTGACGAAGACACCGACGAAGAGGATCCCCAAACGCCACCACCCTTGTCCCCTGATCAGACCAGTGACACACCACCGTCACCACCAGGATCCCCCGACTCCGGGCCTCCCTCCACCAACGGCAGAGGATCCCGTTAGGACCTCCATGGAAACTCTCCTCCAGGACCCCTCCACAAGGCCTGGACCTTCTTCCCCTGGGGGAGTCCATCCTCTCTGGCAACGCTGACGCCTCCCGAGACGCCATCGACCGGATGTATTCTATCATATGGACTCCCAAGGCCCCAACAACCGCGGGCCCCGACAGCAGCATCTCCCCAACAACGATGCTGCTCCCAAGGAACCCCAGAGCCCGCAGAGCTTATCGCTATAAGCGATACCAAGAACTCTTCACTAAGGACAAGGCCTCCCTGGCCAACCTGGTCACCAGAGGAATCGAGCCTGGAGCCGCCCCTGTCGGACCCACCTCAGCCACCATTTACGAGCATTATATGGACGTATTCGCTGGTGCCGCCCCCCCTAGACGAAGAACCTGCCTAGACGAAGAACCTGTTACGGACCTGAAGAACCCCATCCCGGGCCTCTACTCTAGCCTTCTAGAAGAGGACATCAGAAAAGCCATCTGGGATCGACGGGCCTACAATTCCGCCGGCCCCGATGGAATGACTGCCGCCGACCTGCGACAGGTCCCAACGAGAAGCCTGGCAATTTTCCTTAACGCCATGCTTCTCACCGGAACCGTTCCACCCGCATTGAAAAGATGTCGGACTACGCTGATTCCCAAAGGCGAAGCCGACCCTGCTAACATCTCCTCCTGGCGCCCGATTACTGTAGCGAACATCCTGCTACGCACTATGCATCGTCTTCTCTCTGCCTGGCCGTCCACCCTGCCCCTCCACCCCTCTCAGAGAGGCCTTCTCATTAGATGGCACTATGGCTAATTCAATCCTGCTCCAGACCGTTATTAAGGAGTGTCGGAACAAAGCTAACCCATACACCATCTTGTCTCTGGATCTCCGAAAGGCCTTTGACTCCGTTCCACATAGCTCCATCCAACGAGCTCTCCAACGCTTCAGTGTTGATCCCCGGCTAGCCAAATTCATCACGGCCGGCCTAACAGGCTGCTCCACAATAATTACTGCAAATAGGGAACAAACTGACGTCATCCCTATTCTTCGTGGCGTCAAGCAAGGGGACCCCCTCTCCCCCTTGCTATTCAATTTGGTTCTTGACTAACTCATGTGCCAAATTAACTCCCTGCCCACTGGAATCAACCTAGGGGACACCCGAATACCAACTTTAGCGTACGCAGACGACCTTCACTCACACACTCCTCGAGGGAAATGAATATCGTCCTGGACGCCTGCGTACGCTATTTCGACTCCAGACACTGGAAGTGAACCCTGCCAAATACGCCAGCATCTCCACCAAGCTGGCGTCTTCCAGAAAGAAACTCTACCTCTCCTCCACCACCACCTTCAACGTGCGAGGAACACCTATTCCCTGGAGTCAACGCCGAGGCCAACTTCAAGTACCTCGGCCACAAATACGGGTTCATGGGTTCGGATCCCCCCTCTACTTAACCTGAAAAGGGCCCCCCTCAAGCCGCCCCAGAAGCTCCTCCTTGTCCAGGACTATATACTACCGAAATTCCTTTACACCCTCCAGAACCCCAGGATTACGCTCGCTATCCTGGATAGAGCGGAGAAAGCTGTACGGCGTTGCGTCAAGGAGACCCTCCACCTTCCCATCCAGACGCCCAACGCATTACTGTACGCTAGAAGGAGCGACGGAGGCTTGGGGGTGATGTGCCTTTCAGCGAAAATCCCGGACATCCTCCTAGGAAGGCTCAGGCGTCTCACCACCACGGGCGATACACAAATACTGGCCATTCTCGGAACCGAGTACGTCACTAAGTTGGAAGAAAGACTAGGCTCCCTAATCCGACCCTACGGCACTGCTGGACAACAACGGACATACTGGCGGCACCGCCTTTCCAACTCCTTTAGCGGCGCCGGGCTGCCTGAACACAGCAGCAACTCAGGAACCCACTCCTGGCCCCGGGACCCTCCCCCCCACGGGTCCGGAGAAGACTACGTTAGAGTGATGCAACTTAGAACTAACAAAGAGTTTAAACCCTCTGTCATGTGCTACAGCGCTGCCCTGCAACACACCACCAGAGAATAAATCGACACGACCACGCCTTCAACACCATTGCCCGGGCTTGCGCTTCAAGAAACATTCCCACCGAGGTCGAGCCCTCTATCCGAGCAACCGATGGCCGCCTATATAAGCCAGACCTGATAGTCTCGAAGGACGACAGCATCCACATCGTTGATGTCAGCGTAAACTGGGAGACCCCGCAGCCACTTTCGCACCAATTCCAAAACAAAGTAGCCATCTACTCGGTCCCCCCCTTCCTCGAGGCTGTCCAGGCATCCCACCCAGGAAAGACCATCTACATAGGCACCATCGTTATTGGAGCAAGAGGCCTCTGGTGCGACCTTAATGACGACGTCATCAAACGCATCGGCCTCCCTAAAGGCATCGCCGCATCCCTTACCTCCGGCGTCCTTCACGGAGGCATCTCCATCCATAGAACCTTCGGAGCTGTTGTTTGGGCCCCCAACGACGATAATGGAGACCTCCCTCCCCCTCTGCTACCTTGGACTGTTACAATTATTTATATTCATTATATAGAATCCTCTGTTGTAATTTTAATAAATCACATATATAATACCATCTTATATCTTAAGCCACGGGGGCTATCCCCGAAAAGTTTATTGTGAAATACGTGTTCAGTAAATGATTCCATAGCCGACATTGTTCCCACCCGATGGACTATTAGCACACAGGAGATGCTGTATAAACATTCAGTCAGCAACCTATATAGTCATGATATAACTCTACTACACCTCAAGGGAATGTACACTTCGATCCACCATCCTACAATCTACAACAAGGACAAACAAACAATAGGTGACAACGCCCCAAAAGCACCAACCCATGGAAGAATTGCGTAAACGAACTATAGCGATAGTGCTGAACTATAACTTGAACCGGGTGTGCCAGAAAACTTTATTAGTGAAAAGATCTCATGGTGAACATGCCAAATCTTTGTAAATTTCTGTAGGCGTAGGCGTCGGCAAAGATCTCATTTTTAGTACAAATCTTCGTTAACTTTAAACTACATGAAGATACGAGACTTTCTTAATGCTGCCCCAACTGAACTCTTATATTAGGAATCGTATAAATAAAATGCTTCCTATTTTTTATTTTATTACTTAGGAATTGTTGGTCCTAACTATAGAGTTGAGGGTCAGTTCCACTAGACAGAAATGTGTCACGTAGGAAATATTACTGATCATTAAAATTCTGGAAAGTAGCAAATGCGTATGTAAACAAACATATTCGGCCCTAGTAAGTCAATGTTGACATTAGAATTATTTAATAATAAAACACAACACTGACGTTATTTAAATTTTCGCAAAATAAACAGTTGCTAGTTATAGGAATTAAACAATCAAATCAATATTTCAGTTCCGGCATTTTAGTTAGTTAGATACAAAAACTAGAATATATAACATGTGGTATGCAGACTGTGGAGGCAAGGGTTGGTGGTTAAAGGATACAAAATACAAAAAAATTGTATCACTTTAATTACTTACACCTGCATTGAGTTAAATGCTCACGGGTTAGTCATGCTAGCTACAAAGTTATGAGATACACCAAATCTGCCTACCTTGGATATTAAGCGGCCAGCCATGTCAAAGATATTTCGACAAACACGAGCTATGACTGGTACCTTTTATACAGTTGTTAATTTCTCACTGGTGGATGTTCTAAGACGTTTTCGAAGAATACAAGCTCTTAATGAGATAAGCACTGTTTTAAGTAAGATTTTTGCTACTATTAATTAATTAATTCTAAATAGTAATTGGTTTTAGGTGGCACATTTTGATTTCCAAGAGAGGAAAACAAACGTTTGGGAGGGGGGAAAATGGACAATACCCTATTAATAACGACTTTAACTCTCTCAAATTAACGAATCAATTAAAAAAGATAAAAATGATGCAATATGTACCGCTAAGAAGTTGGGCATTTGCTTAAAACCTGATATTGAAGAAAAGAGTTGAAATAATATTAGTATAATAATTCCGAATGATCAGCGTTCGAGCAAAGACATCAGCGATATTGATACTGATGACGATTGCGCCACTATAACAGAGCCTGTCAAGGAGCCGTTAGTGAAAGTCTCAGGTACGGAGAGTGACGAAGAGGAACGACGAGATAAAAACTCATTCTCTTCATTTGAATCCCTTGAGTTAAAAGATTATTCCGGTTCTCTAAAAAAAGACAATCGACGAGAAATTGAAACCCACATATCTTAAAGTGACGCTTAATAATAAGAAGGATGTTGTGAAAAAATCGGCAAGTTGTTGGTATGTCTCCCAAAGTAAAGGTCGCCTTAGTAGCGACAGGATTTGTAGAGTAAGGGGTATGAACTCTAAAGTTTCGAAGGACACAAAGAACTCCAGTAGCTCAAATACTACTACCGTAGGAAGGCAAGTTTCAAGAAAAAAGGAACACTAAAAAGAAAAAGTAGTGCCTTATATGAATTTAACCTTGAATATAGCTACCCATGCATCATAAAATTTTTCCCAGAAGCTATTAACATCAATAACGTCGCCGAGACTTGCCAATGTAAACACAGAAGTATTGACACCAATTCGCGGTGTACAATATTTTAAAATTTTAATTTCTTATGCCCTTATGATATGACAGCCGATTGGTGTATTGAGCTGTCAAGCTTAGCGTTAAAGAATTTAAACAAAAAACACTGGAAAAGTCTTTAGCATTACCTGTGCCTACTGATATCGAAAAATTTAAAGAATTCATCGCTGATTCATTTAACAAATTAAACAGGAACATTAAAACCAATTACAAAATATTAACTGAACGTGTCTTAGCCCAAACGGTTATATTTAACAGAAAACGCGTAGGTGAAGTTCATCTAAAAATTGACGCCTGTAAAAAATATTGTAGCACAATCAATCAGGATTCATTTGTACAGTCTCTATCTGAGTTAGAAAAAAAATTGTGTAAAAGCCCCAAACGAATAGTAACTGCTCGTAAAGGTTCAAAACCTGTCCCTATATTATTTTCTAAAGAAGCTCAAATTTATATTGATTGTCTATTAAAGATAAGAGAAGAAAGGGATACAGTCCCAAAACCTAATCCTTATTTATTTGCCTATCCAAATTCAGAAAAGCACTGGATGTCAGGGAACAACAAAAATTAGCAAAAAGCTGTGGTGCTGAATATTTAACTTCCACGAAATTCAGAAAACATATAGCAACCACACTTCAGTTGATGTCTACGAAAGAGGATGAAATTGAGCAAATAGCTACTTTCATGGGCCATACTAAAAAAAAACCCACATGAAAATTTAAAGGTATTAAATTCTCAAACATAGGCTTTTTTAAAACCGGAAAAGCTTTGAAAGTAAGAATATCGAATCACGCTTGTGTCACGCAGAAAATATTATTAATTAGTCAAATCCAGGAAAGTAACAAATGCTTGTATAAATAAAACATATTCGACCCTAACCTAGTTATGAATTAGAAAACAATTAAATAAAGTCAACGTCGATAGTAGAATTGTTTAATAATAAAACATAAATATATATAATCATGATATTGACTTAGTATAAACTTTGCAAAACAAAGCAATTGCTAAATATATAAAAAGAATAATCAAAACAAACCCGCTCTTGGTTCGCTTGGTTCCCTTCAGTTCCTTGAGTTCCTACGTTGTAGTGTCGACAGTTAGTCTTAGTTTTGGGCCCTCATCTTAGGCATGTGGAGCTCAGACCCTTCAGGCAATTCAAGTGATCTCCGCCCTGGAGAGTGTGTAAAGTGACATGTCTTCCTCCTCACTCTGTATATTGATAAGATCGTTTAAGTTGTTATGTGTTCAGTAGGTATGGCGCCGGTTGAGCCTGGGAAAATTTTGAAGACCGTGGGAACTTTTGCCGCCGCCGCCGTCCCTTTGAAGATGCCGCCGCCAGGACCCGCCCCCTAATTTTCGGTAGGACCCACCCCCTAATTTTCGGCCACCCCCTAATTTTCGGCCCACTCCCTAATTTTCGGTAGGACCCGCCCCGCGAAAAAAACCTCTTACCACAGGCAGGATTCGAACCGTCGATCTTCGGGTTGGAAGTACAGCGTTCAACCCACTAGGCTATTGAGATACCTGACATCTGGCTGTATAATTCTGCTATACATGTCGTTGAGCGCACCGGGGTTTGCGGCGTACAGCTGTGGATGGAAAAACAAAGACCTCTTCTCATTGGCTGCTTACGGTTAAAGCTGTTTTGATTGGAGGTCATCACCTGGCACAGGTGGCGAGCCCTTCTGGTCGTTGACCTTTATAACTTGAGAACGGTATGAGATATGTAAAATCTGAAAGCTGCTTTGATTGGGTGGGCGGCAGGATTTGACGTCACTCGCCCACGGTCGTCGAGATGGTGCTACACCGGCTGTCGTTTGATATTAAATCCAAATAAGAATTAACAATGAAATAGAACTCCGAATTTTTTCAGTTACCGCTGACGCAAATGTAGGCCAAATAAAAAGCACAGAAATTAAGGCGGCCATCACTTCGGCGAGCCCTTCTGCCTAAGAAATATTTGTCGTCAACGTTAAAATAATTCTTTATTTATATCGGTTATAAAACATTCACAAAAGCTGAATAATACAAATGTTACAACCTCTTATCACACTTCCTGTGTTTCAGCGCTCTGCTCTTATCACTGTATGTGAACCAAGGCAGCTTTCACTAGTAATTTTTACTTTTTAAAATATCAGAACGACGTTACACTCGACCAATCTGATTTAAGCTTGTCGAAATTGGCTGAGGGTGTCACTCGGCCAACCTGTAAAAATGTATATGTCGAAACCAGGACTGAGGCCTCTAGATGTTCAGTCTAATGAGCTATTTCGACAAAGATTCACACCAACATTTTTCCTAATATATTTTATAGGACGTAATAGTAAAGTCAAATAAAAAGCAGGCGACCATTCCCTAGAGACACCCGGTAAGTAATTTTTTCTTAGTACGTATAGTTACAACAACCATAAGTGCAGGGCCGCTACTATGGATTTTCACCCCAATAATTTCCGTGGTTTGCAAAAATAGCTAGTAAAAATCTAGCTACTTTGCAAACCACCGAAATTATTGAGTGAAAATCCATAGTAGCGGCCTTACACTTATGGTTGTTGTAAATATACGTACTAAGAAAATATTACTTACCGGGTGATGGCCGCCTAGTTTGCCTGTTGATGGGGGAATCGGGGTAAATAAAGAAAAATAAAAATGTTTATAATTTATTAAATATGTATATAACAATACGTTTAAAAATAAAAATGTTTATAGTTTATTAAATATGTATGTAACAATACGTTTAAAAATAGGCGTGCCAGCACCGGCCCCCCGGGCCTGATTTAAAAATAGGCGTGCCAGCACCGGTCCATTTGATCACCACGGGCCTGATGTAAAAAAATAGGTGTGCCAGCACCGGCCCATTTGATCACCCCGGGCCTGAGCGGGATAAGAGGTGGCGGCGGTGTCTCATAACTGAAACAGAGAAAAAATTAGTAGCACAAACCAACGAAAATAACTAAGAAAATAATACCTCTCCCGGGGGTGGGGGGCAACTCCTCGTCATCGCTGAAACAGAAAAAATTTAGTACAAGGCGGTGGGGGCGCGGAAACAGGCGTGAAAAATACCTGTCAATAATGATGGTGTCCGGCGGCTCCTCGTCCTCGCTGAAAACAGAGAAAAATTTAGTACATGGCGGTGAAATAAGCATGAAAAATACCTCTCCGAGGACGTATCAGGGGGCGGTAGGAGCGGCATCTCATCACTGAAACAGAGAAAAATAATACCTCTCGCGCTTTTAAATAAAAAATACTTACGTTTCTCCCCACGGGCAAAAACAGCGACAGCCCGCGACGCAGAATAGCTCAATGTCACTAAAAATAATTTATAATTGAGGTATTTTATAACAAATTTATTGTAATTCACTCACTTTTCTATATATATTCCAAAATCGGAAAGCTGGCGTCTAAAACACCAGCCAGACATTTTTTTGAACTATCGATCATTCTCAGAGAGTTCATTTATATAGGCGAACAAAAAACCTCAAAACCGCGACCGCGACGGGATATTACTTCGCGCCCAAGCAGCCCTCGTCCGGGCTGAAAACCTCAAATCCGCTTGGCGGTAAAAATAAGTGTTAGGGGATACATCTAATTTAAAAAGATGAAAAATACGACCCAGACTTAGACAACAGATTTTGATAACAGGACATCGGTTGCTGATGTTAACGTAACGTGCGTGTTTTCTATTCATCACACACCCTGTACATAAACTAAGTTAAAATCAGTGAAAGATAGACATATATTCTTTACAAACAGCCATATGATAAAAACGCTTCAGTATTCTTAAGCCAATGTACCTACTTAGGTACCTGACTTAGACGAAAAAGGCATTAGCAAAGGGCAATTGCTAAACTGCCGATAACTGAGGCCACCCAAGTAAAGCACACATGGCATAGCTATTGAATACCAGCTCATATGGAAATTGGCGCCAGAGAGTCGTCTGACAAAAAAATCAAGGGTGGTCAAGCCCACGATTTTTTAAAAGGAAGACGTTTTCTAAGGGCAGTGCAAACTTACGTCTTGTCTAAAAAAGATGTAATAATTTTCTGAGCGAAAAGCGTATCAACGTCGACTCGCACAAAGAAGTGAATTCAGCAAACAGTGTTCTTAGCTTCCATTTTTTTTTTTTTGCAGTGCCACTTTCAATTTCACTTAATTTTTTTTAAATTCCTATACAGAGTGCTTTTTATTATATGACTGAAACGGGGCCAGCTTCCCTCATCAAAATAAAAACTAAACTAAACCGCGACGAGCCGTGAATTAAAATAGACATTTATAAAAGTGTACAGGGTGTGCAGTGAATATAGTGTCACTGGGCTAACAGTCAGGACTTGGTGAGATAATTCCAATTTTATTTAATTTTTGTTTCTTTTCGACAGTCACGGACTACGCGCTGACTATGTTTTATTTTTTTTTTTAATAGTTAAATTATCCGTTTCACTAAATTCTTTTTACGTCACGCTTATGGTCAATTTTTTGTTTGTTTTATTTTAAATTTTTTTTTCTCTCTCTAAGTTCGTTTAGTTGCTTTACGTCGATCCATTTATTAACTACCTAGTATCATTCCCAGTTACAATGTTACTTCAAAAAATTGTTGCTTATCTAAACTCTCTCATTAAAATTTTTTGTTTTTGAATAAATGCATTTTGTTAATCATTTTTGGCTTTGGCACTTTAAATTAATTAATTATTCAGTGTACAAAGGATTCGTGACTTCATCAGTTACGATGAGCAATTAAACAACTGATTCCCTTGAATTCATTTTATCGGGTTATAATAATTTCGCAAAGTTATAACTATTGGATGGGTGCATTAAATAATTAATTATTCACGATATCCAAACTCAGGGATTCGATAACATTTTACAGTTAAGGCTTGTGTCAAAGTATTTGATTTAAATCGTTATAATTTTCTTTTTGTTTTGAGAAATGTAAATACTCCCAGAACTATCATAACAATACCGTTTTATTAATTCAATTAATAAATAATTAAGTTAAGGCAAATTTACTTAATTAACTTTTGTTTTTTTATTTTTATTATTTTTTGTTGTTTTGGGGAAATTTAGATCATCTCAAAACCACGGCTAGTTAATTTTGGTCCTTGTTACGACGCCCAATTGTTTATTCATAGGTTTGTTTTCATTTTTTGTTTTTGTTCACCATTGATTGCTAACTTTTGGTTAATTTTCCAATTGGTTCACATTACGCCAAATTATTTTATTTTACTGTGTTTTTGTTTCCTAAAATTTATTTTTTTTAATTTTTTTTGTTTTGTTGTACATAGTCTAGGACAGGCAATAAATCTTGTAATAGTAAAATTGATCTTTTACTTTTACCAGAAAATAGTAGTTGAGCAGTTGGCGGGGGATGGTCCTCGACTGCAGTCTAAGATCACAGTGCCTATCCGTAAAGAACTCACCCTGAGAGTCGATCAGATCGCTTCCAGCCAAGCGTGGTGCTACTGGCGCCCATACGAAATAAATTTGTAGCATTCACGCTAATTATTTCGTGCTGGGAATTGTCCCAATCGAAACGCGATCGACGTCGACACTGACACAGGAAGTGTGATAAGACAATCCGTTACACTTTGCAGCGGCCGGAAAAAATATGGTTTGATAACGAAAGAGTTTTTATTTTACACAGTGGTCTAGTAACATACTCCTGATTTTGACAATGGTATTTTCATTCAAACAATTAATTCCAAACAAGTCCATATTGAAGGGGCCGGCAGATGTTAGTTTGCCCAAAAATTCGTTATATGCGTAATAAATTTGATTCCTAAAAAAATACAGGTTTCCATCGATGTACCTAAACGCCCCGTTTATATCAGCTGGTATTCCTGGAAATAAATCTGTGATTTCCCCGCGCGTTTTAACTTTTAACAAACACTCATCAAATTCTGCAAAGTATTGGTTATCGTAAAAAATGTATGTTTTACCAGAATATGTGGCAAATACTGCCTTAATATTTTCACCCTCCAAAGGCTTTAGAATATTTTTAATTGTAAAGCTGGGAAAATTGAGTACATAAACCAAATTCCCACTAACTGCTACAATATCGCCAGAGGGTCTTTGATAAATGTGAGAAATTGGCGAAAATGGCAATCGTTTGTGAATAACGGGTTTTCGACGACTGATCAACCCCAATTCCCACACATATTCGCCGCTAAATATATACAGGTTTTTATTAGCTATTAAAAATGTATTTGAAGTAATTTGGCAAAAGTCTGGCTCCAAATCTTCTGTGGTAGTAGTAGTAGCGGTCGTTGTTTCCGGAACACCATACAGGGCCTGAATTCCGATGATATCGTCCAGGGATAAATTGTTGATAAACCTGTCTGCATATGCAAACATAATCGAATTGACATCTTCACTGTGCTCCAGCTCCAACGCGTGTCCAATCTCATGCAATATAACTGTAAACAGGCTGGTTTTTCCCTTCGGGGCTATATCTAGACCGGCATACCAATCCTCGCTTTTGTCCAGATGAATTTCAACACATTGATCGTTATCGAGATAAAAGCCATGAGCAAGTACACCCCCGCGTCCATCAAAATCATATTGACAATCGCCTCGACGGCATTGCGCATGATTTTTGTGATGGAGAGGCTGATTTGCATATGTAATGGCAATATCCTTTTCAGAATATAAAAATTTCAGGTTTGATACACGCTCCCATGTTCTAAACGCTTCTAAGGCGACCTTCTTAGAATTTCCATCGGCGTGTGGGAAGCACCAAGACAAAGTCGATTTATGCCATCGTTCATGGTGTAACGAAAAATTGTCAATGTTATCGTGCATACCGCACCGAGGTTTTTTCATTAACTCCTTTGTTTCGTTATTTAGAGCTCCGTTGGCGGGTAAACCATAATATTTTTGAAAATTTATGAGAGCCTTCTCCTCAAGTATAGCCGCGGTGGATGTGTACTTTTTCAAGGTACCCATAATTCTGTAGATATTGTATAGCCCGCTCGCGTTCGAAGGCTAAGGCTATTTGAAATAGACAGCCGGCAATTATCAACTGCATCCTATCACTGCCCAAATTAAAATTAATATGTATGGTACGTGTTGTCGTTTTCATAGACAACGAAAAAATTGGGGTGTGTAGTTTTATTGGGACACGGTGTGTGTATCGTAGATGCGGATGTGGGCTAAGAGCGCTTTGGCCTGGTGTTATTCCGTTATGTACTGCAGAGCAAATAACATGTACTGTGCTAAAAACTACAGCGAAAAGAAAACCCCTAGAACAGTCGGGTAGAAATTTTCGAGTAGAAGTGTTAGTGTAAAAGTGTCTCAGCCAATCAAAAATGGTAAGTTCCAACTTAACTGGTGTAGTGAATGACTAAATGACGGTCGTAATTATGAACTTACAGGCTGTGGGTTCGCAACGGCGGAAAGGTTCAAACTGTGAGTGCTCGAGAGGCTGTCGGGGGTTCGTCATCAAAAATGATAAGTATTTTTAAATTTTATTACGCGAGGGCCAATTATGTACAGGGGTCTACTACCATTTATTCAGCCTGAAATTTTTAACTGTTGCTACCTTTTACCAATCACAGCCATAGTTTGCCTTTTAATTAGAAAATGTATTTGTTATTCAGTGTCGTTTAAATATCACAGATATTTTTGTCTCCGAAATTTTGGAGAAAAACAACATCATAAATTACAGCTGTTATTTTAATCGTAATTTTTTTCACCACAGATGTTCTGAATTGAAATTACAGGGGTCAGATTTTTCATTTTCAATCTGAGAGCTTTACATAGGCGGTTTTAAAAGCACAACTACATAATTAAGATTTCAGTCTGAACTTCACAGATACAGTTTATAATTCACAAAACATATTTTAATTTTAACTACAAAACTATTAAGAAATCTGCGCTCGAAGGGGGGTCAACTAAACGCAATTTAAAAACCAGAGATATTTTTGTCTCTGAAATTTTGGAGAAAAACAAGGTCAAAAATAATTATAGGTTTTCGCCGTAGATTTTTAATTTTCGGTAGCTTAAAAATTACGGGTAATTTTAACTACGGCTTATAATAAATCTATACTTATAAAACGACAAATAAAAATTCAATTATGAAGTTACAGTTATTAATTTTTCACCACAGATATTCCGAATTGCGGAGGGCTTTATATTATCGTGTCAGATTTTACACTTTCAATCTGAATTTTGGGGCTATAGTCATTTTTTAAAATTATAGCCATACAGGGTCGATCATAATCAAGATTTCGATCTGGAAAGGGCTGCTTGGGCGCGAAGTAATATCCCGTCGCGGTCGCGGTTTTGAGGTTTTTTGTTCGCCTATATAAATGAACTCTCTGAGAATGATCGATAGTTCAAAAAATGTCTGGCTGGTGTTTTAGACGCCAGCTTTCCGATTTCGGAATATATATAGAAAAGTGAGTGAATTACAATAAATTTGTTATAAAATACCTCAATTATAAATTATTTATAGTGACATTGAGCTATTCTGCGTCGCGGGCTGTCGCTGTTTTTGTCCGTGGGGAGAAACGTAAGTATTTTTTATTTAAAAGCGCGAGAGGTATTATTTCTCTCTGTTTCAGTGATGAGATGCCGCTCCTACAGCCCCCTGATACGTCCTCGGAGAGGTATTTTTCATGCTTATTTCACCGCCTTGTACTAAATTTTTCTCTGTTTTCAGCGAGGACGAGGAGCCGCCGGACACCATCATTATTGACAGGTATTTTTCACGCCTGTTTCCGCGCCCCCATCGCCCTGTACTAAAATTTTTTCTGTTTTCAGCGAGGACGAGGAGCCACCACGGCAGCCAGGTACCATCATTATTGACAGGTATTTTTCACGCTTGTTTCCGCGCCCCCACCGCCTTGTACTAAATTTTTCTCTGTTTTCAGCGAGGACGAGGAGCCACCACCGCAGCCAGGTACCATCATTATTGACAGGTATTTTTCACGCTTGTTTCCGCGCCCCCACCGCCTCGTACTAATTTTTTTCTGTTTTCAGCGAGGACGAGGAGCCACCACCGCAGCCAGGTACCATCATTATTGACAGGTATTTTTCACGCTTGTTTCCGCGCCCCCACCGCCTTGTACTAAATTTTTTCTGTTTCAGCGATGACGAGGAGTTGCCCCCCACCCCCGGGAGAGGTATTATTTTCTTACTTATTTTCGTTGGTTTGTGCTACTAATTTTTTCTCTGTTTCAGTTATGAGACACCGCCGCCACCTCTTATCCCGCTCAGGCCCGGGGTGATCAAATGGGCCGGTGCTGGCACACCTATTTTCTTACATCATGCCCGTGGTGATCAAATGGACCGGTGCTGGCACGCCTATTTTTAAATCAGGCCCGGGGGGCCGGTGCTGGCACGCCTATTTTTAAACGTATTGTTACATACATATTTAATAAACTATAAACATTTTTATTTTTAAACGTATTGTTATTTACATATTTAATAAATTATAAACATTTTTATTTTTCTTTATTTACCCCGATTCCCCCTTCAACAGGCAAACTAGGCGGCCATCACCCGGTAAGTAATTTTTTCTTAGTACGTATATTTACAACAACCATAAGTGCAAGGCCGCTACTATGGATTTTCACTCAATAATTTCGGTGGTTTGCAAAGTAGCTAGATTTTTACTAGCTATTTTTGCAAACCACGGAAATTATTGGGGTGAAAATCCATAGTAGCGGCCCTGCACTTATGGTTGTTGTAACTATACGTACTAAGAAAAAATTACTTACCGGGTGTCTCTAGGGAATGGTCGCATGCTTTTTATTTGACTTTACTATTACTTCCTATAAAATATATTAGGAAAAATGTTGACACGAGTCACACCCTCAGCCAATTTCGACAAGCTTAAATCAGATTGGTCGAGTGTAACGTCGTTCTGATATTTAAAAGAATAAAAATTACTAGTGAAAGCGGCCTTGGTTCACATACAGTGATAAGAGCAGAGCGCTGAAACACAGGAAGTGTGATAAGAGGTTGTAACATTTGTATTATTCAGCTTTTGTGAATGTTTTATAATCGATATAAATAAAGAATTATTTTAACGTTGACGACAAATATTTCTTAGGCAGAAGGGCTCGCCGAAGCGATGGCCGCCTTAATTTCTGTGCTTTTTATTTGGCCTACATTTGCGTCAGCGGTAACTGAAGAAATTCTATTCTATTCTATTTCATTGTTAATTCTTATTTGGATTTAATATTAAACGACAGCCGGTGTAGCACCATCTCGACGACCGTGGGCGAGTGACGTCAAATCCTGCCGCCCACCCAATCAAAGCAGCTTTCAGATTTTACATATCTCATACCGTTCTCAAGTTATAAAGGTCAACGACCAGAAGGGCTCGCCACCTGTGTCAGGTGATGACCTCCAATCAAAACAGCTTTAACCGTAAGCAGCCAATGAGAAGAGGTCTTTGTTTTTCCATCCACAGCTGTACGCCGCAAACCCCGGTGCGCTCAACGACATGTATAGCAGAATTATATTCGAATCCTGCCTGTGGTAAGACGTTTTTTTCGCGGGGCGGGTCCTACCGAAAATTAGGGAGTAGGCCGAAAATTAGGGGGTGGCCGAAAATTGGGGGGTGGGTCCTACCGAAAATTAGGGGCCGAAAATTAGGGGGCGGGCCCTGGCGGCGGCATCTTCAAAGGGACGGCGGCGGCGGCAAAAGTTCCCACCGTCTTCAAAATTTTCCCAGGCTCAACCGGCGCCATACCTACTGTGTTCCATTTTTATTATGTGCACTGCAAAAAATTTTGGTGTAAATTTACCCCAAAAATAGGAGGCAACTTTTCTACCTCCTATTTTTGGGGTGAAATTACTTTCATATGTAAAGTTACATGTCAAAGGTAAATTTAAATTTCTGAGTTAATTTCAAGTGAAAAGTTACACACAGACGTGTAATAGTACCGAGGAATCTTACACAATATTTGGTAAAAATACCCACGAAATTTACATTAAACCGCTAAAATTCAAACGGAAATGTAAAATTTACCAGGAAAATTACGGAGTTTGGGTAAAATTATAGAGCAAACTTACATGTTAGAGGTAATAATGACCTGTAAAAATACCGATTAATTTTTCATGATGTCGGTAAAAACACTGTTGAAATTTGCATTAAACCGGTAAAATTCAAACGAAAATGTAAAATTTACTGGAAAAATTACAGAGTTCAGGTAAAACTACAGAGCAGAGTTACATGTAGATGTAATAATAACCGAAAACATGTCAGTTAAAACTATGTCAAATGTCGCTACGTAGAGGTAAGCACGTCTATTTATTATATATAAATATACCTACCTATAATTAATTAAGTACAGGCACACATTTACGTAAATTTAATAAAGGGAGAAAGTTTTTATTCTAACAAATTGAATATGTTTCAAGGAATTGAAATAGTGAAAATTAAAGATTCCTTATTTGAAATAAGTCGCTTTCCTAATGATTAACTTATTAAACCCTGTGTAATTAAAATTTTACTCAGAATTTTAAATACTTATATGAAAATTGCAAATGATCCCAAAAATTGAAGGCAAAAAAATTGCCTCCTATTATAAAATATTGGCGCATTGTGGACCCCATCAAAAATATTTCAAATTATATTAAATCTTCACAAAAAAAAATTCTAATACTTACCTACTTACATTCAAAATTCCGTCTTTTTCATTAGTTCTGAGCGTCAAAAGTTATTTTTCTTGCACACCGACCGTGCCAAGGAAAACAAAAACAAATATTTAGAAAGATTTTTTTGCACGTTTTTCAAAAATAAATAACTTTTGAGACTCAATACCACACATAAATTATAGACTTCTAATGCTGGTTTTAGAAAAAACAATTCCGACGTTTTATGACATGCTAAGCCTATTTCAATAATGTATACGACTTGTATATAAAGTTTGTATTGTGCACGAGATTTTATAAAAAGGGTCACTTTATATAGGTACTTGTTGCATAAATAATCATTGACATAATGCTAAGCAGAAACAAGATGCATTGAAAAATTACTTTACATTAATTGCTATAATTCCAAAGATATTTACACTTAAGATACTATCACTTGATCGCATCCTTGAGATATTCTTCTGAAATAAAGATGTTAATATCAAAATAATAACCAAACACAATAAGGGAAAAATATATAAGTATATTAGAAAATTTGTTAATACAACTGTATGAGTATGTTATACTATAAAAAGTTGAGATATTTTATTAAATTATTATTAAACAATGACCCGTTTTTTTAAATTTAATGAGCGTTCAGTAGACCCATTGTAGCAAAGTTAAAAAAATACTTTTAAAAATCGGCTATCAACTGATGAGGGGGACAAAATTTGGGATAAACACGATTCTTAACCACTCTGTGGTATGTCGTTCAAGAAAAACATTTGTACAATTCATTTTTATTTGCCATAAAACATCGAACTTGTCCAGTGTACACAAAAGTAGAAAATCCCTTACATTAAGATGGCAAAATATGTTATTTGAGGGTTCCAAGGAAAAACCTGTATACCTATAGAGAATTAAAACTAACCAGAAATAACACGAAATAAGCAATACTTTTAATAAAAATTTAGAACTCCCGCCAATTAGTTACCAGTCAGAGTGACGTATGTCAATTGTTTTAATCCTTGTGTAGTATTTAATCTTTTCAAAAGATCTACAACGGATAGATAATTTTCATTCTCAAATGCAAACTTTAAACTTTTTCACTTAGGCTTTTATTAAAATTTTAATGCAAACACTGATGTTATTTATGATTTTCTAATAGGTACATATCACAGTGAATTCATTGTCGCCAATAAAGTGAAGTGAAACTAATACTCTGCTAATTACTTACCTTTGTTTGACACTGATGACTGAGGGTATGACATTGTGCTGGGATATTTGTAAAATTAGGGTGTATTTTGACTATTTGACACTATACCGTGATCCAAATACACACCAAAAACTAACTAATCGCGTATTGAAGTGTACCTAATACAATCTATTGATGGTGTTTTACTGTGTACATAAAATAAAGGTAAGGTATTGATAATGCCCCCTCGCGGAAGATAATGCAAGGAAATGATGCATCATAGATGGTAAATATAAAATCCCACTGTGTAAAATTCCATACACGTAGATGATACTGTACTCCAGAAATGTAGGAATTTTACTAACACACAAGGTAAATGTACAATGATTCTGTGTAACATTACCTCTAAATTGATTTACCAGGGAGCTTTACCCAAAATATTGGGTAAACAAAATGTTTCACTCTTTTTGCTGGTAAAGTTACATTAAAGTTATTTGTAATTATTACACGCAACAACGGTAAATTTACCTCCATGTCTTACAGTGTTCACCAAAAACTGGAATATTACATTAATGCAAGGAAATATTACATAAATACAAGGAAATTATGCACCGTAAGTGGTAAATCTACAAAGCCACTGTGTAAAACTCCATACATAGAGGTTACTGTACACTAAAAATATAGGAATTTTCCTAACACACAAAGTAAATGTACAGTGATTTTGTGGAACACTGCCTCTAAATTGATTTACCGAGGAGGTTCACCCTAAATATTGGGTAAACAGAATTTTACACTCTTTTTGCTGGTAAAGTTACCTTAAAAATATGTGTAATTATTACACACAACAAGGGTAAATTTACTCCCATTTTTTACAGTGTGTATTATTTTTGTTCTTGTTGATTGTTTTGTTTGTTATTCCGTAACCAAGTGACTTTTAAATAAAACCATGTAAATTCTTAAAGTCGCTATTCTGTAACGCACATCGCTTCAAAAACCCTGCGTGACATATGGTGGAGGCGCCGGGCATTCTTTCCCAGGTAATACATGTAAACAACAAATTTTAAAACGAATTTTTTGTGATTTAATATAAAGAAAAATAACATATTTTTCTCTTCAATATACCACTAAGTATTGGTAAAAGCATACGGACCCATCTGGTACCTGATAAAAGGCACTTGGCAAGGTTGGGACAATGGGCATCTTAACACATGCCCACAACCTAAAAAGAATAACAGTACAGACAGATTTGTAACATGAGAAATATCTGTTTACGATTATGATGAACATACACACAAAAAGAGACTAATTAATGTCAATTTCTTCTGATTTGTAATATTATTAGGAAAGACGATTGTTATCAATTTATTAAATATAGTCCCGAGTTGATGTGAGTTCAACGAGTTTGAAATATTCACGGTACCTGCTAAGGACAAAGAACTGGTCCTCGCGGAATGTTGGCGCTCGCAGTACGGTTTAATTTAGCTTAAACGGTGTGGGTTAGCTAAGGTCAGCTTCCACCGCATCAATACTAGTCCCAGCAAGGTTGCAGTAAGGTTTAATTTGGCTTGAACGGCGTGGGTCTACTCCCACCGCATTCGTTTCAAACTGATTATTATTTAAAGACGATCCCGAGTCTGCAGCATCACAGTTTGTTTCAAACAGTTAAATAGAAACTTAAAATATGAACTCCAAAATCATCAATAAAATTGTTTACCCAAGTAAGAAGCCAAGTAGGCTTAGCTGTAAGAAAAGTGCCAGTGAATTATATGAAGATGTGTCCTTTGAGGAAAAAGTGGTTAGGGAACTAAACACTGCTAGGTTGGATGACACCGTGGCGTCCGGCATCCTGGTTTTAGATGGAAGTTTCTCTGAATTGAAGCCGATAACAACAACTACAGCGTCCTCGGCTACAACTCCAACGTCTTCGGTGAGTGCAATGGGTTCGACGACTGCAACGTGTTCGGCGACTATGAAAACGCCGTTAACTGTTCTGGCTGGATCTTCAACGGGGGCGCTGGAGATATCGGCATGTCCAAGATACATAGGGTTCGAACCAACCACGATGTCAACGCCAATCAGGGAAGCTGAAGACGCTGCGTTGCTGTCAGTTGATGTGGCAGCGCACCTTACAACCATGGAGGAAAACGTTAATAAGCAAATAGCAGTGCTTCAAGTTAAAAAGGAGGCTCTACTAGATGATGTGCGCGGCTGCCTCAAGGAGAAATGCGGTAGGCACATTAAGCTCCTAAAAATATCAAAAAACAATGTGGCTACTAAAATTGTGCAGTTGAGGCAGCAGCGCAAAATGTTTGACAAAATGATAGCCTCCTTAACCGCTGATGAAGCCAAAATAGATCAAGAAATTACGAATATTGGGTATTTCGCGGATCATTTCCCTTTTACTGACTGCGAAATGCCCACGCGATTCTAATTTTCATGATTTTTATTAATTTTTTATTCCTGTAAATATATTTGTAGCATGTAAGTGTAGATATAAGTGTGTAAATATGTTTTTATCATGTAAGTATAGATATAAGATTGTAAATATTAATTTTAATTTAATTAATTTTTATGCTTTATATTTCTAATAAATGTTTTATTATCTCTATTTTCTTTTCATTTAAACTACTTCTTTCTGAAAATTATGATTTGGTAAAATAAATAAATAACCTGATAACAAATTTTATAAATATGCAAACAAGTTTTTAAAGTATTGCACGAAAATATTTCGGCAATAACATATTGTCAGTGAGAATACTAATATGGTAATTAATTTTGAAATAATATAATTTAATTACCCAATTTAAAACTGTAAACAATTTGATAATTATAATGTTAATAGTCATTTCATATTTCTAGTAATAATTCTTATTACCACATATTAATAGTATCATATAAAAGTTTATTTCATTTAGTACTTTTTCAAATTCACAGATATTCATGGGAAATATAACAAGATATACTATCAAATTAGTTAATTTTCAACATAGTCCAGATAAAACCAAACAATTCTAAATTTTATAGTAGCTTCTAAAATAAAGTCACTAAAATTCATGATTGCTAATAATAAAAGACAACAGTAAGTTTCAGTTTTTTTATTCAGTCATATTACAAATATATATTCAAATAAGTACAAGACATATTATTTCGATGGTATTAATGAATATAATTTCTGTACTATCTGTATGCAAAGTTTGCATATTTGATACAAATATTAATACAAAGTACTACAAATATTACTTATTATATTTAAAACTAAGAGAATGTATAAAACACCATGGATTTTCTTAGAACATCTAGCAGGTGTTGATTCGTAAGTAACTACTGCCATTTTATTAGGATATGAATTCATCATACCAGAGTTTAAAGCTGTTGCAAGTGAACTCTCCTTCACAGTATTTAAATCGAATTTTTCTTTGATTAACTTCGCATACAAGCAATTCTTACTATATTTCAAATGATCTTTAATGGCCATGTCACCAATTATCCATCTATGAATTTCTACCTTACACCAGAAACATCGCACAATGTCACTTTCACCTGTATAGTAAAAACCTGCTAATGTAAGCTCAACAGGGGGTAAAACACCAGTCCATCCATCGAATGACATTAATCGTTCATCAAATGTGTTATATGAAAGATAACTATATATACCTGAAAAATCTTCAAGACACATTGCTTATGTGAGAAGATAATTTATTTTGTATACGGGGTACTTGAGTCAGAATAATAATAAGAAAAATGTTTATATTTTTTTTTAACTGTGAATTGGTAAAACTTATGATATTTTTGTATGAAGGAGATGTTTCGTTGGGGTGTGGAGGTGTATACTAAACCTGATGAGAGTTTAGCAGCACACATTTATTTCAGTAAGAATTCTAGAACACCTCCCACCACAATTTATCCCAATTAGAGCATTTATTTTTCAATGAGAGAACTAGAACACCTCCTACCATAAAACCCCCACCACACTACCCTCCTTCTTCATTTATTAATGAGAGAATTAAAACCCCCTACCACAAAACCCCCACCACACCACCCCCACTTATCAATCTCCGATTGGTGGGGGTGGTGTGGTGGGGGGTTTTGTGGTAGGGGGTTACAGTTCTCTCATTCTTTACCTACTTATTGTATAGCCCGCTCGCGTTCGAAGGCTAAGGCTATTTGAAATAAGACAGCCGGCAATTATCAACTGCATCCTATCACTGCCCAAATTAAAATGAATATGTATGGTGCGTGTTGTCGTTTTCATAGACAACGAAAAAATTGGGGTGTGTAGTTTTATTGGGACACGGTGTGTGTATCGTAGATGCGGATGTGGGCTAAGAGCGCTTTGGCCTGGTGTTATTCCGTTATGTACTGCAGAGCAAATAACATGTATTGTGCTAAAAACTACAGCGAAAAGAAAACCCCTAGAACAGTCGGGTAGAAATTTTCGAGTAGAAGTGTTAGTGTAAAAGTGTCTCAGCCAATCAAAAATGGTAAATTCCAACTTAACTGGTGTAGTGAATGACTAAATGACGGTCGTAATTATAAACTTACAGGCTGTGGGTTCGCAACGGCGGAAAGGTTCAAACTGTGAGTGCTCGAGAGGCTGTCGGGGGTTCGTCATCAAAAATGGTAAGTATTTTTAAATTTTATTACGCGAGGGCCAATTATGTACAGGGGTCTACTACCATTTATTCACCCTGAAATTTTTAACTGTTGCTACCTTTTACCAATCACAGCCATAGTTTGCCCTTTAATTAGAAAATGTATTTGTTATTCAGTGCCGTTTAAATATCACAGATATTTTTGTCTCCGAAATTTTGGAGAAAAACTGTTGTTCATAAATTACAGCTATTATTTTAATCGTAATTTTTTTCACCACAGATGTTCTGAATTGAAATTACAGGGGTCAGATTTTTCATTTTCAATCTGAGAGCTTTACATAGGCGGTTTTAAAAGCACAACTACATAATTAAGATTTCAGTCTGAACTTCATAGATACCGTTTATAATTCACAAAACATATTTTAATTTTAACTACAAAACTATTAAGAAATCTGCGCTCGAAGGGGGGTCAACTAAACGCAATTTAAAAACCAGAGATATTTTTGTCTCTGAAATTTTGGAGAAAAACAAGGTCAAAAATAATTATAGGTTTTCGCCGTAGATTTTTAATTTTCGGTAGCTTAAAAATTACGGGTAATTTTAACTACGGCTTATAATAAATCTATACTTATAAAACAGGACAAATAAAAATTCAATTATGAAATTACAGTTATTAATTTTTCAGCACAGATATTCTGAATTGCGGAGGGCTTTATATTATCGTGTCAGATTTTACACTTTCAATCTGAATTTTGGGGCTATAGTCATTTTTTTAAATTATAGCCATACAGGGTCGATCATAATCAAGATTTCGATCTGGAAAGGGCTGCTTGGGCGCGAAGTAATATCCCGTCGCGGTCGCGGTTTTGAGGTTTTTTGTTCGCCTATATAAAGTTCAAAAAATGTCTGGCTGATGTTTTAGACGCCAGCTTTCCGATTTCGGAATATATATAGAAAAGTGAGTGAATTACAATAAATTTGTTATAAAATACCTCAATTATAAATTATTTTTAGTGACATTGAGCTATTCTGCGTCGCGGGTGTCGCTGTTTTTGCCCGTGGGGAGAAACGTAAGTATTTTTTATTTAAAAGCGCGAGAGGTATTATTTCTCTCTGTTTCAGTGATGAGATGCCGCTCCTACAGCCCCCTGATACGTCCTCGGAGAGGTATTTTTCATGCTTATTTCACCGCCTTGTACTAAATTTTTCTCTGTTTTCAGCGAGGACGAGGAGCCGCCGGACACCATCATCATTGACAGGTATTTTTCACGCCTGTTTCCGCGCCCCCATCGCCCTGTACTAAATTTTTCTCTGTTTTCAGCGAGGACGAGGATCCGCCACCGCCAGGCACCATCATGTATTTTTCACGCTTGTTTCCGCGCCCCCACCGCCTTGTACTAAATTTTTTCTGTTTCAGCGATGACGAGGAGTTGCCCCCCACCCCCGGGAGAGGTATTATTTTCTTACTTATTTTCGTTGGTTTGTGCTACTAATTTTTTCTCTGTTTCAGTTATGAGACACCGCCGCCACCTCTTATCCCGCTCAGGCCCGGGGTGATCAAATGGGCCGGTGCTGGCACACCTATTTTTTTACATCAGGCCCGTGGTGATCAAATGGACCGGTGCTGGCACGCCTATTTTTAAATCAGGCCCGGGGGGCCGGTGCTGGCACGCCTATTTTTAAACGTATTGTTACATACATATTTAATAAACTATAAACATTTTTATTTTTAAACGTATTGTTATTTACATATTTAATAAATTATAAACATTTTTATTTTTCTTTATTTACCCCGATTCCCCCTTCAACAGGCAAACTAGGCGGCCATCACCCGGTAAATCATTTTTTCTTAGTACGTATATTTACAACAACCATAAGTGCAAGGCCGCTACTATGGATTTTCACTCAATAATTTCGGTGGTTTGCAAAGTAGCTAGATTATTACTAGCTATTTTTGCAAACCACGGAAATTATTGGGGTGAAAATCCATAGTAGCGGCCCTGCACTTATGGTTGTTGTAACTATACGTACTAAGAAAAAATTACTTACTAGTAGGGAATCTAGCTTGCCGTACGATGCGTTTTAAATGTGGGGGGGTCAACTCATATGTATACAATAACTAAAAACAGTTTTCTATGTAAAATTGTCTGCTGAATTCGAATTACGAGTTCACCACTAAATTCGGAATTGCGAAATTAGAGAAAAAGTTGTTTATTTCCAAAAGTAAGAAAAACACAATAAACATTAGTATTCTCATTCCCCACTCAATATCTCATTTACTGGTAATAGTATCGATCTGAAATTTTAGGAGAATAATCTTTTAACTTTCTTCTTGGGCTCTGTATAGAGCCAAATTATTGTATCAATACAACTTTTTTATAAAAAACAACTATAGTCCTACATGTCGCACAAAAGTTCAAAAATGTATTGCAAAATATAGTATGCGAGAAACTTTTTTATAAGTAGAGATAGAGGTGTAGTTAATCGACATAAAATGATGATAAAAGACCAAAGAAGTTTTTGCATTTGAATATCTTTTTATACTTTGGCTTAATAGTGAAAAAAAGGAGATTATATTGGTTCAGCGTTGGCGCACATGTTGGCCCGGCCCGGTCAAATTGGTCTAGCTCGGTGTGTACACTTCATTGCGTGCTCTGCTAACCGTTGTGTATCTATTATAAGATAAAAGCTTCCATATTAGTAAGAAAAAGGCTTAGGGTCTGCGATTTAATGAACCATATTTATATTGTGTCAGTCCAATTAAAAATGTTTGTATTTTATGTAAATAAAGAAAACTATTTAATTTTTATAATTAGTTTAATTTAAAAGTGAGGAACATTTGCCTTCGCACAAACAACTTTACTTTTGCACTTAGACATCGACAGCGACTGGTACAAGTGTACATTTTACATTTGCAATATGAATTTAAGTGTATATTCTCTGGCTTTTGTGGTTTACTCATCATTATCGGTATAGTGTCTATATAAAATAATAATTAAAACAATTACCTCATATCTGTTTTATATGAAGTGAATAAATGTGCTCGTAGCTCATCCAAATTTCCTCTAAATAAAGGTCTGCTATAAAGAACCTTAAAAAATAACCTACAGGAATCTAATACACTATCAGTTAGTTTGTAAGTTCCATCTCGGTTCGCTGCCCCAAAATGTGTTAATTCTTCTAACATATTTAACCTTTCACGTAATATGTTAACTACTGTCTTTTTGCCTTTCTTAAAGGGATAACTAACAGTATCATTTCCAGAGGGGCAGTAAACAGCTAGTAAAATGTTGATCAGATTTCTTTTGTCGAAATCAAATGTACTAGATATTTGGGTAATCACATCATGACAAAAAATAAAAGATTTTTGCCGTTGAAGCCATATTTCAGTGTTTAATATAGTCGCATAATACAATGAAAGAACAAAAATATCAGTGTTCACAGTATATACAGGGTGATTCACGCAAACCGTTCATTAGAAGTTTAGGGACTTGTAGAGATAATTTAATTTTGAAAATTTGGTTGCTTACATAGTTTTTTATGCTCTTTTCACTAAAAATATTTTCAACATCATTGCACTTCCGCTTATAGCGGAAGTTACCATCAACTTCGTTATTTTAAATGGAATGATATATATTTTCTTGCATTTTTGAATTCAACTGGTCATTTTAATAGGACTTTGATCATACTACCATATCCCTAAATCTAACCCTACTCGAGATATACTGACTTTTCGGAAAATTTGTGTCTTGACACCGAGTAGTTTGAAATTTGCTGTCTCTAACATACTGAAAGTGAAAGTTACCATTTATACAACACAATTAGTGGAACCCTTAAGCTTCCTAACTGTGCTTTGAAAGTAACCTAATTGCTTACAGGGTGGTCAGAATTTACTGCCAATTTTGGCAAACTTCAAACGTCAAAAAGTATTTTTTTTAAATGGAACACCCTGTATATTTTTACTGTTTCTCATGTATAATTTTATTCTGCATCGATCTGCATTAGGGTTCCCTATACTCATCTTTTATAGTTTTTGTGTTATTGATAATTTTGTATTTTAATGTGCGAAATACATCGAAGTATGTGTTGCTCTTATAATAGTCGGCTGTGAAAATGACATTTGTTGCAAATAATAGCGTCTATCAAACAAAGTATTAATGTCTTACAATAGTTGGCTGTGGAAATGACATTTGTTGCAATTATTAATCTATCAAACACGTCAGTGTTTATAGCGATTTTATAAATAAATTTAGTAAAGGGTTATCAGTCATGGAGAATAATAGAAATGGATATTCAAACAATGATATTTTAAACTTATTTTTTTATTCACGGCGAATGCCACAGAATTATACCTCGAGTAGGGTTAGATTTAGGGATATGGTAGTATGATCAAAGTCCTATTAAAATGACCAGTAGAATTCAAAAATGCAAGAAAATATATATCATTCCATTTAAAATAACGAAGTTGATGGTAACTTCCGGTATAAGCGGAAGTGCGATAACCATGAAAATATTTTTAGTGAAAAGAGCATAAAAAACTATGTAAGCAACCAAATTTTCAAAATTAAATTATCGTTACAAGTCCCTAAACTTCTAATGAACGGTTTACGTGAATCACCCTGTATGACTGTTCTAGTACATTCATTTCTAAAAAATGACAAGATTGCAAAAAGTCTGGTACCTGCTTCTTCATGATCGGAAAAATGTAGGGATTTCATGATTTTCACATTATTTTGATCGCGTAAAATAGTTTTGCTATTTTCTAAAAACATAACTGCAATAACAATCTGAACGTTTTGATCTATTCCGAAATAACTTTTCTCAAACTTGCAAGCAAAAAAGTTCAAGAGTTCTCGTTTATTATCAGAATGAACCTTTTGGTCTCATGTTTATAACTAATTTCAAAGACTTTTCAAAGAGTTCTTTGAAAGTTGAACAGCCATAGCTTTGATGCCTTTGAATTAAAGACATGATGTAAATAATAAGAACAGTATTTTTCGGTTCTACTGGTAACTGATAAACTTCCACTGGTACAATTTTTAAAATAAAACATACATGAACTAAATAATAAAATACCTACGTATCTCTGATATTACTGAATACGGTTGCGAGTTGCTAGCAGAGAGCGCTCGCGCCGGCCGAGGAGAACGGGCAATATATGAGTCGTTACACTACTATTTATTTACAACAGTCATAACAGCCAAACTAAGCATTCTAGAAAAAAATTCTTCAAGTAAAAAAGTTTCTATAATTCATAAGCTTTATTTTTCATATGACCATGTATCTTTAGTAATAAAAAAGTTTCTAGCATGTTATATTTTGCAATGCATTTTGGTGTTTTTGTGCGTTAAGCGAAGATTTTTATTTTTTTTGCCAAAAAACGACGTTACCGAAAAAAGTTTCACATAAACTGTAAGTGAGGCCAATCTCCAAAGATATTTGTGTCAAAATTTGAAACAGATATCTCGAACAGTTAACGAGGTATTGACTGAGAAACAAAAAAATAAATGTTTCCCGTAGTTTTTAGAAATTTGTCCAAAATTGCATTTTTTTCCCATTTCGCAATTCTGGATGAAGGGGTGAACTCAAAATTCGTATCCGTCATGAAATTTTACATGGGAATCCGTTTTTGGTTTTTGTATATGTCACAGTTGACCCCCCCTTGCTGAATTGGAGGTCTTAGATTCCCTACTATACCGGGTGTCTCTAGGGAATGGTCGCATGTTTTTTATTTGACTTTACTATTACTTCCTATAAAATATATTAGGAAAAATGTTGGTGTGAATCTTTGTCGAAATAGCTCATTAGACTGAACATCTAGAGGCCTCAGTCCTGGTTTCGACATATACATTTTTACAGGTTGGCCGAGTGACACCCTCAGCCAATTTCGACAAGCTTAAATCAGATTGGTCGAGTGTAACGTCGTTCTGATATTTTAAAAAATAAAAATTACTAGTGAAAGCGGCCTTGGTTCACATACAGTGATAAGAGCAGAGCGCTGAAACACAGGAAGTGTGATAAGAGGTTGTAACATTTGTATTATTCAGCTTTTGTGAATGTTTTATAATCGATATAAATAAAGAATTATTTTAACGTTGACGACAAATATTTCTTAGGCAGAAGGGCTCGCCGAAGTGATGGCCGCCTTAATTTCTGTGCTTTTTATTTTGCCTACATTTGCGTCAGCGGTAACTGAAAAAATTCGGAGTTCTATTTCATTGTTAATTCTTATTTGGATTTAATATCAAACGACAGCCGGTGTAGCACCATCTCGACGACCGTGGGCGAGTGACGTCAAATCCTGCCGCCCACCCAATCAAAGCAGCTTTCAGATTTTACATATCTCATACCGTTCTCAAGTTATAAAGGTCAACGACCAGAAGGGCTCGCCACCTGTGTCAGGTGATGACCTCCAATCAAAACAGCTTTAACCGTAAGCAGCCAATGAGAAGAGGTCTTTGTTTTTCCATCCACAGCTGTACGCCGCAAACCCCGGTGCGCTCAACGACATGTATAGCAGAATTATACAGCCAAATGTCAGGTATCTCAATAACCTAGTGGGTTGAGCGCTGTACTTCCAACCCGAAGATCGATGGTTCGAATCCTGCCTGTGGTAAGGCGTTTTTTTTCGTGGGGCGGGTCCTACCGAAAATTAGGGGGTGGGTCCTACCGAAAATTGGGGGGTGGGTCCTACCGAAAATTGGGGGGTGGGTCCTACCGAAAATTAGGGGGCGGGCCCTGGCGGCGGCATCTTCAAAGGGGCGGCGGCGGCGGCAAAAGTTCCCACGGTCTTCAAAATTTTCCCAGGCTCAACAGGCGCCATACCTACTGTGTTCCATTTTTATTATGTGTATTATTTTTGTTCCTGTTGATTGTTTTGTTTGTTATTCCGTAACCAAATGTCTTTTAAATAAAACCATGTAAATTCTTAAAGTCGCTATTCTGTAACGCACATCGCTTCAAAAACCCTGCGTGACATATGGTGGAGGCGCCGGGCATTCTTTCCCGGGGGTGATTCTTCATAATTACCCCCCCTCTTAAAGCCCACCATGTGTACATGACATATAGTGGACATGTCGGGTTTTCGTCTCAAGGGATTGGCTCTCCATAACCACTCCTTTTAATTATCACAAGTTTTGCTTTCAGGGATAATTTTTCAAAATCAACCCATCTCGTCTAATTTCATATAACCATTCTATTTTGAGTGCATGTACATGATTTATGAAGCAAAATCGAAGACGTCCGATTTTGGTGAGAATGTTTGTGCAATATTTCTGAAAATCTAAAAAATCTGGTTATTGTATTGTTTTAATTTTTCTCCAGCTTGGAGGTAATTAACAATTTCGTCTCAAGCAGAGAAATATTCTGGTAGGATTTTCTCACCACGCGATATTTCTTTTTGTTTTTGTCCGAGTCTCAGCACGTTTTAAATTTTTATTACCCCGACATAAAATAGTACATGTACATACACGCATGTTTCGAATTGTTTTCTTAAAATACCAATGGTTAAGGCAAGGTTACAAGTGTTTTTTTCTGGAGAAGGTTAGTGTGTTACTTATTTCCATAGTATCAAAATTTCTATCAGAATATTTAAACATAACGTAGACAAAACTACATTTTATGTCTTCTCTAGTTGATTCTCTTTTCGAAAAATAAAAGTTAACATCAACGAATCTATTTATGGTTTTTCTATTAGAACGTTGAAGGACAAGTTAGTTTCTCGTACTAGGTTTCCTCTTCAAAAAAGTTAACAATAATACGGAGTCAGTCATTATTTCAAAAAGGGTCATATTAGATACAATATACATTAGCGTGGGAGAGGGTGCTCTCTACCAGGCAGGTAGAGAGGTTCGTAATAGGCAATCGTATATTCTATCGTATAATTCCGAAGAAATCGACGTGAAATTTAACTTTAAAATTTGATTGGCAACACCGTGATGATGTAAATGAGGCTATAGATACAAATGACAAATTTTCAAAATCGATAGTCAAAGAAAAGCTAGGATAAAATGGGCAAATAGTATAGGCTTCAGTTAAATGGGTGTATTCATAGCTGTTTATGCATTAAATATCTCACATAACAGTAAAATCTTATTGAGAAATAAGAATATTAAAAAACAAAAATCAGTATGTTAATGGTTTATAAAAATGATTAATACATGTTTACGGTCATTGCAAAATATTGTAATGGGGATTGTTTAATGCAAGTTTCTTTTTTAGAATATGTCAAAATGCAAAGAAAACGGATAATATTAATTTTGATTGCATAACACGAAAAATCTAATTTACTTCAAGTAAATATCATAACAATTAATATTAAATTTCAGTGATTCAACAGTCAATTTAGAATTTATGTATTGGCATCCCATAAAGAAAAAACCATTATGAGATTTCTAAACACGAGTAATACATATATTCATTAGGAAAATACGAAAAGAGGAATTGATTCATGAACATTTTTTCTTTATAATATACCCACACCCAGCTAGCACATAGTGCGTTATAACCGTTGCACAATTACTAATTTTATTTTAAGAACATTTATAAAGCTGCTAATGCGAAAACACATATACAGCTACTAAATCGGAAAACGGTTTGTTAGTTGGGTGCCAAAGTGCAAAACACATTGATGTCAATTATAGAAAGCAGCATAATTTTACATCAGACAAGGCCAATATAAATTATATATGATTCCATCTATGTATTTCAAGTATGTAATGAAATCTCACGTAGACAAAGTATTCGCATATTTTTTATTTTTTCTTTCTCACATAAATGAATAAATTCTTACTGAGAAAAGACAATATTAGTATATGCAAACATAACAAACTACATGAAGGGACTACTGCCCTTAGATGTGTTGTTTGGTTTTAATTTGAAATTAGTAAAAATGGGATATTTTGTATTAAATAGGTACCTATTCATTTATTTTGTTTCTTACATAAAGAGTAAAATCTTTTTGAGAAATAACCGTACTAATACATGTAAACACAACAAATTTTAAAACGAATTTTTTGTGATTTAATATAAAGAAAAATAACATATTTTTCTCTTCAATATACCACTAAGTATTGGTAAAAGCATACGGACCATCTGGTACCTGATAAAAGGCACTTGGCATGGTTGGGACAATGGGCATCTTAACACATGCCCACAACCTAAAAAGAATAACAGTACAGACAGATTTGTAACATGAGAAATATCTGTTTACGATTATGATGAACATACACACAAAAAGAGACTAATTAATGTCAATTTCTTCTGATTTGTAATATTATTAGGAAAGACGATTGTTATCAATTTATTAAATATAGTCTTAACTGTTTTTTTTCTTAACCACTTTCTAATCCACCGAAGTAATGTGTACTTCACCGCCGCATCCTAGGGTTGAGCTCTCACCTCCGCAAATCAACCTAGAGATCACTCTAGAAGCTCTTCTGAATTAATGCTGATTAAATGAAATTGTAGAAGAGCAAAAAATAACTTCAAATCTGGCTATCACAGCTATATATGAATCTAGACAGAGGATACAAAAATCAAGGAATAATTTAATGATAATAGATTAATTTTTTGAAATCATACCTTATCCGAATAAGAGTAAGACATGGGTACTGTTTTCTAATACATTTGTTTATATTTTCACAAGTGCGTAAATTATAAATAGTTCGTTTTATAATATCTAATAGGTATCTCATACATAAGATCATCACCTCGTACTCTCAGCGCTTCAAGCTGTTATTCTTAAATTACTATTTAATATTCTGAGTAAAGATTCTGAACTATACAGAGTGTTGTAAAATAACTAACACTTGAACAATATACATATATCATAAAAAAGATAAAGAGATCCTCGAGGGCGACAGATAACAAATATGAGGAAAAGAAAGAACGTTAAAAGTAAATTACGCAAGTAGGAAATATTTTTTGTACATAATTAACATTTAATCACCCAATAATAAACATTGAGAAAAATTGCATTATTTGTCATATGTATTAAAAAAAGATATGTGTAAAGTTTTACATATTCAGATAACATTTAATTGTCTAATACTTACTTTTTAAATATTGATAATTATTCTGAAGGAACCATTGTTCTATTAAAAAAGGTATCATATTATGCAGATGATACTATCCTACTATTTACTAACAATATTTAGAATTTAGCAAAAAATCGGTTTAAAACTTATAGAGCGGTTTCGATTATTCATAAAAAATATGTGTCGTGCTCTATAACCAACATTTTATCAATAATTATTATCTGCAATGGTTAACAAAAAATATGTCCCTAAACAATATCTACTGATTGTGATAGGTAACTTAAATGAAACGTGCGTAAAGTACCTAGGAATAATAATTGACATTGTCACCTATTCATATAGCGCAATTAGCAAAGAGAATCCGATAACTTCTACATAAATTCTATAAAGAAATACTAACTAAAAACTATTGCTTGCTATACCTACAATAACTCCATAATGCTGCTAAATCTTATATAAACCTAAATTTTAAAAATAATGCATAAAACAGAATACCCAACGGAACCCCTGTATTCCAAAGACTTTATACTTTCTATGTGCCAGCACTCTTATTCATAGCGAAAAGCTAAAAAGTTCAGTATGGATTGATATGAAACCAAAAGAATAATATATTGTAATATCCAACACACACATCAAAAATCCCTAAATTATCCAGACTCCAAACTATTAAACATAATCCTCCCGAAAATGAAATTTAAAATTATTTACGCCCCTACAAGAAGGGCTAAAACAGGTATGTGCATCCCTGGTCACCTAAACGCAAAGCACACTTGTTTTCATATAATAGTGAAAAGTCTCCTACAGCTCCCAGACAATAAATTTTATCTGAAGTAAGTAAGATATGAGACATAAACAATTAATAGCTATACGTTCTCAATTAGAAATAAAACACAAATATGTTTTGTTGAATAAAACGGTGCCTTGTCTGATGTTAATACCGATCTCCAATCAAGACGTGCTTTTTAATGTAAATACTCGTTATCAAATATTAGCTGGAGTGAAAATAAACACAAATGTGAATAATTCCTTAGCGCGTAGATCCCAATAACCCGAATTATTATAAACAAACGAATAATCTGCTCTGCTACAGTGTGTCCCCTTACCATTAACAGTTCAATTTATCCTGAACAACCAGGATTCTATTAAAATATCTGATAAATTATTGCAAGTTTATATAGGAAAAAGCTGTAAAGAATTAGGAGTCAAATAATAAAAAGGTCATTGCTGCCACCCCATAAATATGATTCACATAATTTTATGATTTAAAGATTAGTTATAAAAATATGTACTTACATTTTATTGGTGAAGTACACACACTAACGAATAATTGTTGAACTGGATGAAAAATAACTTTATTGATTCGCGCACACACTAAAAACAGTGAATGAGCTTGTGAGATTTGCTCTGGGATTTATAGTAAACCTATTGCACAATGTTGCTCTAGTTTAATCATCAAACGCTGAGCTGGAATACAGCTGTGTGTGAGTCAGAGAAATTGTTATGTCTTAAAAAATATCAATGATGCCGCTGGGGACTTGTTGAAGCTTGTTAGTGAAAACACACCATATACGAATTAATCTTCAAAAGTTTTAATTTTCTATGCTGCTTTAACTACATCCTGTATATAACGAGGAAATTTCCTTTTTCGTTGTGGGCACTGGCGCTATATATCAATTCGTCTTTTAAAAATGTTTAATTTCCTGTGTACCCTTTTGGGTACATTCAGTATATAATAATAGAAATTTCATATTTCGCTTACCAGCGATATATATGCTTGGTTTGTGCTATATTTGATTATCATTCGCCGCACCCCCCAATCCTCTATAACATAAGCATCTATTCCCAAATATATTTGCTGATTTAGATATTTATAATAAATAAACTTTTGCTAACCGGCCACCGCAATATTTCGTTTTCGATTCAGTATAAAAATTTTGGCAGCATGGAATGGCATAGTACGTTATTACATTTTGTGATTTTGTGTACATACTAATAATTTATAAATTTTTGTAGTGGAAGCATTACTCATCTTAGCCTGGGCGCGGGAGCATGTCCCGCACCAGTGTGTAAGCTAAAGCATAATTCATATTTTTTCGGACTATTATTTAGTTGTTGTTGTTTTAGGAAAATTTTGTGGTTATAAGAAATCACCCGCCCTCCGCGGCGGTGTTTTTGGGGGGTATTGGACATTATAGGGTGTGACGAAGTATAAAAATACTGATGAGGAACAAAAAGAAATTTTTAGTTTTGAGAGGCATCATGGTTTTGTACAAGTCTTTTCAGAGAAAGAAGAAACCTTGCTTACTGAGTACTTGGTTAGTGCCTCGGCCATGTGTTATGGTTTATCAGCTAAAGACTGTAGAATATTTGCATATAGATATGGAGTGGCCAATAATAAATTAATGCCACTGTCATGGCACAAAAATAAGTGTGCGGGAGAAGAATGGCTCAGACTTTTTCGATCCAGACACAAGCTAAGTCTGCGTTCGCCTGAAGCAACAAGCCTCGGCCGAGCCACCAGCTTTAATAAACACAACGTCTCATTGTTTTTTAATAACTTAAGTGACGTTATGAAGAAACATCGTTTTACTGCTAACAAAATTTTTAACTGCGATGAAACTGCAGTTACAACAGTTCATAAGCCGCCAAAAATTATAGCTCCTCGTGGTCTAAAACAAATAGGTAAAGTCACGAGTGCCGAAAGAGGTGTGTTGGTAACAATGTGTACTACCATTTGTGCCAATGGCACATTTATTCCACCATTTTTTGTTTTCCCAAGAAAATATTTTAAAGAGCACATGCTTACTGGAGCTCCCCACCTGGTTCAAAAGGAGCAGCTAATACCAGTGGCTGGATGACTGGAATACATTTTTTAGAATACTTAAAACACCTTACAGACACATTACATTGTGGGAATGATAATAAAATATTAGTAATTCTAGATAATCATGAAAGTCACACTGATGTGAAAATTCTTGAATATTGCAAGTCGAATGGTATTGTATTGGTTTCATTGCCCCCACACTGTAGCCACAAACTACAGCCACTAGATGTAGCTTGCTTTGGACCATTTAAAAATTGTTACAATAAATTCATGGACGAATGGATGTTAAATCATCCTGGAATTCCAGTTACTTTATATAATGTAGCAGAAATAGTTGGGAAATCTTTTCCCATTGCTTTTACACCAACCAACATAATTAAAGGTTTTAATACAACTGGAATTTGTCCACTTAATTCTGAAAAATTCCAGGATTCTGACTTTTTGACTTCATATGTTACCGATCGCGAGCATGATATTTCTGAAGAAATTGTTTCGACAGCTAATTAAGATGAACCTCAACCAGGTTGTTCGAAAGATAATACCGAATCAGACACGCGAAAGACACATAATATTATAGTTTTATTAACTCCTAAAAAGAATATTGTCACTCCAGAAGCAATAAGACCCCATTTAAAGGCTGTAACTAGAAAGAAGAAGCAGAACAGAAAAAGAGTAACTTCCACTATTTTAACTAACACGCCGATAATTGAAGAAAAAAAAACGAAAGGAAGAAGAAAAAAACGAAAGGAAGAAGAAAAACTGTTTAAAAAAAAGCAAAAATCTCTGAATGTAAAGAGAAAAATATTGCAAGACTCCAGTGATAGCGATGTATCTCTGCACGAAATATGTGACGATATATCAGAGTTTTCCGATGAATTTGCAGAAGATAAAATGGAAAAAATAAGCCTAAATGACTTCATTATTGTTCAGTACCCTTTAAAAAAGCGAGTAAAATATTACGTCGGCCAAGTGAACAAAATAAATAATGATGAATATCTAGTAAATTTTTTAAGAAAGGCCAGGAATGATACATTTTTGTTTCCAGAGGAGAGAGATGAAGATTTAGTTTTAAAAAATGACATTGTTTTAAAACTGCCTACACCCTTTACAACTGGTGGAACGGAAAGGGTTTCAAAACAATGGCATTTTGATTATGATTTTTCTTCATTGCCAATTGAATAATATCACATTGTATATAATATAGGACAGGTGTTATTTTACTAATTTTTATAGTTCAGTGGTTACGTTTAATTTTATTTTGTTGTTTAAATAATAATTTACTTTCAGTTTTTTTGTATTATTTTGAGTGTGTCTAAATTATAGGATCTGATGTTTAAATGATAAATTTTGATGAGTGAATAATAAGTTTGTACCTTTGACTCATAAATAAACTGTATTAGTTAAAATTAAATTGAATGTTTTTTTTTCCAGAAAAAAATGTCAATTTATTATTATTGTCCCAGTATGCACAGGCCTTTGTCCCATTATGCAACAATGGATTGTTGTATAGTGGGACTAGGGTGTATAGTGGGACAGACTTTTTCTGAGTCAATTAAGTAATATTTTAAGCATTAAATATATATTTTTAAAACACTTTTATATTTCCAAATTAATGAAACAGCAAAACTTTAAAATATATTGCATTTGAATTTTTTATAGTTATTTGAAACTTTTTGTCCCACTATACAACACTCCCCTATATTAGGAAACATATATAAGTATAAACAGAGTACCTATATAGTTGACAACTGTTATGGTCATATATTGATCCATAAAGTACATAGAAGTTTTTATATATACCTAAGTAATAAATGAAAAACAACATTTTTAAATATATCTATATATTGATATTAATTATAACAATAATAATAATAATAGTAATACAAACAATATTTCCACATACTTAGTTGATGACTTTATGGTGCCCACTGAATTACTGTTGGACGGGTTGCTGGATGGGGGTTGGTTAGTTGGGGTTGGGTAAGTTGCGTTTCGATGCCTCCATACACATCACTCTCTACTTCTTCCTTGATATTTACAAAGCTGCAACATAGGGAATATATTAATATTAATTTATAAAAAGTTTCAAAATTAATTACCATATCTTACAGTTTGCATCCACCCATCTGTGCGGCCATTTTGTAAAAGGGTTTTCACCTCCGGTGGTGATGATGGCGGCGGCAGCTTCATAGTTATTTGTGCTGCAACAAATTTATATATTTCATAACCATTATAACAACTGAAAATTTGATATGAAATATATTTTGCTCCTCCGCTTAATGATCCGATATACAAAATAAAAAGAACGCTACCTTTGTGACTTCTCACGTTGCTGTAGGTAACGGTCCAGCTCTGCCGTGGTATCGTCGAAAGTTGGATTTGTTGGGGCTGGGAGTGTATAGGTGGCGGCGGAGGTGGTGGCGGGGGTGGAGGTCTCATCCGCAGTTGTGGCGGTGTTGGATGTACTGTAACAAAGAAAACAAATATCACTACAACAAACAAAAATTTATTATAAAAATATTTTTGTGTTGAACCATTTATGGCTCAACACAAAAATAAAAAGAATGTTACCTTTGCGGCTCCCCGTTTTGGTGCAGGTAACGATCCAGCTCCGCCATAGCATCATCGAAAGCACTATAAATAATTAATATTAATAAATAAAATCAATAAAAATTATATATCAACTTACTTGTCCGTCAAGTATTCATCCGGATTTATGGGGGGTGTATAGCGGTTAAATATTGCACACATTTTTTCATATGGTGATGACATTGTTTAGGTATAGAAGAGATGAGCAACTAATGAACTAATGAAATGAGCTATCGCTCTATCACACCCTCCATATTCAGTAATTTTATGCTGATGTTACATTTTTTTTTAAACTACCGCACCTTTGTAACGTATCGCTTAAATTGTATTGAAACATTCTTTATAGGATTTTGCAAACAGCAGAAAAGATAACTATCTATATAAGAAAAACTTTGTGTAGAAATATTAATGAAATCTTTGCATTCTTTCGATAACCTGAATTCTGGTTATGCTAGCAAATTAAAATCCTAAAATGAATTTGTCTAATTTCTTATTTGACAATTCTCATTCTAACACTAGCATCCACACAGTCCCCTACGGCCATGCAGATTAAACTAGTATCCACATAACCCCCTACGATTATGAAGATTCAGTTAAAAATGAGAACAAAGACCTAAAATGAATTTATTTATCTACTTTGTCTTAAAAAAATTTTCATTCCAATGGATTACATTTTCATGAAATCTATCATTCTGTTTCCTGGAAATGCTTAGCCTTTGAAACGTTTTTCGCCCTTATTCTGGAGCTCATCAGAAAGACATAAAGCCATTCATAACGATGTTTCATGCAAAACCAAGACAATTTCTTTGAATAAGTGAAATGATTATATTTGACATTGACTGATAAAAACAACCTCACCTATCTATTAGCTAACTAGTATTGGAGCCTATATACTCTATGCATGTTTAAAAATGAATTATTATTTGTTTGCTTATAATTGTATTGAAACATTCTTTATAGGATTTTGCAAACAGCAGAAAAGATAACTATCTATATAAGAAAAACTTTGTGTAGAAATATTAATGAAATCTTTGCATTCTTTCGATAACCTGAATTCTGGTTATGCTATGGTTATGGTAGGGGACTGTGTGGATGCTAGTGTTAGAATGAGAATTGTCAAATAAGAAATTAGACAAATTCATTTTAGGATTTTAATTTGCTAGCATAACCAGAATTCAGGTTATCGAAAGAATGCAAAGATTTCATTAATATTTCTACACAAAGTTTTTCTTATATAGATAGTTATCTTTTCTGCTGTTTGCAAAATCCTATAAAGAATGTTTCAATACAATTATAAGCAAACAAATAATAATTCATTTTTAAACATGCATAGAGTATATAGGCTCCAATACTAGTTAGCTAATAGATAGGTGAGGTTGTTTTTATCAGTCAATGTCAAATATAATCATTTCACTTATTCAAAGAAATTGTCTTGGTTTTGCATGAAACATCGTTATGAATGGCTTTATGTCTTTCTGATGAGCTCCAGAATAAGGGCGAAAAACGTTTCAAAGGCTAAGCATTTCCAGGAAACAGAATGATAGATTTCATGAAAATGTAATCCATTGGAATGAAAATTTTTTTAAGACAAAGTAGATAAATAAATTCATTTTAGGTCTTTGTTCTCATTTTTAACTGAATCTTCATAATCGTAGGGGGTTATGTGGATACTAGTTTAATCTGCATGGCCGTAGGGGACTGTGTGGATGCTAGTGTTAGAATGAGAATTGTCAAATAAGAAATTAGACAAATTCATTTTAGGATTTTAATTTGCTAGCATAACCAGAATTCAGGTTATCGAAAGAATGCAAAGATTTCATTAATATTTCTACACAAAGTTTTTCTTATATAGATAGTTATCTTTTCTGCTGTTTGCAAAATCCTATAAAGAATGTTTCAATACAATTATAAGCAAACAAATAATAATTCATTTTTAAACATGCATAGAGTATATAGGCTCCAATACTAGTTAGCTAATAGATAGGTGAGGTTGTTTTTATCAGTCAATGTCAAATATAATCATTTCACTTATTCAAAGAAATTGTCTTGGTTTTGCATGAAACATCGTTATGAATGGCTTTATGTCTTTCTGATGAGCTCCAGAATAAGGGCGAAAAACGTTTCAAAGGCTAAGCATTTCCAGGAAACAGAATGATAGATTTCATGAAAATGTAATCCATTGGAATGAAAATTTTTTTAAGACAAAGTAGATAAATAAATTCATTTTAGGTCTTTGTTCTCATTTTTAACTGAATCTTCATAATCGTAGGGGGTTATGTGGATACTAGTTTAATCTGCATGGCCGTAGGGGACTGTGTGGATGCTAGTGTTAGAATGAGAATTGTCAAATAAGAAATTAGACAAATTCATTTTAGGATTTTAATTTGCTAGCATAACCAGAATTCAGGTTATCGAAAGAATGCAAAGATTTCATTAATATTTCTACACAAAGTTTTTCTTATATAGATAGTTATCTTTTCTGCTGTTTGCAAAATCCTATAAAGAATGTTTCAATACAATTATAAGCAAACAAATAATAATTCATTTTTAAGTATCGCTTAAATGTTATGATTTTAATATGATTAGTCACAATGTTTTTCTTATATTGAGTGAGAAAATTATAATTGTTTGTATACGGGGTGGGACTGGAATTTGTATCCAACAATTTGGTTCTTATATTATTCACTTAAACTATGCTATATGTAAACCTGTGGGTGCTCTTTTTAGAAGTGTACCTTTGCAGTACCCACTCACAGTAAAGTGATAAGTAAGATTATAGAACTTTATGCTTTCTGTTTATTGTACCTGATATTTTATTTTTAAACGTAATGTAGAGGTCCCCTCGGTGTATTGCGGTGAGTACGGTTTATGATGCAGAAATATTTGATTACCCTAATATAGTATCCATCATTAGGTGAATATTTTAATATATACTCATGATTGTTTTTTATAATGGACTCCCCATAGTCTGACGTCAGAGATAGAGAGTATAAGAGATTCCTACTGAGTAGGTATGCTTTTCTATATATACACATGATTTCATTCCCTATAAATCTCCACAGCGTATGATTTTCTTTAACCGCAGATATTTTTTCCCTAAAAGCCTCCACTGCGCATGCTTTTTCTCTAATGATTTTCTATATATTTCTTCAGTAAATGAGTATGTCTTAGATTTTTTATATCTTATACCATTCTTGAGTTATAAGAGAAAATGTGGTGTGATGCTGACGTCACTCTTTTGTTTTATATCACAAGTTGAAACTTTGCTATAGGAGAGTAGGCCGCCGTTTTCCAGTAATTAACATAGATTTTTTGCCTTGCCACTTGTGGGCAGGTATCAATTATCATCGGGTACCTTCTATTAACCGTGATTTCTTCTAAAAATGTCCCCACCTTAAGCTATTTGATGTATGTAACAATACTTAAATAACTAATGCATGACCTATTGTGGCATGCCTATATACTGGGTGGCTTCTCGGAATTAGTATCTGAGGCTTATGTACTGCTTTTAAAATATAGTAACTAGGTTCACATATATATACACTATATATGGAAAAATATTCTAACTTGATTTGTAAATAATAATAAATATATCTAAAAAATATCTTCCGAAGTATTAAATCTAAAATAGAATGTCTCTTAAACATTTAGCCAGAGCGTAAAAATTCATTACCTCCACTACCTTGCTACCATGTGCTTATAGAATTTCTTTTAAACAGTAAAATATATACTTTGATCTGAAGTACAGACTGATACACCTTTATGATAGTCTTTTTATCATATTCATAAAAATATCATTACAACACTCCGATCCACCATCTGTCGTTTGATTTGCTATACCACTATGCTATTATCTGATTCACCATTCTGATTTGCCATGTCTCCATACCCCAATAGACCTCTCTATCTGATACGCTGTCAGCCATTTCCGTTCTCTACCAATAGACCACTATTTGTTATAGCGCCATTACTTTCCCTCCACCACCAGTAAATCTCTACACCATCTACCTATATTCCGATTTGTTAAGTCACCATTGCTGCCCCGACAAGAGCCTAAAACCAGACCACCATATTTGAAACGCCATCCCTAGGCATCTCAGCCAATAGAAACACTATCCACCATTAATCCTACACCACCCGACCAATAGAATCTCAACCAATAGGATCCTACGCCCGCAGCCAACAGAATCTCGGCCAATAGTATCCCGCACTCCTCGATCATGTGCCCAAACACCTCGTACAATAATATCTCTTCGACCGGTAGGACCTTCCCCAAAGGCGGAGCCTAAAAAGTGGGGGGGGGGGTAAAATTGGTCAAAAATTACCAGAATGAACCTCCATAAGAAATAACATGGGATTTTGAGCCTGAATGCCTACAGCTTATCTACTATCATGAATAATGAATTTTTTGTTGTTTTCTAAATCAACTAATTTATGACTATCTTTATAACTGCCTGCTTCCCTGCCATAAAGTTCATACTGATTGTTATAACTAATATGTTGTTTAAATGTATTTATAGAGCTATAGATATGATATTGGGTGGGATACTCAATCTCAAATCTAATTCTTGTGCTTTGCAACTATGTAAATCAAAATTGCAGTCGTATCTATCTTTTACTATAAATAGTGTACTTTTAAAACAGTTATTACACCACATATTTCTATTTTGATATAATAATTTTAATTTTAATAACCTCTATTAAACATTGGTTTATAAATATCATAATAATGCAAAATTTCTTTAATACTTGTATAACAGCTAAAACAAATTACTAAATTATACTCTTCCACTTTATAGTAATGTACTCACAGACAATAGATATTTTTTAATAAATGTAGTTCCCAATTTTCCTCTTGTATTAAAGCATTTCTTACAGAGATAGTGTATGGCGTTTTCATATTTGAAATATTTAAACAAACAAGATGAGGATTTTGAGACTTTACGTATTTAAATATTGCATCCCATTTAAATTCACCAAAATGTCTGATCAGATCTTCTCTAATAGAAGTTAGCATATTAAATCTAAGTAATAGACCTATAGTGTTTCTCGCATATTCACATACAGCTTTAGCACTTTACGTATAATTTTTTGGAAAAAATTCAACTGATTTGCAACATTGTTAAGGAGACTCGCCCTATACAAAACATTTTCAAATTATTAATTCAAAATAAGTCATTATTAATAATTATAATTGGATGGCCCCCGTCTTCGAGATCACATTGTAGTATATATTTCTCTGCTTTTTTCGGCGTTATGTTTATAGAAATATAAATAAACTGATTTATGTCCATATCCATAGGTCCCGTGTCACCTAGCAGTCTGTGATCATTTTGTTTTTACGGCTTAACCGAATCGGTCGTTTGTCTATAGTGCATGTGCTTCAATTTTAAGAATGCTGACCCAAGAAACAGAAAACTTAAAACAATTAATTATAACAGGATGATGGATAATTTTACTTTAAGTACAAAGAAAAATTACAAACCCTCTCGTAACTCTATAGTCAAGATTAATGCATCGACTCTTATCATTGGCAAAACACCTACTTATTTGTTTATTACATAAATAAGTAAAATCATATTGAGAAATAAAAATAATAATAGTCACACCTTCCAAGAAGGGGCAACAGTTTTTTCACATAGTGAGTAGCTCACTTTATTTCTCAAATAATAATAAAATAATAATAATGATAATAACAACAATAGTTAAAACCAATTGCATCTTTCTAATACAGCCGATGCAATTGTAGTCTTAACTGTTTTTTTTCTTAACCACCTTCTAATCCACCGAAGTAATGTGTACTTCACCGCCGCATCCTGGGGTTGAGCTCTATCCTCCGCAAATCAACCTAGAGACCACTCCAGAAGCTCTTCTGAATTAGTGCTGATTAAATGAAATTGCAGAAGAGCAAACAATAACTTCAAATCTGGCTATCACAGCTATACATGAATCTAGACAGAGGATACAAAAAGCAAGGAATAATTTAATCATAATAGATTAATTAATTAATTAATTAATTGAAGAGTAAGAGATGGGTACTGTTTCTAATACATTTGTTTATATTTTCACAAGTGCGTAAATTATTATCAGATCGTTATAATATCTAATAGGTCATCACCTCGTACTCTCAGCGCTGTTATTCTTAAATTACTATTTAATATTCTGAGTAAAGATTCTGGACTATACAGAGTGTTGTAAAATAACTAACACTTGAACAATATACATATATCATCAAAAGATAAAGAGATCCACGAGGGCGACAGATAATAAATATGAGGAAAAGAAAGAACGGTTAAAGTAAATTACACAAGTAGGAAATATTTTTTGTACATAATTAACATTTAATCACCCAAAAATAAACATTACATTATTTGCAATATGTATTAAAAAAAGATGTGTGTGAAGTTTTACATATTCAGATAACATTGTTACTTACTTTTTAAATATTGATAATTATTCTGAAGGGACCATATTATTGCACTATTAAAAAAGGTAACTCAGATAGCATTTAATTAAATACATATTACATTTATATGTAATTTTTACTATTATTTACAAATTAACAGTTTAGCAATGAACGTAAACGATTTATATGGTAAGTTTTTATACTTTTAAAATAAAAGATAATTAATTTTGATTTTTACTTTCATTTCTAGTAAGTGCATCAATCTCGTCATCAATTCCTGGTTAGTGTTCCTAATATCTTTTTTGTTTAAAATTTAATATATTTCTTTTAGAAACTGAATTGGTGTCTTATTTGAAATTCACATGGGGCGTGGTGAGAGATTTTTTCCGAGTTGCTGTATGTACAGCTTTCTTGTTATCATAATTATATCTTTATTAAACAAAACTATTTTTAGTTTACATATTATGTGGCAGAACCCTGCCATACTACGTACTATGTAGGCGAGAAAATTTGGCAGGCTGAATTGTTTGAGAAATGGGTAGTGGCGTTAGTTAACCCTGAAATTTATATTTACATAATATAAATTAAAAATTACCATTATTATTATTATCGATTTTGTAAAATAACATAGGGAAGATTTTTTTTAGGCTCGCTACATACAGAAGTTTTGTTTTTTAATGTTTTAGAATAATGGAGGTGTTTCCAACACATATTCAATATATTAACGAATGCTTTTTAACTACATCTGTTTGTGATGCAAAGAAATATTTACTTGAGACGTGTCTAAGGGTTTTAGGTAAAAAAAACAAATAAGTGTTGTATTGCTGAAGGATTTGCTTCATATTGTCACGCAGGAAATAGCCAAATCCGGGAAAGTAGCAAATGTTTGTATAAATAAAACACATTCGACCCTAGTCCATATTAAATCGATAAACAATTAAATAATGTCAATGCCTGGAGTAGAATTGTTTAATAATAAAACATTAATATATATATAAACATAACATTGACCGGTATAAAGGTCTGCTAAATAAACAAGTATATAAAACGAATAATCAAAACAAACGACGCTCTTAGTTCTTCGCTTTTGGTTGTATTCATTGATTGAGTTTCGACGTCTTAGTGTCGACAGTTACTCTTAGTTTTGGGGCCCTCATCTTAGGATGTGGGGCCCAGGCCCTTCAGGCAGTTTTAGTGATCTCCACCCTGGAGATCACAAGTTATGTTGTATAGAGTAAAGTGACACCTTTTCCTCCCCACTGTGTATATTGGTAAGATCGTTCAAATTGTTAAGTGTATTTTTATTGTGTATTATTGTTGTTGATTATTTGTATCTGTTGTTTTTTCGTTATCCCCTAAACGAGTGTTTTAATAAAAAGCATGTAAATTCCTTAAGTTGCCCTTATTAACACACTTCTCCAGAAAACCCCTCCGTCACATAGGACGTAGGGCCATGGTCTAAGGTCCTCGCCATTTTTCTATGCGACAAATTGTTATGTGTTCTATTTTTATTATGTGCATTATTATTATTGCTGTCGATATGTTAAAGCCTTCCACCATATATGTAAGGACATATGGTGGAGGCCTGAGTTTTCATCCCAAAGGGTTGGTTTTTCACAACAACTTCTATTAAGTATCAGAAGTTTTGCTCTCATTTTTTTTTAAATTTCATATACGTTATCCCAAGTTTTGTTTTCAGGGATGATTTTTCAAAATCGCCCCATCTCTTTAATTTCATATAACAATCCTATTTTGATTTTATGTACATGACTTATGAACCAGAAAGTGATCGATTTTGGTGAGAATGTTTGTGTAATATTGCCACGAGGACCATTAAGTTTTCAAAATTACTTATTGGCATGTTCTCTGTAGGTAGGCTTAATTGATTCCTAAATCTAGTAAAATAATTTTCGTATCTTTCCCAAATTAATTTTATGTATTTTATTTAACTTATAGCATGTTACAATATTTAAAGGAAGCTTAGTGTCATATTTCAAACACATAATAATTAATAGAGTTCACTTAACTATAAATTATATTCTACCTATATGGAATATGCCGACTAAGCAAGTAGCATTTATATAAATACTCGAATCATTTAATGATGGTGAGTCCATTGGCGTCCAGGCACATCTCCTCTACTAGGATGGTTGGGTAAGAACACTTATTATATGTATTATGTTTGATCAATTTTATTGTCTTATTTTTAATTATTTTATTTGCCAGTTCCATTTTATTTCTCTTTGATTTTTACCGTGATTTAGTGTGTTAAATAAATATATGTAAAAGTTATAATAATTTATTTATTAAAACGAGCAACCTCTTCTCCCTAGGCTCCCCCAGGTCGTGGCAATATTTCTGAAAATCTATAAAAGATGGTTACCTTACGTTTCAATTTGTCTCCAGCTTGGAATATTCTCGTAGGGTATTCTCACTACTCCTTTATTATCTATTTGTCTGAGTCTTAGTTTTTTACCCTGACATAAAATTTGTAAATGTAACACATGTTTCAAATCGTTCTCTCATAATACCAGTGGTTAAGACAAATATCCTTGTAACCTTGGGTTTCTTTTTGGAGAAGGTTAGTGGGTTACTTATTTTCATATTAAAATTTCTGTCGGAATATTTCAACACAATGTAGACAAAAACTACATCTTATGTCTTCTGTAGTTGATTCTCTTTTTGGAAAATAAAGGTTAGCATCAACTAAGCTATTTATGGTTTTTCTATTATAGTATTTAAGGGCAAGTTAATTTTTCGTATTAGGTTTCCTTTTCACAAAAATTTCAGTAATACAGAATCAAGTAGTTGTCTTTATGTCAGAATACGATCTTATTAGATACAATATACGTTAGTGTGGGAGAGGGTGCTCTCTAGCAGGTAAGTAGAGGTTTGTATTAGGCAAATGCAATTGTTTAGGTAAATTGTCAAGAAGACAATTAGCATTTGTCGCTTTTTCTTAAGGGATAGTAAAGTCATGTGGTCATCGAGCTCATTTACATTATGTACTTCGCGTCCTTTTGTTAAGTATAGAAATATAATAAAATAGTTCAGATACCAATTAAGATATATTTTTTATCATATAATTCTAAAGAAATTGACGTGAAATTTAACTTTAATATTTGGTTGGTAATACCGTGCCGATGTAAATGAGGCCATAAGATACGCATGACACATATTGAAAATCGTTTAAATAGCAAAAGTAAAGTTAGGAATAAAATGGGCTAATAGTATAGGTTTCAATTAAATTGGTATTTTATAAATGTTTATAAAATATAACAGATTAATTAGTTAAAAGTGGGAATTAGCTAAAAATTTCAGTTAGCTAGAATATCAAGATTCACATATACTTAGAGAAAGTTAGTAGCGTTTTATTGCGAAAAATTACAAACAAAAGTAATTTAATTTTTGATTGTTATTTGAAGTAAAAATTTCAGATATTTTTAGTCAGGAAGCTACAGGGGAAAAAATTAGTGCATAGGCAAATAATTATTCGTTGCTTACTGTGTTTTTTGGTGTTGTGTTCGTCTCTCCTTTTAGTAAAGCCTTCAAGCCAACTGTCATCAGGGTCTACTAGGTCATTTAGGCTAAAACTTGCGATGGTGCGCAACATCGATTAATCGGCCCGAACTGCCTTGTGGACAACGATACAGCACAGATGACAGCTTAATTTCAATTTTTTTAAAAACATACATCAAAACTGTTTTAGATATGGATGCGGCTGGTAAGTTTTTCCTTAACATTTTATTTTCATGTACTTAGTAATGAGTTTTTAAATTTTTTACAGAATTTGCTATGTATATATTTCTAAGCGTGAGGGAGCGACTCCCGGATACCAATGTAAGTTAAATATATGATATATATTTTTTAGCTATTAATTATTTTGATTTTAGGATAATTTATATATGGGGGGCTCCACCTCTCACAGCAGTCTTCATCGGGGTAGTGGGGGCTTCGAGGGTGTTTTACACCCTCGAAGCTGAGGCTGTACAACCCTTCGTAACACTTTGGGTAATTTGGTATGTAAACATTTATTTTCTATGTACTGTAGCTACATAATTTCATTTTATTTTTCATGTTCCGTTATGGATTTTTTGATGCCTTCCTACAACCCTCAAATATGAAATACTTTACCTGTGTGCTCTTTTCTTCAGAATACAATTGCTCAAAGGGTGTATGGTTTCTTATTTCAATCAATCAACATATAGTTTATTAAAAAGTGTTACTACAATTATAATAAGAGAGTGCAAGAAGTATTAACTAATAAAAATATGCATAAAGTCTCGAAAATGGTGTAATAATATGGGGTGAATAAATAATTCTTTTTGGCTATTCAAATATCACATGTTAAATTGATTAATGAATTATTTAAGTACAGACAACAGTTCTAAATGTTTTACTTTCATACTCAAACTTAAATTTCACTCAGCCACGTGATTTATAAAATTCTAATTTTAAATTTCATACAATCACATGTATACATTCAAGAGTCTTTTTAGTTTCATATACAATGAATAGTGAATTTTAGTGTTTTTTCCTATAAAACATATTTTCTCTTATCCATTTTCTAATAGTACAATTAAAATAAATAGTTAAATATAGTACGTAAACCTATATAGTACTAAAGAAATATATAATTTAACAAAAACTTCATTACTACAATTATGTATGTAATGTTCCAATAGACCAGCTTAAGAAGTATCTGTTAATATAAGTTAAAAATAAAAAAGCAAAAGTTGTAGAAAAAATATTGTAATAAGGTAAGTAAATAATTTTTTCTTAATACCATATTATACAAGGTGCAAGTAACTTTTTTATTAAATTCAAAGTATTTTTCATGCAAGCAATGTGAACATTCAATAAATTTTAGGTTCCTATATGGGGCTCTAGTATTTAATTTTTAGCGTTCCTAAAAGTATATTTGTTCCATTATTCATTTTTCTGCTACAATTATAGTTTTTCTTGTAGTATACCTATACTTATTAGGATTATTTGACTATATTGACATATATGTATTGTTGGTTACATACGCACATTGCTTGGGATAAATAATATAAACTTCGGTGGTAATTAAACTTATATAGAGATGTGCAAGCATCTGTTCCTTATTCTTATTCTGATTAAAAGCATAGATTAATCTAAATTTAATTATTCTAGGAAACAAATCGAAGTATAGTGTATGCATCTATTGTGTGTGATCGCGTATTAATCAATAATCTGTATTTCTATTATGAGTACTTTATAATTAACAAATCACTGATAATTAAAATCATAGGTCATGACTGTGAATAAAGTTGATAGAAAAGCGTGATGTGATCGCGACTTTCCATATATCAATATATTTTTACTATATAAATAATATCACATACTTCGAGATCATTTTAGTTTGCAACTGTACGTAATAACAAGTGATTCCATACCTTTGTGTTTCATACCATACAGATATACCTTCATATTTTTATTCACTGATATAAGAAAATCACTGTAACGATTCACGTTGTGATTGAAAATCACGATATCGACCGACATTAATATGAGTGATTCTTTCAGGTTTAGTCAATATTTATAGAATATTATGTATAAACAAAATAGAACTGGGTTACAAAATGCTATTTAACATGCTCATAATTATTTAAAATATTATTTGGTACTTTGAAAAGCATATGAGGAAAATGAGTGCAAAAATGTTTTCTTTAAAAGTATCTGTATATCGATATTAATTATAACAATAATAATAATAATCATGGTTAATTATGAAACCATTGAATAATCATCGAACGGGTTGGTACCTCAGAATTGATGGGTTGATGGTGAATGGGTTGTGGTGTAACAAAGAAGAAAATATATTTGTAAACGTACAACAGGAAATTTATTATTATAAAAACGCAAATACCTCTGTAGGTTCTCACACTGTTGATTCCAGCTGGGGTAGTAAGTAGGGGTTGGGAATGGTGGGGATGTGTGAAAGGGTTGATTCCAACTGGAGTAGTAGGTAGAGATTGGGGGTGGAGGGGATGCGTTGAAGCAAAGAAAACTTATATTTGTAATATCAATTCTATTGCAAAGGAGAGAACGTTACCTCTGTAATCCATCATGCATTCGTTTGCTGTATTATATTTTTAAACTGTCACACCTTTATAACATATTCAATGATGTTATAATTTTAATATGATTAGTCATGTTATTTTTCTATAATTATTAACAAAATTGTTTATTGTAGCAATATATTCAATTTCTTATATACAGGGTGGATTGGAATTTGTGTCTGGAGGAGGATGTATGCTCTCTCACATCATATTTAATACTAAACTGCTATAATCTCGACGTACAAAGAACTAGTATAATAATCTCTCCGACTATCAAGAAATATTTCCAGTAATAAATTAATTAGCTTTACCTCTGAAATGTGGTGCTTTGAGTCATAGGTTTTTCTTAGAAATCTATAGTGCTATCAGAAACCAATAATCAGTGATATCTTTGCTCAGCTCATATATAATAAATTTAGTAGGCCACTACTAAAAATGCAATAGTCCCTGCGTATACAGGCAAATTGTTATATTGAGAAATATCTATTGACCTGCTGACGGAACAGAAAAAACTATCATTAAGGGTAAAAATGGGTATGGTGGAAGTCTTGGCTGCCCTCTGTAAGAATGTAGGTTCCATATATCCACCTCCTTGTGTAAAGTAGGTTCCCGAAACTCTCAGATCTTGAACATACATAGGAGGAAAGCTCTCTAATAAAAATAATATCTTGATGTACTGACTACCTGAATATTTCTGTTGATCATAAAAATAACTTACCTTAAACGCGCCTAAATAATAAACAATAATAATGAATGAGAAAGTTTGTTATAAATATGCTCATATAGAGGGTGACTGGGAAATTTGTATCCGTAGACTTCAAGTTATGATGTACACCAATACTATAAGTATGTTTGTCATTAGTTGGTTGTCATCTCGCTGAGATGGTGTAAAAAGTTGACGATACGGCTTGTGCGACGCGTCTCTACATGGGACCAGTGTCGACCCTAGTGTCTATTAGACTTCCCTACAAAAGAAGCTGTCACTATAAGGGGTCAGATATATCAGCATCAGCATCCCAATTGTCGACCATCCGATTAGACAGAATACTATTTTCGCTTTTAAATTATTTTTCCTATTAAGTATATAGAGCTATAATTAATATAGACAGCGCCTCCCCGAACCTCATTCCTTAATATATTAGCATACGTTTTTCCCACCTTTTCTCTAAAAGCCTGCGACTCCATCATCCTCAACCAGTAAGACCACCATATCTTATTTGCTATTCCACTATGCTGCTATCCGATTCGCTAAGTCAACATTCCTGATTTGTTAGGTATCCTTTGCTGCCTCGACCACGCCTTCTGATTTGTTATACCACAATGCTGCTATCTGATTTTGTCTCCATTGCTGCCCACGACCATATCTCCATCTGATTCACTAAGCCATTATTCTGATTTGTTAAGTCACCTCGATCAATAGGACGAGCTCAGACCTTCTGATTAGCCATTAATCCTATACCTCTCGACCAATATTTTGTCTCCCGTTATTTAATATGTTAAATTCTACATCTAAAAATAGAATTTCTCTTAAACATTTATCCTGACTGAAAAATAATCACCTATGATACGAACATATTTTTTCTTATCATACCATCCGACATCTGATCTGCAATACCGCTATCTGATTAGCCAACTGCTAAAAACCATACCTCCATCTCTGAAACGCCATCCCCGGACTTCTCAGCCAATAGAAAGAGCTCACACCATGTCTCCCAGATCTCTATCACCATCTCTATCATACTGATATATAATCAACTGTTAAAAAACACACCGCCATCCCCAGGCCTCTCAACCAATAGAGTATCCACCAATAAAACTCTCAACCAATAGGATCTCACGACCAATAGTACACCTCAGCCAATAGGATTCTACGTCCCACGCCTTCCCGTGGCGGAGCCAAAAAAGTGGTGGGGGAAGCATCGGTCAAAAATGACTAGAATGAACCTCCATAAGAAATAACATGGGATTTTGGTCCCGTCTTCTTATCATTTTATAGGGTTCACTTTGTAATTAATTAACTAACCTCTATCAACCTTCTTCAAACAATGCAGTACTTATCATTTTTACATACAAGGAGACGCAAGAGTCGTTTCAAAGGCTACGTAAATTCATAGCTAAATAATTTTAAATCGTCTGTCCAAAATTCAACTTGTCTGAGGGAAAAATCTTCATTACGGCAACTGTAGAAGTGAAAAAAATAAAAAGTCTTACTGCTTATTATTTAACTGCATTTTGTTGGCTTGCAATAAATGCTGCGGGGTCTGTCAATACCATTTGACGAAGGAGTACCACTTTTCACTCACTCACACTTTTCAGCACTGTTTCTACTGCTTGCTCTAGAGCGCTGCAAAAAGCATGTTATCCCACAGTCTCTCGCATTTGCAACTTCGGGTCATTTTTTCGGAAACACTCTAGCGCAATACATATATGAATACCAGTATAACAACCGTAGCTGAAGCACAGCGAATTCGATTATGTTTACAGACTTTGTCAACAATTTATCTCTGGACCAAATTATTGGAATCCAAACAAAAATATTTACATACCGTTCGAGATAAAACGGTCAATTAACATTGTCAAGTCACATTTTCCCGCCCTAGCTCATATCACTGTAATTGTTTTGACTTTGTAAGTTGTAATATTTCAAGTTGTAATATTTCAAGTTGTTCCCGCCACAAAAGCAGGCGCGAAATAATATGATGATTGTGGGCTTATATAAATGAATCCACCGAGATTGTTCGATACTTCAAAATGTCGTGTCAGTGTTATGGTTGTGTCGGGCGATATACCACATTCCAGGGTTTGGAATTGAATGTGGAAGGGTGAGTGAATTACAACTAATTTCTTATAAAATACTTCAATTATAAATTATTTTCAGCGGCGTTGAACTACTCCCCGAGCTTTGTGAGAACGGCACCTGCTTCTGTCGGTGGTACGCGTAAGTATTTTTTCGAGCTGGTAGATTTAAAAGTGTGAGGCTTTTTCGACGTGGAGAGGCTGTTCTTCATTGAAAGGTGTTATTTTCACTAAATGTTTCTCTGTTTCAGCGAAGGACCCCAGGAGCCACTATTTTTAACCGAGAGATATTATTTCCTTACTTGTTTCGTCGGCATATGCTATTAAATTTTCTCTGTTTCAGCCACGAGGAGGAGCCGTTACCACTGTTCGTTGGGAACTATTATTTTCTTACTTGTTTCGCTGACTTGTACCACTAAATTTTTCTGTGTTTCAGCGACGAGATGTCGCCGCCTCATTTCAACGAAGGACCGCCGTTATTCTTCACCGAGAGGTATTATTTTCCTACTTGTTTCGTTGGCTTGTGCTATTAAATGTTTACTATTTCAGCGGCGAAGAGGAGCTGTTACCACTCTTCATTGAGAGGCATCATTTTCTTACTTGTTTCGCATGATTGTACTAGTACATTTTTCTCTGTTTCAGCGTCGAGATGCGGCGGTTGTATGACGAGGAAATGCCACCGCCTCAGGGGTCGTTCCTCATTGAGAGGTATTATTTTCTTGTTTCGCTGGCTCGTACTACTAAATTTTCTGTTTAAGCAGTGATGAGGAGGTGCCGCCGCCACCACCACCACTGACCAACCCCTGCTTGTATACATTCAACGGCGTGGAGGAGCCGATCCTCATTGAGAGGTAATATTTTCTTACTTGTTTCGTGGGCTCGTGTTACTAAATTTTTTCTGTTTCAGCGATGACGAGGAGATACCGCCGTCCCCTGTCCCCATCAGGCCCGGGGAGGAGCCGCTCCTCAATGAGAGGTAATATTTTCTTGTTTCGATGGCCCGTGTTACTAAGTTTCACTGTTTCAGCAGCGACGAGGAGCTACCACCGCCTCTTATACCCCTCAGGCCAGGGGTGATTAAATGGGCGGGTAGAGGGGGCGAGTGAGTCTCGGAACTGAACAATTTAAGAAAATAAATTATATTAAGAATATTGTATTTTTAATGTTTAACCCAAAATCCCTCAGCATGAATTATAACCGTCGCACAGTGGGAGCTTCAGCTCTTTTTACACACAGAGCGATTTGAATAATTTTTAAAACGCTCGTGAATGCTTCTAGTTTACCTACCGATTGCTACAATTCGAAATATCATCCAATCAAAACAGCTTTCAGATTTTAAATATCTTATATCGTTCTCAAGTTATAAGCAAAAAAACAAGAGGTCATGTGACACCAAATATTTCTTGGCCAGAAATATTATATTTTTAATAAATGCTGTGTTTACCCAAAAATCCTTCGCGGGCCGCTTCACTTAACAAAGGGACAGTATTTTGGTAAAGAGGAAGCGCCATGTTCTTTTTCACACTCCGCAACTCCCCACCAGGGCGTGTGTCTCTCCCTGCGGCTCGATGAACAATTTTTAAAAATAAATTATATTAACAGCTTTCAGATTTTAAATATCTTATATCGTTCTCAAGTTATAAGCAAAAAACAAGAGGTCATGTGACACCAAATATTTCTTGGCCAGAAGGGCCAACCCCGCCAGCCAAGAGGTCTTTGCGCATGATCGCCGTGAACTGTCGAGCCGAACAGAAGGGGGCCACCTGCCACGAACGGGCACAGGGGTGCCACGAAGGGGCACAGGGGGGCCACCTGCCACGAAGGGTACGAAGTCCTAAGGGGGCCCCAAGTTATTTTTTATTTACTGCAAAACCCTTCAGCAGAGTGTTTAATAGCTTAAAACTCCCATTGGTGTTCTGGTGTAAAGTTTTTTTATGTCTGTAGCATCATCTCAATGACAATAAAATTGTTCGATTACCTCGGGTGATTTACCGCAATGTACACCTGGCTTGCTTCAAACAATTATTACTGATAAAAATGTACAACCTCTTTCCAGCAAAAAACAAGAGGGTCATGTGACGTCAAATATTTCTTGGCCTGAAGGGCTCGCGCCACCATAGCTCACAGCCAATCAAAAATGCTTTCAAATAAATATCTCATACCGTTCTCAAGTTATAAGCAGCCAATGAGTTTTTCTATCCAGCTGCACGCCGGCGCCGCAAACACTTATTCCTTCTAATTCCAAACCCACCAGTCGCTGCACTCAACGACATGTATACCAGAATTATACAGCCTGATGTCAGGTATCTCAATAGCCTAGTGGGTTGAGCGCTGTACTTCAGCCATGTACGCACATAGTCATAATGCACAAGCGGCTACCATGCTTCTAAAAGCCTACATGGCTCGTGCCACAGAATATTAAAAGTAGAAGATTCGGGTAAATGCGGAGAAGTCAGAATCTATAGTCTTCACGCGCAGATTTACAGAAAATAAGATTTTAACACCAATTTTGATAAGGGGAAACAAAATTCCAGAAAGGGAGTGCGTGAAGTATTTGGGCATACGACTGGGCAAGCGATTGACGTTCAACCGACATATTAACGAAACTGTACGGACAGTCTATTCCATGTCCAGGAGTCTGTATCCGCTCCTAGCCAGGAATAGTACTCAGCAGACAGAATAAAAAATTAATTTACACTGTTATTGTGAGACCGGCCCTAACATATGCGGCTCCGGTATGGTGCAGTATACCGGACACGACAATGAATAAACTAAGAGTTCTGGAACATAAATTTATGCGCCACATTTCAAATTCTTCACGATACATCTCCTTAAGAGAACTTTATGCACGTTGCCACGACATAACGCCACTAGTGGACTACATCAAAGTTACATCGGAAAAATTCTATCAATTTAAACTTGGTAATAGCCCACTAACAAACAACATCATGCGAATCAGAGAGTATAATGCACCTTTTCGCATCAAACACAAATTACCATACCAGGCGTTGCCCATCTTTCGGCAACATATCTAGCCACACCCACTTTCTCTATTCAATTATAAAAATTCTCAAACACAATTTCCGATATTTACCTTTTCTCTTCATTTCCTTTTTGTATTTTTTTATTTGTTTTGTCGCTCTAAATTTTTTCTTCCAATCTTTATTTCTTTATTATTATTATTATTATTATTATTAAATTCTTTAGAAAGCAAACATTTTAAATTATAAATTATGCGGTCTGATATAGCCGCTCGCTCTTGCTGCATTGCTTGGAACGGATTTTTTGGATAGTAATTTTCCCGTGCCGAACTATCATATATATCTGTGATATTTTATCTACACCAGCGTCTTTTGCATTGCATATATCAATTGTTTTAAGTTAAAAAATTTTTTTTACATGTTCTATCTTATACACTTTTTAATTCGCCGATCCCGCGAAAGGAGATAGTGATTATTATTTAAGTTTACTTTTAATCCAACCTAGCCTCGCTCTGTCCATCCCTTCAATTACCATGGCGATTAGTGCTGTGGATGTTTGGCTGGCTCCGGACGAGTGCTTAGGTAGGACAATTATGTATTGTTAATTTAAAATAAATTTGTTTTGATTGATTGCTGTACTTCCAAGCCGAAGATCGATGGTTAGAATCCTACCGGTGGTAGGTTTTTTTCGCTTTTCTGCTGATCACCATGAGGGGGGTCACCTGCCACGAAGGGGGCCACCTGCCACGAGCGAAGCTCTACGGGGGCCCCAGAGAAGCAATACGGGGGCCCCATTTTGGGGGGCGGAGCCCGGTCTCACCCGACGCCATACCTACTCATCATCAATACCAAATAGCAATAAAATTCCTGATTACTATTTAAAATCTGCTGTAAATCAAGTTAACCTACAGTTTAGTTTCAGAGAAGTTACATTTATTAAAGTGATGGACCATAAATAATCAGAAAAACACGAACTCTGAAGATATATATGGCGTGAATATTATCTTAATAAAATCAGTCAGACTTAATAATTGTACCCCTGACAAGATTAATAAATTATAGCATGCGAGAAGGTATCTATCCATCATGTTTTAAACTTCTAAAAGTAATACCAGTTTTTAAAAAAGGAGGAGCATTCGGTTTTTAGTCTTTGGAGAAGTGCAGTGATAACATATCTCCTTCACAAATGGGTTCAAAATAAATAAAGCAAATGCTAGAAAGCAATGTAATAAGGCCCTGCCATTGCCCATGGTCAAGCCCGGTGGTTCTCGTTAAAAAGAGAGGGGTGGCGAAACAAGATTTTATGTGGACTATAGGAAACTAAACAATGTTACTAAAAATCCACATATCCCATCCCCAACATAGACGACCTCTTAACTTACCTAGGGGAATCAAAATATTTTACCACGCTGGATATGTTCAATGGATACTGGCAAGTATAAATCTAAGAAAAATCGAAGCAATACACAGCATTCGTAGCTCAGGGACATCGGTCATATGAATTCAATGTTCTAAGTTTTAGTTTATAATGCCCCCAGCTACTTTCCAAGAGTTCGCCGACAAAGTATTCAATGGAATGAAATGGAAAGATGTCCTAATCTACCTCGACGACATAATTGTATTTTTAAATACATTAGAGGAACATCTCCTAAAATTAGAAAAGGTTTTTCAACGCCTTAGGGAAGATGGTTTAACGCTAAAACCCAGCAAATGCGTGTGCGTCAAGACAGAAGTAAAAATCTTAGGACACACTAAGCACCAATGGAGTAGCTCCAGATGAAGAAAACTTAATGGCCATTAAGAATTTCCCGAAACCAAAGACGGTAAATAATGTACAGAGCTTCATCAACTATTATAGAAGATTTATAAAAAAAAATGTCCATGATAGTCGCCGCAGTGGAAGATTCATTTGGGACAAGCCACAACAAGAAGCTTTTGAGACATTAAAAGAAAAATTGTTATCAGCACCAGTTCTACAGAACTTTAACCCAAACAAAGGCTGCCAACTCGGAGTAGATGTTGGCACAGTGGGAATTGGTGGAATATTTCAACAAGAAGATGAAAATGGACGAGCCCACCCCATCGCCTATGTCAGCAGAAGCCTTTCTAAAGCCGAAAAGAATTATACCCTTACGGAACTAGAAGGATTAGCAGGACTTTAGGATACCTGATGCGTCTATCTATCTATTTATGGAAGGCCCGTAAAAATTGTCAGCGATCACCACGCCTTGTGCTGGATTAGGTCATTGAGACCCAACAGGTCGGCTAGCACAGTGGTCACTCAGGCTATCAGAGTTCGACTACACCATTGTGCATAAAAATGGTGCTGCATATGCAGATGCCGATTCGTTGTTACGGAACTCCGTTTTTAAAGCCGATGAAAGCTTGGAAAATATAGACGACATACCCACTTTCCTTCTCCTACCTGAAGATGTATCGAAAGAACAGTGATCAGATCCTTCGCTGAAAGAATTTATCCCCGCAGTGGAAGATCCAAAGTCTGCTCCGATAGGTATAGTAACACGAGCAAAGAATTTTCGAATTGTCAATGAGGTCCTCTATAAGGTCAATCCATTATCAGAAGGGCATAAAAATTTACTGGTGATTCCTAGACACCTACGAGAAGAAATCTTGTATACCCATCACTCAGAGCCACTTGCAGGCCATCTGGGAATAGCTAAGACACTACACAAAATTAAAACCAGGTACCATTGGGAAAACCTACAAAAGGACGTAGAAAATTCATAAAAGGTTATCCAGACTGTCAAGCCAGAAAGGGATCACAAAACAAGAAACCTGTAGGGCTGCTACAGCTAATACCAGTGGGGACATCATTTGAAAAAATAGGGATCGATATCCTAGGTCCATTTCGACGGAGTTGAAATGGGAAAACAGTAATAGTGGTAGCAACCGATTACGCAATTATTTTTTTTAAATCACTTTTTTCTACCCTCTGATGCTACACCCCTAGTGCGTATGTGGCTTTTTAGAAGCTCAGGAGGTTATTATTAATTGTCTACAATGTTACGAAAAAATGCCTAAAAATAAATTAATGGGACATTTGAAAACTTCATCTCACAAGAAAGTCATCAATATTGTGGAAGATGGAGTAGAAAAACATCAGAGCGCATTCAAGAACCAAATTTCGAGCCACCGTTTTTCCACAAGTTGTGACGAACTCAGTGAATATATTAAACTTGTATAATGAGTTTAAAGAGATCATAGAGAAAGCATCAACCTTTCAGGAGCGAGATTCGGGTATGTGTAACAAAAATTTATGTCAATCACAGTTAACGTATGATTTCTGCAGTTTCATTTTTTTTCTTACACAGTTATTAATTATTTTTTTAGGATGGGCTCTGAAGCACGTTAGTTTTCTTGAAGTCAACCTCAACAAATACAACCTGTTATTCACATCATCATACATTAGAATACCTAAATCTATTGAAAATAAGAGGACTGTTTTAAAAATTCAAAATAACGATGACAACTGTTTTGCTTATGCCGTCAATGCTGCGATCTTTCCAGCCCACGGACCTCCACATGAAGTATCGCCCTATCCTCATTACACAACATTGCTAAATTTTGAAGGTATAGATTTACCTGTTAAATTAAATGATATTCATAAATTTGAGATTTTAAATAATATCTTTATAAATGTATTCAGGGTAAATAATCAACATAAAGATGGTAATATGGTCAGCGAGATTGTAGGCCTCTTATATTTCACAAATAAAAAACAGTGGAAAGAATTTATTAGTGCGGCGAAAAACTGGCTTGGATGAAACGTAAGCTTTATTTATTTTTTTCACATAGTATTAGAAATCTTATAGGCAATTAGAGTAAGATTATTTCCCGTCCCTATTTACACAATATTCTTAGGTTCCGTAGTTCTGCCTAGAATTTTTCGATATAGTAAATTATTTGATAGAATATTTAAATTGTTACTAAAATGATAGTAGACTAATAATTGCACATTATTTAATATTATCTGATAATTCACAAGTAATAGGACCATCTCAAAACTCTTATACGTTTTTTGTAACTCTTAATAATGGGGTCGTGCTTTTTATCAATCTACTCAATACAAATTTCTTCTTACCGCTACCCGTGATTGGTAATGACAAAGTAAATAGTGAAAAGAAACCTCTTATACTAGCTCTTGAAAATTTTATAAATAAATGATAGCCAGCTAGATTACTAGATGTAATAAAAATAAATAAAATTGTTAACTACCCCTGCAAAATCATAAATTAGTAAGTTTCAGTTATGTGGAAACTGTACAGACTTACAATTTGGTAGGTTTGAGGTTTTTCTTAGCTTCGATAATTTGCTTATGCATCTTACCGGATTTACTAATAAAAAATCGTTTAGCAATACAGCGCTACGAGGACGGCCTTCGGGCTATCGAACGAAAAACTATTTTAATTTTTACATTACTAACCAAGAGATTACTTTGAAGGGGCGGAGGGTAAAAAACAAATTGAGTTACTCAATAGAATGACAATTTATGGCTGAACATAATAAGCAAAAGGAATCAAGCAACATTACACGTTTTAGGAAAACCTAATGTTCGTATCATGTATCCAAAAAGGAATTTGTTTAGAGTATCGATACCTCATTGCTTAATTAATAGATAGCGTTATTATTGGTGGCTCCTTTAGAGATAAAGCGAAATTTATTAGATAAATATTGATGTCATATAGTTTGCCTAACTGATTTTCGTATATATATATATATATATATATATATATATATATATATATATATATATATATATATATATATATATATATATATATATATATATATATATATATATATATATATATATATATATATATATATATATATATATATATATATATATATATATATAGAAGGTACTAAAAAGTTTCCCGTAATAATAAACATTTCATTCGCAGGCCCATTAGCTCTAAAAGCTAATAGAATAGAATAACCATTTATTAACCCAGTCGATCATTATAATGATATAGGACACGTCAAACAAATGATTATAATTAAATAGTGGTTTTACATTTAAACAAAAAAGTAGAAAAGATTAAAACATAAGTACGTACATGTAGCAATAAAGTATCAATTTAAAATTTAAAATACTCATTTACAACGTAAAAGCATACACTAGAAATGATTTTGCGAACTGTTTGAACTTCTTTTTATATTATAAAAAGTTTATATTTAGCTTGTATAAAATTGAGCCCCATGTAATAAGTATTCCGTTTGAACATATCTAATTTATGCGCGGGATATTGCAAATTAACAGCCGTGTCGTGTATTATAATCATAGTGATAATTCTGAAAGGTAAATTTATCTGTATTCTTTTTTTTTCCATTGTCAACATTTCTAATATGTATAGGGATGGTAGTGTTAAAATGTTCTAGTTAATAAATGTCTGTCTACAAGATACTTTGTAACGTAAACCAAATATATAAAACACTGCTCTTTTTACAATATAAGACCCCCTAAAAATTACTCCAAATCTTCAGGATGCAGTTGGTAACTGATTTACATGAAAATTCGTAAAAATTATTTTTAGCTATTGGGCTTTTATTTTTATATAAGAGCTTTCAGTTCATACAGAGTTCAGAGAAGTCCTCAAAACAATAAATGCAATGTATTCAGCTTCTCTGTAATACCTGTGATAAATAATAGCTTCATCAGTATGTGATTAAATACACCTTTCTCATCATCACTAAAATTTATAATGGAAAGAAATTTTTATATATTTAAATATATTTATCATTTTACTTCCAACCATTGTGTGTATGTGTAGTGAAGCGTAATTTCTAAAATGGCAGCGCGACAATGTATGTCTTTTTTAAGACAACTACTTACGGAGGACACTACCAATTTTGTGGAGGTGAATGAAGGGGGTAATGTAGGGGTTGAAGAGATAGAAGTAGGGTATTACGGCTGATACCTCCGATGTGTTTACAGAACACACAATCGAGATGGCACTGAAAATTAAACGGGAAACTATGGCGGTTTTTGAAATGGTGTGCGGTACTAGCTCATTCGTAGTGGTTGAAAGTGTATATAGGGGTGATTTGAAAATATGTACGGGGTGTTATGCATTGTATAGCAGGTTGGCTGGAAATGGTGCAACACACAGGCATGTAAGCTCCCCATACAACATCAAAACGGACTGATATATTAAAAATCTCTTGCGCTGCATACAGCTCTAAAATGGTGGTTGTTGGTGCGGTACAGGGCTGTTTACAGAACACACAATCGAGATGTCACTGAAAATTAAACGGGAAACTATGGCGGATTTTGAAATGGTGTGGTACTAGCTCATTCGTAGTGGTTGAAAGTGTATATAGGGGTGATTTGAAAATATGTATGGGGTGTTATGCATTGTATAGCAAGTTGGCTGTGACGGTAAGCTCGAGCGCCACCTTTACAATTGTTTTTCGTGAGGTAAAGGACTCACACTAGCCTCTTAACACAGCCTGTTTCGGTAGGGCTGGGATAGCGTCAGAGGAGACACGGTATGTCCAGGGGTCTAGGGATATCAGACTTCACACACACACATACAGTAAAAGGCACAGTTTAAATAATATACATACTTATTATAACCAAAATCCTACTATCTACAAGTCTACTCTACTACCCTAACGTATATTGCATAAAAACAAACAAAATAATATTTAGACGGCGTAAGCGAGGGGGGAAGGTTACTACGGTTAAATTACTACAACAATCACGGTTATTGTTATCCTGACTGAAAAATAATCACCTATGATACGAACATATTTTTTCTTATCATGCCATCCGACATTTGATTTGCAATACCGCTATCTGATTCGCCAACTGCTAAAAACTATACCTCCATCTCTGAAACGCCATCCCCGGACCTCTCAGCCAATAGAAAGAGTTCACACCATGTCTCCCAGATCTCTATCACCATCTCTATCATACTGATATCTAATCAACTGTTAAAAAACACACCGCCATCCCCAGGCCTCTCAGCCAATAGAGTATCCACCAATAAAACTCTCAACCAATAGGATCTCACGACCAATAGTACACCTCAGCCAATAGGATTCTACGTCCCACGCCTTCCCGAGGCGGAGCCAAAAAAGTGGTGGGGGAAGCATCGGTCAAAAATGACTAGAATGAACCTCCATAAGAAATAACATGGGATTTTGGTCCCGAATGCCCATAGCTATACTACTCAAGTCTCTACAGGCGCCCGTCTTCTTATCATTTTATAGGGTTCACTTTGTAATTAATTAACTAACCTCTATCAACCTTCTTTAAACAATGGAGTACTTATCATTTTTACATACAAGGAGACGCAAGAGTCGTTTCAAAGGCTACGTAAATTCATAGCTAAATAATTTTAAATCGTCTGTCCAAAATTCGACTTGTCTGAGGGAAAAATCTTCATTACGGCAACTGTAGAAGTGAAAAAAAAAAGTCTTACTGCTTATTATTTAACTACATTTTGTTGGCTTGCAATAAATGCGGGGTCTGTCAATACCATTTGACGAAGGAGTACCACTTTTCATTCACTTACACTTTCAGCACTGTTTCTACTGCTTGCTCTAGAGCGCTGCAAAAAGCATGTTATCCCACAGTCTCTCGCATTTGCAACTTCGGGTCATTCTTTCGGAAACACTCTAGCGCAATACATATATGAATACCAGTATAACAACCGTAGCTGAAGCACAGCGAATTCGATTGTTTACAGCCTTTGTCAACAATTTATTTCTGGACCAAATTATTGGAATCTAAATATTTACATACCGTTCGAGATAGAACGGTCAATTAACATTGTCAAGTCACATTTTCCCGCCCTAGCTCATATCACTGTAATTGTTTTGACTTTGTAAGTTGTAATAATTCAAGTTGTAATGTTCCCGCCACAAAAGCAGGCGCGAAATAATATGATGATTGTGGGCTTATATTAATGAATCCACCGAGATTGTTCGATACTTCAAAATGTCGTGTCAGCGTTATGGTTGTGTCGGGCAATATACCACATCCCGGGGTTTGGAATTGAACGTGGAAGGGTGAGTGAATTACAACTAATTTCTTATAAAATACTTCAATTATAAATTATTTTCAGCGCCGTTGAACTACCCCCCGAGCTTTGTGAGAACGGCACCTGCTTCTGTCGGTGGTACGTATAAGTATTTTTTCGAGCTGGTAGATTTAAAAGTGTGAGGCTTTTTCGATGTGGAGAGGCTGTTCTTCACTGAAAGGTGTTATTTTCACTAAATTTTTCTCTGTTTCAGCGAAGGACCCCAGGAGCCACTATTTTTAACCGAGAGATATTATTTCCTTACTTGTTTCGTCGGCATATGCTATGAAATTTTCTCTGTTTCAGCGACGAGAAGGAGCTGTTGGTACGTGTAAGTATTTTTTCGAGCTGGTAGATTTAAAAGTGTGAGGCTTTTTCGATATGGAGAGACTGTTCTTCACTGAAAGATGTTATTTTCACTAAATTTTTCTCTGTTTCAGCGAAGGAGGCCAGGAGCCACTATTTTTAACCGAGAGATATTATTTCCTTACTTGTTTCGTCGGCATATGCTATGAAATTTTCTCTGTTTCAGCGACGAGGAGGAGCTGTTACCACTGTTCGTTGGGAGGTATTATTTTCTTACTTGTTTCGCTGACTTGAACCACTAAATTTTTCTGTGTTTCAGCAGCGAGATGTCGCCGCCTCGTTTCAACGAAGGACCGCCGTTATTCTTCACCGAGAGGTATTATTTCCCTACTTGTTTCGTTGGCTTGTGCTATTAAATGTTTACTATTTCAGCGGCTAAGAGGAGCTGTTACCACTCTTCATTGAGAGGCATCATTTTCTTACTTGTTTCGCATGATTGTACTAGTAAATTTTTCTCTGTTTCTGCGTCGAGATGCGGCGGTTGTATGACGAGGAAATGCCACCGCCTCAGGGGTCGTTCCTCATTGAGAGGTATTATTTTCTTGTTTCGCTGGCTCGTACTACTAAATTTTCTGTTTAAGCAGTGATGAGGAGGTGCCGCCACCACCACCACCGACCAACCCCTGCTTGTATACATTCAACGGCGTGGAGGAGCCGATCCTCATTGAGAGGTAATATTTTCTTACTTGTTTCGTGGGTTCGTGTTACTAATTTTTTTTTGTTTCAGCGATGACGAGGAGATACCGCCGTCCCCTGGCCCCATCAGGCCGGGGGAGGAGCCGCTCCTCAATGAGAGGTATTATTTCCTTGTTTCGATGGCCCGTGTTACTAAGTTTCACTGTTTCAGCAGCGACGAGGAACTACCACCGCCTCTTATACCCCTCAGGCCAGGGGTGATTAAATGGGTGGGTAGAGGGGGGCGAGTGAGTCTCGGAACTGAACAATTGAAAAAATAAATTATATTAAGAATGTTGTATTTTTAATGTTTAACCCAAAATCCCTCAGCATGAATTATAACCGTCGCACAGTGGGAGCTTCAGCTCTTTTTACACACAGAGCGATTTGAACAATTTTTAAAACACTCGTGAATGCTTCTAGTTTACCTACCGATTGCTACAATTCGAAATATCATCCAATCAAAATAGCTTTCAGATTTTAAATATCTTATATCGTTCTCAAGTTATAAGCAAAAAAAAACAAGAGGTCATGTGACACCAAATATTTCTAGGCCAGAAATATTATATTTTTAATAAATGCTGTGTTTACCCAAAAATCCTTCGCGGGCCGATTTAACAAATGGACAGTATTTTGGTAAAGAGGAAGCGTCATGTTCTTTTCCACACTCCGCAACTCCCCACCAGGGCGAGTGTCTCTCCCTGCGGCTCGGTGAACAATTTTTAAAAATAAATTATATTAACAGCTTTCAGATTTTAAATATCTTATATCGTTCTCAAGTTATAAGCAAATACAAGAGGTCATGTGACACCAAATATTTCTTGGCCAGAAGGGCCAACCCCGCCAGCCAAGAGGTCTTTGCGTATGATCGCCGTGAACTGTCGAGCCGAACAGAAGGGGGCACAGGGGGGCCACCTGATACGAAGGTACGAAGTCCTGAGGGGGCTCCAAGTAATTTTTTATTTACTGCAAAACCCTTCAGCAGAGTGTTTAATAGCTTAAAATTGGTGTTCTGGTGTAAAGTTTTTTTATGCCTGTAGCATCATCTCAATGACAATAAAATTGTTCGATTACCTCGGGTGATTTACCGCAATGTACACCTGGCTTGCTTCAAACAATCATTACTGATAGAAATTTGCAACCTCTTTCCAGCAAAAAACAAGAGGGTCATGTGACGTCAAATATTTCTTGGCCTGAAGGGCTCGCGCCACCCTAGCTCACAGCCAATCAAAAATGCTTTCAAATAAATATCTCATACCGTTCTCAAGTTATAAGCAGCCAATGAGTTTTTCTATCCAGCTGCACGCCGGCGCCGCAAACACTTATTCCTTCTAATTCCAAACCCACCAGTCGGTGCACTCAACGACATGTATACCAGAATTATACAGCCTGATGTCAGGTATCTAAATAGCCTAGTGGGTTGAGCGCTGTACTTCCAAGCCGAAGATCGATGGTTCGAATCCTACCGGTGGTAGGTTTTTTTCGCTTTTCTGCTGATCACCATGAGGGGGTCACCTGCCACGAAGGGGGCCACCTGCCACGATGAGCAGAGAAACAATACCTACTTACATTTATTAAAGTGATGGATACCATAAATAATCAGAAAAACAAGAACTCTGAAGATATATATGGCGTGAATATTATCTTAATAAAATCAGTCAGACTTAATAATTGTACCACTGACAAAATTAATAAATTATAGCATGCGAGAAGGTATCTATCCATCATGTTTTAAACTTCTAAAAGTAATACCAGTTTTTAAAAAAGGAGGGGCATTCGGTTTTTAGTCTTTGGAGAAGTGCAGTGATGACATATCTCCTTCACAAATTGGTTCAAAATAAATAAAGCAAATGCTAGAAAGCAATGTAATAAGGCCCTGCCATTGCCCATGGTCAAGCCCGCTGGTTCTCGTTAAAAAGAGAGGGGTGGCGAAACAAGATTTTATGTGGACTATAGGAAACTAAACAATGTTATTAAAGATCCACATATCCCATCCCCAACATAGACGACCTCTTAACTTACCTCGGGGATTCAAAATATTTTACCACGCTGGATATGTTCAATGGATACTGGCAAGTAAAAATTAAGAAAAATCGAAGCAATACAGCATTCGTAGCTCAGGGACATCGGTCATATGAATTCAATGTTCTAAGTTTTAGTTTATAATGCCCCCAGCTACTTTCCAAGAGTTCGCCGACAAAGTATTCAATGGAATGAAATGGAAAGATGTCCTAATCTACCTCGACGACATAATTGTATTTTTAAATACATTAGAGGAACATCTCCTAAAATTAGAAAAGGTTTTTCAACGCCTTAGGGAAGATGGTTTAACGCTAAAACCCAGCAAATGCGTGTACGTCAAGACAGAAGTAAAAATCTTAGGACACAGTAAGCACCAATGGAGTAGCTCGGTAAGGTAAGACGGTAAAGAATGTACAGAGCTTCATCGTTCTGTGCAACTATTATAGAAGATTTATAGAAAAAATGTCCATGATAGTCGCCGCATTGGAAGATTCATTTGGGACCAGCCACAACAAGAAGCTTTTGAGACATTAAAAGAAAAATTGTTATCAGCACCAGTTCTACAGAACTTTAACCCAAACAAAGGCTGTCAACTCGGAGTAGATGTTGGCACAGTGGGAATTGGTGGAATATTTCATCAAGAAGATGAAAATGGACGAGCCCACCCCATCGCCTATGTCAGCAGAAGCCTTTCTAAAGCCGAAAAGAATTATACCCTTACGGAACTAGAAGGATTAGCAGCTATCTAGACTTTAGGATACCTGATGCATCTATCTATCTATTTATGGAAGGCTCGTAAAAATTGTCAGCGATCACCATGCCTTGTGCTGGATTAGGTCATTGAGACCCAACAGGTCGGCTAGCACAATGGTCACTCAGGCTATCAGAGTTCGACTACACCATTGTGCATAAAAATGGTGCTGCATATGCAGATGCCGATTCGTTGTTACGGAACTCCGTTTTTAAAGCCGATGAAAGCTTGGAAAATATAGACGACATACCCACTTTCCTTCTCCTACCTGAAGATGTATCGAAAGAACAGCGATCAGATCCTTCGCTGAAAGAATTTATCCCCGCAGTGGAAGATCCAAAGTCTGCTCCGATAGGTATAGTAACACGAGCAAAGAATTTTCGAATTGTCAATGAGGTCCTCTATAAGGTCAATCCATTATCAGAAGGGCATACAAATTTACTGCTGATTTATAGACACCTACGAGAAGAAATCTTGTATACCCATCACTCAGAGCCACTTGCAGGCCATCTGGGTATAGCTAAGACACTACACAAAATTAAAACCAGGTACCATTGGGAAAACCTGCAAAAGGACGTAGAAAATTCATAAAGGGTTATCCAGACTGTCAAGCCAGAAAGGGATCACAAAACAAGAAACCTGTAGGGCTGCTACAGCCAATACCAGTGGGGACATCATTTGAAAAAATAGGGATCGATATCCTAGGTCCATTTCGACGGAGTTGAAATGGGAAAACAGTAATAGTGGTAGCAACCGATTACGCAATTATTTTTTTTAAATCACTTTTTTCTACCCTCTGATGCTACACCCCTAGTGCAGCTTTTTAGAAGCTCAGGAGGTTATTATTAATTGTCCACAATGTTATGAAAAAATGCCTAAAAATAAATTAATGGGACATTTGAAAAGTTCATCTCACAAGAAAGTCATCAATATTGTGGAAGATGGAGTAGAAAAACTTCAGAGCGCATTCAAGAACCAAATTTCGAGCTACCGTTTTTCCACAAGTTGTGACGAACTCAGTGAATATATTAAACTTGTATAATGAGTTTAAAGAGATCATAGAGAAAGCATCAACCTTTCAGGAGCGAGATTCGGGTATGTGTAACAAAAATGTATGTCAATCACAGTTAACGTATGATTTCTACAGTTTCATTTTTTTCTTACACAGTTATTAATTATTTTTTTAGGATGGGCTCTGAAGCACGTTAGTTTTCTTGAAGTCAACCTCAACAAATACAACCTGTTATTCACATCATCATACATTAGAATACCTAAATCTATTGAAAATAAGAGGACTGTTTTAAAAATTCAAAATAACGATGACAACTGTTTTGCTTATGCCGTCAATGCTGCGATCTTTCCAGCCCACGGACCTCCACATGAAGTATCGCCCTATCCTCATTACACAACATTGCTAAATTTTGAAGGTATAGATTTACCTGTTAAATTAAATGATATTCATAAATTTGAGATTTTAAATAATATCTTTATAAATGTATTCAGGGTAAAGAATCAACATAAAGATGGTAAAATGGTCAGCGAGATTGTAGGCCTCTTATATTTCACAAATAAAAAACAGTGGAAAGAATTTATTAGTGCAGCGAAAAACTGGCTTGGATGAAACGTAAGCTCCATTTATTTTTTTTACATAGCATTAGAAATCTTATAGGCAATTAGAGTAAGATTATTTCCGATGCCTATTTACACAATATTTTTAGGCTCCGTAGTTCTGCCTAGAATTTTTCGATATAGTAAATTATTTGATAGAATATTTAAGTTGTTGTTACTAAAATTATAGTAGACTAATAACTGCACATTATTTAATATTATCTGATAATTCACAAGTAATAGGACCACCTCAAAACTCTTATACGTTTTCTGTAAATCTTAATAATGGGGTCGTGCTTTTTATCAATCTACTCAATACAAATTTCTCCTTACCGCTACCCGTGATTGGTAATGACAAAGTAAATAGTGAAAATAAACCTCTTATACTAGCTCTTGAAAATTTTATAAATAAATTATAGCCAGCTAGATTACTAGATGTAATAAAAATAAATAAAATTGTTAACTACCCCTGCAAAATCATAAATTAGTAAGTTTTAGTTATGTGGAAACTGTACAGACTTACAATTTGGTAGGTTTGTGGTTTTTCTTAGCTTCGATAATTTGCTCATGCATCTTACCGGATTTACTAATAATAAAAAATCGTTTAGAAATACAGCGCTACGAGGACGGCCTTCGGGCTATCGAACGAAAAACTATTTTAATTTTTACATTACTAACCAAGAGATTACTTTGAAGGGGCGGAGGGTAAAAAACAGATTGAGTTACTCAATAGAATGACAATTTATAGCTGAACATAATAAGCAAAAGGAATCAAGCAACATTACACGTTTTAGGAAAACCTAATGTTCGTATCATGTATCCAAAAAGGAATTTGTTTAGAGTATCGATACCTCATTGCTTAATTAATAGATAGCGTTATTATTGGTGGCTCCTTTAGAGATAAAGCGAAATTTATTAGATAAATATTGATGTCATATAGTTTGCCTAACTGATTTTCGTATATATATATATATATATATATATATATATATATATATATATATATATATATATATGTATGTAAAACGACAGTTTCCAAGACATTTTTTCTAGGTTAACGATAAGTTCCAAGACTTTTGATGGTTGCCGAGACCGTCTTGGAAGTTTTTTGTATTTAACGATTACTACCAGGACAGCCTTGGAAGGGAGTCATGTTTTCCAAGACCGCATTTTAGATTATTTGTCAACAATCGATAAGTTGTATAAATATTTTAATTTCAGTATAAAATAGTTAATATTCTGTCAGTTTCTGCATTAAAATTCACTAGATGTTATATTGCACACCCCTCAGAAAACTGCGTAATGGTGTACGTATGTATGTACGAAAACACTCTACAAGTCGCAATTCTTGAAGAAATCACCTAATCCTTTTTTTATTCTCTTCCTCAATTTATCAGAATAGAAACCTAATGAAATTCATAATGATCCGTCCAATAGTTTAATTATTATATATGATTATTTAACCCAGTGGCAAATTTTCGTGGGACATTCATCTAGTCCTCGACGTGTATTGAATAAATGATAATAATTTAAATAATTCGTTTAACTCGCTCTAACTCAAAGACGGAACAATGAATTAGTTTCAAATGTTTACTGGAATATCACTATATATTTATTACCACAGTGTGTTTATATGACGGTCAAATTTAGATAGATGCAAAAAATATGATTGTTTTTCTAAACCTATGTCGATAATATATGAGAATCTGTATTAATTATTCTAGGAATCCAGAAACTTTTTTATCTTTAGAAATAGATACAAAGTCTATCGAGAACAAATAAAGACAAAGGATGGAGGCAACTTTTTTATTTGAAACTTTTTTCAATGGTTTTCTTTAGCTCGAAATGTTGTGTGTATGTATGTATATTCAAATCTGGTGATCGAATTTTTCACCACTTCCCGAGATCCAGTCCCGCTGTAATTTTGTAACTTTGGTTCTGAAGGCAATATAATATAGTATGTTCAATAATATACGGTAGATCCAATATGGTGGCCATTACAATATTGAGGATTATCCCTTTATTTACAACCACCTCGAAATAGGTATCAAATGAAAGGCTATATAAATTAGAATACTATAAGCTGTGTAACGTCATTCTAATCCAATATGGCGGCCGGCACAAAATGGCGAATCGCCATTTTTTTTTACAACCCCCTCGGCATGGGTATCAAATGAAAGGGTACGGCATGTAGAATGCAATAGGCTGTGTGACGTTATTCTAAATCCACTGTGGCGGCAGACACAAAATGACGAATTGCCTATTTCTTTACAAGAGTTTGACAAGAGTAAACAAAATGATGGCGTTTGAATTTAAAAGAAAATGACGCAGACAGGATACTAAAAATAAAAAATAAATATATTTTTTTAAAGAATAGTTTTCTTTTAAAACTGAATTGCACTAAAAAGTAGAAAATAATTTTTATTCAGTGATTAAATTACAAAATGGTAATGAAAAATAAAATCATTGTGCGCTCATAAAGTATTGCTGTTGCTGTTATATTACAACATACTATTCATAACGTTTTACCACAATACTGATTGTTGATAAAAGTAATGTTATATTTTATTAGCGTCCAATGGTTTCCTTTTTCATCGTCATTTTGTAATTTAATTACTGAATAAAAATTATTTTCTAGTTTTTAGTGCAATTTAGTTTTAAAAGATACGAAGGCGTAAAAGAGCCACGCGAATTTTTTTTTTTTTAGATTAATAGAAAATTCGAATTGGTGGAAAATTCAAATAGTAAAGTAATTCAAATTAGATGGGCAAGCCTACTACCTACATCAAATAGATGAGAGTATTAATTAGCGGTAGGTGAGTTATTAATTAAGTAGAGAAAACACGAAATTAGATTAAATTATTTATTGATCAAAGAATATATCAAGTATACATATTGAATATATAGAAACAATATATTTATTACTAAAAATATACAGAGGTGGCATATAAATATTCACTTCTACAGAAAATATGCTCATATAAATTATATGTGAACATATTGCCACAAAATTAATACATAGCATTTTTTTTACAGGAACTAACTTAAATATTGTATATATTGCTTGTAACACAATGTTAACCTATGTTATTTATAAGTCATAATTCATAAATTAATTAGGTCAGAATTCTGAGTTTTAATCAGAATTATTTTTTTAATTTTAAAAAAACAATAGCTATAATTGTGACATCTTTAACTGGAGAACCCTTTGTTAATAATTTTTTTTATATAAACGTTGTAATTCAAAGTTCGAGGATTACCTCAGACACCAGAAAATTTCAGTAAAAAATATACGCGATGGACAACTTTTTCTTGAATATGGCATAATTTTTTTACTTGGTACTTACTGAGATTAATTACTTAGTTTGTATTTTTATTCGACAATGCCCGACAACAATTTTCAGTCGTTTCGTAAAAATATCAATAACAGCTTAATATGATTGAAAACTAAAATTTATATATCATCTAATCTAATGCTAACCTAAAGCTATTATTATGCGTTAAATTAAAACCCTTGATAACACTCTTCTTTAAAATTATAATAACATTTAGTATATACAAAATATATCAGTTTATATGTATGTAAAATGACCGTTTCCAAGAAATTATTTCTAGGCTAACGATAAATTCCAAGACTTTTGATGTTTGCCAATACGGTCTTGGAAGTTTTTGTGTTTAACGATTACTACCAAGACAACCATGGAAGTGAGTGATGTTTTCCAAGATCGTATTTTAGATTATTTGTCAACAATCGATAAGTTATATAAATATCTGAATTCCAGACGGTTGCTGAGAAAACGTGCGCACAAAACTAGTTACAGACTGACCGACAGACAGAAATTATTTCCGGTCAAATTTAAAATCTCGACGTTTTATTACAGTGAAACCTATTTCAACAAAAAAATTTTGAATTTTTTTTCTACGATTACTATACTTCCACTCCACCACATGGATGTGGAAGTAGTATACTGAGCTATAGTCACAATGATTCTAAAACAATTTTCATATACATGATCATTATCAAAATCATTGTAAAAGACTAAGTTTGCATAACGCACATATTATTTTTTACGCGTTAGCGATGCTGGACAGTTCTCCCGTGTCTCCGATATTCTCACGGGAGAAGCGCCAGCGAATTATTTACAACCACTCCCCGCATCCCGAAGGGTTATTGGTTGTAGATTCCAGAATCGTGTGCCCTAAGTAGACGCAGGGACTCCAAGACGACTGCCTTCTGAATTTGGCCTGCCAACCATTCGGCTGATTTTTGGCAGGCCGGTATGGTCTTCAATGCTGAGAGCAGCGTAGTCCTCATCCTACCGAGAACGCCGAATATCAGGACGACCATCTTGACCGAGTAGTCTGGGTATAGCGCTCGGAGCTCATACCGGAGATCTCGGTATTTAGCCCGTTTCTCCTTCAAGATGATGTTTGCCTCGGCAGGTGCCTAGAACTCGATGACATACATCACCTTGGTCTGGTGGTCAAGGAGAACTATGTCAGGCTTGTTGGCTTGAATCAGCCTGACGGTCGGGAACGAGTAGTTCCAATAAATTCGGCACTTCTCGTTCTCGACAACGGACTCGATCTCTCCGGGAACATAAGGCAGCACTGGTGTTCGGTCTACCTCGTACGAGTGCCGAAGATAGTAATACAGCACTTATAAAGCCACGTTATGTCTGTGGATGTAGGCCGAAGTCGCGGAAATCGGACATGCAGATAGTAAATGCATGAGCGACTCCGGCGCCTGATGGCAGGTCCTACAATTTAGGTCGGGGACCTCTACACCCATAACACGACTGCGGCAGACCAAGGTGTTAATAACACCATCTTGGCAGGCCACAATGAATCCCTCGGTCTCCGACTTTAGCCCTGCTGACCTCAGGAATGCGAAGGTCAGCTTTGTCGATAAACCCAGTGTCTCTATGTTGTTGTAGAACACTCCATGCATGGGTTTATCGGCATGCTGCAGGAATAGATGTCTCTGCTCGGCAGCTTTAATTTGGGTTGTCAGGCGATTTGGTGGAAGGTCAGTTACTGACTGTGCATCAGCACCTCGCCTGCCTCTTCGCCTGAAGTCAAAAACGAGACCGAGATCATCTGCGGCCCTGCGTGCTGCCTTAAATAAAAATCCGCCCACTCCTACGGTTTCGTGATCTTTCACTAACCGCAGGAGTGGATCTGAGCTCCTCAAGATATTACATGCCATACTCAGCGCTACTCTGCCATGCATGCACAGGACTCAAGAGTCCTCTGCCCCCCCCCCCGTTGACGTGGGAGGTACACTCGAGGAACGGACGATCTAGGATGAATACTTCTGTGAATGTGCATCATCTTGCGGGTATCCCTATCCAATTGACGCAGCTCATATACTGTCCACTTGACTGCTCCAAAGGAGTAGAGCAGAATCGGAACGGCAAGTATATTAGTCGCAGACACCTTGCTCTTTCTCTAAAGTTAGGAAGACCAAATCTTTCGGAGTCGGTGTCTGTACTTGCCGCGGAGAGTGTCCTTAATTTGTTTTGCGTCCTGGATGTGATGTTGTTGCACACCCAAGTACGTGTAGGTCTCTCCGGCATCCAGATGTCTTAGGATGCTTCCGTCTGCCAGCTGCGCATCTTCAGGGAATAGCCCGCATCGTCCTCTCTTGAAGTGGACGACTGCACATTTCTTCAACCCAAATGCCATGCCAATAGCCCGCGTGTACTCTTGGACCACCCTAAGAGAGTTTTGTAGTTCGCCCTCTCCGGAGGCATACAGTTTTATGTCATCCATATAGAATAAATGGGTGACCCTGTGCCTCCGGTTGCTGGGTGATCCACATTGGTATCCGCGGGTTTGACGTAGTTCTACGGACAGCGGCAGCAGTGAGATGCAGAATAGGAGAGGACTGAGGGAGTTGTCCTGGAAAACTCCTCTCCTAAATAATACCGGCTCTGTCGAAATCCGCTGAGCACCATATGTTACGGTGAAGCGGGTTCTCCAGAGTGGCATCAGTTGTTCAATGCATCTCACTATTGGGGCGGGTAACGCAAGGCATTGGAGCAGGTGTAACAATAATGCATGTGATGTTGTATCGAATGCCTTACGGCAATCGAGCCACGCCATTGATATATTACGCTTGTATTGCACAGAATCCTGAGCAGTACAGCGGTCTATCAATAGGTTCTCTTTGCAGCTTGCCACACCTTTTTTATTGCCTCGCTGCTCGTGTATCTCTCGGTATACAGGCTCAACTGACCTCAAAGTCCTGGCGTACAAGATACGTGTAAATAGCTTGTAGCAGGAATTGAGGCAAGTGATCTGTAGTTTTTCGGGTTGGACTGGTCCCCCTTTTTGGGGATCAGTACAGTTTGCCCTTCGGCAAACCAGTCCGGAATCTGCTTCCCCTCGTTCAACCACGAGTTGAAAACTCGAGCCAGACGGCGGTGAGTAAAGGAAATTTCTTTCACCACCAGTAGTTTATGCCGTCTGGGCCCGGGGCAGCGAAGTTCTTAGTGCCAACAAGCGCCTGTTGAACTTCTTTCTTACTGATCGCCGGGCACACTTCGTCTTGCCCTTCTAAAAGTCTGTGACAGAGGGCCTCGAAGTGTGCTATCGCTGGAGTGTCATTGTCAAATGGACTGGTAGTCTCGTAGATTCCTTTCCAGAAGGATTCGACATTCTCAACAGACGGCGGATTTTCGACAACACGCTGTGGCTCTTGGAACAGACGAGAGGGGCTTGTTTGGAACAGATTGTTTTGTTTCATGCTCCGCGCTCGTCTGACCAAAAATTTTTTAATGACCTTAAGTGTTCGAATCCTATCTAGACAGTGCTGCTTGATCGTCTGCAGCACTGTCCGATTAAGAGGTGTTGTCGTCTTAACCCGGCAACTATACGCCGGATTTTCGGCGTAAAAGGCTTAGCTGCCGTTATATACTCTACCACACTCTAGATTCGAGACGCGTGTTGTCTCGCCGATTTAATTTTGGCCTCGATTTTTTGTATGCGCCGCTTAGTCTTCTCGATCTTGTCCAACACACCTGCCAGGCGTTGCTGGGGGACGAGTTGTCTGGCGGTAGCGTACACGGCACTGTTGATCTGCCATATGTTGGCATCTTCTGGAAGTTCCTCATCGATTAACGAATCCATTCTTTCCAGGTCTGGTGGCTTTGGGTTAACCCTTTTAACCCTGGTGTTAAGGCTAACCCTCGTCCTGAGGATGACATCGTCGTACTCCAGGGGATGTTCTGCGTCAGCAGCTGGTTGCCGCGGTGGTAATGCGGCTGGCAGTTCTTCCTGCTGACGGGGTGCCCTTTGATAACCTGTTCTGCGCAGGAAGGATCTCTCAGATGTTGTTGAGAGAAGGCGCGATACTCCGGATGCATATCGCACCACAACCGGTGTAGTCGCGCCATGTACCCCCTGCGCTCAGGTTCGCTGCTCTCATAGCAGTCTAGCAAATCGTCCCGTAGTTCCCTTGTCCACCTAAAGCGTCCTTGTAAAATAGCCGGGTCGTCATCGATGAGACCGTCCGGTAAGGCCCCTCCCACGTGTCTCCAACCCCTATCCGATTGGGGTCGATTGTGAGGAACCCGATATCTGTGTTGGTCGAAAACCAGAGGCTTGAGTCCCCAGGATGGTTAGTCCTGGGAACCCACGTCCGACATTCGCCAGAGAGGGTTTCCCCTCTCTGCCCAGGGTGCACCGCGAGGCGGATGTCGGTCCGCATTTATTATTATTATTATTATTATTATTCTATAGTTTCTCACTTTGCGTGGTATTCTGTAGTCATCGGCCGAAGCAAGATGAAAACAAACTATTGTAAGTTCAAGAACTTTCGAACAATATGGCAGGTATTGAGGATTATTGACTTCTGCATGTCAAAGACTAAGAAAGGAGAGAGGTCCAGGCTGGTTAAATTTTTTGCGAGAGAGCGAGGTACAACATTATTATTATTATTATTATTATTATTATTATTATTTTGTAGTTTCTCACTTTGCTTGGTATTCTGTAGTCATCGACCGAAGCAAGATGAAAACAAACTATTGTAAGTTCAAGAACTTTCGAACAATATGGCAGGTATTGAAGATTATTGACTTATTTTTATTATTATTATTATTATTTTGCGGTTAATCCGTTACCGGACAGGGCTTCCGTGTTTTCCGACCGATACCACACGGTAGCCGCGCCGGCAATAATTACAGCCACTCCCCACGACCTGTGAGGTTAGTGACTGTAAATTCCTGAATCGTGTGCCCTAAGTAGACGAAGGGACCCCAAGATGACTGCCTTCTGCATTTGGCCTGCCAACCAATCAGCAGATTTCTGACAGGCCGGTATGATCTTCAATCCAGAGAGCAGCGTAGGCTTCATACCTCCGAGTACACCGAGAAGCTCGTTACGGAAATCACGGTATTTGATCCGTTTTTCCTCCTCTTTCAAAGCGATGTTTGGCTCAGCAGGTGCCGAGAACTCGATCATAAACATCACCTTGTTTTGATGGTCGAGGAGGACTATGTCAGGCTTGTTGGCTTGAATTAGCCTGACTATCGGAAACGAGTAGTTCCAATAAATTCGGCACCTCTCGTTTTCGACAACGGACTCAATATCTCCGGGGGCGTAAGGCAGAACTGGTGTTTGGTCTATCCCGTACGAGTGCCGTAGATGATAGTACAGCACCCGTAAGGCCGCGTTATGGCGTTGGATGTAGGCCGAAATCGCATACACCGGACATGCAGAAAGTAAATGCATGAGCGACTCCGGCGCCTGATGGCAGGTCCTACAGTTTATATCAGAAACCTCTACACCCATTACGCGGATTCGGTAGACCAACGTGTTGATTACACCATCTTGGCAGGCCACAATGAATCCCTCGGTCTCCTACTTTAGCCCGGCTGACCTTAAAAAGGCAAATGTCAGCCTGGTCGATAAACCCAGTGTTTCTACGTTCTTATAGTATACACCGTGCATGGGTTTATCGACGTGCTGCCTAAACAGAAATTCCTGCTCGGCAGCTTTTATTTGGGCCTTCAGATGAGATGGCTGTATGTAGTTCAGTGACTGACTCTGGATCAGCACAGCGCCGGCCTCCTCGCCTATCGTCGAATACGAGACCAAGTTCATCTGCGGCTCTTTTTGCGGCCTTAAACAGTCCTGCACCCACCCCTGCGTTTTCGTGATCTCTCACTAATTGCAGGAGCGGGTCTGAGCTCCTAAGGACATTACATGCCATGCTCAGTGCTACTCTGCCATGCATACACTCCAACCCCAAGAGCCCTCTGCCCCCCGATTTCGTGGAAGGTAGACACGAGGAACGGACGATCTAAGATGAATGCTCCTATGGATATTCATCATCGCGCCGGCAATAATTACAGCCACTCCCCACGACCTGTGAGGTTAGTGACTGTAAATTCCTGAATCGTGTGCCCTAAGTAGACGAAGGGACCCCAAGATGACTGCCTTCTGCATTTGGCCTGCCAACCAATCAGCAGATTTCTGACAGGCCGGTATGATCTTCAATCCAGAGAGCAGCGTAGGCTTCATACCTCCGAGTACACCGAGAAGCTCGTTACGGAAATCACGGTATTTGATCCGTTTTTCCTCCTCTTTCAAAGCGATGTTTGGCTCAGCAGGTGCCGAGAACTCGATCATAAACATCACCTTGTTTTGATGGTCGAGGAGGACTATGTCAGGCTTGTTGGCTTGAATTAGCCTGACTATCGGAAACGAGTAGTTCCAATAAATTCGGCACCTCTCGTTTTCGACAACGGACTCAATATCTCCGGGGGCGTAAGGCAGAACTGGTGTTTGGTCTATCCCGTACGAGTGCCGTAGATGATAGTACAGCACCCGTAAGGCCGCGTTATGGCGTTGGATGTAGGCCGAAATCGCATACACCGGACATGCAGAAAGTAAATGCATGAGCGACTCCGGCGCCTGATGGCAGGTCCTACAGTTTATATCAGAAACCTCTACACCCATTACGCGGATTCGGTAGACCAACGTGTTGATTACACCATCTTGGCAGGCCACAATGAATCCCTCGGTCTCCTACTTTAGCCCGGCTGACCTTAAAAAGGCAAATGTCAGCCTGGTCGATAAACCCAGTGTTTCTACGTTCTTATAGTATACACCGTGCATGGGTTTATCGACGTGCTGCCTAAACAGAAATTCCTGCTCGGCAGCTTTTATTTGGGCCTTCAGATGAGATGGCTGTATGTAGTTCAGTGACTGACTCTGGATCAGCACAGCGCCGGCCTCCTCGCCTATCGTCGAATACGAGACCAAGTTCATCTGCGGCTCTTTTTGCGGCCTTAAACAGTCCTGCACCCACCCCTGCGTTTTCGTGATCTCTCACTAATTGCAGGAGCGGGTCTGAGCTCCTAAGGACATTACATGCCATGCTCAGTGCTACTCTGCCATGCATACACTCCAACCCCAAGAGCCCTCTGCCCCCCGATTTCGTGGAAGGTAGACACGAGGAACGGACGATCTAAGATGAATGCTCCTATGGATATTCATCATCTTGCGGGTACCTCTGTCTAATTGGCGCAGCTCATCTACTGTCCACTTGACTATCCCAAAGGAGTAAAGCAGAACAGGAACGGCAAGCATATTAGTGGCAGATACCTTGTTTTCCCCGAAAGTTCGGATGACCAAATCTTTCGGAGTAGGCATCTGTACTTGCCGCGGAGATATTATTTCACTTGCTGCACATCCTGGATGTGATGTTGTTGCACAACCAGGTATGTATAGGTCTCTTCGGCATCCAGATGTCTTAGGATGCTTCCATCTGCAAGCTGTGAGTCTTCATCAAAGTCCCCGCATCGTCCTCTCTTGAGATGAACGACCGCGCAATTGTCCAACTCAAACTCAATACCAATAGCCCGTGTGTAGAGTAGTATTATTATGAGAAGATGCTTGCAAAAAATAATGCGCAGAAACGAGTTTGTGTTCCTCCATTGTTTTAGGCCAATGAGAACGAATTGCGTCATATTTGACGTCGAAGCCAGTGGCACCGTCAATCTGCAGTCACAGGATCAGTGCTGCAGTATACTTGTTGTGTTCGCCGTTTGGTTGAATTAAGTGATATAATCTTACTTTCAGTGAAGAATGTCTTCATCGAAAACACCAGTGTGTGACGAGTTTTAATATTCTACATTGCACAGCTCCTCGACCTCGAAAATTTGATTATATTTATTACATATCCTTCTACCCCAGATGATGCTGTCACTGGTAAAAATATTCGCGCACGTTAGCTCCGCCCCGAGCATCTTCTCATAATAATACAACTCTACTCCTCAACCACCCTGAGAGCGTTCTGAAGTTGACGCTCTCCGGAGGCATACAGTTTGAAGTTATCCATATAAAATATATGGGTGACCTTATGCCTCCGGTTGTTGGGTTGTCCACAGTACTACCCACGAGTTTGGCGGAGTTCAACAGATAACGGCAGCAGTGAGATGCAAAAGAGAAGGGGACTCAGAGAGTCTCTCTGGAAACCTCCTCTTCTAAATACCACCTGCTCTGTCGTAACCCGCTGTGCATCGGATGTTATGGTGCAGCGAGTTATAATTCCTTGGATCGGACAGATCTTCCTTTTTGGGAATCAGCACGGTACCTCCCTCGACAAACCACTCTGGAATCTGCTGCTCCACGTTCAACCACGTGTTGAAAAGTCGAGCCAGACGACGGTGGGTGGAAGGAATTTTTTTCCACTACCAGTTCTTTATGCTGTCTGGCTCCGGAGCAGCGAAGTTCTTCGTTCCAACAAGAGCTTGTTGAATTTCCTCTGAACTGATTGCCGGGCACATCTCTTCTGGCTCTTCAAAGGTTCCGTGGCAAAGAGTCTCGAAGTGTGCTATTGCTGGAGTTTTGCTGTCAAACAGACGTGTCGTTTAGTAGATTCCACTCCAGAAGTTTTCGACGTCGGCTACAGTGGGCGAATTGTTGACAGCACGCTGTGGGTCTTGAAAAAGGCGGGAAGGACTCGTACGGAAGAATGCATTTTGCTCCATACTCCGTAGCCGCCTTATTAGCTTCTTCTTTATAGCCATGAGCGCTTTAATCCGATCTAAACAGTGCTGCCTAATTGTGAGCATTACTGCTAGACTTAGAGTGTGGTGCTGGCGGCTGCTGTTCGCCGAACTTTAGGCGTGAATGCCTTGTCAGCTGTTACGCATTGCACCACACTCTGGATTCGAGAAGTGTGCTGTGTGGCCAACTGTATTTTGCCTTCGATCTTTTGTACACGCAGCTTAGCTTTTCCCATACCACTAGGGGCACTGGTTACCCTCTCGCGGGGAACGAGTTGGCTAGCAGCTTTGGTCACGGCAGTGTTGATCTGTCGGCGTTTTCTGGTAGGATGTTCCTAGTCAGCTGCGATTTACCGCGGTGGAAGTGCGGCTGGCACATCTGCCTGCTGAAGAGGCGCCCTTACGGAGCCTGACCTGCGCAGGAAGGATACTTCATCTCTGAGTTCACGTATATGATCTTTCTTAGGCCAAATTATTAGCTCTACAATTTTTATCTGAAACCTATTTCCATATTTCTCGAAATCATCGAAATTTTTGTCACCCGATGATGGCCACTTTCACACTGAAAGTGAAATATCACGAAAAACACGTACACACGGAAAACTTGGCATTTTTCCAATTTCCGAAGGCTCCTACTCGGAGAAAGAGCACAGATGGAAAACTCCGGTGTCCACTATTCGCATTTTTCTCCGCTTACTGCAAATCCCTGTTTTTTTTAGATTGTTCCAAAAACATCGAATTTCTGTCACCCGATGATGACAACTTTCACACCGAAAGGAACATTTAACGAGAAACACGTAAACATGGAAAATGTGACATATTCTCAATTTCCGAGGACCCTATTCAGAAGAAGAACGCAGATGGAACACTCAGGTGTCCGCCAATCGATTTATCTCGCCTTTCTACGCACCCCTAAATTTCTGCAGATTTTTCCTTAAACATCGTATTTTTGTCACCTGATGATGATCTCTTTCACACCGAAAGTGGAAATATCACGAAAAATACATACACACGACAACCAATGAATAACCATTTAATTATAATGTTGAAAAAGGAAATTACAAAAACCAGAGGAAACCAATGGAAAGACCTTTTGCGTGCTTGAGGAAATGAGGAAATCGGAATTCTTCAAATCGATATTTCTAACAAGAAGTTATTGAACATGTAGAATAAACTAGAAATATAACATTTCTGTTGGTAAGTAAGTTTAAATTATTTTAAACTACATTTCAAACGCTAGAGAAAACATACAGTCCGACCCTGCAATTTTTAGTGATTTTAAGCATGATTGGTACTTCGAACAGCTACTGCTTCGCCCTCTATTAGTAAACCGTCCAATTAAATGTAATACATTTTTTCTAACATATTAATCTCCCTTAGGAGCAAAAATTATGCCGATTCTTAACTTTTTTTCACGTTTAATATATTTATTCTAGTGTCATATTTTATTTGAATATTTGAGTCCCATTAAAGAATATAAAAAAATAATGATGAATTACGGGCGATTCAGTGACACGTTTGCGTGTAATAATCCAAAGGAAATACTTACTTATTTCATATAGTATTTAAATATAAAATATGATACGTACTAGATTTAAATTAACTTGTTCTAATAATTAAATCAAATCTGAATGCTGTTGGTTTCTGAGAACAATATGTTGAAAGACTTACGACTGTGAACGCGGTATTTTGACATTGATAACACAACCTTAATACGTAAAAATCTACCCTTCAAAATTGTTGTTTCTTTGTTAAGGAAATATTGTATGTTCTGTATCTAACAGAAATACCCTCCATTTTGTTATTATATATTCCTGAATACACTAAATTATATTCTTCTTGTATATGATTCAATATCAGTTAAATTAACAAAATATTCAATATTAGCCATGGTGAATTAATTGCAGAAATACCTTTCAACGTAATGGTAGGAAAGAAATGATTTAGAAAGTATTCTTAAAATCCAATTATATGTAAAATGTTATTTTCCAAGACATTTTATCTAATCTTAAATTATAGAATATGAAGAAGTATTTGTTATTGCTACAAAAATATATGTATATAGAGAAGTTGTGTAAGTAACATCACCACAGGTATTTCAAATCAAATGCATTCTTCACATAACAGGTGTATTAAATATTACAAACATATACATTTTTTAGATATTCGGAAATCTAGCTTCGAACAAGTTCAACGTAATAACTCTGGAGGATGTTAATAGTGTTTATAAGTGTTTATGTTCATTATTCGTAAGATATTAATTTTGCCTTGCTATTTTGTACACGTTATACTTATGTTCTTCATATTTATTCTTTTCATTCAATTTTTCTCTCGTGAACATGCACTATTTTAGTCCTAGACATTACAATCATTTTTAATTTTACCCCCTTAAGCTAACACTTTTCCACCGGGTATGGCATAACGGCTATTATATTTAAATTATCCCAAACGTTTGTTATATATTGATTTTTTAGTAACTTCCAGAAATTTTTAATTATACATGGGTGTAAAGTAAATTTCCAGGACACCCCTACTCCCAACTAACCGAAGATCATATGATTACCACACCCTATGCCATTTTCGCGGTAATTTACTCTATTACTGTGTTTTAGTAAAAGAAATGTGCAGATAATTTAGGGTGCTTATTTTTGTCCAAAAAATGTGCCTGAATTGTTTCAGAAATATTTTGCGAACATTTAAGCGGTCCCTTGTTTTGGCATCTCTCTTGAAAAGAACGCGGTCACACAACCTGCCTTGTAACACAAGAGTAACACCATATCAGTGATTTACTACAATAATTAATTATTAACCGTAATTATGTACTACTTTCAACGGTACAATTCACCACTTAATGTTTGAAAATGTTTATTTGAAAATGTTTTTAACCACCTTCCAAGTTACGCCTATGACCATCTTAAGTCTAGAAGGTCTAGATTTGCCTAAGTTAAGCAGGCGAAGTCCTACAGTTTATAGTGGATTCCGAACTACTAATCACTATATCTTTCTCTACTTTCATCACTTGATCTTTTTTCGCTATTGTTACTTGACTGTTCAATATTCTACTAATCCCTGGTTACCGTTTTCGCAAACGCATGGGGCTCTGCTCTAACAATATTGGTTTGACTAGTTTGGATTGTTAATTTGTCATTTGTTAACTGGTTCTTATGGGATTTTCCAATGGCAAAAGAAAATAATTGTGTATAGTGTAATGAATAGTAATATTTTTTTAATTAATTTTCTTATTTTTTGTTGTTTGGTTCCCCTCCTTACAATACTTCCCTTATGTCGACATAAGGGAAGTATTGTAATTGTGCAAAAATCGCTTAGATTTTTTCGGAATATCATGTTCCAGACTATGGAGATTACGAAAATTAAAGTCATTTAATTCCATCAGTCCGTTCGTCTATCCATCTGTTGGAGCTGCAACTTAAAACTATTTGACGGAGAAAAATAATATTTGGTGTGTAGTTGACGCTATTACTAAAGTAGATATGATACAATTTTCAGTGGAAAATATACAGGTTGGACATCTTAAAAAATAATTAATTAGAAAATATGACGGAGAAATAGTAATATTTCGAGAAGTTAATACAGTTGCTAAGGGTGAAACTTGTTAAACTCGTAAAAGAGATTTAACAGAAAACAGTCATATTTGGCATGTAGTTTACATAATGATCAAGGAATAAAGATACCGTAGTTTTAGTGAAAAATATACAGGGTTGACATCAAAACTTAATTTCAAAAATGTTACTGGAGAATAATAATATTTGGTATTTCGGATGTATTCGACTGTGAATACCTACGTGATTAACATTTTGCTTGGCCTTAACTACATACCAAATATAATTGTCTTCCGTCGTATTTTTTCATGAAAAATTGTTTCTCGGTGTCCACCCTGTATATTTTGTAATGTCCATCCTGTATATTTTTTAATGAAAGTTTTCCATTGTCATCCTTAACTAATAGTATTACCTACCTACCAAATATTACTTTTCTCCGTCAAATAATTTGTGTGTTATATATAGCGCCATCAAACAGACGGACAGACAGGCAGAAATAAATGATCTTAATATTTTTAATCTATAATTCCAAAGAAACCACGGATGGTGATTTTTTTCGACTACAATACTTCTCTTCTGTAAGAGGGAAGTAAAAATATACAAATATACCCATAATAAGGCAAAACATATAATAAAAAGATACAAGACATTTTTAAAATGCACCACATCGATTTTTTGAAATATCTCAAAATTCGAGATAACTAGATCAAATTCAAAATACCATCGAATTAAAATGTTGCATAAAAATTGCACTATCCATGTCCACTATAAATTAGTAGTCTAAAAATTCTATGATTCTAATTCTATATTACACACTACACAATAATCCAACTTCCTGTCCGTTACCCATCGTTTGTTTCTGATTCTGGTCGAATTAAAAATTTTAAAATACTGAGGTAATCCTCGACCTCTGATCTACAGGTTTATAAAAATGTTTTTTTTTAATTATTAGCCAAAAGGTTCTTGAGTTAAGACGAGTTAAAGGATATCATAGCTATGGCTTTTCAGGGCGAGCGTCTATTCATTGAGCAGCTCTTTATAAAAAAAATTTGTGCATTGTAATTCTAAAAATAAAAGAAATACTTGTGATTAAAATATTTAAGTAATAATTTACTGGAGATGCCCTTGTGACGTGGATGGTTTAAAGTGAGGCTTATGTTTTAGCAATAAAGTGTAAACGAGATGACATGATAGAAAGCAGCTTTTTATTCTAGTTATAAATTGTTATCAATCATGCGCATACAATTTTTTTCGAAAACTGTTTATCAAAAAAAAAATTTGAATAAAGAAGTTGTAGTCATCCTTTGTCGTTATCTGTTCTCGGTATGTCTGGCACATATTTCAAAAGTAAGTAAGTAAATGTTCCTCGAATGCTATAATAATAATTAATGCAAATTCTCACCTGTTGTCGACTTAGCTTTGGAAATAAAACATCTTTTTTACACCTATTGAAATCTAACCTTCACATTAACAAAATTTGATAACAAATATGTAGTTATATTATAGTAAAAAATTGAGACAAAATTGTTCTATTTTTGAGATATTATAGACGCCGAGGCTGAAATAATGATCCGAGAAAATTTGTAACGGTCTTAAATAATAATATAATTTATAATAATTAAACTACTGGGTGGGAATCATTACAAATTTTAATAGGTTTCCATTCTGATAATTGACAAAGAAAACGAAAAAAAATCAGGTGAATTTGTCAAGAATTGCGACCTGAAGAGTGTTTCGTACGTACGTACGTACGTACACCATAAAGCAACTGACAACAACGTATGACTATAACTTATTTTTTTAAGCTTATATAATTTTTTATGAACTTGACAAAGGAGTGATATTATAGAATTAAATCTCTTTATGCTAACATTACTCCCACATCCACGTGGTGGGTTGGAAGTATATTACTTCCACATTCACATAGTGGATTGGAAGTATAGTAATTGTAGTAATCAGAATTTTTTTTCTTGAAATATGTTTAGAATGTCATGAAACGATGAGATTTTAAATTTGAGAAAAAAGAAATTCCGTCTGTCTATCTGTCTGTCTGTATCTTTTTTCCGCACGTTTCCTCCGGAACGGTTTAAGATATTGACTTGAAATTTTGTACTCGTATATATTATAACGAGATCTGGAACTGGATTATTTTTTTGAAGATATCCGATGAAGGATTGGGGGGTAAATAGGGGGAAGTATGTATAGCAAGCTGGTAAGAGTACAGAAACTTGAAATTTGCTGTATCTACTACAAGCAAAGGCCTCAAAATTTTGTATAATATTTTTCATCCCCCTACCCCCCACCACAATTCATTATTAAAAGGGTTGATAAAATAAAATTGAGATATTCACTTGAAATTCGGTACACGTATATATAATAATAACATCAAGAACTAGATTATATTTTGAGATAATTCCGTTGATGGGTTGGAGGTTAAATATAGGCAAATAGGGGAAAATAAGTAAAGCAACCTGGTAAGAGTACAGAGACTTGAAATTCGGTGTATATACTATAAACCAAGGTCTCAGACTATTTAATAATATTTTTCAACTCCCCAATACCCCTACTCCCTTATTAAAGGGGTTGATAACATAAAATTGAGATATTCACTTGAAATTTGGTACACGTATTATTATAACGACATCTGGAATTTGATTATATTTTGAGATGATTCCATTGAAGGGTTGGAAGTTAAATAGGGGTAGATAAGGGAAAATAAGTAAAGCAAGCTGGTAAAAGTACAGAAAGTTAGGATTTAGTGTATATACTAGAAGCGAAGGCTTCAAGTTTTTTTATAATAGTTTCCACCCCCCTACCACCACCTTATTAAAAGAGTTGATAAAATTAAATTTAGATTTTCACTTGAAATTTGGTACACGTATGTATTATAACGTTATCTGAAGCTATTTTATATTTTGACATTATTGCGTTGAAGGAGTGGGAGTAACTAGAGGTAAATAGGGAAAAACAAGTAAACCGAGCTGGTAAGAGTACAGAAACTTGATATTCGGTGTATGTCCTAGAAGCCAAGGCCTGAGATTTTTTAATAATATTTTTCAACCCCCCCATCATCCTTACTCCATTATTAAAGGGGTTGATAAAATAAAATTGAGATATGAATTTGAAATACGGTAGACGTATGTATTATAACGACATCTTTAACTAGATTATATTTGAGATGATTCCGTTGAATTGTTAGGGGTTAAATAGGAGTATATAGGGGGTTAAATAGGAGTATATATATATAAACGTCATTTTCATCGCATATGGTAGAAACTAACGCCTCAAACTTTTCTGTGACATCTGCCCCAAATATTATTAAAATTCTATGACCAATAATTTTCATATACTAGAGCGCAGATCTAGTCAAGATGTGTCCTTTAAAATGACTTGAATAAATAATCTGGATGGGGAAGTAGTGATTTCTTAGGCAGCGGGTTTCTAATATGAATTTCTTGCAAAATATAAGTAAAGAAGGTGGCGAAGTACAGATGAGAAAGCTATATTGTAGTTGGCGAAAACAAAACACACCACGCAGTTTGCTGCGTGCTTTGATCTTCCACAATTGTTATCTGAGACATTTTCCGAAAATTTTAAACAGCTGGAGAGTTATTGACCACCCAGGCACTATTGTCTCACCCAGTATATGACTGTTGAGTCATATATACTTATACCTTTTATGAACAGAGGAACCTTCAATTACAGTTTTAACATTATTTTTTTTATAAACGGGGTGACCCACAATCATTATTTTAAATTGTTTTTAAACTTTCAACATTGCTTTCTATACCTATATAACTCAAAAAAAAAAATACTTTATACATTTTAATTACCATTTAAAAACTAAAAAATCTTTATATTAACTAAACGGAGTTATCTATATTTAGACGTTCAAACTGTCCTGAAACTTGCAATATCCTTTTTTTATGCAACTCAATCAGAATCAAATATTTTAGAACATTTAATGGCCATTTAAAAACTACTATAATGTATGATGTTTTATATCGTACATGTTTATTATAAGAAGTAAAAGATAGAATTCACAATCAAATTTTTAAATTGTCCTGGAAATAGCATCATGGTCTTATTGATGTGAGTCAAAAGGTTTTATATATTTTTGAAAATTTCAGTGACCATTCAAGAACTAATATTATATATGACCTTTTATATTGTTCAAACTTATTGTATGACGTAAATGTCAGAACTCACAATCACATTTGTAAATTGTCTTGGAAATAACATTACTGTTTTTTTGATGTGATTAAAAAGGTACAATATATTTTTGAAAATTCCAGTGACAATTTAAAAACTAATATTATATATGACCTTTTATACTCCGTATACTTATTATATGACGTTAAGGACAGAACCCACAAACAGATTTGTAAATTGTCCTGGAAATAGCACAATCATATTTTGATGTAACTCAAAAAGTATTAAATATTATCAAAAATTTCAATAACCCTTTGGGCACTAGCATTATATATGACCAATTTAACTACCTGTATATGCACTTTAACTACCGTCTCGGAACTCATCGGTTGACATACATATATATATATATATATATATATATATATATATATATATATATATATATATATATATATATATATATATATATATATATATATATATAGAAGGTACTAAAAAGTTTCCCGTAATAATAAACATTTCATTCGCAGGCCCATTAGCTCTAAAAGCTAATAGAATAGAATAACCATTTATTAACCCAGTCGATCATTATAATGATATAGGACACGTCAAACAAATGATTATAATTAAATAGTGGTTTTACATTTAAACAAAAAAGTAGAAAAGATTAAAACATAAGTACGTACATGTAGCAATAAAGTATCAATTTAAAATTTAAAATACTCATTTACAACGTAAAAGCATACACTAGAAATGATTTTGCGAACTGTTTGAACTTCTTTTTATATTATAAAAAGTTTATATTTAGCTTGTATAAAATTGAGCCCCATGTAATAAGTATTCCGTTTGAACATCTCTAATTTATGCGCGGGATATTGCAAATTAACAGCCGTGTCGTGTATTATAATCATAGTGATATTGTCTAAATGTTATTTGTGGCATTATCTTATTTTTTTTTCCTCCTTCAATTCTTTGGGAATTTCACTGCCACATGTATGTTTTCTATCTAAGCGGTGCTAGGGGAATCTACAAAATATATCACAATTAACCAGTATTACTGGTAAAAAACCTCTACGCCCGTGACGTTTACGTCAAAGGATCAGTTAAAGGTTGGTTTTGATAACTAAACAACACAAATAAGTATAAAAGCTTGAAATTAAATATTTCGCCGACGTTTCGGAAATCTAATCTGTTTCCTTTCTCAAGGCTTTTTTTGAAAAATCTTTTTTGCTGTGTATGACAAATACAATTCTTAGAGCTGTGTATTTGTCATACACAGCAAAAAAGATTTTTCAAAAAAAGCCTTGAGAAAGGAAACAGATTAGATTTCCGAAACGTCGGCGAAATATTTAATTTCAAGCTTTTATACTTATTTGTGTTGTTTAGTTATCAAAACCAACCTTTAACTGATCCTTTGACGTAAACGTCACGGGCGTAGAGGTTTTTTACCAGTAATACTGGTTAATTGTGATATATTTTGTAGATTCCCCTAGCACCGCTTAGATAGAAAACATACATGTGGCAGTGAAATTCCCAAAGAATTGAAGAAGGAAAAAAAAAATCATAGTGATAATTCTGAAAGGTAAATTTATCTGTATTCTTTTTTTTTCCATTGTCAACATTTCTAATATGTATAGGGATGGTAGTGTTAAAATGTTCTAGTTAATAAATGTCTGTCTACAAGATACTTTGTAACGTAAACCAAATATATAAAACACTGCTCTTTTTTACAATATAAGACCCCCTAAAAATTACTCCAAATCTAATACGACTTTCAAAGTTCGTGGCATATGTATATACATACAAGGTCTGTGACTATGTATGCGCTATTTTTTACATAAAGGCCTTCATTTACATTTATTCATTATTTGTCAATGTACAGGGGGCTTGTAATTCTTCAGGATGCAGTTGGTAACTGATTTACAAGAAAATTCGTAAAAATTATTTTTAGTTATTGGGCTTTTATTTTTATATAAGAAGCTTTCAGTTCATACAGAGTTCAGAGAAGTCCTCAAAACAATAAATGCAATGTATTCAGCTTCTCTGTAATACCTGTGATAAATAATAGCTTCATCAGTATGTGATTAAATACACCTTTCTCATCATCACTAAAATTTATAATGGAAAGAAATTTTTATATATTTAAATATATTTATCATTTTACTTCCAACCATTGTGTGTATGTGTAGTGAAGCGTAATTTCTAAAATGGCAGCGCGACAATGTATGTCTTTTTTAAGACAACTGCTTACGGAGGACACTACCAATTTTGTGGAGGTGAATGAAGGGGGTAATGTAGGGGTTGAAGAGATAGAAGTAGGGTATTACGACTGATACCTCCGATGTGTTTACAGAACACACAATCGAGATGGCACTGAAAATTAAACGGGAAACTATGGCGGTTTTTGAAATGGTGTGGTACTAGCTCATTCGTAGTGGTTGAAAGTGTATATAGGGGTGATTTGAAAATATGTACGGGGTGTTATGCATTGTATAGCAGGTTGGCTGGAAATGGTGCAACACACAGGCATGTAAGCTCCCCATACAACATCAAAACGGACTGATATATTAAAAATCTCTTGCGCTGCATACAGCTCTAAAATGGTGGTTGTTGGTGCGGTACAGGGCTGTTTACAGAACACACAATCGAGATGTCACTGAAAATTAAAAGGGGAAACTATGGCGGATTTTGAAATGGTGTGGTACTAGCTCATTCGTAGTGGTTGAAAGTGTATATAGGGGTGATTTGAAAATATGTATGGGGTGTTATGCATCGTATAGCAAGTTGGCTGGAAATGGTGCTACACACAGGCATGTAAGCTCCCATACAACATCAAAATGAACTGATATATTAAAAATCTCTTGCGCTGCATGCAGCTCTAACTGGGTGGTTGTTGGTGCGGTACAGAGCTGTTGCATTTGTAATAATGTAAAAAAACAGACGAGACCCAGATAATGAAGGTAAACCATCATCATTAAATATTATTTTTATTTTTTTATATAGTTCTATGATAGAGACCGCTGATTTTAAATAAAAATTAAAAAAATATTCATAATATTTAAGTTTTACTTAATACCATCTAATCAATTGAATTGCTTAATAGAAATACATAAAGGATCCTTAACATAATGGTAGGTGTTTTATATAAATATAGTGACACTAGATATACTTTTAGGTTATATTTTTAGTATTTCATTCACAAGAGATCCTTGGTTCTGTCAATTTATTATATAAAATATCCTCATATCTCGTTCTTGCTATAAGAGCTACCGATTTTAATTTATAATAATTTTAAATTCATACATATTTTATAACCTGCCAAGGCTGAGTTATTGAAAACATTAAATTTGAAATGTAGTTTTTATTTTTATAATCTCTCTTTAAGAATATTTCCGAACATTTACAAGAATAGTCGAGGGCCCCTGAAAAATAACAGGTTGTAAATTGTGTATCGCTGGCTTTCATAAAACACTGCAACATAGTTAGACCCTCTTGATTTTTAACTTTACCAAATTTAAAACATGTTTCGGTTACTTCATTACCATGCTCGTTCCAAAAACGAGAATTTGATAGAATTTTATCTGTGTTTATACAATTGTATCTTGTACACACACCCACACACAAGACTGTGAGGAATATTAAACTCTCAGACAATTTCATAAAACATCGGAGAGGATGCTAAACATATGGCGTAATATTTTTTTCTTTTTAAATTTTCTTCTGAGAATAATAATTGTAGACTTGTTGACCGGACGGTTTACATCGAAGGATCAAAAAGCGTCGTCGCTATGAACGCTTGGCCGCCACAAGCCAGTTATCCCTGTGGTAACTTTTCTGACACCTCTTGCTGAAAACTCTTCAAGCCAAAAGGATCGATAGGCCGTGCTTTCGCAGTCCCTATGCGTACTGAACATCGCGGTGCTAACTTCATTCGCACTTAGATAAAACTATCTACTGTGACGTTTTAGTCACACTCTCGAGTAGTGAATCGTCACTTTGACACTCGAGCCTTCAGTCGGCGGTGACGGTAAGCTCGAGCGCCACCTTTACAATTGTTTTTCGTGGGGTAAAGGACTCACACTAGCCTCTTAACACAGCCTGTTTCGGTAGGGCAGGGATAGCGTCAGAGGAGACACGGTATGTCCAGGGGTCTAGGGATATCAGACTTCACACACACACACAGTAAAAGGCACAGTTTAAATAATATACATATTTATTATAACCAAAATCCTACTATCTACAAGTCTACTCTACTACCCTAACGTACATTGCATAAAAACAAACAAAACAATATTTAGACGGCGTAAGCGAGGGGGGAAGGTTACTACGGTTAAATTACTACAACAATCACGGTTATTGTTATCGGCGGTGATTACCAAGCGGGGAGGAAGCAATTACCACATCTACATGCAATACAGTACAATATCTATGCAACTTGGCTAGTGCGCAGCGGAAAAGAAAGATACAAGATTTAGAATGCACACGTAGATAAATTACCCACTTCTGCTCACCGTCCTCTGTCAGCCAATTTATACCTAGGCATAAATTGCCCTCTAGGATGTACTCACTCCAGTACGGGGGATACTTTGGGTAGCCGAGGGCTTATGTGACGAACCGGCTGAAGGGACTAGGCTAGCAAGTCCCAAAACACCTCAGAACCAGGCGTGAGTACTCAACAGTGAGTTACAAAGAAATATCCCAGGTGAAGGCCAGTGAATCACTCAAGATATCCCCTTCGACGGCCTACAAACAGTAACACTCCGGCTCACGGTTTCCTCTTGGTTAATCCACCCACAGGGACAGACCAACCTCCAGGGTTTACAGACACGAGAGTGGAGGAGATGCGGGGTATCAGCGGGCCCGTGTGATCAATCAGCTGAAGGGACTAGTCCAGCAAACCACACCCGAGTCTACCCAGGATACCTCCACCCTGCGTAAATACGCTCCGGGCAGCAGGGATAGATAATATCCGAGATATCTAAAGGCCGTTGGTATCTGACCAGCTGAAGGGACTAGGCCAGCCAGAAACCTCAGAACCTTTTTCTGTCCTGGATATTCCTATACTTACTCGAGCGTCCGCGGCGTACCAGACACACAACTGGAAAATAAAGTATGACTAGCAGGCCTGTGCTTAACACTGGCCAAATTGTTTACAAACGTTCCTAATATACTCACTTCCTTGCCGGTGGTCTTCCTTGGATCGGCGGATCGGTATCGGTTTAATTTCGAGTTTCCTCCTGGCTCCAGATTCCCTTGCTATATCGTTGGCTCGGCTGAGTATTCGATACAGATGGAACATAATTGATTGGTGTTAGAGAACTAGCGCCATCTGGCGGAGCTCTCTCCAACCAGATAATGCTTTAATTCAAACAACTATTTGCTTTCTGTGTTTAGAAATAGTACATAATAAATATGCGGTTTTATAAAATAAAATATGCTTCATATCGCTAATTTTATTTGGATCAATGTTTTCATAAAAATAAATTATATGCCTCCGAACATATTTGAACAAATTAGCTGCACAACCTGGCTAGTTGTTCAGAATTCGTTCGCTAATAGCGATATTACCGGTGCATAGTGTTTCATGAATATTTTACGGGTTGCTCGAGAGTATTTTATACTCTATAAAAAGCTGTACGCATTCTGTAAAAATTGCATGTAAAAGTATGACTCTTTAAAAATGTACTTGTATGGTAAAACTTTATATTTGGTTGTTCTTGTACATCGTCTTAAAACCAGTACAGTAAATGTGTTATTATCTCAGTGCTGAAGCGAGAGGAGAGTGACGGAGGACAACGTGAGGGAGAGATAGTGGTTCAAAGTTGAATTTTAGACGGGCCTGAGTGGTAACATATGAGGCTATTACAACATTAACTGTTGATAGAGGATCTGTGGCTTCTTCCCTATGTTCCCAATTAACAACTAGTGTTTCCTCATTAATCTCGGGCACCGCGTTTACATGTATTGATGGATTTGTCATCATTCTGAAAAAGTGACTGAGTTGGTTGGCAAGACTCGTTTGAGATTGATTTTCCCTCTGTCCGAGCTTCCCCCAGAAAGAGTTAAGAATAAGCTTAGCCAATGATCTTAAACCGGGTTTTTCACCAATCTCATCAAACCCTAACTGAACATCCTCTCGTTCAAGGAACTGTTCTATATAATGTTCTCTTGCCTCCTGAGTAGTACAATTTCCTGGCCAACCTGATGCTTGTTGTTTTATCTTTATGAACTTGTTCACCATCTTCGTAAACAACCCACCAATCCACCTGACCTTATCTAATTAATCAACCTGATAAGGCCAAACCTCATAAATCTCCATAACACTGTATCCCTTTTCCACTGCCTTTGACACCTCATCCGTTATCCAGGTCCCCTTTAAAGCCCTTCATCAGTGTGATTGCATTCTCTTTGATTCATATTTTCTCCACAGCTGTGGCATAAGGTGAAGATGACTTTATTATTCATCTATATCGGTAATACTGGATGGTATAAATCTGTTGGTGGTATTTTACATTTAATTACATCAATATTGGAAAAATTTTTAGGACACTCGTCTCCTACATAAACCTTTGGGGAACGTATGGGGAACTTTCTATACTTGCACACCCATGGATATAAGCTGCAAATATCTGTAAATTTAATGGTTTCCTCAGGTGCACACTGGTAATATTCATAGGTATTGCCAGTGCGGCCTCCGTAAGAAGCATCGCGTGGTTTGAGAGGCGTAGAGATGACTAAGGGATGTGCATTGGCGTAAGTTACAATTTCATCATCATCCTTTAATATTTCTCTAAATTCGCATTCCCACTTTTCGATAACATCATAGCCCAAGTCTCTTAGTCTATTTGATTTAGTAGTTGTGTCCTCATATCGTAAATTCAGTGTAGTAGAAGGGTTCTCATGTAGTGGGGTGTCTCTGCTGTCTTTAAAACAGACCGGACATCCATAATAATAACATCAGTGGAATTCGAAAACCTGAGTGTCGGGGCACTAACCATCGACCTTGACTCCGTGAACTCTGGCTTCTAGTTGCCTTGCAGCATGTTCTATATTAATTCCTCGTTGCTTCTCTTCCCAAACAAGCCATTGGATAGCTATTTTACTTTGGTTATCCCTCCATCGGTACCCGCCTTTTGGAATAATACCGATAGTGTCAGGTTTAAAAAAATTGCGTCTATATACTGTGGAGGCGATGGTGCAGGCTTCTGTAAATGGGTCTACGTTTCCAGTATCCAGCAGTTGTTGCCGAAATTTCAAACATACTTGAGTCAAAAATTTACATCTGAAATACAGTACTCCACAAAATCCCTCTGCATGTCGAATTCATCATTTCTATGTTCCACGTACCAATCCAGAAACTTGTCTCTATCCTCCCTTTACAAGTTGTCGGGGTCGTAAAATTCTGCGGCCGGTAGAGAACCAATATAATATTTATTTTCCTCGGTGTTGAAGGGGTGGGGGAAGTAACCTTTCTTGAATCCATCTCCTAGACCAAACGCTTTTGGTAGTTTGGAGAGCGCCATGGGAAAGTAGTTAAGTGAATCCAAAAATTCTACATTTCCCATAGTCATCACAATAATTTTCGTTCGGTACGGATTTCAAGTCGGTTTGAGTCAGTATATAATTTAAAACAAATTGGTGGTCAAACGCCTGTCCATTGTGTGCTATAACCACAATGTTCTTGAAAATTTTTCTTTCATTTAAAATGCATTCAACAAAACGTTTAATAGGTGAAAGCTTTAATATTTGTAATTTAGGACCACATTTATTACAAATTTAAATATCGGTGTCCATACAAGCATCACAACACTGCTTGAACACGCACAGATTAGGTTCATGTTGGAAGGAGCCATCTTGTAGTACTTTTTCCTGCCATAATATTTACCATAAATATTATTAACACGTCATTAAATAAAGGTGTCGTTCCTGAACAGTTAAAAGTGACAACAGTAAATCCAATCCCTAAAATAAAAAATACTTCGATAGCCTGTGAGTTCAGACCATTAAATGTGCCTCTTGTGATGGATAAAGTATTAGAATGTGTTGTGTATGAACAAATACTTAATCATTTCGAATTAAATAAAATATTTTATGAAAACCAATCAGAATTTCGGTGAAAACATTCATGTGAAACAGATATTTAAGCTGTAATAACCGAATGGAGGGAAGTTATTGATGTGGGTGAGACGATACTTGTGGCTTTCTTGGATTTGAAACGTGCTTTTGAAACTGTAAGTAGGGATATACTGCTAATTAATTTGAATTCATATGGTGTAAGGGGAATTGTATTAAAGTGGTTTGAAGCATATTTGTCAAATAGAAAACAAGTTGTTAAAATAGGGGATACAATTTCTGAAGAAATGGTCAATAATTATGGTGTTCCGCAGGGTAGTGTGTTGGGTCCTTTACTGTTTTTGATTTATATAAATGATATGCATAAAATAATAAAAAATTGTAAACTACATTTATTTGCCGACGACGCACTGTTATCAATTACTGGTAAAAACCACAATACATTAACAAATGAAATGACTGAAGATTTGTATAATTTATCTAGGTATTTTGAACACAAAAAATTAAAAATTAATGCATCAAAATGTAAATGTATGGTAATATCAACAAAAAACCAAGTTGATATATATAATACAAGTAACCATATAGTGACAATAGACAACGAAACAATTGAACTTGTAAGTCAACATAAATACCTAGGAGTGATATTAGATAGTGAATTATCATTTAAGCAGCATGTTGAATATTTAATAAAGAAAATTAACAAAAAAAATTATTTTCTGAAACGAGTAGGTAAAGATCTATCAACTTACACTAAACTTACAATATATAAAACCATAATATTGCCACATTTTATGTATTGCACTACTGTGTTGCATTCAGTAAATGAAAATTTGAAAAACGATCTTCAAATTGCTCAAAATAAATGCATGCGAACAATATTAAAATGTGATCGCTATACACCTATTCACTTAATGTTAAATGTGTTAGGCATTTTCTCAGTTAATGATATTATTTATATACAAACTATGGTATTTATCTATAAAATTGTCAATAATATGTTACCAACTTATTTGTGTGATTTAATTAAATATGTAAAAGATGTTCATTCATATAATACTAGGCGGAAAAGTAATATGTATATAGATCACAGAAAAACCACGAAGGGGCAAAAGTCGTTATTAATTAATGGAATTAAGGAATATAATAATATACCTAAAAATGTTAGAGATTTACCAAGTTTAGAGAGGTTTAAAACTGCAATAAAAGATAAAATTATTAATAATAATTAATTGTATAACATTTTGTATTTTAAGTAGGTACTTCTTATTTTTTTTATTATTCTTATACATGTGCATTTGTGTTTTTTTTTGTTTGTTTTGTAAACATTTGTCATTGTAGTTTGTACAGTATGTTTATACTATTAATAAAGTATATTATATTACAATATTTCAATACAAATCGCCAGTAGGTACCTATATAACTGCCGCGATGAGAGGACAGTTATATAACGTTTGCTTTAGTTTTTCATCATCACTATTCATGATACAAACAATAAGTACGTTTAACTCGTAAGACACATGTATGTCATTTATGTACAGTATACGAACTGTTAGACACGGGGTAGGGTACATAAAACGATAAATCAACACAATTTTCAGAGTCATCTGTAGTAGGGACACATCACCATTTTCAATTATTTTTTGTTCAACAAAATGACGCAATGTTGTTTCAAAAACTCACAGCCATATTTGTATTTGTAGTTTATTTATGGTTAGGCATCTGGCTAGGCAAGCGGGTTAATCTCTCGATGTCTGTCCAATTATTTTTAAAAAAGTTCTACAGAACCTTTTTAGAAAATTAAAAAGATCTTTCATTCGTAAAAATTATTTTTTAGTTATTGGGTTTCATTTAGTACCTAGTATATGGATGGCATAACCACCCTATTAATTGAAAATTTTCAGATAGACAGTTTATATAATCTAAAATTCCTGGTAGAAATTACGAATAATTTTTGAACATTGAAATTCTAAAAATGATTTTCCATCAAAGTATTGAATGCTACATAGATTAGTTAACATCTATGATTTTATTTTATTTACTTCTACCGAAATTTAAAAAAAAATCGTCTGAAAAGTAGTTGTTATCAAGGATTGTATAGTAATTTTAGTTTACTATATAGGGCGGTAAAAAATAAGATGAACACCCAAAAGTAATTTAAGAACGATTTTCAGCTGGTAGACGCCACAATTTCAAACACGTTTCCATTATTTCTTATATATAAAACTAAGAAAAATGTTAATTCTCTAGCTCATTAAGATGCTAGCTACTGATGTTTCGCAAGTTCACTCACTCCATTTTTTTTTTGTTATTCAAGTTTTGGCTACTAGGCGTCAATTCTGCTAGTTTCAAAAGCGAGGCATTTAATTAAACTTATTTTTCTTTACTACGTCTGTAAGGATGGACCTAGGGCCAGGGGTAGGCCATGGCTACAAGATCCTGACTTTCTCAAATTTCGTGGAAACATTGAGTATTTTTTTATTATTTTTTAATAAAAAGATTCTAATACATCATTTGAAAACACCCGTTAATATGTTGATATCTTATTTATATAACATACGAGTACCTGTTTTTATAAATTAATTTCACATAACTCTAGTCATCGATGTTTGATAATTTAAAAAACAGGCGCTGGCGCTAATTACACGACAATCTCCACTTTTAAAGTTATCGTACCTCTATGATGGTGATCGAACCACGGCGGAGAATGATAGAAATATTTTTATGTAAAATTTCATCTTATTTCATTTTTATTATTATTTAGGAAAAGACCAACCCAATAAAATTATTTACAAAATATATCTACGCACTTAATTTTGTTGGATAAATTATACAGAGCTTTCAGTTTAGAGCGAGTTCAGAGAACTCCCCAAACAATAAGTGTCCTGTATTCAGCTTCTTTGTAATACATAAGATAAATAAATAATAGCTTCATCAGTATGCAGTAAAATGCACTTTTCTCATCATCATCAAAAATTTATAATCGTAAGAAATTTATACATATATATGTACATCATTTTACTTGTGTGTATGTGTGTGGAGCGAAATTTTCTAAAAATGGCCGCGCAACAACAAGATCGTCAGTTCGCTTTTTTAAGACGATTATTCGAGGAGGACACTAACAATTTTGTGAGGGCGAATGCAGAAGAGGGTAATGCGGGGGTTGTAGTGGGTGATGTGGTAGATGAGGGTATTGCAGTGGATATCCCCGATGTGTGTAATGAACTCAGAGTTGAAACAGCAATGAAAATTAATAGGGAAATTGCGGCGGACTTTGAGTTTGTGTGTAGTACCGGCGCACTCGTGGTTGTGCAAAGTGTGTATCGGGGTGATGTAAAAATATGTACACAGTGCTATGCACAGTATCAGAGGAGACTTGGAAATGGTGCTACACACAGACATTTAAGTTTCCACACAACCTCCGAGTGGACTGGCCCGATTAATATGTCTTGCGAAGAATGCGGCTCCAACATGTTGGGGTAGTTCAGAGCTGCTGCGTTTGTAATAACACCGGGAACCAGATAAGGCCTAAATAACGAGGGTAAGCCATTATCATTAAATATTTTCTAAATTTTATTGATATTTTTGATATAGTTCCATGATAGAGACCGCTGATTTTAAATAAAATCAGAAATATTCACAATTTTAAAAAAGTTTTTCTTAATACCAACTAATCAACTAATGGTTGAATTGCTTCATAGAAATCCATAAAGTATCCTTAAAAATAACGACAGGTGTTTTTATAAAAATATAGAGACCCCAGATATACTTTTAGGTTATCTTTGTATTTTATTCACAATTCTATCTATTCTATCAATAAAATTATTAAATAAAATGCCCTCATATCAAGTAATTGTTATAAGAGCCGCCGATTTTTAATTTATAATAATTTTTTAAAACGGGTGGCGGAGTTATTCAAGACACATTTAATATGAAATGTAGTTTTATTTTTATATTCTCGCTTTAATTTCAATGACTTAATATTGTACATTTTTGCCTATGATTTAAAAAAGAATGGCCGAGGGCCGGTTGTAAATTATGTATCACAGGCTTTCATAAAATACTGCATCGCAGTCAAGTCTTTCGATTTTTAACTTTATTTACCTCTCTGAGTGACCATATTTTTGAAAATATCTGCTTCGATTATCTCCATCGTCATACTCGTTCCAAAATAGGAGGTAATCAATAGAATTTAATCTTTGTATTTATACAATGGTGTCCAGCACACAGAAGTAAGGAATTTTAAAGCCACGAACAACTTCATAAATTACTAAGTTTTATACAAGGTTTTTTCTTCATAATTTCTCATGTGTATTTTTAGTTTATTAATATCCTAGTTGTTAAAACCCAACAATACTCTCCTAGCTAGTAACTCAGCTAGATCTTTTATCCATATACATGTTTTGGTATGTGGTTTAACCCTTAATTAGATTCTATTTCTAGTAGGAGGGCCTGTATGAGCAGTCATATGTGTATTTACTACTCTATATATTTGATGGATACTTGTTATCTATTTTATGAATACATGACGACTATTTCATAGTGGTTCACGGTTTATGGGGTGTCGAGGGTGATGTAAAGCACAGCTCTTAAAAAAATGTAATTGTATAGTAAAACTTTTATCTTTGAAAACCGTCTTAAAACCCTTACTGTAAATGCATTATTATTATTCCAGTGGTGGAGTGAGGGACGTTGAGGGTGGCGGACAAAGTGAGTGGTGGTGTGTGGTTAGAAGAGGGGCTTTGGTTACTATTTTTAATATTGTAAAAAATGGGAATATATGAAATAATAGATGACACCTCTCTCTTAATGATACTCCATCTACTCTTCGCTGAAGAACCTGTTTCGAGTAAGTAGCCTGTATTTATAATCGGTTTTTGTAGTCATAGAATTTGAGTAACTCGTATTTTTTATTTAGTATAATATTTTAAAAATCAACAACAGCATTAATTTTAATATTGGATCAGAGATGGTTTCTTATCACTCTTAACACTTCTGTTCTTTAATGGAATAAGGTCTCATATGTTTTTAAGTATAAATAGAAAATAATGGTAAAATACTTTCAAGACCTGTTCATTTCTCTGAAACAATATTTAATTCTTAGATGTATATCAATCTCATCTACAGACCTTTGTGGAAGTAGGAAAAATTAAACACAAAAATATATAAAATTCTTTATTGAATAAAATATGGTTTTACATATTAAAATACATATAAGTATATTTATATTATTGAAACAAATTTATTACAAGAAAACATACGTAATCAATGCATACACAGGGGTTACAATTATAAATAATATACAGATTTATAGCTAATATCATTGTTATTAAAGAAAGCGTAACGAAACTATGAACTTATTAGCTGCGTTTAAATTTTTTATATCCGTATGGTACTGAGGTGAAGTCATCGTAAAACTTTCATTTAGTTGAGTTTGGTTTATAAATTTTTGTTTCCTTTCTTGTCACTACGTCATGTTCTCTGGTTCTCCGAATTTGATTGCTTGTAATATAAACAGACTCTGCGGATGTTAGAACCATGCTTGTAATATAAACAGACTCTGCGGATGTTAGAACCATATGCTTAATTGAATCAAAATTTATTAGTTGGGAAGCAGCATAATTTAGAGAGATTCCCTTTACTTTACAAACAATTTCTTTATCGGTAATATTGGATGGTACAAGTCTGTTGGTGGCAATATTTTACATTTTATTACCCCGTCTGTATTTTTTAAATTTAGCTCGTCGCAATCTTTTCCTACGAAGACTTTAGGGTGACCTATGGGGAACTTTCCATACTTGCACACCCATGGATATAAGCTGCAAATATCTGTAAATCTAATGGTTTCCCCTGGGGCACACTTGTAATATTCCTAAGTATTGCCTGTTCGGCCTCCATAAAAAGCGTTTCGCGGATTGAGAGGTGTAGAGATGATAAGTGGGTGTTTTTCTGTGTATGATATAATTTCATCATCATCCTTTAACATTTTTCTAAAATCGCATTCCCACTTTTCAATAACGTCGCAGCCCAACTCTCTTAATCTATTTGATTTAGTAGTTGTGTCCTCATATCGTAAATTTAGTGTAGTAGAAGGGTCCTCATGTAGTGGGGTGTCTCTGCTGTCTTTAAAACAGACAGGGCATCCATGATAATAACATCCATGGAATTCGAAAACCTGATTAGTGTCGGAGCAATAACCATCGACTTTGACTCCGTGTACTCGGGCTTCTTGTTGCTTTGCAGCATGCTTTATATTAATACGACGTAGTTTCTCTTCCCAAACTAGCCATTGGATAGCTATTTTACTTTGGTTATCCCTCCAGCGGTACCCACCTTTTGGAATAATACCAATGGTGTCGGGTTTTAAAAAATTACGCCTATATACTTTATTGCACGTGGAGGCTATGGTGCAGCTTTCGAAAAACGGGTCCACGTTTCCAGTTTCCAATAGTTGTCGGAATTTCAAACATGCCTGAGTCAAAATATTTACATCCGAAACACAGTAGTCCACTAAGTCTCTTTGCATATCGAATTCGTCATTTTTATGTTCCACGTACCACTCCAAAAACTTGTCCCTATCCTCCTTTTTTAGGTTGTTGGAGTTGTAAAATTCTACGGCTGGTAGAGGACCAACATAATTTTTATTTTCCTGTGTTGAAGAGATGGGGGAAGTAACCTTTCTTAAATCCATCTCCTAGACCAAACGCTTTTGGTAGTTTGGAGAGCGCCATAGGGAAGTAATTAAGTGAATCCAAAAATTTAACATTTCCCACCGTCATCATAATAATTTTTGTTCCACGCATAATAGGTACGGGCTTCAAGTCGGTATGAGTCAGTATATAATTTAAAACAAACTGATGGTCAAACGCCCGTCCATTGTGTGCTATAACTACAATGTTCTTGAAAATTTTTCTTTGATTTAAAATGTATTCAACAAAACGTTCAACTGGTGAATGCTTTAATACTTGTAATCTAGGACCACATTTATTACAAATTTCCGTTTCGGTGTCCATACAAGCATCACAACACTGCCTGAACACGCACAGATTAGGTTCGTGTTTGAAGGAGCCATCTTGTAGTACTTTTTCCTGCCGCGTTTCCAAATCATAGAACACGAAGAGGATATCCTTAGTGTTGGGACTGTCTTCGATCGGTTGCATGAAGCAGAGGTGATCTTGAGACACGTGGGCGTCTTTATACTGTCTTGCAGTACTCATCACATCTGGTTATTTTCTCACATACAGTACTTTTCCCCATAGACCCGGCCTGCTTATGGTTATTGTAACATATCTGTCCTCTGAACGATCGCTTACAGTCTTGGCATGTAATTTTTAAAGCCTGAGGACATGTTGGTGTCTGCTGACAAGCGGGACATGTTCCACCTCACGTTTATTTTTTACGTTGTAAGGGCACTTCACAATAGTAACTACATACGAAGGACGCTGTAAGGGAGATTATAACGTTATAGTATCCATTATGATGTAACAGATTTAATGAGGGACCGCTTGTGTCGTCCAAGTAAAGTCTATTAAAATATTTAATTTCCTAAACCCTTTGAGTACTTAAATTATGGGTACATTCTGTATATAATGAAGGAATTTCTTTCTCGCTTACAAAATGTGCTACGTTGTGTCATCATAATTCGTCCCACACCTGTATCTCTCTAAAACATAAACAGCTCTCTACTATAACTTTTTATGATTGTGGGCTTTTAAAATAAACAAACTTTTGTAAAGTAATCGTTACAAAATTCAGTTTTCAATTCAGTGTCACGCAGTACTTTATTTGGGACACCTGGTACATCCTCTGTGGGTAACGGATATGATTTGTAACATTAGATCGGCTTAACGTGTTTCTTTGCCTTTTACTTGGTATCGAAAAAGCTGAGTTCGCGGGAAGCAGGTTCCCCGCAACACATTGTCGCCAGGGCAAAAGTGTCGTGTCAATAAAATGAATAACCGTACCGGCGTGCGAGAAAAAAGTCAGTTGGGTTTTGAGTTCGAAAATAGAAAGTCCGCCGGGTACTGCGTGGGCCCAACTCCTTCCCCAGAATGGTTCGTCCCCAGGTTTAGCAACAAAAATGTAAGTACACTCTTTCTTGTATCTATTTGATTTAATAAACTTGTACTTTGTTTTCTACCTCTGTTTTATTTAATAGAGTATTCATTCAACAATTAGTTTAAATCCTCTTGTATGCCAAGCGAGTTAAAGTGGCTTCATGGGTATCGCCGATAGGACTCCGGGCAACCGGACAATATTGGAGATACCTGTGGACGTCGCGTATACTACTCAGAATTAGGTCTTACACCCCTAAAAAGGGTAGATGCGACATATGGCGGAGGCCGCTGTGTTCGATTCTAGGGTAGGTTCTTCATAACCACTCCTATTAACTATCATTAATTTTGCTATTATCTTTTTTAATTTTATATAAAGCCTACCATAGGCGCCTGACATATGGTGGAGGGCCTCGCTTCGATTCTGTAGGGTTAATTCTTCATAATTAACTCACTTTAAAAAAAAAATTCACTTGAATTTCAATACTTAAAAATATTTTTTAAATTTTATATAAAGCCTACCATAGGTATATGACATAAGGTGGAGGCTTCTAGCTTCGTTCTCAGGGGTGATTCTTCACAATCACCCAATTTAGTGTATGTAAATAGCCTTTAATTGTCAAGTTTACCTAGAGAGTGAATTTCTTTGTAGTTAATTTACGTAATTCTTCATAATTAACTGACTAAAAAATTTTTCGCTTGCATTTTACTTTTTATTAAATTTAGTACAGGCCACCACTTGTATACGATATTTTTTTTACCTTAAAACTGTTTTAAAAAAGTTGAACTTAAGGAGAAAATTAATTTGTTTGGCAAACTTATGAAATTTATCATATTTTAATAAGTTATTTTTAAATATTTAGCTTGTATTTTACAACATTGAATGAATACTGCGTATTTTCCGTTTGATCGTAATTTTATTTTATTTAGAAACTTAGTATCTTCGCGCCAAATAATTTTTTCTGTTAAAGTCTGATGGTAGAAACCAAGTGTACAAAAATTATTTAGGGGCAGTGAAATAAGGAATGAACTAGGGTTTTTTATTACCACGATAGTGTTTATAAAGGCAAATGTTTTTTAGTGAGAATTTACAGTTATTTGGTTAGGTATTTTAATAGTTAATTTGACTATTGACTTTCTGCATAGTCGTTATGCTGAACTTCCTAAACATTTTTCCATTAACTTTTATGCGTTCATGCAATTGATACATATGTATATATTTTTTAATTAATTGATTACAGTATTTCTCACATTATGATAATAATGACGTTCGAATTGAATTTTAATTACTTTGATATTTTATTACTTTGCAACGGCGGTATTGTGCACCCGTATAGTGCATTTATAAGTATTTTTTCAAAACAAATGTCTCGCCTCCTTACGTAAGGCTAAGTTATATTTATTTACTTACTCGAAAGTTTTTCTTTTTCTTCAGGTAGGTTTTGGAAAGGGGTGGTTGCTCCTGTGTTTACAATTTCGTTAACTTCAATTTCGAATAGTATTTCTGTATCCGGAGGAACTTTATTAAGTTTCCCTTAAGTTAAGTCTGTTAAAAAACCTGGGACTTTTCACTAATTTTCATCGACTGTGCCGCAATATATAATCCTACTATTTTCCTTGCTGATTTTTTTTTCTTGGAATGGATATTCTCGTGTATCTCGCCCAAGTTTTAACATTTTCCATCCTCCACGTTAAACTTGGACGACATTCCGTTAAAAGGGTTAAGTAATTTTGTCAAGCATAGTCGTAATAATTTTTTCCATAAATTTATTTCCTCGTGTTCTTCGTCAATGATTTAACATTAACCTCCACGATAAACTTGGACGTTTTACCGTTAAAATGGTTGACTAATTCTGTCGATGCATTTGTAATAATTTTTTTTCATAAATGTCTATTTTCAAGTATTTCGCCCCTGATTTAACATTTACCATCCCCCACGTTAACGACTACCGTCCATAAAGAATAACCATTTTTTTTCTTTTTACACAATTGCCACAATTTTATGATGAAAATATAAAATGTATAAAAAAGGGAATATTGACAATTAGTGAGTTACTTAATTACGTTGAATTGTTGTACCAAGACCCGGGTAAGTCAAGTTTAGGGAAATAGAAGGCACGCCTAGGAAAGAGAAAAGTTTATTTTTATGAACTGAAAAATAATGCGTTATTAAAAAGGTACCAAGTTTGTATGAGCTTATAAGAGTTATAATAAGATGTTACGAGTTTATTGTTTTATGAGATAAATAATGTGTTATTAAAGGGTACCAAGTGTTATACGATTTTACAAGAATAATTGTGAGATATTGAGTTACGATTTTTAATGTAAATTATGAGATAAATGTGTTTTAAAGGTACCAAGTTTTATGAGGTTAGAAGGGTTGTAATGGAAAGTTGACTTATCAAGATATTTAAGGGTACCAAAGCCAAATAGGTGGCGTAAATGCTTGGGACAGGAAAAAAGGGTTTGATGACAGTAATATAGTCCGGTCAAATCTATTATCAGGGGAAGTTCAAGAGAACTATCCGTTAGTCCAGTCAAAAAAGCATAATTACGATTTATGGTAAATAGTTGATGATTTTTACTATGTGTTATGGTACCAAGGTTCCCTCATAGGTCGATGAAGATGTGTAAAATGCGTCTTAGGAAAAGACGGGGAAAAAGAGTTTGATGACAGTGATATAGTCTGGTCAAATCTACTGAAAAAACAAAACATGTTCTTTTCTTTTATAATTCAATGTTCAGCGGGGCAAATAGCCGGGAAAGTAGTTGTTTAAAGAAGAGAGCACGCTTTGTAATATACAATGTAAAGAGATTTATAATAAAGTTATGATGGTTTATTATATGTTATGGTACCAAGGTTTCCTCATAGGTCGATGACGATGTGTAAAATTCGTCTTTGAAAAAAAACGTGGAAAAACGGTTTGACGACAGTGATATAGTCCGGTCAAATCTACTGAAAAAAAAACATGCTCTTTTCTTTTATAATTCAATGTTCAGCGGGGCAAATAGTCGGGAAAGTAGTTGTTTAAATAAGAGAGCACGCTCTGTAGTATAAAATGTATAGAGATTTATAATAAAGTTATGATGGTTTATTATTTGTTATGGTACAAGGTTCCATAGGTCGATGAGGATATGTAAAATGCGTCTTAGGAAAAGACATGGAAAAAAGCTCGATGGCAGTGATATAGTCCGGTCCAATCTACTGAAAAAACAAAACATTCTTTTCTTTTATAATTCAATGTTCAGCTGGGCAAATAGCCACGAAAGTAGTTGTTTAAAGAAGAGAGTACGCTTTGCAATATAAAATATAAAAATATGTATAATGAAGAAATGATGATTTTCTTATGTGTTATGGTACCAATGTTTCCTCATAGGTAAATGAGGGTGGGTAAGAAGCGTCAAATAAGAAAGACGTAGGAAAAAGTTTTCATAAATGAACTGAATATTAATAAGGTCAATGTTAAAGCTAATCAGCAAAGGTACAATAAGGGTAACTCTGATTTTTGATTCCTAAGAGAATAAGAGTAATAAAACGAATATCGTCATAATGTTTGGTCAATATTCCTTGAGAGGTAACATAGTCTTAAGGAATATGGGTAAATGTAATTTTAAGGGTATGTTGTTGTAGCCTAGGTCAACAACAAACCGAGAACATTATTATCGAAGGCTTAAATACCGTGTGGAAGTGTAAATGTTATTTTTTTTCTTTATACGGAATCAAATTGGTAAGTCCTGATTTTGGGTCACGAAGTAATGTTGCTGGGCGATTTAAGCTAGTAGCTATTGCGAGGCTACTAGATAAATGGCAAAGGAAAGTAGCGGACGACCTAACATGTATCCAAGAAAAAATTAATCTTGTTACTACAATAACTTGGTACGTACCCATGAGGGCCCTCTTATTAACGTGACAAACGTATAAATAGGTATATGAAAACCAAGAAAATAAAAATCAATTAGTAAAAGTTATTATCCTCTATAGTAAAGTTTAATTTTTTTGGTAACATAATTGTTTTATGACGTAAAAGACATAAAAAATAATAAGATAGAAATATAGTAGAGTACATGAAATTAAGATAGGTTTTCCCCAACAGTAAGCGATCGAATGGAAAGTAGTTTCATTTTATAATAATATACATATTTTTTTTAAAAAAGAGACACGTAATAATGGTAACAGGTCCTCCTAGGAAATTTTAGCTTCTTTGATGAATTTTATAAGTATTGAGTTAATTTTATGTCCAGGAGTAAATACTAGTAAAGGAAAATTAATTATAATTCGAGTTTATATAAGGTACAGGGTATTAACGGACTAATAATTGTTTTTTAAAATAAAGCTCATATTTTTTTATATAATTTTGATGATTTTGCATATTACTTTTTTTTTTGTTTTTTGTGTATCCAAAATGTCAATGAATTATTTTAAAGGCATCAAAATACATTCTAATTAATTTTTCATAAGATTGAATTTATGAAGTCTATTTCGTTTTATTTACATATTGGAAAAGATAAAAGTCAATTAATAACTGTAACGGCATCAAAATTATTATAATAATAATCATAATAATAATAACAACCGTCTTTGTTATGTACTGCACACAAGAATCACATTTTTGTTGTTTTTACGAAGTTCAATTAATGGAGTACGTTTTTTGTTTGTTTTGTTTGTGTGCTAAAACAAATGAAAGTTAACGAATAACTTAACGGGATCGAAATATATCTCTATTTTTTTACTATGAGATTAAGTGTATGGAGTAAAGAAAGTATTTTTACGTTTTTGGAGAAATCATTTTGAGATGTTAACTTTAAATTTTTTACGCACGCTCCAAATTAGAGGGGCATAGAAAAATAAAGTCTATTTGTAAAGTTAAATCGTGATTTTTTTAAAGATTTTAATTTTAGGGTTGATCTAACCATAACAAGTAAACTACCTATTACTACTATTTTTTAATTTGTGGAATAATTTGGGCTAAAGCTTAAACCAATGAGATATTGAATTCCTTTTGTTTTGATTGTAGACTGTAATTTTTTGATTTTTTTTAAGTCAACCAGGCTAGAAAAACTGTCTGTGGCATAATCTTTTTTCTGTTTTATAAATAAAGGGGTGAAATAGTTAATTAAGAGTTGTAGCAAATAAAACATATTTTATTTTTTCAAACATTGTTATATAAGAGCTTACTTGGGCCATTTTATTCTTGCTTTATGTAATCGCATCATGGAACCGAGACACACAGCACTGGAAGGCAGCCCCATTCAAATGTCCCAGGAACGGATAATCTCACCTGTAAGTCATAGCGAGTAAGGCCGAACCGCGTTTAAGAAATTGGCCCGCTGTTTCTTCAAATTTTTTCGAAAATAATTCCATTTTAAAATGGTGTAACTGCTTCTTGAACGAGTTTTTCTGTCAATCAGATGACAAAAAGGCCCACGTCTAAAAATGCAATTTTTTCTCCACCCACATTAATAATTTGTGGTAATTTTCGCCTAAAATTATTCCGCCTTAGCCTGGCAGACAGTTATAGCCAAAATATTTTTTTATGGAAAAGGAGAGATGGAAAGCAGACAAGAAGTACACCTTAAATGGTTATGGTCCAGTTAAAGGAAAAACGCAGATTAAGAGATTTCCATATACTTATAGTTTTAACGCTCTAAAAGTTTATATCTTTTATTACAGTATATCACCCCACTGGCCCATCAACACCAACCACCACCCTATGCAGACAGTCCAGACCCATTCGCTTGATTTGACAACCACTCCACCACGGTAGTTAGTTTTTACATTTTATTTTGGAAAAGCGCAGATTAAGGAATTTCCATATACTTATATTTATTTTAACGCTCTAAAAGTTTATTTATATCTTTTGTTATAGTAAGTCACCCCAATGCACCATGAACACCAACCACCACCCCATGCAGACAGTCCAGACCCATCCGCTTGATTTGACAACCACTCCACCACGGTAGTTAGTTTTTTATATTTCATTTTGTAAAAGTGCAGATGAAGAAATTTCCATATACGTATAGTTATTTCAACGCTGTAAAAGTTTATTTATATCTTTTGTAACAGTATATCACCCCACTGACCCATCAACACCAACCACCACCCCATGCAGACAGTCCAGACCCAACCGCTTGATTTGACAACCACTCCACCACGGTAGTTAGTTTTTTACATTTCATTTTGTAAAAGCGCAGATTAAAAAATTTCCATATACGTATAGTTATTTCAACGCTGTAAAAGTTTATTTATATCTTTTGTTACAGTATGTCACCCCCTGGCCCTGAACAACAACCACCACCACACCACCACCACCACCACCGCTAATCCGTATCACGGACTTATTTATTGATAATAGTTAAATAAAGGACATATAACTTTTATTGTTTTTATTTTTACCTACTATTTTTGCTTAATTATTAGAGGTTTTGTAGTTATTTTAACGCTCTAAAAGTTTATTTATATCTTTTGTTACAGTATGTCACCCCCTGGCCCTCAACAACAACCACCACCACTAATCCGTATCGGGGACTTATTTATTTATAATAGTTAAATAAAGAACATATAACTTTTATTGTTTTTATTTTCACCTACTATTTTTGCTTAATTATTAGAGGTTTTGTAGAAAAATGTGACCGACCACATTAAAAATTTCACACCTTAGTCAGAGGGGCGGTACAGGCCAAAAAGATTTTACCGACCACAGACGGTTGGCGCCACCAGTGGGCCATCTTTGTTTTTTACGGACCTGGTAAGCAAAAAAACTGAGAAGGGAGCGCCACCAATCTGATTTTACCGACCACAGAAGGATGGTGCCACCTACCGTAAGCAAAAAATGGAGCCATCTTTGTTTTTAGAAACCACGCTTCCTGCGAACACAGGGACGGAGCCCTCCTCTTCAGCGCCCGGACCACGCCCATCCACCAGGACAATGACCAAGAACCAGCCAACTCACTTCCTGGCGTCATATTCCCTCTGCTTATCTACTTCCGCCGTTCAAATTTGTTGTAGTTCAAGTCGATGTAACGGGAAATTGTAATCCTCATTTTTGCGCAGGTTTTGTTTTTCAGAACTGCATTCGGCTGGATCGAGTAGATTGAAGCAGTTCTGTGACATGAACTTTCATCTCTCTCAATAAAGATTCTAAAGGACCCTCATGCTTCCAAAGGAAATTTGAGAACTCGCTGAGCAATATACATTCAGCTAAAAGTTTTTTTTTATTGACTGAGACACTTCTGCTCGAAAATTTCTACCCGATTGTTCTAGGGGGTATTCTTTCGCTGTAGCAGGTGGTGCCCCCATAATAATAAGACAATTTGGAAAATTTTGACCTCTGGGAAATTGTTGCTGCGTTAACTTTAGCTACTTTTTCGCTAGCACTTCTGCTCAAAAATTTCTACCCCCGTTTGCTCTAGGGGTATCATTTTTCCACCCGAGCTCGTATCGTCGCAGAGTGTAAAACACCTATTATTGTTTGTCTTATCACACTTCCTGTGCCAGCAACCGACACTCTGTTATCAAAATCAGGAATCTGGTGTCTAAACACATGGAATTGTCTTAATGATGACTTCATTATCGCTCCGCCGTACCAGAAATAAAAATATTTCGTCCTTTGATTAGTTGTATCCCAATGCTATTTTCATCAAAACGTGAATTAGTTTGAAAAATTATTTTTTAACCTCCAAAAGCGGTACCTAGTAGATTACTATCCGTACGGGATAAAGAGCTCTTTGTCGACGCCGTTTTTACCGCCAAGTTCATATCAGCAACTTAAATCTATAATAAATAAACTAAATTCAATATAATTTGTTTACCAATCTATAAAATATAAAGTATTGAAGCATTGAAGGACGTGGAGTATCAGATTACAATTACTAATTAATAACATCAGGTCATTAGTTTCCAAGCGCTTTACGTATGTAAGGAATTTGCTGATCAAGCATTTATCAATCATATAAATAGCCCAGAATGAATGGGCAGTTAAGTCCATTCGGGCAGTCCATTCTGGAAGTCCATCTGGGGACCCATCTCTCCCAACATGTGCCTTGGATAAGAAAACATTATTTGCTGTTTATTTTATATTTGTGTATTTCTGACTTTGTTGTTGGACTACAACCATTTTTATTGTTTGATTAATAAATATTATTCACTGTTTAATGTGTGTTTGAGAATTTCCAACTAGTAAACCTCTCGCAGGCCAAGTAGCCCCTTATTGCAACAGTCATAGACCAGCGGTCGTGACACTTGGTGCAGGCGCCCTGCTTCGATTCTGTTGGGCTAATTCTCCATAATTAACTCTGCATTTTTTTACTTTTATTTTAGCGAGGTATTAGCTGAAACAAAAAATATTGTCTAAGTCTAAAAATTATTTTTTCATGATTATTTTCAGATCAATTTAAGGTATAATAAATCCTTCTCACCCCAATTCCTCGCTATAGTTTGCCTATGTATTCTTTATAGCCCGTCTATCTAGCTTGGAATATAATACAAGACTTTAATCAACCCCCTTTTAGTTGCTCTTTATAGCCCGTATATCTGGCTTGGAGAAGATAACATTTACACATCCCCTCTTTAGTCTGCCTATTTACTCTTCATAGCCCGTTTATCTGGCTTGGAATATATACAAGACTTTAACATACTATTTTATACGTCTATCTGGCTTGGAGAATACAAGAAACACGTCAAATATTCCCCCCGTTTTGGCCTTTTTATGTGTTCTTTATAGCCCGTTTACTCGGCTTGGAACAGGTACAAGGTCCTGAAACACTCCCCTTTTGTACGCTTTTTATAGCCCGTCCATCTGGCTTGTACAAGAGTTTACCTTGGCCAAACCCGTTTAATAATTTCTTAACCTTCGTTCCTTTTTTTGAAGAATTACGTTTAGCAAATATTATTATTTTTAATTCCTGTAGTTCCGGTATATACGGAATATTTTATTCACAATATATTTGCTTCTCTTAAATGCCACGTAAAAATAAGCCAGGCAAGAAAGAATGCCAAGAAAAGGGAGACCTAGCTTTATACACCCTAAGCCCTATAGAGGTGCAGTATAGCAAATCAGGTCGGCCATTAACACCCCGTGCTTTGGGGCCAAGTAGCCCACTATCAAAAAGCAAGGCTAGTTATTTTAGTTTCCCATACGTCCATAGACGCCTACACTGGACATAGAGTTTAATAAAAGAATTTCTCAAAAATTTAAAAGGTTATTTGAAGATGACGATGATTAAAGAAACTAGGGTATCTATTAAATTTCGCATTAAAAAGTGGAATACATAGAAAATGGTGGTAAAATGATTTGTATTAAAGGGTAGCAATAATTATTTTATTATTATTATTAATGTATTCTTATGTATATGCACAAACGAATAATTGATACGTATTAACATTTGTCGGTGATGAGAATATATTTACCTTATTTAAAATGATTTCAGTATGAGTAGGGAGAGAAAAATTGCTGTCTCGATAGTATAACTAGGAAAGCTGAATGTGTTATCTTACAAAATTTGGACCTAAAAAATGCTTATGAATTGGAGATTGCATCTCTAGAAAAACTGGAATGTTAATTACCTGCAACATTTTACTGCCCCACAAAAAAGTTAGGGGGTAAGACATTTTAAGAGAACAAATTATTAAATTAAATAAGGGTTTTTCAAAATCTATTACATTAATTTCAGAAAAATCAAAAATATTTAAAGAGTATGAAAGTGCTATAGGTAAGGCTTTCAACACTACAGAAAGTAGGATTCATAAACTAGAAACATTTCTAAATGACTTTAAAAATACCGTTTCATTTCATGAAGATGAACAATCAAATTTAATATTATCCCCTATTAAATAATCAATTTCAAAATCTTAAACATATTACACAAGTTACTAGGGCTGTGAAAAAAACAGGGCATCTTAACCTCATGCAGGTAACAAATACCTATAGCCATCCTTAATCCAAAGCACTTAATCACGCTTATTTTCCCCATTTTACTGAAAAGTCCCCTACAACTCCAGGACTATAAATAATTATCCCAAATAGGTTTTTACTTTTAATTTCCCCATTTTAGTGAAAAGTGTTATTTTTGTTTCACAGCTCACTTCATACTACAAAGCTAAAAACAGCATAGAAAAATAGTGGCATTAAAATACTTTTAATCATTTAATTTGAGTGAAACATCTAAACACAATGGTTACTTATTTCTCATATATTAGTAAAAAGTCTCCTACAACTCCTGGGCTATATGTAATTATTACCAAGTAGGTTTTTACTCTAAATTTCATATATTAGTGAAAAGTTCTGCAGCTCCTGGACTATGCAATAGGCACCTAAACGTGCTTTTTAATGTAAATACTGGTTATCAAATATTATCTAGAGTGAAAATAAAAGCAAATATGAATAATTCCTTAGCGCGTAGATCCCAATAACCCGAATTATTATAAACAAAACGAATAATCTGCTCTGCTACATTGTGTCCCCCTTGCCATTATGAGTTCAAATCACCCTGAACAACCTCGATTCTAGTAAAATATCTGATAAATTATTATGTGTTTATATAGGAAAAAGCTATAAAAATCCATAAAAAATTAGGAATCAAATAATAAAAAGGTCATTGCTACCACCCCGTAAATATGTTTCTCGTAATTTATGATTTAAAGATGCATCAGTTTGTACCTATATCAAATCGCTGCAAGATGATACATTGATACCATATGTAACTAAAAATATGTACTTACATTTTATTCGTAAAGTACACACTAACGAGTAATTGTTGAAATGGGTGAAAAATAACTTTATTGATTCGCGCACACGCTAAAAACAGTGAATGAGCTTGTGAGCTTTTCGGTTGTATTTATATTAATGCACATTACGCAATGTTGCTCTAGTTGAGTCATCAAACACTAAGCTGGAATGCAGCTGTGTGTGAGTCATAGAAATTGTCATGCCTTAAAAAAATATCAATGATACCGCTAGGGACTTGTCGAAGCTTGTTAATGAAAACACACCATATACGAATTCATCTTCAAAATTTTAATTTCCTATGTTCCTTTGAGTACATCCTGTATATAATAAAGGAATTTCATATTTCGCTTACCAGCGATATATATGCTTGGTTTGTGCTATGTTTGATTATCATTCACCACACCCCAATCCTCTATAACATAAACAACTATTCCCAAATATTTTTGATGATTTAGAGATTAATAATAAATAAACTTTTGCTAACTAGCCACCGCAATATTTCGTTTTCGGTTCATAAAATCGCATCATGGAGTGGCATGGTACGTTATTACATTTGTGATTTTTGTGTACGTAGTAATAATTTATAAATTTTTGTAGTGGAAGCAATGATTATTTCGGAATGGGCGCGGGAGCGTATCCCCCACCAATGAATGCGTATGCGTAAGCTAAAGCATAATTCATATTTTTCTGGCTATTAATTACTTGTTGTTTTAGGAAAAACATGTGGTACTAAAAAATCACCCACCCCCGACAGCGGTGTTTGTGGGGGTGTAGGACGCTTCAGGGTGTGGTACACCCTAGAAGAGGCTGTGCCGGCCACCCCGTTTGTGACCCTTTGGGTAGTTGGTATGTAAACAAATATTTTTATATAATGTAGCTATATGTCTATTTTATTTTTTCATGTTCCTTTATGGATTTGTTGTTGCTGTCTTTCCTACAACCCCTAATGAAATATAGGTGACTTTACCTGTGTGCCATTCTTCAGAATAAAAAGTATCCAATGGGGTTATTGTTTTTTATTTCAATGTATCTACATAAGAATATTACTTAATAAAATTAAAAAGCTATTACAATTATAATGGACCAGTGCAAGAAGTATATTACTTAATAAACGTAAATTTATCAATAGTTAGTAGATAAAGGTGAGTAATATTTTTTTCCATTCAAAGCAAATTTTCATGTATTAATGTTTAATGAATTATTCATGTACAGTTAACATTTCTAAATTTTATTTTTATAAACAAAATAATGTCTCAGTATTATAAGTTTATTTGATCAAAAACTTATTACATTCTCTATTAGTGTTTGGTTAAAAGATATTTCTCACTTATCCATTTTTTCTACTACAATTAAAATATATGGAAAATTGTGTGTAAACATATATAAACTGAAGAAACATATAATGTAGCAAAAAATACTACTATTACCTATGTCTACAATGTTCTGATGGGGTAACTTATGAAGTGGTACCTACCATTATAAGCAAATAAAATCAAAAGTTATAGAAAATATTGTAATAAGGTAGGTAAACAATTTCCATACTACCATATTATGATAAATCAAAATTTCATGCAACCAACGCAAACATTCAAGAATTTCCTATACAAGGTTCTATAGCTAATTCAAACAGTTTTCTATATTTTGTCTCTTATCAATTTTCTGCTTAAAGTATATGTCTAATTATTCTTCGCATCTCCGTTCTTTTATGATAGGTATGTTAGGTATCATATTTCAAGTGTATCGCGCACTGTTAAAAGGAAACAATCTTTTTGTCGCTTCTCTCCTGACCCTGGGATTATCGAACAGTTCATTTTTAAGTGCCTTCACGTGCAGTGTTATTTATAGTTCTGTGTGGTGATTGTTTAAATAAATATGCGAAATAATTCGAAAAGTGGTAAAAGGAAGGCGATGGAAGAACTGTTACGAATGAAAAAGAAATTCGCAAGACTGGAAAGGGTTTTGGCTGAGGAGAATTCAACATCTTCCGACTCGAATAATTCGCAAGGTAATTTAGTACTTACAAAATCTATACAGGGTGTAGTTTGTTTTGACTACGATGCCCGCTCACATTTGTGTGCTGAATCTATACAGGGTACCTATATATTTTAGCGAACCTATATTGTTCGAAAACACTTGTTGCAGCTATTATACCGGTTGTACCTTACGTCACCATATAGTATATAAGCTGTTGTTTAGTAGATCTTATAGGGTGTAGTTTGTTTTGACTACGATGCCCGCAAACGCTTGTTTGCGTACTACAAAAAGCCTTTTTTCTTAACTATTTTTATTATACAAGCTCTCTTAAATGCTGATCGAGAAATTCATGAGGGTTTTTTGATGATTTCAGATTCACTCGATAGTTATAGTGGCAGTTGCCACTCTAAAGAAAATGTAGGCCAAGGAAACGTTGTAAACGAAGTAGATAAGTAGGCACAGTCATTTACAGAACCTTATTTACGGATGAGGCACAATTTACAAGGGATGGAGTAAACAATTCACGAAATAATCATAAATGGGCACAGGAAAACCCACATGCGGTACGCCAACGCCGTTCGCAACACAGGTTTTCTGTAAATGTTTGGGTCGGACTTGTGAATAGACATTTGATAGGGCCACATTTTTTTGAAGAAAGATTGAATGGTGAAATTTACTTTGATTTTCTTCAAAACATTTTACCGAATATGTTAGAAAATATCGGTATAAGAGGCATGTTGTTTCAGCATGATGGGGCCCCACCACATTTTAACCTTCAAGTAAGAGAACACTTAAACAATGTGTATCCTAATACATGGATTGGACGCGGGGGTCCACATGAATGGCCACCAAGATCTCCTGATTGTAACCCTTGTGATTACTTTTTATGGGGCCACTTAAAAAACGAGGTTTATAGCATTGAAATTGAAAGTAGGCAACATTTAATCCAGCGCATCGTTACAACCTGCGACGAAATACGGAATAATCCAGAAATGATACGTCGAGCAATTGGTGACCTTTCTAAACGCGCAAGAAAATGCACAGAATTTGGGGGAGGACATTTTGAAAATTTACTTTAGTGTCAATTACGTTTTATTTTTAAACACATTTAGTTATTGTTTTGTTATTTATTGTTAATTGAATGGAAAATATTTTATTTATTTAGATTTTAGTTTGTTATCTTCCAATTTTTATTAAGTATAAAATGTTGATGATTTTCTTGATCAAAGTAACTGGTTGCTTAGGCCTAAATGGTTTAAATTATCTGTCACTTTTATTCTTTGAACAAGCCTACTGTGATTGATTAAAAATGTTGTTATTTCATACCCGATTACTTATTAGGACCACAGTTTTTTACCAAAATGGACCTTTAAAACGTGCCGGAATTAGGATTCACCCAGACCACCTAGGCTCAATAGAATTTTTGCAAATTTTAGTTATAAAACTATTTATTTCACGTGCCTCTCATTTAATAGGGTTCTGTAATCCATTTTCTTGCATATTTAACAACGTATTTAAATAACCACGAAGGTGTAACAAAAAAATGAAATAGGCCATTTTGTTTGTTTTTTCTTGCTCTTTTCGAATATCGTATCGAAATTTCAAAAAAATATATACAGGGTGATGTTTTATTGATGCAAAGAAGAAACATAAATTATAGTGAGTCCGGACCTGGATATATATTTTTTTATACATGTACCTCTTGGGGCTCGTTTGTACATTAGCCGTACCAAATATGAATCCGTTATTTCATTTCCTGTCAAAGTTATGACAAAAAACAGGTTTGGCCAAAAATTATTTAACACCCTGTAATTTCGTAGTGAAGGCCCAATGAGACATTTCTATGGGAGGTTCCGGTTACCACTGATGTTCTCTACCTCCTATTAAGCTATGTCCCTCTCATGATGCAACACCCTGTATATTAGATAAGAAAATTTTTTGTATTCCAGCTACAAGTACACCTAGCGACAGGGTTTTTCCTGTAATTGATTATGATAATCAAGACTTATTAGAAGAAAACCGTTTCTTAAACGAATATAACGAAAATTTAAATTTTCAATCGGACCTTCAGACAGACCAACAGACATAGCAAACATTGACGAAATTGAATGTAATACCCTTTTTTCAAACAATACATTGCCTTATATCGAATTAATACATCCTCCTATTAAATTACTTCTTGACACAGGCAGCTCAAAAACAATCATCAAACCAAAAATTATTAAAGAATTTTGTCCTCAATTAATTATCAAAAAACCTGTCAAAATTAAAACCAGTGCAGGACAAGCTATTGCACACGAACAAGCAAGTTTTCCTTCTTTTCCCGAATTCAATTCTAATTTAAATTTTGATGCCATTTTATTTGACTTTCATGAATTTTTTGACGGAGCACTTGGTATAGAAGATATTCATAAATTAAAATATATAATGATCAATGTCAATTGCCAGTTAAATATACTACACCAACAATCAGTGTTAAAGGTCAAGAAATTAAAAAGGTCAAGATCCCAATTAATGTTTTAGATAAAACATTTATTTATACACGAAATTAAAAATGATAAATTTTATATCCCTGACACAATTTCAACAGTTAAAAATGGAATGTTATCACTCAAGACAAAATTAATAAAACTGAAATCGATTCTCTTATTCGTACTGATCATTTAAATCAAGAGGAAAAAACAAATTTAATTAAACTTTGCAGACAATTTTCTAACATTTTCCAAAAACCACACGACAAACTGACTTTCACAAATGCCGTAAAGCATGAAATTAAAACCAGGGATGACAAACCAATTTATTCAAAAAACTATCGATATCCCTAAATTCATAAACAGGAAGTACAAAACCAAATTAGAGAATTTTCATCTCCAATTTGGATTGTTCCAAAAAAGAAAGATGCCAGTGGCAAACAAAAATGGAGCATGGTCATAGATTATAGGAAATTAAATGACAATACCACTCAAGACCGTTATCGCATTTCTAACATAACTGAAATCTTAGATAAACTCGGACGTTGTTCATACTTTTCCACTATAGATTTAGCTTCCTGTTTTCACCAAATCGAAATGAACCCCAATTCCATCGAAAAAACTGCTTTCTCTGTAGATAATGGCCACTATGAATTTATTCGTATGCCATTTGGTTTAAAAAATGGCCCTGCAACTATTCAACGTTGTATGGATGTTTTAAAAGAATTACAAAGTAAAGTTTGTCTAATTTACATGGATGATGTCATTGTGTTCTCAAACGGACTTGAAGAACACATCAAAAATTTATAACTCGTTTTCAATACCTTCAGAAAACATCACTTAAAAATTCAATTAGACAAGTCAGAGTTCTTACGAAAATAAGTTACTTTTCTTGGACACATCACTAGAACTGGGATTAAATCCAATCCAGACAAAATCAAAACAATACAAAATTACCCCATTCCCAAAACTACGAAAGAAATTAAATATTTTCTAGGATTATTAGGATTTTATCGAAAATTTATTGATAATTTCGCTAAAATAACTAAATCTTTAACTCAATGTCTAAAAAAAGATGCTAAAATTACTTTAAACAAAGAATTTATTGAATGCTTTGAAATGTGTAAAAATCTATTAACCAACAGTCCAATATTAATCTATCCTGATCTTTCTAAACCTTTTGAATTAACAACAGATGCTTCTAATTATGCAATTGGTTCAGTTGTCTCAAAACGGAAAACCTGTGTTACGCTTCTAGGACATTAAACCAAACTGAAATTAATTACTCTGTCATCGAAAAAGAACTATTATCTATTGTTTGGTCATGTAAACAATTAAGACCATATCTCTACGGCAAACCCTTCACAATTTATACCGATCACAGATCATTACAATGGTTATTTTCTCTAAAAGACAAAACTTCTAAACTTATTCGTTGGAAATTAAAGTTAGCAGAATGACTATACTGTAAAGTACAAAGATGGGTCACAAAATAAAGTAGCAGATGCATTAAGTCGTATTAAAATCGAAGAATGCAGACGTTAACCCTGATGATGAACTAGATAACAAATTTTAAATGAACCAAATCATGACATCGACAAGATTCAAGAAGTCATTGACGAATTTGAAGAAATAGATACACAAACAAAACATACTTCTCACGAAGAACCAATTTTTGCCATGCCTTATACTGAACATCCGGTTAATCATTATAGAAATCAAATTATAATTACAGAATCCAACACTATCCCTAATAATATTTGTAACACTCAAATTATTTTTAACAATATCAGAAACTTTATCACTTTACAAAGCACCTTAGATGATGAACAAACTTTAAAATTTTTGAAACCTTTCATTTCTATAGATGGTAATACATGTTTTAAGTTCTCTACACCAGAATTAGAAAAGAAAATCACACGTATTCTTAGATCATCATTTACCACAAAACTAATAAAATTTTAATTTCAAATAAATTCCTTGAAGACATTGTTAATGACATTGACCAACAAAATAAAATAAAATATTTTCATCAAGGTAAAACTTGCCACCGCGGAATTAAAGAGACAATCAAATCCATTCAGAACGTCTATTATTGGCCAAATATTCAGAAAGATGTTACAAATTACATTAATACATGTCAAATTTGTCTAACATCCAAATACGATAGAAGACCACAAAAAATACAATTACAGTTAACAGAAACACCTGACAAACCTTTTCAACATGTTCATATAGATACCTTTTTTATAAATCAAGAAAATTTCTTAACAATTCTTGATCCATTTTCTAAATTCGGACAAGCATATCACCTTCAAGCTAAAAATAGCATTTCCATCATGGAGGCACTCCTGCAATTTTTCTCACACATGGGTATCCCGAATAAAATAACAGCAGACAATGGCACTGAATTTAATAATCAACTTATTAGAGATTTTTGTTTATTGTTATTATTAAATTTGTATCTGAGGCTTATGTACTGCTTTTAAAATGTAGTAAACGTTAACTAGGTTCACATATATACATCCTATATGAAAAATATCCTAACTTAATTTGTAAATAATAATAAATATATCCATAATAAAAATATCTTCCGAAGTATTATGTATTAAATCTAAAATAGAATTTCTCTTAAACATTTAGCCAGAACGTAAAAAATTCATTACCTCCGCCATCTTTTAAAACCCCCGTGTTCTTATAGAATGTCCTTTAAACAGGAAAAGTATATACTTTAGTCTGAAGTACAGACCGATAATTAATCACCTTTATGATAGTCTATTATCATGTTTATAAAATATCATTACAACACTCTGATCCGCCATCCATCATTTGATTTGCTATACCACTATGCTATTATCTGATTCACTAAACCACCATTCTGATTTGCTATGTCTCCATACCCTCAACCAATAGACCTCTCTATCTGATACGTCGTCAGCCATTACGATTCTCTACCAATAGATCGCTATTTGATTTGCTATACCACCATTATTGTCCCTCCACCACCAGTAAACCTCTATCCGATACACCATCTACCTGTATTCCGATTTGTTAAGTCCCCATTGCTGCCCCGACCAATTATAAGAGTCTAAGACCATGATGCCACCTTTGAAACGCCATCCCCAGGCATTTCAGCCAATAGAAACACTATCTCCCCATTAATCCTACACTTCAGAGACAATAGAATCTCAACCAATAGGATCTTACGTCCCGCAGCCAATAGAATCTCAGCCAATAGTATCTCACACTCATCGACCATGTGCCCAGGCACCTCGGCCAATAATATCTCCTCGACCAGTAGGACCTTCCCCGAAGGCGGAGTCTAAAAAGTGATGGGGAGAAAATTGGTCAAAAATGACCAGAATGAACCTCCATAAGAAATAACATGGGATTTTGGTTCCGAATGCCTATAGCATTACTACTTATATTGCTTAAATTTTTTTTTGTGTTTTCAGGACAGACAACAAAACAACATGTCGGTTACAATAAGTTTAAAATGTAGCGCATCTGCTAGAAATGGAAGCTGTGCCCACGGGCACGCGTCAGCACAAGTGACACAGACAAAGCGCGATGAGTTATTTAAACATACCTAGGTACTAGGCACAGCGAAATAGACTTTGAATCTGAAATCCTTTTAAACGTTACCATTTTTTCCTTGAAAATATTTAAAGATATGTAAATAACAACAAGTCTTTATAGATTCGAAGACACAGAACATGGTTTTTTGTTCTTTATTGCATAATAGAAAGCGGAACCCCTTTTTATTTTCCTCGCATACCGAAGGGAAGTATTGTATTCGAGAAAAAATCACCCTTCGAGATTTTTTCGGATTCTCACGTTTCATAGGTATCACATAGATTACGAAAATATAAATATCTCGATTCCGTCAGTCTGTCTGTCGGTCTGTTGGTGCATTAACTAAAAAACTACTTGACGGAGAACAGCCAAATTTTGTAGGTAGCTGCCGCTACTGCCGGCGAAGAATTGGTTAGACTTTCACTGAAAAATATACAGGGTGGATCGTTTAAGGAGAATAGATAATGAAGTTTTTTTTTTACTTCAAATTTAAAATGTTCACGTTTCATGACATTCTAAACCAATTACAAAAAGAAAATAGATTATTTTTATTTTATAATTACCCCTTTCATTTTTGCTATTTGCGTTTTTTCTTTCTATTAATGCTTTCATTTCTCCTTTTTTGGGCTGCTTCTTTTCTTAGTTTCTTTTTTTGCCATAATAAGTCCTCCAGCTTGTTGATGAAATAGCCTTTGGAAATCTATCTGTAGTTCTATTATTTGTTGTCTTTTTCAATGGTGGGGGCTACTTTAAATGCTTATTTTAGACGAGGCTCGCCGCCCAAGCAGCACACGTCCAAGAAGCACTCGGGCGTGAGATTTCTATAATATATTATATTCTTCAATTGCAATAGATGCAATAAACATTCTTCTGTTGAAATTTCCCTGAGAATTGCTTTTTTAATGGTAGGGGATACTTTAAATGCTTTTCAAATGGTTAAGGGTGCAACAGTCGAGTGATCAATATTTGTTTTCTCGTTTAGATTAGGAGTGATCTTATCAACTTGTAAATCATTTATTGAAACGGGGTTTTCTCCAGAAGCAGTTTCGGTTTCAGCCGGTAATGAAGTATCATTTGTTGGATCTTCTAAAGTCTAAGGTGTGTCCACAGAATTCAAAATTATGTCCTTCGAAATGATAATGAAATGTCATCTGGTGGATGTACTAAAGTCTGAGGCGTGTCCACAGAATTTAAAATTATGTCCTGCAAACTATAACAGAACTCTTAATAGAAGCCTGCGTTTCATTTTCAGCCGATAATGAAATATCATTTCAACCTATATCACAAGCGTGGCAGTTTAGGGGTGCACTGTCACCAAGTGTTTTAAGCCCCAACCTATCTCACAAGAGTGGCAGTTTGGGGGTGCACTGCCACCAAGTGTTTTAAGTAGGGTCAACAGTGACTCGTGAGCCACTGTGTACCTGTGCTAGTTTATGATTTACATATAAAACATATAAAATACAGTGCCCTATTTTTTGTCAACAGAATGCCACGAAAGCAAAAACTTGTTAGAAAAGTAGGAGGTCATAACGAAGATGCCATGAAGAGGGCGCTGAAATTGATAAGAAAGGGCAGTAGCATTAGAAAAACTGCAAACGAATTTGGTATTGCATTTTCTACTATAAGGCGGTATTACTCAAAGTTTAAAATGTCCGATGATCCGGAAAATGTGCGCCTGGTGTCGAACTATGACGTAAATAAAGTCTTTACAATCGCACAAGAAAACGCATTAAAGAAATATTATGAGGATTGCGCTTTAATATTTTACGGTCTAACAGAAGATGATTGTCGCAAAGTGGTTTACCAAATGGCGAAAATAAATCAAATAAATGCCCGAGAAATGGAAGAGACACAAAAAGCTAGCATAGATTGGCTCAAAGGATTTCGCAAGAGACATTCACAGTTGTCCCTCCGCAAGCCAGAATCTTGTAGTCTTGCTAGGGCGACTGCTTTTAATAAAGCCAACGTAAAAACTTTTTTGACAACCGTGACGTGACGTTGCACCTGATTCTATTTATGCCCACCAGATGTCGATACGGATACAGATGAAGACTGCCGCCGAAGACGAAGGAGGGATGGTAGAAATTTGACAGGTGGGCAGCTTGCAGCACCTGTAGAAGTCCGAATGAAACAAAATGACGAGGAGGAACGAGATGTTTTTCGTCCTGAATGGCACCATACACTACCTAGCGTAAAGCTGAAATCAAAAAAAGCTGCTGTTAACAGAACCTGGATTACAGGGCATTTTGAAAATCATAAAGAGTTTGTAAAACCAAACTATTCTTTATTCCAAGATAAACCACCTATCGAGCTATTTGATTTGTTTTTTGACGTTGAAATCTTTGCATATATTTTGAAGAAATTATGCACTCTATAAAAACTGTCCCGATCCAAACATTTCCTTGCAAGAATTAAAATGCTTTTTTGGTATTCTCATTCTGTCTGGTCAAAAATCGCTTTGAACAGATAAAGAGATTTATACATTTTGCAAATAACACGCAAATAGATCAAAACGATAAAATGTGGAAGTTACGCTTGTTGATGGAAAGACTGAAAAAAAAATTTCTGAAATGCTTTCAACCTACTGAACATCTCAATTATGATGAATCAATGATTCGTTATTATGGAAAGCACAGCTGCAAACAATTTATTAGGGGCAAACCTATAAGGTTTGGATACAAATCTTGGTGTTTGAATGCAGAAAATAGCTATCTAATAAATTTTGAAATCTACCAAGGAAAAAGCTGTCGTGCTAAATCGGATGAGTACAGTGTTAAATATGGAAGTGCAACTGCCCCCTTGATCATTATGCTTGATGAGCTACCAGTTGTTACTCTGCCATATCAACTTTTTATAAACAATCTATTTACAGTATTTACTGTAGTCTCTGATCTCAAGCAGAGGGGATATGGTATCACGGGTACTTTGAGGGAAAATCGAATTCCTAAAGATTGCCCAATAACAAATAAAAAAGCAATGGCAAAGAAGGAAAGGGGCACCTCTGAATCTGCCATCTCCAAAGATGGGGGCATTATTGTAGTAAGATGGGTAGACAATGCTGTTGTTGCAATAGCTTCCACAAGCTATGGAGTTCAACCAATAACTTCAGTTAAGAGATACTCCCAAGCCCAGAAAAAGATAAGTTTCGCGGCCAAATTTAATTAGCTCGTATAATTTGAGATTAAACGACTTACCTGTAAGGAAGTTCAATCGTAATTATACGACTGTTCCGGTCCGCATAGAACACTAGGTAGTTGCACCTTTAGGTGTTACGTCATTAAGTTGAAAGATGAAGAGCTCCCCACCAAGCTGTCCCAATCCATACGTCCGATCCGATACCTCATTACGCATTTTTAGTGTTATGTCACGGTTGTGTTTATAAAACAGAGAGAGATTTTTCAAGTTGCTAAGAATTACCCAAAGAAAGAGACAGGCACAGCAGCAATTTGAAAAACTTAAATGAAATAGAAGAAAAATCTAGAAAAGATAGTTCAGGATGAATCTTCTAGTTCTACAAGTAAGTAATAAGCAATAAGTTTTCATTAACTAATGTATATTTAGGAGTTAAAGAGAAGAGTTTCTTAAAAAGTGCTGCATTAACATTATAAAGAAATATATAACCCGCCTCAGTACGGTATTCATGAGCGCGGTTGTTTATACGGCTCAAGTGTTTGAACATAAACAGGCTCGATATTCGAAGGCTGTATTCTTGGTTAATGGTAAATTTCTTAAGACTTAAGTTCATTTAGATTATTATGTGTATAAAACTAATAATGTCTCTTGATATATACCTATGAAATATTAAAGGTGGCCGTTTTTTTCGCCAATCTTAAAGTTTAAACGTATATGTACAGGGTGGCCTAATCGTCCCGTATTTAATAACACTAACAGGAAAGAAGAGGATATTAAAGTTTAAATGTATATGTACAGGGTGTGCTTCCTCGTCCCCTGTTTGATAACACTGACAGAAAATGGAACAGATCGTATGGACGAAGATATTGGAAGATACAGGATAGGCATCAGAGGTAAAAAATGGTATTGGCCCATTTTCACTTGGTTGATAGATGTAAGCCATCACAACGCATCGGAGAATCGTCTGTGAATATAGTATTTCGTAGAGAAATAGCACAGATTCTACTAAGAAGGCATTCGAATCCTCCAATGCGTCCCGGGAGGCCAAACACCAACGCGAATAGTATCACAGGCAACAGAATATCTGATATCTGACTTGAACGGTAAAGTCAATAAAATAAATCTTCACTGTAAATACACAGCGACCCGAAATTCAAAAATAACGAAAACAACGAACGGCGGGTTGGACGTGTGTACATAACGAAACACACAGAAACTAAAATATTGCACAAGGGAGAGTCAGAGTATAGTTTTCTTCAGATCAGATCTACAAAACGTCGACGTCTTTCATCTTATTTACCGCATCGCCAAAGACCGCCGACATTTTATAGCTATCTACACAAATATTGAGTATCATAGGCAAAGACACGCGCGACGATCTAAACCTACCTCAATATTCCAGCAGTTCTCAAAAGATTGGGCGTTTTCTTTATTTCAACATTTTTTTTTGGTGGAAACCATCTGTGATGGATATGGTGGAATGACGTCATCCACTGATGAACACAGCAGTTTAGCAATAAAAAAATAGTTTTGTTGGTTTTATCCTAACCTAACATTAAGCTTATTTACTTTCTGCTTTCGTTCCGCAGAGTGATTCGTAATCATAAGGTGCCCGGTGCCCCTACCATGCAATTATGTATGATCATATGATCATTGTTCATTGAAATACTGTTTATTATGTTCACTGCAAACGAAAGCAGCTTTTGATTCTGTTCATTGAAATCCTGTTTATTATGATTACGAATCACTCTGCTGATCGAGAGCAGCTTTTATTCCAAGTCTCTTTATCTGAGTTTCAAGTAAAGAAGTAATCTATGCAGAAAATGATTAATGAATAGTAGAAAAAACTTTATTAATTAAAAGGGAGCCACATATGTAAAAATAAAAAATTATATTTTACAAACTGTAACTGTGGCACAGCATGCTGCTGTTGGATCAGTCGTGTATTCAATGTCATTATATGTTATTTTTATAGTTATCCGATCTAAGAATTCCTTAATTTTATACAATGTTATTGTCTATAACTAACTTTTGAGGTTAGATTCACATCCACCAAACAACATTCATCAGTCCACCATTACAAGTTTATGGTTGCACAGTGATGCAATTTATTCTGAGGTGATGCCACCAGATGATATCCATCATAAATAAAAGAACAAATTTTAACCATCTGGTTGATCCACCAGACAATAAAGGAACAACATTGGTGGAACTGGTGCCACCTGGTGGACTCAACGTTGAAATAAAGAAAACGCCCATTTTACTGAAAATTTGCTAAATTTTTGTATAGTTTTTCTCTCCAAAACTATGAGCTTTAGACCCCATGTTATATAAGGTTTTTTTTGTTTGTCTTGTCGTTCCCTACCACCAGTTTTTTTAATGACATGAAACTAATTACACCCTGTATAAACCCACAAATATGACGGAGGCCTGAAAATGTATTCTAATTTTTATTAATTTGGGCAGAAATGGGTTAATAACAGCTCAAAGCATCTAGTCATCTAAGTTACTCGATGACACGAAAATATCGCTGAATAGGAGCACAAATACTTCGTAATCTCTCCTTTGGGGTGATTACGCCAGCAAGGAACCGTTGCCAGGAGTGTGTACTAACCTTAGGCACTGCGCCTTAGCCAAGTCTCCTGAGTATTCTGTTTTCTATTGTTTGCATGTGCTTGGTGCCTGGTATCTGCGCTGCCCTGTCCGCTTTCGGTACCTGCAGTAGTTGCTCCAGCTTACCGCTCCGTTTTTGTAAACTCGTACCCTACTTATAACAGCCCTCTTGCTACGCTCACCGACACTCCGCTGTGCTTCCGTAGTTACTAAACCCGTAATTAACCATAGTAGTTATAGGCCAGTTATAGGTTAGTTAGCATTGAACATAATAGGAATAATGAATATCTGTATGTAGGATCTGAACTGTGCCTTTTATTTGGTGTGCGTGAAGTCTACTATCCCTAGACCCCTGGACGTACCGTGTCTCCTCTGACGCTATCCCAGCCCAACTGCAACAGGCTGTGTCAAGACTGTCAAGAGGCCAGTGTGGGTCCTTTACACCACGAGAAAAAACTGTAAAGGTGGCGCCCGAGCTTACCGTAACCGCACAGAGCTCGAGTGCCAAAGTGACGCCCCGTCACTCAAGCGACGAGTGAACAGAATGTCACATACGATTGCTCAAGTAGACGATATATATAGACGATATAATTATACCTGCTACAGATTTTTAAAAAAGGTTAAAAAGTTTACAGATTTACAAATGGTATTAAAAAAGGTTGCAATATCATAACCTGACTTTGAAACGGTCAGTTTTGACGGTAGTTTTTTCCTTAAAGAAAAAGGTTGAATATTTGGAAATGAACACTTTGAAAAAACGGGCTTTGGCCCGGTTCACAAAATTTTGGAGCTGTTCAAAAAAAAAAAAAATGTCAGTACCAAGGAATCTTACGCAGTTACGCAAGTTCGTTGCGGGTTATTTTCAAAGATTTATTGCGATTTTCACTGTTCTTGCTGAACCGCTGACGCGGTTATTGTGAAAGAATTGTAAGGTATTCTCCTAAATGTAGCCTCGTGAAGGGACGTGATTGTGTTATAAGGACTTATTGAATGATACCAATATGTTTATACTTTGATGTTAAAAATAGATTTGCAATAGGCATACAGTTAGAGTTAATATCGAAGTTGGTTTGAACAGTTGAATTAAGTTAAATGTTAAAATATTAACGTAAATACAGAAACTTTATTTGTATAATTAAAATTCAATAAAATTGTTCTTACAAATGTTTTTGTAGAAATATATTTTTATAGGTAATAATCATTTTGTTTCTATATTTAGGACAAAAAAGATGTTACAATTAGAACCTGTCCTCCACGACGGCGAAAACGATAACGTGTGGAGAAGGACCTTCTGAGGCAGCAGCGAAATCATCATACTCGTACCAATACCAATATGGAAAATGTAAGTTAAATTGTTTATTCTATAAAAACAGTTTTACTAATAATATCATTAAATATTAAGCAGGCAGCCTACACAAAATTTAACGGCAGTTTAATGTCTTATACTTAATGTTTATGTACGTATAAATTATGATATTGACAAATGTGGTCATCTATTTTTATTTTAGATAAGGAATATCAATTTCTCGTAATAATATTTGTTACAATTCTTTCAATGTAAAACAACATGTTTTCCAAACGACCACAAGCTGATAATAGTTTAGTATAAAACTCTAGCTCAGCTTGTGATCGAACAGAGTATTCTACACTGTCAAACGTAAATAAATTACTAGTAACTACGAAGTCTTTTCCTTCAAAAAAGAACCACAAACCTATTTGGCGCAGTCGGCAGGATAAGTGCCCTTTTGGCTTCCAGTGCATTGAGTCACCCTACCGGAGCAGATCCTGTCCGTATAACAAGATTCCCGGAGGTCCAGGTCAAGAGGTTGATTTCAATCATTAAGCACTTTTCCATCAACGAAAACGATACAAGTAAGTTACTCAGTTCCTTTTATTTTCATTCCTTGACTTGTGTAGAGTCTCTCAAAATTGATTGAAAGTCACTGAAAAGAAGCTCTTTTGTGATCCTTTCTTTCATTCAGTCCATCGAGGATATTAGATATTAAGTTACTGAATATAGTGTTCAATTTGAAACTATATTACAGGGAAGAGTCAGATCCTCAACCCTTAATTAAGATACATGTCAATTCCTAATTTAACCAACGATATTTTACCAGACACTTCTTCAGACGAAGAAACTTTCACAAATACTCAACCAATACACATTCAGTTAAAACCATCTGTTTTAAATAAATCTTTAGAAATAATGGCTCAACCAAGTATAAATTATCAACTTTTACGGATGTACATAGATTCAATTAGACCGTTTGATGGAGATTTTTTCGTATTAAATGATTTTATTTCTGCATGTGATAATCTGGAACGACACTATGCTAGATCAGCAGATTCACAGGAAAATATAATTTTAAATGCATTCTTATTACAAAACATCAAATCGAAATTTCAAGACAGAGCTCTAATGGTCGTAGGCTCTCGGTTTGATCTAAATTCTTGGACTGATATAAAAAATTTACTAATAGTACAATTTTCAGATCCAAGATCGGTAATAAACTTAGAACATGATTTAAGACGAATCACGAGAAAACCAAACGAATCATTATTAGAATTAGGTACAAAAATTCAGAATTTACAAAGCTTATTATTAGTAAAATTAGGTCAATCAACTAAACATAGCGACAATGAAAAAAATGTTTATAGCAAAATATACCAGCAACTAGCACTCGATACTTATACACATAATTTACCACAAAATTTACAAATTATGATTCGATTGTCAAATTTCACTACTTTAGAAGAAGCCATAACCCTTGTTTCACGTGAGGAACAATTTTCTAAAAACTCGAACCCCTCTTTCAGAAACTTTGGATCACAACAATCAATATTTACACCACCCAATAGTTTTCGCAAGATCCAATATCCATCACAAACTAATAATTTTCAAACAACCCAGTTTCCATCACAACTAATCAATATTCAACCACGTCCAGTCTATAATACTAGATTCCCAACTAACCAACAAGTTTTTGGAAAACCACAAAACGCTTTTAAACCCCAAACTCAAAATCAAAACTATTTTCAAAAAACGCAACAAACGCCTATGTCCGGTGTATCAGTACAACCGAGATACAACAAAATCGTCTATCCTCAAAAACATAATAATCAAAATTTCCAACCCAAGCCTAATAGTCAAGTAAGACGTGAATTTCCCTGGTTCAAACAGAATAATATGCCTAAATACACTTCCCAGGAATTACATCATTCGGAATTAGACCCAACACCTAGTGGTTATATTACATTACCATATCCAGATGATAATTCCCCTGGTTTTCCTAACACAGAAACAAATACAAATATTCAAGCCTTTAGAAACGAGTATAGCATTGAAGAATTAATGGAAATTCAAGCCAGACATGAACCTAATCTTGAAGAATTAGCAGAATCCCAAGCTATTAACGAAGAATACGACGAAGGTCTAGAACAAAATACATTCAAACCTGTAAATTTTCAGAACTAGCCTCGGAAAATATTATAGAACTTAATTCAGTAATAACACGATGTAGTTTACCTTATATTCAAATAGAAAATCCACCTATGCGGCTCTTAATAGATACTGGTTGTTCAAAAACCATAATACGTCCTTATATAATTCAAACATTTTTCCCAGACTGTGTATATACTGACACAACGAAAATAAAGACTTGCCATGGACATACAGACATACAATTTAAAGCTGAAATTCCAGCGTTTGACGAATTTAATGTAAACACTACATTAAATGTATTAGTTTACGACTTTCACGATTTTTATGACGGACTAATAGGATTTGAAGACATCTCTAGATTAAATCTTCAATTAGACCCTAGAAATCAAATCCTATATAATGATTTCACAACTATTCCCTATTATTTACGAACACCTAATGAAACTTCAAAAACTTATGATATTAACTCACACGAAATTCTAATAAGAAAAATTCCTGTAGATATACCCAATGGCGAAATCTTAATCCCATCATAGTCAACTTAACATCCCTGAAACTGTTACAGTAGCAAAAAACGGTTTAGCTACTGTTGAACTGCATAATATATCAGAACAATCAATGCAAGTACATTTTAATGAACCTTTAAACGTTTTACGTTTCGAAGATTTTGAATCTTTTACCCCTCACATTCATCCCTTGAATAAATAAAAAAAATCAAAGTAACAGCTGAAATTATTCGTTCTGATCATCTTAATTTTGAAGAAAGATCCTTATTAATTCCACTTTTGAAAAAACACCCTAATGTGTTCTATTTTCCTGAAGATAAACTTAGTTTTACTAATCAAGTAAAACATGAAATAAAAACCCGTGATGAGGACCCTATTTTCACAAAATCTTATCGATACCCTTTTATTCATAAACAGGAAGTTCAAAAACAAATCAGTAGAATGCTACAAGATGGCATCATTCGCCCTTCAACATCCCCTTATTCTTCACCTATATGGATAGTACCCAAAAAACTTGATGCTAGTGGTCAACGCAAATGGCGTATAGTAGTCGATTATAGAAAAATCAATGAAAAAACCATTACAGATAGATACCCTCTTCCTAATATCACAGATATATTAGACAAATTAGGACGTTGTAATTATTTCACAACACTCGATCTTGCCTCAGGTTTCCATCAGATTGAAATGCATTCCAATTCAATACATAAAACTGCTTTTAATGTTGAGAATGGACATTATGAATATCTACGAATGCCCTTTGGTTTAAAGAACGCACCCTCAACTTTTCAACGCGTAATGGATAATGTACTTAAGGAAATTCAAAATAAAATATGCCTAGTTTATATGGATGATATAATTATCTTTTCTACATCTCTTCAAGAACACATTCAAAACTTAGATCTCGTGTTTAAAGCACTTGAAAACTCTAACTTAAAAATACAGTTAGACAAATCCGAATTTCTATGTAAATCAGTAGAATTCCTAGGTCATATTATTACACCTGAAGGAGTGAAACCCAATCCAAAGAAAATAGAAGCCATAAAAAACTTCCCAATTCCTAAAACAGCGAAAGAAATTAAATCTTTCCTTGGTCTTTTAGGATATTATCGCAAATTTATTCCTAATTTTGCACAAATAACTAAACCCATGACTACCTGTCTAAAAAAGGATCAGAAAATTACTTTCTCAAATGACTACGTAAATTGCTTTCATACTTGCAAAACATTACTCCAAAATGAACCAGTACTTGCGTACCCTGATTTTTCACAACCTTTTGTACTAGAATGTGATGCTAGTAAATATGCTATTGGATCAGTGTTATCTCAAAACGGACACCCTATCGCCTATTACTCCAGAACTCTAAATCCCGCAGAAATTAACTACTCAACTATAGAGAAAGAGTTACTTAGCTGCGTGGACAGTTGTAAATTGTATCGCCCATATCTTTTCGGAAATCACTTCACTATCATGACAGATCACCAACCTCTTCAATGGTTATTTAATCTAAAAATTCCTAACTCTCGTTTAATACGATGGAGACTTAGATTAGACGAATACGATTACGAAATCAAATATAAAAAAGGCAAACATAACGTAAATGCCGATTGTCTCTCACGACCCCCTATACAAGAACTCAACGTTATAGAAAATGACGATGCAGACTCTATGTTAGCAAACCCCTCAGACTTACAGTCAATTCTAGACACCTTACCAGAACCTGACCTAGACATAATACAAGAATTGATAAATGATATAGATGAAAATACATTTGCAGGAAATAAAAATGACAATGACGACAACAATACAGTTCATACTTCCCTTTCTAATCCAACATTTACTATGCCTTATGCAAAATCTTGTCTAAATATGTATAAACATCAATATATAATAAAAGAAAGTGATACTGCTGTAGTTAACTCACATATGCTAGAAAATCCATTTAAAAATTATAACAGACATATAATTACTCTAAAATCCCGAAGTTCAGATGAAGAAGTCTTTAACTTCTTAAAACAATTCTTAGTTTTAGGCAAAACATTTCAACTTTGTTTTAAATTCCATGATGAAACCATTGAAAAGAAAGTTATCAGAATTTTTCAAAAATACTTAAGACCATACAAACAACTATCATGTATCATCTCTAACGATATACTTGAAGATATCAGTAATGAAAATGAACAACAAAAAATCATTAAATACATGCATGAAGGTCAAACAATTCATCGCGGATGGAAGACAATTGAAACATTAATTTCACGCAAATACTACTGGCCTAATCTTAGGAAAACTATTGAAGAATATATACAAAATTGTAACATCTGTAAAATATGTAAATATGACAGGCATCCCCAGAAAGTTAAATATCAACATGTACCAGTACCACAAAAACCCCTAGAATTGATACATATAGATCTATTCTTTTTTCAAAATAATTTTCTTGACAATATTTGACCCCTTTTCAAAACTCGGACAAATGTACCCCATTAAAGCAAAAACAGGTATTGAAGTTCAAAAAGGACTACTCACTTTTATTCAACATTACGGAAAACCCTACAAAATCATTTGTGACCATGGAACAGAATTTAATAATACTATGATCAAAGATTACTGCGAACTCCATAAAATATCACTACATTTCACTAGTATAGATGGTCATACGTCTAATAGCCCAGTAGAACATTTTCACTCTTCTTTAATCGATAGTTTACGTTGTTTAATACAAGAAAAACCAAATTTTCCATTAGACTATCTTGCGAAACTTGCTATCATTGGATATAATGAATCAATACATTCATTAACGAAACACACACCTTTCGAAATTACACTCATTTAAATAAACCTTCACCCTTTGAAATATCAGATGAGATTATTACAAGTGAATACATTCAAGAACACAAAGATCTAACTCAAAGATTATATGAGCAAATTAGAATAAACCATGGATAAAGAGAAAATAATAGACAATATTAATAAGAAACGTATACAACCACGCGTTTACAAAAAAGGTGAAACTATCTATATTAAAAATCCGAATTCCACTCGTTCTAAAGCAGTACCTAAATTCTTCACTGCCATAGTTCTGTCAGATAATGGACCCTCAGTTCTTACGAATAAAGGTCAATACACAAAGAATCAAATTAGAAACACAAAAATCGAAATTAACAAAGAATTACAATCAGATTCAGATTCTGACAATGAACCTTTATCACAGATTAAAGAAAAATTGCTAAACAAAAAACAGAAAATTTCAAATATCCCCACTACTAACGATTACGATTATACTATTCCCATGAACAAAATCACTAAGGCATAAATTAAAATATCCTTTTGTTACAGACTATCATGCACCATATAACCAGACTCCTACTTTTCCTTTTTCTACAATTTAATTCAGTATATCCCGATATTTCATTCGAAAATATTGATCATCCCACAGTATTCCTTAGTCTCGGAAAGAAAGTAAGGAAGATCAGTCATTATCACTCATTTATTTGCAAACTAGACTTAGATACTATTTTTGAGGCTTATTTCGATCTAATAATCATTTGTGGAAAAGTTAGAAAACTTGATCAAAAGAATATGAATATCGATGTAGCACTCTTAAACCAAGAGGAAAATTTACATTTACTAGCAAAACAAGAATATTTAAAATTAAAACCAACAGGACGAAGTAAAAGAGGATTATTTAACTTCGTAGGAAAAATTCAAAAAGATCTCTTTGGCACAGCAACAGAAGATTTTGAAGTATTAAAACATAATTTAAATACCTTATTATCAAATGAAGAAAATATTGCTGATGAGGTAAATCTAAGAATGTCAATATTCTCAACATTCGCTAATAAAACTACAGAAATCTTAAACCAAATAAAGAAAAATAATAAAAAATTAGAAGATAATATTAGATTTCTTGAAATAAGCTTTAATACAAACATTCAAAGGCAAATTCTAATCAACCAATTCCAACTTTTTCTATATTACTTTCAGCAAATCGGCGAAACCCTCACATTCTTAAAACTAAACACGATAAGTTTCTTTCTCTTAAACCGTTCTGACTTAGAAGGAATATTGAATAACCTATCATTACTATATAAAAAACAAAATTTACCACATTTCCTTAACGTTCACTCTTATTACAAATACCTTATACCGACTTTTCACCAAGAATCAAGTATAATATATGTTAATCTTAAATTCCCAATCTTAGAGGAAAGATCTGAAATATCCTTATTTCACATTATTCCCTTACCGATTCTTAATGTAACAATATTACCAAAGAAACCTTATATTGCAATTGATTCAAATAATAATTATCAATGGCTTGAAACATTGCCATCAATGATTGAAGATAGATTTTTCATCATAGATGAATTACATAATAACCCAGAATGCTTTGTTGAATTGTTTAAAAGACAAAATATAAAAGATATTTGTAAAATCTCACCATTGGCATATCAAAAACCACGAGTAGAATAATTATCATCAACTGAATATGTGTTGATTCCTGTTAAATCATGTACTATTGAATATACTTGTCATCCTAAGACCCTTCGATATAAAACTATAAGTAACTTAACAAAAATTACACTAACTAAACATTGTGAATTTTCTGTTCTAAACAGAAGTTATTTATATGAAGAGCCATTTATCACAACAGCTACCCTTCTTTTTCCAAAAATCAATATAAGAGAATTATCACCATCAACACAGAGTCTTGATGATATCTCACTAAAAGATCTTCATCAAATCAGGCATCAAATTGATAATTTACAAGATATTAAAGTAAAAACCTTTGACATGGAACTTTCACATTTCAATTATCTTTGGCTTATCATACCAACAGTAATAATAATTCTTGTTGTTTATATTTGTTGGACTAAAAGAAAGACTATAAAAACACAATTAACAGTTAAATATGCAAAAGAAACCGAAAAGGCACAAATAAAACAAACAAAGGATGGTGTTGAACACAATTCTCCATTTTAGAAAATACTTTCAATCAATTTTACTCTTCCTTATCCCCACCTATAACTGAGTAACATACCTACTTAAAAATGGAAATGAAAATCATCAAAGGAAGCCATATCCTACCGAGCCAACTTCGACCAAATTAGGAAATCATTCAAGGAATCAAATTCAAGGAGCCAAATTCAATTAAATCAACACATCAGAATCACCATGTCATCAATGCAAAAGCCATCAACACCACATGATCATGAAATTTCAAGATATAATGTTATATTAAATAATTATATTGTTTAATACAAATTAATTAATGATTTGTTAACCTTCTTAGGATATACAAATCTTTTAAGAAGGGAGGAATTATGATATTGACAAATGTGGTCATCTATTTTTATTTTAGATAAGGAATATCAATTTCTCGTAATAATATTTGTTACAATTCTTTCAATGTAAAACAACATGTTTTCCAAACGACCACAAGCTGATAATAGTTTAGTATAAAACTCTAGCTCAGCTTGTGATCAAACAGAGTATTCTACACTGTCAAACGTAAATAAATTACTAGTAACTACGAAGTCTTTTCCTTCAAAAAAGAACCACAAACCTATTTTATATAAAGTGAGAATATCCTGCAGTCTAACCGACTAGAGAATAATTCGTTGCTAATTTGTGCTGCCGGAAATAATTTTTTTCTCCAAAACATATGTGCCCACCGGGAAGGTCTGTTTATTATTTAATTTTTTGCAAAATATTAACTTTACTAAATATAGGGTTTATGTAAAAATATAAATTCCAAAATAAATCGAACAGAAAAAAAATAACTGCTGGGATTAAATACAAATTCAAATTGCGATAACTTTAGCAGATCTAAAATAATTTGAGAATGTCGAGAATCACTTCAGACCAACGGTTCTCATACTGTGGTACGCGTACCACAGGTGGTACGTAGGGTTTCGTAAGGTGGTACAGGAGCCGCTCAAGCCACAAAAGATGTTTACATCGAACATTCGCAGCCTTCGAGCATGTTCGAGAACCATCGATCGCCTTATAAATAGTCGGGAGGTATAATAACCAATCAGTCGATTGCTATAATTATAATCGTTCGTACCGTTACTGTTCGCATGAAAAGAATACTCAGATGTTCTATTTAAACTAGTATTATTATTTATTTGTTAATGTATATAGTTGGCTTAAAATTATCAACATGGATAAGTGGATTATTAGAGAAACAACACATACACAAAAATCATTTACTGAAAATCCGGTACCATCAACCTCTGCTTCAGTCAAGATGAGAAAATTCCTTCTAAAATACGGAGTTACAAGAAAATATGATCCTGAGTACATTATTATTGGATTTACGGCCACAGATGTAAACAACGAGCCACGGCCTCAATGTGTAATCTGCTTTGAAATTCTTTCAAACCAAAGTATGAAACCTTCATTATTGAATCTCTTCATCTTATCATCGTCATCTTAGTACAAAACATTCCTTGTTAGAAAACAAACATAAGGATTATTTTGTTCGAAAATTGGCAGAGATGAAAGGTACAAAGGAAATTATCTCGTCTTTTATTGGCAGTACGGCGAAAACAGTGGAGGCATCTTTCATGGTGAGTCTAAGAATAGCAAAATGCGGAAAAGCTCATACAATCGGTGAAGAATTAATTGTTGTTACCTGCTGCGAAAGATATGGTGACTTGTATGTTGAGCGAACCATCTGCTAAACAGCTAGATATGATACCATTGTCAAATAATACTGTATGTCGTCAAATTGAAAGTATGGCATTTCAAGTTAAAGAAAATTTAATAGCTCATGACAGAGATAGTGAATTTTTTGCCATTCAGCTGAATGAGAGCACAGATGTAACAAATTTTGCTCAGCTTATGGTTTACGTCCGATATGTATTTCAAACTGAAATTAAAGATTATTTATTTTGTGAGCCACTATCGACACGAACTACGGCCGATGAAATTTTCAAGAAACTTAATGACTTTCGCAAAATGAACTGGGCTGGAAGAAGTGCGTTGGCTTCTGTTCTGATGGCGGTCGAGCTATGACGGGAAAATATGGAGGTGTTGTTACCAAAGTTAAATCTATTGCAGAAAATTGCACCTACAGTTATTGTAGCATCCACAGAGAAGCATTAGCAGTAAAGCGTATGCCTGAACAATTTAAATGTGTTCTACGAGAAGCTATCGAAGTGGTCAATTATGTAAAATCTCGAGCTCTAAACTCTCGCTTATTTTCGAAACTGTGTTCTGAAATGGGCAGTGAGCACATTCAGTTGCTGTTACATACCGAGGTGAGTTGGCTTTCTCGAGAAAAAATGTTAAACAGGTTATTCGAACTACATTCTGAGGTGCAGTTGTTTCTCATGGAGACTAATTTTGAACTACGTGATCGACTGACAGACGAGCTGTGGATTACAACACTAGTCTACTTATCAGACATTTTCAATCGCCTCAATGACTTAAATCTAAGTTTGTAAAACGGCACTGCCAAATGCTTGTTGAAAAATTTGAAGAATATTTTAAGGAAGACTATTCTGAATTTGTTTGGATAAGAAACCCATTCATATTAGATACCATTCCTGAAAATCTAACTAACAACGAAAAAGAGTCTTTGATAGAACTATCTTGCGACGGAAGTTTGAATATGGAGTTTTCCAAGTTAGAGTTAGGTGATTTCTGGTTAAAAACAAAAAATGAATATCCATTACTGTCCAAAGAGGCACTGTTGTTTTTAATTCCGTTTACAACCACATATCTTTGTGAAGCTGGATTCTCCACCATGCTGACAGTTAAAAATAGATATCGCAATAAACTGAACCGTGATCCAAATTTGCGATTAAAACTAAGTACAACCGGTCCTGACTTGTCTTCGCTTGTTTCAAGCATGCAGCATCATGTTTCTCACTGATTGATTTTATGTTAATAATGTTATAATACTGTTTTTTTTATAAAGGCAACTATCAAATATTATTGTAATTTATTTCTATATTACTATTCTGAAACGTGGTTCTGTCAACGTCGTCGGCGTTCGGGGGTGTTTTTGGGGATGATGCGGAAGCAGAAGAGTTAGAAGAGTAAGGGCTAATCGTCCCTTACGCTTCTCAGTGACATCACAAATTTATAAAAAGGCGCCAGTGATCCAATGATATCGAACGCCTCCTTGTCGGCTTCTCAGGGGTGAGTTCTTTGTCACTACCGAAGTGAGAGTACTATTGGTGGAGGACCGTTCCCCCGTCCAACCACTAGATATGAATGTCGATTAATTATTGAAGTGGGTAATCGATTTTTGTAATGACCCCCCTTTGATACGCCCCTGACTGGTACGGAAAATAAAAGGCGAAATTCGTGTCAATTAGGGGTGCATTACAATAAAACATAAGACAAAAGAACAAGCATGAGAAAAAAATTGAAGTGAATACAATGGGGAGGCTATCTAATTGCGCATAGATGCCTAATGACCAATAAGTGGTTAAAATGTACCTTAAAACTACTTCAAATGGGCAACAGACATTTGTTTCCCAGAGAGGGTGCTATCTAAAACGTAGAATTAGCTAAATGCAAAAAAATGAGACAAGGCAAAACAAAAACAAAAATCCGGTGCCTGTGTTACCCTTCGTTTTATTCACGTAAGTCACAGGTAAAAATATATTTAGCGGATTCTAATAATTTAATCGCGGACTTAGTTGACTAGGTCCGGAATTGGTGAACACCCAGTATGTAGTTCAGTGAACACAATTAATATGGAAATTATTGAAAGGAAATGAACTGAAAATCAAGGCAATTGACCACTGAGTACAGTAACTTATAAGGCAGTAATAATTACACCAACAATGTGGGCCCCAAATGGACCAGTCCGTACCAGTACTTTTTAATCAGGTGTACGGGTTCCACTCAAACCTGTGATCTAATTGTTTCCTATGAGTAATATTTTGCAATAATCTTAACCAGTTCATTAATGTAAAATTGGACAAAAACAATTATTAAGAATTTAATGTATGATAACTGATCGTGTAAAAACTAAACTAGTGAAGTAATCGAACTTTAACTACCTGACAATGGTAATTTATCCTATAATCTTAGCCCTTTATAGCGTATTTGTCGTTGAGGATAAAATTAATAAAGGATCTTTCAATGCCCGGTTAAGTTATGAACTTGCATGAAAAATAAAGAGATTATTAATTTACAAAGCCTTAAATGGCTAGACAGGTGACAGATGAGGTTAAGATAATTGATAATTAATTATTATTTGTAATGCTAAACGATAATGCAGAATAAAATAAGTGACTGATTAATTTGCTTGTAAAGGAAAAGAAAATTGTTAAGTAAATACTAAAATTATAATGTCTGCGACAATCGCTGACGACCGTTGATTAAGAAACAGATACAGTTTCCCGCGATGAATTTAATCCTAGAGATTGATTATGCACTTCACTTTAGTTTACACATACGAGTCGATTATTTATTTAATTATTTCAAAATATTTTAGTACGAAAGATTATAACCCCTTATTTACTTATCGACAGGAAGGGCTTTATAATAGCAGCAATAAAATCTATGGCCACAGTAAAATTAAACCACTTTAGTCTCGCTTGGAAAATGCTTGTAAATGACGCGGTGTAGAAAATTTACTGTTAGATTTTAAAATTTGGAAATAATGGCCTAAATGAAATTTTCACCAGAAAAACCCGTGCGCGGCGACGGTTAGCAAAACGTGTGTTTTGCGCTCGAGAAATTGACGAACTCCCTTAAAATCTGGCTTAAGTTGAATATATAAGCTAGGTATCGTTGCCTTTGCATCTGGGTTTCGAGTGCTTGTAACGGTTTTTTGCTTGCATTCGTTTTGTCACGTAGGCCCTTTTTATATGATGCTAAAATGCATATTCTCGATAATCTCTTGTCGGATCGAGATGAAACTACCCTTGTTGGATAGTGGGTAATCGATTCTGTGTGGTATGATTTTGGTGGCTCTTCTGTAATAGACCTGGCCGTGATTAATTATTTTATTGGATGCTTTTTTCGCGGTCGATTTCAGGTGTTTTTTCTGAGTTACGGCCGCGAAGTCATCCTTACCTGTATGCGGCGCCGTGCATGTTTGCAAGGACATCCTGAGATTTCTTTAGAACCCACATATGTGCGATAGGGCCGCGGTTTTATTTATTAATTGTAATAACCCCTTCAGTTATCTCTTTCAGACGCTCTAGAGACAATACCTAGCAAGCTATCGAATTGCGGCTTGAACGTAATTCTAGATCAAGGCTGTATGAATGCTGGTGCAAAATTTCTTTTAGGTGCGATTGTGTTTTATAATTATTTTGGACGAATTTAATTAAATGGTTCCTGGCTTTGCCATTCTAAGACAGGCAAGTTTACAGACTGATGCGTAGGCAACCTTGCTAGCGTCTCGGGGTTAAAGTTAGTTATTTGGACTGCCTATATTACGAAAACGTAGGGGCTTGATGGAGCTGTACAAAAGGTCCGTCAACAGTTCTACCCCTGTCCTAATAAAATGTTAACCATTTTAGTGGTAGGTACGCGGCTGAATAGTAGTACATATGGGTGGTACGCGGGAAAAAAAGTTTGAGAACCGCTGGTTTAGAGTATCGATACCTCGTTACTTAGCTAATAGATAGCGCTATTATTGATGGCTCCTTTAGAGATATAACGAAGATATTTTATGCCATGTAGTTTGCCTAACTGATTTTCGCATATATAGAAGGTACTGAAAAATTTCCTCCATTAATAAACATTTTACTCACAAGCCCCTAGCCCTGAAACTTAATAGTATAGAATATAATAGAATAACCATTTATTAATCCAGTCGGTCATCATAATGATATAGGATAAGCCAAACAAAGATTACAATTAAATAGTAGTTACTGGTTTTCAGTTAGTACTTAGTATATGGATGGCATAACCGCTTCAATAATTGAAAATTCTCAGATAGACAGTTGTATATAATCTAAAAATCCCTAGCTAAAGCAGAAATTATGGATAATTTAGAACATTGAAATTGTAAAAATGTCTTTTTATCAAAGCATTGAATAGCTGCATAAGACGAACTATTAAATAGTAGTATAAATGCCTAATTTTATTTATTTCGACCGAAATTTACAAAATAAATACTAGGTAGGGTAGTCTGTAAAAAATATCGTGTATGATATTAACAAAGATTGTTAAGAGCTTTTAGTTTATTAGAGAGGCGGTGGAAAATGAGATGAACACTGAACACCTGAATGTAATCTTAAGAACTATTTTCATACCCGTTTCCATTATTTCTGATACATTCTAATGTATTTAGATTAAAAAGATGCGTTCTTACGAAAATACTTCAAATACAGGGAATTTATATGAAACCTGTATAAAATACTGAATATGAATAATTGAGAAGTTAAGCCTTGTAAAAATGCGTAACCGATACGTTGAAAGCACAAAATATCTACCTTTAACAAGAAATACTTCGATAGAATACTTTGTTAGAACTCAAATGATTCGAGTGATAGAAATTACTAAACATGATCATCGACTACGATTATTCATTCATATTATAAGTGATAAAAATTATCCTCGTTTGGATACATTTACGGTTATTGAGAACACTTAGTAATTTATGACTTCTTACTTTTTATCGGCGTATTTTACCACTTCTCGAAATATAAAAAGGATCAGACCGAGGCCTTATTTTACATGTTTTCTGATTGTTACTAAATGTATCACACTTGAAGAAGAATAAAATTGTGACAAAAATGGGGAAAATATTAATTCTATAACTCATTAAAATGCTAGCTACTAAGGTTTGACAGCTCACTCTATTTTCGTTATTCATTTTGATTACTATAGGCGCGACAAGTCTGTTAGTTAGGTATTTTTTCACATGAATGTGAGGCATTTAATTAAGCCTATTTTATTTACTAGTCTCTGAGGATGGACCTAGGCTACAAGATCCCGACTTTCTCAAATTTCTTGATAATATTAAGTAATTTTTATTTTAATAAAGATCCTAATACAGCATTTGAAAACACCCCTTTAAAATGCCGTTTGAAGTTTAACATACGAAAACCTGTATAATATATAATTGATGTTATTAAATGGATGTATTTACCGGAATAAATTGCCTGTATTTCACTATGCATAATATGTAACTTAACGTTTTGAGAGCACAATCCGATAATATTAAGTCAATAATATAAAATTATATATAAAGTTTATGACTGTGATCGAATGTCATACCAAGACGAAAATGATAGAAATATTTTCATTTAACATTTCGTCCTGTTTTCATTTTATTCTTATTTAGGAAAAATATATCTGCGCGTTAATTTGGTAGATAAAATTATACAGAACTCGCAGTTTACAGCAGTTCAGAGAACCCCAAAACAATAAATGAATTGTATTCAGCTTCTTTGTAATACTTGCGGTAAATTGTGACTTTGCCATCATCATCATCATCAGTACGTAGTAAGATAAATAAAACTCTTCTCATTACTTTTAAACAATTAGTGGGTGCGTGTGTGTATGTATACGTGTATAGTACAGTTTAAAATGGCGCAAGCACATTATATCGAGTTTTTGAGACAATTACTACTGGAAGACGATAATTTCGTGGATGTTGTGGCTGAAGAGGGAGACGGAGAGGGTCTGAACGAGTGAGGTGATGGTGGAGAGCGCGGGGTAGAGGAGCTGAACGAGGGAGGTGATGGTCAAGAGCGCGGGGTGTAGGAGCTGAACGAGGGAGGTAATGGTGGAGAGCATGGGGAAGAGCTGAACGATGGGGGTGATGATGAAGAGGGCGAGGAAGATGAATCGGATGATGAAGATGGTATGGACGAAGAATTGGATGAATCGAGTGATGATGAAGTTGTGGAGTTAGACGTAGCAGACTTGGACACAGAGGCTGTTCAAGAGCTAGCCATCTCTGTTAGGCCCATAACAATTGGGGCCTTAAGACTAATACGTAGCACCGGGGGTTTTGTTACAGTGCGCAGTGTTCGTCGAGGCAATGTCTGTCTATGCACGAGGTGCTATATACAATATACCCATTTGACAGGTCCCTATGCGATACATAGGCAAGGGATTATCGACACGACCACTATGTGGCATGCAGCCCCATCAATCATCTGTGCCGCATGCAGTGCATTTGTCACGGCTATATGCCCGGTTGACACCTGCTGCATGTGTAACAGCGTTCAAAAATAGAAGCGATTTAAATAATGAAGGTATTATCATTAAATGTGCTCTAATTTGAATGATTTCTTGATATGATTTCTTGATACAGCTCTGTGATAATATTGTTTTTAAATCAAAGTAAAAAAAATCATATTTAAGTTTTACTAAATATCATTTAAATCAACTGACGGGCTAAGCTGCTTCATAGAAATGCACAATGGATCCTTAAAATAATGACTTATATAAAATATTTAGCGATACACTTTTAGGTGACCTTTTAGTAAGTATTTCATTCGCAAAAGATCCTTGGTTCTATCAATTATTACATAAAATGCCTCTCATATCCATTACTTGTTATAAAGGTAACCAATTTTTAAATTTATAATAATTTAAATTCATATGTTTTATAAATGGCGTTGGTCGGAAACATTTTAATTTGAAATGTGGTAGAATTCTCATAATTTCAGTTTAAAAATTTAATTTACTTTATGTACATAATTCCGAATATTTAGAAGAATAGCCGAGAGCCGCTGAAAAATATCAAGTTATAAATTATGTATCGCTGGATTTCATAAAATACTGCAACATAGTTAAACCCTCTTGATTTTTAACTTTACCAAATTTGAAATATGTTTCGGGTACCTTCATTATCATTTTCGTTCCGAAAACGTGAATTTGATAGAATTTTTTTATCTGTGTTTATACAATTGTGTCTCGCACACAAGACTCTGAGGAATATTAAACTCTCGGACAATTTCATAAAACATCGGAGAGGATGCTAAACATATGGCGTAAATTTTTTTTCTTCTTAAATTTTCTTCTGAGAATAATAACTGTAAACTTGTTGACCGGACGGTTTACGCGTTTTTACTACTCAAAGAACTACTGTACTAACTTCATTCGCACTCAGATAAAACTATCTTCTTATCAATAAGTATATTATGAAAATTTAACACATATCATATCGCTAATTTTATTTGGATCAATGTTTCCATATAGTGTGTTCGGGTAATTATCTTCTACTGATGAACTACCGTAAGGAATTTTTATTCGTTACATAAATCATATGCCTCCGAACATATTTGAAATTTATGAACAAAATTAGCAGCACGGCCTAGCTAGTTGTTCAGAATTCGTTCGCTAATAGCGATATTACCGGTTTAGAACTGACCCTATCAAAGGCAACACATATTCTTCATTTTGGAAGCAACAATCCTGATATAATATTCTAGTACTTTCTAGAATTGCTAGGTTTTATATGACGTTTTGTTCCATAATTTCTCATACGCGCATTAGTTTGCATCGGTATCGGATTTTTGTAATGACCCCCCTTTGATACGCCCCTGACTGGTACGGAAAATAAAAGGCGAAATTCGTGTCAATTAGGGGTGCATTACAATAAAACATAAGACAAAAGAACAAGCATGAGAAAAAAATTGAAGTGAATACAATGGGGAGGCTATCTAATTGCGCATAGATGCCTAATGACCAATAAGTGGTTAAAATGTACCTTAAAACTACTTCAAATGGGCAACAGACATTTGTTTCCCAGAGAGGGTGCTATCTAAAACGTAGAATTAGCTAAATGCAAAAAAATGAGACAAGGCAAAACAAAAACAAAAATCCGGTGCCTGTGTTACCCTTCGTTTTATTCACGTAAGTCACAGGTAAAAATATATTTAGCGGATTCTAATAATTTAATCGCGGACTTAGTTGACTAGGTCCGGAATTGGTGAACACCCAGTATGTAGTTCAGTGAACACAATTAATATGGAAATTATTGAAAGGAAATGAACTGAAAATCAAGGCAATTGACCACTGAGTACAGTAACTTATAAGGCAGTAATAATTACACCAACAATGTGGGCCCCAAATGGACCAGTCCGTACCAGTACTTTTTAATCAGGTGTACGGGTTCCACTCAAACCTGTGATCTAATTGTTTCCTATGAGTAATATTTTGCAATAATCTTAACCAGTTCATTAATGTAAAATTGGACAAAAACAATTATTAAGAATTTAATGTATGATAACTGATCGTGTAAAAACTAAACTAGTGAAGTAATCGAACTTTAACTACCTGACAATGGTAATTTATCCTATAATCTTAGCCCTTTATAGCGTATTTGTCGTTGAGGATAAAATTAATAAAGGATCTTTCAATGCCCGGTTAAGTTATGAACTTGCATGAAAAATAAAGAGATTATTAATTTACAAAGCCTTAAATGGCTAGACAGGTGACAGATGAGGTTAAGATAATTGATAATTAATTATTATTTGTAATGCTAAACGATAATGCAGAATAAAATAAGTGACTGATTAATTTGCTTGTAAAGGAAAAGAAAATTGTTAAGTAAATACTAAAATTATAATGTCTGCGACAATCGCTGACGACCGTTGATTAAGAAACAGATACAGTTTCCCGCGATGAATTTAATCCTAGAGATTGATTATGCACTTCACTTTAGTTTACACATACGAGTCGATTATTTATTTAATTATTTCAAAATATTTTAGTACGAAAGATTATAACCCCTTATTTACTTATCGACAGGAAGGGCTTTATAATAGCAGCAATAAAATCTATGGCCACAGTAAAATTAAACCACTTTAGTCTCGCTTGGAAAATGCTTGTAAATGACGCGGTGTAGAAAATTTACTGTTAGATTTTAAAATTTGGAAATAATGGCCTAAATGAAATTTTCACCAGAAAAACCCGTGCGCGGCGACGGTTAGCAAAACGTGTGTTTTGCGCTCGAGAAATTGACGAACTCCCTTAAAATCTGGCTTAAGTTGAATATATAAGCTAGGTATCGTTGCCTTTGCATCTGGGTTTCGAGTGCTTGTAACGGTTTTTTGCTTGCATTCGTTTTGTCACGTAGGCCCTTTTTATATGATGCTAAAATGCATATTCTCGATAATCTCTTGTCGGATCGAGATGAAACTACCCTTGTTGGATAGTGGGTAATCGATTCTGTGTGGTATGATTTTGGTGGCTCTTCTGTAATAGACCTGGCCGTGATTAATTATTTTATTGGATGCTTTTTTCGCGGTCGATTTCAGGTGTTTTTTCTGAGTTACGGCCGCGAAGTCATCCTTACCTGTATGCGGCGCCGTGCATGTTTGCAAGGACATCCTGAGATTTCTTTAGAACCCACATATGTGCGATAGGGCCGCGGTTTTATTTATTAATTGTAATAACCCCTTCAGTTATCTCTTTCAGACGCTCTAGAGACAATACCTAGCAAGCTATCGAATTGCGGCTTGAACGTAATTCTAGATCAAGGCTGTATGAATGCTGGTGCAAAATTTCTTTTAGGTGCGATTGTGTTTTATAATTATTTTGGACGAATTTAATTAAATGGTTCCTGGCTTTGCCATTCTAAGACAGGCAAGTTTACAGACTGATGCGTAGGCAACCTTGCTAGCGTCTCGGGGTTAAAGTTAGTTATTTGGACTGCCTATATTACGAAAACGTAGGGGCTTGATGGAGCTGTACAAAAGGTCCGTCAACAGTTCTACCCCTGTCCTAATAAAATGTTAACCATTTTAGTGGTAGGTACGCGGCTGAATAGTAGTACATATGGGTGGTACGCGGGAAAAAAAGTTTGAGAACCGCTGGTTTAGAGTATCGATACCTCGTTACTTAGCTAATAGATAGCGCTATTATTGATGGCTCCTTTAGAGATATAACGAAGATATTTTATGCCATGTAGTTTGCCTAACTGATTTTCGCATATATAGAAGGTACTGAAAAATTTCCTCCATTAATAAACATTTTACTCACAAGCCCCTAGCCCTGAAACTTAATAGTATAGAATATAATAGAATAACCATTTATTAATCCAGTCGGTCATCATAATGATATAGGATAAGCCAAACAAAGATTACAATTAAATAGTAGTTACTGGTTTTCAGTTAGTACTTAGTATATGGATGGCATAACCGCTTCAATAATTGAAAATTCTCAGATAGACAGTTGTATATAATCTAAAAATCCCTAGCTAAAGCAGAAATTATGGATAATTTAGAACATTGAAATTGTAAAAATGTCTTTTTATCAAAGCATTGAATAGCTGCATAAGACGAACTATTAAATAGTAGTATAAATGCCTAATTTTATTTATTTCGACCGAAATTTACAAAATAAATACTAGGTAGGGTAGTCTGTAAAAAATATCGTGTATGATATTAACAAAGATTGTTAAGAGCTTTTAGTTTATTAGAGAGGCGGTGGAAAATGAGATGAACACTGAACACCTGAATGTAATCTTAAGAACTATTTTCATACCCGTTTCCATTATTTCTGATACATTCTAATGTATTTAGATTAAAAAGATGCGTTCTTACGAAAATACTTCAAATACAGGGAATTTATATGAAACCTGTATAAAATACTGAATATGAATAATTGAGAAGTTAAGCCTTGTAAAAATGCGTAACCGATACGTTGAAAGCACAAAATATCTACCTTTAACAAGAAATACTTCGATAGAATACTTTGTTAGAACTCAAATGATTCGAGTGATAGAAATTACTAAACATGATCATCGACTACGATTATTCATTCATATTATAAGTGATAAAAATTATCCTCGTTTGGATACATTTACGGTTATTGAGAACACTTAGTAATTTATGACTTCTTACTTTTTATCGGCGTATTTTACCACTTCTCGAAATATAAAAAGGATCAGACCGAGGCCTTATTTTACATGTTTTCTGATTGTTACTAAATGTATCACACTTGAAGAAGAATAAAATTGTGACAAAAATGGGGAAAATATTAATTCTATAACTCATTAAAATGCTAGCTACTAAGGTTTGACAGCTCACTCTATTTTCGTTATTCATTTTGATTACTATAGGCGCGACAAGTCTGTTAGTTAGGTATTTTTTCACATGAATGTGAGGCATTTAATTAAGCCTATTTTATTTACTAGTCTCTGAGGATGGACCTAGGCTACAAGATCCCGACTTTCTCAAATTTCTTGATAATATTAAGTAATTTTTATTTTAATAAAGATCCTAATACAGCATTTGAAAACACCCCTTTAAAATGCCGTTTGAAGTTTAACATACGAAAACCTGTATAATATATAATTGATGTTATTAAATGGATGTATTTACCGGAATAAATTGCCTGTATTTCACTATGCATAATATGTAACTTAACGTTTTGAGAGCACAATCCGATAATATTAAGTCAATAATATAAAATTATATATAAAGTTTATGACTGTGATCGAATGTCATACCAAGACGAAAATGATAGAAATATTTTCATTTAACATTTCGTCCTGTTTTCATTTTATTCTTATTTAGGAAAAATATATCTGCGCGTTAATTTGGTAGATAAAATTATACAGAACTCGCAGTTTACAGCAGTTCAGAGAACCCCAAAACAATAAATGAATTGTATTCAGCTTCTTTGTAATACTTGCGGTAAATTGTGACTTTGCCATCATCATCATCATCAGTACGTAGTAAGATAAATAAAACTCTTCTCATTACTTTTAAACAATTAGTGGGTGCGTGTGTGTATGTATACGTGTATAGTACAGTTTAAAATGGCGCAAGCACATTATATCGAGTTTTTGAGACAATTACTACTGGAAGACGATAATTTCGTGGATGTTGTGGCTGAAGAGGGAGACGGAGAGGGTCTGAACGAGTGAGGTGATGGTGGAGAGCGCGGGGTAGAGGAGCTGAACGAGGGAGGTGATGGTCAAGAGCGCGGGGTGTAGGAGCTGAACGAGGGAGGTAATGGTGGAGAGCATGGGGAAGAGCTGAACGATGGGGGTGATGATGAAGAGGGCGAGGAAGATGAATCGGATGATGAAGATGGTATGGACGAAGAATTGGATGAATCGAGTGATGATGAAGTTGTGGAGTTAGACGTAGCAGACTTGGACACAGAGGCTGTTCAAGAGCTAGCCATCTCTGTTAGGCCCATAACAATTGGGGCCTTAAGACTAATACGTAGCACCGGGGGTTTTGTTACAGTGCGCAGTGTTCGTCGAGGCAATGTCTGTCTATGCACGAGGTGCTATATACAATATACCCATTTGACAGGTCCCTATGCGATACATAGGCAAGGGATTATCGACACGACCACTATGTGGCATGCAGCCCCATCAATCATCTGTGCCGCATGCAGTGCATTTGTCACGGCTATATGCCCGGTTGACACCTGCTGCATGTGTAACAGCGTTCAAAAATAGAAGCGATTTAAATAATGAAGGTATTATCATTAAATGTGCTCTAATTTGAATGATTTCTTGATATGATTTCTTGATACAGCTCTGTGATAATATTGTTTTTAAATCAAAGTAAAAAAAATCATATTTAAGTTTTACTAAATATCATTTAAATCAACTGACGGGCTAAGCTGCTTCATAGAAATGCACAATGGATCCTTAAAATAATGACTTATATAAAATATTTAGCGATACACTTTTAGGTGACCTTTTAGTAAGTATTTCATTCGCAAAAGATCCTTGGTTCTATCAATTATTACATAAAATGCCTCTCATATCCATTACTTGTTATAAAGGTAACCAATTTTTAAATTTATAATAATTTAAATTCATATGTTTTATAAATGGCGTTGGTCGGAAACATTTTAATTTGAAATGTGGTAGAATTCTCATAATTTCAGTTTAAAAATTTAATTTACTTTATGTACATAATTCCGAATATTTAGAAGAATAGCCGAGAGCCGCTGAAAAATATCAAGTTATAAATTATGTATCGCTGGATTTCATAAAATACTGCAACATAGTTAAACCCTCTTGATTTTTAACTTTACCAAATTTGAAATATGTTTCGGGTACCTTCATTATCATTTTCGTTCCGAAAACGTGAATTTGATAGAATTTTTTTATCTGTGTTTATACAATTGTGTCTCGCACACAAGACTCTGAGGAATATTAAACTCTCGGACAATTTCATAAAACATCGGAGAGGATGCTAAACATATGGCGTAAATTTTTTTTCTTCTTAAATTTTCTTCTGAGAATAATAACTGTAAACTTGTTGACCGGACGGTTTACGCGTTTTTACTACTCAAAGAACTACTGTACTAACTTCATTCGCACTCAGATAAAACTATCTTCTTATCAATAAGTATATTATGAAAATTTAACACATATCATATCGCTAATTTTATTTGGATCAATGTTTCCATATAGTGTGTTCGGGTAATTATCTTCTACTGATGAACTACCGTAAGGAATTTTTATTCGTTACATAAATCATATGCCTCCGAACATATTTGAAATTTATGAACAAAATTAGCAGCACGGCCTAGCTAGTTGTTCAGAATTCGTTCGCTAATAGCGATATTACCGGTTTAGAACTGACCCTATCAAAGGCAACACATATTCTTCATTTTGGAAGCAACAATCCTGATATAATATTCTAGTACTTTCTAGAATTGCTAGGTTTTATATGACGTTTTGTTCCATAATTTCTCATACGCGCATTAGTTTGCATCGGTATAAGCTTATTAGAAATTATATCCTTGGTGTGATAATCCTAGGGTACTCTCTTGACTAGTAACCCAACTAGATTTTTATCGACGAATTTACTTCCACTAATATCAAATATACCTTTCTCAATCGAAACAGGTATTTCACCAATCACAAGACGGGTGCTTGCATGTTCTACCCCATAACCATTAGATTCAATTTCTGGTAAGATGGATATGTATGAAAAATCACCTTTGTTTTTACTCTCTTTACATATATATGTCTTTATTTGACGAGTACTTGATATGAATGGATGAGGACTATTGCATAGTGTTTCACGAATATTAACGAAGGTCGTCTCTCGGCAAATTATTTAACCATCCAAATAAAGTTTAGTCTTTTCATTTGCTTCATTGAAATGCAGGAACACTGCATATTATTGAAGAGATAAAATTAAGATTCATCGAATGGACTAAAATATTTTCAGTTTTCACATTTAAGATTCCAATTTTTCACAGACGGACGGACACAGACAGACAGGCGAGTACAGGGGTTTGCGGTGAGGTAGTGCATGCGCACCACACGACACCGTATCCTTCAAGTGTCGCATAGCCTCTCCTACCTAATTCCGACTCTCACCACCGAGTGATGAACCCCGGTAACCTGAGTAACCCCGCGGAAGATTGGGTAACCAACCCCAGTGGGAAGCAGTGTCAGGGCTAACGAGAGCGGGAGCCTCCGAAAACGGGGTTGGGCAATTGCGTTTCTGTTATAATAACTATTTATTACATAACTGAAAGGAGATTAAAAGTTATTAATTATGTATCGATTTTACTCAAAAACAATACTTACTACCTATACATGTGTCATATAAATTACTTTTACGATGTGTCAATCAATTTTTTAATTTTACCTGCTTTTTGTGTAGAAGGTACATCATTCTTGTTTTCTTCGTTATCTAACAAGAATGGAAAGGGAAGTTTCCTATAATCAATTAATGACGTTTAATCCATATAACAATCCTTAATATATATAATAAGTTTGTTGCTGAATTTATTAACTCTTTTAACATTCCCTCATTTTTCGGACTGTATCCATGTAGTAAAACTGGTAGTACCTAATATCCAAGTGGACTGATTTACATTTTGATTTGCTCTTGACTCGTTGTCCATTGCCTATTTTTGTTACATTCAAGTAAATTTCTACTTATTGCCACATACTGAAATTTCTGCTGACTATTGTGATATTGTTGATAAGGGCTAACGAAACCGGGAGCCTCCGAAAATGGGGTTTTTCAATCCCTTTTGTCATTTTGCATTCGATACTACTTTTGTTTTCATGTATGTGAGAGCAGTTACCATTCTTTAATGGTATACTTACGTGAATCTATTACACTAAGTAACTGTCCAAATTTCAAGTTTCTGGAAAATGAAACATATTGCAGCCATTGTCAAAGAAATGGAAAATGTATTGTCACGCAGTACTGGAAATTTATTTGGGACACCCGGTACACCATGTGTGGTAACGGATATGATTTGAGACATGAGATCGACTTAACGTATTTCTTTGCATTTTACTTTGTTTCGAAAAAGCTAAGTTAGCTGGAAGTAGGTTCACCGCACTGCATTGTCGCCGGGGCAAAAGTGCTGTGTCAATTAAATTAATAACAATACCTCGCGTGGTAAAAAAGTTAGTTGGGCTTTGAGTTCGAAAGTAGAAGTACTGCGTGGGCCCAACTCCTTCCCCAGGATGGTCCGTCCCCATGGGTTGTAATAACAAAATGTAAGTACACTCTTTTTTTGTATTGTTTTGATCTAATAAACTTGTACTTTGTTTTCTACCTCTATGTTTTATTTAATAGAGTATTCATTCAATAATTAGTTTACACCCTCTCGTATGCCAAGCGAGTTAAAGTGGCTTCATGGGTATCGTCGATAGGACTCCGGGTAACCGGACAATATGGGAGATACCTGTGGACGTCGCACATAATACTCAAGAATAGGTCTTACACCCCTAAAAAAGAGGGGAGTTGTGACATTTGGTGGAGGCCGCCATGTTCGATTCCAGGGGTGATTCTTCATAATCACTCCTCCTCTCAATTTCAATACTTAAAAATATTTTTTAAATTTTATAGCGAGTTAATTTTTTATACTGTATTTACGTAATTATTCATTATTAACTTACTTTAAATTTTTTTTTTTTTGCTTTTTATTAAATATAGTACAGGCCACCACTTGTATACGATATTTTTTTTAACTTAAAATTGTTTTAAAAAAGTTGAACTTAAGCAGAAAATTAATTTTTTTAGCATACTTATGGAATTTTTCGCATTTTAATAAGTTATTTATAAATATTTAGCTTGAATTTTACAACATTGAATGAATACTGCGTATTTTCCGTTTAATCGTAATTTTGTATTATTTAGAAACTTCGTAATTTCGCGTCATATAATTTTTTCTGGTAAAATCCGACGGTAGAAATCAAGTGTACAAAAATTATTTAGGTGCAGTGAAATAAGGAATGAAGTAGGGTTTTTTTATATTGATATAATAGTATTTATGAAGGCAAATGTTTTGTTGAGAATCTATTGATATTGGTTATGTACTTTGATAATTAATTTAACTATTGATATTTCTACAGTAGCTATGCTTAACTTGTTAGACATTTTTTCACGAATTTACGTTACGTTCGTAAAATAGATTTTCTTGAAATTCCTTAATTTGCTCTGTATTATTTCTGTGACTTAATTTTTTTATTATTGATTTTTTTTATTGATTGATTTCTTTTTACATAAGCATTAATTTTACTTAATTACTTTTATTTTATTGTGGATTCGCCAAATTTCGGCAGAATTAGGGTGAAAGCGCCGAATTTCTTTATCTTGAATTAATTGTAAAATGTTTATTTGCTTTTTGAATTTTTCAGTAAATTGAAAAATTTAGGTAATGACAAAGTGATTTGTGGTACTGATTCAATTATTTTGTGATTCATAAAATTTTTTGTGTCAATAGCTATTCTTTATCTACCTGGCTAGAGACAGCTTAGCACCAATTTTCTTTTTTATTTATTCGTGCAAACAGTACCCCGAAGTGACTCGTTGTTGAGTTTTATTTTTAGATTTTTTGGTATAAAAGGCAAAAAGTTTCTTATTTTAATGATAATAATGACGTTTGAATTGAATTTTAACTAGTTTGATATTTTATTATTTTGCAACAGCAGTATTGTACACCCGTTCGGTGCAGTCAGAAGTATTTTTTTTTAAATAAATCTCCCGCCCCCTTGCGGAAAGCTAAGTAAGATTTATTTTCTTATACAAACGTTTTTTGTTGTTTGAATTTTCGTATAACAAATCAGTAAATTTGTATACAATTTTAATAGCAACTCTTGCTGCTTTATCTTATCATCGTAGTTCTCTAGTTGTGCCATTTCTAATTTTCCAACGGCAGTGTTGTACTCCCTGATGGCTGCATTAATATTTTTTCCAAATAAATCTTTCGCCTTATTACAAGGCTAGACAATAATCATATACGAAACATTTTCTTTATAAGCAAACAAATAATAAATAATTCACTTTTAAATAATCATATACATATACAAAAGATTTTTGTTGTTCTGCGGGTAAATTTTGGAATGGGGTGGTTGCCCCTATGTTCACAACTTCGTTCACTTCGTATTGTACACCCGTTCGGTGCAGTCAGAAGTATTTTTTTTTATATAAATCTCTCGCCTCCTTGCGAAAAGCTAAGTAAGATTTATTTTCTTACACGAACATTTTTTTTCGTCTGGTAAATTTTGGAATGGGGTGGTTGCCCCTATGTTCATAATTTCATTCGCTTCAATTTCAAATAGTATTTCCGTGTCTGGAGAAACCCTATTAAGTTTCTCTTAAGTTAACTGTGTCAAAAAATTTTTGGGACTTTTCACGTATTTTCATCGATTGTACCGCAATTTCTAATCCTATTTTCCTTGCTGATTTCTTCTTAGAATGGTAAATTATCGTGTATTTCGCCAAGTTTTAAAATTTTCCATCCTCCACGTTAAACTTGGACGTTTTACTGTTAAAATGGTTGACAAATTCTGCCAATGTATTTGTAATAATTTTTTTAAATTTTTTTTTCTCATAAATGTATATTTTCAAGTATCTCGCCCCTGATTTAATATTTACCATCTCCCACGTTAAACTAGGACGTCTTACCGTTGAAATAGTCAAGTACTTATGCCGTTGCATTTTTATTAATTTATTTTATGTTATTGTAGTCCCAACAATTTTTAGCGAAAGGTATTTTCTCGAGTTTTAACCCAGTTTTAACATTCCCCATCTCCCACGTTAAACTGGACCTACTTATTTTCGAGCATTTTGTAAAACGACTACCGTCCATAAAGAATAACCTTAATTTTTTTGTTCCCTTTTAAATACACTTTGTTACCCCCTTCTTTTAAACGACATCTTTAGTGTCTGAATATGAGAAAGATAATTTTGATTTTTTTTATTAACATCCTTAACAATTGAAGTTTTGTACGTAAAACTTAACCTACATTATGTTAAATATTTTCACCGCTTCAACCTTTTAAGTTGTCTCACTGATTTCTTCTTTTTTTTTTTTTTAAAGAGTTTTATGTGTATATATATATTTTTCTATCGTGAACATTCGTATCACGAGGGTAATTTAATATAAAAGATGTGAATTTTAATGGAAAAGATAAATAATACTGTAGTAGCCTACTGCAGAAGTTGTTCCGATACTACTGATATGATACCAGTATCGATATTTTCTTTCGATATCGAGTAAATTTAGTATCGATACCAATCTTTCGATACTTTACTTTTATCAGTATCGGTGTATCAATATCGTATCGAAACAAAATACACGAACACGAAACGTCAACTTCTTGTTTCACTTCTGTGTGAAGAATTTTAATATTCTAAAAGTGAAGACAAGTTTTCTCTAACTTATATAAAATTGCCCAAAAGCATTTAACAATAATGGCATCATCAGTCTCTTCAGAGCGTATATTCTTAAAAGCAGCAGCTACTGAAGGGACAGAAATAGGCTTCTTGGTAAACGACTAAGTAAATTTGTTTTTTTTTTTTTCGTTGATTGTAGTGAGGAAGACGAGTTTGTAAATTAATGTCATTTATTGAAAATATTTGTTTCTCTTTTACAAAATATAACCATTTTCCTTGAAATCCATGTATATTTTCTATTGATATTTGTAAGGAACGATTGATATGTAGAAAGTAGTGGGAAAGGTTCGGAGCAGGAGCAAAGAATCAGGGATCAGTGACGCAACGCAGCGCCCGTTTGCTGTAACACCTGGGGCACACCTGCATGTAAAAATAGAGGTGAGGACTAAAAAATGTCTAAATCCTATAGTATAGTATAGTTTATTTCGTGTAAGACAATTACAGTTGTATACACTCGTCAATAAAACATTGCTAATTATATAAAAAGGAGAAAGAGTAATATCAAATAATTATAAAATGAGATAACAGTAACGAAATAACGATACTGCTTATTGTATTTTATCACAAAAAAAACAAAACAGATATAAATATGCACATGTATATCCAAGTATACAACAAAAAAAAATAAAAGACAAACCAATATTGATACGAACTCTATTCTCAATGTTCTAAAAACTCATTAATAGAGTAGAATACTTCTGTGGTCAGTTGTTGTTTAACCCTGCTGGAGAACACATTAGAGTGTTTATTTCTTATTTCGAGCGGGATTTTATTATATAATTTTGACCCCAATAGTCCACACCCTGCTGTGATATATTCAATCGATGATGTGGAATTTGTAATTGTTCTCTATTTCTGTTTGTTCCTAAATAATGTTTTCTTAATGCATTATCGCAAACACTTCATAAAGTTTTTTATTTCTCACACACAATTTGCAAGATGTGCAAGCTAATAACATAATAGCAGCTGTCTGATGACAACAAATGTTTTTATAACACATTAAGTTTTATTCTTTTTGAAGAAGCTAAATTACCTATTCGAAGTTCTCACACTCGAAATAAAGAAAGATATCACATCAGTAAAAAATCATAGAAAAATAACATCCTATTATGTTGAATATAGTTTCTCATAATATAACTTTATCAGTTTCTCACAAGATGTACAATTCATTACAAAAAAACAATGTGCATACAAAGTGCATAGTTCTTGACCTCCCGCTATTAAATTAATCCTTAGGAGAGCTTGGGAGAATTTTATCTTTTACTTATACATTTAGAAGTAGGTTTAGCCACACCTACTTTAAATCAGTAGTTGTATTTTATTGGCTTTAGAACTTTAAGTAGGACCTGCAATAATTTACAGCAATAACACTGTCTGCTATGAATAGCACTATATATCTATCAAGAAAAATATTTTAAACTCGGTTTAGTAAAACATTAATTTAATACGCATAACAAGATGAAAATGAAGATTTATAGTGGGATGCTTGCAGCTCCAAGTACTTCGAAAATAATTGCCGGACCAAGAAAGTTTATAAAGTTACTTTCTCACCTGAAGAAAGAGGTTGACGCCAAAAACTTTGAAACCATGCAGCAAGAATTCAATAAAAGTTATGAGAGTACGGATTCTTTTAAGATAGTTGATGGGTCATTCAGTGAGTTGTAGAACTTTAAGTAGGACCTGCAATAATTTACAGCAATAACACTAGCTGCTATGAATGGCACTATATATCTATCAAGAAAAATATTTTAAACTCAGTTTAGTAAAACATTAATTTAATACGCATAAGAAGATGAAAATGAAGATTTATAGTGGGATGCTTGCAGCTCCAAGTACTTCGAAAATAATTGACAGACCAAGAAAGTCTATAAAGTTACTTTCTCACCTGAAGAAAGAGGTTGACGCCGAAGACTTTGAAACCATGCAGCAAGAATTCAATAAAAGTTATGAGAGTACGGATTCTTTTAAGATAGTTGATGGGTCATTCAGTGAGTTGTAGAACTTTAAGTAGGACCTGCAATAATTTACAGCAATAACACTGGCTGCTATGTATGGCATTATACTATATCTATCAAGAGAAATATTTTAAACTCAGTTTAGTAAAACATTAATTTAATACGCATAACAAGATGAAAATGAAGATTTATAGTGGGATGCTTGCAGCTCCAAGTACTTCGAAAATAATTGACAGACCAAGAAAGTCAATAAAGTTACTTTCTCACCTGAAGAAAGAGGTTGACGCCGAAGACTTTGAAACCATGCGGCAAGAATTCAATAAAAGTTATGAGAGTACGGATTCTTTTAAGATAGTTAATGGGTCATTCAGTGAGTTGCAGAACTTTAAGTAGGACCTGCAATAATTTACAGCAATAACACTGGCTGCTATGTATGGCATTATACTATATCTATCAAGAGAAATATTTTAAACTCAGTTTAGTAAAACATTAATTTAATACGCATAACAAGATGAAAATGAAGATTTATAGTGGGATGCTTGCAGCTCCAAGTACTTCGAAAATAATTGACAGACCAAGAAAGTCAATAAAGTTACTTTCTCACCTGAAGAAAGAGGTTGACGCCGAAGACTTTGAAACCATGCAGCAAGAATTCAATAAAAGTTATGAGAGTACGGATTCTTTTAAGATAGTTAGTTGATGGGTCATTCAGTGAGTTGTAGAATTTTAAGTAGGACCTGCAATAATTTACAGCAATAACACTGACTGCTATGAATGGCACTATATATCTATCAAGAGAAATATTTTAAACTCAGTTTAGTAAAACATTAATTTAATACGCATACCAAGATGAAAATGAAGATTTATAGTGGGATGCTTGCAGCTCCAAGTACTTCGAAAATAACTGACAGACCGAGAAAGTCTATAAAGTTACTTTCTCACCTGAAGAAAGAGGTTGACGCCGAAGACTTTAAAACCATGCGGCAAGAATTCAATAAAAGTTATGAGAGTACGGATTCTTTTAAGATAGTTAATGGGTCATTCAGTGAGTTGCAGAACTTTAAGTAGGACCTGCAATAATTTACAGCAATAACACTGGCTGCTATGTATGGCATTATACTATATCTATCAAGAGAAATATTTTAAACTCAGTTTAGTAAAACATTAATTTAATACGCATAACAAGATGAAAATGAAGATTTATAGTGGGATGCTTGCAGCTCCAAGTACTTCGAAAATAATTGACAGACCAAGAAAGTCAATAAAGTTACTTTCTCACCTGAAGAAAGAGGTTGACGCCGAAGACTTTGAAACCATGCAGCAAGAATTCAATAAAAGTTATGAGAGTACGGATTCTTTTAAGATAGTTAGTTGATGGGTCATTCAGTGAGTTGTAGAATTTTAAGTAGGACCTGCAATAATTTACAGCAATAACACTGACTGCTATGAATGGCACTATATATCTATCAAGAGAAATATTTTAAACTCAGTTTAGTAAAACATTAATTTAATACGCATACCAAGATGAAAATGAAGATTTATAGTGGGATGCTTGCAGCTCCAAGTACTTCGAAAATAACTGACAGACCGAGAAAGTCTATAAAGTTACTTTCTCACCTGAAGAAAGAGGTTGACGCCGAAGACTTTGAAACCATGCGGCAAGAATTCAATAAAAGTTATGAGAGTACGGATTCTTTTAAGATAGTTAATGGGTCATTCAGTGAGTTGCAGAACTTTAAGTAGGACCTGCAATAATTTACAGCAATAACACTGGCTGCTATGAATGGTACTATATATCTATCAAGAGAAATATTTTAAACTCAGTTTAGTAAAACATTAATTTAATACGCATAACAAGATGAAAATGAAGGTTTATAGTGGGATGCTTGCAGCTCCAAGTACTTCGAAAATAATTGACAGACCAAGAAAGTCTATAAAGTTACTTTCTTACCTGAAGAAACAGGTTCCGAAAAAATTTTTTTTATCCCAAAATTGTTTGATGAGCGGAAGGGGAGAAATAATTAAAAAAACTCTTAAAGAAAGTTTTCGCGAGCGGGGGAATCCGAAAAAAAAAATCCGGGCCAGTATAGGGAAATACTCCCGCGCCTCCGCCCCGGATTCCATCCGCAGCATTAGTTATATATATTTAGAAGTGGACCTGTCTTTACTACCTCGTCAATGTTGGGGCATAGGAAATTAAATTTCCAAACTTTTTTAATAGAACAATCAGAATTATTGAAGTTTCCAGTCTCCAATCAATATAAAATATTACAAATGTTACAATATTACAATGTAACTTAGAATTTTCTGAAATCCCAACAGGTAAGCTTTATCAGGCATATCATATTTCTATATTCCAAATACTGCTTATTCAGCTTTAGCCACTTCTCTCTTATATTCCCACATTGGATAACACAACACTGGGCTCCTTTGTTGTTGGAGTCTTCCAGTCAGCATATTTCAGTTAAATACAATACATGTGAAGGATTGTTAGTTGTCATGGTCACCTCGACAATAATGTATCATTATATATCGTATTGCCGTTCTCGAATTACAAAAACTACTTGTAGTAGCAATTTTCTCCGCGCGTGACCACGAACGTCCAAATCAAATCTCTCCGACGTCTCCACCATATTACCATCTAATCGCTGCAATTTTCGTGCGCGTTTGATTTGGACGTATTAAGTGTTTGCGACCAAAAGTAGGCAATGTCGTATAAAGATATCAGAAGCGAAAGAGGGAACTTAAGGAATTGCTTCTATTATTGAATACTTCAAGTAAGTTACTGCTTTCTTTTAACTTGTCTTATAGAAATTTTCGCTGATTAAAAGCACAACATGTATGAAGACACATGTCTGTTTACATTTTGTGGGCGACTTACATCGACCTGGTAATAGTTAGTATTCAGTATTCACATGGAATTACTGTTTTTCTACTGTAATCATTTACTATTATTCATATGAATGACGGTATTTCATTTTCAGATTTAGCAAAAGAGGTGCTTATACAGCAGACGCATGGTGTTGCTTACATCACTGTACTAACCAGCAGACGCATGGTCTTGCTGTGTACATTTGTACTAATATATGGTTAGCATTCAAAATCTAAACGATACCTGTTCACATGCGAATTATTAATTGTTCGATTTTCAGTGATTTACCAACGCTCATATGAGTTGTGAATCACCGCCGTCAGCATTCTCAGGGAGTCGAAGTGCACGTGCTTTAGTCATGCTTCTGAATGATGCCCTTGTTAGCACAAATAGTTTATAAAGTTCTACTTTATAGATTACAATATTTTTATTTCACATCAATCGGCTATTATTTTTTATTGGAGGCGATTCGGAAGCTTCTTTAAATCAACAATCGGGCGCAGGAACGGACTCCGATTCAGAAATGAGTCATCCGCTAATTGACCTGGTACAGACTAGGGAAACTGCTCTTGTACATCATACAGAGGAACAAAAGGCAAATAATATTTTATCTTTGCTGGGAGATCCATCTTCCTCGAACCTCCTCCGTCAGGGTCTGCAGAAAGATACCCGAAATGCTATGAGGAAATTAAGGATTGTATGAATGCTGATGCCTTAAAACAAGATAATTTTCTTTGGAAGATTTCAGTCTCAATTAGCGACTGGACTGAGTGCGCTAGTATTGACATTTAATCAACAATATGAAGAAACTAGACTCAATGCTACGGATGAGACAAGAAAAAAGCTGGAAACAGTATGTGATCCCATTAAACTATTTCAGATATTTTTCATTCTCCTTCCATGCACCGCAGATTTTTAATTCTGCCTTTCTTAGATGGAGGAGTTAAAAAAGTTTCAGAGGAATGCCAGGTTGATGACTTGTTATTTAGACAGTCTTTTGCCGAAAACCCCAAAACTCCAACGAAGCTCAGAAACTCGGATCCTCTTCTTTCAAGTATACGCCTAGGAAGGCGACGGTTGAGTCCAGACCTAGCACATTAAAAGTGTCTTGAAACTACCAGCGTACATAACCCCGGGCTCACTTCAAAAAGGCGGAGGGGAGGCGTCACCCAGGCGGAGGATATCCTCGCCGTTAGAGCTGGTAGCTTTTGCTGAAAATTTATTATATTATTTAGATAAATGGAGAGCAATCACAGATGACACTTTAATTTTGAAGTGCATAAGTGGATATGAATTGCCTTTTTCATTTCCACCGATTCAGTTCAGCGCTCAGATTCAGAAAATAGTTTCTATTGACCTACCTACTATTATTATAGCCTTATCAAAATTAATCAATAATGAAGCGGTGTCGAAATCCGTTTTTGAAGTGGGTCAATTTATTTCACCATTCTTTTTGGTGCCTAAACCAGATGGTTCATCAAGAGATTTATTCTTAATATCAAAAATTTAAATCGGTTCATTGAACCGCCTCATTTTAAATTAGAGGATTATCGTATAGTTTTAAAATGTATATACAAAAACTGTTTTTTTACGTCTCTCGATTTAAGGGATGCTTATTTTTGTATTCCTGTTGCTAAAGAACACAGAGAAATTCTGAAGTTTGTGTTTAGGGACGAATATTATAGTTTCAACTATTTATGTTTTGGGCTATGCACGGCTCTTTTCGTCTTTACAAGGATTTTGAACTTTAAAATTTCAAATGGAAACCCCTATTTTTTATTACGGAATCGGATTCTACGGCAAAAAATACGTAAGTTTTATTCAGGACATTTTTTTCGATTCTTGCACGGTGTCACTGTAATCGCAAAAAATGCAAAGAATGCATGACTGTTTCAAGAGTAGCTAGCGTCTTGTGCCCATAAAAAAAGTCCAATTCAAAAACTGAAAAACACGTATTTGTTATTTTTACGAAATCTATCCAATGACATTGGATTCGACTCTCCCACCCCCAACCCAGTGGGTGGGGCGGAGGACAATTTTGAAATTTGTAATGAAAATCCCTATTTTAAACCTTAGAGGTAAAAAGCCACCGACCTTAGGTAGTGGTAACACACGGGGTGTTTTAATATTTTTTCGACCACCCACACCTTGCACAACTAACCTCGCTGCTTTCACGGCCGCTCCAGCATTTTTTCTTAAATTATTATTGTTAGGTTTTTTAAATAGTGTTCTAAGTGTGCTCACAGCTTTTTTAAAACCAACTTTTTAGCGGTGTCGGCGATGGGGAGTAGTAGCAGCAGCAGCAGCAGCACCCATACCTGTTTTTCTTTTAACTTTCATCATGTTAACAATAGCCCAAGCGGCAGCTTTCTCTTTCAAACCAGCGTCTGTAGACTTTACGCGCTCCTAAGCTCGCTGCTCGAGTTTGTAGTCTACTTTGTGACGATCTTCTAGCTTAGAGCTTCTGCTGTACGCTATGTCGTGTTCACGACAACTTCGATCGAGTTCGTTTATTCCAGGATCGCCTCTTTATAATCGTTTTTCTAGCTTAGTGCCTGAGCCGCAATACTGATACCCCGGTATATGCAGTTCAAATGGTAACTTATTAATTAGAGAATTTACCACTCCAGCACCACAGTGCTTCACCATCAACATCTAAACTGATAATGATTATCAAATGCTTGGGTGGTTGCATATATAAGCGGTTACCTGGCATCAATAGCATAAGTCTACGATGATACTTCTTAAGCAACGGGCGTTACTTCCCGTTGAAAACTTAGATGTTTTCTCACAATGTCCTGTTGCGAGTGAAAAACATGGTCCGCTATTCCCTGGCGCTTTAAGAACGATTACATGTGGACCCAGTGGCGCAGGCAAAACAAATCTGCTACTAAGTTTATTGTTCGATCCTAATGGTTTGTGGTTTGAAAATGTATACGTCTATTCCAAGTCTCTATATCAACACAAATATAAATTGTTGGAGGACGTGTTGAAAAAAGTGAAAGGCATCAGTTATTTTCCGTATACAGATAGCGAAGATATAATCGACCAATCTGAGGCTAAAACTAATTCCATATTCATTTTTGATGATGTTGCTTGCGATAGACAGGATAAAATAAGAGCCTACTTTAGCATGGGTAGACATAAGCTTGTCGACTGTTTCTATCTATGCCAGACTTATACACACATTGGTAAACACTTGGTTAGAGATCATTGTAATTGTATTATTTTATTCAAGCAGGATCGCATGAACCTTAAGCATGTGTATGACGATCATGTAACTCCAGACATGACTTTTGATAAATTTGAAAAGCTCTGCGCAAAATGTTGGAATGACAAATATGGTGTATTAGTAATAGTAAAAGATTTTGATTTAAACAAAGGTCGCTATCGTAAAGGATTTGATGAGTATATATGTATATGATGGATGATACAGCGTTATTACTGTTCTACACGTTAATAGATACAGATTAGTAAAGAAATCCGTTACAGACCTGTACAAAAAGTTCCACAGACCCGTAGAAAAGCTGTACAGACCTGTAGAAAAGCTGTACAGACCCCGTAGAAAAGCTGTACGGACCCCGTAGAAAAGCTGTATAGACCCTGTAGAAAAAGAAAATGAAAGTATCTCTAGAGAAGTATAAAGCAGTGATACCATCTGTGCGTGATTTAGAAAAAGAGAAGTTACTTAAGAAGAAAATTAATGAAGTGTCAAGGGCCATCAAAAGAAAATATTTGGCTTTAAAGCTGGGAAAGGCTGAGGGGGATGAATCTCTTGTTCGTCCACTGAAACCAATTGTAGAGCCATTACATGATATTAAAATAAATATATCTAAAAGCAAAGTGAGGTCTAAAAAACTCCAACCCCCACCCACGCCCTCAGCACGTGATGAGGTTTTTTCTGAAAAAGATTCTGAAGAAGCGGCAGCAAATCCGATAGATGGTGATGAAATTAAAGCACAACCTCTATAGATGACTATCTGAAACAATTTCCAGCAGTATCGAGACCTTTTATTGAGGGATTTTTCACAAACAATAGCAGTCTTGATCAAAGTTCGGATGCTCGTTTTGATTTTACAACAAATAAACTATTTCTAGGTAATAGAGAACTGCAAATAAAAGCTAATAATGATGTTGTGATTGACGATATACCATACCGGGGTACTAAAGGTCTATACGAATGAATATTTCTGAAACACCCCCATGGATATAGTAATGCTGATTTAGAAAATTATAAAGAAATTCTACAATTAACCAGTGCCCACAAGCGTGATTACAATCCAGAGGAGCAAATCAAGGGTCATAAGCATTACAAATATACGCATATAATAAAACCTCTATTTAAATCAATACCTAAAAGTAAGTCACCGTCGAAAAGCGGATCTGGCATGGCTGTGTACAATGAAAAACCAATAGAATATGTTTACTGGGATGATGTAAATGAACTTGTTGACAGGCTAAGACGCTTAATAACCTCAAAGTCTGCAGGAAACACTGATTCTCATGATAATGAAATTTTGAGTATATTATCAGAACTGCGAGAAATAGGTGTTATTGCTTAAATATTTATGATTTTAATAGGTAATGTCATTTACAATATGACTGTAGACAAGTTCGGTAGGTCTCATGGGGAGTCAAGTGGTGGTGGTAGTAGTAGTAGTAGTTCCCATTTTCAATGAGGATGGAAATGTAGACGTGGAAAATCTGAAACTTTGTAATTTTAAAGGACCCACAGAAATATTAGATTGTGCTAATAAGCAATACGTTGATGGTAGTACTTTGAAATTAAAAGATGATTTTTCCACAGCTCTCAATGATCACACAAAAAAATCTAAATCAATTTTTGACGGGTATGAGCTGAAAATTAAAAATATAGAAGAACAAATATTCTCATTAAAACATTGAAATGGATGTTAAGAATCTTCAAAATATAATGGTTGAACAAGAGAATGGTCTAAAAGCCTATGTTGATGTTAAGATTACTAAATTAAAAGATGATATTTCCACAGCCATGAATGACTATAGTGAAAAATCTAATTTAATTTTTAATCAATTTGGCAATTAAAAATATTGAACAAAATTTGAATGACATGGGGCAGCAAATACCTGTGTTGTTAAGACAAATTGAGGTGGATGTGAAAAATCTCCAAAATAAAATGACCCACCAAGAGAATATCCTAAAGGCCTACGTTGAAAGTCAACAAGCAGATCCCACAGTCACGTAGATGTATATACCACAAGCAAATAATAAAAAGTTAGTTCACTGCCGATGACTGTTGAGCGCGCGCGCTATGAAACATACAAAAGAAAAAGTTCAACTTGTAAACGAACTTCATAAGCAAGTTTGAAGAAATTTCAAACGTAGGCGTACCATTATAAAAGGATTAGATCTGTGGCAGATGGATTTGATAGATATGCAAAAACATGTGCGGGAAAATAAAAAGTTTAAATACATATTAGTGATGATTGATTGTTTTTCAAAATTTGTTTGGACTAAGCCTTTAAAAGATAAAACCGGTAAAGAGAGAACACAAGCAGTATCTGATATACTTAGGGATAGTAAAAGAATACCTAAAAATTTACAGTCCGATCAAGGTACTGAATTTTATAATGTAAGTTTTAATAGTCTGATGAAGAACCATAATATCAATCATTACAATACGTTCAGTGTGAAGAAAGCTGCGATTGCGGAACGCGTCATAAGAACGTTAAAGGGGAAATTATACAAATATTTTAGCTTAAACAACACATACAGATGGGTGGATATACTTACTGAAATAGTTGACAACTATAATAAGACACGCCATTGAACCACCGGTATGAAACCGAATGAAATAAACAAAAAGAACGAGAAAAAAATTTTACATTCAACTTATAACTATATTAAGTCAGCAACAGATGAGCGAAAATTTAAACTTGGTGATCTTGTTCGTATCAGTAAGTATAAACATGTATTTGAGAAAGGATACACCCCCAATTGGACTACAGAATTATTCAAAATCGTTAAAGTACACATTACCAATCCAATCACTTACTGCAAGATTTGCGTGGGAACCCCATCAGTGGGGGATTTTACACGGAAGAACTTCAGAAAGCTAAATATCCCGTTTATTTGGTTGAAAAAGTATTACGTAAGCGGGGAAATAAAGTTTTTGTTAAATGGTTAGGTTTAGATAAATCTCACAATAGTTGGATAGACAGCACAAATAAACTCTGATATGCAGGTGGGGGGGATAGGTAATTCTTGAGAGGGGCGAGCTGCGCCATCCGTGGTATGGTGAACCAATGAAAAAGACTTTTAGTAATTATTAAAACATGGCATCGATCACTCCTAGTCCAACGTTTTCCTAAGATTTTGATCATTGGCAAGAAATTGATCGAATTACTAACAAATATCAAGAGGCTGTGCAAAATGAGGAAAAATACATTTATGAAAGTACGTTTTCCATCGATAAATCCACGTAGAAGATAATAACCGGATTTAGTGCTGCTAGAAACAATATTCCAGCTGTACGAATGTTAATGGCTGCTAATGAATCGATAAAACCTATCACATTTCCTTTAGTGTAGAAGAATGGTGTGACTTTATTACTTACCTTAAACAATTTTCCAATGACTTTACTGCTGCTGATGTTGATAATGATGACGATAGTGGATTTGAGGAGGAGATTCAGTTTTCAAATTATGTTATCAAAAAGTCAACATTTATGGGTTTTAAGATGTTGAAAGTGACAAATGGATATTCCATATTTCATATATCTGGAAACACTGTACATGGACTTATAAAAATGAATGAATTAATCATATCTAATTGGAATGTATTCGTGAATGTTTAATTCTTAGTAATAATAATATTATGAATGATTTAGATAAAAAAATGTTAAATGCTTGAATAAATATTTTTAAAAATATATGCCGTTTTATTATTTAGACAGTAGTCCTTTGCTTCTCATAGAAAATGGATGCTCAGTACGAGATGATATTAACAACATTTGACAATTGGACATCAGTATTTCCAAAGTCTAAAATTGCTCTCGCCGGTTTTGTTTATACCGGTCAAAGTGATATAGTTAAATGTCCAATATGTGAACTTGAATTGTGCAATTGGCGGGCGAGTGATGATCCCAGAGCAGATCACCTGCGATGGAGTCCTGATTGTCCGTTTTTTAAAGATGACACCTCATCATTTATTATAAGAAAAAGAAAGCCCCTTTATACAGGTGAAATAACTTTGGGGAGTCGTTTAAAAACATTTGAGGAGGGTTGTTGGCCACCTCAGATAAGTCAAAAACCTGAAGAATTGGCTAAGGCCGGTTTCTACTATACCGGCAAAGGAGATCAAGTTTTATGTTTTCACTGTGGATTAGGTCTAAAGGAATGGGGATCTGGAGACACAATTTGGAAGCAGCACGCCTTTTATTCCAAATGTGAATTTTATCAACTTAAAAGTGAAAAAGATGTGTCATCATCATTGGTCGAAAAAGAAATATCGTTATCAGTAAAGGAAGTACAAGTTGAGCAGGTTGAAACTTGCAGCAGCAGCAGCAGCAGCAAAATATTATGTAAAATATGTTTAGAAAATGAATCTTGTGTAGTATTTATGCCCTGCAAGCATATGGTTTGCTGTAGTGATTGTTCAATTAATTTTGATAAATGTATTATATGTAGACAAAAAATCACATCTTTTTTGAAAATATGTAATATCATAAATAAAGTATATATGATAATCAAGTGTTTTTTTTTCTTCCTAATATCTAGAAATAAAAATCAGACTCAAGTTTTTATTAAATTTTATTTAAGCAACTGATAATGTACAATAAACTTTTATTTTAAATATAAAGGAGCTGCAATAACTATTTATAATAAGCACATTCTATCTTAGTTTGATTTTTACATACGGTAATATACGATATCAAACTAAGTCTTTTTGGATTGTAGGGTTTATTTATATCACATGAGCGAAATATGTATTTAATATATCGATCAACTCTTATTGCTCCATGGAATAGACTAGTGACATTTCGGGGGAATTTTATTATTCTTAATTCACCACGCTCATTAATATAAATACTCACTTTACATACATCCATATCAAAGTTTTTTAAGACATTAAATACAAAATTTTCATAGTTGCAATCAAATTTTCCAATAGAAATTTCATTAATATTTTCGGTTCTGTGGAAAAAATATGATGTGGGCGTTTTCATTGCATATGGTAGATAGTCTGAGTTTTCCACATAAATGTCAATATCACCATACGCATCGGTTCTATTGAGTAAGTATGTGGGAAAACCGCCGGCAATACAACATTTTTTATCCATCCCCGTTCTTGCAGTCAATACTTCAAGGGCCACTTTAAACTGCATCTTTTTCGATTCGCTAAGAAGATGCGGAAGAAATGGCTCGCTGATATAATCGACGTGTGTGGTATTAGTTCCATGTTTATACCCAACTAAAAAACAATTTATTCCATCATAATTGAGTAGTGGCCCCAAGGTAATGTATCTGTTGAATCCCGAATTAAATATCTTTTATCATCGTAGGGACTCAAAGCAATTTAGCAATTTTAGTTTGCTCAACCGAGTAGACTTTATGTAAATGTGATTGGATGGTTCTTTGAGTTCGGTACAGTTCGGTTTTACTTTCCAAACAGTTTTTATAATCATCGAAGGAAATTTTATTTTTTACAATATTAGTCTTTACCCCCTTAGATTTTTTAATAACATTTTCCCCCTCAACTTTAAGCGCATACATCTTTGTTCGTAAACCTATAAAATGGGTCATTATGGCGCCATTTAACTCATCTTTCATGAGTCCGGGAATTTTTTTATTAACTAGAGGGATACCATATCGGTTGTTGGGCGCATAGTCACTAGTATCGAATTTAGCAATATTTTCTTTTATAATTTCCTCATAAACATCATCACATTTTGTCATAAATAAGGCTATCCGTATCGGTGTACAGCAATTTACAGACATTATTATTTTCAAATTTTTGTAACATAAAATTATAGTGAAAATCATATATACACTAGATTCTCATCAAATATAGCACGGCTGTGGAAATTGGGGCTAGCGATGTAATTTTTAGCACCGTATCGACCTTTCCAAAAACCACATTAATTAATAACTTATATAGATTCTTTTCTATTCTTTTTTATATAGATTCTTTGTATTTAAGCCTATGTACGCTTTTAACCATGGGGATTGTTTGAACTGTAATATATGATGAATTTTTACAAGTTTTATTCCCAAGGATAAAGCTTGCTTTAAATTTCTATAGTGTATTACATATCGGGTTTTATGATAAAGTGTCGTCATTAGTTTTGGTAATTTTGATCCCGGCGGCATTAGATGTTCCGGACACAGGGGCAGATCTTTATGTTTGTCGTGTAGATGTTCCGGGTACTCTAAATCGACTTCGAGGACCACCGGTGTAAGGCCGGGTTCGTGCCCCGTAGACATTGCTGGCACTCGAGAATAAATCCTTTTTCTGAGTCGTCTGGTATGTCTCACATTAAAATATTCAAAATTCTCCACCCACTTAAACCCTTTGTAGGGCAGAAAGGCTTCCATTGCCCACCCGTACATGTTTATGTCAAGATATAGTAAATAGGAACTAGGTTTTGATAAATCATATTCTGGTGAAAATTTATTATTAGCCTCAGCATATATATTACAGCACTGACTTACACCACCTCGAATATCACGCTCAATAAACAAAAGCATGTCAACGTCTTGTAAAAGTTTCAATTCAATTTTGGTATATTTCAACATACAGTCCCAAGTGTACCCAGGGAGCGTGTAATAGTGAGCAGGATCTAGTTGATATATTTTAAGAGTTTTTTCCTGAAATTCTCAAATATGTCCGCTAATAAAATGACGTCAGTTTTCAGATAAAGGTCGCTATAAATCCCAAGATTTTTACATTGAAACGTATTCCACACACTCTGAGCATGTTGATAATCTTCATCGCTTACATTAGTCATTTAATTTATTGTAAAAATGTTCTTTTGCAGGCAGCTCAGTTTCAGATAATTTATTCAAAGAATCTATATAGTCATATGGGAAGACGCCCTTTCTCGTAAGCATATTAAAATTTTCGCTATCTAAATCACTAAATTCTTTTTGTAAATTTGTTAATTCCCCCTTTGGTAAATATGATGATAGTTTATCGAGCGATGCGGCCATAAATCGAAAAGAATCGATAAACCGAAATTTTATTATCGATTTTTCAACACTTCTTGTGAACGATATGTATTTTTCCTTATTGATGGGTAATAAAGTGATTCGGCCGGTTTTTGCAAGATCTTTGATTAGAAAATGAGCGTCATACCCAGATAAATTATGAAAAACGATCGGTACTGTAAATGATTTCTTAAAATTTAAGTTGCAGCTGTCATGCGCAGGCCCGCGATATTTACCCGCGAAATGATTGTGGTCACGTACTTTCTTATCTTCAGGTTTAAATATTGATTCGCAAATATGACAGTGAGTTGATATAGTGAACTCTTTTAGCTGATGTTCAGAAATGTCCATTGGCACAATAGTTTTTAATTTTAATTCGATAAATTCACTGATATTCTCTAATTGTTTTGAAAACCACTCTATACAGTTAATAGCGCGATTACTGTAATAATATAATAAGCTGTCATCATACGAACATTTAAAATATAATCCCGCGCTGAAAGCAGTATGTTTTTGGTATTTTGAAGTTTTAGTTTGAATAATTTCAGAAAATGGTTCTAGCATTGATTAGAAATCACAGTACAATATGAACGGTACAGGCTCTTTATAATTATAATTTTTGAACTTTAAAATTTTTTCCTTTGGTGATGATATTTTACAGTTATTAACATTTCTACAGTCTACTGTATGTGAACTTAATTTTGCTTCGCTAGAAAAATAATTTAAACATATATCACAAATGCACACCTTTCCATTCTTTTTACTCACTTGTTTAGACACGAGCCTGGAAAGATCTTTTATCCAACAGAAATGATTTTATATTAGGATCAGATTCATCATCATCATCAGTACTTTTTTCAACACGTTCATCTGTATAGTAATTTTGAATCATTAGCAAGTTCACATGTTTTTCTAATTTGGTTTTCGTTAAACGGGCTGGTACTGAATGAAAATTATTTCCAAACAATTTTAGTATATAAACGTTAACAGAAATGCTGTTTTGCTTTTCAAATTTTGGAATTTGCGATAGTGACATTGGAAGTTCAATATTTTTTAAATTCAAAATTTCCGAGTAGTGGGAGTACGATGATATTCTATTTGGGTGATTTTTACCATCAACAGGGAAAAGACTACTAACTATGGCCCATGCAAAGCACGCTTCATCATAATTTTCAATGTTAACACATGCTTGTTTTTTAGCTATTCGATCGGGAAGTCTAATGAAAGAGAGCCGTTACCCATTTCAACCTTATTGATATTTATTTCTAAACTTATTATGTTTATAGCTTTTATGAAAGAGGCCCATGTTTTAACGCTATAAAGGCCTACAATGCTCTGCCGGGGGAATTAAAGTCTATAAATAATATCCACTCCTTTAAAAAACATCTAAAATTGTACTTACTAGAAAAATACATTTTATTCATTCAGTGATTTTTTAAATGCATAAGAACAAATGATTTTATTAATCAATTGTATATGTTAGATAATAGTATATTGTGTTATTTTACCTTTAGTTTTAAGCTAATTTTAAGTGTATGTTTTTTACCTTGTTAACGTTGTTCTCCTTTTATACATTTTACAAATTTTAATGTGTCTCTTTTATCTAATTTTATTTGATTTTACCTGGATATTTTGTAATCACTTCTTGACAATGCTGATGTCTTTTCTTTGTAAGATCTATAGCAATAAAGTTTTATTATTATTATTATTTATATTATTTGTAGCGCAAAACCCGAATCCTTCTCTTGAAATTCATCAAGTTTATTCAAAATTTTATCTATAATATATTCCTCAAACCACAACTTTAAATCAGTGCTAATATCATTTAAGGCATTTTTTGTATTAAAATATTTAAATTCCACTACTTCTTCCAAATTAATATTATTTTTAATGAATTCCCCACAAAAACATGCATTTACTTTGATTGTCGCCTGTGATTTGATAATATTATTTATTCGTGACTTGAATAGAAAGAAGGAATCATCGAGGAACTGTCTCATATCTTTGTTTTAAATTTATTATTATACCTGAACGTATGCGACCTGAAAATACCGATTTGGTATCCTCCCACTTAACTCTAGAACTTCTATTTACTCTAGCATTCAAGCCCCATCCAATTTGTCGCAGTTTTTATTAAAATTTTCACTTTTTTTAAATGGCCAATATTTGTATGAATTTTTCTACGAATCCCAATAGAATTAGGATTTTTTAATGCTCGGTTAAGCAAACTTAAATGTCTTTTCACTAATTTTAACCACTTTTCCCGACCTATAACATTCTTACACTCGCTCAAAATTTTTGTCACATTTTGAAACTTTTTTACAATTTCATCACTTAAATTACAAATTTCCATAATCAAATTCAAATTTTATCTAATAATACAATACACTTCTTGCACACTTCGAGGCTCGAGAGTTCGAACTCTAATGCCGCATTAAACTTGGGTTGAATATTTATAAATAATTGTTTTACTTTTTCAATGTTTCGTGTGTAATCTAACCCCACAAATGTATGAATCAATCGTTTAACAAAATTTTCATTATATAATAAATAAATGAAAATGTTAACTTTCGAGTGTATTCTATTATTATAAAAAAATGTGTGATTCTCAACAAAAAAGCGAATTTTGAATTTCTTTCTACAAATTGTACACTTATACATACTATTGTAACATTTTTTGATACCTAAATATTAAAACATGTTATTCCGGTGCGTACGGCAGCCGATTTTTGTTGGAGAGCATAGGCCGTGGGTTAGGATTGTGTGTGGACACTCAAGAGGGCGCCACCGGCTGTATGTTACGTAATAAGATTTAAATAATTTTGCCAGCTCGGAACAAAATTAAGTTATTAGCAACCATGCGATGGAATACTCAAAATATATCTGTGATATCTAAACTCTACTTTACTCTCAAATCTCGAAATTCAAGCAAATATCAGGAGTGTCTGTGCAAATGATAAGAACATGTAGACATTAGACATTTATTACAACACACGTGAGATATACAACAATAAAAAGAATAAATAAAAAAACTTCACCTAATTGTGTTTCATGCGTATTAAAAATATTCTGAGCCGTTGATAAAAAACTTGATTTGAATTCAAGCTCAAATTTTTGACTGAGACTTTCTTGCAACTACGAGTTTATCAATCTACAACAACTATGAGTTATAACTTACAACCACGGATTAAAGATTTACCATGAATTAAATATTATATGTGTGACATAATAGTAGGTGAATTAACATCTCACGGTACCATGGGTGTTTTACAGTAAAACTCTTAAATATATTATCATTCTATACACATGACTTAGAGCTTGATTTATAGTTGCAAGATTGTGTTATAACTTACTTCAATGTACGAACAAAAATCAGTGAATTAAACTATAATATTTTCTTTAAAATATTTAACTAAAATGAACAAAAAAACCTGGTTTAGGCCTTGACATTTCCTGTGACGACTGCAGTGTGACTTGTCACCATTTCTCTCGACGTTGGCTGTGACTGCAGTTCCGTGTTGCATCAAATTGCTACTTGAATCTCCGGGAGACTGCTGCGAGCGACTCTGCCAGTCCTAAACTTCTCAAAGTGTCAGCTTAACCCAAAACCAAATATCTGAGTAATAGACTTCCTCCTATTACTCCTCCAACTACTGGGTCCCCTTACACAACCAAAATTACAGCGCCAAACCTGTGCTCATCCCAAATGTAAGCCTCTCCAAACATAACTTATTCTCAAAGGGCCAGTCCCTCCAAACATACACTTGTACCAAAGATATGCTTATACCAAGCACTCTGTAATAATTACAATAAATAAGAACTAAATAAAACATCAACTAAGTAAAATAAAAAGCCTACCTCCTATGGAGAGTATTGTATAACCTTCACGAAACACGTGGCGATCAGATTTATGGCAACCGACAAAACTCCTTCCTGGGAATTCACAAAATCTTCACAGCAAGGCGGTGAGGACCATTGGGTACATCAATCAAATCCCTTTTCAGTGCAAACGATGTAAAACCCAAAAATTCCACACAAAATCGGAACCGCCGCTGTTCACTCGTGGCTGTCTCAAAGATCAATCCTCGACGGAAATCTGCTTGCCAGTTCTCCGCGTTGCCAACTTGAGCATCTAGAGAACTCTTTCTCTGGCCAATAAAAATGCGCCAACAAAAAGGACTTGTAATTTAAAGACTGAATTACACCATGGTGTAATATCCCAACAACAGAATACGTGAGTAACACCTCTAACTTAAAATATTATACACAAAAGAAAGCACGCTTTCTTTCCCTGTTAAGAATTTCAGATATGCAACCCACTATGCCCCTTGAAGTACGAGTGGTTGCCTATCAAACAAACGAATTAATGGGTTAATTTACTGTATTGAAACTGAAATTATTAATGTAGATTTTTCAAATGCTACACTATTATTGCAGCTCCTAAGTTATTACAGCTTTTTGTGTGTGTGTGTGTGTGTGTGTGTGTGTGTGGATCCGTCTACAGCAGCCCTATTATAATTGTTGTGAATCAGCTAAAATTAACAAGCACTTAGTAAAAAAACCTCAAAATTGCATAAATATTTACTTACATGAGCTTATCGGGGGCCAATCTTCGTTCTCAACTTCGAAAGATGTCCCTAACGATGCTTTATTAACATCTTTCAGCCGTCGGAACACCAGACAGTACTTTCCAGAGGTAAAATTTCCAAATTATCCCTAATTAGAGGCACAACCCGTTTTGATAAAAATGTAGTTCTATCTTCAAATTCCAATAGAACGGTTTCACAAAACTTGGTCTTTACTAGTTTAGCTGAATATATGGGTAGCGGTACGTTTACCGGGAATGCCGATAGCTTAATATTAGGTTTGACTTCTAAAAATGAACAATCATTCAATTTTTTTAAGTCCATCTAAAAATGTTTAAAAATATTGGTGAGTGGGATAAATTACAAGAAAGATATGAATAGAACTTACATTATCACTACCACGTAGACACACACTTCAACTTGATATCAGTAGCAAAAATTGTAAAGTAATGATCTCGCTATCAGAATTTATGCTTTTATAAACTCATCGATATCTATATCAGTACTTTCACATGGCCAACTAACGGTTATAATTATCAACTTCTTTCAACTTCAACCCACACTATCCGGTGTATGCAGACTTATCATTTTCATGCTTCCGTTACGCGGTCCGCGTATCATTTTTGTGTTTCCGTTACGATTCTTATTTCCTTGCAATATAATTAATTAACGACTGCTTTTTTACGGATGTCAGATTGCGGTTGGATGTCCTACATGCAAATTTATCAACGCTTGTCCACTATTGTTTCCTTGTGATATTATTTAATCAACTTTTATAGAGCTCCGATTGTAAATAAATTGGAAAGATCATCATATTACAGCTCAGTTTTGCATATAAGTGCGAAGTAAGTCAATTAGTTTTTTGTTTATAACATATAAAATTTATATTATTCTTAGCTATTTGAAATGGATGTGAATATGAGCAACGTGTGCTACAAGTGTGTTGGGGACATGTGTATATGCCCCTTTGAAGAGTAAATATAAATTATTTCTTTTTTTGTTTTTATAATATAGAAAATTATTATTTTTCAGCTATATAGAAATGATGTTATGCAAAAAATGTGACGGAGACTTGTGCATATGTGCTTTTGAGGAGTAAGTACTTAATGTTTCTTATATTTATGATTTTTAGTACGATTTTTTACTAGAAGCTGGTGTAAGGCATCAAACTTTTACGTGTTGGATGCAAATCCACCGCCACCGCCGTCGCTCCACCCAACGATATGGTATAGATTTTTTCACACAAAATTATTCTCAACTGCTATTAATTACTTTTTTCAGTGATTTAGAGACGACCCCACTCCATGATATATCCAACAGGTATACGCCACCTGTAGATCCAGAGGCCTATTTCATGGAGAAGTGAGTAGTTTCATTTTTTATGTTCTTTAGTATTAAATATAATTATTTTTCAGCTCTTTGAGAGAGTACAGAATTCAATCACGTCACCCAACACGGTAGTTAGTATAATTATTGTTTTTCCATTTGCGTTTATCTCATCAAATTATTCTGTTATAGTGTGGAACCATCTTACTCCCCCACACCACCAGCCTGGCAGCCGCCCCAACCGCTGAATTTTATGGAAAAGTGAGTAGTTTATTTTTTATATTCTTTAGTATTAACATTGAATTATTCTATTATAGTGTATCTTACGCCCCCACATCACCACCCCAGCTGCTGCAGACAGTCCCAGTCCAGACCCACCCGCTCGACTTGACGATCACGCCACCACGGTAATTAGTGTTTCTACATTTTATTTTAGAAAAACGCAGCTTAGGATATTTCCATGTACTTATAATTATTTTAATGCTCTAAAAGTTTATTTATATCTTTTGTTGCAGTATATCACCCCACCGATCCTTTAACGCCAACCGCCGCCATCCCATGCAGACAGCCCCAATCCAGACCCATCCGCTTGATTTAAGAACGACTCCACCACGGTATTTAGTTTTTTACATTTTGATCTTTATAAAAATGCTGATTAAGAAATTTCCATATACTTATAGTTATTTTAACGCTCTAAAAGTTTATTTATATCTTTTGTTACAGTACGTCACCGCCCAACCCATCAACAGCCACCACGCCACCACCACCCCCGCTAATCCACATCACAGACCTGGACATATCACCACCTGCCGCCACCCCACCACCACAATTAATTCCCATCAGAGATTTATTTATTTATAGTTATAATATTTAATTTATAACTTTTATTGTTTTTATTTTAAACAGTGGCATTGGTTCACATACACAGTGTGATAAGAGTAGAGCGCTGAAACACAGGAAGAGGAAGTGTGATAAGAGGTTGTAACATTTCTATTAATTAACCACAGCTTTCTGCGGATGTGAGATTGCGGCCGGATGTCAGATATCTACACAATGCATGCTCTTAATCAACTTTTGTGAATGTTCTATAACCGATATAAATAAAGAATTATTTTAGCGTCGACGACAAATATTTCTTAGGCAGAAGGGCATTAGGTACGGGCTCGTCGCCACCTGTGCCAGGTGATGACTTCCAATCAAAACAGCTTTCAGATTTTAAATATCTCATACCGTTCTCAAGTTATGAGCAAAAAAAACAAGACACCAAATATTTCTTGGCCAGAAGGGCATTAGGTACGGGCTTGCCATCCATGTCACGTGATAGTCCACATACGATATCCAATTAGAACAGCTTTCAGATTTTACATCTTATATCATTCTTAAGTTATAAGCAAAAAACAAGCAGCCAATGAAAAGACGCGCACGTGGCCGCCTAAGTGATCATGGTGATGCTCGCCACACATCCAATGAAAACAGCTTTCAGATTTTAGTTATAAGAAAAAAACACACAGGGGTACCAACATCCAGATCTAGTAACTTTTAATACCAACCTCCTCTTCACTTCTTCAGCAGCCTCTGGACACTTCTTCAGCAGCCTCTTCGAAACCCACCCCATCTCTTGGGCTCTCTTGGGATGGACACATGCCATCGGACTGTCCGCACAGCTATTCTACTGACGCAAGTGGCGTCGTACTCTCTTTGCTTATCTACTGACAAGTAACGGTAAAAAAAGTTAGCCTTATCAGAGGCGCTACTAAGAAGATAGATAAGGTTTATCAAAATGACTAGACAAGTGATTCTAACAGTGGTGATGATGACTGCATAATTAATGACACATCTTCCGATGATGATGGCTGGATTCCCCAAGATGAAGATGAATTGCAAGTAGATTACGAGAAGATTCGAAGAAAAAAATATTTCGCCTTGATAAAGTTTCCCAGTAAACTGTTTTATATTGGTAAACTTTTATCTGATATGGACGAGGAAGGTGAATACCAAATTTCTTATATGAGAAAAAGTGAGAAACTTGGAGGTTGCTTTGTGTTTCCACCAAATGTTGCAGATGAGCATTCTGTAAATAGCAGGGACATAGAGTTTATACTCCCTGAAACTTCAAGCATCAAGAGCAAAAGGCTTTCCTCAGGTTTAGTCAAATTTCCAATTTCCTTAAGTACTTATAATGTACGCTAACATCGTCTCAGAGTGTACCACAAGTTGTCTTACACTGTACCATACATGGTCCACACTGAGAAGCTTGTCAAAATTTTTTGATAATTTTATTTAAATTACTTTTCATTTTTTAATTTCACGAAAAGTCTTAAAACATGTTAGAATTATGTTCATACTTACGTTTTGTACAATTTAGTAGCAAATAATCAACTTATAGTTTTTGTGCATCTTTTAAAAATTTCGTCTCACTGTGTACTACTCTTCCCTACATCGGAAGCTGGTTTTTGAGTTTTAGCATGAGACAAAGGTTGCTGATAGTGACATTGAAAACATCTACAAGCAATTTTTTCGTGTTATTGGCGCCGAAGAATGATATGAATAAAGCCTACAAGCGAAAGTAGATGAAGACTCATTCAAATTCGGGCTGTCATCGTTACATGCGTGCATCAGATTTTTTTAATATTTCGTACACCTCTCGTACCGCTTAGAAACAAAATCATGGAAGTCGACAGGGACAGAGAAAAAAATCAGCGTATTAAATAGAAAAAAATAATACAAAACGATTTTGAAAAAATAATTGGGTTAAAGGTGGACAGAGTGAGATCCGGAGGCGCGGGAACCTCAAACGACGGAAATACGGCGCGTAGATTTTTTTCAAATCCGTCTTTATCGGCGGAAATAACTGGGTTTGGAGAAGATTTAATATATAGGTGTTCTGTAATATTAAGTGCGATGTCTTCAAATCAAGAGAGATGAATTTAATATGTATGGGAAAGAAACTGCTACACTACTCATCAAAGAATATTCATGGTATTATTTACCCGCAAGTGTGAATAAAATTTGAATACATGGGGCAGAAGTAATAGGTGCAGCAATTTCACCCATAGGCCAACTGTCCGAGGAGGCAAGAAACAAGCACCTAAAGTTTTACAGAGAGAAAGAAGCATACACGAAAAATATCTCGAGTTGCGACAATGACTGATCTCTTGCACGCCCTCCTAGTCTCCTCAGAGCCTCTGATAACCAGTATGAGACCATTGCCAAAAAAAGCAAGTTTGAAACTGTCAAAAGATGTTTTGAATTTACTGAAAGAACCAAGAGAGACAAATGAAGAGGAAGAATTAGATACCATCGAAGCTGAAACTGTGGAAACCGAGACCGATTCGGAAATTACCGAGAGCGACAATGACAGCGACACTGTGCAAACGAACGACGAATATTAACGACGACCGTCTCTTCTACCGAGTACTCAGTACTCATTGTGAAACCATTCGCTAATCTATAAGTGGCTTATTAGCATTCCTTTTATGTTTCACAAGTTCTTCCGAAAAATGATTTAAACAAAATATGATTCATTATTCATTCATTATTAAAATTAAATTAAATTGTAGAAATTGATATAGAATTAAATAAATTAAAAATTAAATTATCTTGAAACATTTTCTTTATAGGATTTTGCAAACAGTGGAAAGAAAAGCTTTTCTTTCCACTGTTTGCAAAATCCTATAAAGAAAATGTTTCATTACTATAAGCAAACAAATAATAAATAATTCACTTTTAAATTATCTTCTTACCGTCCCCAGTCGATATTTCATGGGCGCCTCTTATTGTTGTGATGCCACAAACGAACAACGAATATTAACGACGGTCGTCTCTCGGCAAATTATTTAAGCATCCAAATAAAGTTTAGCCTTTTTATTTCCTTCATTAAAATGTAGGAAAACTGTATATTATTGAAGAGATAAAAGGGATTCAATGGGTCGTTCCTAAAGGCATGCGGCAGCAGGTGGTACGAGCAGCGCATGATCATTTGGGTCATTTTGCAGTTGAAAAGACCTTGCATAGACTATGTACACATTATTGGTTTCCGCGTATGCGACAATATGTGAGAAATATATCACCTGCCGCATACCTCGTATCTATGGTAAAACCTGCTGGAAAGAAGGAAGGATTTTTACATCCGATTCCTAAGAAACCTGAGCCATTCGACATGTTACATATTGATCATTACGGACCAACGCCAAAAACAACGCGAGGCAATGTGCATATTACTGTGGCTGTGGAGGCTCTTACGAAGTTCACATTTAAAAGCAGTGAAATCGACGGGTACCAAATATGCCATTCAATTTTAGGAAGAAATTTTTGCACTTTATGGATCAAGGAAGCGCTTTTACGTCTCACAAATTCAGACAATTTTGTACGAAACTTAACTTAAAGCACGTCCTAAATGCTACCACAACACCTAGAGCTAACGGACCAGTGGAACGATTCAATAAGACATTGAAGTCAGTATTGATGACGATGTGTGCTGAAGAAGAAAAGTGGGACAAATTCAGTTTGTGATTAATAACGTAAAAAAGTAAATAAACCGGATTTACCGCGAATGAGTTACTGCATAGCTTTAGACCCAGAAGTGGAGTGGGTGCAGCATTGATAGACGAAGTCAGTGAATTGCCTAAAATGCTGGAAAACATAGTTAAAATTCGAGAAACAGTCGGTGAAAATTTGGAAAAGGAAGGTCGCAAACAGAAAAGTTACTTCGATAAAAGAAGAAAGAAGCCCACACGTTACAAGGAAGGTGACCCCTAGTTGTCATCCAGAAACACGAAATAACTCAGGGGTCCAGTAAGCTAATTAATCCTTATAGTGGGACCTAACCTATAGTAGTGAAAAGGTGTTAGATAATGATCGTTATATGGTAAGCGACATGACGGATTCTCACAGAATGACGCGAAACAGTAACTACGAAAATATCGTGGCAGTGGATAAAATGAAACCGTGGCAAATCACGGGCGGCGTGTCCGATGACACTGATGATGAAAGTGGTTCGGATGGGGTTCCGATGTCAGAGGAAAGCGATAATGATGATGATCGGGAAGCGAAAGACTCGGGGCGAGTCCAATGCAGGATGGCCGAATGTAAGGGTATGTTTATATTTATAATAAAATAATGGTATGGTCATATAACGAAAGCAATGTTTGTTGGAATTGAACGAGGTTCGGAGTAATATCTATTTTATTTTATTATGGTCGCATCAGCGATTCTTCCATGCAGGCTCCACGGCAACGAGGATAGTCAAAACAATATTTAACCACAACGGGCGAATTTTAGGTGAGGTAGTACTAACTTAGTCGATATAAAATTCAACTGCGTGCGGATGGGGGCATCATCTCGATGATTAGAATGAAAATGTTATTCACAATGGATACTAGTCCGTGAGTCAAATACCCAGAAATCGAAAAATGCCTAGCCAATGAAATCCCACCGAGCATTTTCTCGTAGTGTTTTCTTATTAACAGACTAATAATTCTGGGGTGTAAACGAATTCCAGATGTATATCTGAATTAAAAATCATTTTATCGCTCACCTATAAACTGTTAACTTATAAAAATTCTAATAGCTTCAAAAAGAACAACCAAATATGTTTGGTCTGGCTACCACCTCAATAAATCAGTGATATCGTGCCATACACAAAAAGGTATCAACAGAAAATGATCTAAGTCGCTTGTTAAGTTTTCAATTACAATCCCCAAAGGAATTCAGAAAACATACAGTATATTAATTTAATTTTCAGACAAATATAGTATGAGATAAGTAAGTATAAACAATACTTATTAAAAGCATAACTTATAAAATAGTTAAATGACCCGAGGTATTTTATCCCATTACTCATGGACTAATCTCATATGACTTGAGACTAGGAGAACAGGAATGCCTAAGCGCGCACTCGACAGGGACATTGTTGATCAACCGTCCCGGATTTAAGCCAATCGGTTTTCATAATCACGAGGAAAACTCTTCCCAGAAGAAGAGTCATACCATGGCAGGATGGACTGATGACTACGGGTACTGTGGAACCGGAGTGTATAGTGATCCTTTTGGGACTTGGACAGGTAGAGATATCAACAAGACATAAGATATCTAAAACGGCGGTCGGTGCATGAATATAAAGAACTCTGTTACCTCTGTTAACGTACTACTTTGTAAGAATTAAAAGTAACCGCAAATCAAGCGCTTTTTTAATTTATCATCATTAATTATTATTATACCAAAATGGACCTCGTCGAGATTGGTACGTTTATACATAATATTAATAATTGATATGTAGAAACCGTTTTGTTGTAGAAAATTTTATTAACTCGGTCGAGTACAGACAAGCACCTATAGGGACGCGATGGGTTTTTCCCCACCGTTATTGTTAAAACAGCGGGAGAGTAAACTATTTCTAACAATCCATAATCAATATAATTAACATTGTTCAATAATTTTAGACCCAGCACCGATACCGCCTGTGTTACCGCCTACCCCGCCCCACCGAATAGTGCCACACAGAGCTGAGTAAGTATTTTCAATTTTTTTTTTATGATAAGCTAAATACCTAAAATAAGCTATTTTATTCTGAACTTATTTAATATATTTCTAGCTTAAAGGGGTAATTTTATTAACCCCGAATGGTAAACGATAGCAGAGCGTGATGGGTGCAGATATTACTGGAATAAAATATTGTACGACACTGGCAAAACTATTCTCCCACTTTACCAAACAATTTACCATTATAAAGAGGAAACCCATGCGAATTGCAGTAGCGCAATGAACTAATACAACCCCAAACCATACGCAATTTTAATAATTAAAATGAGTCAAGCGTGTATTTGTCGTATGTTCAGAAGTCCTGCAGTAAGTTATTGCACGTGGAATTATAAATTGGTGGAAATAATAAATGGAACAAACGACTTACCTTAAGGAAGTTCGTTCCATATTATATAAACACAGTCTTTTCCAAATTTGAACACTCTGTATAGTATCACTACTTTATGTTTCCGTGCACAATTTTTAAACAATGATGATTCAGTAGGATTTTATCGGCGCGAAGTTACATCACCCCGCTGGATCCGCCAGAACACGATTTGTGGCGATACCTCGTTTTGCTGCAGGGAGTTCAGGGAGGGTGGGTATGAAATTTGGAAAAGACTGTGTTTATATAATATGGAACGAACTTCCTTAAGGTAAGTCGTTTGTTCCATTTATTATATTTCACTTACAGTCTTTTCCAAATTTGAACACTCTGTAATTGTTTAACTAATGCAAAACGAGGAGTGTACATTTTTCTTATTCTGGCCTCAGTTAATTATAAGTCAACGTGTCCTCAACCCAATATAACAACCATTATTCATTTATTTATTTACTTATTCGACACGTAATACTGTATCTGAATTATTTTTTTTTCCGTTGAGTGGCGATTGGAAAATTTTGCGAAAGTTTAACATTGCTTTGTCCATCCGGCGGCCGTTCTTATCCCTTCTTAAGTCTCGAGTTGTTAGCACACTTTACAGCCCCAAGTGGAAGCATATGCGTACATACGGATGCATGTGTATGTCTTATAGAAAGATTCGTAAATAATTACATATTTTTGTCACTGCCTTTAAGTACTGATTTAGGCCCTCTGCTAATTGATTGTGTTATGGGGAAAAGAATACGAGTTCAAGTGAGGAATTTCTCCTTTGTCCAGTCTCTTGTAGATAATGTATAAAGATTAATGCTATATACAATATAGGATTTTCAAGTTAATTCAGTTTTAAAATGGGCTGTTGTCGATTCGAATTTGACTTCTTGATTATTTCTATGCTGGATATCTGCAATTCCGGCCCGGTATTGATAATTTCTTTTATTTTGATATTTGCATTCGGTGCCCCGTTGATAACATCAATAAGTATAATTTTCATTATTACATTTTTTTTTTCTCTCCAAATTTAATTCTTCGACGAGGCATTAAAGAAGCATGAAGGGATGCTATGCCATTTTATATTTCGGATTTTTTTTTTTTCACTTCAAAAAACGTCTTTAAAATATCGTTTGACTAGTTCCTTCCTCTTTGCTACGCTATATTTAAAATAGGGAAAGTGCCGATTTGTGACGTGTGGGTGTTCATGGTGTTGTAAGTTCTTTTTCCACAGAATAGTTCTGAAGACACTAATAATATCTGTGACGGCTAGTCAAAATTATTGACATTATTGGTCTACAATGTTCAATGTCACCTCTAATTAGGAATGGTATATTGGTGCTCGTTTCCTCAGAAAGGCCCCACTCATAATTTTCCAATTATAGAGTAAGTTACCTCCAAAGAGGATCACTTCCATTAATAGTTTCCAATATATCGGTACTACATGGATTGGTATAATAACATGCTTTATCTGTGAAAATTTGATTAGTATTTTATTCGCTATTGAAAATGAAACGAGAGTGTAGAGAATAATGGCAGTTGGCCCCAATAAATGCCTCTGTCTCTATTGAGTGCGGGTAGGACAAATTATACGAAGTGTGAACAGCTTGCTTGTATTGGAATGAAAAGCAAAAAAGAAAAATAATTTAAAGTCGAGAACCTTAATAAATTTAAATCCTTCTATTCCATTGTTATAGGATTTCCGACCATTGAAAGTTGTCAGCAACTCCAGGTAATTAATATGACATTTACCTTCATATTCCCTCTAGAACCTATGTGTGCATATTTCATTATGATGGCATCCTAAACTATCTTTGTTACACCACCGACAATTTTGCAAGTAATTATTATTATTATTACTATTATTATTATTGCTAATATTATTATTGTTATTATTTGCTTAATGTAATTACAATTATTTGGAGACGTGTCAAGTAACCCATTGGCATTAACAAAAGAGAGCAATGTATTAGTTTTAATATCTCCTAACATATTTAAATCATTCAGATTTTACTGCTATGCTTGCGGCTGCCAATATTCCAGTGATTTCAGCTATTTCTCTTATGAAGCAAAATTTAATGTCGCTAAGAGGATTTATATTTGTTATTCATTCAATAAATTCGTCAGTTAGTTTATGTGTTAAAGTTTATATATAGTAACATTTGTAACTGAATCCGACAATCACAAATAACTGTTTGGATTGTAACTACTTTTTAGCATAATTAGAATGAAGCCTAACGATTTTTTATATGTTTTGATGGCAGTTTATTTTCCAATTATTAATTGGTTATCAATTTACATGACAGATTATTTGGTTACGCTGAAGTAATGAATACCTATTTCATTATCTTAGTAAACGTATAGGCACCCGTGCATAAACCAATTGTCGGCAATTGTATTCGTAGATTTTTACTTGAATATGTCGCATATATCTATAGAGTTAGTAAGGGAGAAACCAACTCTCAGAAATTCAGACTAACAACAATATTTATTTCTATTAATATACGCTAGTTATAACATCGAATTTATTATGTGACATATCGATGTTAGGTTTATGAATGAATCAATTCATCAGTTCACAGAGTTCTTTCATTATCGCGCACCTGAGCTGCCAAATTTGCTTATCTCAGCTTCTCGCATTTCTCAGATGACCTTGGTCATTGGCGACGCCAGCATATACTTTTTGCTTGATTTGTGTATACCATATTATAATACTCGCCTTTCAGATTGATATTACTGAAATATGTGTTATTTGTATAATAGTATTACAGTTTTAGAATATTCTAATTTACGATGTGGCGCTCAATTAAATTTGTTTAAATGAATAATATAAATCAAGTCATCGTTCGGTCCTCCATTAGAAAATACGATAAGAGTAACTTCTTTTCAATTTTACGTCATTTATTTGTCACACTTCTATCTAGGAATTATTGTACAGCTAGTTTATTTGTTTCTTATTCGAGTAATTTAGTATTCAGCACTGACACTGATAAGTGATAATAGTTTTGAAAAACCATAGCTGTAAAATTTATTTTGTAATATTGTATCGATTGTATCGATTTCGGCAGTCCTGAAATTCAATTTTTGTAAAATATCTCAAATGATCGTAAATTGGCAAGAATTCCCGGCATTTCACAACAGACGCCGAACCGCCCCCCCCCCTTTTTTTTAACTGATAAGGAGTTTTCTCTAGGGCGGGCGTTAGGACTTTAAAACAATGTTCCTTTTTGGTCCGTTTTTTCATGACATTCGAAATATTTCAGAAGCATTTGACTGTAAATTATTATTAGCCAGAACGGCTCCTGTACTCATGGCTGTAGTAAAACGGCCTTGCAGTTTTTGCAGTTATCCTATTCTGAAATTACATTGATTAGTTTTGGATTCGTATCGGCTGGATGAATAGACAATTTTAATTTTCTTCGTTTTTCCGGTGCATTTCCATTTAACTGAAGCATTTATCCGATCTGAAATTAAAGGATGAACATTTGTGTGTGTGTTTTTTTTTTTTGACGTATTTTATTGTAATAAAGACAATAAGGCAATGTTAATTGTTTGTTTGCTAGCACAATGGCTCGCTTCTCTGCTCGGAATTTGCTGAGATGACATCCATTCTCCAGCATCTTGTTGAGCAGTTAAGTAGCTCTTCCGCAAAAAAACACAAAAAAGTTATATAATCGATTAAAGAGTATGACGACAATGGAAAATTGTTAATTTAATACCTTATTTAAAATTATTTATCCTGCTGTTAAGTTAACTTGCGTTCAAAGACATATGTACCAATGAAACTTATCCAGGTTGACTAATTAGTTTGTACTTATAATGTGGTTAACTTCCATACCACAGAAAATACCCTTCCTAGGAGGCTCACAAAACCTTAAGTCGTAGGCAAATGTTGATTAATATTTATATCAATAAAGCAGAAACTGTTTCACTCACTTTTCTTTACACTTATTTAAGCTGCTGTTAAGTTAACCTGTATTCTAGCAGGACATGTGTGTCGATTAAAGCTTATATCGACGGTATTGGAGAATGGTAGAACGTGGTTAGAGCTTATACCACAGAAAGTAAATATGTTGATTACAGCTTATATAAACAAATCTGGAAATCTGGTTTATTCACTTTTTTTTTTTTTTTCCCTTTACGAGTAGTAATCTGCTGTTAATTTAACCATTTGTATTTAACAGATGTGTGTCGATTGAAGCTTATATCGACGGCACTCGATTAATTAGTATGTAAAATGTGGTTAAAGCTTATACTACAGAAAGTACCTTTTTGTAGACGTCGAAATTCTTTAGGGGAAACAGGAGGCAAATGTTGATTAAAGGTTATGTCAACAATCCATGGATTGGTCCACCCATACCACAATCATTTACAATTATTTAACTGCTGGTAAGTTGACCTGCTTTCTAACAGGATGTATGTGTCGATTGAAGCTTATATCGGCGATACTGGATTGGTGTTTGGGATGTGGTTAAAGCTTATACCACAAAAAAAAAAAAAAATTGGCACTTCTTAAGAAGGCCGAGCATTATCAAGATTAGAACCATCACTCATAGTAACCTGCTATTAAGTTCACTTACCTTCTAACAGGATATATGTATCGAGTAAACTAATATCTACGTTTCAGGATTAGTTTGTATGTAGGATGTGGTTAAAGCTTATACCACAAAAAAAATTTGGCACTTCTTAAGAAGGCCGAGCATTGTCACGATTAGAACCATCATTCATAGTAACCTGCTGTTAAGTTCACCTGCCTTCTAACAGGATATATGTATCGAGTAAACTAATATCTACGTTTCTGGATTAGTTTGTATGTAGGATGTGGTTAAAGCTTATACCACAAAAAAAATTTGGCACTTCTTAAGAAGGCCGAGCATTGTCACGATTAGAACCATCACTCATAGTATCCTGCTTTAAGTTCACCTGCCTTCTAACAGGATATATGTATCGAGTAAACTAATATCTACGTTTCTGGATTAGTTTGTGCACGGAAACATAAAGTAGTGATACTATACAGAGTGTTCAAATTTGGAAAAGACTGTAAGTGAAATATAATTAAAGAAATACACAAAAAGAATATGAAGTACTGATAAGTTTACCAGGTCAACGGTGGGTAATAGCTGGCAATTTCATTTGTTTGCTATTAAAACTAACCAATGCCGCTGAAGATATGGATATATTTTATTTTAACAAAGAATTCAGCGAGAAATGTGATAAAACTGATTGGTATCGATCTTCAACCTCCCCCGGTGTTTACAATGTATTCAAACATCGTATATATAACATACAAGTTGCTGAATTTACAGATTTATCGCATGGGGTGTCTCTGAGCGACGCAATTTTCGAAATGCTGTACTGCTTCGCGTGTGTCTTGGTTAGAAAAGCGTTACATTTAAAAAGCGCTTGGTCCTTGGTCCTGTGAAATTTGGTACTACTTCCCGACAAGAAAAATTTAATCAGCGTCTTCAACAACCGATCATCACTCAACCCAAAACACTGTTCCTAATAGCTTATGAATGTAAACATAAAATTCAATAAAAGTATAATTAAGGTAATAATGTTGTTTTATTGTATCCACTTTCAATTCATATGGCATTTGTAATAAGATAGTATTAAACGATCAAATAAAAACACACATTTTTATAATTCGTTTCTTATTATATAACTGTTACATTCTTTACAATAAATCAAAGGCCAGATCCGTTGCTAGACTTTCCTGGTTAATAATTTTCAATGCGGTGGCTTATTTTAAAATTTATATAGTATATCTTTTCAATCGAAATAGGTATATTAACCCCACTATTTTTGATAACCAAAAAATCAATAGATTAAATATAAATCTAATTTAAATTTCGTTAATTTGTACCTAATAATCAATTTTATTAGATAATAACGAGTAACAAAGTTCTCCTGGGGCCTTCACGAACCTCGATATTTTTGCTTCATTCTCTTTTGTGAATAGAGTTCATCGACCACCAGGAGAGGGCATTGTTTGTGTCGCTGATAGCCGGTCTATTTTTAAAAATTTCAACAAAAATAAAATTAGGCAGTTGCAAACTATAATATTTCACCATTTTATGCAAATATTCAATAATTTGATAGAAAATCATTTTTAGAGAATTTTTATGTTCTAAATTATTCGTAATTTTCTACGTTAGTTAGGAATTTTAGATTGTATAAATAAATCTACCTAACTACATAGTTTCAATTAATAGTAATACATATGCCCTCTGGGGTCTACTCTAATGTTTGCGAGTTTTCATATATCCCGTGTTAGAATTACTGACAAATAATGAATAAAATGTATACGAATGAATACTTAGCTGAGACCATGTATATATCACATTTTATTTATTAACAGAGAAAAGTTTTCTGTACTTCTTTTCATTTTTGCTATTTTTGTGACGTGATTAAATCCAAAAAGTCACTTCTAACCCCGCCAGCTTCGCTGTCATATTCGAAATGTCAAAGGTTGGTTAAATGAGGATAAGAAAAATAGCGCGTGGTGAGATTTGTTTTGAAGGATGTTGATAATATTGACAATATCTTTAGATTTGACGCACGACGTTGATATTGTCGTAATATATTCGAATTTCTTGAATATTGTCTAAAATATTGGAATTTCTTGAATATTATTAGATGTAATGCATTGAAAATAACTAGATCGCATAGTGTACAGGCAGCGGATGTAACATTAGATTTCCGTTGCCTGTGCAATCCATCACATACCTATTGGCGTTTTTCTACAAGGCATTGCACTAGCAATGAACTGCACATTGCTGAGTCAGGAAGAACGCGGATAGATATTGATGGAAAAATGCGGAGAAGAATCAATTGTTGTCAAGCCTCCGTAAGGAGAGTTAAAAGTTGTGTTACCCGGAAGGGCAGATTAGTTAGTCAATCGTGAGTAAGCCTCCGGAAGGAGATCAATCGTTAGTTAGGCTCCGCAGGGAGGAATAAAAGAAGAGAAAAGTCCCGAAAGGGCGAAAACAGAAAATAGTTGCCTCTTTTCGGCCGGCAGGCGGGAATTCAGCCATCATCCAAGGATGAGGGGAATATTTATGTAAGTACCTTTTGTCAATATATATATATTTTTTTACGGCTAATTTGGGTATTATTTTCTGGTGTGTGTGTGTGTGTGTGTAACCCTACCACCCTCTTTACGACGTTAAGAGGACCGACCTGGCCTCTTGCAAATTTAAGTCGAGCACCAAGCTAGTACCCCGATAAAAAGGGGCGCGCACCCTGGGCTCGACAATATGTTATAAAAAGACTTTCTCTAATCACTTAATTTCTAGTTATTCTCAAATTGTGAGCTCAACAACAAATTAACATAAACGTAAGTTCTGTTAATTGATCATAGCATATCTAAATATTTTTATATGGATTTAAGCAACTTAAACAGCATGTCACTTTTAGAAACAAATCCAAGCATAAAATTGGCGGATATACCGACGAATATTAAAATGCCCATTTTATCCGCAAAGCTAGTAAATACTCAATACGGAGAAACTGTTTAGCTGGAATTTGGTGACTGACATTTCTACCGAAAAGAATCATCCCATTTATGCGGAGTAATTTGGATTCTTTTTCCAATCATACATATAGCCTAGTGTTCAAAGGCTTGAAAGTTGTGAATAAGACATCGCTGGGAACATCGTTTGAATTTGTTGCAAATGAAGCCGATGAGGAAACTGAACGTAAGTAATTTTTATGCATTTCGAAGACTTTTTACTAAGGGTTATTTTCTTAATTTTAATAAGTTCACAACAATGGTAATTGTTAGGTATTACACATATTTTATATAATAAATGAATATTATTGTGAAATAATAATATAGAAATATTACACTTCTGTTCTTACTTTATTAATGTTTTATATACTTTTTTATGTGCACTTCCTATGGACATGTATATAGCGCCGTCCGAAGGATTGTACTGTGAACCATTAAGTAGTAAACGTCTCAAATTAGATGTGTATTTTATTTCATCGAAGTTATTTAAATAATAATAAAATTGATGAGTATTTCTCGAAAGTACGTAACAGTAATCATGATTCAGAGGTGTGCTTGAGGGATCCTCCACAGCGAGCTGAGCAGTAGTAAATTGGTATGTATAAATGCAATGCACTATTTATAAAAATATTTAATATGTAACAATTTTTTTTATAAAAGTATACTCATACACAACTATTACAACACCAAGAGTACAAACGCTCGGGTATACAAGTTTGAAAGAAGTGTGTGATCACATATGATAATGGATCAATGTAATTTAAGTGATGAAATTGTTAAAAAGTTTGTAATGTTACAAACATTTTAAGAGAAAGTAAAACTATAATAGGAAAGGAAAAGTGGCTAAAATATAAACAACATTTAAATTTGCTTTACCGACGATTAAAACATTCCGAATCCATCAGTGTGCGTAGAAAAATCCACACAAATATTGGTCATTTAAAAAAATTAAGTTTTGTTAAACAATTTTAGGGTATGCGGGGCGGGGGTTGGGGGTAAAAGATGTTCTAGTCAAATAGGCTGATCTTAAGGCAGCATATGCAGGTCGTATACGGTCATGTTTAATTATTAGTGTAAAACATAAAGATATACGCCAGCTTTTTTATGTTGGCTTTTTTCTTTTTAAGTCTCGAATAAATAACAATTTAAGAAACATGTAATTCCTATAATGAAAGTGAATGCACTTCTGTGGTAAAATTTATTAAAAATAATGCCGATTCTCAAATAATTGAAAATAAATATTTCAAGACAAGAAATGTTCCTATTGATATTAGCACAGATTTGAAAATTTAACTTTTAAATAAACTTGAAGAGTTTCAACAGCGCTATAGTGGGTGGGCTTTATATAAAATCGAGAGTTTAGAAATAAATATTAATAAGGTAGAAATGGCCAGTGGACTGTCATTTATTAGACTTCCCGAGACGATTGCTAAAAAACGTGCATATATTAACGTAAAAAAATGATAATGCATGCTTTGCTTGGTCAATAGTTTCAGCCTTATATCCAGCAACCAAGAACTCTGATAGAACGTCTTCATTTTCACACTACTCGCAAATTTTAAATTTGGAAAGTACTGAATTGCCAAGGACATTATACCAATTACCTAAATTTGAAAAAAATAAAAAACAATATATCCGTCAACACATACCAATTAAAATTATTTGGAAAACATTTCAACACAGAGCCGGCTCGAATAACTAAAAAAATGTAAATTATTATTGATTCAAGATAATTTGAAGATTATCAAAAATGTCTAGAGGATAAAACTGAAATATCAGAACTCAGCGGTCTATATAATCTTATTGACATAATGTTTACTCGGTGGAGCAAACTAAAATTGCTTTAAGCCCTTATGATGATAAACGATATCTTTTGAGATACTACTGACACATTACCTTGGGGACATTACTCACTTATAAGAGAATAATTTTTATGTTTTTAGTTCAAACCACAAACACACAAGCTTTAAATTATGAACTTATTGCCAACCCACGTTAATTACATCAGCCAGCCATTTCTTATAAATATTCTTAGCGAGTCAAAAAAGGCGGAGTTTAAAGTTGCACTCGAAGTGTTAAATATAAACATGACTAATAATAAATGTATTACAGGTGATTTTGCAACATATTTAGTTGACCAAACAGTAGAATATATGATACGATTATTTATGTAGAGAACTCTGACCGACTTTCATACACAATGAAAATTCCAACAAAACATTTTTTCTTCAGCAATGAATTATCAATGAGACGTGTGTTGGAAAGTTTGATTGTAATTATGAAGATTTTGTATTTAATATCTTTAAAAAAATTGATTTAGAAGTATGTAAAGTAGGTATATAAATTAATGGGTGTGATGAATTAAGAATAATAAAATTTTCACAAAATTATAATCTATTCGCTAAAATAAGAGCCGATCTATTTATAAAATACGCCTTACACTTAGGCTGGCATGATAGATATGCACATACTAATCTAATCTAATCCAAAAAAACTTAGCTTAATAACGTATACAGCTGTATGTAAAAATCAACCTAATATTGAATTGATTTGTAATTATACTTAAAAAGTCTAATGTAAAAAATACGATTTCATTTGAAGATTGTCCAGAGTATAAAACTGAAATATCAGAACTCAACGGTCTATACAATCTTATTGACATAATGTTTATTCGGTGGAGCAAACTAAAATTGCTTTAAGCCCTTATGATAAACGATATGTTTTGAGACACTATTGACACATTACCTTGGGGACATTACTCAATTATAAAAGAATAATTTTTATGTTTTTAGTTGAAACCATAAACACAAGCTTTAAATTATAGACTTATTGCCAACCCACGTTAATTACATCAGCCAGCCATTTCTTATGAATATTCTTAGAGAGTCAAAAAAGGCGGCGTTTAAAGTTGCACTCTCGAAGTGCTAAATATAAACATGAGTGATACTAAATGTTGTATTGCAGGTGGTTTTGCAACATATTTAGTTGACCGAACAGTAGAATATATGATACGGTTATTTATGTAGAGAACTTAGACCGACTTTCATACACAATGAAATTTCCAACAAAACATTTAACAACGTTAATAACTCGTGTTAGTCTATAGTTTCTACACATTTCCCTTGCAATAATAAATTTTAATTAACTGCGTCTTATAAAAATCACGTTGTTTACACGATCGTTCGGTCATTTGATAAGGGTAAAATACATAAAAAAAATTGAGATCATGCGTTTTTTGTGAATATCATTTAACCATTTACGTTAATTCACAACTAAATAAATAAATTACAAAAACATTCTTATTAAATCTTATTCTTGTAAAACATTTATAGACATAAGTTAGTGCTTGTGTTATGAGTTAATGTGAGTTAATTAGTGCATTTTTGCTTTTTATAAAATATATAATTTCTGATTATATTTCAGTAATGTCAACTTAGATTTAAATACTGGCTGTGGGGTGTGCAAAGATAATCTCTGTACCTGTTCATCCAACGAGTAAGTACTATTTAATGTTTCACTTATTTATAAATTTCAATATGAATTTTTTACTAGAACTTGGAGATCGGCATCCGTGTTGAAGGATGATGGTGGCAACACACCCACCACCTTGGTCAACACCTGCGAGGTGTGCAAAGATGATCCCTCATCATCAAAACAACGTTATCGACTCCTTATCAACTCATGTTTATAATTTTTACATATTTCACTCGCAATAATAAATTTTAATTAACTACGTCTTATTGAAATCACGTTATTTGCACGATCGTTCGGTCATCTGATAAGCATAAAATGAATAACAAAAATTAATTGGGAACATGCGCTTTTTTGTGAATATCATTTACCATTTACGTCAATTCATAACTAAATTAATTAATTACAAAAACTTCTTATTAAATCTTATTCTTGTAAAACATTACTAGAAGTAGAAGTGCTTGTGTTATGGATAGGTGAAATGTGAGTTAATTAGTGCATTTTTGTTTTTTATTAAATATATAATTTCTGATTATATTTCAGTAATATGAACTTAATAATTACTGACTGTGAGGTGTGTGAAGATAATTTCTGTACCTGCTTAATTAACGAGTAAGTACCATTTAATATTTCACATATTTATAAATTTCAATAAAAAATTTTTACTAGAACTCGGAGATCGGTATCAATTTTGGAGGACGATGGAGGCAACACACCCACCGCCCTGGCCAGCACCTGTGAGGTGTGTACAGATGATCTCTGCACCTGTCCGTTCAACGAGTAAGTACTATTTAATGTTTCACCTATTTATAAATTTCAAAATAAATTTTTACTAGAACTTGGAAATCAGCATCTGATTTTAACATGCTGGATGATGGTTCAGACATCGTCACACCCACAACCCAGCAGGCAGGAGAGCATAGGTAATTAGTTTCTACTCTATATCATTAATACATAAACTTTAATTTATTCTTTTATGTTAGTCTACTGGATGACCAACTGTCGGTATCAATGTTGGAGGACGATGGGGGCAACAGACCCACCGCCCTGGCCAGCACCTGTGAGGTGTGTGCAGATGATCTCTGCACCTGCCCGTTCGACGAGTAAGTACTATTTCACATATGTATAAATTTCAAAGTGAATTTTTACTAGAACTTGGAAATCACCATCTGATTTTAACATGCTGGATGATGGTTCAGACATCGTCACACCCACAACCCAGCAGGCAGGGGAGCATAGGTAATTAGTTTCTACTCTATAACATTAATACATAAACTTTAATTTATTCGTTTATGTTATAGTGTAATGGATGACCAACTGCCATCCTCATCCTCCACATACCCAGCTTGGTGGCGGTGGGAATGGTAATTAGTTTCCTCAACATTAATACACACATTTTAAATTATTTTTTCTCTTATAGTACGCCTGATGGTGGTGGACGAACTACTATCACCATGGGAGCTGATATCATCACCACCGCCATCACCTTTCAAATTTGAATGGGAAAAGTTGCCATGGCCGCCAGCACCATGGGAAGACAGGTAACTAGTTTCTACAATAGCTAATAACTTTTTATTTCATAAAATTATTTTTTCTGTATGTGGCCGGAGGAGGAGGTGGACATGAACCAAACACCACCCACAGCAATAGAATCAAGGTACCTAGAATATTATTTTTATCTTATAATAAATTGCTAATTAGAAAATTATTGACATTATTTCTCATAAAATTACTCTCTTCTATTATAGCACAAGTATGATCTCGCATCGGCTACCACCACCAACATCACTGGATGAGGATCATCCACCTCCACTACCCCGCCCACATACTGATGACAGACAAGGCCGATTAAATTTCAAAATAATAAATTTTAATATTGTTATTAAAGAGAAATAAATATATATACCGTATTTTGATGTTTCATTTGTTAAATAAAGAGAGAACCATTTTGCTATTACATTTCTTTGCATTAAACTACCTTTTCCCCACCCCCAAACCAGAGTCCCCCACCCGCAATCAGGGTCCCTCATGCCGCCATCTGCTTTCCACCAATCACCGCCCACTTTCCTATACCTACAACCACACCCCCACCGCTCTTACCTATCTCAGGTGAGCTCTTCACCAGGTGCACCACACCCAGGTACGCTCTTCAGCAGGTGCACACATACCTTCTCTTCACCACCCTCTGGACATTGACTACCACCTCTCGTGGTCACTTCTGATGGACACATGCCATCCACTTCTTCTCCCATGTTAATTTCCCCATGTGAGCTGGTACTCCTATAGCTTATCTGCTCACCTGTCCATTCAAAGAGTAGGGCCAACGCCTCCCCCACCCTTCAGAAATATCAAAAGCATATTGCTGTGTCGTTCTAACAGGGTGTAACATCATCTCAGTCGATGTTGCTCTCACTTCCAGGGTTTTAACCAAGGTTAAGTGTAAGAGTAGCCTATGGCTAAACTTCGCCTTAATAAATACGTTTTATTATTATTATTATTTAACACCCGCCCTGAAAGACCAACCACCCAGGATGTCTGGCCCCCTGCCCACCAAGAAGCATAAGTGCCCTTCACGCTTATCCAGAGACGCCAGACGAGCATGTCGCGAAAACTAACTAATTACATGTAACTAGATTTAAGACCGTTAACTATGTCGGGTGCATGAATTGCATGATACACGTTAATGGAGTTGCCTAGACTTAAGGATTATAGAAAAGAAATTAATGAAAAATAAGCAAAATATAGAGAAATTAAAAGAAAGTACGTCACCATGTCACCTCCTCGTGGTGGGGACGGATAACGAAGCGGGAGTCACACCTAAAGGCTGGAATAAAAATCCGTCGTACGGCTAAGTACATGGTGATGAGCAATTCCAAGCAGGATATAAGATTAGGTGTTCTGTCGAGAAGAAGCAAGCTCGTAAATGAGGAAAAAAATGTCCCTACCCACTATCTTCCACGTCAGCTTAAAACCGTCGATATCTGCTTAAAACTGTCGACTGTTTAAAATATTTTGTCAGCTTAAGTTATTCGGTCTGTTACTGTATACGACCCATTAGGAAAAGAACCCAAAAAACCATGGGTGCTTAGGTACAAACACAGCATTAGAGAAATGTATGAGAGTTGACGTAGAGAATATTACACTACAATTCGGTATAAGACTCAAAAGCAGCAGCGACAAGGTTGTTATAACCAGCTGCACACTTGAATTTTAAAAATATCCCAATTTTATAAATGGGCAGTCTTCCATAGATTTCAGCAACAATTCATGTCGGCGTAAATTACCGACGATAGCTTATAATCTTCGACGTCAGCTTAAAACTATTGACTTTAGCTTAAATTTCTCGTGGTTCGCTTAAAACCCTCGATGTCTGCTTAAATCCTCGATGTCTACTTATAACTGTCGATGACTGCTTAAAATCTTCAATGTCAGCTTAAATTATCCGTTGTCTGGTACCCTCCAGGAAGATTACTGTATATTACACATTAGGAAAAGAACCTATGGACACTTGGAGCTTAGTCTGACAATACTAAAGGCGCCATAGCAGTTGTTTAAGATAAGAAGTGCTGCTGAATCAACAATCAGAAAAACGTTTGAGATTTAATGCAGAGAATATTACATTCTACATTTCGGTTAGGCTCAAAAATTAGTATTAAAAAATATCGCAATTTTATAAATGGGCACTGTTTTCTATAGATTTCAGCAACAATTTGTCGGCATATATTACTGATGACAGCTTATAATCTTTGACGTCAGTTTAAAACCATCGACTTTAGTTCAAATTTCTTGTAGTTCGCTTAAAACCCTCAATGTCTGCTTAAACCTTCGATGCCTGCTTAAACCCTCGATGCCTGCTTAAACCCTCGATGCCTGCTTAAAACCCTCGATGTCTGCTTAAACCCCCGATGTCTGCTCAAAACTGTCGATGACTGTTTAAAATACTCAATGTCGGCCTATATTATCCGTTGTCTGCTACTCTTCGGGAATCTTACTGTAATATTACACATTAGGAAAAGTACCCAAAAAACTGACATAAAACTAAAGGCATCATAGCAGTCTTTTTAGGTGCTGCTGAATCTATAAATACAGTATTAAAAAAATGTTTGCGAATTGACGTAGAGAATATTACACTCTACATTTCGGTATAACACTCAAAAAAGAGCAATGGCAACATTGTTATAACCAGCAGCACATTGGAATTAAGAAATATTCCAACCTTATAAATACGTACTTATGTGCAATAAAATTGGGGACACCAAATATTATATAGTGTAAACTTTACTTACTTTACCAATATTGTTTCCATAGTAACAAAGATGCATTTGTCATAATAAATACTTGCTAATTTACTTATGTCAAAATGCCGCGTCATTTAGATGATCACATAAAAAATCGAATAATGTGCCGAATAGAAGATGGTTGGTCTATAAGAGAAATTGCAGTTTCATTGCGCAAGGCTTGCTAAAGTTGCTAAAAATTTTTCTGGCTCTCGATCAACAGCGTGCCGAAGAATTAATCGTCAAATTTGCTAAACCAAGTAGCGGCTAAAAAACAGCGAATAACTGAAGAAAATAGGCAGTCACGTATCATATTTGCATTAAATTATATTTACAGAGTTGTGGCATTCTGGAAAAAAGTAATATTTACAGACGAAAAGATATTTCAGTCAACCCATGATGGGCATATTCGTATTTATAGACCTCGAAACATGTGAGCGGAGCCCGAAGATGTGGACGATTCAGTGTGAATGTATGGGCATGGATTAGTTATAACGGAATGAGAACTTGTTGGAAAATTGATGGAAGATTGGTTTCAGAAAATGATATACAGATACTGGAAACTATAATGATGCCATCGGTGGAACAATTATATCTAAATAACGATTTCATTTTCCAACAAGACAATAGTCCTGTTCATACTTCAAATATTGTAAAGCTTGGCTTTAGAACAATAATATTGACACATTACTATGGGTTGCAAATAGTCCGGACATTAACCATGTGGAAAATATATTGGGTATTATAACCAAAAGTATTTACAAAAGAAATTTTCAACCTCAAAATTCAGAGGAATTATGGAATACAATTGAAAACGCTTGGGAGGAATTGGCCACTGATGAAGTTTGTAAAAGTAAATAATTCTGTTCCTCAGCGGTTATATGAAGTCAGTTTGAAACCATCGACTTCAGCTTAAAATTCTCGTAGTTCGTTTAAAACCTGCGATGTCTGCTTAAAACCCTCGATGCCTGCTTAAACTCTCGATGTCTGCTAATTATGTTATTGACAATTGTGGTTAGGTATTTTTATCTTTTGATAAAGAATATCAATTTCTTATAATATTTATTACAATTTTTCTAATATGAAAATAACATGTTTATCAATGACCACAAGCTGATAATAGTCTAATATAAAAAAACCAGTTTGTGATCAAACAGAGTATTCTACACTGCCAACTTGAATAAACTACTGGTAATTACGAAGTCTTTCTTTGAAAAAGTTCCACAAACTTATTTGGCGCAGTCGGTAGGATTAGTGCCCTTTTGGCTTTCCAGTGCATTGCGTCGCCCACCGGAGCAGATCCTGTCTGAATAACAAGATACCCGGAGGTCCAAGTCAAGAGGTTGATTTCAATCATTAACTACTTTTCCATCAACGAATCCAGACAAGTAAGTTACTCAGTTCCCTTTTTATTATTCCCTGACTTGTGTAGTCTCTCAAAAATTGATAGAAAGTCACCGAAAAGAAGCTCTTTTGTGATCCTTTCTTTCATTCAGTTCATCGAGAACATTAGAAATTAAGTTACTGAATATAGTGTTCATTTTGAAACTATATTACAGGGAAGAGTCAGATTCTCAACCCTTAATTAAGATACATGTCAATTCCTAATTTAACCAACGATATTTTACCAGACACTTCTTCAGGCGAAGAAATTGTCACATACTCAGCCAATTCACATTCAATTAAAACCATGTTTTAAATTTTGACAATCTTTAGAAATAATGGCTCAACCAGGTATTAACTATCAACTTTTACGTATGTATATAGATTCATTTAGACCATTTGATGGAGATTTTTTCGCGTTAAATGATTTTATTTCGGCATGTGATAATTTGGAAAGACACTATGCTAGACCAGCAGATTCACAAGAAAACATAATTTAAAATGCATTTTTACTCCAAAACGTCAAATCAAAATTTCAAGGTAGAGCTACAATGGTTGTAGGCTCCCGATTCGATCTAAACTCTTGGGCCGATATTAAGAGTTTATTAATTGTACAATTTTCAGACCCACGATCAATAATTAATTTAGAACATGATTTAAGACGAATCACGAAAAAATCTAATGAATCACTATTAGAATTAGGTACAAAAATTCAAAATTTACAAAGTTTATTGTTAGTAAAATTAGGCCGATCAACTAAACATAATGATATTGGAAAAAATGTTTACAGTAAAATATACCAACAGCTAGCACTCGACACTTATACACACAATTTACAGCAAAATTTACAAATTATGATTCGATTATCAAATTTTACTACCTTAGAAGAAGCCATAACTCTTTTTTCACGTGAAGAACAATTTTCTAAAAATTCTAACCTCATTTTCAAAAACACTGTCACAACAATCAATATTTATACCCTCCAATAATTTTCATAAGGGCCAATTTTCATCACAACCCAATATTTTTCAAAAAACTCAGTTTCCATCACAGCCAATAAATATTCAACCACGCAATACTAGATTCCCAACTAATCAACAAGTTTTCGGAAAACAACAAAACGCCTTTAAACCTCAAACTCAAAATCAAAACTATTTTCAAAAAACGCAACAGACGCCTATGTCCGGTGTATCAATACAACCGAGATATAATAAACCAATCATCTACCCACAAAAATATAATAATCAAAATGTTCAACCCAAGCCTAATAGTCAAATAAGACGTGAATTCCCTTGGTCCAGACAAAATAATACACCTAAGTACACCTCCCAGGAATTACATCATTCGGAATTAGACCCAACACCTAATAGTTATATTACATTCCCGTATCCAGACGATAATTTCACTGATTTTCCTAATACAAATACAAATATTCAAGTTCTTGGAAACGAATATAGTGTTGAAGAACTAATGGAAATTCAAACTAGACATGAACCTAACCTCGAAGAACAAGCAGAATCCCAAGCTATAAACGAGGAATATGATGAAGGTTTAGAACAGAATATATCTGAACCTGTAAATTTTCAGAATTAGCCTCGGAAAAAATTATAGGACTTAATTCAGTCATAACACCATGTAGTTTACCTTATATTCAAATTGAAAATCCACCTATGCGACTCTTAATAGATACTGGTTGTTCAAAAACTATAATACGTCCCTATGTAATTCAAACATTTTTCCCAGACTGTATATATACTGATACGACGAAAATAAAGACATGCCATGGACAGACAGGCATACAATTTAAAGCCGAAATTCCAGCATTTGACGAATTTAATGTAAACACTACATTAAATGTATTAGTTTACGACTTTCATGATTTTTATGATGGACTAATAGGATCTGAAGATATTTCCAGATTAAATCTTCACCTAGACCCTAGAAATCAAATCTTATATAAAGATTTTGCAACTATTCCCTATTATTTACGAGCACCTAATGAAACTTCATAAACTTATGAAATTAACTCACATGAAATTTTAATAAAGAAAATTACTGTAGATATATTATATGGGGAAATCTTAATCCCATCATATTCAAATGGCGCAATTAATATCCCTGAAACCGTTACAATAGCAAAAAATGGTTTAGCCACTGTAGAACTACATAACATATCAGAGCAATCAATGCAAGTACATTTCAATGAACCTCTAAACGTGTTACCTTTCAAGATTTTGAATCTTTTACCCCTCACATTCGTCCCTTGAATAAATCTAAAAATCAGATTAACATATCTAAGATTATTCGCTCTGACCATCTTAATTTTGAAGAACGATCCTTATTAATTCCACTCTTGAAAAAACAGTCTAATGTGTTATATTTTCCTGAAAATAAACTTAGCTTTGCCAATCAAATAAAACATGAAATAATAACTCGTGACGAAGACCCTATTTTCACAAAGTCTTATCGATATCCTTTCATTCATAAACAAGAAGTTCAAAAACAAATCAGTAAAATGGTATCATTCGTCCTTCAACGTCCCCTTATTCTTCACCTATATGGATAGTACCAAAAAAACGATGCTACTGGTCAACGTAAATGGCGCATAGTAGTTGATTATAGGAAAATCAACGAAAAAACCATTACAGATAGATACCCTCTCCCTAATATCACAGATATATTAGATACACTAGGACGTTGTAACTATTTCACAACAATCGATCTTGCCTCAGGTTTCCATCAAATCGAAATGCATCCCAATTCAATACACAAAACTGCTTTTAATGTTGAAAATGGACAACACGAATACTTGAGAATGCCTTTGGTCTAAAAAATGCACCTTCAACCTTTCAACGTGTAATGGATAATGTACTTAAGGAACTTCAAAACAAAATATGCCTAGTTTATATGGATGATATAATCATCTTTTGTACATCTCTTCAACAACACATTCAAAATTTGGATCTTGTGTTTAAAGCACTTGAAAACTCTAATTTAAAAATACAGTTAGACAAATCTGAATTCGGTAGGATGTAAATCGGTAGAATTGGTAGGACACATTATTACACCTGAAGGAGAAAAACCCAATCCAAAGAAAATCGAAGCTATAAAAAAATTTCCAATTCCTAAAACAGCGAAAGAAATTAAATCTTTTCTTGGTCTTCTAGGATATTATCGAAAGTTTATTCCAAATTTCGCACAAATAACCAAACCCTAAAAAAGGACCAGAAAATTACTCTTTCAAATGACTACGTAAATTGCTTTCATACTCGCAAAACATTACTGCAAAATGAACCAATACTCGCGTACCCCGATTTTTCACAACCTTTTATACTAAAATGCGATGCTAGCAAATACGCTATTGGATCAGTGTTATCTCAAAACGGACACGCTATCTCTTATTACTCCAGAACTCTAAATCCCGCAGAAATTAATTACTCAACTATAGAGAAAGAATTACTCAGCTGCATGGACAGTTGTAAATTTTATCGCCCATATCTTTTCGGAAATCACTTTACTATCATGACAGATCATCAACCTATTCAATGGTTGTTTAATCTAAAAAATCCTAACTCTCGTTTAATACGATGGAGACTTAGATTAGACGAATATGATTACGAAATCAAATATAAAAAAGGCAAACATAACGTAAATGCTGATTGTCTCTCACGACCCCCTATACAAGAACTCAACGCTATAGACAATGACGACGCAGATTTCATGTTAGCAATTCCCTCAGACTTACAGTCAATTCTAGACACTTTACCGGAACCTAACCCAGATATAATACAAGAATTGATAAACGATATAGATGAAAATACATTTGCAGAAAATAAAAACAACATTGACGACAACAATAAAGTTCATACTTCTCTTTCTAATCCAACATTGACTATGCCTTATGCAAAATCTTCTTTAAATATATATAAACATCAATACATAATAAAAGAAAGTGATACTGATATAGTTAACTCACATATTATGGAAAATCCATTTAAAAATTATAACAGACATATAATCACTCTAAAATCCCGAAGTTCGGATGAAGAAGTCTTCAACTTCTTAAAACAATTCTTAGTTTTGGGTAAAACATTTCAACTTTGTTTTAAATTCCACGACGAAACGATTGAAAAGAAAATTATCAGAATTTTTCAAAAATATTTAAGACCGTACAAACAATTATCATGTATCATCTCTAACGACATCGAAGATATCAATAATGAAAATGAACAACAAAAAATCATTAAATACATGCATGAAGGTCAAACAATTCATCGAGGATGGAAGACAATTGAAAAATTAATTTCACGCAAGTATTACTGGCCTAATCTTAGAAAAACTATTGAAGAATATATACAAAATTGAAACATTTGTAAAATATGTAAATATGACAGACACCCCCAGAAAGTAAAATATCAACATATACCAGTACCACAAAAACCCCTAGACTTGATACATATAGATTTATTCTTTTTTCAAAATAATATCTTCTTAACGATAATTGACCCCTTTTCGAAACTTGGACAAATGTACCCTATTAAAGCAAAAACAGGTATTGAAGTTCAAAAAGGACTACTCACTTTTATTCAGCATTACGGAAAACCCTACAAAATCATTTGTGACCATGGAACAGAATTTAACAATACTAAGATCAAAGATTACTGTGAACTCCATAAAATATCATTACACTTCACTAGTATAGACGGTCATACATCTAATAGCCCAGTAGAACGTTTTCACTCTTCCTTAATTGATAGTTTACGTTGTTTAATACAAGAAAAACGAAATTTTCCATTAGACTATCTTGCGAAACTTGCAATTATTGGATATAATGAATCAATACATTCGTTAAGAAAACATACACCTTTTGAAATTACACTCGGTCATTTAAATAAACCTTCACCCTTTGAAATATCAGATGAGATTATTACAAGCGAATACATACAAGAACACAAAGAACTAACTCAAAAGGTATACGAACAAATTAGAATAAATCAAGTTTTGAATAAAGAAAAAATAATTGATAATGCTAATAAAAATCGTATACAACCACGCATATATATAAGAAAGCTGAAACTATCTATATTAAGAACCCAAATTCCACTCGTTCTAAAGCAGTACCTAAATTTTTCACTGCCATAGTTTTATCAGACAATGGACCCTCAGTTCCTAGAAATAAAGGTCAATATACAAAAAATCAAATTAGAAATACAAAAATCAAAATTAACGAAGAATTACAATCAGATTCAGATTCTGATAATGAACCCTTATCACAAATTAAAGAAAGATTACTAAACAAAAAACAGAAAATCTCAAATATTCCCACTATTGACGATTACGATTACACTATTCCCATAAACAAAGTAATTAAGATATAAATTTAAATAAATAAATATCCCTTTGTTACAGACTATCATGCACCACATAACCAGACTCCTACTGTTCCTTCTCCTACAATTTAATTTAGTATATTCCGATATTTCATTTGAAAATATTGATCATCCAACAGTATTTCTTAATCTTGGAAAGAAAGTAAGGAAGATTAATCATTATCCCTCATTTACAAATTAGACTTAGATACTATTTTTGAGGCCTACTTCGATCTAATAGTCATTTGTGGAAAGGTTAGAAAACTTGATCAAAATAATATAGAAATTGACGTAGCGCTCTTAAACCAAGAGGAAAATTTACATTTACTAACAAAACAAGAATATTTAAAGTTAAAACCAACAGGACGAACTAAAAGAGGATTATTTAATTTCGTAGGAAAAATTCAAAAAGATCTCTCTGGTTCAGCAACCGAATTTATGCTTTTATAAACTCATCGATATCTTTATCAGTACTTTCACATGGCCAACTAACGGTTATAATTATCAACTTCCTTCAACTTCAACCCACACTATCCGGTGTATGCAGACTTATCATTTTCATGCTTCCGTTACGCGGTCCGCGTATCATTTTTGTGTTTCCGTTACGATTCTTATTTCCTTGCGAAAAAATTAATTAACGACTGCTTTTTTACGGATGTCAGATTGCGGTTGGATGTCCTACATGAAAATTTATCAACGCTTGTCCACTATTGTTTCCTTGTGATATTATTTAATCAACTTTTATAAAGCTCCGATTGTAAATAAATTGGAAAGATCATCATATTACAGCTCAGTTTTGCATCACATTTTAAAGTGTAGGCTTATAAGTGCGAAGTAAGTCAATTAGTTTTTTGTTTATAACATATAAAATTTATATTATTCTTAGCTATTTAGAAATGGATGTGAATATGAGCAACGTGTTCTACAAGTGTGTTGGGGACATGTGTATATGCCCCTTTGAAAAGTATAATTTATTTCTTTTTTTGTTTTTATAATATAGAAAATTGTTATTATTTTTCAGCTATATAGAAATGATGTTATGCAAAAAATGTGACGGGGACTTGTGCATACGTCCTATTGAGGAGTAAGTACTTAATGTTTCTTATATTTATGATTTTAAGTACGATTTTTTACTAGAAGCTGGTGTGAGGCATCAAACTTTTATATGTTGGATGCAAGTCCACCGCCACCGCCGCCGTCACCGTCGTCGCTCCACCCAACGATATGGTATAGATTTTTTCACACAAAATTATTCTCAACTGCTATTAATTACCTTTTTCAGTGATTTAGAGACGACCCCACTCCATGATATAACCAACAGGTATACACCACCTGTAGATCCAGAGGCCTATTTCATGGAGAAGTGAGTAGCTTAATGTTTTATGTTCTTTAGTATTAAATTTAATTGTTTTTCAGCTTTTTGGGAGAGTACTGCATTCAATCACGTCACCCAACACGGTAGTTAGTATAATTATTGTTTTTCCATTTGCGTTTATCTCATAAAATTATTCTGTTATAGTGTGGAACCATCTTACTCCCCCACACCACCAGCCTGGCAGTCGCTCCAACCGCTGAATTTTATGGAAAAGTGAGTAGTTTATTTTTTATATTTTTTAGTATTAACATTGAATTATTCTATTATAGTGTATCTTACGCCCCCACATCATCACCCCAGCTACTGCAGACAGTCCCAGTCCAGACCCACCCGCTCGACTTGACGATCACGCCACCACAGTAATTAGTGTTTCTACATTTTATTTTAGAAAAACGCAGCTTAGGATATTTCCATGTACTTATAGTTATTTTAATGCTCTAAAAGTTTATTTATATCTTTTGTTGCAGTATATCATCACCCCACCGATCCTTTGACGCCAACCGCCGCCATCCCATGCAGACAGCCCCAATCCAGACCCATCCGCTTGATTTAAGAACGACTCCACCACGGTATTTAGTTTTTTTACATTTTGATCTTTATAAAAATGCTGATTAAGAAATTTCCATATACTTATAGTTATTTTAACGCTCTAAAAGTTTATTTATATCTTTTGTTACAGTACGTCACCTCCCAACCCATCAACAGCCACTACGCCACCACCACCCCCCACATCCAGACCTGGACATATCACCACCTGCCGCCACCCCACCACCACAATTAATTCCCATCAGAGATTTATTTATTTATAGTTATATTTAATTTAAATAAAGAACTTATAACTTTTATTGTTTTTATTTTAAACAGTGGCATTGGTTCACATACACAGTGTGATAAGAGTAGAGCGCTGAAACACAGGAAGAGGAAGTGTGATAAGAGGTTGTAACATTTCTATTAATTAACCACAGCTTTCTGCGGATGTGAGATTGCGGCCGGATGTCAGATATCTACACAATGTATGCTCTTAATCAACTGTTGTGAATGTTCTATAACCGATATAAATAAAGTATTTTCACGTTGACAACAAATATTTCAGCAGAAGGGCATTAGGTACGGGCTCGTCGCCACCTGTGCCAGGTGATGACTTCCAATCAAAACAGCTTTCAGATTTTAAATATCTCATACCGTTCTCAAGTTATAAGCAAAAAAAAACAAGACACCAAATATTTCTTGGCCAGAAGGGCATTAGGTACGGGCTTGCCATCCATGTCACGTGATAGTCCACATACGACATCCAATTAGAACAGCTTTCAGATTTTACATATCTTATATCATTCTTAAGTTATAAGCAAAAAACAAGCAGCCAATGAAAAGACGCGCACGTGGCCGCCTAAGTGGTCATGGTGATGCTCGCCACACATCCAATGAAAACAGCTTTCAGATTTTAGTTATAAGAAAAAACACACAGGGTAGCAACATCCAGATCTAGTAACTTTTTTAGTAACTTTTAATACCAACGTCCTCTTCACTTCTTCAGCAGCCTCTGGACACTTCTTCAGCAGCCTCTTCGAAACACACCCCATCTCTTGGGCTCTCTTGATGGACACATGCCATCGGACGGTCCGCACAGCTATTCTACTGACGCAAGTGGCGTCGTACTCTATTTGCTTATCTACTGACAAGTAAAGGTAAAAAAGTTAGCCTTATCAAAGGCGCTACTAAGAAGATAGATAAGGTTTATCAAAATGACTAGACAAGTGATTCTAACAGTGGTGATGATGACTGCATAATTAATGACACATCTTCCGATGATGAAGGCTGGATTTCCCAAGATGAAGATGAATTGCAAGTAGATTACGAGAAGATTCGAAGAAAAAATTATTTCGCCTTGATAAAGTTTCCCAGTAAACTGTTTTATATTGGTAAACTTCTATCTGATATGGACGAGGAAGGTGAATACCAAATTTCTTATATGAGAAAAAGTGAGAAACTTGGAGGTTGCTTTGTGTTTCCAAATGTTGCAGATGAGCATTCTGTAAATAGCAGGGACATAGACTTTATACGCCCTGAAACTTCAAGCATCAAGAGCAAAAGGCTTTCCTCAGGTTTAGTCAAATTTCCAATTTCTTATAATGTACGCTAACATCGTCTCAGAGTGTACCACAAGTTGTCTTACACTGTACCATACATGGTCCACACTGAGAAGCTTGTCAACATTTTTTGATAATTTTATTTAAATTACTTTTCATTTTTTAATTTCACGAAAAGTCTTAAAACATGTTAGAATTATGTTCATACTTACGTTTTGTACAATTTAGTAGCAAATAATCAACTTATAGTTTTTGTGCAACTTTTAAAAATTTCGTCTCACTGTGTACTACTCTTCCCTACATCGGAAGCTGGTTTTTGAGTTTTAGCATGAGACAAAGGTTGCTGATAGTGACATTGAAAACATCTACAAGCAAGTTTTTCGTGTTATTGGCGCCGAAGAATGATATGAATAAAGCCTACAAGCGAAAGTAGATGAAGACTCATTCAAATTCGGGCTGTCATCGTTACATGCGTGCATCAGATTTTTTTAATATTCCGTACACCTCTCGTACCGCTTAGAAACAAAATCATGGAAGTCGACAGGGACAGAGAAAAAAATCAGCGTATTAAATAGAAAAAAATAATACAAAACGATTTTGAAAAAATAATTGGGTTAAAGGTGGACAGAGTGAGATCCGGAGGCGCGGGAACCTCAAACGACGGAAATACGGCGCGTAGATTTTTTTTCAAATCCGTCTTTATCGGCGGAAATAACTGGGTTTGGAGAAGATTTAATATATAGGTGTTCTGTAATATTAAGTGCGATGTCTTCAAATCAAGAGAGATGAATTTAACATGTATGGGAAAGAAACTGCTACACTACTCATCAAGGAATATTCATGGTATTATTTACCCGCAAGTGTGAATAAAATTTGAATACATGGGGCAGAAGTAATAGGTGCAGCAATTTCACCCATAGGCCAACTGTCCGAGGAGGCAAGAAACAAGCACCTAAAGTTTTACAGAGAGAAAAAAGCATACACGAAAAATATCTCGAGTTGCGACAATGACTGATCTCTTGCACGCCCTCCTAGTCTCCTCAGAGCCTCTGATAACCAGTATGAGACCGTTGCCAAAGAAAGCAAGTTTGAAACTGTCAAAAGATGTTTTGAATTTACTGAAAGAACCAAGAGAGACAAATGAAGAGGAAGAATTAGATACCATCGAAGCTGAAACTGTGGAAACCGAGACCGATTCGGAAATTACCGAGGATAGCGACAATGACAGCGACACTGTGCAAACGAACGACGAATATTAACGACGACCGTCTCTTCTACTGAGTACTCAGTACTCATTGTGAAACCATTCGCTAATCTATAAGTGGCTTATTAGCATTCCTTTTATGTTTCACAAGTTCTTCCGAAAAATGATTTAAACAAAATATGATTCATTATTCATTCATTATTAAAATTAAATTATATTGTAGAAATTGAAATAGAATTAAATAAATTAAAAATTAAATTATCTTCTTACCGTCCCCAGTCGATATTTCATAGGCGCCACTTATTGTTGTGATGCCACAACCGAACAACGAATATTAACGACGGTCGTCTCTCGGCAAATTATTTAAGCATCCAAATAAAGTTTAGCCTTTTTATTTCCTTCATTAAAATGCAGGAAAACTGTATATTATTGAAGAGATAAAAGGGATTCAATGGGTCGTTCCTAAAGGCATGTGGCAGCAAGTGGTACGAGCAGCGCATGATCATTTGGGTCATTTTGCAGTTGAAAAGACCTTGCATAGACTATGTACAAATTATTGGTTTCCGCGTATGCGACAATGTGTGAGAAATATATCGCCTGCTGCATACCTTGTATCTATGGTAAAACCTGCTGGAAAGAAGGAAGGATTTTTACATCCGATTCCTAAGAAACCTGAGCCATTCGACATGTTACATGTTGATCATTACGGACCAACGAAAAAAAAACCACAAGGCAATGTGCATATTACTGTGGCTGTGGAGTGTGGAGGCTTTTACGAAGTTCAAATTTTTAATAGCAGTGAAATCGACCGGTACCAAATATGCCATTCAATTTTAAGAAGAAATTTTTGCACTTTATGGCAAACCCCGAATCCTAATTTCGGATCAAGGAAGCGCTTTTACGTCTCACAAATTCAGACAATTTTGTACGAAACTTAACTTAAAGCACGTCCTAAATGCTACCACAACACCTAGAGCTAACGGACCAGTGGAGCGATTCAATAAGACATTGATGTCAGTATTGATGACGATGTGTGCTGAAGAAGAAAAGTGGGACACCAATATGGGACAAATTCAGTTTGCGATTAATAACGTAAAAAGCAAATCAACCGGATTTACCGCGAGTTACTGCATAGCTTTAGAGTCAGAAGTGAAGTGGATGCAGCATTGATAGACGAAGTCAGTGAATTGCCTAAAATGCTGGAAAACATAGTTAAAATTCGAGAAACAGTCGGTGAAAATTTGGAAAAGTAAGGTTGCAAACAGAAAAGTTACTTCGATAAAAGAAGAAAGAAGCCCACACGTTACAAGGAAGGTGGCCCCTAGTTGTCATCCAGAAACACGAAATAACTCAGGGGTCCAGAAAGCTAATTAATCCTTATAATGGACCTATCCTATAGAAGTGAAAAGGTGTTAGATAATGGTCGTTATATGGTAAGCGACATAACGGATTCTCACAGAACGACGCGAAACAGTAACTACGAAAATATCGTGGCAGTGGATAAAATGAAACCGTGGCAAATCACGGGCGGCGTGTCAGATGACACTGATGATGAACGTGGTTCGGATGGGGTTCCGATGTCAGAGGAAAGCGATAATGATGATGATCGGGAAGCGGAAGACTCGGGGCGAGTCCAATGCAGGATAGCCGAATGTAAGGGTATGTTTATATTTTATAATAAAATAATGGTCATATAACGAAAGCAATGTTTCCTGGCAGTTTAACATAACGACGTAAGAAATGGAAGAGTACTGAAAGGAGATATGTCGAACCGATAGGTTACGTTATTAATTTTCAAATATTTTTTTCACACGAAGATGGGAACCGAGAAGGCCAGGGCAACGGCAAAATATGCCAACATGGTGCGATCCCATGAGTACCTTTTCACAACGGTGATAGACCGTTTCAAACATTCGGCCCCGTTTCTTTCAAAAATTGCTAAATTTAATCCTCTACTACTAACTTTCTCGTCGCCTGATATCAGTCGCATAATCAGTATGCGTAAATCTGCCCCTGGCACTTGGCCCTCGCCAAAGGACTTCGACTTTAAGGCATATTTTAGAAAGCAATGTTTGTTGGAATTGAACGAGGTTCGGAGTAATATCTATTTTATTTTATTATGGTCGCATCAGCGATTCTTCCATGCAGGCTCCACGGGAACGAGGATAGTCAAAACAATATTTAACCACAACGGGCTTCGGTTAATTCCAGCAATAGAGATTCAATCATTCGTTCGTGGTTGTTTTCATGTGTTTGTTTGGTGCCTGTTAATTGTGGTGAATTTATGTATACCAAATCCGATGAGTTTTTCACTAAGTGCTTTAATCTAAATAGGCCCAGGGGTTAAGTTGAACTTATTCAAATAGTTTATTAATATAATAGTACACTCAGTGTATTGATATATATATTGGTAGAGTCATTAGTTACTAAGATAGTATAGTCAAATAGGGCAAAGTACAGTAATGAGATACTAGTACTTGAGAGTCAACTAGGAAAGCTGCCAGCTGGTTTTAGGCTTAGTGTAGGTGCTAACAGATATCTAGAACGTTTTGATAAGTTAAAAGTTGTTAACCTCTGACAATAATTGTAATTGTGGGTTATGGCGGGGAATGGCCTTAACTGAGTAGTAGGCTTTGGCGAGGAATAATGGCCTTAGCTGAGGGGTTACTTAGGGCGAGGAATGGCCCCGAGTAGAGTGAGTTGGATCTTGGCGAGGAATGGCCCTGATCTACTTGAGGTGAGGAATGGCCTTGAGAGTGTGTTGACAATGAATGTCTAGGGTTATGTAAATAGACTAGTGGTTGAGCATATTTTCGATTAGAAGGCATTCTGGAGATCTTTAGCAAGTAGGAGAAACTAGTATTGATTAGTGTCGGTGGATTAAAGCACTTACAGTCTTTTTTCCTTTTTAAATTTAGATGACGTAGGCTTTGGAGATTAAGAACGTGTTCAGCAAAACGGTGAGTGCTAATCTGTTATTTATATTTATTAAATAGATAAACACGCCCAGTAGTAAATAAGGTCCTTACAATTTTTTACTAGAACTCGGAGATCGGTATCAATGTTGGAGGATGATGGGGGCAACACACCCACCAACCTGGCCAGCACCTGCAAGGTGTGTGCAAATGATCTCTGCACCTGCCCGTTCAACGAGTAAGTACTATTTAATGTTTCACATATTTATAAATTTCAAAATGAATTTTTACTAGAACTTGAAAATCAGCATTTGATTTTTACATGTTGGATGGTTCAGACATCGACACACCCACAACCCAGCAGGCAAGGGAACATAGGTAATTAGTTTCTACTCAATATCATTAATACATAAACTTTAATTTATCCTTTTATGTTATAGTGTACTGGATGACCAACTGCCATCCTCATCCTCCACATACCCAGCTTGGTGGCGGTGGCAATGGTAATTAGTTTCCTCAACATTAATACATACATTTTAAATTATTTTTCTGTTATGGTACGCCTGAAATGGTGGTGGACGAACTACTACCACCATGGGAGCTGACATCATCACCACCGCCATCACTTTTTAACTTCGAATGGGAAAAGTTACCGTGGCCGCCAGCACCATGGGAAGACAGGTAATTAGTTTCTACAATAACTAATTAATAACTTTTTATTTCATAAAATTATGTTCTTGTTATAGTATCTGTATATGGCAGGAGGAGGAGATGGACATGAATCTACCACCACCCACACCAGTAGAATCAAGGTAACTAGAATGTTCTTATTTCTATCTCAAATTAAAAAATTATTGTCTCATTAAATTACTCTCTTCTATTATAGTAGAAGTATGGTTTCCACCGAGCTGATGCCACCGCTGACATCTTTACCACCGCCATCACCTTTTAAATTCGAGTGGGAAAAGTTACCGTGGCCGCCAGCACCATGGGAAGACAGGTAATTAGTTTCTACAATAACTAATTAATAACTTTTTTTTTCATAAAATTATTTTCCTGGTTATAGTATCTGTATATGGCCGCAGGAGGAGGTGGACATGAACCTACCACCACCCACACCAGTAGAATCAAGGTAACTAGAATGTTATTATTTGTATCTCATAATAAATTGCTAATTAGAAAATTATTAGTAGATATGGGGTCATTTCCGCCAGATAGTCAGACATTGACCCCCTAATTTGGCCAGTTGGCCCACCCCCTAATTTTGGGCAGATAGCCCACCCCTAAGTTTGGCCAATTGGCCCACCTCCTAATTTTGGGCAATGGTCCGCCCCTAATTTTGGCCAGTCGCTTGTTTAGTTTTCAATTACAATCCCCAAAGGATTTCACAAACCTTACAGTATATTAATTTAATTTTCAGACAAATATAGTATGAGATAGGTAAGTATAAACAATACTTATTAAAAGCATAACTTATAAAATAGTTAAATGACCCGAGGTATTTTATCCACTTCAACGTAGTTAGGTAGAGATATCAACAAGACATAAGATATCTAAAACGGCGGTCGGTGCATGAATATAAAGAACTCTGTTAACTGTTAACGTACTACTTTTTAAGAATTAAAAGTAACCGCAAATCAAGCGCTTTTTTAATTTATCATCATTAATTATTATTATACCAAAATGGACCTCGTCGAGATTGGTACGTTTATACATTATATTAATAATTGATATGTAAAAACCGTTTTGTTGTAGAAAATTTTATTAACTCGGTCGAGTACAGACAAGCACCAATAGGAACGCGATGGGTTTTTCCCCACCGTTATTGTTAAAACGGCGGGTGAGTAAACTATTTCTAACAATCCATAATCAATATAATTAATACTGTTCAATAATTTTAGACCCAGCACCGATACCGCCTGTGTTACCGCCTACCCCGCCCCACCGAATAGTGCCACACAGAGCTGAGTAAGTATTTTCAAAATTGTTTTGTGATGATATGCTAAATACCTACCAGCTATTTTATTCTGAACTTATTTAATATTTTTCTAGCTTAAAGGGGTAATTTTATTAACCCCGAATGGTAAACGATAGCAGATATTACTGGAATAAAATATTTTTACAACACTGGCAAAACTATTCTCCCACTTTACCAAGCAATTTACCATTATAAAAAGGAAACCTATGTATGCGAATTGCAGTAGCGTAATGAACTGATACAACCCCAAACCATACGTAATTTTAATAATTAAAATGAGTCAAGCGTGTATTTGTCGTATGTTCAGAAGTCCTGCAGTAAGTTATTGCACGTGGAATTATAAATTGGTGGAAATAATTAAAGAAAACTACCCCGCAGAATATGAAGTACTGAAAAGTTTACCAGGTCAACGGTGGGTAATAGCAATTTCATTTGTTTGCTATTAAAACTAACCAATGCCGCTGAAGATATGGATATATTTTACTTTAACAAAGAATTCAGCGAGAAATGTGATAAAACTGATTGGTATCTATCTTCAACCTCCCCCGGTGTTTACAATGTATTCAAATATCGTATATATAACATACAAGTGGCTGAATTTACAGATTTATCGCCTGGGGTGTCTCTGAGCGACGCAATTTTCGAAATGCTGTACTGCTTCGACTGTGTCTTGGTTAGAAAAGCCTTACATTTAAAAGGCGCTTTATTCGTCGACTGCAATTTTGGTCCTGTGAAATTTGGAACTACTTCCCGACAAGAAAAATTTAATCAGCGTCTTCAACAACCGATCATCACTCAACCCAAAACACTGTTCCTAATAGCTTGCGAATGTAAACATAAAATTCAATAAAAGTATAATTAAGGTAATAATGTTTTATTGTATCCACTTTCAATTCATATGGCATTTGTAATAAGATAGTATTAAACGATCAAATAAAAACAAACATTTTTATAATTCGTTTCTTATTATATAACTGTTACATTCTTTACAATAAATCAAAGGCAAGATCCGTTGCTAGACTTTCCTGCTTAATAATTTTCAATGCGGTGGCTTATTTTAAAATTTATATAGTATATCTTTTCAATCGAAATAGGTATATTAACCCCACTATTAGGTACAATTTCTAGTAGACAGAACGTGTCATCACAAAGGTCTCTGCATCTGTCTAGTGTTCTAACTGTAGACCGTCCTATTTTTGTTAACCAAAAAATCAATAGATTAAATATAAATCTAATTTAAATTTCGTTAATTTGTACCTAATAATCAATTTTATTAGATAATAACGAGTAACAAAGTTCTCCTGGGGCCTTCACGAACCTCGATATTTTTGTTTCATCCTCTTTTGTGAATAGTTCGTCGACCACCAGGAGAGGGCGTTGTTTGTGTCGCTGATAGCCGGTCTATTTTTAAAAATTTCAACAAAAATAAAATTAGGCAGTTGCAAACTATAATATCTCACCATTTTATGCAGATATTCAATAATTTATAGAAAATCATTTTTAGAGAATTTCTATGTTCTAAATTATTCGTAATTTTCTACGTTAGTTAGGAATTTTAGACTGTATAAATAAATCCACCCAACTACATAGTTTCAATTAATAATAAGTACATATGCCCTCTGGGGTCTACTCTAATGTTTACGAGTTTTCATATATCTCGTGTTAAAATTACTGTCAAATAATGAATAAAATGTATACGAATGAATACTTAAGCTGATACCATGTATATATCACATTTTATTTATTAACAGAGAAAACTTTTCAGTACTTCTTTTAATTTCTGCTATTTTTGTGACGTGATTAAATCCAAAAAGTCACTTCTAACCCCGCCAGCTTCGCTGTCATATTCGAAATGTCAAAGGTTGGTTAAATGAGGATAAGAAAAATAGCGCGTGGTGAGATTTGTTTTGAAGGATGTTGATAATATTGACAATATCTTTAGATTTGACACGACGTTGATATGTTATAAAAAGCCTTTCTCTAATCACTTAATTTCTAGTTATTCTCAAATTGTGAGTTCAAGAACAAATTAACATAAACGTAAGTTCTGTTAATTGATCACAGCATAATATCTAAACATTTTTATATGGATTTAAGCAATTTAAACAGCGTGTCACTTTTAGAAACAAAGCCAAACATAAAATTGGCGGATATACCGACAAATATTAAAATGCCGATTTTATCCGCAAAGCTAGTAAATACTCAATACGGAGAAACTGTTTAGCTGGAATTTGGTGACTGACATTTCTACCGAAAAAAATCATCCCATTTACGCGGAGTAATTTGGATTCTTTTTCCAATCATACATATAGCCTAGTGTTCAAAGGCTTGAAAGGTGTGAATAAGACCGTTGGAAACATCGTTTGAATTTGTTGCAAATGATGAAGCCGCTGAGGAAACTGAAAGTAAGTAATTTTTATGCATTTCGAAGACTTTTTACTAAGGGTTATTTTCTTAATTTTAATAAATTCACAACAATGGTAATCATGATTCAGAGGTGTGCTTGAGGGATCCTCCACAGCGAGCTGAGCAGTAGTAAATTAGTGTCTATAAACGCAATGCACTATTTATAAAAATATTTAATATGTAACAATTTTTTTTATAAAAGTATACTCATACACAACTATTACAACACCAGAGTACAAACGTTCGGGTATACAAGTTTGAAAGAAGTGTGTGATCACATATGATAATGGATCTATGTAATTTAAGTGATGAAATTGTTAAAAAGTTTGTGATGTTACAAAAGTTTTAAGTGAAAGTAAAACTATAATAGGAAAGGAAAAGTGGCTAAAGTATAAACAACATTTAAATTTGCTTTACCGACCATTAAAACATTCCGAATCCATCAGTGTTCGTAGAAAAATCCACACAAATATTGGTCATTTAAAAAAATTAAGTTTTGTTAAACAATTTTAGGGTATGCGGGGCGTGGGTTGGGGGTAAAAGATGTTCTAGTCAAATAGGCTGATCTTAAGGCAGCATATGCAGGTCGTATACCGTCATGTTTAATTATTAGTGTAAAACAAAGATATACGCCAGCTTTTTTATGTTGGCTTTTTTCTTTTTAAGTCTCGAATAAATAACAATTTAAGAAACATGTAATTCCTATAATGAAAGTGAATGCATGATGCTTCTGTGGTAAAATTTATTAAAAATAATGCCGATTCTCAAATAATTGAAAATAAATATTTCAAGGCAAGAAATGTTTCTATTGATATTAGCACAGATTTGAAAATTTAACTTTTAAATAAACTTGAAGAGTTTCAACAGCGCTATAGTGGGTGGGCTTTATATAAAATCGAGAGTTTAGAAATAAATATTAATAAGGTAGAAATGGCCAGTGGACTGTCATTTATTAGACTTCCCGAGACGATTGCAAAAAAACGTGCATATATTAACGTAAAAAATGATAATGCATGCTTTGCTTGGTCAATAGTTTTAGCCTTATATCCAGCAACCAAGAACTCTGATAGAACGTCTTCATTTTCACACTACTCGCAAATTTTAAATTTGGAAAGTACTGAATTGCCAAGGACATTATACCAATTACCTAAATTTGAAAAAAAATAAAAGACAATATATCCGTCAACACATACCAATTAAAATTATTTGGAAAACATTTCAACTGAGCCGGCTCGAGTAACTAAAAAAATGTAAATTATTATTGATTCAAGATAATTTGAAGATTATCAAAAATGTCTAGAGGATAAAACTGAAATATCAGAACTCAGCGGTCTATACAATCTTATTGACATAATGTTTACTCGGTGGAGCAAACTAAAATTGCTTTAAGCCCTTATGATGATAAACGATATCTTTTGAGATACTACTGACACATTACCTTGGGGACATTATTACTCAATTATAAAAGAATAATTTCTATGTTTTTATTTCAAACCACAAACACACAAGCTTTAAATTATGGACTTATTGCCAACCCACGTTAATTACATCAGTCGGCCATTTCTTATGAATGTTCTTAATGAGTCAAAAAAGTCGGAGTTTAAAGTTGTACTCGAAGTGTTAAGTATAAACATGACTAATAATAAATGTTGTATTGCAGGTGGTTTTGCAACATATTTAGTTGACCGAACAGTAGAATATATGATACGGTGATTTATGTAGAGAACTCAGACCGACTTTCATACACAATGAAAATTCCAACAAAACATTTTTTCTTCAGCAATGAATCATCAATAAGATGTGTGTTGGAATATTTGATTGTAATTATGAAGATTTTGTATTTAATATCTTAAAAAAAATTGATTTAGAAGTATGTAAAGTAGGTATATAAATTAATGAGTGTGATGAATTAAGAATAATAAAATTTTCACAAAATTATAATCTATTCGCTAAAATAAGAGCCGATCTATTTATAAAATACGCCTTACACTTAAGCTGGCATGATAGATATGCACATACTCTAATCCAAAAAAACTTAGCTTAATAACGTATACAGCTGTACGTAAAAATCAACCTAATATTGAATATATTTGTAATTATACTTAAAAAGTCTAATGTAAAAAATACGATTTCATTTGAAGATTATCAAAAATGTCTAGAGGATAAAACTGAAATATCAGAACTCAACGGTCTATACAATCTTATTGATATGTTTACTCGGTGGAGCAAACTAAAATTGCTTTAAGCCCTTATGGTAAACGATATCTTTTGAGATATACCATTGACACATTACCTTGGGGACATTACTCAATTATAAAAGAATAATTTTTATGTTTTTATTTCAAACCACAAACACACAAGCTTTAAATTATGGACTTATTGCCAACCCACGTTAATTACATCAGCCAGCCATTTCTTACGAATGTTCTTAGTGAGTCAAAAAAGGCGGAGTTTAAAGTTGCACTCGAAGTGTTAAGTATAAACATGACTAATAATAAATGTTGTATTGCAGGTGGTTTTGCAACATATTTGGTTGACCGAACAGTAGAATATATGATACGGTTATTTATGTAGAGAACTTAGACCGACTTTCATACACAATGAAAATTCCAACAAAACATTTAACAACGTTAATAACTCGTGTTAGTCTAGTTTTTACACATTTCCCTTGCAATAAATTTTAATTAACTGCGTCTTATAAAAATCACGTTGTTTACATGATCGTTCGGTCATTTGATAAGAGTAAAATAAATTTAAAAAATTTGAGATCATGCGTTTTTTGTGAATATCATTTAACCATTTACGTCGATTCATAACTAAATAAATTAATTACAAAAACTTCTTATTAAATCTTATTCTTGTAAAACATTACTAGAAGTAGAAGTGCTTGTGTTATGGATGGGTGAAATGTGAGTTAATTAGTGCATTTTTGTTTTTTATTAAATATATAATTTCTGATTATATTTCAGTAACATGAACTTAATAATTACTGACTGTGAGGTGTGTGAAGATAATTTCTGTACCTGCTTAATTAACGAGTAAGTACCATTTAATATTTCACATATTTATAAATTTCAATAAAAAAAAATTACTAGAACTCGGAGATCGGTATCAATGTTGGAGGACGATGGAGGCAACACACCCACCGCCCTGGCCAGCACCTGTGAGGTGTGTGCAGATGATCTCTGCACCTGTCCGTTCGACGAGTAAGTACTATTTAATGTTTCACCTATTTATAAATTTCAAAATGAATTTTTACTAGAACTTGGAAATCAGCATCTGATTTTAACATGCTGGATGATGGTTCAGACATCGTCACACCCACAACCCAGCAGGTAGGAGAGCATAGGTAATTAGTTTCTACTCTATCATTAATACATAAACTTTAATTTATTCTTTTATGTTATAGTGTACTGGATGACCAACTGTCGGTATCAATGTTGGAGGACGATGGGGGCAACACACCCACCGCCCTGGCCAGCACCTGTGAGGTGTGTGCAGATGATCTCTGCACCTGCCCGTTCGACGAGTAAGTACTATTTAATGCTTCACATATTTATAAATTTCAAACTGAATTTTTACTAGAACTTGGAAATCACCATCTGATTTTAACATGCTGGATGATGGTTCAGACATTGTCACACCCACAACCCAGCAGGCAGGGGAGCATAGGTAATTAGTTTCTACTCTATCATTAATACATAAACTTTAATTTATTCTTTTATGTTATAGTGTACTGGATGACCAACTGCCATCCTCATCCTCCACATACCCAGCTTGGTGGCGGTGGCAAATGCACCAGATCATTTGAATGACCACTAGTGAATTCAGAATACCAATAAGAGCCGCCAGGATGTACATGAAGGCAGCAATGGAGTCAATCATCACACCCAGAGAGGAGTCTTGATAAGACTCGGGGCTTTCGATTTTTAGGGATACTGATTTCAGACCCATTAATCCAAATCTTCATCGATTAGATTAATAAATCTATACTGGCAAAGGCCTATCACTGTCAACAGGAAAGAACATCTTATAGAACCTTTTGTTCTATAGTCCAGTAAAATAAAATAGAAAATAATAAAATATTAAATTATTAGTATATGTATATACTTATGTATTTATGTCTCATGAAATCTTAGAACAGATTTTAACAGTATCGACTTTACAACAAAATACTCTAGCTAAAATTTCTGGAAAATATTTATCTTCAGACAATATATTTCAAATTATTGTAATTGTACTTTTCATTATTGCATTTCGACTAGTTTGTGTATCTGTTGCATTACAATGCCTAAAATATTTAAAAGAAAGACAACCGAGAATAGAAGACGTGGAGGAACACGTACAGTTAATAGAACAAGAATGAATGTTCGAACTGGACCACCACCTTCTATAATTAATATATTAAATACGACTAAATTGATTTTAACATCGCTTCCAATATCAGGATTAGATAAAAATTACTTCCTTGTTTGACCTTGCTTTTAATTTGATTGCTAGAACATTGAATGGAACTAAATATTATGCAGGAGCTTATGGTATATTTGGAATAACGCCAGCTGCATTATTATTTAACTCTCCTCTTTTGGCTAAGAATAGTGGAGGTAGATATGCTTTTCCAGGATATCCAGTTAGTATGAAAAGAGTTTCGTTTCTGATTCGAAATACTACTCAAAGATCGGAATTATCTGGACGATGGGCTGCAGTTTTGATCCCATACCGTGAAGAACATGATGCAAAACATTATAAAACAGCTATAGCTAATTCAACTTTTCAAGACGTGGCTGCTATGCCGTATGATAAAGTAAAACGAGCTAACCAAGATATTATGCTGTTATAAAATAACCGATAGTGATGTGTTGTGCTAGACCTTAGATATTATAGAACCTTAGATATACAAGAATTTGGTTTGGTTTGCGTTATTTGGGACACTGGTTCCAGTGCTGATCCACATGCAACTTTGACTAATTCGTCTTTTAATTTTTCCAAATATTTTTACAAGTCCCAAAGGACTTTAGTATGGAAAAATATAAGTTGTGCTTATATGATTCCAAATGTCTAGTGGTTGTGTTATGATGAGTTAATGTGAGTTAATTAGTGCATGTTTGCTTTTTATAAAATATATAATTTCTTATTATATTTCAGTAATGTGAACTTAGATTTAAATACTGGCTGTGGGGTGTGGAGGAACAAGTCGACAGATTTAATGGTGTTAAAAATGGTCTGAAAACGGTATTCAAATGTGAAAGATGCAATGGACTAATAGATGCACGATTCTGTGCAAAAAGTAAGTGGTGTCAGACGGCGAGGACTTCTCCCGTGCGGTGCAGCTAAGGACTAATACGCTACCAACATCAGGCGGTCTTCACAACGCCCGCCTACCTGCTGCCGCCAAGTTGTGCAGAGGCGGATGCCAGTGTATTGAAACGATCTGCCACGTCCTCCAGCGCTGTCCTGCCACCCACCACCAAAGGATTGCCCGCCATGATCACGCGGTCAGGACCCTCGTTCGTGCCTGCGCCGCCAAAGATCTCGCCACAGACGTCTAGCCCTCCATCCGCGGATCTGATGGCCGCCTGCATAAGTCAGATCTGATCGTCTCGGCAGACAACGGAGTCCACGTAATTGACGTCAGCGTGAACTGGGAGACTCCCCGGCCACTTTCCCAACATTTCCAGAATAAAGTGGCCATTTACTCTACTCGCAGCTTCTTGGAATCTGTTGAGCACGATATAATTTAAGGAGGGCAAACTGGCAGTTACTAAAGCAACTACTCCGGGAGTAACCACCAATAGAGGAGGATCCCCTAAATCAAATGGTAAAACAAATTACAAGAAAAATAAAAACGATAATAACTACAACGTAATCATATCGGAAGACAAGCGAAGGAAAATTAATCTAATAAAATATAGAAGAATCAAAAATGAATATAAGCGAAAAATATATGAAATTAAGAATGCAAGTTGGCAAAGATTCGTAAACGCCTGTTTAGAAAGAAGAGACGTATGGGGAGTACCATAAAAAATTACAACGAAAATTAAAGGCCCAGCATTATTCTCAACGTTACGTAAACCCGACGGCATAAAAACAAAGAGGTGGAAGGAAACGACTCCTGAGTGAACTTCTGCCCCAGGACAACATGAACAATGAGACATCGGAACAAATAGAAAAGAGAATGTAAATGATAACAAACTATAACACAGGTCAAAGAGAGCGGCCGGTCCTTATAGAACACTAGGTAGTTGCACCTTTAGGTGTTACGTCACTAAGTTGAAAGATGAAGAGCTCCCCACCAAGCTGTCCGAATCCATACGTCCGATAGTACGTCACCATGTCACCTCCTCGTGGTGGGGACGGATAACGAAGCGGGGTCACAGCTAAAGGCTAGAATAAAAATCCCTCGTACGGCTAAGTACATGGTGATGAAGAGCAATTCCAGGCAGAATATAAGATTAGGTGTTCTGTCGAGAAGAAGCAAGCTCGTAAATGAAGAAAAAAATGTCCCTACCCACTATCTTCCACGTCAGCTTAAAACCCTCAATATCTGCTTAAAACTGTCGATGAATGTTTAAAATATTTTGTCAGCTTAAGTTATTCAGTCTGTTGCTGTATACGACCCATTAGAAAAAGAACCCAAAAAACCATGGGTACTTAGGTACAAACACAGCATTAGAAAAATGTATGAGAGTTGATGTAGAGAATATTACACTACAATTCGGTATAAGACTCAAAAGCAGCAGCGACAAGGTTGTTATAACCAGCTGCACACTTGAATTTTAAAAATATCCCAATTTTATAAATGGGCAGTCTTCCATAGATTTCAGCAACAATTCATGTCGGCGTAAATTACTGACGATAGCTTATAATCTTCGACGTCAGCTTAAAGCTATTGACTTTAGCTTAAATTTCTCGTGGTTCGCTTAAAATCCTCGATGTTTGCTTAAAACCATCGATGTCTTAAATCCTCGATGTCTACTTAAAACTGTCGATGACTGCTTAAAATATTCAATGTCAGCTTAAATCATCCGTTGTCTGGTACCCTCCAGGAAGATTACTGTATATTACACATTAGGAAAAGAACCTATGGACACTTGGATCTTAGTCTGACATAACTAAAGGCGTCATAGCAGTTTTTTAAGATAAGAAGTGCTGCTGAATCAACAATCAGAAAAACGTTTGAGATTTGATGCAGAGAATATTACACTCTACATTTCGGTTAAAGACTCAAAAAATTGGTATTAAAAATATCCCAATTTTATAAATGGGCACTGTTTCCTATAGATTTCAGCAACAATTTGTCGGCATATATTACTGACGACAGCTTATAATCTTTGACGTCAGTTTAAAACCATCGACTTTAGTTCAAATTTCTTGTAGTTCGCTTAAAACCCTCAATGTCTGCTTAAACCTTCGATGCCTGCTTAAAACCCTCGATGCCTGCTTAAAACCCTCGATGCCTGCTTAAAACCCTCGATGCCTGCTTAAAACCCTCGATGTCTGCTTAAACCCTCGATGTCTGCTCAAAACTGTCGATGACTGTTTAAAATACTCAATGTCGGCCTATATTATCCGTTGTCTGCTACTCTTCGGGAATCTTACTGTAATATTACACATTAGGAAAAGTACCCAAAAAACTGACATAAAACTAAAGGTAACATAGCAGTCTTTTTAGGTGCTGCTGAATCTACAAATACAGTATTAGAAAAATGTTTGAGAATTGACATAGAGATTATTACACTCTACATTTCGGTATAATACTCAAAAAGAGCAATGGCAACATTGTTATAACCAGCAGCACATTGGAATTAAGAAATATTCCAACCTTATAAATACGTACACTTATGTGCAATAAAATTGGGGACACCAAATATTATATAGTGTAAACTTTACTTACTTTACCAATATTGTTTCCATAGTAACAAAGATACATTTGTCATAATAAATACTTGCTAATTTACTTATGTCAAAATGCTGCGTCATTTAGATGCTCACATAAAAAATCGAATAATGTGCCGAATAGAAGATGGTTGGTCTATAAGAGAAATTGCAGTTTCATTGCGCAAGGCTTGCTAAAGTTGCTAAAAATTTTCCTGGCTCTCGATCAACAGCGTGCCGAAGAATTAATCGTCAAATTTGCTAAACCAAGTAGCGGCTAAAAAACAGCGAATAACTGAAGAAAATAAGCAGTCACGTGTCATATTTGCACTAAATTATATTTACAGAGATATGGCATTCTGGAAAAAAAAGTAATATTTACAGACGAAATGGTATTTCAGTCAACCTATGATGGGCATATTCGTATTTATAGACCTCGAAATACAAGGTTCGAAGAAACATGTGAGCGGAGCCCGAAGATGTGGACGATTCAGTGTGAATGTATGGGCATGGATTAGTTACAACGGAATGAAAACTTGTTGAAAAATTGATGGAAGATTGGTTTCAGAAAATGATATACAGATACTGGAAATATAATGATGCCATCGGTGGAACAATTATATCTAAATAACGATTTCATTTTCCAACAAGACAATAGTCCTGTTCATACTTCAAATATTGTAAAGCTTGGTTTCAGAACAATAATATTGAAACATTACTATGGGTTGCAAATAGTCCGGACATCAACCCTGTGGAAAATATATGGGGTATTATAACTAAAAGTATTTACAAAAGAAATTTTCGACTTCAAAATTCAGAGGAATTATGGCATACAATTGAAAACGCTTGGGAGGAATTCGCCACTGATGAAGTTTGTAAAAAAAATTAAATAATTCTGTTCCTCAGCGGTTATATGAAGTTATTGTGCGCGATGGTTGCATGACAAAGCATTAAAAAACATTGTGTTGTTTAAACTAAATTTCAGTATTTTCTGTTTTATTTTTTGTTGTTTTTATGTTTCTCATGTATCCTTAATATTGTGTTGCATTTTTATTTGTTTATATAATGTGTACCTTTTCTCCAATATATTTTCATGCCCAATCGTCTTCTATTAAGAATAATAATTTAGGTTATGTAAATGTCAACATAATTTGTCACTGTATTGCTAGTCAATACACTTAAGCACGATTTACACAACTAAAATATTGCAAAAATGTATCCCAAGACTTGTCCCCAATTTTATTGCACGGAAGTGTACAGTTCTACTATAGATTTCAGCAACAATTCATGATGGCATAAATCGCTGATAGCTTATAATCTTCCATGTCAGCTTAAATTTCTCGTAGTTCGCTTAAAACCGTCGATGTCTGCTTAAAACTGTCGAGGGCTGCTTATAATATTCGATGCCAGCTCAAATCATCCGTTGTCTGTTACATTTCGGAGAGCTTGCTGTATACTACACTACTAGGAAAAGAACCTAAACATCTATGGATATTTAGGTTTTAGTTTGACATCAAACTAAAGGGTATCATGGAAGATTTTTAAGATGAGAAGAGCTGCTGAATCTACCTATACAGTATTAGAAGAATGTTTGAGAGTTGATGTAGAGAATATTACACTCCACATTTCGGTGTAGGACTCAAAAAAGAGCAGCGGCAACTATTTTATAACCAGCTGCACACTGCAATAAAAAAATATCCCAATTTTATAAATGGGCAGTTTTCTATAGATTTCAGCAACAATTTATTTCGGCATAAATTACTGACGATAGCTTACACTCTTCGACGTCAGTTTGAAACCATCTACTTCAGCTTAAATTTCTCGTAGTTTGTTTAAAACCTTCGATGTCTGCTTAAAACCCTCGATGTCTGCTTAAACTCTCGATGTCTGCTAATTATGTTATTGACAATTGTGGTTAGGTATTTTCATTTTTTGATAAGGAATATCAATTTCTTATAATAATATTTATTACAATTTTTCTAATATGAAAATAACATGTTTATCAATGACCACAAGCTGATAATAGCCTAATATAAAAACTAACCCAGCTTGTGATCAAACAGAGTATTCTACACTGTCAACTTGAATAAACTACTAATAATTACGAAGTCAGTCTTTGAAAAAGTTCCTCAAACTTATTTGGCGCAGTCGGTAGGATTAGTGCCCTTTTGGCTTTCCAGTGCATTGCGTCACCCACCGGAGCAGATCCTGTCTGAATAACAAGATACCCGGAGGTCCAAGTCAAGAGACTGATTTCAATCATTAAGCACTTTTCCATCAACAAATCCAGACAAGTAAGTTACTCAGTTCCCTTTTTATTATTCCCTGACTTGTATAGTCTCTCAAAAATTGATTGAAAGTCACCTAAAAGAAGCTCTTTTTCTTACATTCAGTTCATCGAGGACATCAGAAATTAAGTTACTGAATATAGTGTTCATTTTGAAACTATATTACAGGGAAGAGTCAGATTCTCAACCCTTAATTAAGACACATGTCAATTCCTAATTTAACCAACGATATTTTACCAGACACTTCTTCAGACGAAGAAATTGTCACAAATACTCAGCCAATTCACATTCAATTAAAACCATCTGTTTTAAATTTTGACAAATCTTTAGAAATAATGGCTCAACCAGGTATTAACTATCAACTTTTACGTATGTATATAGATTCAATTAGACCATTTGGTGGATATTTTTTCGCGTTAAATGATTTTATTTCGGCATGTGATAATTTGGAAAGACGCTATGCTAGACCAGCAGATTCACAAGAAAACATAATTTTAAATGCATTTTTACTCCAAAACATTAAATCAAAATTTCAAGGTAGAGCTATAATGGTTGTAGGCTCTCGATTCGATCTAAACTCTTGGGCCGATATTAAGAGTTTATTAATTGTACAATTTTCAGACCCACGATCAATAATTAATTTAGAACATGATTTAAGACGAATCACGAAAAAACCTAATGAATCACTATTAGAATTAGTTACAAAAATTCAAAATTTACAAAGTTTATTGTTAGTAAAATTAGACCAATCAACTAAACATAATGATAACGAAAAAATGTCTACAGTAAAATATACCAACAACTAGCACTCGACACTTATACACACAATTTAGCGCAAAATTTACAAATTTTGATTCGATTATCAAATTTTACTACCTTAGAAGAAGCCATAACTCTTGTTTCACGTGAAGAACAATTTTCTAAAAATTCTAACCTCATTTTCAAAAACACTGTCACAACAATCAATATTTATACCCTCCAATAATTTTCATAAGGGCCAATTTTCATCACAACCCAATATTTTTCAAAAAACTCAGTTTCCATCACAGCCAATAAATATTCAACCACGCCCAGTCTGCAATACTAGATTCCCAACTAATCAACAAGTTTTCGGAAAACAACAAAACGCCTTTAAACCTCAAACTCAAAATCAAAACTATTTTCAAAAAACGCAACAGACGCCTATGTCCGGTGTATCAATACAACCGAGATATAATAAACCAATCATCTACCCACAAAAATATAATAATCAAAATGTTCAATCCAAGCCTAATAATCAAATAAGGCGTGAATTCCCTTGGTCCAGACAAAATAATACACCTAAGTACACCTTCCAGGAATTACATCATTCGGAATTAGACCCAACGCCTAATGGTTATATTACATTCCCGTATCCAGACGATAATTTCACTGATTTTCCTAATACAAATACAAATATTTAAGTTCTTGGAAACGAATATAGTGTTGAAGAACTAATGGAAATTCAAACTAGACATGAACCTAACCTCGAAGAACAAGCAAAATCCAAAGCTATAAACGAGGAATATGATGAAGGTTTAGAACAAAATATATCTGAACCTGTAAATTTTCAGAATTATCCTCGGAAAAAATTATAGAACTTAATTCAGTAATAACACCATGTAGTTTACCTTATATTCAAATTGAAAATCCATCTGTGCGACTCTTAATAGATACTGGTTGTTCAAAAACTATAATACGTCCCTATGTAATTCAAACATTTTTTTCCAGACTGTATATATATACTGATACGACGAAAATAAAGACATGCCATGGACGGACAGACAGACATACAATTTAAAGCCGAAATTCCAGCATTTGACGAATTTAATGTAAACACTACATTAAATGTATTAGTTTACGACTTTCATGATTTTTATGATGGACTAATAGGATCTGAAGATATTTCCAGATTAAATCTTCATCTAGACCCTAGAAATCAAATCTTATATAACGATTTCGCAACCATTATTTACGAGCACCTAATGAAACTTCGAAAACTTATGATATTAACTCATGAAATTTTAATAAAGAAAATTCCTGTAGATATATTATATGGGGAAATATTAATCCCATCATATTCAAATGGCACAGTTAATATCCCTGAAAAAGTTACAATAGCAAAAAATGGTTTAGCCACTGTAGAATTACATAATATATCAGAGCAATCAATGCAAGTACATTTCAATGAACCTCTAAAGGTGTTACCTTTCGAAGATTTTGAATCTTTTACCCCTCACATTCGTCCCTTGAATAAATCTGAAAATCAGATTAATATAGCTAAGATTATTCGCTCTGACCATCTTAATTTTGAAGAACGATCTTTATTAATTCAACTCTTGAAAAAACACTCTAAATGTTATATTTTCCTGAAGATAAACTTAGCTTTTCCAATCAAATAAAACATGAAATAAAAACTCGTGACGAAGACCCTATTTTCACAAAGTCTTATCGATATCCTTTCATTCATAAACAAGAAGTTCAAAAACAAATCAGTAAAATGCTACAAGATGGTATCATTCCTCCTTCAACGTCCCCTTATTCTTCACCTATATGGATAGTACCAAAAAAACTTGATGCTAGTGGTCAACGTAAATGGCGCATAGTAGTTGATTATAGGAAAATCAACGAAAAAACCATTACAGATATCTATCTGTAACCCTCTCCCTAATATCACAGATATATTAGATAAACCCCCAATTCAATACATAAAACTGCTTTTAATGTTGAAAATGGACATTACGAATACTTGCGAACGCCCTTTGGTCTAAAAAATGCACCTTCAACCTTTCAACGTGTAATGGATAAAGGTAAAGAACTTCAAAACAAAATATGCCTAGTTTATATGGATGATACAATCATCTTTTCTACATCTCTTCAAGAACACATTCAACACATTCAAAAATTGGATCTTGCGTTTAAAGCACTTGAAAACTCTAATTTAAAAATACAGTTAGACAAATCTGAATTCTTATGTAAATCGGCAGAATTCCTAGGACACATTATTACACCTGAAGGAGTAAAACCCAATCCAAAGAAAATCGATGCTATAAAAAAAATTCCAATTCCTAAAACAGCGAAAGAAATTAAATCTTTCCTTGGTCTTCTAGGATATTATCGATAGTTTATTCCAAATTTCGCACAAATAACTAAACCCATGACTACCTGTCTAAAAAAGGACCAGAAAATTACTCTTTCAAATCAGTACGTAAATTGCTTTCATACTTGCAAAACATTATTGCAAAATGAACCAGTACTCGCGTACCCTGATTTTTCACAACCTTTTATACTAGAATGCGATGCTAGTAAATACGCTATTGGATCAGTGTTATCTCAAAACGGACACCCTATCTCTTATTACTCCAGAACTCTAAATCCCGCAGAAATTAATTACTCAACTATAGAGAAAGAATTACTCAGCTGCGTGGACAGTTGTAAATTTTATCGCCCATATCTTTTCGGAAATCACTTTACTATCATGACAGATCATCAATCCCTTGATGATTGTTTAATCTAAAAAATCCTAACTCTCGTTTAATACGATGGAGACTTAGATTAGACGAATATGATTACGAAATCAAATATAAAAAAGGCAAACATAACGTAAATGCTGATTGTCTCTCACGACCCCCTATACAAGAACTCAACGCTATAGACAATGACGACGCAGATTCCATGTTAGCAAATCCCTCAGACTTACAGTCAATTCTAGACACTTTACCGGAACCTGACACAGATATAATACAAGAATTGATAAACGATATAGATGAAAATACATTTGCAGAAAATAAAAACAACATTGACGACAACAATACAGTTCATACTTCCCTTTCTAATCCAACATTTACTATGCCTTATGCAAAATCTTGTTTAAATATGTATAAACATCAATACATAAAAGAAAGTGATATTGCTATAGTTAACTCACATATTATGGAAAATCCATTTAAAAATTATAACAGACATATAATCATTTTAAAGTCGCGAAGTTCGGATGAAGAAGTCTCCAACTTCTTAAAACATTTCTTAGTTTTAGGTAAAACATTTCAACTTTGTTTTAAATTCCGCGACGAAACTACTGAAAAGAAAATTATCAACATTTTTCAAAAATATTTAAGACCGTACAAACAATTATCATGTATCATCTCTAACGATGTACTCGAAGATATCAGTAATGAAAATGAACAACAAAAAATCATTAAATACATGCATGAAGGTCAAATAATTCATCGTGGATGGAAGACAATTGAAAAATTAATTTCACGCAAGTATTACTGGCCTAATCTTAGAAAAACTATTGAAGAATATATACAAAATTGTAATATTTGTAAAATATGTAAATATGACAGACACCCCCAGAAAGTTAAATATCAACATGTACCAGTACCACAAAAACCCCTAGACTTGATACATATAGATTTATTCTTTTTTCAAAATAATATCTTAACGATAATAATTGACGCAATGATAGGAAGAGCCGACATCGAAGGATCAAAAAGCGACGTCGCTATGAACGCTTGGCCGCCACAAGTCAGTTAGTTATCCCTGTGGTAACTTTTCTGACACCTCTTGCTGAAAACTCTTCAAGCCAAATGGATCGATAGATAGGCCGTGCTTTCGCAGTCCCTATGCGTACTGAACATCGGGATCAAGCCAGCTTTTGCCCTTGGACAAATGTACCCTATTAAAGCAAAAACAGGTATTGAGGTTCAAAAAGGACTACTCACTTTTATTCAGCATTACGGAAAACCCTACAAAATCATTTGCGACCATGGAACAGATTTTAATAATACTATGATCAAAGATTACTGTGAACTCCATAAAATATCATTACACTTCACTAGTATAGACGGTCATACGTCTAATAGCCCAGTAGAACGTTTTCACTCTTCCTTAATTGATAGTTTACGTTGTTTGATACAAGAAAAACCAAATTTTCCATTAGACTATCTTGCGAAACTTGCAATTATTGGATATAACGAATCAATACATTCGTTAACAAAACCTTTTGAAATTACACTTGGTCATTTAAATAAACCTTCACCCTTTGAAATATCAAATGAGATTATTACAAGCGAATACATACAAGAACACAAAGAACTAACTCAAAAGGTATATGAACAAATTAGAATAAATCAAGTTTTGAACAAAGAAAAAATAATTGATAATGCTAATAAAATCGTATACAACCACGCATATATAAGAAAGGTGAAACTATCTATATTAAGAACCCAAATTCCACTCGTTCTAAAGCAGTACCTAAATTCTTCACTGCCATAGTTTTATCAGACAATGGACCATCAGTTCTTACAAATAAAGGTCAATATACAAAAAATCAAATTAGAAATACAAAAATCAAAATTAACAAAGAATTATAATCAGATTCAGATTCTGATAATAAACCCTTATCACAAATTAAAGAAAGATTACTAAACAAAATTCAGAAAATCTCAAATATTCCCACCATTGACGATTACGATTACACTATTCCCATAAACAAGGTAATTAAGATATAAATTAAAATAAATAAATATCCTTTTGTTACAGACTATCATGCACCACATAACCAGACTCCTACTTTTCCTTCTCCTACAATTTAATTTAGTATATTCCGATATTTCATTTGAAAACATTGATCATCCAACAGTATTTCTTAATCTTGGAAAGAAAGTAAGGAAGATTAGTCATTATCATTCATTTATTTACAAATTAGACTTAGATCTTATTTTTGAGGCCTACTTCGATCTAATAATCATTTGTGGAAAGGTTAGAAAACTTGATCAAAATAATACAGAAATTGACGTAGCGCTCTTAAACCAAGAGGAAAATTTACATTTACTAACAAAACAAGAATATTTAAAGTTAAAACCAACAGGACGAACTAAAAGAGGATTATTTAATTTCGCAGGAAAAATTCAAAAAGATCTCTTTGGTACAGCAACCGAAGAAGATTTTGAAGTGTTAAAACATAACTTAAATACCTTATTATCAAACGAAAAAAACATTGCCGATGAGGTAAACCTAAGAACATCAATATTCTCAACATTCGCTAATAAAACTACAGAAATTTTAAATCAAATAAAGAAAAATAATAAAAAATTAGAAGATATTAGATTTCTTCAAATAAGCTTTAATACAAATATTCAAAGATAAGTTTTAATCAACCAATTTCAACTTTTTCTCTACTACTACAAATCGGCGAAACTCTTACATTCCTAAAAATAAAAACAATAAGCTTCTTCCTCTTAAGCCGTTCTGATTTAGAAGGAATATTGAACAATTTATCGTTTCTCTATAAGAAACATGTCTTAGTCTGTCATAACTAAAGGTGTCATAGCAGTTTTTTAAGATAAGAAGCGCTGCTGAATCTACAATCAGAAAAATGTTTGAGATTTGATGCAGAGAATATTACACTCTACATATCGGTATAAGACAAAAAGAGCACTGACAACTTTGTTATAATCAGCAGCATATTGGAATAAAAATATATTCCAATTTTATAAATGGGCACTCTTGTCTATAGATTTGAGCAACAATTCATGTCAGCATAAGTTACTGACGATAGCTTATAATCTTCGACGTCAGCTTAAAACCATCGACTTTAGTACTAATTTCTTGTAGTTCGCTTAAAATCCTTGATGTCTGCTTAAACCTTCTATGCCTGTTTAACTCTCGATGTCTGCTTAAAATCCTCGATGTCTGTTTAAACCATCGACTTCTGCTTAAAACTATCCAAGACTGTTTAAAATACTCAGTCTCAGCTTATATTATTCGTTGTCTGTTACTCTTCGGGAATCTTGCAGTACATTACACATTAGGAAAAGTACCTAAAAATCGATGGACACAGGTCTTAATCGGACATAAAACTAAAGGTATCATAGCAGTTTTTTAAAATAAGTGCTGCAGAGTCTACAAATACGCTATTAGAAAAAAGTTTGCGAATTGATGTAGAGAATATTACACTCTACATTTCGATATAAGACTCAAAAAAGAGCAATGGCAACTATATTATAACCAGCAGCACATTGGAATTAAAAATTATTCCAACCGTATAAATACGCGCAGTTCTAATAGATTTCAGAAACAATTCATGTCGGCATAAATTACTGACGATAGCTTACACACTTCGACGTCAGTTTGAAACCATCTACTTTAGTTTAAATTTCTCGTAGTTCGTTTAAAATCTTCGATGTCTGCTTAAAACCCTCGATGTCTGCTTAAACCATCGATGTCTGCTTAAAACTGTCGATGTCTGCTTAAAATATTCAATTTCAGCTTAAATTATCCGTTGTCTGTTGTCATTCGGGAAGGTTACTATTTATTACACATTAGGAAAAGAACCCAACAATCTATGGATACTTAGGTCTTAGTCTGGCATAACTAAATGTATCATAGCAGTTCCTTAAGATAAAAGTCTACAATCAGAAAAATGTTTGAGCTTCAATGTAGAGAATATTACACTCCACATTTCGGTATAAGACAAAAAAGAGCACTGACAACTTTAATATAATTAGTAGCATGCTGGAATTAAAAAATATCCCAGTTTTATAAAAGGGCACTGTCTTCTATAGATTTCAGCAACAATTCATGTAGGCATAAATTACTGACGATAGCTTTATAATCTTCGACGTCAGCTTAAAACCATCGACTTTAGCTTAAATTTCTCGTAGTTCGCTTAAAATCCTCGATGTCTGCATGAAACCCAGCAGTTTTTTGAGATAAGTGCTGCTGAATTTTCATTAGAAATATGTATGAGATTTGATGTAGAGAATATTACACTATACATTTGGGTATAAGACTCAAAAAAGAGCACTGACAACTTTGTTATAATCAGCAGCACATTGGAATTAAAAAATATCCGTTTTATAAATGGGCACAGTTTTCCATAGATTCCAGCAACAATTCATGTCGGCATAAATTACTGACGATAGCTTAAAACCATCGACTTTTGCTTAACTTTCTCGTAGTTCGCTTGAAACCATAGATGTTTGTTTTAAACCCTCGCCTGCTTAAACCCTCAATATCTGCTTAAACCCTCAATATCTGCTTAAAACTGTCGATGATTGCTTAAATATTCAATGTCAGCTTCAATTATCCGTTGTCTCTTACCCTTCGGGAAGATTACTGTGTATATTACACATTAGGAAAAGAACCCAAAAATCTATGGACACTTAAGGTCTTAGTCTGTCTAAAGGTGTCAAAGCAGTTTTTAAGAAGCGCTGCTGAATCTACAATCAGAAAAATGTTTGAGATTTGATGTAGAAAATATTACACTCCACATTTCGGTATAAGACAAAAAAGGGCACTGACAACTTTGTTATAATCAGCAGCACATTGGAATAAAAAAATATTGAAATTTTATAAATGAGCACTCTTTTCTATAGATTTGGGCAACAATTCATGTGGGCATAAATTACTGAAGATAGCTTATATTCTTCGACGTCAGCTTAAAACCATCGACTTTAGTATAAATTTCTCGTAGTTCGCCTAAAACCCTCGACGTCTCCTGAAACCTTCTATGCTTGTTTAAAACCCTCGATGTCTACTTAAAACCCTCGATGTCTGCTTAAACCCTCAATGTCTGCTTAAAACTGTCGATGCCTGCTTAAATATTCAGTGTCGGCTTATATTATCTGTTGTCTGTTATTCTTCGGGAATCTTACAGTATATTACACATTAGGAAAAGTACTCAAAAATCGATGGATACTTAGGTCTTAGTCGGACATAAAACTAAAGGTATCATAGCCGTTTTTAAAATAAGTGCTGCAGAGTCTACAAATACGCAATTAGAAAAAAGTTTGTGAATCGATGTAGAGAATATTACACTCTACATTTCGATATAAGACTCAAAAAAGAGCAATGGCAACTAGATTACAACCAGCAGCACATTGGAATTAAAAATTATTCCAACCATATAAACACGCGCAGTTCTAATAGATTTCAGAAACAATTCATGTCGGCATAAATTACTGACGATAGCTTACACACTTCGACGTCAGTTTGAAACCATCTACTTTAGCTTAAATTTCTCGTAGTTCGTTTAAAATCTTCCATGTCTGCTTAAAACCCTCGATGTCTGCTTAAACCCTCGATGTCTGCTTAAAACTGTCGATGTCTGCTTAAAATATTCAATTTCAGCTTAAATTATCCGTTATCTGTTGTCATTCGGGAAGGTTACTATTTATTACACATTAGGAAAAGAACCCAAAAAATCTATGGATACTTAGGTCTTAGTCTGGCATAACTAAATGTATCATAGCAGTTCTTTAAGATAAGAAGAGTCTACAATCAGAAAAATGTTTGAGCTTCGATGTAGAGAATATTACACTCTACATTTCGGTATAAGACTCAAAAAAGAGCACTGACAACTTTAATATAATTAGTAGCACGTTGGAATTAAAAAATATCCCAGTTTTATAAAAGGGCACTATCAACAATTCATGTAGGCATAAATTACTGACGATAGCTTTATAATCTTCGACGTCAGCTTAAAACCATCGACTTTAGCTAAAATTTCTCGTAGTTCGCTTAAAATACTCGATGTCTGCATAAAACCCAGCAGTTTTTTAAGATAAGTGCTACTGAATTTACATTAGAAATATGTATGAGATTTGATGTAGAGAATATTACACTATACATTTGGGTATAAGACTCAAAAAAGAGCACTGACAACTTTGTTATAATCAGCAGCACATTGGAATTAAAAAATATCCGTTTTATAAATGGACACAGTTTTCCATAGATTCCAGCAACAATTCATGTCGGGATAAATTACTGACGATAGCTTAAAACCATCGACTTTTGCTTAACTTTCTCGTAGTTCGCTTGAAACCATAGATGTTTTGAACCCTCGCCTGCTTAAACCCTCAATATCTGCTTAGACCCTCAATATCTGCTTAAAACTGTCGATGATTGCTTAAATATTCAATGTCAGCTTCAATTATTCGTTGTCTCTTATCCTTCGGGAAGATTACTGTATATTACACATTAGAAAAAGGACCCAAAAATATATGGACACTTAAGGTCTTAGTCTGTCATAACTAAAGGTGTCATAGCAGTTTTTAAGCGCTGCTGAATCTACAATCAGAAAAATGTTTGAGATTTGATGTAGAGATTACACTCCACATTTCGGTATAAGACAAAAAAGAGCACTGACAACTTTGTTATAATCAGCAGCACATTGGAATAAAAAAATATTCCAATTTTATAAATGAGCACTCTTTTCTATAGTTTTGAGCAACAATTCATGTCGGCATAAATTACTGACGATAGCTTATATTCTTCGACGTCAGCTTAAAACCATCGACTTTAGTATAAATTTCTCGTAGTTCGCTTAAAACCCTCGATGTCTCCTTAAACCTTCTATGTCTGTTTAAAACCCTCGATGTCTACTTAAAACCCTCGATGTCTGCTTAAACCCTCAATGTCTGCTTAAAACTGTCGATGCCTGCTTAAATATTCAGTGTCAGCTTATATTATCTGTTGTCTGTTACTCTTCGGGAATCTTACAGTATATTACACATTAGGAAAAGTACCCAAAAATCGATGGATACTTAGGTCTTAGTCGGACATAAAACTAAAGCAGTTTTTAAAATAAGTGCTGCAGTCTACAAATACGGTATTAGAAAAATGTTTGCGAATTGATATAGAGAATATTACACTCTACATTTCGGTATAAGACTCAAAAAAGAGCAATGGCAACTTTGTTATAACCAGCAGCACATTGGAATTAAGAATTATTCCAACCTTATAAATACGCACAGTTCTAATAGATTTCAGCAACAATTCATGTCGGCATAAATCACTGATGATAGCTTATAATTTTTCGTCTGCTTAAATTTCTCGCAGTTCGCTTAAAACCCTCGATATCTGCTTAAAACTGTCGATGAATCTTTGAAATAGTCTGTTACCCTTAGGGAAGGAAGGTAACTGTATATGACACATTAGGACATAAACCCAAAAAACTATGGATACTTAGGTGTTAGTCTGACATAACTAGAAGCATCATAGCAGTTTTTTAAAATAAGAAGTGCTGCTGAATTTACAAATACAGTATTATAAAAATGTTTGCGAGTTGATGCAGAGAATATTACAATCTACATTTGGGTAGAAGACTCATAAAAGAGCAGTGACAACTTTGTTTTAAGGAGCAGCACATTGGAACTAAAAAATATCCCAATATTGCTTAAAAACCTTCGATATCTGCTTAAAGCCCTCGATGTCTGCTTAAGACTGTCGAGGACTGTTTAAAATACTCAATATTGGCTTAAATTATTTGTTGTCTGTTGCTCTTCGGATAGCTTGCTGTATACTACACATTGGAAAAAGAACCCAAATATCTATGGATACTGAGGTCCTAGTTCGACATAACTAAAGGTATCATAGCAGTTTTTAAGATAAGTGCTGCTGAATCTACAAATACAGCATTAGAAAAACGTATGATAGTTGATGTAGAGAATTAATATTACACTACAACTCGGTATAAGACTCAAAAAGAGCAGTGACAACTTTATACCCAGCTGCACATTTGAGTTTTAAAAATATCCCAATTTTATAAATGGGCACAGTTTTCCATAGATTTCAGCAACAATTCATGTCAGCGTAAATTACTGACGATAGCTTATAATTTTCGACGTCAGCTTAAAACCATCGACTTTAGCTTAATTTCTCGTAGTTCGCTTAAAATCCTAGATATCTGGATAAAACCCATTATAGCAGTTTTTTAAGATAAGTTCTGCTGAATTTACATTAGAAAAATGTATGAGATTTGATGTAGAGTACATTCTACATTTCGGTATAAGACTCAAAAGAGAGCACTGACGACTGTTATAATCAGCAGCGCATTGGAATTAAAAAATATCCCAGTTTTATAAATGGGCAGTTTTCCATAGATTTCAGCAAAAACTTTATCGGCATAAATTACTGACGATAGCTTATAACGACGTCAGCTTAAAAATCGACTTTAGCTTAAATTTCTCGATGTTTGCTTTAAACCGTCGATGTCTGCTTAAACCCTCGATGTCTGCTTAAAACTTTCGAAGACTTTAAAATACTCAATGTCAGCTTGTATTATCCGTTGTCTGTTACTCTTCGGAAATCTTACTGTATATTACACATTAGGAAAAGTACCCAAAAAACACATAAAACTAAAGGTATCATAGCAGTTTTTGAAGATAGGTGCTGAGTCTAGAAATACAGTATTAGAAAAATATTTGCGAATTGATGTAGAGAATATTACACTCTACATTTCGGTGTAATGCTCAAAGAGCAGTGGCAACTTTGTTATAACCAGGAGCACATTGGAATTAAAAAATATTCCAACCTTGTAAATACGCACAGTTCTACTATAGATTTCAGCAACAATTCATGACGACATAAATCGCTGATGATATTCCAAGTTAGCTTAAATTTATCGTTCGTAGTTCGCTTAAAACCATCGATGTCTGCCTAAAACTGTCGATGTCTGCCTAAAACTGTCGATTACTGTTTAAAACATTCAATGCCAGCTTAAATTATCCGTTGTCTGTTACCCTTCGGGAAGCTTGCTGCATATTACACATTAGGAAAAGGACCTAAAAATCTATTGATATTTAGGTTTTAGTTTGACATAAAACTAAATGCATCATAGCAGATTTTTAAGAGAAGTGCTGCTGAATCTACACATACAATATTAGAAAATGTTTGAGTTTATGCAGAGAATATTACACTCTACATTTCGGTATAAGACTCAAAATAGAGCAGTGACAACTTCTTTATAACCATATGCACATTGGAATAAAATATCGCAATTTTATAAATGGGCAGTTTTCTATAGAATTCAGCAACAATTCATGTCAGCATAAATTACTGACGATAGCTTATACTCTTCGACGTCAGTTTGAAGCCATCGACTTTAGCTTAAATTTCTCATAGTTCATTTAAAACCCACGACGTCTGCTTAAAACCCTCGATGTCTGCTTAAAACTGTCGATGTCTGCTTAAAATACTCAATCTCAGCTTAAATTATCCGTTGTCCGTTACCGTTCGGGAAGGTTACTGTTTATTTACACATTAGGAAAAGAACTCAAAATATAGATAGATATAGATAATATTACACTCAACATTTCGGTATAAGACTCAAAAAAAGAGCACTGACAAAACTTTGTTATAATCAGCAGCACATTGGAATTAAAAAATATCCCAGTTTAATAAATGGGCATATTTCTATAGATTTCAGCAACAATTCATGTCGGCATAAATTACTGACGATAGCTTATAGCCTTCGAAATCAGCTTAAAACCATCGACTTTAGTTCAAATTTCTCGTAGTTCGCTTAAAATCCTCGATGTCTGCTTAAAACCCATTATAGCAGTTTAATAAGATAAGTGCTGCTGTATCTACAAATACAGCATTAGAAAAATGTTTGAGCTTCGATGTAGAGAATATTACACTCTACATTTCGGTATAAGACTCAAAAAAGAGCACTGACGACTTTTAATTCCAACGTGTTACTAATGTAACACGTTGGAATTAAAAAATATACCAGTTTTATAAAAGGGCACTGTCTTCTATAGATTTCAGCAACAATTGATGTCGGCATAAATTACTGACGATTGCTTAACTTTCTCGTAGTTCGCTTGAAACCATAGATGTTTGTTTTAAACCCTCGCCTGCTTAAACGCTCAATATCTGCTTAAAACTGTTGATGATTGCTTAAATATTCAATGTCAGTATCAATTATCCGTTGTCTCTTACCCTTTGGGAAGATTACTGTATATTACACATTAGGAAAATAACCCAAAAATCTATTGACACTTAGTCTGTCATAACTAAAGGTGTCATAGCAGTTTTTAAAAAGCGCTGCTGAATCTACAATCAGAAAAATGTTTGAGATTTGATGAAGAGAATATTACACTCCACATTTCGGTATAAGACAAAAAAGATCACTGACAACTTTGTTATAATCAGCAGCACATTGGAATAAAAAAATATTCCAATTTTATAAATGAGCACTTTTCTATAGATTTGAGCAACAATTCATGTCGGCATAAATTACTGACGATAGCTTATATTCTTCGACGTCAGCTTAAAACCAAAATTTCTCGTAGTTCGCTTAAAACCCTCGATGTCTCCTTAAACCTTCTATGCCTGTTTAAAACCCTCGATGTCTACTTAAAACCCTCGATGTCTGCTTAAACCCTCAATGTCTGTTTAAAACTGTCGATGCCTGCTTAAATATTCAGTGTCAGCTTATATTATCTGTTGTCTGTTACTCTTCGGGAATCTTACAGTATATTACACATTAGGAAAAGTACCCAAAAAACTATGGATACTTAGGTCTTAGTCTGACATAACTAGAAGCATCATAGCAGTTTTTTTAAATAAGTGCTGCTGAATCTACAAATACAGTATTATAAAAATGTTTGAGAGTTGATGCAGAGAATATTACAATCTACATTTGGGTATAAGACTCATAAAAGAGCAGTGACAACTTTGTTTTAAGGAGCAGCACATTGGAATTAAAAAATATCCCAATATTGCTTAAAAACCTTCGATGTCTGCTTAAAGCCCTCGATGTCTGCTTAAGACTGCCGAGGACTGTTTAAAATACTCAATATCGGCTTAAATTATTCGTTGTCTGTTGCTCTTCGGGTAGCTTGCTGTATACTACACATTGGAAAAAGAACCCAAAAATCTATGGATACTGAGGTCCTAGTCTGGTCTGACATAACTAAAGGTATCATAGCAGTTTTTTTAAGATAAGTGCTGCTGAATCTACAAATACAGCATTAGAAAAACGTATGATAGTTGATGTAGAGAATTAATATTACACTACAACTCGGTATAAGACTCAAAAAGAGCAGTGACAACTTTATACCCAGCTGCACATTTGAGTTTTAAAAATATCCCAATTTTATAAATGGGCACAGTTTTCCATAGATTCAGCAACAATTCGTATCGGCGTAAATTACTGGCGATAGCTTATAATTTTCGACGTCAGCTTAAAACAATCGACTTTAGCTTAATTTCTCGTAGTTCGCTTAAAATCCTAGATGTCTGGATAAAACCCATTATAGCAGTTTTTTAAGATAAGTGCTGCTGAATTTACATTAGAAAAATGTATGAGATTTGTTGTAGAGTACATTCTACATTTCGGTATAAGACTCAAAAGAGAGCACTGACAACTGTTATAATCAGCAGTGCATTGGAAATAAAAAATATCCGTTTTATAAATGGGCACAGTTTTCCATAGATTTCAGCAAAAATTTATGTCGGCATAAATTACTGACGATAGCTGATAATCTTCGACGTCAGCTTAAAAATCGACTTTAGCTTAAATTTCTCGATGTTTGCTTTAAACCCTCGATGTCTGCTTAAACCTTCAATGTCTGCTTAAACCATCAATGTCTGCTTAAAGCTGTCGATGACTGCTTAAATATTCAATGTCAGCTTCAATTATCCGTTGTCTATTACCCTTCAGGAAGCTTGCTGCACATTACACATTAGGAAAAGAACCTAAAAATCTATGGATATTTAGGTTTTAGTTTGACATAAAACTAAAGGCATAATAGCAGATTTTTAAGAGAAGTGCTGCTGAATCTACACATACAATATTAGAAAATGTTTGAGTTGATGCAGAGAATATTACACTCTACATTTCGGTATAAGACTCAAAATAGAGCAGTGACAACTTCCTTATAACCATATGCACATTGGAATAAAATAATATCGCAATTTTATAAATGGGCAGTTTTCTATAGAATTCAGCAACAATTCATGTCAGCATAAATTACTGACGATAGCTTATACTCTTCGACGTCAGTTTGAAGCCATCGACTTTAGCTTAAATTTCTCATAGTTCATTTAAAACCCTCGATGTCTGCTTAAAACCCTCGATGTCTGCTTAAAACTGTCGATGTCTGCTTAAAACCCTCGATGTCTGCTTAAAACTGTCCATGTCTGCTTAAAATATTCAATGTCAGCTTAAATTATCCGTTGTCCGTTACCGTTCGGGAAGGTTACTGTTTATTTACACATTAGGAAAAGAACCCAAAATCTATGGATACTTAGGTCTTAGCCTGACATAACTAAAGGTATCATAGCAGTTGTTTGAGATAAGAAGAATCTACAATCAGAAAAATGTTTGAGATTCAATGTAGAGAATATTACACTCTACACTTCAGCATAAGACTCAAAAAAAGAGCACTGACAAAACTTTGTTATAATCAGCAGCACATTGGAATTAAAAAATATCCCAGTTTAATAAATGGGCAGATTTCTATAGATTTCAGCAACAATTCATGTCGGCATAAATTACTGACGATAGCTTATAATCTTCGAAGTCAGCTTAAAACCATCGACTTTAGTTCAAATTTCTCGTAGTTCGCTTAAAATCCTCGATGTCTGCTTAAAACCCATTATAGCAGTTTAATAAGATAAGTGCTGCTGTATCTACAAATACAACATTAGAAAAATGTATGAGAGTTGATGTGGAGAATATTACACTCTGCATTTCAGCATAAGACTCAAAAAAGAGCAGTGACAGCTTTGTTATAACCAGCTGCGCATTGTAATTAAAAAGTATCCCAATTTTATAAATGGGCAGTTTTTCATAGATTTCAGCAACAATTCATGTCGGCATAAATTACTGACGATAGGTTATAATCTTCGACGTCAGCCTAAAACCATCGACTTTAGCTTAAATTTCTCCTAGTTCACTTAAAACCCTCGATGTTTGTTTAAATCCCTCGATGTCTGCTTAAACCCTAGATGTCTGCTTAAACCCTCGATGTCTGCTTAAACTCTCGATGTCTGTTAAAACTGTCGATGACTGCTTAAATATTCAATGTTAGCTTCAATTATTCGTTCTGTTACCCTTCGGAAAGATTACTGTATATTACACATTAAGAAAAGAACCCAAAAATCTATGGACATTTAAGGTCTTTGTCATAACTAAAGGCGTCAGCAGTTTTCTAAGATAAGAAGTGCTGCTGAATCAGAAAAATGTTTGAGATTTGATGTAGAGAATATTACACTCTACATTTCGTTGACTCAAAAAAGAGCAGCACATTGGAATTAAATATCCCAATTTTATAAATGGGCACTGTTTTCTATAGACTTCAGCAACAATTCATGTCATTCATAAATTACTAACAATAGCTTATAATCTTCGACGTCAGCATAAAGCCATCGACTTTAGTTTAAATTTCTGGTAGTTCGGTTAAAACCCTCGACGTCTGCTTAAAACCCTCGATGTCTGCTTAAACCCTCGATGTCCGCTTAAAACTGTCGATGATTGTTTAAAATACTCAATGTCAGCTTAAGTTATCCGTAGTGTTGGTCTTCGGGAAGGTTACTGTATATGACATTAGGAAAAGAACCCAAAAAAAATTATAGATACTTAGGTCTTAGTCTGACATAACTAGAGGTATCGGCAGTTTTTTAGGATAAGAAGTGCTACTGAATCTACAGCTGCAGTATTAGATAAACGTTTTGAGAGTTGATGTAAAAAATATTACACTCTACATTTGGGTATAAGATTTTTTTTTAAAGCAGTGACAACGTTGTTATAAGCAGCAGCACATTGGAATTAAAAAATATCCCAAGTTTACAAATGGGCACAGTTTTCTACAGATTTCAACAATTCATGTCAGCATAAATTGCTGTTTGAAAGTTGATGTTCGAAAATTTGTTGCAAACGATATTCTCAGTCGGCGGGCATTTTTATAAATTTAATTATTCAGATGTGTGCGGATATAAACACATTTTCCAAAATCTTACACCACACATTCCAGTGTAAGGCCATCCAAAGCAGTAGGAACTGTGTTATAGCCAACAGCACATGAAAATTAAAACTAACAACTATTTTTAACCCTATGGAACATAGTTTTACCATGGAGTTCAGCAAAAATCCAATTCAGCATAAATCCTTGATACTATAGTCTGTTTTTAAACCAGGAGGAGTAAACATGAAAGTTCCATTCACACGATAAAAGTAACTAGAATATGCACTAAGACCTTTTTGGCGTTTTGGGCAACCAACAATACACGACTACAGTATTATTGTGTGTATTTTATTACATTATATAATCCAGCGACCTCTATTTGACCTCTAGGTATTTTATACAGTATCCAAACCATTTAGGCAATATAAAGGAACAAAGTAATTAGCCACTTTTACCTTCAGATTTATACAAACGGAATTAAAACTCATAAATAATGTGCAAACGATAAAATAGAAAATTATAACCAAATAATTTATGACATGATATTAAAATTTTTACAATGTCAAAATTTTCGACTATTGCCTTGTGTAAAACTGGCGAGGGTCTATCCAATCACAGATGTATGATTTAGCGCGTTAAATTAAAAACGCTCCTCCTGGTTAAAAAACAGACTATAGCTTACAATTCTTGGCGACAGTATAAGTTCCTCGGGATCGACTTAAAGTCTTGACATTAGAGATACATAGTTTAAAATCTGACACATTCATAGAAATTTAGTTATCGAAATGTGTACTGGTATAAACACATTTCCCGAAATATTACACTATACATTTCGGCATGAGACCCACAGAATAGTTGTTATAGGGAACAGCACATCAAAGTTAATATTAAAACATTCTGATCATACAGAAAAACAAAGTTTTACTATAGATTTCAAGAAAAATTTTACTCTGCATACATCACTGGTGATAGCTTACAATTTTTGACGTCAGCTTAAATCCTTGATGTCAACTTAAAACTTTCAATGTCGATTTCGAAGCTTAATTACCTCTCCAGATATACATTTATATCTCGACCATTCGTGGAAATTCGATTATAGATATGTGAAGATATAAACACGTTTCCCAAAATATAAGACAAAAAAATGAGCAGTAACAACTTTGTTACAGCCAACAATAGATCAAAATCAAAAGTAAGAAATATCCCAACCACATAGAAAAACAGATAGATTTCAACAAAAATTCACTTCAACATAAACCACTGGGACAGCTTACAGTTTTCAACATCAGCTTAAAATCATCGACGTTATAAAACCCTCGATGTTAGGATAAAACTCGAAGTTAGTTTAGAACCCCCGACATTAACTTCAAATCCTTGATGTCAACTTAAAATTCTCGATAATAATAATAATGTATCGAAATCGTACATAACACATTCTAGTCTAAGAACTGTGCTATATATAGCCAACAGCACATACTAAATATTGTAACCATATGACAACACAGTTTTACTAAGCTGAATTTCATATCGCCACAAATCTCTGGCGTCAGCTTACAATGTTACACGTCAGCTTAAAATCAATGAAATTATCTTAAAACCCTCGATGACAGTTTGAAAATCTCAAGTCGGTTAACACCCTTGACGTCAGCTTGAAGTCTTCATTGTGTTATCCTTCAAAAATCTTCCAGTACACATGACCACGTGAAATCCATATCCAGCAGCAAATCATGATATAAACAAGGATTACAACAAGGAGTAATAAAAAAACAGTATTTAATGCAAATTATGTTTATTTACTAAATTCACTTTCAATTGTTGTTTCAATTTATTTTTGTTTTTCTACAATAAAAATGAACTGATATATATTTTTTTTGTAAATGCGCATTTTAAACCCAAAAAAGTATGGTACCTACAATTAAAATCTCCAAAACTACATTGTTTCAAAAAAATGTGGAATGTTTTATCAGAAAAGTGGATAGCGTAATTGATTCGCAGTTATCTCAAATAGCCTTATGCCAAATTTTAGCTCGATATAAGGTGTTTGCGACTCAATTGGCAAATTTAAAAATTTTTCACTTTTCCACTGGAGCTGTATAAAACTTAAACTTAAAGGGACATTAGGTACCCAGGTATTAATTAAAAAATTTCTCTACACAACTCAAAAAATAAAATTTGGTGTTTTTTTTTTTAATTTTCCCTTATTTTAATTTGTAAGGTACTTGAAAGCAATATATAAGTACAGAAGAAGGTGCAAGGCCCTACACCGAAACGTTTGATGAATAATTTTCATTCTTATTTTATCCAGTCGTTACTAGACCGATATTCTCTATATCCTCTTCACGAGAACAACGGAAAGAATAATTTTAAATATCATCCTGAATCTACTCACAATGATTGGTAATCGCTTTTAATTAATTTTCATCTAAAGGTTCACAATCTGAGGGTTGCTCGATTAAATGATTCAAACATTTTCCTTATTTTTATCATAGAGAAACAAAGCAAAAACAAATTAAAAGATAATTACCTATAAAAAAAATCATTACTTATTTACATTTTTTTGTATAAATTACGTTGTTCTTAAAAAGTCACAGGACCGCATTCAGGCGACCGGTTATTAGGGCCGCATTCAGGCGACCGGTTATTAATTAATGATTTTAGTGCAATTAAATGTTGGAAAATATTCATATCACTGATTTCGTATTACAAAATGCTGTCCGAAAATGATGTAAAAACTCTTGGTCCATATTTAAAATTTTGAAGTTGTGATGGTCCTAAGACGACGTAACGTTGCCAAAAAAAAAACGATACTGTAGGTGTATAGAGCATCGTAAAGTACTCTTAAGAAAGTATCTTGGATTTTTTATAAGTCCAATAATAAACAAAATATTTCGAAGAATTAAGAATCCAATTTCGAAGAATTAAGAATCCAAAATTTATATTTTTTCCCAATATTTCAAAAACCAACAGGAGTATTTCGGATTTCTTTATACCATATTATTCATAACTATATTGCACAACTTTGCCCTCAGCGACTCTCTAGCTCTTACGGTTTCTGAGATCCCAATGGTGAGCATCCAATTTGACTCACCCTGTATATTCCAAATTTAAAAAAATCCAAGAACAATTTTTATTCTTTAACTAAAAAATTGTTTATTATGCCTGCAAACTTTTTTTTCACAAATTAGACGCGCGCACTTTAGGAAGCCAGAGGAAAAAAGTCTATTTTAATAATACGTTCAAAAGAATATTTCTGGCTTTTTTCTCGTCACATTTTATTCCTCCACTTTTAATTTACCTCAATTTTGCTAGTTAACAGATTAGCAACAAAACCATTGTTTGTGACAATTGCGGGGCAATAGCGGCCAATATATATTTCTTTTTAGTCATGTGATAGGTTTAGTCTTTGGAACAGAACATTTTTTTTGTTGAGCTGTGTACTTTAGTGCATAATATTTTCTGAAATGAGGCTGCAAACATACTAAAAAATTAGAGCATGTTGGTAATACTGTGTAGTAACAAAAACAAATAAGATTTTTTTTTTATGTTTTCTACGGTCAATAGCAATAGGCTATACCTCAGCCAATTTTTATCAAAAATACTTTTATCACCATATTGACGGGAACTACGTCAGCTGTTTTTTGTGAAAACCAATGCCTATACCTAAATCCGCTCAGAGAAAAGTTATACACAAAAAATGAAAAAAAAAAAAGTTTCTTAACTTTATAAAGTGCCATTTCGATTTAAAAAAATTGATTCTCTACAAAAAAATAGTATTATGTGTATATACCGGCCCGTCGAGAGGGGGGAGGTGTGCCGCCCCCCACCCAATGTTCCAACTTTAAATGTTGCAGTAAATGAAACGATCATTCCGATTTTTGATCCTAGTACAGCTTCTCTAAGTGCCTTGGAATGGACATATAAAGTTGATGAACTAATAGTGTATCATAAATGGGACGATTTGTCAGCATTTAAGTTGGCAACAAGTAGGTTGCGTGGAAACACGAGAAAATGGTATGATTCGTTACGTCTGACGTGTCGTACGTGGGACGAAATTAAAACTTTATTAATCGAAAGTTTCCCTCATAATGTGAAGTTTGGTCTGTTGCTTGTAGACGCTGCTAATTATGCATCAAAAATAAATCAAAATTTGGGAGATTATTGTTTTGAAAAGGTGGCGAAATTAAATAAACTCAACCTACCAATACCGGATGAATCTATAATTGATAGTGTTATAGAAGGGTTAGGTAATGAAACTCTGTGTTTATCAGCTAGAGCAGCAAATTGCAAAACAGTGGGAGAATTGGCTAATTATTTGAGTCATATCAGTGTCACTGTACCTGATCGAGGTGGTACTTCAAGAGAGCATGACTCAAAGCTCACTAAAGATTATGCAAAAAAAACAAGTGGTGCAAAATGAACAAAAACTTCCAGTTAAAAATAAAAAGCGAATGGTATGTTTTAATTGCAGTGGAAATCACCGCGCTGCTGAGTATAGATTGACAAAGTAACCAGAGTCAAAATGATTTTGGGGGCAAAGCCAAACAATCGTGATAGAAAACGTAATTTTAAGTTTATACGTTAAAGCAAGGGAAGGTTTATATAAAATTAAGTACCAGTAAACTAGCATGGTTAGTATCAAAAGGTTGTGAGTGGCACATATGTAATTTATGCTATGATAATATTGGAAAATTTGGGTTCGAAATGATAGTAAAGCAAATTTCAGAAAGTTATTGAATTTAAAGAACAAGAAAAAAATATATGTTTAAGCCTATTTGTACTGCAATTATAACAGAAAAAATAGATAAGTCTCCTGTGGAGAAGACTCCACTATCAATTCAGGCATTACACACTGACCATATGGGTCGTTTTGGAACGAAAGAGAAAGAGAACAATATTTATTAGTAGTTGTCAGTTTATTAGTAATTGTGATTTAATAAGTTTGGACGCAAGTAATGTATTTATTTTGTGCACCAGCACGTTTGATAACTGACAAGGGTAAGCTCACACATGTTTGAAAGTTTCTGTAAATCTTACGGAATTATAATGATGATAATAATAATAGTTTGTTGTCCAAAATGTCAAATACACTTGCACAAAAGGATTAGATACAGATACGTAGGTTATTGTAGCAGTTAAAGGTCAGGAAAGTAAATGATTTCCGAAATGCAGCACTGTTGGCGATCCTTATATTTAAGTAGGTATTTGTAAAACTTTTATTGAAATATATTAAGTGCTAGGACTAAGGGTTAATTAGAAAGAATTAATCGTAGAATTTTGAACACACTGGCTGTGATGTCAGCTGGTAATTCCGACAATAAGTAGGACACTTCTGTAAAGCAAATGCAGGGTGTAATGAATTATACAGAAAACGAAACAAAAGGAGTGCCTAACTTGAACTATTATCTGGCTATATAAGTCGAGCCTAAACTTTCAAGTGTGGTTTAAGACAGTCTTGAAATGATAGATTTGGATAAGATCAGATGAGGCAAGCAAGCAAATTAGAAAAGATCAAGGAACTCAAATGAAAAAGTTTCATAGAGTCCGTGCTAAGAGTAAACAATGCAAAGAGGCTATTGTAATGGTGTTAAAAACTGACTTTTCTGTTACAGGGGGTTATTAAGAAATTTCTACCTAGATTTAAAGGAACTTTTAAAGTTAAAAAGGTAACGCTTAATAATTGTTATGAGGTACAAGCCCTCAGAAAAAAACATGAAGAAGTACGAGACAGTAGTTGCCGTTGACAGGATGAAACCATGGGTAACTCTGAAGTGTGAGTTAGGTAAATGTACCTACCAATGGCATAAGGCTATAACTAAGAAAGTATGTATCAAGAATCACTGGCAAAAGTTCGGTGGACTGACGAAGGTTCGGTCACAAGAATCACTGGCAAAAGGTCGGTGGACCGACGAAGGTTTGGTCACAACAAACACTGGTAAAAGTTCAGTGGATTGACGAAGGTTCGCTCACAACTAGTTATTAACAAAGGTCAGTAACAGATTAACGAAGGTTAGTCAAGGATATATCTAGAAGTATCTATTGACGATGGTTTAGTAGTACCTATGATTAACTAGCAAAAGGCTGGTTATGTGAATGAAGTATTTCTTGATAAATGCTATAAATTTGTTAATTCTTTAAGACGTTGAATGCATTTTTGGCAGAAATCAAGAAATGTTGAATAAATGTAGAACTCTAATTTACTTGTTATGTCCACAGATGTAGAATAAGGGTTTGATGGACCTGAGGACAGGACCAAATGCAGGATGGCCGAATGTTAGAAACACACGACGTCTATGGTGACCGTCGCCGGGATATGAGCCGGGCACCAGTAAATATTGCTTAGTTAAAAAATTATATTATAAACATTAAAATGAATGTTCTATTGATATTCACTTTAAAGGCATTCTTATTTGAGTCGGCGAAATGTTCGCATGTCATATTGCATTGTAGTAATCTCTTCCTAATTAATTATATATTTTATATTTGTGAACGTCGGGATTTTAATTAGTTTTATCCCTTTTTACCCTTACACAAGTTATCCTATCGTTTTCACCTTTGCTCCCGTACGCTGAGAATCTCCAGCCAGAAGTTTATGTATGCAACGGATATTGAAGAGTTCCCCGAGGATATCCAACCATTCAAGTTATCCATCCTGTTGTTTTCACCATTGCTCCCATACGCTGAGAATCTCCACAAAGAGGTTTATGAATGCAACAACCATTCGAGGGTTCCGCCGAGGCTATCCAACCATTCCATTTTCTGGACACATCTGGAAATAAGAATAATATGATTTAAACGAATTACTCAATGTTCAGTTTTCTCAGTATAATGGTATCAAACTAAAATTTTCGGCACGTCATGGATTTGTACTCTATCACATATTTTTATTATAAGTAATAATGATTTACACAATCAAGACACCTCCTGCCAGTACGTCCCGAGCTGTCAAATTGTAGAACAAAAAAGTTATAGCAGGTGATCGTTACAAGTTTTTTTTTCACTTGAGAATATTAATTTAAACATTTTGAACACAGAAAAATATCCCCAGAAAGAAACTCCTGCATGTTAATTAGCCAGACAGGTAAATATGTCCGAATTTAGAAAAACATCTGATTTTGGTGTATTGTTAGTAGTTCACCCTATAGAAGCCCCCAAGTCATCCGAATGAACGATAGGCCAGTGGAATTGGACAAAAGTAGACGAAAGTTGGACGTAATTCCTCACAGTTTAATGGGTACATTTACTAGTTAGTAGAAACAGCCTTGAATTCGAAATAGTGGAACATTGTTAAATCGACATTTAAATGTGGAGCAAATCATGAAAAGTGTCTTTTTTAAGTAGCTCCAACACTATTGTCAATAGAAGTATCTGATTATCCGAAGTCTTTTTTTTTTTGGGTATGTTTCTTGCGAATACCTTAACAACAAATGGAATTATCGGTATAAAATGTTTATGGTAATTTAATACACATTAAAATAAAATTGCTCTAGAACATTTAGAAGCCAAGATAATTTTTTTTTTGTTCGCCAAGTGTTTATTTATAAATGTTAAGGTGGCCATTCCCTAGAAAGACAACCGATAGGGAAATATTTATTATTTTTGGCCATAACTTTTCTTTCTTAATACGTATATTCAAAAAAACTATAAGAGTACCTAAGTAGAACCATAACAAGACTATTACTATGAATTTTCACTCAATAATTTCAGTGATTTGCAAAATAGCTATATTTAAATTTAAAAATTATGTTAATCTTCCTATTTCGTGTTTTAAATCTAGCTATTTTGCAAATTTGTGGTAAATTACCAGCTACTCAGATATAAAAGTTTATTGAAGATAAGTTAATTTATTGTCTAAATGTTATTTGTGGCATTATCTCATTTTTTTCTAATTCTTTGGGACTTCCTGCCATGTGTATTTTTTTCTTTTTAATCAGTGCTCGGGGAATCTACAAAATATCAGAATTAACCAGTATGTTACTGGGAAACAACCTCTACGTCTGAGGCTTTTACGTCAAAGAATCGGTTAGAGGTTGCTTTTTTTGACAAATAACACAAATAAGTATAAATAATTTAAATTAAATATTTCGCCGACGTTTCGGAAATCTAATATGTTTCCCTTTTCAAGGCTTTTTTTCAAAAATCTTTTTCGATTGTTTATGATAAATACACAGAGCTTTAAGAATGTTTGTTATATTCAATATCCATGGCTACTTACTATTTACATAGAACTGTTGATATAGTTAACAGTTTTTTAATTTTATACAGTGTTAAGTTTGTGAAGTTCTTTTAACATTGGCACCAGGTTGTACAAACATCTACGGAACAATTCGACATGCATCTGTTCTCATTTTTTTGCTATCCACCTCTTTTGTTAAAATGTTTGCCGAGTCCCAGTTTATTCTATGCTCGTTCTCCCAAGCGTGTTCGCAGATCTTGGACCTCTGAATTTCATTTTTTCATTTCTTCTAATGATGAAATACTAAACAATGAGAAGCGGTTTATAAAAAAAAAGTTCTTATAAATAACCAATACCCTGAGGGCTCTGTCGATAAAACCTTCATAAATATTGAAAATAACAATTAGGTACGACAAAAACTTGAAAACCGTTACACAGCGTTAATTTCTTATGTATGCGGATTATTATCTGAAAAGTTGCGCCGTATCGGCGTTAGATTTGATATTAGGGCGGTATTTCAAACAAACAAGACTTTAAGATCTCTTCTGACAAAGGCGAAACCGAAGAACCACGAGTAAAATTCAAAAATCTGCTTCTATAGTATTCCGTGTCAGTGCAACAAACATTACGTGGGTGAGTCATCCACATGGGCGTAATTTCAGTTTTTTACCTGAGGTGGCAAGGCGTGCCGGGTCCTGAGGTCTGGTGGATATGAAATTCCCCCACTTATAAAGGGGATTCGGGGGTCCTCCCCCGGAAAATTAATAAAAAAAACTAGCATTAAATTGATAGTTCTTTAAAGCTTTTCAAGATTATTTTCACCACAAAATAATTGCTAACATTCTCTATTTACTCTAAAATATTCATTGTAAATTACTTTAATTAATAGCCAAACTATTTCTATTTAACATTATAATATACAAGTTCCGATAAACATTTTATTTTTCTGCGCTAAATAGGGCTTGATTAATAACGAATCAAGAAAGTGCTGAGCTTGTAAAATTTTATTTTACTTTACAATTGTTTGTAAATTATTGATATTTCTACAGGGTTGAACAATTCTGGGGTGGCAACTGCCACCCCTTGCCACACCCAAAATACGCCCCTGGTCATCCAGACCGTATAGTGTAAGATTGGGTGAGCACAAAAACTATGTCAGAAAAAATGAAATTCAGAGGTCCAAGATCTGCGAACGCGCTTGGGAGAACGGACAGAATAAACTGGAACTCAAAAGAGGCGGATAGCAAAAAAAAGAAAAATTACAGAATCAGCGATAATATTATGAGGATAAGTGCGTGTCGAATTGTTCCGTAGATGTCTGTACAACCTGGTTGCCAATGTTAAAAGAAGAACTTCACAAACTTAACATTGTATAAAATAAAAAAACTGAACTATATCAACAGTTCTAAGTAAATAGTAAGTATCTATGGATATTGAATATAACAAATATTCTTAGAGCTGTGTATTTATCATACAAAGCAAAAAAAGATTGTTCAAAAAAGGCCTTGAAAAATATTGAAATAAAATATAAAAAGAAATGATATTCCCATGACAGTTTCATAAAATATCTCGACAAAAAAAATGAGCCACGGATTTGGGTTGACGGGAATAGGGTCAAATTGCATTAAACATTTAAGATCTTTGAAATAAACAAATTGATTTTATTAAAGAGTTCCTGAATTGTAAAGACGTAATAAATAGAACTTATACATTCACAGTGTTTTATGATATACCATAACCATACCTTCCTTTACTTTATTATCTACACACCCGAAAAAAACGGATACTTCTATTGACAATAGTCTTGGAGCTACTTAAAAAAAAAAAACACTTTTCGTGATTTTTGCACATTTAAATGTCGATTAAACAATGTTCCCGCTATTTAAAATGGGATAAAATTATAGGCTATGTTCCTTACTAATAAATCTACCCATCAAACCATAATATGGTTTCCTGTATCGAAATACGTCCTGCATTTTCAGTAATTCCACTGGCCAATTAGTAATGGGTATTCTTTAGATTTGGTTAAATGAACAACAATTTTTTTTAGAATCTGTTTAAGAGCATTATTAAAAATAATAAACGACAATATTTTTTAAAAATTGTCATTACTGTGCTATCAAAACTGGTGTAAAGCGCAACTTCACATCCTGTACATGAATATTTTATCAATTATTTTAATTAATTATCATATTACGTTTTATTTCACACAAATAACATCGATACACGTTACCTAATTCTTCGATATAGCATAATTACTGTTGATGCTGAGTCATACAGTTTCGCAAACGCATTCTAGAACTTCCGTTGATAGTATAAATTGCAACCTCAAGCATTTTTGTAAACGGTTGAAGTCCTGCCAAGTAAAAATTCTGATTTAATTTTTTATGCTTCGAAGCAAAAACTCACTCGAACCCTGGGAAATCAAGGGTCAGATTGGCGATAAGATAGGTATAGCAAAAATTCCACAATACTTTCAGACAACCGTGTGGTTTTTAAAATATAAACACCTCAGAAGTATAAATGAATAATAGAGATATTTATTGTTAAAGAATCATGTATACAAGATTTTCCCATTTGTATTCAGAAAAGCATTTTGTAATTATTCCAATCTAACACTATTTGTATCACGATAAAGTAAAAAAAAACCGCTGCCTAAGGAATCACTACTTCCACATCCAGATTATTCGTCCAAGTCACTTTAAAGGAAACATCTTGACTATATTTGCACTCTAGTATGTGGAAATTATTGGTCATAGAATTTTAATAATATTTGGGGTAGATGTCATAGAAAAGTTTGAGGAGTTGGTTTCTACCATATACGTTAACAATGAAGTTTCTAGTTTACCGTACTTATTTTCCACTATTTACAACCTACCACCTCAATGGAGTCATCTCAATCAGATGTCACTACAATACATACGTGTACTAACTTTCAAGTGAATATCTCAATTTGATGTTATCAATCCCATTAATAATGAAGCGGAGGTGGTAGAGTTTGAAAAATATTAGAAAGAAATCTGAGGCCTTGGTTTCTAGTATATACACGAATCCCAAATTTCTGTAGTCTTACCAGCTTGCTTTACTTATTTTCCCCTATTTGCCCCTATTTAACCCCCAACCCTTCAACGGCATCATCTCAAATTATGATCTAGTTTCAGACGTCGTTATAATACATACGTGTACCAAATTTCAAATGAATATCTCAATTTTATTTTATCAACCCTTTTCATATTGGAGTAGGGGTGGTTGGGTTGAAAAATATTATAAGAAAATCTGACGCTGTGGCTTCTAGTACATACACCGAATTTCAAGTTTCTGTAGTCTTACCAACGTTTTACTTATATTCCTCTATTTACCCCAAATTAACCCCCAACCCTTCAACGGAATCATCTCAAAATATAAACTAATTCCAGACGTCGTTATAATACATACGTGTACGAAATTTCAAATGAATATCTCAACTTTATTTTGTCAACCCCATTAATGGGGTAGGGGTGGTGTGGGGGTTGAAAAATATTATAAAAAAATCCGAGGCCTTAACTTCTTGTACATACACCGAATTTCAAGTTTTTGTACTCATACCAGCTTGCTTTACTTATTTCCCCCTATTGACCCCTAAATAACCCTCAACCCTTCAACGGAATCATCTCAAAGTATAATCTAGTTCCAGATGTCGTTATAATTCATACGTGTACCAAATTTCAAATGAATATCTCGATTTTATTTTATCAACCCTTTTAATAATGAAGTAGGGGTGGTGGGGGTTGAAAAATATTATAAATAATCTGAGACCTTGGCTTCTAGTACATACACCGAATTTCAAGTTTCTGTAGTCTTACCAGCTTGCTTTATTTATTTTCCCCTATTTACCCCTATTTAACCCCCAACCCTTCAACGGAATTATCTCAAAATATAATATAGTTCCAGATGTCGTTATAATACATACGTGTAGAAAATTTCAAACGAATATCTCAATTTTATTTTATCAACCCTTTTCAAATTGGAGTAGGGGTGGTGGGGGTTGAAAAATAAGTTTCTGTACTCTTACCAACTTGTTTTACTTATATTCCTCTATTTACCCCAAATTAACCCCCAACCCTTCAACGGAATCATCCCAAAATATAATCTAATTCTAGACATCGTTATAATACATACGTGTACGAAATTTGAAATGAATATCTCAACTTTATTTTATCCACCCCTTTAATGGGGTATAGGTGGTGTGGGGGGGGGGGTTGAAAAATATTATAAAAAAATCTGAGGCCTTAACTTCTAGTACATACACCGAATTTCAAGTTTCTGTACTCTTACAAGCTTGCTTTACTTATTTCTCCCTATTTACCCCTATTTAACCCCCAACCCTTCACCGGATTTCCTCAAAAAACAATCCAGTTCCAGATCTCGTTATAATATATACGTGTACAAAATTTCAGGTCAATATCTTAAACCGTTCCGGAGAAAGCATGCGGACAAAAAAAGTTACAGACAGACGGACAGACAGAAAATTTTTTTTTTCGCTCAAATTTAAAATCTCGACGTTTCATGACATTCTAAACCTATTTCACGAATAAAAAAGCGTGCGGACAAAAAAGTTACAGACAGACCGACAGACAGACCGACAGACAGAAAATTTTTTTTTTCGCTCAAATTTAAAATCTCGACGTTTCATGACATTCTAAACCTATTTCACGAATAAAAATTTTTGAAAATTTTTTTGCGATTACTATACTTCCAATCCACTACGTGGATGTGGAAGTAATAACAGTCGAATATTTTATACTCTTTACAAATACGAAACGAAGATTATACAGGGTGGGCCATTGAAAACGAAACACGCCTGTTTCGGGACACAGACCAGTTTCTTGAAAAACCGCTCGGACAGGTCGATTCTTGATTTTTGGGGAATAACTGTTGATGTCAAACTTGACAGTGACACATCAATCCCCTAGCCCCAGCAACCCCTAATTCAAGAATTTAAATAGGGAAAGGGGGTGGAGAGACCCTTCATTTGAAGCGTCTTTCAATTCTCTATGCGACAGCATGGTGGTCAATCAATTTTTTTTTCGTCCCCATGAAAACCACTCTCTAGATTAAATAAGGTAAAAATCCTGAAACACGTTACCTTTTATCTTCTGAACGGCACATTTTGATGTCAAATTTGACTTTATCAGGCCAACCTCCTATCCCCAACAACCCCCAACAAAAATTACTGTAAGGTGGTCGAGTGACCCATCGCTTTAAAGGTATTTTGATTCTCTATGCGAGTGCATGATTGTTTTTAGATTTACCCGTGTTTTGTTTTAAAACAGTGATAATATTGTTATGAATGACACCCCCTTGGAACTGGAGATTGATACGCCTATGCCTAATAGTGAGTGATTGGAAACTTGTAGAAAGAGATGGACTTTTCTAGAGTGTTCGGTTGATTTTTCCCAAACAACACCCCCACCTTAGTTAATCTAGAGAGTGATTTTCATGGGGACGAAAAAAAAATTGAAAAAAACTCATTTCGACCATGCCGTCGCATAGAGAATTGAAAGACGCTTCAAATGAAGAATCGCTCGACCCCCTTTTCCTATTTAAATTCTTGAGTTAGGGGTTGCTGGGGTTAGGGGCTTGATGTGTCACTGTCAAGTTTGACATAAACAGTTGTCCCCCAAAAATCAAAAATCGACCTCTCCGAACGTTTTTTCAAGAGGCTAGTCTAAGTGTCCCAAAACCGGAGTGTTTCGTTGTCAATGGCACACCCTGTATTGCATTTGATTGGAACATTTCTAAAACCGATCATATCGCCAGTAGAGAAAAAGTTTTCATTTCGCTGTGTTGGTGATCGAATTCTGAGCAACATTCAAAATGTCCGTCTGTCTGTCCGTCGCGTTTCTTGTAAGCACGATAATTTAAAAATGAAAAGTAAGTTAGTCTTAGCTGGAGGAAGAGTTTTTGAACAAAACTGAAGAATAAATAAAAGAGTTATTAGTTATTTAAATTAAAAAACACCTATATATTTTTTTGTTTCATAATTTAACAAAAAGTGTACAAAATTAATATTATTTACAAAAAACTGCGTACAGTATTCTATAGAGTGTTTAATATGGGGTTTACTCAAAAAAGGGCATTAGTCACTTTGACACGGACAGACAATATTCAACAAAATTTAGCTTACGCATTATTGAATCTTTCAACGTTATTTTCAGCCACATTGTTGTATCATCGTGAAACTTGGCAATTGTGTGTAAAGTGAACTTCATATTTCTAAGTCAAATAAAAAATTCCCGACAAAGGAAACACCCAACGGCCCGAGACACCCAAAAAAAAGCCATAAAACTCGGCCATAAAAGTGCTTGCCCTTCTACAGCATTATGCATGTGTGTAAAAAATTAAGTCGACAATAGTGACCGTTAGATCGTAAAATATTTTAGGAGTGAGTGGCGTAATTATTAGAAATTATAACTGATACTGGCGAGTTTCCCTTAATTTCTTATTTTAATCCATGCCCCGCTCTATCCTAGTGGTAATAGGCGGCAAAGCTTTGAAATTTTGTATCTGACTTAGAAATATGAAGTTTACTTTATAATGGTTAGCTTGTTTCATATTTCAGTATTGGGTTTCATATCTTATGGTTTGTTTTTTTCCTTTTGATTTTTCAGAAAATATGCACATCGTATTTCCTTGCACGGCTGTTAAGTTCTCCGTCAACTGTTTTAACAAATCTAGATATGGTTGCCTTCTGCGTTCAATGAAACATACAGGATGCGTTACGACAATCTAAACCATCTGTACTTCCGAAACTATTAAATATATAAATATTTGTATTTTCATGAGCCTAGAAGATATCAAATTAGCCTGATGCATATCCTTTGATATTTCGGTCAGCTTTAAATGATAATTCTCATTTCCTTACTGTAATAACTTGTACTAAAATAATTGTTATTGTGGTGAAAGGACGTGTCAATTAAACATCACTCTATTTTACACAGGTTTATTTCCCATCGCCGTTGTATGTATGTACAAAAAATCTCTATAAAAATGTGTTCATAAAAAATGAACTATAAAACAATAAATAGGTAAATGTAAACATGTATATTTTCCCCCCTCCACCACCCGTGAGTCGCCCACACTAATCACCGCGGGAAATCCGAATTTATATCACAAAAAAAAGTAAAACAAAAACGTTGTCACTTTGAAATCCAGATCGACACCAATATATAGGGTGGGGCAATAGTGCGTTGGTCCTCGATATCTTGAGTTCTACGATAGCTAGAAATTTTTTAAAAAATTGTAGGTAAACTAGATAAAAAAGTCTATAACTGGAAATTATTTTCGAACATACAGAGCGAGCTAAGACGAAATTACAGGATCAAGTGCCTTTTTTTAAAATGGAATGCTATGAATATCAGTACATTTTTTGAAGCCTCTTTCTGGGCTCTATTCATTCCTATAAGCATCGAATATCTCGCAACCACCTGGATGTAATGAATTTTTTTGTTGAAATAATGTAATCTGCAGATGGATATTAAAAAAATCACCATAGTCATAATTATGGGTTTTAAGAAAAATGTATGTGAATACCATCATTTTTTATATAAGCAAATTGTTAAAAACAATATTTTGAAACTAAAGGCCGCCAAAATTCGGAGCAACTAACATATTCTTGCAGGGTATGAAAAGATCGGAAAAAATGTCTACTTTACGAATCTTTAGTGACGTAATTTATCATTTTTATGTTTTATGGGTCTATAACGCCCTAAAAAGCCAAAAAGATTTTTTTTTAGGAAAAAAAATGTCTTCTCTTTAACTACAAAACAACGCACTTTATGAAAAAAAATTATAAAACAAAAAATGTTTGTAAGAAGTTTGAAAATTCAGAGTTTAACATTGAAGAATTGTTACCTCGGAACAGTTTTTCAACAACCCAAAAAGTGTTACACCTAATAAAAAAAAGTGTAATAGCATAAGAAAGTAGACTATGCTATGAACAAATATTTTGGTTTTTAGCGTATTGAAGTCGGAATATAATGCTTAAATCTCAATTGTCAAAAAACGATCGGTCTGGCATTAGAAATACATATAATAGGCCAGTCAGTTTAAACAACAAACTGGAATTAATTACGAAACATTTCAAACTTTGATGAAAGTTGTATGTTTATGCAAGAAAAAAATGTTGTTCCCTCCTACGAAGCCAGCAACATCGTTTAAATTGCAAAATATAAATTCGACACCTCTCCACATAAGCCGCTCAAATTTTTTTTACACAAAATTGTTGATCCCCAACATCTCACGCCGCTCCGGACGCTACATGTGGGCCGCCAAAGTGAAAAGTCTGAGGATATCGCTTCTCGAGCTTCGACAGCCATATCACCCAAACCAAGGATCAAAGAGGCTCGATAATATATTGTGTTGTGGAAAATTGAACGAGCGAATGGTGCAAACCGCAGGTCGCTGCGTGCGGTAGTTTCAGAGATATGACCCCTCTAAGTCACCGGAAAGTAAGAATCGGTATCTCGAGAACGGAAGCAGATACCGAGCTGCGGTTTCCGCCATTCGATTATCCTCGACTTCCTGCGTACGCCTGAATTTTTTCATAATTTTGTCGGCACTTTGACTTTTTCACAAATTTTTGCCTTTACATTTAAAAAATTAACGCGATTTCGACACTTCCCCGCTTAAAGCGCCCTAACTTTTTCGAGACCCCTTTTTTGAGCTAAATCGACTATGTAAATAATATTTTAGATCCCGATAAAGCACGGCATTTTTTGTACGAGGAAATGTTTTCATCATTTTTTTATTCTAAAATTTTGCAGTTATTCTCAAAAACAAGACCTCATGTTTATTCAGTATTTTAAAAATATTGATGAAATGGTTAATATAACATGTAAGCATTTTCAGAAAAAATAATTAGTATATGTCAAACATCAATTTAATTATCAAATGCAATAGATAATATTACTTGTATTTATAGTGTTCCGTGTGAGTGCGGAAAACATTACGTAGGTGAATCATCTAGACCTTTCAACGTAAGGCTTGGTGAACATAGAAATTACGCTAGAAGGGGAGAATTTGAAAAATCCAAAATTTGTGAGCACGCGTGGGATAATAATCATAGAATTAAATGGGACTCGGCGAAGATTTTGGAAAAAGAGAGCAACGGAACTAAAAGAAAACTTAAAGAATCCGCGATTATTCTATTAAACGAGGATAGATGCGTTACTAATTATTCAATAGATGTTTGTACTAGTTGGTTGCCCATCCTTAGAGACGAAGTAAGTAAAAATAAGATAAATATAGTTTAATGTCTCACGTGACTATGGAAATACATAAACAAAGAACTGTCATGGTTGACGGCCAAAAAAGTTTTGAGAACGGAAGTAGATTCTCTTCCGAAACGTTAACTACCCATAGCTTTGATTTTGAGTTTTTAGTTTATAACATTGTTCTAGTTTATATATTTTTAGGTGTGAGACTTTTTGAAACAGTCAAGTACTCAAGAACCAACCTCTGTCTGATCCGTTTGGCGCAGAGGTTTTTTCATTAAAATTTTTAAATATTTTTCAGTGGCAAAATACCCAATAAAAAGTAAGAAAATCTGAATATGCCACAAATAAACAATTACAGACAATATTACTGGAAGCTTGCTCCCCCCCTCGCAAACCAGAATTGATGGGCTCTGGGGTGTGGGGGGGGGGTGTAGTTTCAAAGGTCGCATTTTCACGTTTCGAAAACCAGGCCCTCTAGCGAAACAGTATTTATATACAGTATTAAAATAAATGAAATTCCCAACAAATGTTCGTATTAATTTTTTTTCTGGGATCAATCACCTTCAGAAATTTGTTCGGATTTTCATGTTTCGGATTATGTAGATTACGAAAATATAGGATTTTCAATTTTGTCAGTCTGTCGACGTCTGTCTGTCTGTTGGCGCATAACTACCAAACTGCTTGATGGAGAACAGTCAAATTTGGTAGATAGCTGACGAAGAAATGGTTAGACTTTCACTGGAAAATATACAGGGTGGACCGTCTAAAGGGAATACGTAATGAAAAAAAATTTTCCACTCAAATTTAAAATTTTCGCGTTTCGTGACATTCTAAACCTATTTTGAAAAAAAGAACATTTTTAACTGCTATAGTACAGGCAATGAAGGCAAAATTTTGTAAAAACCTCACAAAATTAATGAAAGAATCATCTTAGGGATTTAAGTAGGTAATAATCTGTTGAATGGAATGATGCATTCTTTGCACTTCCAAGTTAAAGGGAAAATTAAAATAAAATTGGAAAAACTTTTTGATTTTCCGTTTTTCTTTTTTGCTCTAGCGGTTAAAATAATGAAAATACAGAAAAAAACAAAATTTGTAGCTCGTCTCTTTCTCTACAAAAAAAGGTCTTTACAAATTTTTGTCTTACTTAAGCCGTTTAGGAAATAAATCCAGTTTTCCACTTATTGTTTTGGGCCACTCCGTAATGCGCGGAAAATGAGAATTCTCTGGGAATTTCGTACGACGGGACACATCGATCGATAATTCTTATTATTCAGAGCCGCTAAAAAAATGAAAACAACATAAAATGTAGAGAAAAGTCTCAGCTTTAATGTGGAACTAATCACAAAATTCATAAAAATGTTTATCATAGAGAAAAAAGTGTTAGAAGATAGTTGATTTACTCATATCTTTGAGTTTTATGCATCCTGTCTATTTCTCCCGTAACAATGGGTGCTTTTTCACTGCATGGATTCGATTCCACGCTCTTTCTCCTATATTTCGTGAAAATTCCATTGAAGAATGTTAACAAACAAATAAGTTGTATATGTTTTACTATATAATTGTGCATTTTCTGAACGTGTATGAATAATGGGGACGAATTCAAAAAGTACTGCACACATTTAAAAAACTCTAAAGTCATTGGAAAGAATGTTTCATTGTACTTATAATCCAAAAATTAAGACTGTGCTATTATTATTAATTAAGATATAGCGAATTGAACTCCAAAATTTGAAGGTGATTGATCGATGAGAAATATACCCTCTACTTTGATCGCTAAGCATATTTTTCCAACAAAAGTAATTGCAATAAAATGTTAATTGGATTAATATATAATTATATAAGAATATACAAGCAAAATGAATTATCCATTCTAACGACTCCCGGCAAAGACATGAATAAATCTCTGGATCAACTGTACAAAGTTTACTAAGCCATCTTCTGACACTTTTTCTCTATAAATTTTTGTATGAATTTTGTGATTAGTTCCACATTAAAGCTGAGACTTTTCTCTGCATTTCATGTTTTTTCATTTTTTAGAGGCTCTGAATAGTAAGAATTATCGATCGAGGGGCCCGGTCGTACGAAACTCCCAGAGAATTCTCATTTTTCGCGCATTTCGAAGCGGCTTAAAACTGTAAGTGGAAAACTCGATTTATCTTCTAAACGGCTTATGTAAGACAAAACTTTGTAAAGACCTTTTTTGTAGAGAAAGAGACGAGCTACAACTTTGGTTGGGATCTATTTTCATTATTTTGGCCGCTAGAGCAAAAAAACCGAAAATCAGAAGTTTTTCCAAATTTTTTTGAATTTTCCCGGAACTTGGAAGTTCAAAAGAATGCTCTCATTCTCCAGATTATTACCTACTTAAATCCCAGAGATGATCATTTTATTAATTTTTGTTACCCTAAATGGCTAATTTGCCTGTATTACTATAGAATAGATGGAAAAAACTTTGGAAAAAGTATCGATCCTAGAAAAAAATGACTAAGAACTTATTTGTAGGAAATTTCATGTAGATTAATATTTTATATAGACACTTTTTCGCTAGAGGGCGTGGCTTTCAAGTTACTCAAGAAAAACGTTAAAGGGAGACCTTTAAAGTATCCCCAACCCCGCCGCAGACAATCCACCGGCCAGGGCTTTTAGTATGTTGTTCTGGGCACTCCTCCCAACAACTATACAGAAATTGGCAACTACATGACCTTTTTTGGGCTTCGTTAACTGAACTATAATGACTGTTTCAAAAATACTAAAAAATTACATGTTAATAATTAACAAAAGCCAATAAGGATATAAATTTTGTTCCACGACGAATAGCAGCAGAAACCCCCACACATAAAAACAATTACAAAATTACAAGATACTTATTGTTTTGAACATAATTTTGTTATTTTTAAAGCAGTAATTATTTAAAACACTTATTCACTACAAGGAACAGCACTTATTATCACTGTGATAAGGTGACGTGTTTTTAACCTTATAACCCTGCTTTTTGTGTTATCACCAGGATTCGAATTAAGATAAGGTGTTGTTTTTTAACCTTGCCCCTTTTTTCTGTAATTTTTTTATTAGATATGCTTTTGTTATTTAACTTCTTTTTACAAGTTTTAAATTAACATAAAAACCCTGATAATTATCAAACTAAAAATCTCAGATATTTTTCACTTCTTGGAGCTGTTCTTGAACGGCTTTAAAAAAGATTTCCGCTGGAAAAATTCAAAAATAATGATTTTCCACTTTGTTATTAATAATCGAAGGCATTAAAAAATAGAAAACGTAAATTAAGCAATGAAAAACTTTTTTTTTTCAAATACTCCGATTAGGTCGTTTTCTTATTATTGAAAGCTACATAGAAATATTTTTTTATAATTTTTTACTCCTATTGTTTAATTAATTGTTATAAACAAATGCACTGTTTGTAAGATAATCCATTTTTTTTGGATTCTAATCATCAATATAATAATTTTTAATTAAAAAATCGTTTCTTAAAGAAAAAATATTATTGCTTAAAAGCGCTTTTGTTAATTAACATTTTTTTTTTGTTCCTAAATATTAATATTAAGGAACCATTTTTTTCTAAATCATCATTTCTATTACTCTTCCAATATTATGAAAAAATAAAAATGTTTCGTTTATATTTTATTTGTTTATTTAATGAACAATTTGTTATAAACAAATTAATTTTCGCGTTATAATATTTTTTAATGCTGCAAAAAATAATAAAAACAACCGTGTGTCGTATGTTATGTGAAACATTTTTTCTTTATTTTTTGTATAAATCTTTGTTATTAAAGTAACTCATAAACCATTGGAGATAGGACAAAGACACTTCAAGTCTTTTTTATCCTCCGTTAAACAATAAACAAATTAAGCTTTTAACCGGAGCTAACTCAATTGTTTGTTAACTTTTTTAAATTATTTATGAAAATATGTTGAAAAAAATTTTTTTTCCGAGATATTTTTATAAATGATTTCAAAAAAGTTAATATATAATTGAGTTAGAGCTTCGGTTAAAAGCTCAGTTTGTTTATTGTTTACAAACATAAAAACACAAAAATGCTTAAAATTATATAAAAAATAGAGAAGAAATATTTCACGTAACATACAACACATGGTTGTTTTTATTAGTTTTTGTAGCATTAAAAAAAATATATATGTAACGCGAAAATTAATTTGTTTATAATAAATTGTTTATTAAATTAACAAATAAAATATACACAAAACATTTTTATTTTTTCAGAATATAGATGCACAATAGAAATGATGATTTTAAAAAAATGGTTCCTTAATATGGAACAATTTAGGAACAAAAAAAATATTAATTAACAAATGCACTTTTAAGCAAAAAACATTTTTTTTAAGAAACGATTTTTTTATTAAAAATTATTATATATATTGATGATTAGATCCAAAAAAAAATTTGGATTAAATTATAAACATTTTGTTTATAACAATTATTTAAACAATAGGAGTAAACAATTGTAAAAAATGATTTTTACGTAGCTTTCAATAATAAGAAAACGAACTAGTCGGAGTATTTGAAAAAAAAATCTTGAAAAAATGTTTTTTCCGAGATATTTTAATAAATGATTTCAAAAAACTTAATAAATAATTCGAGTTTAGTTAGAGCTTCGGTTAAAAGCTGAATTTGTTTATTGTTTAACGGGGGATAAAAAAGACTTGAAGTGTCTTTGTCCTATCTACAATGGTTTATAAGTTATTCTAATAACAATGATGAAAAATTGAAAGAAAATGACAAACATAAAAACACAAAAATGCTTAAAATTATATAAAAAATAGAGAAGAAGTGTTTCACGTAACATACGATACATGGTTGTTTTTATTCTTTTTTGTAGCATTAAAAGAAATATCTAAACGCGAAAATTTATTTGTTTATAACAAACTATTTATTAAATAAACAAATAAAATGTCAACAAAACATTTTTATTTTTTCAGAATATGGAAGCACAATAGAATGACGATTTAAAAAAATGGTTCCTTAATATTAACATTTAGCAACAACAAAATATTAATTAACAAATGCACTTAAATAGTTATATTTATTGATGACTAGAATCAAAAACAAAAGTGGATTATCCTATAAACATTTTGTTTATAACAATTATTTAAACAATAGAAGTAAAAAATTTAAAAAAATATTTTTATGTAGCTTTCAATAATAAGAAAACGAACTAATCGGATTATTCGGAAAAAAAATTTTTTTCATTGCTTTATTTACGTTTTCCATTTTTTAATGCCTTCGATTGTTAATAACAAAGTGGAAAATCAAAATTTTTGAATTTTTTCGACGGGGATCTTTTCTAAAGCCTTTCAAGAATAGCTCCAAGAAGTGAAAAAAATCTGAGGTTTTTAGTTTGACAATTATCAGGATTTTTATGTTAATTTAAAACTTGTAAAAATAATTTAATTGATAAAAGCATATCTAACAAAAAAAAATCGGTAAAGGTATTTACACAGAACTTCCCTCTTCGTGCATAGAGCAAAAAGGAAAGGTTCCTTCTATTCTATAGTAGTGGTAATTTTTTTTTTTAATAGGTTTAAAATGTCATGAAACGTGCAAATTTTAAATTTGAGCAAAAAAAAAATTTGTTCAAACTATTCTAGTGGTAATTTTTTTCCAAAATGGTAAAAAAATGTTGCTATTTTTATTTCCGCAATAGGTTTGGAATGTCATGAAACGTAGAAATTTTAAATTTGAGCAAAACAAAATTTTCATCTACTCAAAAGTTCTTAGTGATCAATAAAAAATTTTTTTAATTTTTCAAACAATTTTTTTAATTTGTATGAATAGGTTTAGAATGCCATGGAAACGTGAACATTTCAAATAATTTGAACAAAAAAAAAATTCCATCTATTTTAGTGGTAAAATTTTTTCAAAAATAGTACTTTTTTTTAAATAGGTTTAGAACACTATGAAATGTGGAAATTTTAAATTTGAATAAAGGAAAAAAATGTTCCATCCATTTTAGTAGTGAAAATTTTTTCAAAAATGTTGGTAAAAAAAAATCATTTTTTTAAATTAGTTTAGAATGCCATGAAACGTAGAAATTTTAAATTTGAACAAAGAAAAAAAAATTTTTAATCTATTTTGGTGGTAAAAAATTTGGTCAATGTTTACGACATCCACTTATTCATTAGCAAAAAACTAAAAATACTCATATATTTCACGTTGTGTAACTAACAATTTACCACCTACTATATGTTGTGCAAACACCTGTAACTGCCACAAAAAATTCCAAAAGTTTTACACATTTCATTCTCCATCTCGCTCTCACTCACTGCATCACAGTACTGTCTCCATTTACAACTGTAAGGGCTGCATTCCTTGTCCTACTAGAATTGCTAAAACAATTATTTACACCAAACGGCCTTGAACTACGAAAAAAATTTGGAATTTTTTGTGGCACAACATATAGTAGGTGGCAAATTATTACTTAGATAACGTAATACATGTCAGTATTTTTAGTTTTTTTGCTAATTAATAAGTGGATGTCGTAAACATTTACCAAAAATGTTTCAAAAATGTTGATGAAAACTTTTCAATTTTTTTTTTCTGAAATAGGTTTAGCGTGTCATGGAAACGTGGAAATTTTAAATTTGAGCAAGAAAAATTTAGTTTCATTATTTATTCCCTTTAGACGGTCCACCCTGTATATTTTCCAGTGAAAGTTTAACCATTTCTTCGCTAACAGTAGCGTCAACTACCTACCAATTTTGACAGCTCTCCGTCAAGTAGTTTTTTAGTTAATGCACCGACAGACAGACAGACTGACGTAATCTACGTGATATGAAACGAAAAAAATCTCTGAGGGTGATTCTTTCTTTTTTTTGATTTCGGATATATTTAATAATTATATTTAATATTTAATAATTTCCAAAATATTTGCAAAAAAACAAATTAAATTGTTTATAACTTTTGTAATTTTTACCGGCTCAACTTCAAATTTCCTAAAAAATTTCTAGATGTCATTCCGAATCGAATGAGCCCTAAATCATAATTTTCGGTACAGGCTACGAGGCATTCACCAAAATGGCACTTGTTGACTAGGCTAAATAAATACCATTTTGACACAGCAAGAACTGACGAATTTTTTGCAAATTTTAGTTTCGTATTCAAAGTTGTATAACTATACGAATTCTTCGGTTAGATTGCTCTAAATTTTTTTGCATATACTTCAAACCTTACCAAATAGACTCCCGGTGTCCGTTTTATCATAAGTGCAAAATTTTGCAAGATATGACGTTTTGAAGAAAAAATTTAACTTCGGACCAAGGCACTTTTTTATCATGGTTTTTGCGAGAAATTACATGGTTTCGTTAGTACTACACTACCTATTATTATTAAAAAAAAAATTCTTCCAATAAATTAACATTACTTATTTATGAAAAATAAAATTTGCAAGCAACAAAATTGCAATAACTCTTTTAATCATGCAAATTTTAATGAGATTGAAACGGCATTAGATTCGTCGAAAAAAATACGTCGACTTCACCTTTTCTGGGACCTTTTTGGACCATTTTAAGCCGAGATATCCCACGATTTTAGTTTTGGCACTGGTGATACTCTTGTGATTAACATTTTCGAAAAATTCGGAATGGTGGCTATAAGTCAGACTCTTTACTAACTGAATTATTATTACATCTTATATTTTTTCGAACGTATTACACTGAAAAAAATTATTATGAACAACTATGACTGCTCGTACAATAGTACGCACGTTCATCAATGCGTACGAGCAGTCGTAGTTGTTCATAATTTTTTTTCAATGTAATACGTATGAAAAAATATAAAAAATGTAACTTCAGATAATAAAACATAATATAGTCTCCATTTCGAATTTTTCGAAAATGTTGATTACAACAGTCTCAACAGTGCCAAAACCAAAGCCGTTGGAAATTGCGGCTTAAAATGGTCCAAAAAGGGCCCACAAAAGGCACGTTTTTTTTTTTTCGACGAATCTCATTAAAATTTGCATAATTAAAAAAAATATTGCAATTTATGTTACATACTTGCAAATTTTACTTTTCAGTGTTAATTTATTGAAAAAAAAAATTTGATTAAGAATAGGTAAGTACTACCCAAAGCATGTAATTTCCCGCAAAAATCATGATAAAAAAGTGCCTTGGTCCAAAGTTATAAGCAAATTAAATTTTTATTGCGCAACGTCATATTTTGCAACATTTGGAACTTATGATAAAGCGAACACCGGGAGTCTATTTGGTAACCATTGAAGTGTATGCAAAAAAATCTTGAGCAATCTAATTGAGGAATTCGTATAGTTATGTAACTTTGAATACTGAACTCAAAATTTACAAGGATTTGCCAGTTCTTGCTACGTAAAATTAGTATTTATTATTCAAGCATAATGGAAACAATTTCCTATAATAATAGTAAGTATATGTATTTCCGAGTAAAGTGAGCTTTGCAAAGTTCAAATCGGACGATTAGAATGGAAATTACAAAGAAAAGGGCTTTAAACAACTATACATTTTGAGGTAGTTTTGCAATAACAAATTTAGCGGAGGGTGAATTACATCAAGAGTATTTTTTACAAAAAAAATCGGCGTGCTAAGAACAACACTTTTAATTTATTTTTTGGCCTAAAATCACTGGTCTAAATAGTAAACTTCGAAAATTCGGCGCCTAAATCATTCCCAAAAGTTGTCATGGCAACTTTTTGGGATAGACTCCAGAAAAGACTTAACAGCCAGTACCATAAATAGCGCCAAAAAGATCCTCTAAGTAAAGGATAGGTACTTCATGCTCAATGTCAACTTTTAGCATTAAGTATCCTTTTCTAAAAGGATCCTTTTGGTGCTGTTTATGATACTAGCTGTTATTTTACTAGGGACTCAAATGAGTTCGTAAAATAACTATTTTAGGGACCCAGTACAAGATAGATATTTAAAGTAGCAACACAAGTTTTTTGCCACCTGTCGTTACCAACGCAAAGTCAACGCTTATCTGTCTCTAAAATTCTGACATAAGTCAATATGAATGTAAAAATTAACAAGTATCATTCTAACACATAACACATATAATAATAAAATAACTTACGTAAATACTTATTAGCAGTTATTTTCCAACGCCATTTGCTTTCAAACGTGCAAGGTAAGCAAACCAGTAACTATTGGTTATATTTTCAGTTTTCGTCATTTTGCTTTGTATGTAGCTACGTATCTACTTAGACTGTACTACATGATGATCGGTACTTCCAATTTAACTGTTTCCAATAATTTTAAAAGTAATTTGATCTGAAACATAAACACTGGCCCAGCGTACCACACAACTGAACCGCTCACAACGACTGTTTCACAAATAATGAATGTCAGAATGATGCGCGATGCGGCCCGCGCGACGCGACGCGGGAGACACTTGCTGACTCTTATCACTTCGCTCCGCAGACGTAACGTAACGATATAAGAACGAAGCGGTATACACCGAGAACCATAGGCGGGGAAAGAGCGAATTATAAAAAGGTCGACGGGAGAACAACTCAAGTGGATTTGGTGCAAAACATTAAATTCTATAGTATTTATACCCAAGCATATTATTCAATAATTAAATGAAAGGGAAATAAGTTTTACAAAGCGCCGTCATGAAAAATGAACTTTAAAGTACTGTCGTGAGCCAAAAAAAATAGGAAAACGGTAATTCTGGAGAATAGCGGGGCATTGGAATTTTCGCGTAATTTTTTTAGGGTAGACTAATTGGGGGTCGTAGAACATGAATCTGAAGTCGGTTTTCAATGCAAATGCATAGTTTTTCAAAAAAAAAAAATTGAAATTTTCCACCATGCCACGAACTTTTTGTCAGTGTAAACACTAAAAACACCTCGAATTCGGCCGATTCGGATACCGTATCCACAATGTAGGTGCTTTTTAGAACAATAAACTTTTTACGCACTGCAAAAAAATGGCTGCATGTTTCATAATAATAGATAGTTTAAATAGTAATATTATTCATAAGAATTCAGAACTCCATTATTTGACAGATCAGCCATAACTGCCATGAGATTGCCGCGCATGCGTCTCAAAATACACTGAAAAGTTGGTGTCTCAAGGCACAACAAATAAATTCATTTTATAAATACCTATTAAAAAAACCGCTGCCTAAGGAATCACTACTTCCACATCCAGATTATTCGTCCAAGTCACTTTAAAGAAAACATCTTGACTATATTTGCACTCTAGTATGTGGAAATTATTGGTCATAGAATTTTAATAATATTTGGGGTAGATGTCATAGAAAAGTTTGAGGAGTTGGTTTCTACCATATACGTTAAAAATGAAGTTTCTAGTTTACCGTACTTATTTTCCACTATTTACAACCTACCACCTCAATGGAGCCATCTCAATCAGATGTGACTACAATACATACGTGTACTAACTTTCAAGTGAATATCTCAATTTGATGTTATCAATCCCATTAATAATGCAGCGGAGGTGGTAGAGTTTGAAAAATATTAGAAAGAAATCTGAGGCCTTGGTTTCTAGTATATACACCGAATCCCAAATTTCTGTAGTCTTACCAGCTTGCTTTACTTATTTTCCCCTATTTGCCCCTATTTAACCCCCAACTCTTCAACGGCATCATCTCAAATTATGATCTAGTTTCAGACGTCGTTATAATACATACGTGTACCAAATTTCAAATGAATATCTCAATTTTATTTTATCAACCCTTTTCATATTGGAGTAGGGGTGGTTGGGTTGAAAAATATTATAAGAAAATCTGACGCTGTGGCTTCTAGTATATACACCGAATTTCAAGTTTTTGTAGTCTTACCGTTTTACTTATATTCCTCTATTTACCCCAAATTAACCCCCAACCCTTCAACGGAATCATCTCAAAATATGAACTAATTCCAGACGTCGTTATAATACATACGTGTACGAAATTTCAAATGAATATCTCAACTTTATTTTGTCAACCCCATTAATGGGGTAGGGGTGGTGGGGGGGTTGAAAAATATTATAAAAAAATCTGAGGCCTTAACTTCTTGTACATACACCGAATTTCAAGTTTCTGTACTCATACCAGCTTGCTTTACTTATTTCCCCCTATTGACCCCTAAATAACCCCCAACCCTTCAACGGAATCATCTCAAAGTATAATCTAGTTCCAGATGTCGTTATAATTCATACGTGTACCAAATTTCAAATGAATATCTCGGTTTTATTTTATCAACCCTTTTAATAATGAAGTAGGGGTGGTGGGGGTTGAAAAATATTATAAATAATCTGAGACCTTGGCTTCTAGTACATGCACCGAATTTCAAGTTTCTGTAGTCTTACCAGCTTGCTTTATTTATTTTCCCCTATTTACCCCTATTTAACCCCCAACCCTTCAACGGAATTATCTCAAAATATAATCTAGTTCCAGATGTCGTTATAATACATACGTGTAGAAAATTTCAAATGAATATCTCAATTTTATTTTATCAACCCTTTTCAAATTGGAGTAGGGATGGTGGGGGTTGAAAAATATTATTAAAAAATCTGACGTTTTGGCTTCTAGTACATACACCGAATTTCAAGTTTCTGTACTCTTACCAACTTGTTTTACTTATATTCCTCTATTTACCCCAAATTAACCCCCAACCCTTCAACGGAATCATCCCAAAATATAATCTAATTCTAGACATCGTTATAATACATACCAGAGCTGGGCAAGATACTTTTAAAAAGTATTTAAAATACTTTCTTAAAAATACTTCGTGAAACTATTTAAGATACCGAGTATTCAAATACTTTTTGAAAGAAGTATTTTGAGTACAAAATACTAAATTTTCAAAATTTTCATCTGATAATGCTTGCCTGCGAGGAGCGTTTATAAAAGTAGCGATTGAAAACATCCTCTCAACTGATGCTGAGGAAGGTAGAGGGGTGTTATATTTTATGAATAACATCTCTATGTAGTTATACTGTTTCAGTATAAATAAATCAGTAGATTGGTTTTGTAGGTATTGTAGGAATTGCAGTTCAATTTGTGTTTCAGTATTGCCAAGTTGGAAATTCTCAGTACTTTCATTTAAATCCTCTTCAAATTCAAAGAATTTAAAGAAACCTGTTGAAGTTTCCATTGCTTCTTGCGCCACTAAAGGTTTGTATTAGGTAAAGTATCTTTAGGAGTTTTGAGTATTTAAGATACTTTTCAGTATTTAAGATACTTTTTTGTATCTAAGATACTGAAAAGTATTTTAAATACTCTGAAAGTATCTTAAGATACTTTTCACAAATACAAGATACAAGATACTTTGGGAAAGTATTTAAGATACAAATACTTTTTTGCTTAAGTAAAAAGTATTTAAAATACAGTATTTAAGATACTTAAAGTATTTAAAATACTTTCAAGTATCTTTTGAGTACAAATACTCCCAGCACTGATACATACGTGTACGAAATTTCAAATGAATATCTCAACTTTATTTTATCAACCCCTTTAATGGGGTAGGGGTGGTGGGGGGTTGAAAAATATTATAAAAAAATCTGAGGCCTTAACTTCTAGTACATACACCGAATTTCAAGTTTCTGTACTCTTACAAGCTTGCTTTACTTATTTACCCCTATTTAACCACCAACCCTTCATCGGATTTCCTCAAAAAACAATCCAGTTCCAGATCTCGTTATAATATATACGTGTACAAAATTTCAGGTCAATATCTTAAACCGTTCCGGAGAAAGCGTGCGGACAAAAAAAAAGTTACAGACAGACAGACAGACAGACAGACCGACAGACAGACCGACAGACAGACCGACAGACAGACAGAAAATTTTTTTCGCTCAAATTTAAAATCTCGACGTTTCATGACATTCTAAACCTATTTCACGAATAAAAATTTTTGAAAATTTTTTTGCGAACTATACTTCCAATCCACTACGTGGATGTGGAAGTAATTAAGAAAATAACAAATATAATTTAAATAAGAATGATTTTATGATCATCGTAGCCAGTACCAAAAACTGGTGTTCTATTAAGAATATTTTCAATATATAGTGTGTCCCAAATTGGTTTACTTAGAAATGGTCCTGTTTTGTTATTGCCCAGTAAGGACCAGGGGGAGGTGAGATCACACATACCTTCTTTGCCAGGAAAGGAAATCCTCCTTACTCTTCTCGGATACCACCTACTCACTTTCAACCTGGTTATCAGTAATAAATGGTATCCGAGAAGGGCAAGGAACAAATGCGCCGGCGCAAATGACCCTTGCCCTTCAGACTCCCAACCTGGTCATCAGCAATAAGTGGTATCCGAGAAGGGCAAGGAACATTTGCGCCGGCGCAAATGTTCCTTGCCCTTATCGGATACCATTTATTACTGATAACCAGGTTGAAAGTGAGTAGGTGGTATCCGAGAAGAGTAAGGAGATTTCCTTTCCTGGCAAGGAAGGTATGTGTGATCTCACCTCCACCTCTGGTCCTTACTGGGCAATGACAAAACAGAACCATTTCTAAATAAATCAATTTGGGACACACTACCTATAAATTGAAAATATTCTTAATAACACCAGTTTTTGGTACTGGCTACGATGATCATAAAATCATTCTTATTTAAATTATATTTGTTATTGTCTGAATGTTAATAGGTAATTATAAAATGAATTTCTTTGTTGTGCCTTGAGACACCTACTTTTCAGGGTATTTTGACACGCATGCGCGGAAATCTTATGGCATGGCAGTTAGGCAGTTATGGCTGATCTGTCAAATAATGGAGTTGCGTAAAAAGTGTATTGTTCTAAAAAGCACCTACATTGTGGATACGATATCCGAATCGACCGAATTCGACGCGTTTTTAGTGTTTACACTGACAAAAAATTCGTGGTATGGTGGAAAATTTCAAAAATCATCAGTGTTCTACGACCCGAAATTGGTCTACCCTGAAAAAATTACGCGAAAATTCCAATGCCCCGTTATTCTCCAGAATTACCAGGAAAACTAAATTTTTCTAATGTAAATCTATCTGTCTCTATTTGAATATGTAATGAGTATGAATTCTGGTTATGCTAGCAAATTAAAATCCCTAAAATGAATATGTCTAATTTCTTATTTGAAAATTCTCATTCAACAACTAGCATCCACACAGTCCCCTACGGCCATGCAGATTAAACCAGTATCTACATAACCCCTTACGGCCATGAAGATTCAGTTAAAAATGAGAACAAAGGCCTAAAATGAATTTATTTACCTACCATGTCTTAGAAAATTTTCATTTTAATGGATTACATTTCCGTGAAATCTATCATTCGGTTTCTTGGAAATGCTTAGCCTTTGAAAGCGTTTTTCGTCCTTATTCTGGAGCTCATCAGAAAGGCACAATGCCACTACTCCAGAATAAGGGCCAGGGGCGCGTTTAGATAAATTGGGCCCCTAGACGCTGTGAGATTTGAGGGCCCATCGATTAAAAAAATATTAGATCTAAAGATTTGAAAGCAACTATATTTTTACTGATAGGTACATATTATGATATTATTTTTTTCCGGCTTTATATGTTAGCAAACTTGTCAATTTGAACGTTTGATATCACAGTTTTGTGTTTCCTCTGATACAGTATACAGAAGAGACCAATTTTGAAGTCGTTGTTGCCCCGAAGTACTTCGTAGGTAGTTCTTAATTCTTTTGAGCGCCGAAAAAGTGCGTTTATATGAGGGATTACTGACCGGAATGGTCAAGTAAATACACAAAAGGGTTTCAACATTAAAAAATGTCGCCTGCAACACATTGAGAATAGAGGACTCCGCAGTTTTTTATAGTAAGAATAGGTTTCAGTCGATTGTTCTGATACTTGGGGACCCCCTGATTAAAATTCTCTGTGACCACCAGACCGACCGAATTCGATTTTTTTTATCTAGATGCGACTGAAACTGTGAACATCTTCGAAGGTCTGCATAAATGTTCCATAAAAATTCTGAAAATATTCAGGCTCATTTTTTGAAGATAAATAAGCATCTTTTGTCTCTTGGCGTTTTTTTTCAAAGTGCTTGCTTCTCCCGGAAGAAAATAACAAACAAACATATTTTTTGCAATTTTTTTACGGGAAAAGGAAGCACTTTGTAGATAAACACCAAGAGACAAAAGATGCTTATTTTTGTTCAAAGAACACCCATACCGGTTTTCAGAATTTCTTAGACAACAATAATTTCGACCAAGAATTTCCCTAAAATTTTATTTTTTTCTAGTTCAGAAAGATCCCAAAATATTCAGGCATATTCTTTACGTAAAAATAATCAACTTATGCCCCTTCAACTTTTTCTTCAAAGTGCTTCCTTTTTCCGTAAAAAAAATGCAAAAAAATATTTTTTCCAGGAGAAGGAAGCACTTTGAAAAAAAAAAACACCAAGAAACAAAAGATGTTTATCTTTATGAGTCTGAATATTTTCAAAATTTTTATGAAACATTTAAGCACACCTTCGCAGATGTTCACAGTTTCAATCGTCTCTGATGGATAAAAAAATCGAATTCGGTCGAACTGGTGGTCAAAACGAATTTTAATCGGGGGGCCCAGGACAACATTTTCCCCAAGTTTCAGAACTATCGACTGAAACCCATTTTTACTATAAAAAAACTGCGGGGTCCTTTATACATTTCAGCAGGCGACTTAAGCCGGCATATATCAAAAATTGATGCAATTTATCTGGAGATATAGGTTGGTACTAATGCATTGATCATTGCAGTGCACTGATTTTTAGCTTGTTTTACATCGTCATACTCTTTTTCCAAATTTTTTTTATTTTCAGATTCTTTTTTTATTTGTTCATCATCGCCAGATTCATTAGAATCGTTTCCTAATGGTTCGTCCTTTTCGCAGTCCTCATCACTGGTTTCAACATCAAAATTTTCTCAGTTATTTTCTCGGGTTTTCTAGATTATTGTGTCTCAGGTTCTTGAATTTTCACATCATTATCAGTAGATTTATTTTCATGAATGTGAAATATACCGAAAAGCTGATTCGTCATCTGGCACGTGCCGACTGCCGAAACTTAAATAGTAACGTCTGAGGAATTGCCAAATTGGTCTGTTAATTGATTGCATCTTTTTTTAATACACTGAAAAAAATAGTTCGAAAAATCAATGAATGAAAGTTCATTGAGAATTTATGAATCTGTTTATTTTCAGTCGATGAACTGATTCATTAATATTACGAACATATTTTTTTCAGTGTGATACAGTGAATAAATATTTAAAAAATGAATATTCAAGAATATTCAAACACGATAAACACAAACAATAAATTCCTATAGACTTCTACATTGAAATATGAAAAAAATTAAAATCGCATGAACCATTCTTTTGATGACATGGAAAAGGGAAGAAATGTATTTCATGATAGTTGTAATTATCATTATTGCTATCGGTAAAGCGAAAATAAATACCGACATATCAAAGAAATAACATTTTTACATCGCTTTTTTACCTCAATAAATCGGGAAATGGGGGCCCCTGGAAAAGTGGGGCCCTAGGCGCGGGCCTAGTGCGCCTAGGCCTAAACGCGCCTCTGATAAGGGCGAAAACGTTCCAAAGGCTAAGCATTTCCAAGAAACCGAATGATAGATTTTATGAAAATGTAATCCATTAGAATGAAGAATTTTTAAGGCAAGGTCGGTAAATAAATTCTTTTTAAGCCTTTGTTCTCATTTTTAACTGAATGGGTTATGTAGATAGTAGTTTAATCTGCGTGGTCGCAGGGGACTGTGTGGATGCTAGTGGTTGAATGAGAAATCAGTAATTAGACAAATTCATTTTAGGATTTTAATCTGCTAACAACCAAATTTAGGTTGTCAAGAGAATGCAAAAATTCCATTAATACTTTTACGCATAGTTTTTCTTTTAGTTCCCATAGATATTTATTTTTTCTGCTGTTTGCATAATCCTATAAAGAATTTGTTTCAATAAAATTATGAGCAAATAAATAATAATTCACTTTTAAAAATGTCCTTTTTTACTGCCTGTTGTCTACAGCGAGAGCCAGGGGAGTGTATTGTGTATTAAATTTCCATACTTCTTTTAATTCTTCTTCTGAGTTTTCTATTTCCGAGTATAGCAGTGTGTACCTTCCCCTGCCCGCTTGCATCCAGATATGGTTTCATATGTTTCACCAGAGATCCGTGCTTTCACTTCAACGTCCTGCGGCAGTGCGTCCGCCTCGTCCACTTGCCAAGACATAAATCAGCTTGCCGCAAGATTTTGTTTATAAACCATTCCACAGGTAGACAGCCATCTACAGTGGAAGTGTAAGGAAGAAGGAGAGCCCCTAGAGCACACTTGAAGACACCCTGTATGCCGATCTGTCAAGGTAATGCAAAACAGGATAATAAAGTATGCAAAAGCAAAAAGAGCCCCGAGAGAACACTTGAAGGCACCCTGTATACCGATCTGCCAAGGCAATGCAAAAATAAAATCTACAAAACCAAAAAAAAAGAGATCGAGGGCAACATTTGAAACGCCCTGTATATCCAGCAGACAAGGAAAAATTCGAACCGCTGTATTTCGGAAAATACCCCTCTTTTCGAAAATTCCACAGGAGTAAAAAGTTGTTATATTTCGTCAAATCATCTAAAAATACATTTTGTTTTTTAATTTACTTCAAATTTGCTAGCTAACAAAGTAGCAACAGTCATTGGTTTTTTTGGAGTTTGATCTAGACATCATAACGAATAGAATTCACAAAGTTTCGTGAATATCCAATCATTCGGTAATTTTTTTAGTAAGAAACGCTAATTTGCCTGCACTAAAAGCATAGGTGCCATACGTATGTAAATTTCTGAGTTTGTCAAATTTGTTTGTTTGCCTCGGCTGTTTTAAAATCAATATGCTGATATTTTCTAATGCCAAAGGCAAATCTAAAACACGCATTCTGGATTTCTTGAAGTGTACCAGACTTAAATTTTAAGAGGGCCATACATTATGTCCTAATATGCATAATACTTGAAATAATTAAAATTTCACATATAATGAATTTAAGTGTTGAGTTAATATCCGTCTGCGAGGGTAAAGTTATTATCTTATCTGAAACTTGGTCTATAAATAAACCTTCGACGGGTACGAGACGAGGCGATATTTTATTTCAGTCCACTCTTGAGATATTCGATAGCTGCTTATACTTTAAACACGTACGAATAAATAAACAAAAAGCGAACTGACTCAACTCCGATAAATCTTCCCATAGGAAGGAGTAGACTGAAACTGAAAGACAAATACCAATTTATTTAAAAGTAAGAATATTACTTATGGTTCAGTGCAATTGGTAAAATTTACCTATTTCATCGCTTTTTGGGATGTTAAATATAAACGGTCGATTTTAAATACTTCTTTTAATGTTTAACGGCGAGAAATTAAAAAAAAATGTTTTTAGCTTTAAACAATTGTTTCTTTGAAAAGTTAGAAACAATTCATAAATGTATTTTTCAAAGACGTTTTTTCAGCAATCGACAGTGCATACAATTACAAAATTTAATCACTCGGTTTGTTCCCATACATTTATTGTACACAGAACCGATTGTGCTATTAGTGATGTCATTATATTGGTATGGTTAAAAAAAGTGCTCGACACAATTTTGGGTTTGGAGGTCCAAAAAACTTGTTATTACTTGATTATTTTTTATTTCATCACGCAGTGGACGAATCTTTACCAGAAAAATCAAGTATATAGCTGAAACAGAGTTACTTCAACTCAATTTTTTTCAGATTTCTCGGACTCCCACTCCCCCCTTATTTTTTAAAATAAATTATTAAAAAAAAATTTTCTCGAAACCTAAGGCAATAGCACCGCTAAAAATTTGACCGTTTGTTTATTTTATGGTTAAAAAAATGTATCAAAATTTTTATAGCTCCTAAAAATTGGTTCGTCATACTTAAGTTAAAGAAATCGTTATTTTTACGATCTTTAGCGGTTTTGTTGCATTTGCAACGTTCATTAGGACAGAATAACATACTGTTACGTGTTTTCCACCCTTTAGGAAACACCCTCTATGACCCTCAAATTTAAAATTTTTACGTTTCATGGCATTCTAAACGTATTTAAAAAATATATATGATTTTTAAATTTGTAAACTTTTTTACCACTACTATAGAATAGAAGGACACTTTCCTTTTTGCTCCAATTTAAAATTTCTACGTTTCATGACATTCTAAACCTATTTCAAAAGAAAAAAAATTTGAAAATTTTTTTACCAACATTTTTGAAATTTTTTTTTACCATTAAGTATAATTAAAAAAAAAAATCTTTGTTCAAATTTAAAATTTCCACGTTTCATGGCATTCTAAATCTATTTCAAAAAGAAAATTTTGAAAATTTTTTTTAGCAACATTATTGAAAACATATTGTCTAAATGTTATTTGTGGTATTATCTTATTTTTTTTTTTTTCCTTCTTCAATTCTTTGGGACTTCCTGCCACATGTATGTTTTCTTTCTAAGCGGTGCTAGGGGAATCTACAAAATATATCACAATTAACCAGTATTTTACTGGTAAAAAACCTCTACGCCTGTGACGTTTACGTCAAAGGATCAGTTAAAGGTTGGTTTTTATAAATAAACAACACAAATAAGTATAAAAACTTGAAATTAAATATTTCGCCGACGTTTCGGAAATCTAATCTGTTTCCTTTTTCAAGGCTTTTTTTGAAAAATCTTTTTTGCTGTGTATGACAAATACACAGCTCTAAGAATGTTTGTTATATTCAATATCCATAGATACTTACTATTTACATAGAATTGTTGATATAGTTAACAGTTTTTTAGTTTCTATACAATGTTAAGTTTGTGAAGTTCTTCTTTTAACATTGGTAGCCAAGTTGTACAGACATCTACGGAACAATTCGACACGCAATTATCCTCATTCAATAATATTATCGCGGATTCTTTAATTGAATGGACATAGAATAAACTGGGACTCGGCAAAAATTTTAACAAAAGAGGCAGATAGCAAAAAAAGAAAAATTAAAGAATTCGCGATAATATTATTGAATGAGGATAATTGCGTGTCGAATTGTTCCGTAGATGTCTGTACAACTTGGCTACCAATGTTAAAAGAAGAACTTCACAAACTTAACATTGTATAGAAACTAAAAAACTGTTAACTATATCAACAGTTCTATGTAAATAGTAAGTATCTATGGATATTGAATATAACAAACATTCTTAGAGCTGTGTATTTGTTATACACAGCAAAAAAGATTTTTCAAAAAAAGCCTTGAAAAAGGAAACAGATTAGATTTCCGAAACGTCGGCGAAATATTTAATTTCAAGTTTTTATACTTATTTGTGTTGTTTATTTATAAAAACCAACCTTTAACTGATCCTTTGACGTAAACGTCACAGGCGTAGAGGTTTTTTACCAGTAAAATACTGGTTAATTGTGATATATTTTGTAGATTCCCCTAGCACTGCTTAGAAAGAAAACATATATGTGGCAGGAAGTCCCAAAGAATTGAAGAAGGAAAAAAAAAAAAAAATTGAAAACATGTTCATCACAAATAGATGGCATTTTTTTCCTTTCTTCAAATTTAAAATTTGCATGTTTCATAGCGTTCTAAATCTATAAAAAAAAAAAATAGAAAATTTATTTATCATTTTTGAAAAAATTTTACCACTAAAACAGATTTTTTTTTCTTTGTTCAGATTTAAAATTTCCACGTTTCCATGGCATTCTAAAACTATTCATCAACTTTTAAAATGTTTTTGAAAAATTTAAAAAAAATTTGAACACATTTTTAATCTATTTATCACTACTATATAATAGACGAAAACATTTTTTTTGCTCAAATTTAAAATTTCTCTGTTTCATGACATTCCAAACCTATTTCGGAAAAAAAAAATTTGCAACATTTTTTACCATTTTGGAAAAAAAATTAACACTAGAATGGATGGAAAAATTTTTTTTTTGCTCAAATTTATAATTTTTACGTTTCATGGCATTCTAAACGTATTTAAAAAATATACATAATTTTTAAATTTGTAAACTTTTTTACCACTACTATAGAATAGAAGGAAACTTTCCTTTTTGCTCCAATTTAAAATTTCTACGTTTCATGACATTCTAAACCTATTTCAAAAGAAAAAAAAATTGAAAATTTTTTTACCAACATTTTTGAAAAATTAAAAAAAAATGAAACTTTTTGACCATCACTATACTTCCACTCCATTACGTGAATGTGGGATTGAAAATGTGACAGATGCCAATAATATCTGGCATATGCACCTACTATACTTTTATTGAAAAATGTACAGGGTGGTCATCCCAAGAAATAATTCAGTCATGGTGGCTATTTGTAAAGGTATTTGCGCAAGCCTTTCATATTTGCACCTGTTATTTAGTATTGAACTTTTGCTGTTGGATGAGCACACTGTATATTTTTTGACCAAAAGTTATCAAGTTTTCTTTGTAATAATAGCAATAACTATATTCCGATTATTATTCTCAATGTCATTTCGTAATTAATAATTTTTTACAGTGACCGCCATGCACAAATAACGAGGGAAGTTCTGTGTAAATACCTTTACCGATTTTTTTTAAATAGCAATAAAAAGTAATGACCTACCAAATTGTTCCATTTCGTTTATAATTTTCTATAAGCAAACTAAGCAAAATTAATTAATACAAATAAATTTCGCAAGAACGAATTGTTAAATAAACATGCAAGCTAACCATTATTATACTCTTCGCCCATTTACTGCACTTTTTATATAATTGTTGTACATTCTATAGGATCCTACTCGCAGTTTTTCTTGCAAATAATATTAGTTTTATATATTTTTTGTGCAATTACAAAACTTAAAAAAACGATTTTTTTAACTTAAATAATGAATAACTTTTTCATTTATTCTTCGACTTTGTTCAAAATAAATAGGGTTCTTCCTCTAGCTAACACTAATTTATTTTCCAAATTTCTATACAATCGGACTTTTCATTCTCGAGTTGTCGTTCGTACAAAAACGTGACGGACAGACAGATAGACAGACGGACGAACATTTTGAAAGTTGTTCAGAATTCTATCACCAACACAGTGTTATGAAAATTTTGTCTCTACTAGCGATATTATACCTGTTTTGGAAATGTGCCGATCAAATGCGAGTGCGCAAATGACACATTCTCTTTAACGACTAAATTCTCGAAAACTAAACAGAATTTGAAAAAAGTGTTTTAGTAAAAAAACTTCTTTGATTCATTGGCTACAATTTTGTAGTTATAGTACCTAGTTATCTTTAATAATAACGAAGTTAACAAGCGACTACGTTTTATGCTGCAAATTAGAGAAAGCTATGGTATTTCTTTTTTCTTTTATTAATAGGGTATTAACTATCTTAATTTTTTAAACTTTGATCATTTCAACGTGATTAGAAGTATGTGAGTTTTAAATTTAAGATCAATAAACTTACTAATAAAAAAATATGACAAATTAAAAAAATAATACCAAAAAATTTCAAATTAAAAATAAACAAGAAAACTCCACATATCACTGATTTCGCATTTCCAAATTAATTCGCGACTAAAAAATTCGGGTACAGCAGGTCATTTTACATAAGTTCCACTTTTCAGTTTCTTTTTGTCCTCGAGTGGCATGCAAGGTACAAAATTCGGACGCCTCGGTTCCCTACTAATACTTATGTATTTTTATTACAAATCTGAAATTATGTATTTGTGTATTTAAATGATTACATAATATTTAAATGAAATTGTTCTAATACAGATGTAAACAGTTTAATTTTTCAAATACTTTGAAAATATGCGCCAAATTCCAGCCGTTCTTGTTTTTTTCGCGATTAAAACCTTTGGTAATAGGCCAGTCATTAAAGCAAAAAAGCCAGACAAAATTAGAAAACTCTCCATACTATGATAGAAGCTAAGTAACATATAAATATAAACAAATCTAGATTTGCAACCTTTTTTGAGGCCCGGAACATTGTTAAAAATTGACTTTTAAACAATTGTCAATAACTATTTAGACAAAATTGCAAAAGTTGTGCAAACTTGGAAATCGATTGAAAAGGTTATTGCAAATGTTAATCTCACTTTGCAACCTGATCGTGTAAACGGAATATTGTTTTTTTATTATTTTTAACCCGTTATTTAGGGTTTCTACTGCGAAAAAATTGCAAAAGTTTTGCAAATCTGACAGACCGTGTAGATTGGTCCACCGAGGCTGTGTGTGAATTTGTATAAAAAAAAATGACCGGAAGTACAACTGCAACCATTTTTTTTTAAATTTGCAAAAAAATGGCGCTCGAAAAAATGCAAAAGTCTTAAAATCGGGTTGCAAATGTTTGTTACTCTATTGCACGACCTTATGCACATTTGCAACCTTTTGTTCATAACGGAACATTGTTAAATTTATAATTATTTGCCTCATTCACATTTGCACTATTCAAAATAATTGCAAAAAAGGTGCAAATTTGCAATAACACTTGTACGATATTATAAGATAGTTTTGTAAAATTGCAACCTCGGCAATAGGCCGCAAGTGCCTTTTTTTTATCATCAATTGGTGACAACCTATTGTTTCTTTCATTTCAAAGGGGAGATTACGGTTATTTAGCCACCAAAATCTAAAGATATATTTGGGTCTCTCAAAACATTCGGAACCAAAAATAAAAAGTCAAACAAATTGATTTTATCTGGGCGATATACCTAAAGGGAATATAATGAAACATATACTATATATATGTCGAATAGGCCAGGGGCAAGAGGCGTTTTAGGGCGGATCTATTAGATTTAGGCCACCCATTGATAAACACAATAAAATCACTTAAGTAATAGTCGCATAAATAACAAAGTAACATGATTTATGATTCATCTAAACAGATAAATGTCTTAGGATTGAAAATACAAACAATACCACCAAAATACTGGAGCTAGCAGTCCACTACTGCCAGTCCCGCGATTTCAACTATTCTCTGCCGAGTTTATCTTAAGACTCGCTACTTATCTACGGGACCATCAGGCATGTTGTTCCGCTCGCCGGGAAGAGGGCTGGCTCCCAGCGGCTCCAGACGTCATCTCATGGTTCACACGACCACATCTTCGAGATGTTTACTCTTCAGATTCCTTAATCGGTACTTGTTGACAACGTTCTCTTGACTTCAATGAATTATGAGTTAACAGGCGTCTACCAGACTGTCGAAAGTATCGGAAGGCGTCCGCAGGAGGAACGCGAAGGGGACGTCTCCGACATGTATATTGAAATTCAAATTACAAAAAAAATATTTTTTTGAAATTTTTTAATGTTAGTTTTCAGTTTTTATCTGCCAATTTCAGTTGTTAGTTTTTACTTTTTATTTTTCAATTTTACTTTTTATTTTTTATTTTAAAAGCACTTCCGGTCTATTGCCGAGGTTGCAATTTTACAAAACCATCTTATAATATAGTACAAGTGTTATTACAAATTTGCACCTTTTTACAATTATTTTGAATAGTGCAAATGTGAATGAGGCAAATAATTATAAATTTAACAATGTTCCGTTATGAACAAAAGGTTGCAAATGTGCATAAGGTCGTGCAATAGAGTAACAAACATTTGCAACCCGATTTTAAGACTTTTGCATTTTTTCGACCGCCATTTTCTTGCAAATTTAAAAAAAATGGTTGCAGTTGTACTTCCGGTCGTTTTTTTATGCAAATTCACACGCGGCCTCGGTAGACCAATCTACACGGTCTGTCAGATTTGCAAAACTTTTGCAATTTTTTCGCAGTAGAAATCCTAAATAACAGGTTAAAAATAATAAATAAACAATATTCCGTTTACACGATCAGGTTGCAAAGTGAGATTAACAATTAGAATAACCTCTTCAATTGATTTCCAAGTTTGCACAACTTTTGCAATTTTGTCTAAATAGTTATTGACAATTGTTTAAATGTCAATTTTTAACAATGTTCCGGGCCTCAAAAAAGGTTGCAAAACTAGATTTATTTATGTTTATATGTTACTTAACTTCTATCATAGTATGGTGAGTTTTGTAATTTTGTCTGGGTAAACGCCTTTTTTATTCCCCAATGACTGGCCCATAACTGGACTATAATATTTTAAGCATAGCTTTGAACAAAACAACTTATGTGGTATGCACTTTTGGTTTTATCAACGATTTTACATTTCTGCCACTCAAGCGTTGAAAGTTTTCCTTTACCGCTACATTAAAACGGATATAAATATCCGGATCCGGCCGATAACGACAAGTGTATGCCTATACTTATCGTAGCGTAGTTATGGAATAAAAATATATCTAATCGAATGCTTAGTAATTATACGGGAAGGAATACATATTTATAAATTGGTTAATTACGTTTTCTTTGTAAATATTAATTATTTTACCTACCTATTTGATTTAACCTTATAATCTTAAATTCATACTTTCCAAATTATAACGATTTGAAGATTACGGTTTTAGCTTTAAAAAGTTGGTACCTTGAGACTGTTTTTCGTAAATTACTCAAATGTCTTACATTTATGGAAAAAGTGGTATGGTACAAAAAGATTATGAAATTACTAGTATTTTATTTTTTATTTATTTCTGTACGATAGCCAAATAATTTCTCTACAGCCATTATTTTAGTATTTTTTCATTTTATTGTGGAACAAAAAAAGGGACGGGTGTAAATAATGAAATTCTAATTCTTTTGTTTTATAGTATTAGTTTTAACTCCGTTATCTTACGGAAAAATACGAAAAAAATCATAAGAGGTTTTATCTTTCAGCGTAAAATTTGCAGTTGAACTAAAAAAAATCGAATCAGCGGTTGCGGAGATAGAGTGCACATGTTCACCTCATGGATTCCTGACTTACATGTGTCCCAAATTAAAATTCTGAAGTCAAAGTCCGTACATTCCATGGGTCAACGAGATCCTTGTCAGGGGAAGGACTATAGGCGAGTCTGCCTGGGATTTTTCCCAAAAATTTTCTATACCATTTGAGTTAGCCACGGATTCTTATAGGAAAAATTCCGATGAACAAGATTTTCTTATGAAAAATTTTCCTAAACCGCAAGCTTCATGGTGAAATAATTGTTTAAATATTTTTTTTCGTTTTTATTTAATAAAATGAAAACGGTTTGACGGATCGGAAAAAATCTTGATTCAATCGAAAGATATTTTCAATACGCATCGTTTAGCGCCAGGCACGACTCATTTTGTCTACCCGTTCATTTGTTATAACCAAAATAAGTTTCTTAGTTAACAAATTGATTACTCCGAAACTAATGAGGTCGGGATATTGTTTTTTTCAAAATACATATCTTATATACCAAAGAATATAACATATTTTTTTTTGGCCCGATATCTTCAATACTTTTTGATTGCTTAAACAATTGGTATAATTTCTTAGTTAGCAAATAACCTTTTTCTCGATAGTTTGATCGACTTCAAACCAACTTTAAGCGATAAATATTGATGTCGGGCATAACCCCCATAGAAGTCTGCACGAATGCAACTTCTTACTTTTGTTTATTTAAAGTTTAAATTCATTTTGCAAATTAACAAATGGAATATCTCGGCTCTGGGTAAGCGTATCGAAAGGGGTTTTGTGCATATGAAAGTGCTTGGAAAACGGAAAATTTTGAGATCAAGAAAAACTTGATCGGATAACCGGAACCGGAAATAAAAGTGATATTGCGTGAGAGGCTCTAATTTGTTTATTAACAACTTTTTGGACACGAGGTTTGGTGCAAATGAAAAGTTTTTCCATCAACCACAAAGAGTTCTACAAAAAATATTCAATCACTGAAGAGTTATACGCGTTTTTCACCCTTAAAGAAATCTGTCGCGCAACGTGAAAATAGTAAGATTTGACGCGCAATGGAATGGCAGGTTCGATCCTCGGTGCGGGCAAATTTTTTTTCCGTCATATTTACTTTTCTTTCATGTAAGCAAGCACTTTTTATGATAATAAATGTTTTTACTTTCTGAGAATTTTTTTTTTGCAATTTTCATTAAATAAATGGCTATCTTGCAACAAACATATGATTGTTCTTGTCCAACGAGGGTTTGTTGGTAGTTCTTGTTTTTTTTAAATACTTTTTGTGAAAGAGAAGGCTTGTTTTACTTTATTTGAGGGGGGTTCCTGTCGAAAAAAGACCAGAAATAAAAAGGAAACAAATTTATTTTTCACTTTTTTCTTATAATGAAAAAAGTTCACGCCTCATTGGTCTTTTCTCGACAGGCACCCCCCTCAAATAATATAATAATACCATTAAAATAGTTCAATCTTTTGATTATTTCTCATTTACAAATAACAAAGTGTGTGTTTTTTTTATGAGACGTGAACTTCTTTCATTATAAGAAAAAAGTGAAAAATAAATTTGTTTACTTTTTATTTTTTCTCCTTTTTCGACAGCACCCCCCTCAAATAAAGTAAAACAAGCCTTCTCTTTCACAAAAAGTAGTAAAAAAGACAAAAACTGACGACAAACCCTCGTTGTTGCAAGATGGCCATTATTTAATGAAAATTGCAAAAAAAAAATATTTACGACATTTTTAAAAATTTCCCAGAAAGTAAAAACATACTGGGTTACATGAAAAATAAAGCGAATTTGACGAAAAAAATTTTCCCGCACCGAGGATCGAACCCGCCACCCCATTGGGATGGAGTATTTTTTGTAGAACTTTTTGTCGTTGATGGAAAAACTTATTAGCTTTCGTTTGCACCGAACCACGTGTCCAAAAAGTTGTTAATAAACAAATTAGAGCCTCTCACGCAATATCACTTTTATTTCCGGTTCCGGTTATCCGATCAAGTTCTTTCTGGTCTCAAAATGTTCCTTCTTCCAAGCACTTTCATATGCACAAAACCCCATTTCGATACGCTTACCCAGAGACGAGACATTCCATTTGTTAATTTGCAAAATTCTAATGTTTTTCCCCAGTGTATTTAACCATTCTTTCCGAGGTTCAGTCAGTATGTGCTTGAGACTAGATGAACCCCTAGTCGTTCAGTATCCCAGTCACTCCTAATTCTCAGACAAAAAAAAAACAGTAAAAAATAAATTAAAAAAAAAAAATAAAATTTAAAAAAAACAATAAACAAAAAAAATAGAAAAATGGAAATACAACAAAAAACAACAAAAAAACAAAAGAAAAGATATTTGTGAAAAAAAAAATTAAAATTGAAAAAGAACAAAAAAAATATAAAAAAATTACAATTAAAATACATTGGTGTATATATGTACATACGTTTTTTACAATTAAGCAATTAATTAAGAAAAAGAATGTAATATTTACTAAGTTCTAAATATAAATATAATTTTTGTAATCACTTACCTCCCAGCCAAGTAAAAACGTCGGTATTCACTGTGCTAATAGCTACAATCGCTCTAGCCATTCGTTTAATGAAAAAAAAAAATTGCAAAATTAATTTAAACTTTAAATAAGCAAAAGTAAAAAGTTGCATTCGTGCAGACTTACTTCTATGGGGGTTATGCCCGACATCAATATTTATAGTTTAAAGTAGGTTTTAAATCGATCAAACTTTTGGAAAAAAGTTATTTGTTAATTAACAAATTATTCCAATTTTTTAAGCAATCAAAAAGTGTTGAAGATATCAGGCCAAAAGAGATATGGTTTATTCTTTGGTATATAAAAGTCATGTATTTGGAAAAAAACAATATCCTGACCTCATTAGTTTCGGAGTAATAAATTTGTTAATTAAGAGTTGGGTCTGGCGCCAAACGACACATATTGAAAATATTTTTCGATTGAAATAAGATATTTTCAGATTCGTCAAGCCGTTTTCCTTTTAATAAATAAAAACGAAAAAAACTATTTAAACAATTATTTGACCATGAATCTTGCGGTTTAGGAAAATTTTTCATAAGAAAATCTTGTTCAGCGTAATTTTTCCTATAAGAATCCGTTGCTAACTCAAATGGTACACAAAATTTGTAAAATCGCCTCTTTTTTACCCCAGGGAGACTCGCCTACTATAACAAACATAAATTAATTACATCCCAGCCAGCGAAGCGAATTTATTTACATAAGTATAACCCAAGCATATTTGTTTATATTGGAACTTTCGACGATCTTTGACACGTTGCGTTTCTGCTTTAAATCTACGGACATGAATTATATTCGTTTGTATATAATTTTATTCTTACAATGCAGTTTGTTCTTCGAAAATGAATTGTCAGCATAATATCGGACAGTGGCGGAGCTATGGTAAAACACGGTTGTGTAATGTACACGGGCCCAAACCCCCAAGTGGACCAGTATTTTCATTCACAAAAGGCAAATTGACAAACTTGACTCTTGACACAAAGCAAAACTTCAGAATGTATTTCAGTTTTCTTTATGGTTTTGACCAAGCTCTTCTCATAACACAAATTTGTACCTCATAAAAATGACTCATATGAGAATGATAGGATTTTGATTTTTTATAGCACGTCAGATTACATTTCACTTGTTATTTTCTATTTTTTTAAGTTTTGAAATCGACAAAAATAAAATACATTTACAAATATAAACACCAAATTGAAATTTTTACTATTTACTGAGAATATAATAGTTTTTGAAAAACCTTGTCTGACTGACCGATTTTTTTAATCAGACTTCTTTGCACCTTAATTTATCCACGAAAAAACATCTCATTAACACCATTTTCTGTTTGCTTAAGGAGGTTGAGGCGTTAGACGAAAACAATGAAAAAAATTTGAAATAAACTTTTCTTTAATAGATTTTTATATGACACAATTTTCTGTAAAAATCCAATGTCATTAGGAAACTCACAAAGTTAAAAATTAAAAAAAACTTTAACATGTGGTCTTATGGAAAATATGTCAACCCAGCTTGCAAACGGTACGTTTTAATTTATAGCAAATAACCAAATAATGTCAGCAGTTCCGAAATGAATCGTGTAAAGCATTGATGTCTTACGCATATTTTGATATTGTTTCCAATTTAATTAGGAGACTTTTAATAAACGCAAAACAAAAAAAAGTAAACGTTTGTAAACTGTCAAATTTCTCTTCTCGTTAATGATTTTTAATTATTTAATGATTTAATTTCAATTTTTACTGCTTCTCATTTTTTTTTAAATTATTTACTGAAAGAAATTTGTAAAATACACAGATATTTACATAAATTTATTTATTTTTAATAAGTTTGGATAGAACATCCAAAAGAGTTAGCAGTTCATTAAGTAAAATAATTAAATCTATTTAAATGATTAATTAATAATAAAAATTGATTTATTTATACCTTATTTATGACAATAATTATTGGTATCATCGACTTATAACCTTTTGTAATAATTTATTATGGAAAGGTTCCGATTTAGAATTCGACTTACTTTTGGTTGGGACTGTACCGCCTCAACCTCCGTAAGACCTCCTCTATCTATTGGTATTTGGGATTGATCTGACAATAAAAAAATGTTCTTTACTATGTCAGGCTTTAGATTTTGTTTGAGCAGTTTTTTTCACCCATGCATGGAGATGAATTGTAGATTTGACCATTGATATCACATAACTTCTTTTTGAAACATATTCTTTATAGGATTTTGCATACAGCGGCAGAGGAGCGTTTAGGCCTAGGCGCACTAGGCGCGCGCCTAGCGCCCCACTTTTCCAGGGGCCCCCATTTTCCGATTTATTGAGGTAAAAAAACGATATAAACATTTTATTTCTTTGTTACATCATTAGTTATTTTCGCCTTACCGATAGCAATAATGATAATTACAGCTATCGTGAAATACATTTCTTCTCTTTTCCATATCATACTCATCGCAACAAAAATAACAAAATAAGGATGGTTCATGCGAATATGTATTCACGTACACTTGTCGTTTATTTATATTTTATATCATTTGAATTTGAAATCATTTTTTAGTTCTTCCTTTCGATTTTAATTTTAGGAATTTATTGTTTGTTTATCGTATTTCAATATTCTTGAATATTCATTTTTTAATCTTTATTCACTGTATCACACTGAAAAAAAAAGGTTGGTAATATTAATGAATCGGTTCATCGACTGAAAAGTGATGAATCCGTTTATTAATATAATGTACGTTTACATAGTAACAATAAATGTGTACATTGTATTAATGAACATATACATTATATCAATAAACAGATTCATAAATTCTCAATGAACTCTCATTCATTGATTTTCCGAACATATTTTCTTTCAGTGTATTAAAAAAAGATGCAATCAATTAACAGACCAATTTGGCAATTCCTCAGACGTTACTATTTAACTTTCGCCAGTCGGCACATCCCAGATGACGAATCAGCTTTTCCGTATATTTTGCATCAATGAAAATAAATCTACTGATAATGATGATGCGAAAATTCAAGAACCTGAGATGGAACAATCTAGGAAACCCGAGAAAATAACAGAAAATTTTGATTTTGAAACCAGTGATGAAGACTACGAAAATTAAGAACCATTAGGAAACGATTCTGGTGAATCTGGCGATGATGAGCAGATAGAAAAAGAATCTGAAGATGAAGAAAATTTGGAAAAAGAGTATAAAGATGCAAGACAAGCTAAAAATCAGTGCAGTGCAATGATCAATGCATTACCCACATAACAAAATGATATGCAATGTACATACACTGTATCTTCAATCTATGGATATGTATATCCACAAGATGGAGATAGTATGTCTAATGTACATCTAATGGATGTGGAATTAACATTCCCAGCAGATACGTTTGTCGCCGACTTCCATATCTATTTTATATCCAATGAATATACATAAACATATGCAATGTACATTCACTGGATATGAAACACACATCATATACACAATCGTATATTTTATGAATATACATTACATATCTCTGAAGTAGTTTCCACGGACATCAAAACGCTTATTGAATGCTGCACCCGACGCGTGTTGCCCCAGTCATGTTGGCATCATCGGCAGATGATTAAAACGAAAAGTTTTAATGATCCCGATGATACCAACACGATTGGAGCAGCACGCATCGAATGAAAGTGTTCGAGTGTTTTGATGTTCGTGGGAACTACTTCAGAGGTATCGAATAGTATCCATATAAGAGGTAATAAAACACAGATAGCTTAATAAGAAATGTATTTTATATAACTATTTTAAACATACACAAACTTTACAAAATAACCTAATATTACACAATATTTAAAATTTTCAATATTGACGTATACTTCTTTACCTTCCGGTAGTTTAACAAATTGTAAACATGTATAATACCTACTATAGTTACTCATGTCCTACATATATGTTTAAAACATTCTCAACCATCAGTATTAAGTTATATAATATGAACGTATGTAATTTTTATTCACTATATTTATAAAATACATACCCAATATGACAACAGCAAATTTTTAGGCCTCTGTCACTTTCCGCCATCTTTACTAAACACACATCTGCCACAATCAGTTAAATATGAAACTTGTAAATTTTCTAACCCTAAAAGAGTATGTATTTACGAATCTAAAGAATTGCATTATAATAAATATACCCTTACATCATGGGAGTTTCATGCAAATGTAACAGCATAATATAGCAATAAGCAAATATAAAATTCAGAGAATGGGAAAGAGTTAACTTTCATCACACATAAACACTATACACACAACACTACAGGGCTTAATCGCTTAATGGCGCCGGCTATTGCCTGGAGCGCTGACGTAGTATGCCATAAATTAGTAGCGCATGCGCATCAGATAATGAGATAAAATTCGTGTACGCGTATAATTTAATTATACCTTAATGGACATGTTATGTATAAATCATTATGTATATACCTCCAGCAATATACACTGTATATGACACTGATGCATATCAGTAGCTGAATATACATTTCATATCATATGTATATTTAATAATACATATTCAAATTCCAACACCTAATGCATATGCTATGGATGTACATATCCATGAGATGTTATGTGGGTAGTATCAACTTATAGAGATGACATAGATTCCGAGCTATCTCCAGATAACTAGCATCAATTTTTGATATGCTGGCTTAAATCGCCTGCTGAATGTATAAAGGACCCTGCAGTACTTAATAGTAAAAATGGGCTTCAGTCGATTGTTCTGAAACTTGGGGAAAATGTTCCCCTGATTAAAATTCATTTTGACCACCAGTCCGACCGAATTCGATTTTTTGATCTAGAGGCGATTGAAACTATGAACATCTGCGAAGATCTGCTTAAATGTTCCATCAAAATTCTGAAAATGTTCAGGTTCATTTTTTGGAGAAAGATAGGTATCTTTTGTTTCTTGGTGTGCCTCCTTCTCCCGGAAAAAATAACAAACAGAAAAAACAATTTTGTTTGTAATTTTTGTACGGTAAAAGGAAGCACTTTAAAGAGAAAGTTGGAGGGGCATAAGTTGATTATTTTTACCTAAAGAATATGCCTGAATATTTTGGGATCTTTCTGAAGTAGAAAAAATAAAAATCTAGGGAAATTCTTGGTCGAAATTATTTTTGTCTAAGAAATTCTAAAAATCGGTAGGCGTGTTCTTTGGACAAAAATAAGCATTTTTTGTTTCTTGGTGTTTAGCTTCAAAGTGCTTCCTTTTCCTGTAAAAAACATGTTGTATGTTTTTATTTTTTTCCGGGAGAAGGAAGCACTTTGAATAAAACGCCAAGACTCTAAAGATGCTTATTTTTCTCCAAAAAATGAGCATGAATATTTTCAGAATTTTTATGGAACATTTACGCAGACCTTCGAAGATGTTCACAGTTTCAATCGCCTCTAGATCAAAAAATCGAATTCGGTCGGAGTGGTGGTGACAGAGAATTTTAATCAGGATGCCCAGGAGAACATTTTCCCCAAGTTTCAGAACAATCGACTGAAATCTATTTTTACTATAAAAAACTGCGGGGTCCTTTATTCTCAATGTGTTTCAGGCAACATTTTTTAATGTTGAAACACTTTTGCGTATTTACTTGACCATTCCGGTCAGTAATGCCTAATGTAAACGCACTTTTTCGGCGCTCAAAAGAATTAAGAACAACCTACGAAGTATTTCGGGGCAACAACGACTTCGAAATTTGTCTATTCTGTATATTGAATCAGAGGAAACACAAAACTGTGATTTCAATCGTTCAAATTGACAAGTTTGCTAACATAGAAAATCGGAAAAAAATAATATGAGAATATGATGTATTTGTAAAAGTATACTTGCCTTTAAATCTTCAGATAATATTTTTTTAATCGAGGGGCCCTCAAATCTCACAGCGCCTAGGGACCCAATTTATCTAAACGCGCCCCTGTACAGCGTAAGGAAAATTATCTATGAGAACTAAAAAAGAACTATATGTAAAAATATTAATGAAATCTTTGCATTCTTTCGATAACCTGACTTCTGGTTATGCTAACAAGTAAAAATTCTTATTTGCCATTCTCATTATAACACTAGCATCCAACATAGTCCCCTACGACTTGGTAGATTAAACTAGTATCTACAGGATCCCCTATGATATGTAAATTCAGTTAAAAATGAGAACAAAGGCCTGAAATTAATTTATTTATCTACCTTGTCTTTAAAAAAATTTTCATTCTAATGAATTACATTTTCATAAAATAATCTCATTCAGTTTTTGGAAATGCTTAGCCTTTGAAACGTTTTTCGTCCTTATCGTGGACTCATCAGAAAAGCACAAAGCCACTCATAACGATGTTCCAGAAGTAAGAAGTTGTTATATAAAAGTACATAAAATAAGCTATCTTTTGCCGCCAAGCACGTTTCGATTCGACTCGTAGGACATGAGATCTTTGGATTTGAAAATTTCAGAAAATTTGACTGAAACTGGAATTTCAGCAAAACTGTACAATATTTTTAGCTGAAATTTGGAGGGCAGTTTTTGTGTGATAATGACTACTTTCTCTCCAAATTTCAGCCTAATCGATCAAGATTTGACCAAACCAGCCCAAAATTTAATTTTTTCTATTTTCTTCATATATACACATCTATATCAGGATGGTCGGATCGTCGCCAAATTTGAACTGGAAGTTCCCTCAACATTGATAATAAAAGGATACCATTTTGGTTCCTTAACTCATTATGGAACTGGTGAAAAACATTTTTTTTTATTTATCCCTAAAAAGGTCGAAAATACCTCTTTTTGGCCAAAAAACATGGTTGCACCCCTTCGCGGAGGGAGAAATTTCGGAATTTTATTATTCTTACCAAAACAAACACTTTCCACCGTGTCGCGTTCCATCTTCAAAAATTTGCCAATCCGACCTTTTATTTCACTATTTGACTCTACTAATTATATCGAAGTTGGGATTGAAAAATGTACCTACGTCAGTTTCTCTGTAATATAAACTTACAAAAAGTGTGATCAATTCCGATCAGCAGGTGAGGTAACTACTCTGTGCCTTGGGCATGACACAAGTGAACTGATACCGTCGCAAATCAAATACAACTATTGAGGTTATGTTTACAATTTAGATTTTGTTTTTGGGCCAATATAAATAAACAAATTGACAACTTCCAACAATTATAACTTTGGCTAATGGAAGAAGGAGACGTAAAGATCTGTAGATTATGTCTGGATATGATTGATGACAAAAATTTTGAAGCACTAGAAGGAGTACGAATAGAAATGTTAAAAATAATTGCATTAAATCTTGTAAGTTTATGTACACACTTACTAAATGACTTAATTTCCCCGACGTATCCCTCACTTTAACTACCAGTCAATGTTAACGCTTTTTATCACATTCTTAATTTGAACATATTACATTATTTTTAGAATACAACTGTTAGCGAAGAGCCTGTAATATGTAATAATTGTGCAAGGAACCTCCAGAAATGCTTTGATTTCAAAATGACGTGCCTGAATACTGAAGACTGCGTTAAAACGTTTGCAAACCGCCAAGATCCCATGAAGGTAAATCTGGAGGACGTATTTCTAAAGTTACCCCAAAACTTCTCAGATAGAGCAGCTCAGAAGATATGTAGATTGTGCTTCAGTTTGGACAGTGACAGCTTTATGCATGTGAATAATACAGACGACAAGGTCTTAAGAGACATGTTGAAGAAGTGTGTTCCAGAGCTGGTACGGTAATATTTACAATTATTTATCAAGCTATTTTATGGAGTCAAACACTGATAACTAAGTACTTACTAACTAAATGAACATCAAGGAAATCACTTTGTAACTGTACCTAGTGTAAAAGAGAAAGTCTTGCAAACATACATATTAGAGTCGAGTCCACTTTAAAATGACCGGTGTATGAATTAATATTGCCCATACGTTTTCACTATCTCTTGCGGACAAACTTAAAGCAATAGCCTAAAGACATTGTCAATGTATGTCTACCAAGATTCTTTCCCGCTTTTTTTTAGAAAGAAATATGAAATGTATACTGAGGAGTGAGAAACATAGTCATAAGCTCAGTGATTCTCAAACTGCGTGATTTAACGACGAATATTATTTATTTCTGTGAACTAACACCACACTAAAGGACCCCGCACGGAACATATGGAAATTGGCCCCCGGTTAAAGTGTTTGATACTCGGGGATATTATCCAAATATCGATGTTGATCAAAAGTCTCTATGGGCTCAAGGTCGGAAATTGGACTTTTTTCTAGATATCGGGGGTGTAAAGGGGGATGCTCATTTCTTGTGGGAAGTGGCCCCCGCTCCAGTAAAATTCGCTGGAATCGACATATGCTATTCCTTTTGACCTGATAAAAATTCTCAGGGGCACAAGTTTGAAAAATGGACAGTTTTCTAGATATGGGGGGTGCAAAGCGGGGCGCTCATTTCCTTTACAGGAAGTGACCCCCAGTGAAATTCACTGGAATCGACATAGCTTGTTCCTCTCGACCTCCTGATCAAAATTTCTCATGGGCACAAGTTTTCCAGATATCGGGGGTTGCAAAGTCGACTTTGAACCCCGATATCGAAAAAATTGTGCATTTACCGACCTTGTGTCTATGAGAACTTTTGATCAGGAGGCCGAGAAGAACAACATATGTCGATTCCAGTGAAATTCTCTGGCGGTCACTTCCTATAGAAATTTTTTAAATTTATTTATTTAATTTTTAATTTAATTTATTTAATTCACGGGTTAGCCCAATTACACATTACAATTGCTTAAATGACTATTAATAAATAAATTACAAAAATAGAACAAAACAACAAATAAAAATACACTTTAAATATGACAATGAGAGTATATAGAACAACACAAATAACGGGACAGATCATGAGGGTATATATCCTTAATTATTATAAGCGAACAAGTTATCCGTAAGCTATCCATAATAATTACATCTCAAGTGCCTTTTTAAATTATCGACTGAGATATTGAAGAAGTCTACTTGAATATTGTTAGCATTTTTTACAATTCTACTTATGCCTAGATTGGTACCATATAAGGTTCGGTGATTCTGTATGGAGAACATGTATGTTTCTCTTAAATGTCTCTGTGGAACATAGAAGTCTATTGTGGAAAGTAATTCTGGAGAGTCAATAATGCCACTAACTAATCTTGAATGCCAAGATAATATCTGCGTTGATTCTACGTTGCTTCAAGGTACAAAGATATAAGTTATGTAAGATTTGTTTGTAATCAATATCTTCAGTAGCAATGTTGGTCTTATATGCAGCATAGCGTAAGAATCTTTTTTGCACTCTTTCTGTTTTATCTATATGTGTTTGAAAATATGGGGACCATATAACTGAACAGTTTTCTAAATGAGTTCTTACCAATGAAATATATAATGATTTTATTGCAGCTACGTTTTTAAAGTCTTTAGTATGTCTTTTAATAAAACCTAGAATTTTTAGAGATTTATTACATATTAGGTCAATGTGATACACAAATGTCAGTTTAGAATCAAAATATATGCCTAAATCACGTATTACATCTACATTTTTAATTGATGTATCGTTAATTACGTATTTATTTATAGATGGGGATATCTCTTTACTGAACTGGATATATTTGCATTCTGAGATATTCAGTGTTAGCTTTTTCCGCTCACACCAATTCTGAAATCTGTTAATATCTTGTTGCAGTTCAACCATGGAGTTGGGATCTTTAATTTCTTTAAATATTTTAAGGTCATCTGCATACATTAGAAAATGAGCACCCCCCTTTGCACCTCCCATATCTAGAAAACTGTTTATTTTCCATACTTGTGCCCCTGAGAATTTTTGATCAGGAGGTCGAGAGGAATGACATATATCGATTCCAGCGAATTTTACGGGAGCGGGGGCCACTTCCCACAAGAAATGAGCATCCCCCTTTACACCCCCGATATCTGGAAAACCGTCCAATTTCCGACCTTGAGCCCATAGAGACTTTTGATCAACATCGATATTTGGATAATATCCCCGAGTATCAAACACTTTAACGGGGGGCCAATTTCCATATGTTCCGTGCGGGGTCCTTTGAAAAACGTCTTTATATGAAATATTTAAGTTATTTTTAGTGGTTAATAGTGGATATTCATCCGACAAACGAACAATGTCAAACCACAAACCACTAAGTCTTACAATTTTTCTATTACGTACATATTACACGTTTTAGATTAGAACGAACAGAGATCGCATAGCTCAATTGGTAAGATCCCGAACAGTAATAAATATAGGGGGTAGTTGCGTGTTCGAATCATCGTGTTTTTTTTATCTGATTAAGCTCTATTAAAAGTTAATAATTTACTTTCTAAAATTTGTATTTTATTAAACCGCGCCGTGAGTTTTATTAAAACTTTATTTTCCCCAAAAATGTGTTTTTATTACTATTAGCGCGTGTTTAGCTCTAATAAAACCAAGTTTCTTACTTTTTATTGTGAAACGTGTGTCGAGTAGATATATTGTTTAAGTCTACTTAGTGTTGTATTGTTTATGAAAACGTGTCTTAAATTGTTCAAGTGTAGTCTTCAAATGTTTTAGTGTATATGAAAACGTGTCAATGCGATGTTCTATCAGAATTGTTTTAATTTTTTTTTTTTTTAATTGTTAATTTTTTTAATATTTAATTGTCAACCAGAATTTTTATTTATTACCCCTAAAAGAAAAATAATTTATTTTTGTTATTCTCATAGACTTCAGATTTTTTTTTGTTATTTTATTTATTTATTTATTTATTTAATCATACATCATCCAACAGTACAAAACCATTTATAGGATGGAAATCTAAACTAACTTAACCTAACCTAACTAAAAAGTACAAATAGAAATTATGAAGGCGATTATACTGCACGACAGTAGATGAAATTTCTGACTGCTAGGCAAATATGTCCAATTCACTGCAATGAGTATCATAACTAAGTAGTACAAATATTAAAAAGAGGAGAAAACTTTAATACGTTAGATCTAGGAGTGGATAAATAAAAAGTATGAGAATGACGAGAATTAATCCGTGGGACATAGAAGTTCAGTTGGCTTAATATTTCACTACAATCTATTTTATTATGCATAATTTTATCTAGAAAACGCAAAGCAAAGGACTCACGCCTTTCGGAAAGACTAATAATATCAAATTTTTCAAGTAATTGATTTTGAGAAGCTCCAATTGGTGGATATGTACCTTCAGTTTTCCAGTTTAAAAATTTCAGGAAGCGGCGCTGAATGTTTTCCAATTTATCATTATGAGTATTATACCCAGATTGCCAGACAAGTGAAGCATACTCCAGTTTAGACCGACAGAAAGCAAAATAAAGCATCTTTAAGGTTTTCGCATCATTAAAATCATGGCTGTTACGCAAAATGAAGCCTAACATTCTGTATGCATGCGAAATTACAGCGTCAATATGGTTAGTGAAGGTTAATTTTTTATCAAAAGTTACACCTAGATCCTTGAACGTAGATGGTCTGTTCAGTATGTCGCCATTAACATTATAATTATATATAATTGGGGATTCCTTGGTTGTATAACTCATAACATTGCACTTGCCAACATTTATGTGAAGATCATTTTCATCGCACCAAGCCGATAACTTAGTTAAGTTGTTTTGAAGTTTTTTGCAGTCATTAAAATCATTAATCCTATGCAACATCTTGACGTCATCGGCATATATTAAGAAATATACATCTAAGTGATCACTGATGTCGTTAATAAAAATATTAAAGAAAAGGGGTCCAAGTATTGATCCCTGGGGTACTCCTGACATGGCTCGGTATTCAACAGATTTATATCCATTATATGATACGAACTGAACTCTATCAGTCAAGTAACTCTCAAGAAATTGAAGTAAACCGTCAGACAATCCGAATTTGTCAAGTTTACAGAGAAGTTTCCTATGGTTCAGTCTGTCAAACGCTTTAGAAAAGTCAGTATAGACTGAGTCTACCTGTATTTGAGAATCAATTGATTCAGCAATGTACTGAGTAGCGCAGATTAAGTTCGTTACGGTGGAGCGACCTTTCATAAAACCGTGTTGTTGCATAGATATTTTCAGTTGAACATGTGCATAAATGTTATCATGTAGTAGGATTTCGAAAGCTTTACCAAAGTTACATATGATTGTTATCGGTCTATAATTGGTAACATCATTTCTTTCACCTTTTTTATACACAGGGCACACTTTGGAGTATTTCCAAATATCAGGAAAACAGCATTTCCTAAGACATAAATTAAAAATTATGCAGAGAGGATATGCAAAAATGCTGGCACAGTCTTTCAGTAGAAATGCTGGAATTCCATCTGGGCCCGCAGTAAGTTTAGGTTTAATTCTTTTTAACGCCATGCAAACTTCAGCCTCGGAAAAGCGTTTAATGTCCAAACAGTCAAACGAAGGATTATTAGACTCGGTTACAGGGGCGTCCGAGATGTTAAGGAAGTAAGATTGCTCGAAAAAGTTAGCAAATGCATCGACGATATCATTAGGGGTCTCTAGATGCTCATTGTTATAAGTCATGTCTTTAGGTATGCTAGTTTTCCCTTTCTTTCCATTGATGTAAGCCCAGAATTTATTGGGTTCCGATGTGATATTATTTTCGATTCGATTTGTATAAATTTGAAATGCAATTTTAATATCCGACTTGATTTGTGATCTAAGTCTACGAAATTCAGTTAGCGATTCATTATTATTACCATGACGTTATTATTACCATGACGTTATACGAAATATTTTATTTTATGTACTAATACTACGATCCTCTCCTTTCCCGACAAGAAATGCCCATACCTCCACGTGTTTCTTACTGGACTGTAGCAATATTAGTCTTTGATTTCTTTTTCTTATCACTTATTGACTGAATTGGGCAATTCATTTTTTGTTATCAGTTTCATTTGTGTCCGAACCTATATCCCTACAGTGTCCGTCATAAAGTTGGCTACATATGGGAAAAATTTGTATTATTGAGATTTCTAAAAAATGCTGTATTGGGGGTTCGTTTCTTTTACTTCCCTCGCATTCCGAAGGAAAGTCTTGTATTCGAGAAAAAAATCACCCTCCGAGATTTTTTCGGATTATCACGTTTCAGATCATGTAGATTGCGAAAATATAGGTTTTTCAATTCCGTCCGTTTGTCCTTCTGTCTGTCTGTCTGTCTGTCTGTTGGTGCATTAACTAAAAAAACTACTTGACGGAGAACAGCAAAATTTGGTAGGTAGCTGACGCTACTGCCAGCGAAAGAATGGTTAAACTTTCACTGGAAAATATACAGGGTGGACCGTCTAAAGCGAATAAATATTGAATTTTTTGCTCTTTAAAATGTCCATGTTTCATGACATTCTAAACCTATTTCAGAAAAAAAAAATTGATTTTTTTACCAACATTTTTGAAAAATTTTCTTACCACTAGAATAGATGAAAAAAATATTTGTTTTGCTCAAATTAAAAATTTCCACGTTTCATGGCATTGTAAACTTATTTTTAAAAAAAATTGAAAATTTTAAGAACATTTGAAATCTCTTTTTACCACTACTATAAAATAGATGAAAAAAAATTGTTTCACGACATTCTAAGCCTATTTCAGAAGAAAAAAAATAGAAAACTTTTTTACCAACATTTTTGAAAAATTTTTTACCACTAGAAAAGATGAAAAAACATTATTTTTGCTCAAATTTAAAATTTCCACATTTCATGGCATTCTTTTTTTTTACCACTACTATATAATTGATGGAAAATTTTGTTTTCGCTAAAATTTAGAATTTCCACGTTTCATGAAATTCTACGCCTATTCCAAAAACTTTTGAAAATAAAAAATGTACACACTATACAAAATACAAAATAGATGACGGAAAATTTGTTATTGCTCAAATTTTAAATTTCCACGTTTCATGGCATTCTTTTTTTCACCACTATAGAATTGATGGAAAAAAATTTTTTCCTCAAATTTAAAATTTCCACGTTTCATGACATTCTAAGCCTATTCCAAAAACTTTTGAAAATTAAAAAAAAATGAAAAATTTGCAAATATTTGCCCACTACAAAATACAAAATTGATGACGGAAAAAAATTGTTTTTGCTCATTCTAAACCTATTAAAAAAAAAAAAAAATTAAATTTAATTAAAAAAAAATTGTTAAAAATATTTTTACCACTACTTACTATCGAACAGATTATCAAAATTTTGTTTACCACTAGAATACATGAAAAAAAGATGTATTTGCTCAAATTTAAAATTTCCACGTTTAGTACCTAACATTTTTTAAACCTATTTAAAAAAAAATATATGAAATTTTTTAACCACTACTACTCTTCCACTCCACTACGTGAATGTGGAACTGAAAATGTGACAGATGGCAATAGTATTTGGCATATGCACCTATTATAGTTTTATTGAAAAATGTACAGGTTGGTCAATCCAAGAAATAATTCAACCATGGTGGACACTTGTAAAGATATTTGCGCAAGCCTTCTATATTTGGCACCTGTTGTTTAATATTGAATTTTTGCTGTCGGATGACCACTCTGTATATTTTTTTGACCAAAAGTTATCAGGTGTTCTTTGTAATAATAGTGATAAAATTCCGATTATTATTCTCAATGTCATTCGCAATTAATAATTTTTTAGAGCAACAGCCATATATTTGTGAAATAGACACAAGACTATGATTTTTCATATAGTAATTAATGGTAGAGGTAAAATTTGCACTTTTTTATTTTCCTCATATCTGCTTCAAAGTTGATATACAGGGTGTTGCATCATGAGAGGTACATAGCTTAATAGGAGGTAGAGAACATCAGTGGTAACCGGAACCTCCCATAGAAATGTCTCATAGGGCCTTCACTACGAAATTACAGGGTGTTAAATAATTTTTGGCCAAACCTGTTTTTTGTCATAACTTTGACAGGAAATGAAATAACGGATTCATATTTGGTACGGCTAATGTACAAACGAGCCCCAAGAGGTACATGTATAAAAAAAATATATCCAGGTCCGGACTCACTATAATTTATGTTTCTTCTTTGCATCAATAAAACATCACCCTGTATATATTTTTTGAAATTTCGATACGATATTCGAAAAGAGCAGGAAAAAACAAACAAAATGGCCTATTTCATTTTTTTGTTACACCTTCGTGGTTATTTAAATACGTTGTTAAATGTGCAAGAAAATGGATTACAGAACCCTATTAAAGGAGAGGCACGTGAAATAAATAGTTTTATAACTAAAATTTGCAAAAATTCTATTGAGCCTAGGTGGTCTGGGTGAATCCTAATTCCGGCACGTTTTAAAGGTCCATTTTGGTAAAAAACTGTGGTCCTAATAAGTAATCGGGTATGAAATAACAAAATTTTTAATCAATCACAGTAGGCTTGTTCAAAGTGACAGATAATAAAAAGAAATCTCCTAAACAGTTGAATAATTGTTTGTTAGTAATTTAATGTGTCAATAATCCGCATTTAGTTAGTGAAAACTTGTGAAAATATTTTAACTATGCCAGTAAAATTTACAAACGGGGAATATGCTGACATAATATTCATCTATGGTTTCTGTAATGGAAATGGTAGGTCGGCGGAAAGAGAATATCTGCTGCGTTTTCCTGGTCGTCGATGCCCTAATCATAAAACCTTTAGTACGGTGTTCCAGTATGCAAGACAACACGGAAAGTTTCCTACTTCTGCAGTTGTGGAGCGTGTTTTACAACAAGGTGTGCAGGAACAAAACAATATTATAAACGTAGTTCAAGAAAACCCAAATATGAGCACTAGACGAATCAGTTTGGCAACTGGTATTCCTCATTGGCAAGTATGGAGAACCCTAAAAAGAGAACGTTACCATCCATATCATATCCAGCAGGTACAGCGTCTTCAACAAGGCGACGATATCCCCCGCCTGACATTTTGTCGTTGGTTGTCTAATCATCGCCCAGTCATTTACAGAACCTTATTTACGGATGAGGCACAATTTACAAGGGATGGAGTAAACAATTCACGAAATAATCATAAATGGGCACAGGAAAACCCACATGCGGTACGCCAACGCCGTTCGCAACACAGGTTTTCTGTAAATGTTTGGGTCGGACTTGTGAATAGACATTTGATAGGGCCACATTTTTTTGAAGAAAGATTGAATGGTGAAATTTACTTTGATTTTCTTCAAAACATTTTACCGAATATGTTAGAAAATATCGGTATAAGAGGCATGTTGTTTCAGCATGATGGGGCCCCACCACATTTTAACCTTCAAGTAAGAGAACACTTAAACAATGTGTATCCTAATAGATGGATTGGACGCGGGGGTCCACATGAATGGCCACCAAGATCTCCTGATTGTAACCCTTGTGATTACTTTTTATGGGGCCACTTAAAAAACGAGGTTTATAGCATTGAAATTGAAAGTAGACAACATTTAATCCAGCGCATCGTTACAACCTGCGACGAAATACGGAATAATCCAGAAATGATACGTCGAGCAATTGGTGACCTTTCTAAACGCGCAAGAAAATGCACAGAATTTGGGGGAGGACATTTTGAAAATCTACTTTAGTGTCAATTACGTTTTATTTTTAAACACATTTAGTTATTGTTTTGTTATTTATTGTTAATTGAATGGAAAATATTTTATTTATTTAGATTTTAGTTTGTTCTCTTCCAATTTTTATTAAGTATAAAATGTTGATGATTTTCTTGATCAAAGTAACTGGTTGCTTAGGCCTAAATGGTTTAAATTATCTGTCACTTTTATTCTTTGAACAAGCCTACTGTGATTGATTAAAAATTTTGTTATTTCATACCCGATTACTTATTAGGACCACAGTTTTTTACCAAAATGGACCTTTAAAACGTGCCGGAATTATTCACCCAGACCACCTAGGCTCAATAGAATTTTTGCAAATTTTAGTTATAAAACTATTTATTTCACGTGCCTCTCATTTAATAGGGTTCTGTAATCCATTTTCTTGCACATTTAACAACGTATTTAAATAACCACGAAGGTGTAACAAAAATATGAAATAGGCCATTTTGTTTGTTTTTTCTTGCTCTTTTCGAGTATCGTATCGAAATTTCAAAAAAATATATACAGGGTGATGTTTTATTGACGCAAAGAAGAAACATAAATTATAGTGAGTCCGGACCTGGATATATTTTTTTTTATACATGTACCTCTTGGGGCTCGTTTGTACATTAGCCGTACCAAATATGAATCCGTTATTTCATTTCCCGTCAAAGTTATGACAAAAAACAGGTTTGGCCAAAAATTATTTAACACCCTGTAATTTCGTAGTGAAGGCCCAATGAGACATTTCTATGGGAGGTTCCGGTTACCACTGATGTTCTCTACCTCCTATTAAGCTATGTCCCTCTCATGATGCAACACCCTGTATGTGGTCCTTGTTGTATTCTATACACTTTTTCTTCATAAAATTTTTCGATATCTTAACAATTTGATCCATTTTTCGGTACCACCGTCAACTATTTTTTACAGTCCTGCCAAACCGGTGATTACATGACATGTGTCAAAATGTATTTTTTTTTTTTTTGTTGGACATGCATAAACAAACCCCCAAACAAAAAATAATTCGCTTTCAAATTCGTTGTTCTGTTGTCTGTTGCCCAGTTTTTACCTTACCCTCAGAAAATGAATATAATTATTCAACCTGTATTAGTATTTTAGGTTCATTGACAGATGTCGTGTCTGATAATGTTCTACAGTTATTAAAAATTGACGGATCTTGAAGTATATGTGACTTTTCGCCGTTTATAGCTATTTTATTGTACCTACAGTGTCAGCTAGTAGTGACTGGACAGTCTTGAGTATGTCTTTTAGTAAGAAACAATTTAGTTAAAGGGTTTTTATTATTTAATATGTTAGTTTGACATCTGAAAACGATAAAATCACAAAGTACTACTAAATTCCAGAATGCGTTTTTGAGAGCCAACCTATAAACCCATTTTAGTTTTTTTTAAATAACTCAAAATCAACAGAAATTTGGAGATTTTTACAAGAATACTTTTTTGTAGAAAATTATAAATTTCCCATCAAATTACGCATTTTTTTTCCTATTTTTAGTATTAAAAGAAATTAAAGAATAAAGTTAAAAATATACGAAAATTTAATTTTTTTTTCTTTTCCAGTAATTCGCCCATAACTTTTTTTTTCGGCGTCGTAGGTGTATACAGTGTGACCCATTTTGAATGGAAACGCCCCTTTAAGAAATGTGTCTATTATCTGATTTTAACGGAACTTTTTTTAAAAGATAGGCCATCGAAAGCTCTACTTTAGAGATAAATTTCAATTTTCAAGACCTACTATGATTTTTTTTCAATGTCAAAAATGGACCAATTTGATTAGCGATTTTTTTCATAAAATCTAACTATACCACTGCTAGTTCCTCTTATGTGGAACAGACAATATTCTTGACGCCTACAACCCCCGAGGAAGTTATAAACATAATAAAAAATTTAAAAGATAAGCCTGCTACAGGTGTAGATGGAATATCCAGTAAAGCCTTAAAGTATGCATGTGAGAAAGTCGCAGCACCTCTGGCATATTTAATTAACAAATGCTTTCAGCAAGGCCATTTTCCTAGTATTTTTAAGATTGCAACAGTTCTTGTTCTATCTGTATTACTATCAATGATAAGCGCACATGCGCGGGATAGCTCAAGTCCGGGCAACCGAATCTCTGACGCTCTCTCTGCTCTCGACTGTTCAAGTATTCAGAGTTCTGTTAGCTTACCACGTCCGACAAACAATTATATGTATAGTTTTATGGATAATTGTAGTGATACAATAAAGTACCTAATATTACATCGTGTATTAATACATTCCCTCCCACATACACAACAGTTCTTCCAGTATTCAAGAAAGGTGATGTGCTTGATTCATAAAATTATCGACCAATTTCCATCTTATGTGTAGTATCAAAAGTTATAGAAAGATTAATATTTAATAGGATATCAACATTCTTAATTAAATATAAAATTATAACAACAAATCAGCACGGCTTCCAGCAAAATAAATCAATAGAAACTGCCACCATCCAGCTTCTGCAGTTTGTATATGACGAAATCGACAAAAAAAATCATGTTGTTGGCTTATGTTTCAACCTAAGCAAAGCGTTTGACACTTTGAATGTTGATTTTGTTGCATACAAATTGCAAAAGTTGGGGATTAGAGGTCCAGCATTAAATGTTATTGAATCATTCTTGACTGACAGAAAATTACACGTGAAAATATATGGCACAATATCAGAAAATTCTAATGTCACTCAAGGAGTTCCTCAAGGCTCTGTGCTGGGACCATTACTATTTTTTGCTATTTGTCAATAATCTCCCTGCAATTATACAGGAGGGATTAGTTGTTATGTTCGCCGATGACACTTCAATGCTGCTCTCTGCACGGGACCCAGTGGAACTACAAGGTCAAGTAAATAATATTCTACTCTTGTATCAAGAGTGGTGTCAGAGTAACACACTAATCTTGAATATTGGTAAAACTGAATGTGTGTACTTTTCACAACGAAGATCACCTTCGGAAGATCTCGTCAAAGTAATACCTACTGAAAACTTTTCACCAGTAGTTAAGTTCTTGGGAACTATAATAGCTGGGAAGAGCAAATTTAAAATATTTGCACAAAGATAAACCATGCATACTTCGCATTAAGGCAGTTGAAAGGTATTTTTGATATCAAATCACTATTAAATGTTTATTATGCACTTGCATATTCACATTTATCATATAATATTGTGGCTTGGGGTGCCGCCTCAAGTATAAATCGTGTATTCATCCTGCAGAAAAGGCTTGTCAGGTTATTATTTGATATTGCACCAAGGGATTCCTGTAGGCCTTATTTTAAAAATTATAAAATCCCGACCATCCACAGCATATATATATTAAACATCATTAAATTTATTAAGAAAAATTTAACCATGTTCGAAACAAATTCAGACAATCACTCATACGATACCAGACAAGGTCACCTATTAAAAAGTAGAAATCACAATACAACTTTATATTAAAATGTATAATAAGCTACCGCCAGAAATCAAAGCCATAGATTCAGTAAATAAATTCAATTTTTGTCTGAAAACATTTCTTGCTGTTAACGGTTTTTATTCAGTTGAAGAGTACTTAAACTATGAGCCACAGTGATATTGGAAAATTTTGAAAATTATCTGTGATGATCCTAGATTTTTACCAGTTTGTGATTATATGTTTATTTTATTCATTGTGTATTGTTATTTTATTGTAAAGCTAACTGTAAATTATTTTATTTTATTCTGTATAATTTTAGTGTTGTTGACGTTCATATATATACTGTGTATATCTATAGTGATAAATAAATATACTATACTACTATACTATACTATTAGTTTGAAGTTAAAATTATGGATACTCTAAACGTAGTAGAAAAAACTGAACTTGTGCGCCTTACAGGAGATAATGACAGAACTTTGGGAGAGGTATGTGAGATATTTAATAATAGGCACCCGCATAGGCCGTTTCTAAAATAAACCAAATTTTTAATGAGTGTGACGCTGTGACAAGGCGTATTATAAGAACGGATAATGTACAAAGAAGACCCAGGTATGAGCAGACCGTATTAAATTATTTTAACAACAATCCAAATGCCAGTGTAAGAGTAGCTAGCTTAGATTTGAATTTATCTAGAGAAAATATTCGCCGATCTCTTAAAAGGAATAAGGTAAAACCATTTAAACCCAAGTTTTTACATACGTTGGAACCTGCTGACGATGAAACATGGCTGGAATTTTGCTTGTGGGCTCAAGGAGAGTATCTTAATAACAGAAATTTTTTGAAAACTACTTTATTCCGCGATGAGGCAACTTTTACCACAAATGGGGCAGTATCGTCATAAAATTGTAGGTTTTGGGCTACAGAAAACCCAGAGTGGATCATTAATTGTAAAAGACAATATTCCCAAAAAGTTAACGTTTGGCGTGGGCTACTTAATGAAACAATCATTGGTCCTTCTTTTTTTAAAAGTAATATGAATAGCATGCAGTTTTTACAGTTCCTAAGAAGCGAATTTTGGAGTGGTTACCATATGGCTTAATGTTAACTTTCCTAATCGATGGATAGGTCGAGGTCCGTTAATTGGATGGTCACCCCGATCCTCAGACTTAAGACCGATGGACTTCTTTTTATCTAAAGTTTATAGGTCACGCCTGAGTAATAGAGAGGATTTGTGTGCAAGAATAAAACAAGCTTGTGCAGAAGTTACCCGGCAACAATTACAGAATATCGTAAAGGATATTAAAAAACGATTCGACAAGTGCATTGAAATAAACGGCGACCTTGTAGAGGCTACAAAAATTTAAGATGAATTGTATTATCGTGTTTTAGTTTTAGCGTAATGATGTAAAGTGTTGTTATTTTGTTTATTAAATACCTAAATATTATTACTTTCAATTGTTCACACATGTTTTTGAGTCAATTATGATTAAGTTTGTTTAAAAGACAATATTTATTAAAACTATCCACTTAATTTACCTTTCTATTTATTTTTCATGGGCTACTTCGATTTTTAGAAAAAATTATGTAAAAGTTATTATAAAATATTAATTGTCATAAATCTGTCATTATTTAATATTTTTTCACGAAATTTTGGATTTACCCATTGGAGATGAATGAATGAATCCAGTGGTATAGTTAGATTTTATAAAAAAAAATCGCTAATCAAATTTGTCCATTTTTGACATTGAAAAAAATCATAGTAGGTCTTGAGAATTGAAATTTATCAGCAAATTTTTGTCATAAAATAGAGCTTTCGATGCCCTATCTTTTAAAAAAGTCCCGTTAAAATAAGATAATAGAGGCATTTTTTACAGGGGTGTTTCCATTCAAAATGAGTCACATTGTATAAGTGTTCAGAGAAAAAAAAGTTCTTGAAAAAACAAAGAAATTTCTTTTTTATCTACTCTGTACGACCAACGGTCACCGAGATATCGCCATTCAAAGATGACCATTTTTTGCCATATTTTATCCATTTGCTCTCAATGCTGTTTGAGATAGGGGCCGTTAAAAAAACTATTGTTTCAACCAAAAATAATTTTTATTTATAAAACGGATTCTCAATTAAAAAAATTATTCTTCATTTTTTGTTAGAATAATGTATGGTACAAGTTTGAATTTATTTTACAACAAATAAAATTTTTTTTTTCTTAAATAAATTGACACTTGCAATAACTTTTGTTTTCATGGCTTACTTAAGTCTTTATTGAAGATTATTTGTTAAGAAATGGTAGGTATGTACGAATTAAAATTTTGACCTTATTAAATAAATAATTATTTTGTAAAATCAATTCAAACTAGTATAATACCAATACATTATTCTGAACACATACAACATACTGGTGTTTTAATATTATTAATATTTTTTTTACAGTTTCGGTGTGTCTGTATTGACCTAACATTAAATCAAGTGCCAGCTAATATTATGTTCTACTTAACAAATTACAAAAAAATTACCTAGAAACATTTATATAAAGGATTAATAACATTTGGTGACAAAGGGATTAGGGAACTTTACATCAATTAAATGATTATGGATTAAACAGGGGTGTGTGAAAAAATCTACCTGGTCATTAAGGGTATGATTATGGGGATTATGAAGATTCTAATAAATTTAATTTAAAACTTTTTTCATATATATGTAATATATTTAGAGTTTCTGATCTAGAAAAAGAGTAACTGGATTCTAAAAAATGATTTGAAAAAGTTAAATCTGTTTTGTTAAATTTTAAAAAATGTAGGTGTTTTTCACATCTCATTTTAAAGGTATGACCAGTTTTATCTACGTAAAGGGTATCACAATCACAAACACTTGATTTTTATAGTCTTACCTTTGGAATTTAACAATAGATGTAAGAGATTTGACTGGGAGTTCAAACGTAGATGATATTTTGTTAAGTGCTGTTGTTTTATTTGTTTCTGTTTTCATTGAATAGAGTATGTTAAATACTGTGCATAGTAAAAAAAATCGGCAGCTACTGGAAGCGGTTGGAACCTCCCTACCCGGTGATGGGCTGCCAAACAGCAGTCTGCTACATTTTAACTGTAATTTGATTCGTAGCAGTAGCAAATGGTACGAGCTCTGATAGTCAATTCAAATCAGCCGTCATGACATGCCTTTAAATCAAATATATTATTGTAATATGACCCACCTATATTTATTTAATTTACGACGTCGTATGTGTTCACCGCCAAAACAACAATAGAATTATTTATATTTCATTTAAAACTAGTGACCAATCCTCAAACTCTGAATAATTATAAACACCTAATATATGATGATATTTAATCATGTAACATTTTCCGCAATTATTAATAAGTTTATAATGAAAAAAAGAAAGAAAAAAAAAAACAGCGCTGTGTTGGGATCGAACCGTCGATTTCTTGATTTGTAAGTCGACGCTTTAGCTCACTGGACCACCGACAACTTGTGACGTAATTTTACATATGTTAGTATTATAGAGACAGTGAATTTTGTTTGTTCTCTATACAATAATTTGTATAAAAAAATGTAGGTATATAAAAAAAAGGTGCAAGTGTGATATATCGTTGAAATCGTAATTTTAACTGCTTTCCAGTGGTTAGATTACAAATTGTAAGTAATAATAAAATAAACAAGTTGTTGTGCCAAAATGGCACTAAACGTAATCCGATCTCAACCAAAACCTTTTCAGATCTTCTAGAGCACTAAAGAAGCCCTCGTGCAAAGTTTCATCCAAATCCGTCCAGTAGTTTCGCCGCTATCGTGCTAACACACATACACACATACACACACACACACAGACATTTTTCAAAAACCACTTTTTTGGATTCCTGGGACCTCAAAACGTAAAGATTTGATGTTATCTCAATTTTCGATTTTGGACCAATTTTAGTAACCTCCCACAATTTTATTGTAGGGAGGTTAAAAATATATATTTATAAATATATCTGTGACAAGTTTTTGCAGTAGTTGATATAATTACTGATATTTCCTGGTAATGTATGTCCTTTATTCTATTATATACATTTTTTTTTATGTGGGGAAGCTGCATTTAATTATAATAGGATTATCTTTTTACACATAATTTTGCAAAATCCATTTATATTGTCTTATTCAGGTAAACCTTTGATACATATAAAAGGGATATTTACTAAGATATTTCTCAGTTTATATGTAAGTGTTAAAAGAAGTCATACTTACCACACATAGATGTTTCACTGTGATTGTTTTAAAGTTTTATACAATTGATATTTCGGTAAGTGTTTTTGGATGCATTGACCAAGATAGTTTAAGGGGGAATTGAGAACATTATTAGAGAAATCATTTTAAACTTTGGAGATGTGTTTATTAAACATTAAAGCATTCAAATTTTTATGTGATTGTAAAGAAAATTGTGGTGCTCTTTGAAGTGAGACGCCTCTCAAAATTTCTCGTTTGCTGGCTGACACAATTCCTTGTCTCCAGCTCATCTAAAACAATTAAATCAAATTTGTTTTTACTTCTAATATAGGTATTGTGTGAATTACGTTTTTTTTTTTAATGAGGACTGAAAAAAAAACTTTTTTCTCTTAATATGTCGTCATATTTTTTATCATAAAAAAATTTTTTTCTGTATTTTATTTCCCATAGCTTATGAGAAACACAGTTGTGTTTTTGATGTAAGTGACAAATTTTTAGGGCAATCGGCTTAATAGTTCTTGAGATGTCACGTCGACGTCTGGTAGTCTGGAGTAGGAATTGTGTCAGCCAATAACCGAGAAATTTTGGAAAGCTTCTATGGCTTCTCACATCAAGGAGCGCCAAAGCCATAATTTTCATTATAATCACATAAAAAAATGTTGTTTTAATGTATAATAAATATATCTCCAAAGTTTGAAAAGGATTTGTCTAATAATTTGCCAAATAAAAATTACTAAAAAATGCGACTTATCAGCTCATTTATTGGGAATAATAATAATAATAATAGTATATTTATTTGTCAAAAAAGAATGAAATGTATACGTGGATATTACACAATGACATTATATTAGAATATGGAATCCCTCCTTAAATTCAAATATAACATTATTATGATAGTCCTACTATACATAATGTGCATGTTGTGTTTCTTATCCAATAAGAATTATGTAGTCAGAGCTTGACAATGAGAGCAAAGGACTCAGCACCATTCTTATGGAAAATTGGGCTTTGGTGAAATTCTGTATATATTTCATCTTGTATATTTTGACCTGAATAAAAGACTCAGTGGGTACGATCTTAAATAATGAACAGTTTTTGATATATGGTTTGTCAAAACCGTTGCCTAAAATAAGTTGCCTAAGCTTTCATCATTTTTAGACATCAAGAATTTTTTATTTTGCCTTACATTAATTTTAGAAAAAAGTGTCAAGTCAAAGAGTGTTTATTTATATCCAATAAAGCTTAGGAAATTTATTCAAAATAAAAAAGGAAATTTTAGTTATCAGTAAAAAAATAGAGAGGTTGTGGCATTTAATTTGGCAAATGCAAATAACTCGAAAATAAAGCATTTCGAGCAAAATATTTCTGTCAAAAGTTTTTTCATTTAAAAAACAAGTTAGATATTGTTTTCATAATACTGTGTACTTTGATGGAGGACTTCACGGGCACATGAAGGCCATCTTGAATTTTTTAAATGAAAATCTACTTTTTCCTATAAAATCATTTTAAAGAGCTGATCTATGTATGATAATAATAGTACAGAATATACTCATAAATGTTCTCTCTCCATTTTTGTTGGTCTCATTCTAAGATTTTTCGTTTGCGACTTCCGAGATTTTTTTCATTTCATGCAAAATTTAAAATATTCAGGAACCAATTAAATTGGTTCGCTAGGTCACATGCATTGAGGTAAGGCACATATTAAATTATCTAAAAAATAGTAATAGTAAGGACATATACGGATTAAATATTGCTTTAATAAAAACTATAAAAAATCATATCATAATTCCTTTAACAAAATTAATTAATGAAAGCTTAAGGACCGGAATATTTCCAGAATTACTTAAGGTCGCATCAGTTGTTCCAGTTTTCAAAAAAGGCGATCCAGAGGACTTAAATAATTATAGACATATTTCTCTTCTCCCAATTATTTCTAAAATTTTTGAAAAAATTATGAAAATTCAAATCACTGAATATTTAGAGAGAAATAAAATATTATATAAACTCCAGTTTGGATTCCGTGAAAATCTATCAACAATAGATGCCATCATTAAGTTTACTGACTACACCTTAGATTGTTTTAAAAAGGATATTATTCGGCCTCCTTGTTTTGTGACCTTAGCAAAGCATTTGACTGCGTATCTCATGCCTTGCTGGCCCAAAAATTAACGAAATACAACTTTAGCATTACTAGTATCCAATTTATCAAATCCTATTTAGAAAATCGTATGCAATCAGTCAGATTAAATGGAAAATCTTCAGAGATGTTACAAATTAAATCGGGGGTGCCACAGGGTTCGATTTTGGGCCCAGTTTTGTTCCTGATTTACATTAATGATATACCAGGTGCCCTCGAGAATGTCAGCTGCATTTTTTATGCTGATGACTCGACTTTACAAATATCTGACCTTAATTTGGAGAACTTAATGTTAAAGTGTGGTAACGCATTGTCAAAAGCAAAGAAATGGTTTACACCAAATGCTCTTGCACTTAATGAAAGTAAAACAATAAAATCTATATCAAGTACACGTGTTCTCACCAATGTACCAAATAACCCCACCTGTGCTAAGTTTCTAGGGGTCTTCATTGACTCATCTCTACGATGGAATGATCATACTAATTACCTTGCTGAACAAATATCAAAAGGAATGTATGCTCTGAGACAGTTGTCTAATTCAGTATCATCAGATGTATTAAAAACTGCATATTTTGCATTATGTCATACCCGGCTATCCTATGCCATTCTCGCCTAGGGGCACTCTTCTGGTAGACATAGAATTTTTGGTCTCCAGAGGAGGGTGGTTTGGGATACCGGGTTGACACCAAACTCCTATTTATCTCACTCAAAATACTCACCTTACCAAGCATTTATGCGTTACAATGTATTACACACATTCATGATAACATAAATATTCTTAACACCAATGCTGACTTTCATCAGCATGACACACGGAACAGAGGTAACATACGTACAGAATTTACGCGACTAACAAGAGGACAAACCGGTGTTAACTACTATGGTATCAAATTGTATAACTCATTAGATAACCGCATTAAAGCATTACCTAAACAAAAATTCAAAATCATGATGAAAGATTTTTTGATAAAAAACGCAATCTTTTCATAAGAAGATATACGGGGTGTTTCAGTTAAGAGTCCCCAGACCATTATCTCTAAAATTAATAGAGATATTTTATTTTTGTAAATGGCAGATGATTGATACCAAAGAAAGGTTTAAATAACGGTGATTAGAATTTTTCCTCAACAGCACACAGAGATGACGCTGCGATGCAAAACTATTTTTTGATGGCTGGAACCTTGAAACATAAGTCATGTAATTAAACAATAATTTGTGAATAATTTTGATGGTATAGAGAATTTACAAAAAACAAGCCGTTTTGGAGTTACATGAGTTTCTTTCATTAATGCCAGTACACGTGAATTTTGATAAATCCCTATAATTTATTTATTATTTATTATAGAATATTGGTTACCAAACACTTTTTTTCAAGATAAGGAAAGTGATATAATACACTATCATAAAATTATGTTTATCACTTCCGGCCAAACCGGAACTAACATGATGAACCAATATCCATATGTTCCTACATATTACATTTTTTTTTCTAATAACGCTTCTAATAAAACGGCTCCCAAAACTTAAAGTAAGTAAGACAACAAAGAAAATACACACTAATTTAGAATGGTAATGAAAAATCTACTTAAGAGATATTAGTAGGCTTTGATTTAATTTTAAGTTTGACAGTTATTAGACAATATTTGTAGTTGGTGCATTTCAATCATAGTTTCAAACAGAAATAGTGTACTTAGAAACAATTCAAAGCAAATTAATCCAAATAAGGCAATAAAAAAAAATAAATTTAAAAAATGGTTAGATACACCAATGAAGATAAGTTAAATATGATTTTAATATACGGTGAATGCAAAAGAAATTCCCGACAAGCAAAACAATTGTTTTGTTTACGATTTCCAAATAGACCTACACCCGATAAAAAAACATTTATCATGCTGTTTAAAAATTTAAGAAACTGGGGTAGTCTTAAGAAAACTATTCGTAACAGAAATAGGCCAGTTAGAAACGATGAAAATACAGCCTTGGTGTTAAATAGTGTTGTCAACAATCCTCAATGTTCTCTCCGGAAATTGGCATCGGAAACTAATCTGTCGATATCTTCGTGCCATAGAATATTAAAATCAAATAAATACCATCCATACAAATTAAAATTGATCCATCATTTAAGGCCTGGTGATTATGAACGAAGATTACATTTTCTAGCTGAATTTTCAGTTCTTTCTGAAGAATGCCCAAATTTTTTAAAAAATGTGCTCTGGAGCGATGAAAGCCGTTTTCACAACAACGGAGTTGTGAGTAAGCATAACTGCCGATACTGGTCACAAAATAATCCTAGATGGATGAGAATGACCCGAAATCAGGTAACTTTTGGAGTTAACGTGTGGTGTGGAATATTAAATTCATATATTATTGGACCATATCTATTCCATGGGACTTTAAATGGAAGAAAATATGAGATATTTTTGAGAAATGTATTGCCAGGATTATTAGAGACTATCCCTCATAACCAGGAGAATATTTGGTTTCACCAAGATGGTGCACCACCCCATAACTCAGTACTAGTCAAAGATTGTCTTAATGAAATGTACCCTCAGAGATGGATTGGTACTAATGGAGTAGTCAGATGGCCAGCACGATCACCTGACTTGACTCCATTAGATTTTTACCTTTGCGGGTATTTAAAAAGTGTAGTGTACATTGAACCCATTGAGGATATGGCCGATTTGTATAATAAAATATATGCAAGTGTTGCTGCTATAAATAGACATACGTTTCAAAAAGTTTGCAATGAAGAGTTACTGAAATGGTACAATATGTGTATTCATGAAGAAGGGAGAAATTTTGAACATTTAATATAATAAGTACCTACTAATAAGAAAGAAATTAGTTTAATTTCATTTTTAATAATATTTCGATAGTTTTTAAATGTTTGTTTATAAAACTTTTGTTTACGTTCTTTACTGAATTGTTAATATAAATTTAGCCCATTCTAAATTAGTGTGTATTTTCTTTGTTGTCTTACTTACTTTAAGTTTTGGGAGCCGTTTTATTAGAAGCGTTATTAGAAAAAAAAATGTAATATGTAGGAACATATGGATATTGATTCATCATGTTAGTTCCGGTTTGTCCGGAAGTGGTAAACATAATTTTATGATAGTGTATTATATCACTTTCCTTATCTTGAAAAAAAGTGTTTGGTAACCAATATTCTATAATAAATAAATTATAGGGATTTATCAAAATTCACGTGTACTGGCATTAATGAAAGAAACTCATGTAACTCCAAAACGGCTTGTTTTTTGTAAATTCTCTATACCGTCAAAATTATTCACAAATTATTGTTTAATCACATGACTTATGTTTCAAGGTTCTAGCCATCAAAAAATAGTTTTGCATCGCAGCGCCATCTCTGTGTGCTGTTGAGGAAAAATTCTAATCACCGTTATTTAAACCTTTCTTTGGTATCAATCATCTGCCATTTACAAAAATAAAATATCTTTATTAGTTTTAGAGATAATGGCCTGGGGACTTTTAAGTGAAACACCCTGTAGAGAGGGAAATTTTAAACATCTGATAGGGATTCCTAAATTTCTCCCACAAATTAACAAATTATGTTCTGCATACAAACATTTAATTTTTATGATTTTCTATATACCTGTTTTACCTGTGTTTTTATTCCCATTAAGTACCATAACTTCGTCCAAATTGACAAAATTTTGTAAATCTACTGTACTGTTTTTATTTTACTATTTTAATTTGTTTTGTAATAAGAATGTTTGACGTGTGTACAAATTTTAAAATTTTTTAACATGAATAAATCTATCTATCTATCTATCTATCTATCTATCTATCTATCTATCTATCTATCTATCTATAAAGTCATTGTTAAATCAGGCTCCCACATATCAGATAGCTGACGCTTACCTTCAAAATGAGCACGCGCAGCATTTGCTAGCTTCTTTCCAGTTTCAGTTATGTCAACTGTCAACTTTAAGGAACATTAATATTCATGCAAAGCAACATAAATTTGTAAATTCCCGTTTTTTTTTAATGCTTTGGGGCATGCCAGTTTTGAGCTTATCAGACTGCGGTAAACGAGAAAGTTTTCTAATAAGTTACGTATTCGAAATCTGCCTGGCCCTCCCAAAAATCTTCAATTTGGGAAATAACAGACACCATAATGTTTACATATGCTAGTAATAATATGATTTACCTGCTAAATTTTCAATATGGCTTTACAGTTGGGAGGCAGCGTTGCTTTTTTTGGTAATGATTTCATGCTGATTGATTTTTGTTTCTAGTAATAAATTTGATATAGACAATAAGCAAGGCACGCGTTAGATGCACTTGCGGTGGACTAAGGCGAAATATCGATTGAAATTTCAAATAATTTCGTCGGAGATGCTAAAAATTCAAAATTTCAATGGTTTATAAGTTTAAAAATAAATACTTTGACTGGAAGGCCATACGATGTCTATGGAAAAAGTAAGATTGGCGTTTTATCGGCATCATAAATTGCACTGGCAAAATTTAATATTCAGTCCGGCATGAGTGAACCAAAAATGGCATTTTTTGACATATCGCCAAATCGATTTTTGCTTATTTCTTGACGTTCTCATATAAAATAGGCGAGGACATAGCATTGAATTTTTTGGTACTTTTCATGGCGATTGATTTTTATTTCTATGAAAACATTACCAAAAATTCAACGCAACGTCCCGGACATTTTTTTTCAGGCATTGTCAAGAAACAAGTAAGGTCGATTTGACGAAATGTCAAAAAATGCCATTTTTGATTCACTCGTATCGATTTTGCTGGTGCAATTTATGATCCCGATAAAACGTCAGTCTCCCTTTCTCCACAGAGACATCGTATGTCCTTCCAGTCACCGCATTTATTTAATTATGAGCGATTGAAAATTTGAAGTTTTAAAGACTCCCAATATTTCTTCTGTTTCTACACTTCTATTGTATATTTTACTCACTGTTGACATAATACAAGGTGTAATTAGTTTCATGTCATTAAAAAAAACTGGTGGTAGAGAACGACAAGACAAACAAAAAAACCTTATATAACGTGGGGTCTAAAGCTTATAGTTTTGGAGAAAAAAAAATAAACAAAAATTTCGCAAATTTTCAGTAAAATCTTTTGAGAACTGCTGGAATATTGAGGTAGGTTTAGATCGTCGCGCGTGTCTTTGCCTATGATACTCAATATTTGTGTAGATAGCTACAGAATGTCGGCGGTCTTTAGCAATGCGGTAAATGAGATGAAAGACGTCAACGTTTTCTGAGTGTTTAGTAGATCTGATCTGAAGAAAACTATACTCTGACTCTCCCTTGTGCAATATTTTAGTTTCTGTGGGTGTTTCGTTATGTACACACGTTCATTGTTTTTGTTCGAGTCGCTGTGTATTTATAGTGAAGATTTATTTTACTGACTTTACCGTTCAAGTCGTTATACTCTTGATTACATACAGACACAACTTACTTGTTCGTTCTTTTTGTATTACATTTTGGATTTTGGATCAAGCTTTTCTTTTATTTTTCTTTATTGACAACGTTAGTTGATAGTTTATTGTTTAGTGTTGAACGGAGTACATATGTCCTTTCTATTCTACGTAGAGAACTGTGTATTGATGCAGATGCAGCATTCGAATAATTTACTTAGGTGGTAGGCTTTTAACCCAGGACACTCATTTATGTTACAAATGTTAATAAATCACATTTAAATATTCTAAATTATAAACATTGATCTAATATTTAAAGACATTAAAAGACATACATGTAAAGAAAAGCTCTGTTTAAACTTCTACGGCCATTATTTGCTTGCAGTTGTGCAGGAAAAGATAACGAATTATTTACCTCTTTATAATTGCCTCAGTTCGGTTGAGGCGGTCCATCAAAGGCGGTCGATGATCCAAGGCCTTTGCACTTTTTTATGACAATTTAAATGTAGTATAATTGGGAACTACAAGTTCATTGACCAAGAAAAGCAGTGGTTCTCAATTATTTTCTACATTAATATTTAAAAAAAATTAAAAAATTAAAAAAGTTGACCTAGGTCAGTTTTTTCAAAGTGCCCCTAGAGGGAAAAGTCATAAAGGTTTTTTGTTTGTCTAGTCAGTCCCCATTACCAGTTTTTATTAATGACATGAAACTGATTACACCCTGTATAATGTACAATTATGTATTTTTTTAAATGGTTCATAAATTATCTCTCTTCCAGAACCTCAATTTGACCAACGACCCCATAATTTGTCACGAGTGCATAGACTCTCTGAAGCACGAATTTTCCTTCATGCAAGCGTGTTTACAACTAGAGGAGAAAATAAAGAAGTACCGTTTAGCCGACTCTAATTATATCATGGAGAAAGTGGATATGCGTAAGTTGCTACAGTTTGTGACGACGGTAAAAACTGAAATGGGCTGTGACAATGGGGAGGTACACCACACGCCAAGGCAGGAAAGTGGAACACCAGGACAAGAAAATGGAATAGCGAGGCAGGAAAGTGAAAGCTGTAATGTACCTGATGATACAAATGCCGAAATGGATGAGATGAAGACTGAGGAAGCCATGTTTCATTCGGAAATGGAACTGGATGTTGAACCAGAGAAAACTACTGGGTATGTAATTTGATATATTTACTTGACGTCATTATCCCAAGCCATTAGGTTCATAATAGGCAGTGATCTTTGGCATAATAAATGTATGTACACATATTTCCCATATAAATTGTTATAAATCTGCACAGCACTTCCAAGTTTCAAATTTTGTACTTTTATTGAGTGTTCATAGTTTCAAAGTATACAGTAAGTAGTTTTTCTAAATTTTCATGTGAGAGACGATTTCTTTTGACAGTATATATCCACCGTAAGGTCGAAAATGATCTTTCGCATTTCATAATGGCAAATACGACTGCTAAGCCTAGATTCGTTTGTAAAATAGCAACTCACTTTTTTATATAACCTCACCAGTTGCACCCGGAATTCATTAATAATTTTTTGAACAGTACCTATCTACTTTGTTAAATGTTTCTTCCAAGGACAAATTTGGACATTGAACGTTTTCTATAATTCTTGTCATTATTTTAAACCATTCGAATATAAATTTCAAATCATTTTTAATATTTGGAATATTCATTAAGGTGTCTACAACTTCCTTTAATGGGTTGAAGTTAACATGGTAGTATCATGCCGCGTTTATCCATTTTCCCAACGTGTGATCACTGGTTTTAGAGGAAGCGGAAAATAGGGACATTTTTATTGGAAATGTTTTATCCTACTAGGAGCTTTTAGAAAAATTTTCTTTATATTAGCAGTAAGTTTGTCAACATTTGTGAACAAAGCAATTTTAAAGTGGCTAGTGGCAACTAGCTCTGCAGTTTTGACCTTAAGCTTTCATGTACCAGACACCAGACTAAGACAGAGAGATTATACATTTAACATCTATGTCGGTACAAATTCACCTGTCGAAACATATTCATCGGCAGTTAATGATATGAGCTGTTAGGTCAAGCATATTAGATATTTATGTTTGACATTACTCTTTGCAAGTTGTCATAATAATAATAATAATAATAATAATAATAATAATAATAATAATAATAATAAAAGGACTTTATTGAGTAAAAACTTACATGGCCATTGACCGAAGTCCTTCAGCCTTTTTTATAATAAATTTTGTAATATAAAGTATGAATAATAGACAGATAGTAAAATTTAAATATCATGTGAAGAAAAAAAAATCAATGTGTTCCCACGGGTTTTTTTTCTGGAAACTCCCTGTTACTGGATCTTTCATGATTTTCTTGTTTTGATAGATGTTGAAATATTTCTATGTTGTGGCCAGTCTTGGCGAACTTAGTGGATAATTTAGGTAATCTCTGTGGAATTAGCTCTGTATCAGTTATTTGATAAAAAAGAGCATTTGGTGGATTGTGCAATGTGGATAAGATTTCTTGAGCGTCGATATCTGACATGGATGTATTTTATTGTTGGTTTTCTTACAATTAAGAAAAGGGGATGCCTGTAGTCTAACATTGGTCTGCATATCAATTTATAGATGTGAGTTTGCTGTCTTTTTGCTGATTCCCTAATTTTTGTAGGTCATGCAGCGAAAGTGTATAGAGTCAGTGTGAGTATAAAACTCGATTTTCGGGGTTGAAAGCCGCCCCATTTGGCTGCCACCTTGAAAAAGGTGGTGTAAAGCAGTGGCGGCTCGTCAGGGGAGGCTGAGCCTACCCTTGGAAGAACCACCATATCTTCAAAAGTAATATCTTAAGAAATTTCTATTAGGTATATGTCAATTTTCAATATTTTTTATTGTTTATTATTCATTAATTAATTTTCAGTTTATATAAAACATTTTTGCATTTCCTTTCCACAAACATACCTATAACGTTACAGTCCGGATAGTCTTTGTATGCATATTTCCCGGTCGGCCGGTCTTTTACTGAATGAACACTGCGGTTCGCTGGAGGCTAATACGAAATAGCTTCCAACTTTACCGCATTTACTTATAACATGAATGACCTTGAATTTCTTTGCGCTGTGTAAAATAGCAACACTTGGAATAGCCAAGTATGAGGCTAGCCTCCAGATCTCAGTTCTTTATAGCGCATGTGCACAGGTCATTCAAGAGTCAGGTGATTCACAAAGAAAACGAACTGACGTCTGACAGTTGCGTTTAGCCGGTTATAAGAACAACTTGACGTATAAATACCTAAAACATTTGATAGGCGGGCTAGAAATAAGTGCTCTAGGTGAAAATATTCCCAACAACATGTCTTGTTGTCCAGACGTGGTGGATTATTTGTTATTAAATGGATTTACTACTCTTATTTATGACGAAAAGGTAAGAATTAAAAGAAATGCCAGGCCTACACCAGCAATGCTTTCGTTAGTTTTTAAAAGTGGTAAACAAAACAGAGGGTTTTGTGATGACAATTATAAAAAAGTCGAATGGTTAACGGCATCAACAGTTAGAAACAAATTATATTATTGGAGATGTTTATTATTTACTAATGATCAATCCTCAATTTGGGGCCGGGCCGGGTTTAATAATTTGCAAAATTTGTCGCGAGGTTTAGAAAGGCACGAAAAATCCCAGGAGCACATTTCATCTTGCATTAAATTCGAAATGTTTGGTAAACAAAATATTGTAAATTTCTTGGATTCTGCACATAAAAAAGAAATAGAAAATGTTAACGTAAAGGTCCGTGAGAATAGGGAAATATTAAAGAGGTTAATAGATGCCGTTATATAGTTATCTTCACAAGAAAATTCTTTCCGAGGACGTGACGAAAAACGAGAATCGTGCAATAAAGGAAATTTCAAAGAGCTGGTAGATTTTTTAAAAACTTATGACCCAAAATTAGAGAACTTTTTGAATAACGTCACTATTTTTTGAGACAATTCCGGTAAGCTTCTGTAGAATGATCATTTTCAGCACTTAAACGCATAAAAACATTTTTACTAGAAACGAAATGAGTCAAGACCGCCTTTCAAATGTATCGCTTATTTCAATAGAAAAACGTTTTTTGTCAGAATTGAGGAAACACGATTCATTTTATGATGAAATAATCAACCATTTTGCTAGTTCCAAAAATCGCAGGTTACCACTCATTTATAAAAATATTCAGGCTTTAAAGCAGAGATTAATATAGGTAGTTGTTATTTTAGAAAAAATATTTATTTGTGTTATTTATTTTTTAGGAAATATTTTTTATAATTAGGTGTTTTCACAAATTTTAAATTCACTTTCACTGTGAAGATAATGCTTTATTATAGATAAAAACGCTTGAATTTTGAGAAACAGTCGAATAATACCTTAAAATAAGCCATTTTAATTTTGTATTGAAATTTTGTCGCCAAAAACACTGCATCAATTCACTACGCACTCATGGCGTCATCAGTTATATTGTCAGTGTCATTTTGTGTTATAAACAAGTTATTTTGCAGATAAATTTCCTAAAGTAGCTTTTGCAAATCCCGTATTAGGTAGGCTTTACTTATTTAATCATATGTAAAACGAAAACAATGTGAATAAAATGTTGTGTTTAACAATTTTTAAACGCGATTTAAGAAACTAATATAACCGATGACGTCACTGAGTGTTTTACGTACTCGTTCAATTACTACAACTTCATGTTATTTATTTGTTGAAATTTTAATTTGATGGACGATAGAATGCTGTTTAAATATCAATAAGTACTTTAGTATAACAAGTACTTCATTTTAATAATATCAAAAAAGCAAATTTCCACATAGTGAAAACACCTAATTCTCCATAATATAGAGTTCCGCTGTTATATTTTTTTTTTATATAACTTCTTTCTCAAGACTATTTTAATTTCTATTAAAACTTATAATTTTACTGGCCTGGCAGTGATAATGAATACAATTTTTTGTTTGTAGAAAAACACTTTAATTTTTTTACCAAAACTATTTTTATTTTTATTAAAAGTTATATAATTTAATTACAAGTGGGATAGTAGGACTCCTTTGGATACCGATACTCGAGTCGTAGGAACGAGAATTTCATGAGAATGATTTTTTCATCTCATCATATTTTCTATTTCCTTTTCATTCTATTCTTTGATTAGTTCTATTCTCTCAAGTCGTGAATCGGTATCCTGGCGAACAACCCACGGCAAAAAAATGTAACGCGCCGTTGTAATACCTCAGGGGTGGTGGGGAAATGTACAAATTGTAGTCATATTGCACATCAGTTGTCTTTCAGAATATCAAGCCTCCTCTGCAGACAATATCACGAGCCGCCACTGGTGTAAAGAGTTTTTTTGCGATATCCTGAGAACCGTAAGTCTCACAATAAATTTTCTAGATCTTGATTGTAGATAATTGAACTCTCCACAATTTTGGTCTAGATACTTCTTACCATAAAATTGAAAATGAAAAAGTTATAATTAAAAATAGACTAAAATTTTCAACAAAAATATCATGTAAGACTTGTACCTTTTTTTTCCTATTGATGTTATTGAAAATACATATCAAATGATTCTTGTGCATCATTTTATTGCTAACAATTTCTCATTTTTTAAATTTTTTTGGAGAGGTGTTAGGACGCTGCAAATTTTAAAATATTTTCATGTTACAGATCCTGCCAACCTACAGAGCCCTTAGTGATACCCAGAGTGGTACTAGTAACTAGCGCCCAACCAGAACCCAGAATGTATACCTGCAAGAAATGTAGTTACTCGTCGAACAGCAATAGGGACCTGAAAATGCACTATTTAACCCACTCAGGCAAGAGAAGAATGTACGAATGTCCATCTTGCCCATTCATAACTAGACACCGGAATGTCATCGACAACCACAAACTGACCCACAAGAGCTCCGAAGAAATAGACTGGTTCCAATGCGACGTATGCACCTACCGCAGTAAGCTTAAGGCCAACCTAAGCCACCACATGCAGACTCATGAGAAATCCGAGGAAGTCAAACGGTTCAAGTGCGAGGACTGCCCCTACAGAACGTTGTGGCGACGTGACCTGGAGCGGCACATCTTGAAGCACAAAGCTCCCGGCCAGATAATAATGTACAAATGTGATTTCTGTACGTTCTCCACCAAGCACCAGCGGTACCTCAAATACCACATTGAGAAGCTGCACCTGAAGACGTTCGTGCCCGAGGACAAGATCTTCAGCTGTGCACAGTGTACGTTCACCACGAAACAGAAGCGTTGCCTGGTGCCGCACATGATCACGCATCGGGACCCCGCCGACCTCAAGATCTACAGGTGTTCGGTGTGCCCTTATCAAGCCAAGTGGAAGGAGAGCGTGAAAAAGCATGAGCTGATACATAAGAACCTCTATAAGTGCGACGAGTGCGAATTTGAGACCAATCTCAGGCGCTTCCTCACCAAACACAAGATCGAGCACAGGTAAGCAAACAATACTTCTGTGAATTAAAGAATATTGTTTCGGCAGCTAATAAATGTGCATAGCCAGCGTACTATCATTATACACTGTGTCCCTGAATAGGGTCCGCACTCTCGTCAATTTTCTTATAACCATACTAAAAGTCTCCGAACCCATGAGGTGAGCGGGGTGGGGGGCAGGGGGGCAAGTAAAAAGTTACTTTTTTTGGTTTTTCGCTTATGTTTTGAAGACAGTGCATTGTCAAGAAAAAGTTAGAGAGAGAGAGAGAGATTTATTCATGTGAGACAAAGAATTGTGTACACTCGTCAATATTTTGTCCCGTAGGACACAGTACATAGATTTACTCTGATTTATATAAAAATAATTAAGAAAGAACTACGAAAAAACAAATGGCAAAGTTATTTCATTATTTGCATTCAAAATGAAAATCACCAAAGGATGAGGGTCCATAAGAGGGTTTGTCGGCCCTGAGGAAACGCGGTGGCGCAACACTTTTATTTTCATGTATAATTTGTGTCATAGTGTACTTCATAATGTGTTTCAATTAGAAGATGTTGCGCCTTTGCGCCCATATAAAAAAAGTAGGTCAAGTCAAAAATGCATAATTGGGAATCTTTCGGTCCCTGGGAAACAAACAATTACTAGTATAGTATAAATAATATTGATGAAAACTCACAATACATAGGTTTTAAACGCATAAATTCCATACGCGCGATCAGCCTGATATTTTCCTCATTTTTAGGGCCCAAAAACCTCCTTATGGGCCCTCATCCTTTTTGATAAATGCTTTTTTGCCTCACACTTTTTGAGAAACTTTGCCTTCTAGCAGGTCAGCCCTTAATTTTACAAAAATATCCTCACAGTAGAAGTTGTGGAGCATTACAATTTCTTTAAAATAAAATAATAATAACATACAAAAATAACATAAAAGGTAGGAGTTCGGCAATGCCGTTCTTCCACTCCCCCTAATAAGAATATAAACACAGTAAGTATAAGAACATAGATACGTAAAAGAGAATTGTAAAAACAGTAAACAATATAAAGTTAGTACATGTAAAATAAGTACTAACACATAAATAAGATTTGTCCACTTATTACCTCATGTCATTTGATAACCTATTTTTAATACACATAAGTTTTCTTCGAGCACATTGTTATAAATTCATTCGGAACATTTATGTTAAGAGCATGTTCGGTCCCTAACTTGTTACGAATAAGTTCCAAACAATAACTGGTGGAAAGCGCCTTGGCGTAATAAAATCAACATAACCTATATAAAGTTATTGAAGCTATTACTGTGTGACCCTAACAGGGTCCTAACGATTTAAATCATTTGATTTAAATTACGATTTAAATCACGATTTAAATCAATGATTTTAATCAAGTGATTTTTTAAAATTAATCAATGTGTGATAGATAGATAGATAGATAGATAGATAGATAGATAGATAGATAGATAGATAGTTTATTCAGTCAATACAATATCCAAATTGTGTACACTCGTCAAATAACATATTCGAAATTACATCAATATTTAAAACAGGCATTTAAAATAACATTTACAGAAATGAAACATTTTTTTTTTTTAACTTTAAAATATTAAAATATTACAAATATAACATATTAAAAAAAACAGTAAACGGAAAAAAACTACACAAGCAAGCGGTTAGCTACAGCAATAATCATGCCTACATGAGGCATTAGAGTGTGGGTGTGAAAAACTTGGCAAAACTAAATAAAACTGATACCAAATAAATAAAATGGTCTTCGCATTCGATGCTGTGTGTAACCTTGGTTACACTCGGTTCGGAAAATAAAACGGTTATCGGATTTGGTATCAGCTTAGGCCGGAGATTATTCTGCCTAGACGGACAGACAGCAATAATCAGAACGGTGGTATTTCGGTTCGGTTCGGAAATGTTGAAATTACATTAATACTTGATGCGGTGTTTGCCAAGCGCCTCAAACCACACAGCTGGGTGCCTTCATTAAATGCATTTCGGTTCGGCCACGTGGTATCTTGTTGGATTTGATGCGGAAAATTTCTATGTATCAGAATATAATGTTAGTTAATTTATTTACGGTAGTCTAGATTTTATTCTCAATTCCCGGACTATAATAAATTTCTACAAATTATTTCAAAGTAAGGAATTTTGTTCCATTTCGTATCAGTACAAAATATTGGAAACAAAATGAACGGTAAATTAACAATAACACTACAATAAATTTCACAAAAATAATTTTTGCAAAGACAGATTTTATTTTGCTACGAACTAGCTAAAATAAAATATATGGTAATTATAACTTCTACCCATTTGGTAGAACAACATATTATTTTATCGCAGTACCATCACAAATGGTCTGGATTAAAATAATATAAATGGTACACAGTTTTCTCTCGAAATATCATCAATGTTCTTTTTCCCATTTGGAAATTCTTGCGAACATAGGTATTTGGATAAAATCGGAGAAGTTGACAGGTCCTAACTCGGACTCTCTTACTATATTGTAATAATTTAACTTTAAATTTATTTAATTTCGGCTAAGTCGGAAAATAATAATTATATTCTGATACATTTAAACGGAGTCGGTTTCAAATTATTGCTTTAAAACACACATTTCAGTAAATTATTCATATCGGTGTTAATAAAAACAGGTCGACAAGAAACCAGCGATGATGATAAAACGGTATACTTACATGTTGTTAATATGCGGAATAGTACCCGACTGGGCTGTTTGACGGATCGGACAGAAGTGATTTCAAATGTGGTCTAATGAAATTAATTTACGCAGCTCTCTTACCAACGCCCTCAATGTTAATTTCTGCAATTAATGTAAATATTACGGATAGCCCTCTCACTGCCAGGTTTATCAAATTACCTCTTTAAAGTAGAAATCTATTTCGCGGTTTAGCTAGCTAAATTAGGAGAAATCTATAATAAGAATTTACAATACATTTGATTCGAATGTAAGCGGAGCAAATAACGAAGTATATTATTAATTTAAACTGCATTTTTGGCAACGGAAAATTTACCTCGTTACAAATGATTAAAATTAACAACAAAAAAAAACACATTTATTTATTTTGTTGTATAATAGTCAAAATACAAATGCGAATAAAATTGTATTCTTAGTAAATAATGACAGATAATAAACACTTAAGGGGGTTGAGGCGTTAGAGGAAAATAATGAAAAAAATCTGAAATAAAGTTTTTTTAATATATTTTGATATAACCCAATATTCTGTAAAAAAATCCAAAGTCATTAGGAAACTCATAAAGTTAAAAATTAAAAAAAAACTTTTACATGTAGTCTTATGGAAAATATGCCAACCCAGCATGCAAACGGTACATTTTAATTTATAGCAAATAACCAAATAATGTCAGCAGTTCTGAAAACTAACTATGTAAAGCATTGATGTCTTACGCATATTATAATATTATTTCCAATTTTTGAGACTTTTAATAAATTAAAAAAAAAAATTAAACGTCTGTAAACTGTCAATTTCTCTTTTCGTTGATGATTTTTAAGTGATTTTTCAATTATATACTGGTTTAATTTTAATTTGTACTGCTTCTCATTTTTTAAAAAAATTATTTACTGAAACAAATTCGTAAAATACACAGATATTTACATTATATTTTTTTTTTTTAAATAAGTTTGAACAAAACATCCAAAAGTTAGTTCATTAAGTAAAATAATAAATTAATAATAAAAAATGATTTATTTATGCCTTTATGACAATAATTATTGATATCATCGACTTAACCTTTTGTAATAATATATTATGGAAAAGTTCCGATTTAGAATTCGACCTACTTTTGGTTGGGACTGTAACGCCTCAACCTCCTTAACAGAGAAACAGAAGAGTTTTTAAAAATTTAAATTATGTAACACTAACAATACATAACTACACTTACACTACCACCCTACCAGTATTATTATTATTACATTAACCATTGATATTACTGGTTTTCAATGTTCTCGTTATAATATTTGTACAAGAATACCAATTTTCCTGCCTTTTCCACTCCTAATCTATTTCCTAAATTGGAGTAAACAAGTCCAAATGTAGAAAATATTCTTTCTACTGAAGCTGACGAAGAAACAGCACATAAAAATAGCTTCACGAAAGGAAGAAGTCTAGCAATATCAGGTATGTTCTTTTGTGGAACCTACCACTGTACGGCACTAACATTGCTTATTACCTCTTCTGAAAACATAACTAATGAAAATGGTTCCATTTTGGCTTCAAATTTTATAATGAGTGGTAGTAATCCTAATTCACTATTTCCAATATTTCCATACATTTCTTGTACGGTATTTAATGCTAGTCAATTTAAATTTGGTTTTGGTTGTATCCAACATATAAGCCACAAAATGAAAGGGCGTAACTGCTTGTTTATCACTTTTCAAAAATTTGTATTTGAGACAATAAGTCTAATTCTTCCTGGAATATTCTTTCTAATTCCTTCCATACTTCTACTACATCAGATAGAATCTTTTTTTCTGTAATTTATCAAGTCCCACAGCTATAGGCTTTAAGATTTTTAGGTATTCTTCAGCTGATCGTTTAAAACCAATGTTTGAAACTTTTTGATATATTGTTGAATTAACTTTTTTTTTTATTCTCCTCACGTACTTTTAATAGTTTCTCCCATTGGCTTACATATACCTCTAAACAATCTGACATACTATTCCATCTTACGTCACTCGGAGCACTGGTGGTTTCCCACCAGCTTGCACGTATTTTGCCCTAGCCAGATGATTATTTCTGAAGTATTTAACAATTTGCAAAATATGCTGTTTGATATCTTTTATTTCTAAATCTTTGCAAAGATTAAAAGATGAGCTGAGCATCCATAAGTTAGGATTATAGTCTAGTTTTCTGTTAAATAAAAAAGATTGTCCATTTTCAGTAGTTATAGTAGCACAAACAACAGGCTCATTGTGGACATTAGACCAGCCATCAATAGACATGTTAACACTATCCAGAAAGACTTCCAAAACATTTTGATTTTTCCTCCTTATATATTTGTTCTAAAAAGGCCGTGGAAATGGTTTTTCCAGAAGGGGGCTCATAACCAGGTCTTAACATATCGATAGCCGTTATCACATGCGGATTGTCTAAACACCTGAAGCTAGTATTAGTTGCAAATACAGCTTTTGCGATTTATTTATCTATTTCTTCAGTTCATCAGATTAGCAGGAGCGTATGTTTTTCTTTTTTTAGAGACTGAATCAGTAGTAGTAGTAAATAGTGATGATGATGTTGATGGCATTGACAAATCAAAACCAGACAAACCTGATGTTGATAAAGCTGAGCTTGGCAGTCGTCCTTGAAAACTGATGGTTGAGGTCGAACACGTTGAAATCCTGCTTGCAATGGTTGCATTATCTGATTCTTTATTTTCTGTAAAAGAAAAGGAGAAAATATTTTAGTTGATAAATGATAAGATAAAATATTAGAGGAGTCAATAGAAGTTTTCACTTCGGAAAAATTCCGGAGATAATTCGTTTTGCAACTAATTTGTTTAATAACATATGACGCTCAAGGACTATAATTGGTAATGGTAACTTTTAGTTGTTCCTGACATGTTCAGAGATATATTCGAAAAGTTACACTTCCCGAAATTATTCCAAAATAATGCATATTTTCATTCTGTATTGACGCCATTATATATTTTTTTATTAATAAAATATTAAGATTAAACAGGTATCTTGAAACGAAACTAAATTGTTATTATTATTATATGTAGTGTGTAGTGTGTAAATACCTTCAGCTGTTGTTAAATCAACTTCTTCATTACTTGATCCAGCGGTATCTAGATCTACGTATAATGTCTTACGTTTTTTAATCTTTGAACAAGTCATGCATTTTTATTCAGCAAGTTTTACAAATCGCTCTACTACCAGTCTTTCCCTTTTCTATATTTTTTTTTTCTCTAAAATAATTCCAAATTGTGTCTTTCTCCTTGCACTCATTTTTATTTTACACCCCACTTGTTTACTTTTTATTTTAATTAACTTAAACACACGAGTGCAGATAATTTGTCAAATGAAGCAGCTTACGAATTGACCACCCTTTTATATTATATTGTGCGGACAATTTTATACAGGATTTAACAAGAAAATTCCCGCAATAACACGAACGAGTATACTAAGAAAAAGAAACTAAGAACCAGAAATATACCGTTGAACATATTGAAATGAAATTTTGGTATTCCAAATATAGATATTCAGCATGCAGCCCTATGATTTGATGGATTGTTTATGTTGTTAAATATCATACAAATAATTTTGATGACATTAACATTAAATGGTATTAATTTTCTGTTATTTAAAATTTCGCGTTCGAATTATAACAAGTTGAAAATAAATTTAGTCCCAACATGTGTCGGTAATATTGATACTGATTGTGGGGAACTGAAATTCTCAGACAGGTCTGATTAATAAATCAATACGAGACACTGTCAAAACTCAAAACAAGAAAATACTATTTTTTGTTTGCACGTAAAAATAGACCATACAATATTCACTATTAAAAAAATCAAAAAAATCACGATTTTTTTGATTTTTTATTATTATTTTTTAAATCATGATTTTTTCGAACCCTGGTACCTAAGTCAAATATGTCAAATATATTTTAGCATATTTACTTAAACCGCATTCTAATTACACCAACATTTTACACAACTTCAAATTTTATATTTGCTGTCCTAAATAATTTTCTTTTTGGCATTTAGAACCCTCTGGGTGTCTCCTCACGAGATGCAATTATAATAAATAGTTATTTATTCAAATCATGTCAAATATATTTTAGCATATTTACTTAAACCGCATTCTAATTACACCAACATTTTACACAACTTCAAATTTTATATTTGTTGTCCTAAACAATTTTCTTTTTGGCATTTAGAACCCTCTGGGTGTCCCCTCACGAGATGCAATTATAATAAATAGTTATTTATTCAAATCATGTCAAATATATTTTAGCATATTTACTTAAACCGCATTCTAATTACACCAACATTTTACACAACTTCAAATTTTATATTTGCTGTCTTAAATAATTTTCTTTTTGGCATTTACAACCCTCTGGGTGTCCCCTCACGAGATGCAATTATAATAAATAGTTATTTATTCAAATCATGTCAAATATATTTTAGCATATTTACTTAAACCGCATTCTAATTACACCAACATTTTACACAACTTCAAATTTTATATTTGTTGTCCTAAATAATTTTCTTTTTGGCATTTAGAACCCTCTGGGTGTCCCCTCACGAGATGCAATTATAATAAATAGTTATTTATTCAAATCATGTCAAATATATTTTAGCATATTTACTTAAACCGCATTCTAATTACACCAACATTTTACACAACTTCAAATTTTATATTTGCTGTCTTAAATAATTTTCTTTTTGGCATTTACAACCCTCTGGGTGTCCCCTCACGAGATGCAATTATAATAAATAGTTATTTATTATACAATTACCTTCTACCCAGGTTTTACGATGTAAATACACGATATGAATGAATGAAATAAGTCTTTATTAACCCAAAATAATTACAAAATTATACATAGGGTTATCCTCTACTATCGATTAAAAATACAAAATATAACAAAATATCAAATGTTTTTGTATATACATATTGCACATAGTCATGATACAACAAAATACATAACACACATTTTAAATGGAACTAACTAGTAAACTAAACAAGTAATAAGTGTACATTGATTGATTAAAATTATTATTGTCTCTCCTAGGTAGGGTATACATGCTAAGTTAAGGTACTAAGTCTTCATCCAGAGGAGTTTTATATCATGAACTGAATATATTTTTTTAATTGTATTTTAAATTGTTTTACATTAAGATTTTTGTATTCGGTGGGGAGCGCATTGTACATGGACACACCGGAGTAGTAGATCGATGCACGACCAACATTTGAGATTATTTGTGCTAATTCTAAGTTATTATTAGTTCTAGTATAGTAATTGTGGGTTTGGTTTCTTCTGGTGAGTTTTAAGTTCGAACGACGGGAATGAGTTAGGATGCTGTGTATATAGTTACAAACTTGATATTTGTGTATTTTTTCTAAGGGAATAATATTATACCTATTGTACAGATCAACAGTTCTATATCTTATTGGCAATAAGTAAATGTTTTTTATAGCTTTATTCTGTAGCGTTTTTATTAAGTTGATTAAACACATTTTGGCAGTAGACCAAATTATTGCGAGGTATTGTATATGACTATGCACCAAAGAAAAATACACAGACCGCACTAAATGTTTAGGGATGTAATATCCTAACCTTCTCAAAATACCAACGGGGGCTACTATTTTGTTTCGGATCATATCAATATGATTTTCCCATGATAATTTTTCATCAATTAGTAAACCAAGATATTTTATGACAGTTGTGTGGTTTAGTGATTGGTTATTGAGCACAATTGCAGAGGTGTCGTTGCATTTTTCTTTAGCAATATACATGTAGGAAGATTTTTTTATATTTAGTGTGAGTTTATGACTAGAGAGCCATTCAGATATAACTCTCATGTCATTTTCAATACTTTGTCTTAATGTTGCAAACGAATCGTCGAAATACAGAAGCATGGTGTCATCTGCATAGAGCCTGATATTACCCACAAGTTGTAAATTTGATATTGAATTAATATATACTAAGAACAGTGTGGGGCCCAGAATAGATCCTTGAGGAACACCCCAATTTAATAGTCTTACACTACTTAGCTCACCACTTAATGATACTTGTTGCTTCCTGTTTGTTAAGTAATTATGGAACCACTTTAAGCAGTTTCCTCTAATGCCAATCAATTCCAGTTTATCTAATAATATAGCATGACACACAGTATCGAAGGCTTTACATAGATCCAGTGACACTAGGGCACATTTTAATTTTTTGTCTACTTTAATTTGGATTTCAGATATCATATCGACAGTTGCTGAACTTGTATCACTATTTTCGCGAAACCCATACTGGTAATCATAGAAAAAATTTTGACAATTAAGAAACGATATTAATCGGGCATTTACAATTTTCTCAAATATTTTTGATAATATTGGTAGGATAGAAATTGGTCTGTAGTTATTCGACTGATCTCTCTCGCCATCTTTAAAGAGTGGGATGATCCGAGCCTCTTTCATTTTTTCTGGTACTTCTCCAGTTGTCAGAGACTGATTTATTATTTTGCACAGTACACTTGCTATTTCTCTTTTACACTCTTTCACAGTTTTCACATCCACATCATCAATTCCTGTGGCTTTTCCAGGGTCCAGTGCAGTGATAATTTGCGTGATTTCCTCCTCCGTCGTGGCTTGGAAGAACATGCTTCTGCAGGAAGTAGTTTCTTTGGAAATGTCCACATCCTGATTTGCTATTTTGCTAGCAAGCTCAGATCCAACATTAGTAAAAAAGTTATTAATTTCTTCACATATCTCTTTAGGATTGCTTGTTGGTATGTCTGCGACTTTTAAACTTGAAATGATATTACCTGTATCCCTGCGTTTGTTTGAAATTACCGGCTTAATGACATCCCATGTCTTCCTTGGATTTCCATTTGTTTTTGCGAACTCAACTTCATAGAAAGCTCTTTTAGCATTTTTTATTTCTAAGGATACTTGTTTTTTAGCTCTTAGGTGCATGTTTTTTAAGTGAGTACTGTCCGGATGTCTTCTACTTTGTTTGTAATAGTAATCTCGAGTTTTGATTGCTGTTAGGACAACATTGGTAAACCACAGTTTAGAGTTACTTGGTGTTTTTATGGTTTTGCTTTGGTATCTGGTGTTTTGATTAATGAGTTCGATCAACAAGTTGTAGTTTTCATCGACACTTCTGGATGCCGAATATTCGTTGCTCATCTTAACCTGAGAACTTTTCAGTTTGGAATAATTTACAAATTTAGATTTGTAGGTGACAGTATTCTTCTTTCTAATGTATGTGTCCTTTAAACTGAGTATCTGTAAGTCATGATCACTTATATGCGCATCTATTATGGCTAGTTTGCTGTTGCTATTGCTATTCGTCAGGATGTGATCGATCAGAGACTTAGATTCTCTAGTTGCAACTGTTTTGTTGTAGAACCTAAATCCATTCGATCGACAAGTATCTTGGTATCTAAGACTTTTATTATTACGACTTAATAGATTTATATTTAAGTCACCAAAAATATATGCCTGTTTATTATTTAGGTAATCCAACTCCTCTTCCATGATATTAATTGTGTTATTAAAGTTGTCAACTGAATTGCTAGGATTATATATAGCTGCAATATATTTATTTGTATCTTCCAGCAGTATTAGTAGGTATGTGGTGTTATCAACTTCCATTGCCTTGATTACCTTATACGGCAAATGGTCTTTAATAAATATAGCACATCCGCCTCCACGCTTTGCTCTACTTGCATAGGTTGCTTTATAGTTAGGTATATTATAATACTTTTGTTCTTCACGACTCACCCAAGTTTCAGTCACAATTATAATACTAATGTCCTTACATAGCGATGTATATACAGCTTATATACAAAGATGTAACCCTTAAATAAAGAGAAAGTGCAATGTACTGTTTTGTTGCGGAATTTCGAAATTTGCCCTAAAATTTCAAATTGCTGTAACTGTTGATCATTTGAAGATAAAATAATAAATAATAACTAATTTTAAGGGAACTTTAATGCTCTGCAATTTTTACCGCGAGAGCATTGATTGATTGATTGATTGATTTGCCAGCGTAAGGTGGGCATTGCTGCCAATTCCGGTGCATGGAGATTTGTTCCACCACGCAGCCCGATCGCCCATCGATCATCCCACCGTGTGTCAGAACAAACCCCCGGTGCTTTTTTATACCGCCGGACCAGCTGCATACGCTGGATTGGACATTGGACATGCTTGTTGTCAGCAGCGAGAGCCGCATGACGCATGGGGTAGGAGTATAGGATGGAGCGTGTAGGTGTTTGTGAGATGTTTCTTCTTGTTTTTCTTCTGTCTTCATCGGATGGAAAGTGTAGGCGTTTGTGAGATGCTTCTTTTAGGTTTTCATGCTTCTTTTTACTTTCAGGTTTTTGTGATATGCTTCTTCTTAGTTTCTGTCTGTGATCATCTTCTCTCCTATTCTACTTCTGAGTTTTCTGTTTCTTCAGTTTCTGAGTCTGGCAGTGTGTATATCTTTGATATTTCTTTATTGTATTCCATTTTTTGTTGTGCCAGCTTTTCCCAGTGTGTATAATCCTTTCCTAGCTTATTCATAATCCTCTCGATTGTTGTTATCCATGTGTAGCATGGCCTTCCTATTTTCAGTTTGTTGCTGTTCATTCGCAGCGCTTTCTTTAGTAGGTGTTTGTGTTTTTTGTTAGCAGTTGGATAATGTCCCTTTCAGCTCTTCTCAGACTTCTTCTGTTGGCCTTTGTCGTTGCTGCGTTTTTGACTCCATATATCATCGTAGGCATTATGATGGTCGTGTATATCTTTTTGGTTAGGCACCATGGTGGTTTGTTGTCCTCAATGAAGGGTAGTAGAGCTCTTGTGACTCTGTAGGCTGTTTTGATTCTTTCCCTTACTGTTTCCCTCCTTTTTAGTTGATTCGTTAGGTATGTTCCTAGGTATATTCGTGGTTCTCAGGGTGTAGTCTCCTATTTTGTATTTTTCCCCACTTGTTGGACTTGTTTTTGTCAGTGGGTCTCGGACCATTATTAGGCTCTTCTTGAAGTTTATTTTCATTCCAGAGGAATCTAGATGTGGTGTCATGTTTCTTAGAAATTAAACGATGTCTTGTTCTTCCTCGGTGATGATGAGTATATCGTCGGCGTATGCAAGTACGATGGGGGGCTTTATCGTTCCATCATTTCCATTGAAATTCTGATTCTCCTTTATTGTGCTTTCTATCACTTGGTCCAGGACTGTGGTGAATAGTCGGGGGGATAGGGGACATCCTTGTTTGACTCCTATATTCTTCATTTTTGATTCCGTCGTCTGTCCAAACCATTGTATTGCAGTGTTTTCATGTAGGCATGCTTTTATTATTCTGTTTATTAAGTAGTGCGGTACTCCCCTGTTGAGCAAAGTGTTGATTATAGCCTCATGCCTTATGGTATCAAATGCCTTAGCGGATGTCTCGAAAACTACTGAGAATAGAAAAAAATGAATTGAAAGAATCTTATAGGAAATTCTATCAGCTTTCATTTCGCTATGATGCACCGGTCTTGAGATATAAGTGAAAAACCAAAAAGTGTAAACTTGTATGTGCTCCCCTACACCCCGCTCGCCTCATAGGTTTGGGAACTTTAGTTTGTTTATCTCCTAACTACTCCAAACACAGCCCTGAAGTAAAAAATTCTGTGCCCGATTATGTCCTCTACACCCACCCATTGATTGGACTAATAAATGTAAAGAGAACAGTATGCCCATGGTTGATCCTACTCTGAGTGATTTATTACTTTCCTTCTTTTACAAACAGAGGATGTTTTTTAGGTCATGTATAGTCGTTTCATCAGTTGGGACGAAAACCAGACTATTCTCGTTGAAAGTGGTAGTAAATTTTCGGTCACAGTTTTGGTTAAATTAGAAAGTTTCACAGATATTTATAAAATGTTCGCTAGTACTAGAGAATTTCCTTTGTGTCCCAATTTTTACTGCCCATTATACCTCCTATACAAAATTTATTATTAGCGTTATTTGCTTCTGTACTTTGTTTCACTACTTACTATTCCGCCTTAGTTTTATTTGATGCATTTTTGACAAACTTTAAATTATATATATATTTTTTTGGATTTTTTACCAGGTCATGTAATTACATGCAGCATCTTAAAGAATAATTATCCAACATGTCCTTTTTTGTTGCATTTATGTCTTATTTCATCAGTTAACCATGGCTTTGGTATATTTGCCAAAGTGTACTTGGACAATGTATGTTATATAGATATATAATTTTTTAGATCCTTAGACGACATGCCCATCTACAACTGCGACCACTGCAGTTACCAGACGATGAGGCGGCAGGGCCTCCAGAACCACATGCTTGTGCATAAGAAAGCCGACGAGGTGAAGATGCATCAATGCCCGCATTGTCCTTACAGCACTAAGAGGTTACCGGACCTCCGGCAGCACGTCCTGGTTATCCACACTGAGGACATAACGGTGTATAGTTGTGAGCACTGCCCGTACCAAACCAAATACAAGTACAATTACAGGCAGCACAGTAGGTTGATGCACCGTAGCCCGGCCGAGGTCAAGAAGCATAGGTAGGTGGATTTATAACTATGATTGTATATTCGTGCGCTCTGCTTACAGTAGCAGCTGTATGATGTTTCGTCTCTTCTCTATCTTTCACCGAAGGAAGAAGAATATATGTATTTTGTTACAAGATATACGTTTCAAAGATAAAAAAAATATTTTAATATGCAAATGTATAAATAATGTTTTAAAGTGAACCTCGCAGCAAAATGTTATTGACATGTTCCTAATAGGTTTTTTCTCAAAAATATCGATATCTCGGAATTTACTGGTCAGATATTAAAAACTCATAGATTAAAATTGTTTCAATAAATCATTGAAAAAGTCGTCTGGTCATGAATGTGGAAATAGAAGCCTACCTAGCCTGATTCATATTCACATATTCTAATTACCTTAAATAAAGTTATAAACAAGTGTATTGGCAAAGGTATTTTCCCTGATATTTCAAAAATTTCTAGTCATATCTATTCATAAAGGTGAATTCATAACATTAAACGATTTTTGACCAATATCTTTAACGCCAATTATATCAAAAATATTAACTGTTCTAAGAATTTGAATTACTAAACATTTTGAATACAACATATTTTTCTATCCTAATCAGTTCATATTCAGGTCTAATAAATTCATAAATGACACTATCATTCACTTTATTAACAATGCAGTTAATAAAACGAGAAAATCGAGAGGAGTAACACTGTGATTTACAAAAAGCATTTGACTGTCTGTTCCACCATGTTCTCTTGAATAAATTTAAGCCTTATAAATTCAATAACATTAGCTGTCAATTAATATCCTCATATCTTTCGAACAGACAACAATGTACATTTAAGGATGAAAACGTTTCTAGCTTACTCTATATTAAACACTTCAACACAACGCCTCAAGGAACGGTCCTGGGACCTACTCTTTTCTTGATCTTTGTAAGTGTTCTAGAAGAGAGTGTCTCTGGGACCGAACTATTGGTGTTTGCTGCTCGGGACTGGTTTGTTACAAATAGGCTAAGCTTAAACAATAGTAAAATTTTCGACATGCCTTTCTAGAACAGATTCACTTATGATTTTAATAATCTTGACACTTAAGTTTTTAGGTGTTATGTTGGACCCTAAATTGAACTGGGGCCAGCATGTGTAATATTTGTGTAAAAAGTTGCAAAAAAAAACTGAAAACATCAAAATTGCTGTGACAGGGATGAGACCTGAGTACGCCCCCATTTTTAAGGGTGCTGAATACGATGGTGATATTTTAAAGCCTCCAACCCCTTGGAAACTACCCCTAAACGCAAAATATCACCCGCGTTTTTTACCATTCTAAGCATGAGAGGGCTTGTCGGATCGAATTTTTCAGATAAGCCGTATGGATTTCGATCTTCCAACATATTATCAACCTCCGGAGTTGAAACTACCCCCTCCCCTGATACTAAAATCTCCCCAAAAATTTCAAAATTGATAAAAGTTTATTTCTAATCGTTTGCAAGGGTGCTCAACACGATAGCAATATACATTTTTTTTTTCTTTTCCTTCTTCAATTCTTTGGGACTTCCTGCCACATGTATGTTTTCTTTATAAGCGGTGCTAGGGGAATCTACAAAATATATCACAATTAACCAGTATGTTACTGGTAAAAAACCTCTACGCCTGTGACGTTTACGTCAAAGGATCAGTTAAAGGTTGGTTTTTTATAAATAAACAACACAAATAAGTATAAAAACTTGAAATTAAATATTTCGCCGACGTTTCGGAAATCTAATCTGTTTCCTTTTTCAAGGCTTTTTTTGAAAAATCTTTTTTGCTGTGTATGACAAATACACAGCTCTAAGAATGTTTGTTATATTCAATATCCATAGATACTTACTATTTACATAGAACTGTTGATATAGTTAACAGTTTTTTAGTTTCTATACAATGTTAAGTTTGTGAAGTTCTTCTTTTAACATTGGCAGCCAAGTTGTACAGACATCTACGGAACAATTCGACACGCAATTATCCTCATTCAATAATATTATCGCGGATTCTTTAATTTTTCTTTTTTTGCTATCTGCCTCTTTTGTTAAAATTTTTGCCGAGTCCCAGTTTATTCTATGTCCGTTCTCCCACGCGTGTTCGCAGATCTTGGACCTCTGAATTTCATTTTTTCTGATATAATTTTGATGTTCCCCAATCTTACACTAAAAGGTCTGGATGACTCACCCACGTATTGTTTGTTACACTCACACGGAATACTATAAATACTGTTTTTTGAATTTTGCTCGTGGTTTGTTGGTTTCGTCTTTGTCAGAATAGATCTTAAAGTGTTGCTTGTTTGAAATACCGTCCTAATATCAAACCTATCACCGATGCGGCACAACTTTTCGGATAATCCACATACATAAGGAATTAACGCTGTGTAACGTTTTTCAGGTTTTTGTCGTACCTGATTGGTATTTTACACAGCGTTAATTCCTTATGTATGCGGATTATCCGAAAAGTTGCGCCGCATCGGTGATAGATTTGATATTAGGACGGTATTTCAAACAAGCAACACTTTAAGATCTATTCTGACAAAGACGAAACCAACAAATACGAGCAAAATTCAAAAAACTGTATTTATAGTATTCCGTGTGAGTGCAACAAACAATACGTGGGTGAGTCATCCAGACCTTTTAGTGTAAGATTGGGCGAACATCAAAATTATATCAGAAAAAATGAAATTCAGAGGTCCAAGATCTGCGAACACGCGTGGGAGAACGGACATAGAATAAACTGGGACTCGGCAAAAATTTTAACAAAAGAGGCAGATAGCAAAAAAAGAAAAATTAAAGAATCCGCGATAATATTATTGAATGAGGATAATTGCGTGTCGAATTGTTCCGTAGATGTCTGTACAACTTGGCTGCCAATGTTAAAAGAAGAACTCCACAAACTTAACATTGTATAGAAACTAAAAAACTGTTAACTATATCAACAGTTCTATGTAAATAGTAAGTATCTATGGATATTGAATATAACAAACATTCTTAGAGCTGTGTATTTGTCATACACAGCAAAAAAGATTTTTCAAAAAAAGCCTTGAAAAAGGAAACAGATTAGATTTCCGAAACGTCGGCGAAATATTTAATTTCAAGTTTTTATACTTATTTGTGTTGTTTATTTATAAAAAACCAACCTTTAGCTGATCCTTTGACGTAAACGTCACAGGCGTAGAGGTTTTTTACCAGTAACATACTGGTTAATTGTGATATATTTTGTAGATTCCCCTAGCACCGCTTATAAAGAAAACATACATGTGGCAGGAAGTCCCAAAGAATTGAAGAAGGAAAAGAAAAAAAAAATTAAGATAATGCCACAAATAACATTTAGACAATAGCAATATACATTTCTCCCATATCCTACATTAACATATTTATCAGGGCATTATATGTTTCAACAGGTTTTTAAATCTGTGTGGTGACGTTATTAATATTCAGAATTTTAATCATTTTAAGCAAAAACTGTATGAACACCTAGTGGGTGAGTCATTTTATTCTGTAGATGAATATCTAGGTCATTGACTGTTTCGTTTATTTGCGTGTATGTTGGGTGTTAGATTGCCTAAGTGTATTTGGTAATGTCTATGTATGAGTGAGTGCACTGTGTATGCATATGTATGAGTAGTGTACTATTTTGACTAGTTTGATAAGTTTTACCTTTGTATGTAAAATTAATGAATGAATAAAGTATCTATCTATCTAACCAACCCCAAATGCCCGAACCCCCCCCCTTTTATTATTACATTTCAGGCTACTGGGCGTCTGGGAAATCGTTGAATTGAGGTTTTTCACAAGATATAAGCAAGTTGAGTGCCGAGACATGCAGTCACCCCCGAAGTTAACCCTCCCCCCAAACACTAAAATCGTCCCAAAAATTCAAACCTTGTGAAAACTTTTTAACCCCTTTTGTGGAAGCTGTTCAACATGATGACAACATAATTTCCTCCCCTACCCTTCACTGAACCACCCTCAATATTACGAGGGGGTAGTTTTGGGGATTTGAGGGTGGCTCAGTGAAGGGTGGGGGGGGGGGAGGAAATTATGTTGCCATTGTGTGATGCACCCTCGAAAAGGGGGATAAATAGTTTTTACTTTTAGTATTAGGGGAGGGGGTAGTTTTTAACCCCCGGGGGGCACTGCTCTCAACTTACTTTACAATACCGAAATCTTGTCAAAAACCTCAATCCAACAATTCCCCACGTGCCCGGTAGCCAGAAATGTAAAAAGGGGTTAGTTTCGGGAATTTGGGGGTGGTTGCTGAAGGGGAGAAATTTTGAAATTTTTGGGGAGATTTTCGTATCAGGGGCGGGGGTAGTTTCAACCCCAGGGGTTGATAATATGTTGGATGGTCAAAGTCCATACGGTCTACCCGAATAACCTGATCCGACAAGCCCTCGCAAAAAACGTGAAAAGGGGGTGGTTTTTCGCGTCAGTTATGTAAGATTAAAATCTAGAAGGGTATGTTGGAATTTCTTCAGGGTGAACTCAAATGTTCTCAGGAGATGCCGCACACCCCCTGGCACCCTCCCTGGCTACAGATCAGATGTCCGATCTCAAAAGTCCCACAAAAATTAACATTTTCCATATCGGTTTGAATTACCTTTTTGAAGACACTTTTAGCTGTGATTGGATAAATCTTCAAATTAATGGTCTTGTTACCGATAATTTCTTTCGTTATTTTTTATGGTATTTAATAGTATGCGATCATCTAGATAAGCTGTTAATCTGATGTTTGAAGAAAAGTGTTTGTTTCCAATTTACACGATTATTATTATTTGAACTATTTGAAATATTACTTATAGAGAGGAATTCTAAATAGATGGTACCTGCCTAAATTTAATTTATATTAAAAAAGGAGTATACCTAATCTGATCAGGTATACTTATCCTAATAATAATTTTAATATACAAAAATGTGTAACCTCACAGTCAAAAATAGAAAATCTCGACTGCCACCACTTTGGTAATTTATTTAAAAGCTTAAATGTTCGAATAAAAACCTAAACATTTAAGAATTGTCCTAAAAAGTGTCCTACTTTCGATTTCTAAAATTAAAAAAAAAAATGCCGAATTGCCTATTGAATACATATTTTTTCAAAAAGAATTTTGGAATTAAAGGAGTAAGTTAGCTTCCTTGGTTTCTTTGTAGTTTGAGGTTAGATTTCATTATTTTGACATCGGATTTAAACTGATCGATTACAATGTTATTATTTGCAATTTTTAAATATTTGATTGTTTTATCTTTTTAAGAAGAGTTATCACGAAAAAACCAGTTCTTTCCTACTTTCTCTTGGCTGCAAAAAATAAGCAGATGGGCTTTTTAGTCTTCAATCTGAGTACACGTATTGTTTAGAATCATAAAATCTAGTAATTTCTCAAAAAATCTTTCTTCTGTATAGGTGTGACCAGTGCGATTTCGAGACCAAGTACAAGAGCAGCTTGCTATCGCACGTGGTGTCCTACCACAAGGCGATCGACGAGATCACGATGATCAAGTGCACCGTATGCGATTTCGAGACGAAGCGCAGGGAATGCCTGAGGATGCACATGGTGACGCACAAGAGCCGTGAAGAGCTGGAAATGTTCAAGTGCAGCGAGTGCAAGTACGAAACGAAGTACAAAAGGGCGCTCAAGAAGCACATGACGATACACAGACCGGACTCAGAGAAGGAGACTGTCGTTAATCGTTGCAGCCATTGTAACTTTCAGACGAAGTGGACGCAGACGATCCGAAAGCATTGGAGGAAGCACGAGGAGGCAGGGGAGGTTAGACAGGGGCTACCGGGATGGGAGGTGGTTCCGATAATGGGGTCGGTGAAAAGCGAGGCTGTTGTGGTGTAATGAGAAGTCGTTAGCGAAATTGCTTGATTGTTTTGTTTGTAAGCTTTATGTGTTGTCATCACCTTTGTAATGTTGGTTAAACAGGGCTACAGTAGGGAACATAGGCTGCTGAAAAGTTACAAGAAAAATTACTGTGACAGGACCACGTACTAATCTTGTACACTTCTGTGCAATGAAATCCCGTACACTTGAAAAATAAAGTACTAATAAGTTACTAATATTAGTCTTTTTAGAATGTACATTTTTTATGGTCATATAGATTATAAAAAAACTGATTGTGAAACGTCACAAGTAAGGTATTTAAATAATTTTACAGAAGAAAAACATGATATGTTTGTGTTTTTTACATTTTTACACCATGTCATTCCATAAATTTTTTTTACTACAAACCCCAGGCTTTCTCAGTTGGGTTTATATCGGGACTGTGTGAAGGCCATGGTAATAATTTATTATTATTATTCCCAAACCATTGAATAATTATCCTGGCAGCATGAATAGGACAGTTGTCTTGGATATAATTTCTCCACCGAAGGAAGCATAACATTTTCCAAAATATCCCTATAAACCTGTCAATTAAATCTATCATTACCCATAATGCGCCTCGCTACACCAGGGCCATGCACCCTTATCCATGCTCAAACGTTGACAGAAAATCACCCGGACCTGTTCCACAGAGACACGTAATGTTCGTTAAGCCTGGTATTTGCAGGACGATACACTCGAATATGTCAGTCATTAAAAGACTGAAAAACTTTTTCATCAACAAACACAACATTGTTCCATAACTCCACATAATTTAAACAAAACAAAATTTGGGCTTGCTTCCGTTAATATAATTTTCTTGGCACTTATATAGGTTTTTAATTCCGATTTTCCTATCCTTCGGCTAGCTGTTGATGCTGGAAAATTTGTCATGAACACAGTGTCTCCTGCTGTTTGAAACGGATTTTCCCTTAAATAGCCAAGTAGCACTTCATTTTGAACGAGATTTAAACTTCTAGATCGGCCTGAACTGTCTTTTTCTTTAAGCTAACCTTCATCCTCCCACCTTTTCTTCACACTCATAAGAGTACTTTTATTCAATTGATAATGATTAGCAACTACTCTTATAGACCTCTTCAATTTTAGGGAGAATTCAAATTTTTCCATGTTCAGTTAATTTTGGCATTGCAAAAATATGACACTGATACTGACAAATAATTTAATATAATGAAAAATAGGTGTACGGGTTTTCATTGCACAGAAGTGTGTATATATCTCTAGTTACTGGAGGGAATCTGTGTACCTCGAATACTTGGTATATTATATATAGTCCATTTGCACGAAGCAAATATATTTGTGTTATGTGTTTTGTTAAATGTATATAAGATTTACTTTATACTAAATATGATGATTTTTGACAATGAGTCCCACGATTAAGTCTTGACATTGCAAATTATATAATAAGAAAAACTATAATCTGGGACCTATTTTCTAAAATGATTTCTGCAATATTGTTTTTTTTAAGAGTGTAATTTTGACAATGTTGATGAATAGTTTTATTTAATATTTATTTAGATTTATATTAAACTAGATGTTAAGAGTTCTCCGATTAAGTCACGTTTTTAGCCTCATTCCAATCAGAAGTGCTCACATTCTGACTTTGCTAGTGAGCCACATAAGAAAAGCAAAGCCTTCATTGCATGTTATACAATATGAAGGAAGTATTACGTTATAAAAATTCTTGTGATATCGTAACTGGTGATGAAAAACTTCCCAGCCTTTGGTGGACATTTTGCAGCATTTGTACACTCAAATATGTGACATGCAATAACTCCATAGACTTCCGTTAAGGAACTAAAATTATTCATCAGAAATTTTTTAAAGGGTCTAGCCAGGATAAGCTAGGCGAAACGGCCCCCGAAAGCAATCTTTGAAATAACTTACGTTATAATATTGACAAGCCATAAGAGCATGATTGACGAACTTTCAGCCCCTGACCTCCATTGGTCTTTGAAATAATTGGCAAAACATGTGCCGGCACAACTATTTTTTAAACTCGCTTTTTTTGAAAACTGTTTTAGCTAGACGAATGAAACAAAAAGGATCTGTTAGACCATTAGTTGATCTATATTATGTATTTATTTTAGGTTTTTGTGATTAGAGCAGAGGTACAATCGCCAAAAAAATACATAGGGTAGAGGGGGAGAATGACGGCCCCCTAAGCCTTTTCCATGGTTATGACTTTAATATTGCAATTTCACTGGCTTACAGATGGGTAATTAAAAGCTATTAGTGTGCTAAGCATTTATTTATTATGGTAAACATACAAACTCAAAAACAAAATGTTTGTGATAGTTTAAAAAAAACAAGTCGTTGGCCGCCATAACTCACGAGTAAAGGGTAACGCTGGCCGGGGCCGGCATTACTTTACGGGGTATGCTCATGTGCAGAAGTCGCATATGTAACTATAACAGTCATTTCCGCTGCACTCCTTATGGGCCCACAGCTTACAAATTGTACATCTTATCAACAGCTCATTGTTTTTTCCAAATTCTCCACATATTATACATATATCCTCATTTATTTCGTCGTCGCTTTCATCCCCATCTTCACACTCCTGTTCTTCTACTTCTGACTGCTGCTCAATGGTTTTTTTCTTACAGCTTCTTATTAGCTTCTTCCTTTTTTCTACATCCTCTTGAGTTGAACTACCTTCATCAAAAAATTTACGTTTGGTTCCCTTGGTCACAAATGTATTGACATTATTTTTCAGTATTTTCCTATTTTTTGTATCTTCTTTCTTCTTAGTCTCTTTTTCTTTCTTTGTGTTTTCTTTTTCTTTTCTCTTCTTTTCCTTTTATTTCTTTTTCTTTTCTTTCTCCTCTAAAACTATCTTCATAGGGGTGGACGTAATTATTTCAGAATGCTGCTTTCTGTTGTTTTGGATCTTCTTAATCACTGTCGTGTTGGATTTTGAGCATCCAGGTTTTATTTCCGAAAATGATACTTGAGCTTGTTCAATATCATCTCCATTAAATTTATCACCTTCAATAGTTTCCTTAGGTGGAGTTCTTTCATTTTGAATTTCAATTAATGTCCTTTCCATTCCACAACCTTCTTGAACTGCCTCATCATCTGGTTGGATATTCAATTCCATCAGAGCTTCTGCTGGCGCAAAATCTTCATCGGTGAAAATGTTACCATCAGGAGGAAATATTCCTGTTGTTCTAAAGCCGTTAATTGCTTTATCAGTTGTGGCTACTCGACTAAATGCCTTAGTAAAGATTTCAGCTAATTCGCTTGTCCTTATTTTTTCGTTTACGTGAGCTCTTAAATAATTACCACACTTACTTTACTAGAAGCTAACATCCAAAGGCTGTAGTCGATGAGATGTGTGGGGTGGTATGGTTAACAAAGCCACCACTGCCACCACATGTGGCCGGCATTACACGAAAAAAACACCCGTCGTTGTTATGACTATAAAATCCACACCTTTAAGGTTAGGTAATCATACGTCACATTAATAGAAACTACATGAAAATTGGATTGTACTATTGCATATAACAATACCAATAAGGTTACAATTATAGGTTACACTCACATTTATAATTTCTTCTTGTCTATGAGAAATACTAATGAATTGCACTTTTGTTCACTGCACGGTACTGTATTAGCAGAGAACGCTATTATTATGAGTATAAGTTTGGCACCTCTTACATATAGGGCGTACATTGTCCATAGCGTCAAATGTTGGTTCACATCCAAAAGAACCGCTGGCCGGGATTACCCCCGTATCCGCCATTCCCAATTGGCAGAAAAGATCTCGACATGAATGCCTTTTATTAACACCCGCCATACTCTGAATAATCCTTTTCTGTGCTTTAAAGACATTTGACATTGATGCACAGAAACATTTTCCATAAATTAGTCTGGATTCAACTTGGGAATAGTAGAATGAAATGAGCATTTCCCCATTAATAACATTTTTGAGGTTCCTTCTGATAACAAACAATGTTCAGCTAAGAGATGAGATTATTACAGTGAGGTTTCCAAGTTAAACACTCATCTACAGTAATCCCAAGAAATTTAACAGATTCCATTCTTTTCAGAGAGATGTTATTATAGGCTATATTTAAGTCTATGTTGTTTTTATTATCATTTGTATGAAGATGTATATAACCAGTCTTATCTATGTTTAGGAATTCTCCATTCTGATTAAAAAACTGAGATAACTTGTTTACTAGGAGGCTAATTTTGATTTCTTTTTCGTTGTTATTGCTACCGGTGACAAAGAGTGATGCGTCATCAGCATACAATACGATGAAGTAGTCTTTTACAAAATCGGGAAAGTCATTGATAAAGAGTAGAAATAACTCAGGGCCTAAAATAGAACCTTGGGGTACTCCCACTCCCGTACTAGTAGTGCCCGAGTTAAACTTTTTATAAACACCATGTGTTTTATGGCTGATTTCAACAAACTGCGATCTGTTTGACAAGTAAGAGTCAAACCAGTTTAGGGCAACCCCACGTATGCCATACCTCTCCAGTTTAAACAGGGGGCCACTGTAATCAACACGGTCAAAGGCCCTGCTTAGGTCGCAGAACATCCCAGCGGGGCTCTCACCTGCATCCAAGGCAGTAAAGACCTGTCTAAGAAAGGCGTCCACTGCTGTCATGGTAGAATGGGATGATCTAAAACCATATTGAGCGGTAGAGAGGATTTTATGTTTATTCAAAAATTTCCATAGCCTATCAATCATACTGTATTCAAAAATTTTTGAGAGACATGATGCCTCAGCAATTGGCCTATAATTTTCGGCTTTCGTTTTTTCCATGCTTCTTATAAACAGGGTTTACTTTACTAATTTTCAGTTTGTTAGGGAAAGAACCGATTGATAAGGATAAGTTGATAAAGTCTATGTTTGAGATAATTTTACGAGGTGCTTCAATGAAAACCTCACTGTGGCATTCATATTGACTAGGGCTGTCTATACGGCCGCGGTAAATGCTCTCGAAAAAATCTGCTTTCAGCAGTTACTTGTTCGTGGAAAAAACTGCTTTACACAGTTAAAAACAAACATTATGTTAATTCTACTATATTTATTTATTTTAATATAGTATAGCAAACACTAAGTGAAATATATTTAAAAAATATAAATTGCATTTAAATAAATAAACAGGCATTTTTCTTAGGTACACATATCACAAAAAAGAACTGCTTCAAGAGCAGTACTGACGTACAGAGCGCAAAGCGATATCCTGTAGCAGTTAATGAAAATAGTGACGATCAATGAAGCTTCTATAATCTAATTAATTTAAAAGAATTTTCTTTAGGTCACCAATTTCCTTTTAATGCGAATTTTTAATGTAACGTTGTATGTTATTATGCATGTGTATATAACATAATTGCATTAAATAAGAGGTACATAAAATTAATCATAACTGATCTTAATTTTTTTTTAGAAACGTTCCACCCATTTGTGTTTAATGAAACAATTAGTAATTATAGTAATATTAAGTGTAATTAGCCATATTATGTATTTTTTTGGTGATGGTAGCTCATCTGCTTTAACGATAAGGAAATTCATTCTCAAGTTTTTATTTTCATTTGTCAAATGGTTAAAATTGTTTTAAAAATCTAAAATAAATATGTAATATAGACCAACTAATGGTCTAACAGATCCTTTTTGTTCCATTCGTCTAGCTAAAATAGTTTATGACAAAAACGAGTTTAAAAGGTAGTCGGGCCGGCACATGTTTTGTCAATTTTTTTAAGGACCAAGGAAGTCAGGGCTGAAAGTTAGCCAGCCATGTTCTTATGACTTGCCAATATTATAACATAAGTTATTTTTGGGGCCTTTTCGCCTAGCTTATCTTGCTTGACCCGTTAACAAGGAATTTGAAGCAAATGTACTGCTTGATTTTTAAACTTTGCATTTTCACATTAAATGTTACAGCCTGCATTTTAGATAGCCGCACCTCATGTGTCAAGCATAATAGAGTGTTTCTCAGTTTATTTAACAGAACTAGGTTCGGTCAAAATATACATATAGCAAAGCCAGAAATTGAGATCTACGATTAGGCAGTACCCATACACTATACATGTTAGTCAGAATTATGAGATTATTTATTATAATGTTTGGAATTTTTTCCTGTATTTTAAGCATGTGAGTCTTTTTTGCAAGTATTCTAATTAGGTGTTTGGTTCTTTTATATAAAAAATGTAGTTGTTATATATATTATGTAAAGTAAATGACGTAGACATTTTTTTTATGTAAATGTTGATTTTTTAGAATAAATGAAGTTTTAAAACAGATCTGTTTGTTTTCATGAGTTGATACAAACTTAGGTTTTATCATAAGCGGCCATTCAACAAAAATCAGCTATTCTTAACAACATTATGGGAATATTTCCCTTTTAAAAAAAAATATGTTTTGTTAATTATAGTTTGTCATGAGAGAACAAACTTAAATTGTTGAACATACAGTGGAAGTCGCAAATCTTGACGTTCACCTCATAATCTCCTAATTTCCTAATCAAATCGATTCAAGGTCTGTAACGTGCGGAATGTGCAATAGCATCCTTCGTTACATTTTCTAACATTTATTAGAAAAATTTTAATAATCAATTTATTCTCCTATGCTCTGGTACTATAACGAACTTTCCTAGACAGGTGAGAAGTTGGTGATAACTAACTGAAAAATGAAGTTGAGTCGAGTATTTATAATAACATCGGATAGTCACATGAAACGTAGAACTATCAGTAACAATATAGATCCTTTAGTTTATTTAATATTTCATTAAGATAAGAGAACTACTTTTTGGGCGTAACCACGTTACTGTCGGTCCAGGTCATATCTTACAATACGCCGCGTTAGACTAAATTCCTTCTCTTTCACTCGAGCCGTCCTTTGAGATGGACGTAATTGAAATTTTGTAAGACTCTAACGGGGATATTAAAATGAAGGAACCTTATAGACGTATAAGGTAATAGTTAAATAATTATGTATCGTTAAATACCATCTAACGTATAAAAATATTGTTTTAGGTTTTTTTTCTGTAAAATTATAAATTTCATTTCAATGTCGAAGTGATATCAATGTTACACTTTTGCTTCATGAACAATTACCTATGTTCAGCTTTTCTTAATAATTAGTAATTGAATTTCTCTAAATTACGGAATTTCTCTACATGGCGCATCTTTAAGATTTTTCTACTAAGCAAATCATGCCAAGTCAGCAAAATGGAGGTACCAAACATCAACCTACATAACATTTAAATCTGTATTCATCCCAGAATAGGAGCGCACTTAGGAATTTCTCTTATCAGGACTTTTAAAACAAAAGATAAGTACTTTTGATTATTATCTCATATAAAAGGGATTATTTTCACTTATAGTAGTTCTTGCTTCCTGAAAGCAATGCACCTAGTTTTGGTTCATAAAGCCAAGTATCTCAAGTTTAAATCTTAGAATCAAGCGTCTTTTGTAAGATTTTGTTTTTTTTAATTCGTTGTAATATATTAATTCACAGTTACCTTTTATCTTGATTCGTTGTTATAAGTATTTCATAGTAGTATTGTATATGCACTTTTGTTTGGTTACATATGGTAATAATCGTGGTGCATTTTGTGTAACGAGTGTATATATAGAGTTGATGTGGTAAAGCCATGGGGCATTTCGTTGTAACATATGTTTTGTGAGAACCATTACGAGACATTTTTTTTGTAATATAGTTATTTTGTCTCTCTTAATATTCTCAAGTAGCCTCAGGCCTTATTTTGTAATATATTTCGTGTCGCCATTTTAGTATATCTAATGGTGTAAATTTTGTGTTGCATTTTAGTATATCTAATGCTGTAAACAGTTTGTTTGTCGGATCGCTTGCGAGATACCTTTGTAATATATTTCGGTTTAAATCTCGTAAATGCTCACATTTGCTGTAATATATGATTTTAGTATTGAGGTAACGTTACGAGACGTATCTTTTGTAATATATTTTTTTGTCTCGTAAACACCTCAAATTTATTTTGCCCTTGAGCAAAATTGTAATATAGAGTATCTTGTAATATAGTTTCTTTTGTACATATTTCTGTTTGGTATTTTGCTATACAGTATTGCTGATACTGTGATAGTTTATCTTTTGTAATATAATATTTTGTAATATAGTACTATTGTATGTATGTAACATTTGTCTTTTGTTTATCTTTATCTTTAATTGTCCTTGATTACACTAAGTAATCAATGGCGCCCAAGCCTTGAACTCAACGCCCTTTTGCTCTCCGTATCTTTACAGGTGAAACCAGTGACGCTAACCACGTCGCTCGTAGGGTGGCCCACATTAGAACGACAATATTTTAACATCGAATAAAACCTTCTTTTCTTAGCCACAGGTCACACAGAATGGCACTCGTAGGTGTACCATTTGAAAGGAGTTTTCTGTAAAATAACAGTTATTACTTTATAAAATTTTAATATCATAATATAATATACTCGCCAAACGACAACACTACTTCAAAGGTCGGATAGACGAATTACAAAAAACTATAAAATACACTACGCCACAGACATACTTTCGAAATACATATTATAAATTGTATCCCTTACATTCATCTTCTTGCCGCCACCAAGTCCTTAGTTTTATTTTTCTTTCTGGGTTCATATTTTGGCACAGTAGTATTTGGGGCGACCTACTCCCCACATGTTTCCTTACAAACAGGATTCGAAAAAATCATGATTTAAAAAAATAATAAAAAATCAACGATTTTTATTAGAAAAATCGTGATTTTTTAAATTTTTTTAAATAGTGAATATTGTGGTATGGTCTATTTTTATGTGCAAACAATAAAAAATAGTATTTTCTTGTTTTGAGTATTGACAGTGTCTCGTATTGATTTATTAATCAGACCTGTCTGAGAATTTCAGTTCCCCACAATCAGTATCAATATTACCGACACATGTTAGGACTAAAATTTTAAATAACAGAAAATTAATACCATTTAATGTTAATGTCATCAAAATTATTTGTATGATATTTAACAACATAAACAATCCATCAAATCATAGGGCTGAATGCTGAATGTCTATATTTGGAATACCAAAATTTCATTTCAATATGTTCAACGGTATATTTCTGGTTCTTAGTTTCTTTTTCTTAGTATACTCGCTCGTATTATTGCGGGAATTTTCCTGCTAAATCCTGTACAAAATTGTCCGCACAATATAATATAAAAGGATGGCCAATTCGTAAGCTGCTTCATTTGATAAATTATCTGTACTCGTGCTAGTCGTGTTTAAGTTAATTAAAATTAAAAGTGAACAAGTGAAGTGTAAAATAAAAATGAGTGCAAGGAGAAAGACACAATTTGGAGTTATTTTATAGAAAAAAAATATATATATAGAAAAGGGAAAGACTGGCAGTAGAGCGATTTGTAAAACTTGCTGAATAGAAATGCAAGGACTTGTTTAAAGATTAAAAAACGTAAGACATTATATGTAGATCTAGATACCGCTGGACCAAGTAATGAAGAAGTTGATTTAACAACAGCTGAAGGTATGTACACACTACATATAATAATGATAATAAAAATAATTTAGTTTCATTTCGAGATACCTATTTAATCTTGATATTTTATTAATAAATATAATGGCGTCAATAGAGGATGAAAATATTAATAATTTTGTGAAGCGTAACTTTTCAAATACATCTCTGAACATGTCAGGAACAACTAAAAGTTACCATTACCAATTATAGTCCTTGAGTGTCATTTGTTATTAAACAAATTAGTTGCAAAACTAATTATGTCCGGAATTTTTCCGAAGTGAAAACTTCCATTGACTCCTCTAATATTTTATCTTATCATTTATCAACCTAAATATTTTCTCCTTTTCATTTACAGAAAATAAAGAATTGGATAATGCAACCATTGCAAGCAGGATTTCAACGTCTTCGACCTCAACCCTCAGTTTTCAAGGACGACTGCCAAGCTCAACTTCATCAACATAAGATTTGTCTGGTTTTTGAAGCGTTGGGGGTAAATAGGTAAATACAATTGAGTTACTAGATAGTTTTTTGGAACATTTAAATAATACACAATCTTCTATTAAATTCACTTTAGAAAAGGAAACTAGAAATGAATTACCATTTTTAGATGTTTTAATTAAAAGAGTGAATGGTACAACTGAAACAAGTGTTTATAGAAAACCAACACATACCAACAGATATTTAAATTTCAACTCAAATCAGTCGATGCACGTTAAGAGGGGTGTTGTAAAATATTTGTATGATAGGGCCAAAATCATTTCTTCTAGTGATGAAATACTAAACAATGAGAAGCGGTTTATAAAGGATGTTCCTATAAATAACCAATACCCTGGGGGTTTTGTCGATAAAACCTTCATAAATATTGAAACTAACAAGCAGGTACGACAAAAACCTGAAAAAGGTTACACAGAGTTAATTCCTAATGTATGCGGATTATCCGAAAAGTTATGCAGCATCGGTGATAGATTTGATATTAGGATGGTATTTCAAACAAACAACACTTTAAGATCTATTCTGACAAAGACGAAACCGAAGAACCACGAGCAAAATTCAAAAAACTACATTTATAGTATTCCATGTGAGTCGAACGAACAATACGTGGGTGAGTCATCCAGACCTTTTAGTGTAAGATTGGGCGAACATCAAAATTATATCAGAAAAAATGAAATTCAGAGGTCCAAGATCTGCGAACACGCTTGGGAGAATGGACATAGAATAAACTGGGACTCGGCAAAAATTTTAACAAAAAAGGCAGATAGCAAAAAAAGAAAAATTAAAGAATCCGCCATTGTGGGCTAATGCATTGTGGGCTAATTTAACATATATAGAAGTGAGTGGAGTGATAATCACAAGAACACAATTTGTGTTATACTGTAGTGTTTTAAAAACTTTTTTTATATGTAAAATACCACAGTAGGTTGTGCATAAAATCCTATTACCCATAAACATCAAGTCCTATTTTGGGAAGAAGTGAAATTGCATACATAAAGTGAATTAAACAATTATTTTAACAAATCTAAGAGGGTTTCTTATCTATTTGAATTCTAAAAAACGTATAACTGATAAAAAAAAAGAGTGTGTTTTTACATATCTACCAGTGGTGTAGTAGTTTTATTTCTACAATGACCAACAAATTAAAATAAATATATATTATGGAGTGCAATAAATGCAAAATTGCTAGTGATGAGCAAGCAGTCTTTGCATGTGATGGATGCAAAATATCTCTATGCAAAGTATGTGCAAACCTCACATCCTCAGAGACTAAAGTAATGCAATTAAAAGAAAGAACTATGAAATTCTTTTGCAAGGATTGTTTGAACATGAATACAATTAAATTATTACTAGCCGCCGTTAATGATAAGGCAACAATAATCGAAAGTAAAAATAAAATAATCCAACTCCTAGAAAAAGATGTAGAATCTTACAAAGTTAAAGAAAACGATTTAAAACAGAAACTTGCGTATATGCAAACACAAAACAGCAGGGCACAGCCAACACCTCACAAAGCAGATACAAACAACAGGGCCATAAGAAGCAACACTACTCGAAAATCTGACAGTCATCCTGAAACACACAAACAATTTTTAACAAGTCAAACTGTACCAGGTAAATCTACTGCTGCTGATATAGTTAAAAATGGATACCCAGCGAAAGATGTAAACCTCATAACTCCGGCTAAGCTAAGTCATGGAAAAGATTGCCTGAGAGAATTGGAAGAAAAACAAAAACACATTATGGAAGAACTGATTAACTTAGAACAAGATAAAACCACAATAAAAGCTAATGAAGGGAGACTGGGATTTCAAGAAGTACGATACAAAAAGCGAAAGCATAACATTGGAAATGGAGAAGGCGACGGTGCGTTTCATGGCAAAAACGAAATGGACAGAAAAATCTGGTTATTTATAACCAGAGTCCCAGATGATGTGGATTGTGGATGAGGAAAAGATCAAATGTTATGTTGAAAATCGTGCAAGTACCAATGATGTTAAAGTTAAGAAATTACCAACATTTAACTTAAATCCTGATAACCAATCGTTCATGATAGAAGTGCAGCCTCATCTGCAGAGCATGATATATGATACAAAATTCTGGCCTAGGAAAATAATTTTTTATCGTTTTGATTTCAAACGAGGTAAACGCTTCCTGGACTCACGTAACAGCATAGAGACAGACGTAAACTCCCAGCCAATCTCTTTTTTAAGCCCAGCAACGTAAAACAGCTATACCCAAATTTGCATGCGCCCGATAAAGGAAAATCAAGGAACATTTTAACATTGTCTCATCCAAACGTTTTTAAACAGTCCAAATAGGGAGGAAAAAACAGCAAACGGAGTTGAAAAAAATTTTTTTACAATTTTCTATCAGAACGTACGTGGTCTTCGAACTAAACTAAATACATTCTATGAAAACCTTCTACTGAATTCACATGATGCTTTGTGTATCTCAGAGTCTTGGCTTAATGATACAATATACGACCAGGAACTTTCTGATCCCAGGTACCTTGTCTTTAGAAATGACAGGAACTATTTAGAGGCAGGTATTGATCGAGGAGGCGGTGTTTTGTGTTGTGTTAAAAAAAAATACAAACCTATTCTCATCTGTAAAAGTGAAAATACTGACTTTGAATGGTTATGTGTTAAGCTGACTATAAAAGAAGTTGCTATTCTAATCTGTACCGTGTACATTAAATCAGGCAGCAATGCTGCAGTATATGAGAGTTTTCTAGATTCTTTTGAGGTTCATACTGAGCTTTTAACTGACCACCTATTTTTCATTGGTGATTTCAATGTTCGCGAAATTAATGGCATTACTTACGATTTTCCTAGTGGCTCTTCCAAGGCTAAATCAATTCATGAAATGATGTGTAGATATGACCTATACTCGATAAATAATGTTCTCAACCGGTATCATAACACACTGGATCTAGTCCTGACAAGTGTGACGGAGGCCACGGTTTCGGTTTCTGACTGCCCTCTTGTATCAGCTGACGAGTATCACCCTCCATTAGAAATTGACTTCAGACTGGGTATCAACACTTTTACAGAGATCTCAATTAATAATGATATTACCCGCAATTATGACTTCAAAAAAGGGGACTATATCAAGCTTTACCATTTGCTAGGTCAGTGTGAATGGGCAGAAGTGATCAGTTGTAAAGACCCTGATGAATCAGTTAGCCTATTTTATGGTACTCTCTACAGCATATTAGATCAATGTATTCCACAGAAAAAACAATACAGGTCAAATAAATATCCTGTTTGGTATACGGCAGAGCTTATAAAGAAAGTCAAGGCTAAAAATCGAGCCCTAAAAAAGTCAAAAAAAAAATCCCTCATATATAGAAATATATAGAGATTTGCGTAGAGAGGTCAAATACTTGCTAAGAAGGTGTCATTCGAATTATATCGCGAATATTGAAAATGACATCAATAATGACCCAAAAAAATTCTGGGACTATATAAAAAATAAAAGAGCTAATTCAGGTATAGCCTATAGGTTCTCCTATAATGGTGAGAGTCTTGAGCATGATAAAGATATTGCAAATGCATACGCGGAATATTTTAAATCGGTCTACACTGACAGTGCACTACCTCTGCAAGACACCAAATTTCCGAATTACAATCTTGATATTTTCAACATAACAAATGTAACTGTGGATGAAATAAAAGAATCAATTAAGTCTTTAAAACCCAGATCAGCTCTCGGTGTAGATGGTATTCCTCCATATTTTTTCAAAGCCTATGTTGACATACTTGCCATCCCCCTGCAAATAATATTTAACAGATCCTTACAAAACAGTGTCTTTCCTGACAAATTCAAAATCGGGAGAGTGGCCCCCATACACAAGGCGGGAGACACTAGTGTAATCTCAAACTATCGGCCAATTACAATTCTCTCGTCGCCAGCTAAAATATTTGAACGTATTCTCTATAACAGAATCTATCCCCATGTATCATCAGTGTTACTAGAAGAGCAACATGGGTTTATCTGTAAAAAGTCTACCGTCACAAATTTGTGTGTATTTAGTGAGTATTTAGCAAATGAAGTCTCAGGCTCCCAAATAGACACTATTTATACCGACCTCGCTAAGGCTTTCGATAGAGTCAATCATAACGTGCTAATAAGGAAATTAAAGTCTTTCTCCTTTGATGAAGAACTATTGATCTTTTTAAGGTCCTATTTGTCAGGTCGTACACAATTTGTTAGATTCAACAATAGTAATTCCGATGTCTTCGTAGCAAGTTCTGGCGTCCCTCAGGGGTCGATACTGGGGCCTTTGCTGTTTATCATATTTGTCAACGACATATCCAATTATATTAAACACGCAAAATTTGTTCTTTATGCGGACAATCTAAAAGCCTATCTCGTTATAAAAACCGTAGAAGATGTCGCACGACTGCAAAGCGATATCAATTCAATCTCTGTATTCTGTAGAAATAACGATTTAGCCCTGAATGAGTCAAAATGTAAAGTAATATCTTTTACTAGGAAAAAAGATCCCATCTTAGGGGGATATGCCATTAATGGAGTGTTAATAGAGAGAGTAACTGAAATCAGAGATTTAGGTGTAGTATTTAACAGATATTTTACCTTTAATGAACATGTCATGAACTTGGCTGCAGAATGTAGTAGAAAACTGAGTTTTATTCTTAGAGCCTGTAAAGACTTTACCTACAAAACATGTATATTGCTCTTTAATTCATATGTTCGCTCTAAAATGGAATATTGCTCTGTAATATATGGAATCCTAGAACTCTCTTCCACACTGAAGTATTGGAAAAAATACAAAAAAGATTTGTTAGGTCGCTACATCTGAGACGATATGGAGCTTGGCCCTTCTTAGTATCATACCATAGCCAACTTAATGATTTTAATATAACAGCGGTTGAGCAAGCGTCGCGAAATGGCTCAAATTTTGTTTATATTTAATATCTTACAATGTAATATTACTGTACCTGATATACTGTCTGCAATAAATTTTAATGTACCGGATGTTCGTCTCAGGCGTAGGGACAATCTCTTTAAAATTTGCAACCTCAAATCGCCACTGGAAAATTCTTTGTCAGTCGTGAATAACCTTATAGGACGATTTGACATTGATATTTTTAATATTAGCAAGAGTAAACTATTTTCCTATCTGTGATACTATTTTGTGAAAAACCTTTTATGTCTCTTCGTGAGCTTACTCAGGAAGCTTTATTTATTGTTTTTAGTAGTATAATTTGTTGTATAATTTGTGTTACTAACCAACCTGTCTATTACTGTGTATATGTAAATGGATTTTTTGTATCTGTATATATGCAGTACAAATAAATAAATAAATAAATAAATAATATTATTGAATGAGGATAGATGCATGTAGAATTGTTCCGTATAGATGTCTGTACAATTTGGTTGCCAATGTTAAAAGAAGAACTTCACAAACTTAACATTGCATAAAAACTAAAAAAACTGTTAACTATATCAACATGGATACTGAATATAACAAACATTCTTGGAGCTGTGTATTTATCATACACAGCAAAAAAGATTTTTCAAAAAAAGTCTTGAAAAAGGAAACAGATTAGATTTCCGAAACGTCGGCGAAATATTTAATTTCAAGTTTTTATACTTATTTGTGTTGTTTATTTAAAAAAAGAAACCTCTAACTGATCCTTTGATGTAAAAGTCACAGGCGTAGAGTTTATTTACCAATAACATACTGGTTAATTATGATATTTTGTAGATTTCCCGAGCACCGCTTAAAAAAAGAAAACATACATGTGGGAGGAAGTCCCAAAGAATTGAAGGACGAAAAAAAAAAATTAAGATAATGCCACAAACAACATTTAGACAATAAAATGATTAATGAAGCAATGTTTTTAAATATAGGCACATAGGTACTTGAATTTAATAAAGCGTTCTTATAATTAATATTTGATCTGTAGCTTTGTCTGACAAAAGTTTGGGTTCAGATGTGAGCTTTCGCGCATCGCGGAAAGTACGAATAAAAAGCGCGCACTGTTCACATGCTGGTTATAAAATTTGAGCAACGAAATCATTAACCTAACCTCATATTATGTTTATTATTATGGAGATTCAGGAGATTCCGTTTATTTGAATTAAAAAAATGTAAGTATAATAAATGTGACTGTATTTTATTATTATTATAGAAAGCACGTTAAACGCAATACAAGAAAATTTTGGGTAAGGCCATTTTTTTTTGGAAGATGTAAGGAAATCTAAAAGCATCACTGACAATCTAATAGTTGAAATGAATTTAACAGATAAAGAAAAATATAAAAATTTGTTCAGAATGCGCCAAATCTAATCCTTTTTGGCCTAATCAACGACTTAAATACCTAATCGCCACAACGAGAGGTTATTTACATTTGACAATGTAAACAAAATGTGACAGAAGTAAGGTTAAGTTAAGAAACAGAAAACTGCGCGTTTTTAGGAAAAAAGTTGAAATGATTTCGACTTCTGGCTCACTGACCTTGAACAGCGCTCTTTCGCTCAAGATCCAATCAGAAAACGATACGCCAAAAGCAAAAATGCTAAAAGCTGGCATATGAACTCGCCTTCATACTGTTTCGTGATTTGATTACTGGTTATTGCACTTTTTTTTTCGTGCTACACAACAGAAGACAGAAGAAGATGAAATTGGTAACTGAGAGCTACTCTGTGATGGAGTGTGGAGTGTTTCAAATTTGACATGTTTACATACATAACCTTTAAATTTAAACTTCAATAATGTGACTTCTACATCATACTCGAATTTTACTATGCAACTGAAGTACTCAGCAGAAGAAAATGGCAAAGTTAAAAGGTTCCTCATTTTTTATAGTATATTCCTACTTAGTTTTCTTGCGAATAATTTTAGTATGTCTCCCACAAACGGGCTACATACACCCGGACGAGTTTTTCCAGTCCGTAGAAGTTTTAGCAGGTAAGTTTCTTTACTATATTATTTTATGGTTATTATATCAGGACGTAGTAATTAATAGTTGGGTTAGGTTAATATGTGAGTAGGCTCTTGTCAGATCCTCCACTACGACTGCCAGGTGTATTGTGGTTCATTCCTAGTTATAGTTCACTCAACAGGTTTGGTTTTTTAATAAAGCCGATAATCTTGTTGGGTGAGAAACTGTCTAGGTCCTCTGGCTCCAGTTGCCCTAATCTGACCTCATTACGCAGTCGAATTTAATATTTCTTGCAAAGTTCAGTTTCAACCACATATCAGATGTATTAGAATAGAATAGAATTTTATTGAGTAACAGTGACAATAAATTTTACAATAGTACAATTTAAGTTGGTTATATGACCAAAAATCCTGCAAACAGTAAGAATACATGATAAAAACAGAATAAAAAGTAAGATACTAAAAACTTAAAAACAATTGCTACTAATAGTACAAGAAATACAAATTAAAAGAACAAATACTAGGTATCTTACTTAAAAGTTGTCACGTTCACTTCCTCTAGGATATAGGGTTCTACACATATTAAGTGGTTTTTTATATTATTTTTGAAAATCTTTATAGATGTAATGTTTTTCAGTTCGGTAGGTAACATGTTATAAAAATACAGACATCTATTCTAAGACTGTAGTGCTATGAATTGGATAAGACCAAGTATTCTCGTGCCTTGTTCCATAAGAATTATTAAGGAAAACATTGTTTTGTTATTAAAAGGAAACTCTTATTTTTAAGTTATCATAAGTTTCCTGAATCACATGCATCTTAAGACCAAATTCCCATCACAAATTCCAGGTAAATTTTTGGATGTGGAGTGCAGCCCACCATGGGAGTTCAACTCAACCTTCCCTATCAGAAGCATGAGCATTCCATACTTCACGATCGGAATGAGCTACAAATTCCTGAAAAGCATCAACAGAATAGCAGAGGAATACCTAACTAGAGCATTATTAACCCCTTATGTTATGTTAGTGATGCCCCGCCTGTTAATGTGTCTATTTTCCTTCATCGTCGACTTTACCTTGTACAAAATTTGTTCCAATAACAACGAGAAATATAAATCTCGATTGATCATCGTTGGTAGTTCGTACGTCACCCTGGTTTATGCGACACGGACTTTCTCCAACACCATAGAACTAGTGCTGTTTTCTATCTTGCTGTATTTCGTGTGCGAGAGTTTGACTTTCTCGAATATACTTATCAGGAAGAAGGAGTACATAAACTACCGGTACGAGCAGAGCAAAACGGTCGTTGAACGTGCAAAGTTCCACAAGTTACGGTTATTTATGGCGACCGATTCGTTTAGAAACTGCTTTGTGATCAGTACGGTAACCGTGTTTGGGTTCTTTAATCGACCTACATTCCTGACTTTCGCCGTTATACCGATTTTCTTCTGGCTGTACAGAGGCATAGGTAGCAAATCGGTCACCTTTCTTCAGTTCCATTGCCGTATATTAGTTTTTGTACTATGCTCAATTCCAAGTTTTCTACTGGCTATCGTAATAGACTCGTTTTATTATGGTTATATAACGTGGGGAGAAATTGGTATGCTTGATGTGTCTATCAATAATTTTGTTTTTACTCCTTTGAATTTTGTGAAATACAACGTGAATGCGGAGAATTTAGCCATTCACGGACTGCATCCGAGGTTTTTACATGTTCTAGTTAACATTCCTTTGCTATTCAATGTCATGGGATTATGTGCCATCTGGTCGCTACTAAGATATATCTACATGTAAGTATTATTTTTGTAATAATAATAATAATAGTAGTAAAAGTGCTTTTTTGCTAAAACCAAATGGCTATTAACCAAAACCGAATTTTATATATAGTGTGTCCATGGACAGAGTTCAGAAGAGGGAAAACTTTTTTATTTGTAAGTTTACAAGGAAAAGTTATTCCTTATAATAATGCCTGCTCTTTATGGAAAGTTCGGAAATGATACTAATATCGAAAACGTATCAGGGTTGCGACAATTTAAATTGTGATTTAAATCACCTGTTTTTATAAATTTAAATCATGGTTTAAATCAAGTTGTGTAAAGCCAATAATCTAAGTAAAACAAAGTTCAGAAAATTCAAATAAAAAGTGCAGTTTATTTAAAAGCTAGATACAAATTACAAAAAATTCTGATAAAAAGAAGAAAACATTTAGGTTACACATATAAAACAACAGTTACCTTCTTAAATGTGCATTAGCAATTAAGTGCCTACTTAAAAGCAGAAACATAAAGTAAACAAATTAAACAGAACCAACTCTAAAAGAAAATGAAACATGATTTGCTCCAAAACAAAAATTTTAAATTAGGTTAATTATTGTAAAGTTTGTACAAAAAAACTAATTTAGCTGCTTTTTCGGTCCCTAAACGATTTCGAATTTTAGAATGAATCAAACCAAATGTTGAAAATATTCTCTCAACCGAGACTGAACTAGTAGACCGAGAGCTAGCGTCACCATTCAAAATTATGTAGCACATTGAAAATATTTGACAATTAATTAAGTAATTGACAACAAGTTAAGGAAAAAACTTGTTACAAGCTACAGTTGGTTTTTACATTCTTAGCTATGTAACTTGAATACTTATACCTTTGTTGTGTTTATCTGAAGCAACAAATGAAAAAACTGATAACAAAAATACATTTCAGTTTGTTAATGATGAAGGAAACGTATTTAATAACAATAAGCAGATGGCAAACCACTGTAATTGTTATTTCACCAATATTGGTTTAAATATGGTCAAAGACATAGATGTTCCAGCAACCTTAGAAGAAAATGTAACTATAAATCCTAATACCATGTTTCTCAATCCGGTAACGGAAAATGAATTAATAGAACATATATTCACACTAAAAAATAATACTTCACCTGGCATTGATGGAATAACAGTTGACATTATTAAAAAAATTCATCAGTATATTTTACAGCCTCTCAAACATATAATTAATTTAATTTTTTTTTAAAGTATAGTTCCAGATCAATTTAAAACTTCGATAGTCACACCCATTTATAAAGCTGGTGATAAAACAAAAATTAGCAATTATCGACCTATTAGTGTAATTAATAACTTTGGAAAGATTTTTGAGAAATGTTTGAGGACTCGTCTAGTAAAATTTTTTGACCAATACAATATCATACATGAGCTCCAATTTGGTTTTCGTTCAGGTAAAGCATCAAGTGATGCCATGTGTTCAGTCATTGAGAACATTACAGAGAGTTTAGATACAGGCAAGAGGTGCATTGCAGTTTTTCTGGATTTAGCAAAGGCATTTGACACCGTCAACCACGAAAAGCTGTTGAATGTTTTGGAACGTTACGGCATTCGTGGTTCGGTGTTGAATGTCTTTCACAGTTACCTGACAAATCGAAGTCAATATGTTAAACTAAATGATATTCTTAGTGAAAGAGATGCTGTGAAAATAGGGGTTCCTCAGGGGACAGTCCTCGGTCCGGTGCTCTTTTTGGCTTACATAAATTCTCTTCTATTCTTAAGAACATGTGCAAAAAAAATTGTATCCTATGCTGACGATACGGTAGTTATCTTCTACGAAAATTCCTGGATGGAAACCAAAAAAGCTGTTCAGTCAGGTTTGGAAAGAATTAAGAACTGGTTAAATGCATTCCATCTATCATTAAATGTAAATAAGACTCATTATCTGGCCTTCTCTCTAACTGAAGCTAACAGACCTGATTTCACTAGTATAAAAATCACTGGATTGAAAGATGAAATTAAAGAGACAAATGAGATCAAGTACTTGGGAATAATCATTGACAAATATTTAAAATGGGGTAATCATGTAGATTACCTATCGAAAAAAATAAGAAAGCTTATTTACAAATTTTACCAATTGCGAGAATTCCTTTCAAAAAAATTATTGCTAGTTATTTACAAGTCTCTTGTTGAATCACTGTTACGTTACGGTATCATAGTATGGGGAGGAATGTATGAAAACTCATTACAGAAATTAAATGTAACACAAAATTATATACTAAAAATTATTTTTAGGAAACAAAAAAGGTATCATACAAATTTACTCTATACTGTCGATAATTGTAACATCCGTACACTATATTTTCATAATTTATGTTTATATGCATTTAAAAATAAAGCAAAACTGAATTACACATCTTCAATATACCACACTCGTAGTATTGCTAATGAGTTTTTATCCAAGCCTAGATTTAATAAAAATATTTGTCATAGATTTCTTGTCTATACTTTGCCTAAAACATATAACCTACTACCATTAGAGATCAAACTTATTAAGAATCGTGTTGTCAAAAAAATTTATATTTCACAATTATACTGATTTTATTGGAATTTTAGACAACTGAATAATTTAATTCAAAATAAATTGTAAATTTTGCTATGCGTACACTCCTAGTGCTTTTAGGTTAATTTGTATTTTGCAGTTTATGCACATTTTTCTAAAGCACAATACAAGTGTTTAATCACTTAGGTGCTTACATTGTATCGTCCCTTTTGGACATATATTATTAGTATTTTTATTTATATTTTATTTACTATGTGCAAGTATGTTTTATATATTTATACTTGTATTTATAATGTTGTTAATATATGTCTGGAAGAATAAAGATTATTATTATTATTATTATTTATTTAATTATATAATTAATAAGATTGTACATTTAGAGCGTTTATTTTTATTATACATATATTGTTGTTGTTATCCTATTTTATCAACTAATTTGCTTAATGTATGACGTCAATATCTTTATAAGATGATGTGGTAATAAATTATTAAATTATATAAATATTATTACTATAACAATTTCTAATAACACGCGTATCAATCTCCTTTTACAGGTGCTCAATTAGGAAGTATCACCTTCTACCATCAGTCCGAAGCATAAAATGCTTAATGACGCTCTCCTTCATAACACCAGTGATGCTCCTGTCTCTATTTCCACATCAGGAACCAAGGTTTCTAATACCTGTTATCATTCCACTTACCTATGTCCACGGAGTGACCGTCCTACCGGAAGCCGAGGTTGCTGTAGTCGAAGCTCCCAAAACGCAGCTGCAAGACACCCGACTGAAAACCAAAAACCCGTCGTATTTCCTGCTGAAAATATGGCTGATAACCAACACCCTGCTGACGATATTCTATGGATTTTTACACCAGGGCGGGGTGTATCAAGCAACAGCGTACATTTCTAAAGATCTAAGGTTAGCGCCGCTTACTACCGAATTTCACATAGTCACTAGTCACATATATTCCCTCCCAGAATCATTCCTTTTACAGAAACCTAGTAATAAGTTATACTCGAAGGGAAAAACCCAGTACTCAGTTAGTCGTAGAGTGTTTTTGTACGAAGAGGGCTCGAAAGATATCGACCTTATATTAAAAGAGCTGCGTAGTATTTTACTCGAGAGTGGCAGAAAGAAATCTAAAACCAAGCCCAAGCGTGTAAAAGTCTACCTGCTTATATCTAGTAGCCTGGTGGATCAACTGAATCAGTTGTTGAGCAAGCAGTTTTTGAATTTTTATTTGGTGGAAACTTTTTACCCTCATGTAAGCATGGAGGCGTTTCCTGATTTGACTGGATACTGCTTGGAAATTTTAATGCCGTTTTATGAGCATAATTGTACTGTTTTGACTTATGAACAGTATGTCTCGAAGGTTGCAGGATCTGTTGGCCTTAGTTTGTATGAAGTGGCCTTGAATGATACACTCTGATATAGTTATTAATAGGGCTTCGTATGTGGGGCAATTCGCCCATGCTTATCCGGCTATATATAAATGAAAATACAGGGTGTGACAAAATGATCTGATGGTTTTCACCGCCGTACTGTTGAGCGAGTAGGTGGTGGGGTGTGGTGGGGATATACGCGTTCCTGAGCCCACACGTGAACATCTTTAGTAGCTATGGAGCAATGGTCGGCTGAGCACTGTGCGTTTGTTGTCGAGGCTTTTTTTAAAAGTGGCAATTCCTGCATTGCTATTCAGTGGCAGTTCCGTAGGCATTTAAGTGTGGGTCCAAGAGGAAGAGAACTTGTAACACAATTATGCTATGGGTGACCACTCGGTAAGACGAATATTGCGTTTCGATCTGCATTTCCGCCTATACAAAATGGCTATTGTCCAACAGTTAAAGCCTGATGACTATGCAAAGCGTAAAGCATTTGCAAAAGAAATGATTGATTTGATGACTGATGAAAAAATTTTTATGATGAGCTACGAGGCACATTTTCATCTGGACGGTTATGTAAACAAATAGAACTTATTAGAACGTTATTGGTCAGCTACAAATTCTGGAGAACTGTATGAACGTCCTCTGCATAGTCCTAGGGTTACTGTGTGGTGTGGTGTAATGAAAAGTTGTGTTATTGGGCCATACTTCTTTGAAGAGGGTGGTCGAACCGTTATGGTCAATTCGCATGTTATCTGTTCTTGATCCCTGAACTTCACAGAAATCGTTTAGTGCTCAGGAGGATGTGGTTCCAGCAGGATGACAAGCAAGTTTTGTGACCCAGTCATCTCGCATTTTGAGGACATTGCGTGGTCACCTTGCTCCCCAGACCTTAGCATTTGTGATTTTTTCTTGTGGGGGTTCCTTAAAGCAAGAGTTTACACAAACCCCGCACACTGGAAGAACTGAAAGAAGCCATAAGCCAAGAAATCGCCAACCTGTCTCCTGCAATGTTAGAGAAGGTGTTCGACAGCTTCAGTGCAAGACTGGAAGAATGCTTGGTCAAGGAAGAACATCATTTAAAGGATGTTATCTTCAGATCTTAAACGGATGAAATCGGTTGTTCTGATGTTATTTTCATTACTTTACACGAACATCCTTCTGTAATAAGCAATAAAACATCTTGTATCACTTTTAATTTTTGTGTTGTTTTACTTTAAAATTATCAGATCATCTTGCCGCACTCTGTACATAAATACTCATATCATGTTATGGTTCTCAAAAAGTAACAAATACATTCCAAAAATAATGCACTGATATGGCTCTGTTGCCGCAATTTGAATCTCTTGTTTATATTTATTTTAAAAGCATGAATTTGTATTTTTATAGATTAATTGTTTTTCTTTACTCAAAGGAACACGCACTAATCTTATGGAAAAGCGGTCCCTATCGAATTGGCTGAAATTTTGGTATATTGTAGTTCATATGATTAAATGTCTCAATGGGCACAAACCTCTGTTATGGCTAGTTTCGTCACAACAGTCACCCGATTAAATTATTGTACTATACGTAAATATTATTGTGTTTGCTTGTTCATGATTGCACTTCAAATATTTTATGCTAGGCAGGCGGAATCCAAGTTCACATTGTTGGGCAACATTTGTCCTTATTTGCACCAATATTCAGAAATGTATTTTAGATGATTGACTTTTACTTTTGATATTATGTATAACGTTATTCCAGTTTGGAATGGGAATTGTGTCTGTTATGGCGAATGCATATGATTCTGATGTTTTCTTGTCATACCATACCTTTTTAAATCTGAAGTTTCGGTCAATTTTTATTTTTTAAACTCAATTTATTAAAACTTATTAACGATTTCGTACTGCATTTGCAAGTTTAGATATACCGGCCCTTAAGCAAATTGGAAGTAAGCCAAAGTTTTCTTGTTAAATGACCGACTTTTGTCAATAATCAATAAACCATTATTTTTGCATCTGTCTCATTGAATTAAATCCAAAAATAGAATGAAAATGTTTAAAAAACAAGAAGTGCTGAGATTAGTGGCATAAAATGTCAAATATCTCAAGAGGAGCGTATACTGAAGTACGTCATTTTGGCTTAGGAGGGCAGTATATTACATGTAAAAAATTACAGTTACGTATTTATTGCACCAAAATAATTGTCTAATAATTTTCAGGCAAGAATAATATAACACCTAAATCAAATTAGGAATTAGACTAATATGTATCCATCCACAATTGCGCAGAAAGAGCCCTGCCGTAGCTATCACGTTGCACGCTATCATAAAAAGACATTATTACGGTCGAATTTAAAAATCTATATTTCGAAAATTGTATAGGATATCGAGCTAATTTTTTTTGCAAAAACTTTTTTGATCTTTAGACCATATTTCATTCGCATGTAATATATACAAAATTCGAACATTTAATATAGTTGCCCGCATGTCGAAATTTCAAACACACAAAATTCGTTCGTGTGATTATGGACTTATTTAGAAAAAAACCTTAAGTGATTTTGAAGGTCTATAGTTCAGGTAAATGCGCTCGTGTCTGTAGTATAGAGATATAAAAAATCAGATCGATATCGCAAGTAATTAATCTTTTAGCAAGAGGTAAACGTTTAAAAACACAAATTCTTGAATTAACATTCTGCCATGTTTTTTTCTTGTGGAGAAGTTGCGCAAGTGCCAACAAAAGTCCAGCAAGTCATTTCTGATGCCCCTATAAGGACCCTCTTCCTGAATTCGTTCCCAAAATCATTTATCTTGTTGGAAAGAGTCATTTCAATTTTTAAAGCTTTGGACCCTTTACTATATTTAAGAATTAAACTTATTTACAAACTCATCCAATGTGTAGAAACATTCGTCAATCAAAAAGTATTTTATTTCCATAATGTAGCGATTTTCTGAATATAGTTGTTTTATATTTATTAACCAGTAGCGTATTGGAATATCGTGTCTCATAATTATGTATCTTTTTGGCTCATAATCTGATTAGTAATATTTTACATAAGTAACACATTTTAGAATGAAAATGCATGGGAACGTTAATATTCGCTTTTCTCTAAATGTACTTCTGCAGCTTTGTCGAGAACTTAGGTTAAACAATAGTCTGATTATTCTTTTTTGACAAATAAATACTCTTTCCCATCCTGTAGTCTGTCCCCAGGATAGGAACCGCTTTTCCATAAGATTAATGTGTGGCCCTTTATCTCTACATTAAATAAAATATGTATACTAATACGATTGTTTTATTGGCACCTTATACCTTATACTCTGTGAAACTTCATTATACTGAGCAACTATAGTTAATAATAATAATTATTATTAATATTTTATTTTCATGGACTTTACAAAGTATAGAAATATAGTCAAAAAGAACAGAGGGAGAGTTAAAAAAAGATCTTAAATATATAATAATAACAATAATATCTATCTGTCAATTTTAAATCATTAAAAAAAATTACATATTAAAATATAAAGACAACGACAATTAAAAATACAAATACAAATAAAAGACATATATAATTAAGAAACATCATGTAAACTGAAGTCATTAGCCCATATACTCACTGACTGAATAAAATATGAGTGAGGATGGATCGTACTACACGTTTAAAACAGTTAATATTGTTTAATTTTTTTACTTCGAGTGGAAGTTTATTATATAACTTAATGGACACAATGTTCGGTCCCTTGGCTACAGTAGTTAGTCTATGCTGTGGAACAGTGATGTTAAAATTTTCCCTTAAATAATGAGTTGAATGTCCTTCTCTTGGTATATACGTGTCGATATGAGATTTCACATATAATACACATCTAAGAATGTATAATGATGGAACGGTCAGTATATCTAGTTCTGAAAATAAAGTTTTACAGGAATCACGTGAAGATTTAAAAGTCATTGTGCGAATTATTTTCTTCTGCATTACAAGAAGTTCCTCTACTCTAGAACAACTTCCCCAGCAAATAATACAGTAATCGAGACAAGATTGTACATATGCATAGTAAAATAATTTCAAAATGTGCATACTTACATGCTGCCTCATTTGCCATAGTACGAAACAATGAGTGGACAATTTTTTTAATAGTGAATCTATTTGGTTACCCCATGACAGTATTATAATGGATACAGATGCAGAAAAATGGGAAGCATTGGTGTTTACACTATTTGTAAATTTGCTTTTTTGATATTAAAATGAAGAATTTGTTATAAAAGAGCACTTCTTGGTATTTAAATAGCATTTTATCGCCCATAAAATTAAAATTTCAACAAATAAATAACAAAGTTTCAATAATATGCAAGATACGCTATGATTGGCGGTGATGTCATCGGTTTTATTAGCGGCTTAAATTGTGTTTAAATAGTGGTACACAACGTTTTATTTCATTTGCTTTATTCACGTTTTACATGTGATTAAGTACGTAATGTTTAATACGGGATTTTTAAAAGCTACTTCTGGAAATTTACCTGCTAGCCCAATCAATAGGTAGAAATGTATACCAAAATTAATACCCGTAAACCAAAAATATGGTTGCATAGAAGAGAAAGTTCTAAGAAAGATTTGTGTTTCGATGGACTCGATCTGAAGTAGCGAACTTAACCTAAAAATTGAAGAAGTTGAAAAAAACAGTTTTTTGTAAATAAAAAAAAGCTATGACTAATTGAAAAAGTTGACTGAGAAAGTTATAGGTGCTAAAAAGGTCTTTCGGTTGTTATTTTTTAAAGTATCAATTACGATAACACTTTTCGAGATATATCGAAGAGAACCGTAAAAAAATCGTTTTTTTTTTGTTTTACTTGTACATTTTTCAAATTTACGTTTAAATACAGTCAGCAATTATAGCACACGGCAAGCCGAAAAAGTTTTTGAAAAATTTAAGAATATCTTTTATTTTTCGAGATATATCGATTTTTCGAAAAAAAGACGTTCTCGAAAATCTGCTAGTCTTGCTCAACGGAGGGTTCTACAGTAACAACCTTGGGCTATTTTTTTATAATGAGTTGTACTATCATACTTTAAAAGCATTACAACAGTTTTATTAATTTTAAGAGTAAATAGATTACTGTCCGCCCTTAAAGCGCGACATCATCTATGGTGGCCCCTAATGTTGTTATCTTGAAACCAGTTAGTCATGGTATGAACAGTATGAACTGAACAATTATCTTGTTGAAATATGAATTCATTATTAGGAAATAATTATGACACAGAAGGGACCATAATATTGTCTAAAATCCTAATATACATTTTACTATTATTGTTCCAAAAATTTATATCATGCACTAAAAATTCAAGCACAAATCCCAGTCAAGCTTCTTTATGTTCAGCTTTAAGAAGGTACTTCTGTGCTGCTGGATGACAGCGTAGCTCCGATACTCTTACTTACCGGTGACCACACTGAAAGAAACCGACCAAATAGAATGTTTTGCTAAGATGATCTGCATTATCATAAGTATTTTTTTTGTTAAGACTACATTATCATTATCTAACCATAAGAAAAACTATTTTGCTAATGAGATTTTGCAACGGTAAATCTTTGACTATTTGTCCCAAAAGCAGCACTTACTTAAACTAGGTAAAATATTGTTATAAGTTTTCTTTTTATTAGGGGTAACTAAATAAGTAGTTTCTTATGATAATAAGTGCCTTAAGTTAAAGTTAACTATTTAATGGTTAAAACTCAAATAGACCTATGGTTGGTAAGTCACCTGTTAACTGTAAAGACGGGCTTACTAATCGTAACGTCTTACTTATTTATTTTTGCACGTGGCGCAAGCGCAATTGAGTTTTTATCATCGCGCGCCATTTCATCCATGCAGCGACGCATGCAGTAACTAGTAAGCAATTCGGCCTCGACGAGACAGTTGTGGGAAAGGTTTCACGCAAAGAATTTTTATAAAAAAACTTGTGTTTTATGTTATTGTATATTAGTTGCTTTCGTTCAGCAGAGTGATTCATAATCATAATAAACAGGATTTCTATGAACAGTAATCATATGATGCAAAATTGCATGGTATAGGGACAGAGACAACACATGAAACAGGTAGGTGCCTTATCATTACGAATCACTCTGCTGAACGAAAGCAGCTATTATATAGTAAACTGTGATTGTGTTCTTACAAGTCAAAGTTCCCCTTTTTTAATAGGCACCCTGAATTGTTTATTATAGTCGTTTGTTTCCTTAAATGAATCATTTATTTTAATTTTACCAACAATAATTCTTCGTCTGAGTCAACATAGAAATGTATTAAAAACGTGTTTTAATATGAAGTGTGAAGTCTATAAAAAATATAAAATTAAAATATTGAATTTACAAGTAACGTACTTGCAAAATGACATTACTAGGTCAAGAGAGATTATTTGTTGCCATTATAATGTAAGCTGCATAGTGGTTAAAAAGTCACCTATAAGCAGCAGGAAAGTTCTTTTCCGGTTACAAGGTAGTAATGGTGTAAGGAATAGGAACTTACTAACTATAACAAAAAACTTATTAAGATTAAAATAGGTGGTGACTCCTGATAGCAAAGCTATCAACCTACAATAACAAATAAATAATAAGAAAAACTTTTATTAACGGTAAATAAGTGCATCTTAGCAAGATAGTTTTTCTTGCGGTTACAGAGCAGTCTTGCTGGAGCCTATTTAATGCAGATATTTATTAGGGGTTAGTCAATTTCTCTTTATGGATAATAGAAATTTCTTTCAGTGCAGTACTACTCGATCCAGAAAAATTCGTTTCGTCAGCAGCCTGAATTACTGAGTGAAATGGATTTTCTACTAATTTATTTACCAATGCAAATTTTGCTGTTGAGATGATATCCTTCGTTGTCCTGATCCAGGATTTCTACTAATCGTACCGTTTATTCTCCACTTTTTTAAAATGTTAACCACAGAACTTTTGTTAATATTATAACGCAGTGCAAATTGTCCCATTGACTATCCAACTTCTGCTTTAGCAATAACCCCAGCTTTAACTAAATCGCTTATATGGGGCATATTACACTATGAGAAAAGCCGCAGCAAAAAATTATTTGCTACGCGTTTTTTAACTAGAGTAGCAATAATTTTAATTAGGTTAGAAATATCTGTTCACTATACTAGAATAAATAACTTTACTGAGTGTTTGTATTAGCCCTTAAAAAGTACTTTAGAGTTTTTATTAGTTGCTTTACTAGAGCACTAGAGCATTTAGCTACCATTAAAAAGAAGACAATATAAAGAAAGATTTAACTGTGGTAAATAAAAACTTTGTTGGAATTACAAAGTTTTGTGTTGAATTACGTCACCACAACACCAATCGGACTGAATCGGTCAACTTCGGATTCAGGGGAAAACATACAAGTTGCCTCTCATTGGCTCTGCCCCGACGGCCCGACGTCATTCTACGCTGTGACCTCAATGATACACTTGGTAAATAAGTAAATAATGTCGCGTTTACTTGTGCCTTTGTGCGGGTTGAATATTATGTACTATATTTTTATGTGTGGTGTGTTTCATTATAACAAAAATCACAGGAGACTTTTGGGCAAGTCGTTTTTTGTTTTTGGTTTCCTAAATCGCAGGGTCGATTCTATCGGTGTGTACGGATTCGGAAAATGTTTGTTTAGGTATGGCAATAGGAGCAAGCGAGTGCAAAGCAACTATAGGCTATTCTTGTTTATCATAAAAAACATCACCTGCTTTCCCCATCACATGTGCGTGGAGCAGCTCTGTCTGTGGAATTTCAAATTAACTTGATTTAAATTCAGTTTACCATAGGTAGGTAATAGATATACCTATAGTGATATGTCACCATGACAGAAACGTATAAAGAAATGGTTGTTGAATGGGGGAATGGAAGTGTTTCTAAAGAACTTTGCATGACAGTAAGTACTAAAATAATAGATGCGTTGTTTTGACCCACGACCGATGGCAGCAGAATTACCAGAATGACATTCACCAATTTAGTGTTTTCTTTACATTTTATGTATTTTACTTTTAAGCATGTCAAAATAAATGTGTTTTTTTACTCCTAGGGAAAGATTGTTAATTTATTACGTATCAAAATAAATGTCTATTTATTCTTTTTTTTATTTTGTTTTTGTTTTAAGCAAATAATACAATTTAATGTTTTATATGTTTTATGTTTTTTACTTATAAAGAAAATCTGTTAATTTATCATCTCTGAAAATAAATGTTTATTTATTTTTAATTGATTTTAGTCTCTTTGGGCCAAATCCTTAACCATTTGTTAGTCCAAGGTATACCAATTTTTTGCTTGTAGTTTCATGTTTAGGTAATTTAATATTTATTATTCGTTTCCTCTTATTTAAAAAAAATCTTAAAAAAATAATGTTTTTCATATAGCCGCAAAGTGATGTATCTATATATCTATGTCATTATGTAACATTTAATTTCAATGCTTATCAAGCGAATATTAAATTACAAATGAAAAATTCGTATACGTGTATATAAAACATTGGTTTGCCACAGAAGTTTGTCGCGTCTAAGAGTTTAAGGTCACCAATAGCAGATTTTTTTTAATTAGATAAGATTGCGCATTTTGTAAAGTTGTATTTTAGGAATAAACATTTCTCCTGTAAACTACATGTGGGGACGCACATGGCCCGTTCCTACAGCAGATATCTTTTTAGTAGTAGCTAAATGACCTTTCTATTCTAATTAAGAAATTCTACTGTTATTGATCTAAAACTTTTTGACGTGACCAAATATGTTTTCTGAGGCAGGCTAATTTTTTACTAAATTAAGAAAGAATAATAATATATGCCACAATAAAAAAGAAATTTACTAGGGTAGTAAAAAATTTTGCAATGGTAGTGAAACTTTTTGCTGTAAATAATAATCAGTAATACTACCACAGCCAAATTCTTGCTCTATCCAATCAGTAACTTTGCCACAGCAAAAAAAAGAATTAACTACAGTACCAGGAAAATCATAGTGGTAATAAAAAATGTTGCTGCAAGTGAAAAGAATTAATCCTATCATAACCAGATACTTTGCGATAGCTAATAAATATTTTTGGTACAACAAAAATGAGATCAACTACAATAGCAATAAAAACTATTAAATAGTAATAAAAATTATTGTCAGAATTAAAAAGAACTGTTGCTACCCTAGCTAGATAGTTTGCATATTTAGTGATATATTCCACTTTGCTACAATAAAATTACTTTACTATAACAGTAAAGCTTATTTTCGGTGGCTGCAATGAAGAATATCTTATAAAGTAACTTTACTATTGCAGTAAAGTAACTTCAGCAAAATGAATTTTACTGCCTTTACAAAATTCTTGGCTGGCGCCTATTTAAATAGAGTTTTTTGCTGCTGTAGCTTGATTTTTGGCTGTCACTGCAAAAAACTTCCCTCAGTGTAGTTTTGGCACATTTGCAATGAATTTTGACAACTAACTGACAATGTCACAAAAATTAAAGTTAGATGTACACAACTAAATTTTATCAAAGGTACGTTGTAAGACTTGTCCTATTATTTATTGTCTATGATAGTACAAGATATCTTAAAAATTTCTATGACAACAAAATCGTAAACATACTTTAAAACTTATAATAAAACACAGCGTATAATAGAGATTATTTATTTTTTTTACAAAAAATACTGGCAAACAATCGCATTTCTAATAAAATAAATGTTTATATAGGGTGATTTGTAATTGCACTGGGCAAAACTTCAGGCATCAAGAGTAGACAAAAATTAACTGATCATTTTGGTACTAATAACTCTTTCTAAGCTAATTTATTTTTGAAGCGAACGCATTTCATCTTTCTTTTATATTTAACTCGACGTCTATTGTATCGTATAATAACAATTTACTTATCTCCTCTTTTCTCACTCTCACCGCAACGGCCTCACAGATTTGTTGAGTTTTTTCAGAGTCACACAAGCTAACACTACCGAGGCAGTTATATATTGTACGTCCAATCTGACCGTATTTAAATAAAGAATTGATATAAGCAGGGTCGGCAGTGGTCAACTTAACATCAAAATGAGTGCAAGGACCATGATCAACAGAAAATACACTCATATAAATACAAGCGCTAGTTTCGTGGATATAAACCAGGTATTGAAATTGATTTTTAATGAGCAAGAAGCTTATATTTCCTGCGTGTTTTGTACGAGTATATAATACGTAATTATAATGTAAATGAATAGGGTGCTTCTCGTGAAAATGGCTCCCAAGTTTTCCAATTTCAACGTATTCTATACAGGGGTCTGTCAAAACTGGACAAGGCATGCATCTATACGGACAGTTCTTTTGGTGCTTATCAATTTCCCTCATTGGAAGGCTTGCATTGCATTCTTTAAAAAGGCACGGCACACTGGCTCTTGCAAAATTTTCAAAACGAATTGATCTTGCGACTTCAACATTTATATTTTCGCATCGTCTGCATCTATTTCTACCTTGAGACGTGACGACGACTGGCTCCACAGACACATAATTTTCACAAAAATAACACTTTAACTTTTCAATTTCCTCTTGGGACATTGCTAATTCTTGTTCCATGTTTTTTGAATCTGAAAGATATTTAGTTTAAGTAATTTTTTGAATTAAACAAATTACAACAAAATGTTTTGGTTAGGGAAGAATGTTTTCAAACTTTAGTTAAACAGAAACTCGGCTGATTTACTGGTATATGATATACATCAAGAGCGTAGCCTTATAAGCATTAGTTAGCCGCCCCGGCTTGGATATGATTCATATTTGGGAGGTAAGTTTCTACCCATACAAGAATAATTTACCCCAAGGGCCAGCTTGAAATTTTTTTTTTTTACAAAAGTTATGGAAGAATTTTGAGAAACTAAAAAAATTTTCTTAAATGTGAACGAGCCGCATCCGGGAGCTAATATATAGGTGGTCCAGGGCGTTATGTCGATTAAAAAAAAATTGATACCTACTCAATAAAATAAATGAATAGTGGGTAAAAAAAATTATTTTAATTTTCCAACAATTTTTTCTTTACCCCCTATTCACTTAATTCATTGAGTATTATTTATTTTTACAATCAACATAACGTCCTGGACACCATATATATTTAGCACCCAGATTCGGCACGTTCAAATTTGAGAAAATCAATTTTTTCATTTTTCAAAGTTTATATTACACTTTTTTATACTATGAAGTAATCCTCCAATCTTATTCCAAAAAATATATGTTGTTACTTTGAATATGAGCATATCACAGAAAATAAATAGTGGTATTCCATCAAATGGTTTATCACAAAAGAATTGTTGCAAAATTAACATATTTGTTTTACTCCCTATTCATTTAATTCATTCAGTGTTAATTTTTTTTATAGTCGACATAACGCCCTAGACTACATATATTTTAGCTCCTGGATTCGGTTCATTCACATTTCAGAAAATGAATTTTTTTCACTTTTCAAAATTTATAATAATAATGAAGTAATCCTCCAATCTTATTCCGAAAAATACATGTTGTTACTTAGGATATGAGCTTATCACAGAAAAAAATAGTGATGTTCCATCAAATAATTCATATATACTTATATGAAAAAATTGTTGCAAAATTAAAATATATTTTTTACCCCCATTCATTTAATTTATTGATTTTCTCTCATTCAAGTTTGAGAAAATCAATTTTGTTAATTTTTCAAAATTGTTTCATAGCTTTTGTTAAAAATATTTTTTCAAGCTGGAATTTACAGTAAAAAATATCTGTGGATGTCATATATATGAGGCACTTAAAGGTAGGTCCTTACAGAGGGCACTTAAACAAAGGCCGAAATCAAATTTGGTTATATCAAAACTAACTACCAAAATTTCAATACATTTGGATTCATGATAAACGAAGCATGAAGAGTTCATGAAAGATGAAACACTGCTGTGTGTCATACACCATATATTCGACGTGTACTTTTGATAGTGCTGTTTGTGCAAGGTATACAAAAAGGTAGGTAAAAAATTCACACAAGCTTGACATGTTCAAGGTAGGCATAGAACATACTTTAATATGATTTATTAAAACACTTATTTTATTTCTACCACTGTATTTTATTGTAACTTAATGCTACTATAGTTTCAATACTTCAACGTATCATCTTCAAAGCGACTCAAGTAAATGAATGAACACAAGAGGAAACCTAAGCTATTTATAATTTACATTATTTACCTATTTTTATTACTACGGGGTAAGGGATTTAAAATTATCAGAACTAAAATTAACAGAAAGTAATAAAGGGATTAAAAGATTATGAAGTAAATATATTAAAAAGGGGTGTGTTATATAGGTCCAACTGGTCATTAAGTAGGTGATTATCTGGGGTTTTGTTTGATTTGAAAATTTCTAAAGATTCTAACAAATTTAATTTAAAACCTTTATTTTGTACGTGTAATAATACATCAAGAGTATTTATATCTGGAAAATGGTGATTTGATTCTAACAAATGATTTGAAAAAGTGTTTTTTGGAGTCTGAAAGACCGTAGATGCTCTTTGTATCGTGCTTCAAAGGACCGACCAGTTTGACCTATACAGAAGGCATTACAGTCCGAACATGACAATTTATAAACTCCTGAGATTTTCAATTTTCCCATTTTATCTCTTGCATTATATAATAAATGTGACACTTTTGTTTGTGGTTTAAAGGCAACCTTAAGATTATGATGTGACAATATGCCTGCAATTTCTTGTGAAATGTTACTGTAATATGTCAAAGATATAATTTACTGTCACGTTCATTAATAGGGGGATAGATGCTGTTACAGGCTAATTTTTACTGCTTGTTATTAATTAAATTTTGTATTGTCTTTTTTTGGAACCCGTTGTTAATTGCTATTATTTTTATGACTTATTTCTTTTTCTAAGGTGTCTTGCAAGAGAGGTAATGACAAAGCCCTATGTATCATTGAATTGTAAGCTGCTAATTTATGTGCATTGGGACTGAATGAGGAATTTGGAATAGTGGTATCTGTAAATGTGGGTTTCCGAAAAATTTCAAAATTTATTTTATTTTTGTTGTGTATTAACGTTAGGTCCAAAAAGTTTATTTTGCCATCTTTTTCTGCCTCGACTGTGAATTTGATATTGGGATGGATACGGTTAATAAAATTTAGGAATGTATTTAATTGCCTTTGGGTACCTGTGAAGCAGGCTATTATATCATCCACATATCTGTACCAAAATTTTATATGATTTATGGCTAGCTGTGGTTTTAATATTTTATTTTCTATATGTGACATAAAGATATCTGTTAAAAGAGGACTCAAAGGGGAGCCCACTGCCAAACCTGCATCTTGAATAAAATATCTGTTATTATATTTTGACTAAGACATAGATCTAAGGCTAACATTAATTCGTTTTTCTGAATAGTGTTAACATGAGATTTATCTAAAATATTTAAGATAAGTGGCTTACATTCTTCGGCAGGAATATTTGAAAACATGTTTGAAACATCGAAAAATACCAACACCCCCGTTTTCTGGAATATCACAATCTGACAATGTTTTAGAAAGATCAATTGAATTTTTTATGGTATATTTAAGTTGAAAATTTGTTGTTTTTAAAAATCGTGTTTACTTTATTTCCTAACTTGTAAGTGGGACTATTGACATATGATACGACGGGTCTTATAGGAGTATTCTCTTCAATCGATCAATCAATTTTATTTGTTCCTTAATATAGAATTACCCATAAGGGTGTAGAACATGTCAAAATATAAAATATTAAATACAATAAAGCTAATCATGTATAAAATTACAATAAGTTGATAAAATATAAAACCATGATAACTGTACAGGGCAATATAAAACATTATTAACATTAAAATATTAAAAACTTATAAGTATCTCAGTTCATATTTTCTATTTGTTTGTCTTTGAAAAATTCACTGAGGCTATAGTAAGCCTTTTTAAGCAGAAGGTTTTTCAATTTTTTATACAACACTTTGTTGAGGTTTCTTATAGTTAGTGGCAGTTTATTATAAATCTTGATTAAGGTGTGGTAGACATTTTTCTGAATATATGTAGTTGTTGGTATTACAGGGTACAGATCTGCTTTATTACGTGTGCTGTACTTATGAAATTTATCACAACTTCGAAAGAAGTGTTTGTTTTCGCAGACAAATTTGACTGATTCGAAGATCATGATGCTGGTTAAAGTTAATATTTTTTCTGACATAAATACTGGTTTGCATGATGCCCTTTGGTTTAAATTATAAATGTTTCTGATGCATCTTTTTTGTAGAACAAATATTCTATCTACCTCACTCGAATTTCCCCACAATATGATTCCATATTGTATTCTCGATTGTACATATGTATGGTAGCTAATCTTAGCTACATTTTTATTGATTGAATTAGCAATGATTTTTATCACATAAGAATACTGAGCAATTTTTTTGATAATGCATTTATATGAGGTCTCCAGTCTAGTCGTCTATCAATTTGTAATCTAAGAAATGAGGCATCGCTTACTGATTGTATAGTTTTTTCTTCGAATTGTATATTAAGGTTATTTTCCTCTATTAGAGGATAAGAGAATTTGATTATATTTGTTTTATCCACATTGAGTAACATGTTATTTTGGACAAACCACGGTTCCAAAGTAGATATTGTTGACTGTATTTTCGTCTCTAAATCTTCTTGCGAATTTTGGTTGAAGTCTATGGAGGTATCATCTGCATATAAAACCACATGATCATCTACGCAATTTGGTAGGTCGTTTGAGTAGAGTATAAATAAGAGGGGGCCCAAAATAGATCCTTGTGGCACTCCTTATTTAGTCAATGTTTCCATCTCCGATTTTATTTGATGACCTGTTTCGTTGTCATTTTGTATGATACACTGGGCTCTGTCATAAAGATATGATTTTATCAGGCTCTTACATTTTTCTCGAATCCCATATTTTTCCAGTTTTAATAGCATTATCTCATAGTCGACACTATCAAAAGCTTTTGACAGGTCTAGTAAGACAGTGGATACACATTCTCTGTAGTTTAATGACTCTAGCACTTTGCTTAGTAGTTGGTACATAGCTCTAATTGTTGACATATTTTTTCTGAAGCCGTTTTGCTGATCTGTAAGAATTTTCCATCTATCAATGAAGTTAATGAGACGTATATATATAATTTTCTCAAATATTTTAGATATGTTAGGCAATAGAGAAATGGGCCTGTAATTGCCCATATTGTTCGTATCTCCTTTTTTATTTACTAATTACTTTAACACTTCACTTTACAAAACTAATAACAAACACTGCTTACGATCTATATTCTACGAATGCCTACATGCAACTAACCCCATTACAGATAACATATCACAATGCTTGAATCATCATTATTTCTCCTTTCTTACAGGTCTCCACAATCCCTCCTTTCTTTTCAGTTTGAGTTATTTTATCTTTGATGACAATGACTCTACAGGTGCTCCGTCTGCAGTATCTTTGGCCAGTTCTAATTCTCTCTCTTTATTCTCTAAAGTCGGGTGTTGTTCAGTTTCGTTTGGGGATCTCAACGAACAGCTTGGTTCCTCGGGCGTTTATGGTTCAAGACTATTTTTTTCATAATAAATATGACGTCTGATTATTTTGTCACCTCTTATAAGTGTTACTTCGTTTCCCTGCCTTTTTAATACTTCGTACTCGTCTCTATCAAATTTGGGAGTTAACTTGTTTCCTCCAACCATGTTCTGTGTTAGCACTTTATCCCCTAATCTTATGTTGTTATTCTTTGCCCCTCTTGATGTATCTTCTCTTCCTTTTCCTTTCTGTTTATTTACAATAACATTATCCCTGGCTACTGCATTAATATTCTTTCTTTCTATGATGGTATTTTATCTCTGATAGTGCGATTAAACATTAATTCCGAGCGTGATTTTTGTACTTCTCCGTTGGCCTGCAGCCAGTATGGTGGAGTTTGGATTAGTACAAAGTTATCTTCGTGGCAAAATCTTATAAATTGTCGTCGGTTATCAACTCTGACAGGTTTTGGATACCCGAATCTTGTAAACATTTCCGTTAGATGTCTAATTATTATACTCGAGGTGGTTTGCTTTAAAAATCTAATTTCTTGATACCTTGAGTAATATTCAGTGACAACTAAAATCATGCCTTGATTTGGTAATGGCCTCATTAAATTCAGAACCAGGCATTGCTAAGGGCCTTCGGATAATTTGTGGTTTACCTTAGGTGGAAGTTTATTGGGTTGAGTAACCATCAAACAGTATCTACATTGTTCTAAAAACGCTCTATTTCTCCATCAACTAGTTACCACCACACTTTGGCTCTTAACCTTCGCTTCATAGCTGTTTCGCCCGGGTGGCCCTCGTGGGACAATTTTGGAACACGTTTTCGCAAGGTCTGCGGAATGACAATTCTGTTGCCTCTTAGTAATATTGGTCCCAGCTTTGTCAGTTTTAAGCGAAACGGAAAATATACATTTTCATCTCTTGTCTCCTAGGAACTTTGGTCCATTTTTCTCTAGCGACTTCTACAATTTCGGAATCCAGCTTACTGTTCGTTACTATTTTTGAAATTCGCATAGCTCTGGGCGCATTTCTTTCAAGAAGCATAAATACATGGATATCATTATCTTTGTCAAATGATCTTTCATGTTGTAGCAGAACCAGCCGTGACAATAAATCTGCTATATTTTATTGATAAACAGAGTTGAGGTACTCAGTACAAAAATGTACTCCAAGTAAAGTACTCAGTACATTTTTACTCTAAGTATTTTACTCTAAGTACTTTTAAAATTCATGTACTCCTACTTGTACTCTAAGTACTTTGCTTAAAAAGTACTGGATACTTGTACTTATTTCGAAATAAGTAATACTTGTTACTTAAAAAAGTACTTTAAGTACTTTTTTATATAAAACGTACTCTAAGTACTTTTTTATATAAAAAGTACTCTAAGTACTTTTTTAAGTAAGTACTCTAAGTACTTATTATATAAAAAGTACTCTAAAGGCCTGTAAACATTCAGTATTTTTCATAAAATATAAAAAATTATCTACTTGTAACTTTGTGGAAATTTGTGGAAAAAGGCTAGAAGACCAAAATCCGCTGAAATAGTCTAACTTTAGTCTAAGTCTAAGTTTTAGGTCATACCCTGAGTTATCCTGGTGTCACCAGATGGAATTCGACGTATGACGCCATAAAAAAAATTGTATCGTGGAAGGAAAAACTAAAGGATTTATGTGATAAACTATTAGTTCCTTCTTTTACAAAAAACGATATTTTGTTTTTGGAGGAATATGTAAGAATTATGAAGCCTTTAGGTGAATCTTTGGACTTTCTCCAAGGGAACCAAAACACGTTTTATGGTTACCTTCTCTCTAGTATCATATCCATGTATACGAAACTAGAAAAAATTAAGCTCTCTAGAGAAATAAGGCAACTGTCCAAGCGCTTAGAATATATTTTAGATTCTATCCACCAAAAACGTTTCAAAGATTTGTTTACGCTTAAATCAAAAATGGCAGTAATAGCAGCGGTCACGAACCTAAGATTTAAATTGCGCTGGTTCAGCGGGTTGAGAGACGAAAAGATTACAATTACTTGCAAAGATATTCAAACATGGGTATTAGAGGCAGCTCTTGAGTTGGATGAGGTGCAACAGTCTGAGGTGGCAGTCGGTGAAAATACTGAAGAGGATCCATTCTTCGATTTCAAAGAGAAAGAGGATTTCAACTCTTCAGTCTCATCGATATTCTCCTCAAACCAAAACCAATATGAATTATTGCGATATTTAAATGACTCAAGATCCAATATTCAAATGTTAACAGACTATCCAATGATGAAGAAATTATTTATTAAATATAATTCAGTTTTGCCCTCGTCGGCCCTTGTTGAACGCTTGTTTTCTTTTGCCCAAATTATAAATGCACCCAGACGACATGCTTTAAGTGACGTTAATTTTGAAAAACTTGTGCGGCTTAAGAGTAACAGCACATTGCATATTTAGTTTGTTTTGTAGTTGTATGTACATTCATTGTTTTATTTACCCATTTATTATATGTACATTATATTTATTTTTGTTACTATTTGATTTGAGTGAGTTCTTAAATAAAAATATATTTGTAAAAAATAGTTTTCATCACTTTTTTTGTATTGTAGTTTATTAATTCACATATATAACTTTATGACTTTTAGGTTTAGGTTTCACGAAGGATTTTACCTCTGTAACGAAGCATTTCTCTGTTAAGAAATGTTTTGAGTGCCCTGGATACAGTTGGATAACATCAGATAATTTCTCCTCTATACGCTGCGTCTGTTTGTAGCTAAATGTACAGAAAAAAAATGTTTTTCTTTAACTGTAGTAGAGCAATATGCAGATTGCAGGTTGCAGGTTTCTAAACCAGCAAATTTTTGAAATTTGCATTGAAGCGAAAAACATGATTATTACTAACGACTAAATATTTTGGGTGTAAAGTGTACGTACTTCAGCATAGAACACTCCTCAATTTAAAAATTAGTGGTAAAAAAGTCTTACAGTACATTAAAAATACTCCCATTAACAGAAATTACTTTTACTTGTACTTAAAAAAATACTGTGAGAATTTTAAGTACTTAGAGTACTTTACAGAGTAATTACTTTGTACTGGTTATTTAAATTTTGAATTTCAAGTAAAGTACTTAAAAAAATACTGGGAGTATTTTAAAGTACTCTAAGTATTTTAAGTACTTAGAGTACTTTATGGAGTAATTACTTTGTACTGGTTACTTAAATTTTGAATTTCAAGTAAAGTACTTAAAACTCCAAGTACTTTTTCGAAGTACTTATACTTAGTACTGGGAGTAAAAATAAAAATTTAAACTACTTGTACTTAGTACTGGGAGTACTTTTTAAAAGTACTTGTCACAGCTCTGTTGATAAATGACCTTAAACTTAAAGGATTGTAGTCTTAGTATCCAGCGTTCTGTACGTACCGGGGGTTTAGAGATCGGTTTGAAAATCGCTTCCGGAGGTTTATGACTAATTCAACCTCGAGGCCTGTGAGGTAAAAGTAAAATCGCCCCACACTCCAAACAAGAGCCAAACTTTCTTTTCCGTTTAAAAGTAACGCCTTTCGACACTTGATAAGTTCTTGCTGGAAAAATAAATAACTCGTGGGCACTGTTGCTCATCGAACTGCAAAAGAACTAACCCTGCTACTAGACTCACGTCGGGTATTAAACGAGTGAGGATCGAAATAAGACAATCTTGGAAGTTTGGCCAGACGCTGCTTAAGTTTATCGAATTGCAATTGATGACTTTCGGACCATATAAATTTTGTTTCATTTTTCGAAGAGGTTCGGTAGTGCTTCTAATGCCCGGAATAAATTTTCTCAGGTAAGTTACCAACCCCAGAAAACTCCGTAGTTCTTTTTTTTTTTTCCTTGGGGCTCTAAAATTTAAAATGGCTTTAACTTTGTCTTCGTCGATATCAATGCCTTTACAGAAAGTTTATGACTGGGAAATTTCACTTCTTTAGTTCTCTTTATGGAATTGTTTTCGTTTTAGAAGAATATTATTATTGTTCAGAACCTCTGCCAAACAACGATCGTGTACCAGTTCAGTATCACCAATAATAAAATAATAATGATATCCAAGCAATTAAGACCATTCTTACAAGGAGCCAATAATCCTTCTAAAACCGGTTGCAATATTTCCACAGATTAATTAACACCGAACATCATCCTCCTGTACCGAAACACCCCTTTGTGGGTAATGAATGTAGTAAATGGACGACTTCCTTATCGAGTTCTAGCTGGTGATAAGCGATGACTAAATCTAGTCTAGAGGAAAAATGTTGCACCTCCTAGTTCTGTCATAAATGAGTCAAAGGTAGGAAGTGGATAGTTTTCTATTAGAATTGCCTCGTTTGCTCTCTTCATATCAATGCATATCCGGATATAGCATTCTGTTTTAAAAATAATAACTATCGGGGAAATCCACTTGCTTTGCATAAAGAACCATTCAATTATGTCACTTTCCAATGCTTCCCTTAGTTTGTCTTCCACTTGTGCTTCAACAACAATCGGAACTCTTCTAACTGGTTGCTTTACCAGTTCAATCTTGGGATTAATGGTTAATTTAACAGAGTCGTTTTTATTTATTTATTAATTTTTTTTTTTTTTTGGAAAAATGGTTTCCTTTATTTTTACCTGGTTAACATTTAATCTTAAAACTCTTAGCTATTGTGCGGCTTCTTTTCACATTCTTTTGCATTGTTTGCGTGTCCCTATCTTGCATCTAGTGCAGTTGTTACTAGAATGTTTATTAGACCACATAATTTTATTAACGGATGATGAATATATTCCTTGGGAGCTATTTGATTTCATAACTTCCGAATGGCTTGCCGTTTGTTCATACATTTTACAACGTTCGATGATTTCGTCTAATGTGCGCTCCTTTTCTAACAATTTTCCTTTAATTCGACCGGTACCCAAAAATGTATAAGTTTATCTTTTAAACTGGATTTTTTTTATTCCTGAGCCGTTGTACCAAAGGTACATTTTGATGCTTTTCTTATTTTTAGTAAAAACTTATTAAAGTTTGTACCTTCTTCAGGCTTCGTTTTTTTTTTCTAAAGACACGCCTCTCAAAAGTAGAATTTTAAACAGGGGAGAAATGTTTCGTGAGTTTCTCTACTAAAATATTAAAAATGTCTATGTTTCTGTCTGGGTTATAAGATACAATAGCCAATGAAGTTGTGTGCCGCCGATATGAAGTAATTTATTTCTCAAGTGGGTCTAGAACTTCCTCCAATACCAGATATAGCTCTATAGACCTTAGCCATTTCTCCCACTCTCTTCGAATAAGAGCCTTATCAATACTTTCGCAGAGAAATGATTTTATTCCGGAATTAGCCAATAGTATAGTGGCACTTTACAGTGTAACTGGAAAGAAATGACCCCGTGTTAGTTGGAAGCCAACCATATAACTAATAACGTTAAGTTACTTGATCGTTGTCATTATTATTATTATTATTAATTTTTAGCTCACAGCCCACTTTGGACATGGCTCGCAGCCTACTTTGCACATGGCTCACAGCCTACTTTGCACATGGCTCACAGCCTACTTTGCACATGGCTCACAGCCTACTTTGCATATGGCTCACAGCCTACTTTGCATATGGCTCACAGCCTACTTTGTACATGGCTCACAGCCTACTTTACACATGGCTCACAGCCTACTTCACACATGGCTCACAGCCAACATTATGCATGGCTCATAGCCAACATTGCGCATGGCTTACAGCCGACTTTGCGCATATATACACATGAATATACACACATAAAATAAAAATTTAAAAATCAAGTAAAAGAACAAATGACAAGAACAAAACATCTCTTATAAAATCGTTACATGTATTAAAAAATTAGGTATATTTTTCTTATGTGATAATGACAATTACAAACCAGAACTCTCTTTTAAAAACTCTATGTGGTATAACTTTTAGTAAATAACTATGCTTATACAGGGTGTCCCAGAATTGAGTTCTCGGACGGGAACCAGTGATTCCTGAGTTCATATTGGGCCCGTACATCCTAACTAATCTTAGTCCAAAAATGCATCCCTGGGGAAGTACCTCCTCTTAAAGTGAGACAGAAAAACATTTTTCCTCCAATAATATCCGTTATATTGAAGAAAAAATATTCAAATTTTGGTGGAACCTGTATTACTATAAGTACAACTCTCTATGTAAACTTGACAACAAAATATTTCGTGTTTCGCAATTTTTTTTTTTTCATAATAATTGATATTTAATTGGCTATATATTTTTTAATCGCCCTGTAAAATTACGGAATACTCATTTTTTTTTTTTTGATATCATTGAAAGGGCTGCAAAAAGGTACTCTTAAAATTTGTTGTAATATTAATCACAATAAAACGAATTATCGTTTATTCCTTTACACGTTTCCTTTATTTCTTAATTAACTACTCTATAATACGTTATTTCAAAATTCTGTATCTGGAAAAGGATTTCTCAAAATAAGCAAAACATTTTATAAAGAATGCCTTTTTCTCTTAAAATGCGAAATAAAAGATTACAAGTATACACTGAAAGAAACCGACCAAATAGAATGTTTTGCTAAGATGATCTGCATTACCATAAGTATTTTTTTTGTTAAGACTACATTATCATTATCTAACCATAAGAAAAACTGTTTTGCTAATGAGATTTTGCAACGGTAAATCTTTGACTATTTGTCCCAATAGTAGCACTTACTTAAACTAGGTAAAATATTGTTATAAGTTTTCTTTTTATTAGGGGTAACTAAATAATTTCTTACGATAAATAAGTGCCTTAAGTTAAAGTTAACTATTTAATGGTTAAAACTCAAATAGACCTATGGTTGGTAAGTCGCCTGTTAACTGTAAAGACGGGCTTACTCATCATAACGTCTTACTTATTTATTTTTGCACGTGGCGCAAGCGCAATTGAGTTTTTATCATCGCGCGCCATTTCATCCATGCAGCGACGCATGCAGTAACTAGTAAGGTAGTAAGCAATTCGGCGTTCGACGAGACAATTGTGGGAAAGGTTTTATGCAAAGAATTTTTATAAAAAAACTTGTGTTTTATGTTATTGTATATTAGTTGCTTTCGTTCAGCAGAGTGATTCATAATCATAATAAACAGGATTTCAATGAACAGTAATCATATGATGCAAAATTGCATGGTATACGGACAGAGACAACACATGAAACAGGTAGGTGCCTTATCATTACGAATCACTCTGCTGAACGAAAGCAGCTATTATATAGTAAACTATGATTGTGTCTTCTTACAAGTCAAAGTTCCCCTTTTTTAATAGGCACCCTGAATTGTTTATTAGTCGTTTGTTTCCTTAAATGAATTTATTTTAATTTTAATAATTCTTTGTCTGAGTCAACATAGAAATGTATTAAAAACGTGTTTTAATATGAAGTGTGAAGTCTAAAAAATATAAAATTAAAATATTGAATTTACAAGTAACGTACTTGCAAAATGACATTACTAGGTCAAGAGAGATTATTTGTTGCCATTATAATGTAAGCTGCATAGTGGTTAAAAAGTCACCTATTAGCAGCAGGAAAGTTCTTTTCCGGTTACAAGGTAGTAATGGTGTAAGAAATAGGAACTTACTAACTATAACAAAAAACTTATTAAGATTAAAATAGGTGGTGACTCCAGATAGCAAAGCTATCAACCTACAGTAACAAATAAATAATAAGAAAAACTTTTATTAACGGTAAATAAGTGCATCTTAGCAAGATCGTTTTTGTTGCGGTTACAGAGCAGTCTTGCTGGAGCCTATTTAATGCAGATATTTATTAGGGGTTAGTCAATTTCTCTTTATAGATAATAGAAATTTCTTTCAGTGTAGTTAGGTTCATCCGCAAACACACTGTATATCAATTTTTACACCTCAAGAGAACAAAGAAGTTTATGCTTGTGTTATTTTCCTTAGCCTCATGATAGTGTGATGCCTATAATATACTTAGTAAGTCCTTGTAAATTATTAAATTATTTTAGAAGTAAAATTAATTTATTTATTTACCGAAATTTTATCTTATGTGCTCTTCTGTGCTGTCTATAAAACTTTACTCAATCATTACTACTTGTATCTAAAACAATAAGTTTTCCTTTTTTTTTCTTAATGAAAACATTATTTCTTTTTGTACACTTAGTTTAGGTTATCCCATCCTCGTCGCCAGTTGTGCTACCCCGCTGCTCAATAAGTACAATTCAGATGTCACACAAGATTATTTACTAATTACTTTAACACTTCACTTTACAAAACTAATAACAAACACTTCTTACGATCTATATTCTACGAATGCCTACACGCAACTAACCCCATTACATATAACATATCACAATGCTTGAATCATCATTATTTCTCCTTTCTTACAGGTCTCCACACTAAGGATAGGTTTATAAGATATGCTATAGAGGTTCTGCAATAAAAGGTCTGCGGTTGATTTCAAGACCTTAACAGGTATTCTGTCGATTCCTACTGCTTTTGTGTCTTTTAAAGAGTGTATAATGTTATATACTTACCTCCAGGGGATTCATTTGTTCTAGGTGAATGTTTGCATTGTTTAGAATCACATGTTCTCTAGGTTGATGTCGTCATTATTATTTATATTTGGGCATGCATTTATGAAGAAATGGTTAAAGTTATTTAATACGTCTTTATGGTTTTTAATTAGCCTGTACAGTCTTGGTGCGCGAGGGTTCATACAAATTAATTTATATTTTTTGGAGCTCTTAAATAAACTATTGTTTTTTTATAAAAATTGTTTAATTTTTATTTGAAAGTTAGCAGTAGGGTCTTTTTTTATTTCTGTTCGCTTTGAAGATGATACGTTGAAGTATTGAAACTATAGTAGCGTTAAAAGTTACAATAAAATATACAGTGGTGGTAGAAACAAAATAGGTGTTTTAATAAATTATTATATATATGATCGACTACCACAAAGTAACGGCTAAATCTATCAAGTACTTTAAATATGTTTATAGCTTGACGAGAAGAGCTATACTTATCTATTGTGTGAACGAGTGATGTTAGTAAATAACCGAAATTTAGAATTAACGTCATTGATACTGAAAATAAATATTACCCGATGACATGTGATGCTATGATATGTCTGCGATGTTAGAAACAATGTACTATGTAGTGTCAGTAACTAATTACTAATTAGAGATTTAGAACTTAGAAGTATTGGACATCGGTGAATCACAGACAGAAAATTCAAACGCAATCGCAATACATATAAAGTGAGCAGAGAGAATTAAACATAGCTGAAGCATCGGTTTACAAAGTTTACATATACGTACAACAGCACCATCTCTCGGGTCGAATGCGAAATCACTTGAATCACTGCTTTCGACTAGTCTACAAACACAGATTAAAGAATTAACAAGATAGGACGCAGCTGGCGAAAAACGTTTGATCTTTTAGCAACGGCGTCATTGACCTCGACATTTATATTGGAGTAGTTACCACAATGTGTTAATCACACGGAAGAGGTAAAATTAGAGAGAGATACCAATAGTGAGAAACCGACAACACTGTTCGAGTAGAACGTCCGAAGTCAGCTGACAGAACCCAAGATCGTAACATACGTCACATGAAGTATTTCTATGTTCATATATTAGGTATCTGTTTAATTAGGATAGAATTTCATTATGACATAATAATTTTGAAGGTTCTCTCTTATAAAATCAAGAAAAGACAACCAAACGCGGCTGTCATCGAGGGCTACACGTGACGTGGCACTTACCGATTATAACGAGCCAACCTGCCTATTAGTAAGCTTGGTCAAATTCAGTTTGTAATATTATGGACAGGTCGATCTGCATTTATTTAAAAATTTGTAATTTAATTTTATAAAATACCTTTCAACTTTCCTGAAAGAAACTTGTAATATCCTATTCTCTCTGAATGTTCCAAAAGTTGTTTGCTCTAGAATATACCATATCAATATTATGCATTAAGATATAAACTAAATTTAAGGCACTACTTATTCATCTTGGTTCATCAGAAATCATTGTACATTTGGCAACACTGAAAAGATCACTCGATTTTTGTTCTATTCCAGGAACAGAACAGATGCGCAAGTCTTCCGCTTCCGCTTCCATGGTGATTGTTTATTATTCGGTGCCGGTGGTTCCCGCAATAAATTGGTGTATAAACTGAATCTGCCAGACATTTCCGATTTTACTTTATTATTAGAAAAAGATCCATACTTACGTTTCAATCTGTTGAAGTAGAAAACTTGTTATCGACCAAGTTTACTCTCAAGTAAGTTATTGTTATTTTCACTGCTGACGATTTAAAGCGTCATATTACTAAAATTGTGCTAATATCCCCAATCAGGGCCGTGCCGATTCTAGGCAGATTTTTTCAGTATGATGAGGCACTTTTATTTTCGAAAACAATTTAAAATAATGACCATCAGCAATCTATAATTCACGTTTACCACGGTGTTATTCTTCTAACTTTAAGTTTGTCAAAAGGATGTCTACAGTGGCAGCCACTTTGGATTCAGTTATCAATGATAGACAGGGATGCTGCTTGAGCTTAGTGCGCCCGCGTGCAACCAAATTTTTGGCGCCCTATTTCCTAATTTCGAATGAAATTAATAACGTAAAACATAATTAAAACAAAAACAACCATTTTAAAATACGTGCAATGTACATATTATATTATAGGTAACATAAACATAAAACATAAAATTTATATAGGTTACATAATTTTAAAATACGTACATATAAGTATTATAGGTAACATAAACTAATACGTTTAATCAACTAATAAAAAAAAACGAATACATTAATATAGGTATACAACAAATTATAGAAACTGAACTTTTCTTGCTTTGAGTGCTGCAAATTCTGAAATAGTTTGGTGCATGTTTAAAGTATCCAGTATTTCATGCTCGATTGAAATAATGGGCAAATTACTAAGTCCTTGTTGTACCATTGTGGACCTCAAATAATTTTTTATTAGAGTGGTTCGTTTATAGGTAATCGACGAAAAACTTTCTGGTATAAATATTATATTATATATTTGGTAATTTCAGCGCCCCTGACAAAGGGCGCCTGCGTGCCCTGCACGCCCGCTTACAGCGTCCCTGATGATAGATCTTTAAGTTTGGTTTGATAATTTTTTATTAACTTTAAGTTAGAAAATCTTCTTTCCCGCTGGCTATAGAGGCGGAGTGTTAATAAAATCTGCAGCGCCATTATTGTATTTGGATACAAAGTAAAGTCAAATAATTTAAAATATCAAAAGACAACTCGGATCAGTTGCATTTAAATCTGAATCATTTTCGACAGAAAGTATGGATGTTTGTTAGATTGAAAAAATTTAATATTTCCTTTTATTATAAATAAAATTGTTTTAAACATTATCAAGCCAGGTTACCCTATTGTAACATGGATTGTCATAATCAATGGTGTCTCCTGACCTGCATCGGAAATATACTCGATATTCATGCGCCCATATAAGGTGGTCTAATAGGCAAATTTAGAGGTAATGTTGCATAAATTTCAGTATTGTAAAAATTGTAATTCACTGCTTGAAATGCCGATCATAGCACGGCATGGCCCTATCCCCAATTAATTGTATAGAATACAAAATTAGTAATATAATATGCTTTTACCTAAACTTATATGTTTATGGATATGCTATTATTCCTCCATTTAGTGTACACCTAGACTACATATGTAGCCTGTGTGTGTACCAATGACGATACTTTTGTTTAATAGCATTCGTATATACATATACATGCAGAATTAAGTAGCCGTATGCTTTGTAAGTTTGTTTAGCCACCTGCCAATAGTTTCATAAAACTAACTTTGTTAGTCCTCAAGAACCACTGGCGGATTTCCCAATAGGCAATGTAGGCAGCTGCCTAGAGCGGTAAATTCATTAGGGCGGCATGCCGCCAAAAGATTTTATGACTTTTAAAGAATAATGAGAAAATAATTATTTTACACGTTTAAATACCTACTTAGGTTTTTGTCTGAAAAAGGGCGTCAGATTCAAATCGGCCTACAGGCGGAAAATTACAAAATCCGGTCCTGTTAAGAACTCTATGAGAAAATAAACCTATATTGTTGAATTGTTTATAATGTGTTGGTAAAACATTATAAAATTTAGGGCCGTAATGAGTTATAAATCTTTGGGTTGTTGTATACCTGTTTTGAGGTATTATCATATTTAGATTATGTTTTTGCCTTGTATTATGTTCATGTTGTATTTATTGTGTTTAAATATGTTTTTGTGTTTCAAAGTAAATATGAGAACAGATTTGATATATAAAAGTTGCAAATTAAATACATTGAATTGTTTGAATAATAGTTCTGAGGAGTATTGTTTATTTTTTCCCAAGATAATTTTGATTATATGTTTGTGTGTTTTAAATTTGTTGGATAGACACTTCCCCATATCAATATTTCATATCTAAGAATTGATTCGACAAAGGCGTGATACAATGTTTTTAAGATGTTGAAAGGCATTGTATTTTTTAAATGGTAGAATTTCCAAACCAACCATGCATTATGCATTTTATTATTTAATTATTTAATTGTTGGATATGCTCAGTCCATTTTAAGTTTTGATCTATTGTAACTAATTTAGTGGTTTTTGTTTGGAATAACTTCATATCGCATTCACAGTTGTATTTTTGTTCACTTAAGCATGTATACGTGCTATGTAATTGCAGTGTACGTATATATTGGTATGTTCTTATCATAAATACTGAAACACAAAAAGTTAATTTTTTTCAGATTAACTGTTAGAAGGTGCCCGGCTAGCCACTGTTGTAATTTGGGTAATGCTAGAACTGCTTTGTTTTTTACATCTTCCTAGGAGTCATCTTCAACTAGGAAAACAGTGTCATCAGCGTAAGCTATAACTTTTCCGTCCATTGGGATATGAAGTAATTTGTTTATGTAAATATTAAATAGAACTGGCCCTAGAACAGTTCCTTGTGGTATTCCATATTTCATCTTTTTTAAATTACTTTCACTTTCACCAATTTTTACACACTGTTCTCTATTTTGAAGATAACTACTGAACAATTTATTAAGAATACCTTTTATACATTCATTGAGTAATTAATAAATCGTGAACCGCTTAATTTTATAATTAACTATCTTCGTTCCTGCTAACTTTTGGTATAACATATGCATTAGGAAAATTGTTCGTTATGAAATTCTCTGATCAATGAGCACCGATAGAGGTCGTTACGTGCAATTTTTAACTTGCAAATGGCTTCCAAAACTTTCAAAACACGTTATTTTCAATATTTCTTTACTCGAAAACAGCTGCACATAGAGGGCACAGTCGGTATAGGCAGTCTGACCAAGCGCGTTCGCTACTAAGACGCTTAGTTGATTGAGGTATCATGCCGGTAACAGTGATTCAAAATAGAATTCTATTATGAACCATTGTATTGTTGTAAGCTACATTAAGTATTACCATAAGTACTCTGCGTTGACAAGTGGGTGCAAATTAAATCTCTGGCACGTTGAAAAAGTGTCCCACGACAGAGACAGCCCAAAGAGTTCATTAAAGAACGATGGACCAAATTTACGGAGGGCCTATTATGCCAAAACAGAAAGGCTGAATAATAGTGGGCTCTGGCGGCTCTACTTTCTCTAACCGGTCACTGCTGACTTAATAGACAGCTGAGACAGCCAAGAGGCAGAGGAAACCTGAATCCATGTATTGTGCCATTGTGAAGGCCTTACTAGACTGATATTCCAAGTACTTGGCGAGGAAAAGCGAAGAGCCGATAGCTATATTAAAGAGCCCCTATCAAGGTTGTGGAGTCTGATACAAAGGATAAAGCTGGATTCACGAATCTTGTCATTCACATCATCAATTTATGTACTTATCAAAGATATGGCATTTTACTATCAGCTTAAATACTAGCTCGACAGACGTTCCAAGCGTAATAATGTGTTTTAGAGATGAATAATACAACGGTTGTTGTAGCCGCAACCAACGTTCAGCATTTTATCAGTTTAGTAGCGTTCACTTGGCGCATTTGCCAAATTTAATAATTTTCTATGTCCTCTCATTATTTACATAAGTTTGTAGTGTTTTTTACTGTGGTGTTTTAAGTTTCTTGTAATTATGTAAATTGTGTAAATAGTTTGTGAGTGTGAGTTTTACTGTTTTTAAAGAAACTAATCTCAAAATATCCAGTAGCCAGAGACATGGTGGTGAAATTAATTGAGTACTTCAATCAGGAAAAATGCAACGGAGGTCCCCTTTTACCTTTGCAAGTAGTCCACGAGGTGAATCGCAAAATTAAATGTGGCAAATGTTTGTAAAGTAAATTTTCTTTTAGCATACTTCTAATGCATTGGGTATTTGTATGTGGATGGTACAACAGATTTATAAGTAAAACCCGTGAAAAGCAGGATCCCCCAAATGCTAATGTGGCAAAATATGAACCCAGAAAGAAAATAAAGCTAAGGCAAGGAAGGTGGAATTTATAATAGGTATGTACTCCGAAAATAAGTCTATGGAGTAGTTGATTTTGTAGTTTTTGTAGTTAGTCTATTCAAACGTTGAAGTAGTGTTGTGTCGCTTGGCGAGAATATCATAATATTAAAATTGTATAAAGTAATAATAGAGTATATAGTAGTACCACATGACTAACATAACCAGAAGTTTTACTTTTTTGTAAGTTTATTCTCATTTTTAATGTTTTTATTCACCTTTCTAGATTGGGTCCAGTGTAACATTTATAAATTCACTCTCATACAGAATAAATATAATTTTCTAATCTCGTTGAATCTTAAAAGCAGACCGTTAATTGGATTTCCAACCTATAAATAACAGAGTACATTTCTTAAAATCGACAGTATTAATAAATTCTCTGTATAATATTTAAGAGTCTAGAAATGCGAATAAAAACGTTGAAATTATAAACTTACAAAAACGTAAAATTTGAGGTTAAGTTAGTCATATGCTGCTACTACTCTATTGTTATTTTACTGAAGGCTCCTAAATGAGTCGATTTGATTCTGAAATTAAAAGATGATGACGTGAACAACAAGATTCCTGATTTGAACCACAATAGATCCATAGGGGTCGTGGTAGTCAAGACCAATTAGCCAGTTCCTCCTTCCTAAATCTACGTCTGTCTGCTGTTAGTCATGGCATGGCCGTTTCTTCCTGCAATATTTGATAGACCAAGAGCCTGTATTAGAATAAAAGTGGTACGAATTGCTACTAACAGGCATATTATACATATTATTACGCAAGCCCAGAGATGTCCTCTATGCCACATTATTAACGTGCCATGTCCCGACGCTTTATCCACTCAGATGTTTAAAACTCAGAATTAGTGTTTTCTCCGGGCCCGGATTTTTTCAAGGGGCCCGAAGCTTTTGAGGTGTCTAGGACATGAAGATGCATATGCAAACTTCGACTGTATTTGTATTAGTTGAAGTAGGAGAAGGTATACTTCTTTATTATAAGTTTTAAGAGGCAATATAATTTTTTTTTGTGGAAAATCGTAGTTGCAAGTATTAAGAATCATAAGAAGCACTACCCCGTGCTTTTCGAAATCTTATAATCGAGATAAAAATTCCATTGTAAGGAATATCACCCTCCTGCTCTTCAAAATTATTTCGAAGAGCTGGGAGTCGGGGGCCCGCATGTTACTACCCCTGGGCCCCGATTTTTTCTCGACGGCCCCGCATGTTGCTACTTACTGGCAATTTGAAATTATGATTTGGCATCTAAAAATGTACAAGAATGCAAACTCGCCAGTAATTTTGCGACGTCCATTTTGTTTTGTTGGAGGAATGTTCATAACTCAAATTTCGAATGAGTTGCCACTACAAAAAACCTATATCATTTGTTAATTTACAGTATCTACATTATAAAACAACAAACGTCAGTTAAATATTCTCGTCAATTTTTTCAGAAAGTCTTAAAATTTTAGGAAATTCGGCTGAAAATTAGAAATTTTTTTGTTTTTCAAAAAATTCATTAAGACAAGAAACAATGAATAATTAAGACTCAAAACTTCACTTATTTATTCTTGGGGGTATATAAAACAAGTTTGTGAGATCTCCAGTCAAATTCATCCTCACCTCCCGTTTTCCACCCCCTTTAAAATGCGATTTTGTAACAAAATGATGTTAAAAAAAACACCATTTTTCGAGTGTTTTTAATAAAAAATAAAAATTTTTGGACATTTTGACATTTTTGACATTTTCTATTAATGCCAATGGGGATTTTAGCTTGTTTTAAGGTTTTTTTAGCTAAACGTATATTTTTTAAAGATCCGCAATGCTACCTCACCTTCAACCCCATGATAACTCTTTTCAACCCCTTAAGTAAAAATGTCCCTTTTTTTTGGTAAAAAAAAATGTTTCATGAAATTTGTACGTAAATTTTGATACGTATTTTAACTATTATAATTTTTGAACGTTTAAGGAGAATACCCTCTTCTCAACACATTTTTTTAAAAATCTACCTCACTTTCAACCCCATTTTAACTCTTTTCAACCCCTTTTTTACCGCAGTATCAGACATCGACTATTGACTTGTTGTCGGCACTCGCTGGAATACCTGATCTTTTTTTCTTACCCCTGACTACCTTACCCTCTCTCTTAATCCTCAGCGTGGTGCAGCAGTTATATAATAAAAGTCTACTCAACTCCTTAGTACATTGCTGGAAGGGGTTAAAAGTGAGGTCGATCTTTAAAAAATATACTTTTAGCTAATAGTATACAGGCAATGAAGGCAAAATTTTGTAGAAACCTTGAAAAAATTAATAAAAGGATCATCTCCGAGATATAAGTAGGTAATAACCTAGAGAATGAAATGATGCATTCTTTGCACTTCCAAGTTCTGGTGAAATTCAAAAACATTGGGAAAAACTTTTTGATTTTCGGTTTTTTTGCTCTAGCGGCCAAAATAATGAAAGTAGAGAAAAAGTTTTCAACAAAAGTTGTAGCTCGTCTCTTTTTTTACAAAAAAGTTCCTTACAAAATAAATATTTGTCTTACTTCAGCCGTTAAGGGGATAAATTCAGTTTTCCACTTATAGAATTGAGCCGCTCCGAAATGCGCGGAAAATGAGTTTCGTACGACCGGACACATCGATCGATAATTCTTACTCTTCAGAACCGCTAAAAAAATAAAAATAACATAAAGTGTAGAGAAAAGCCTCAGCTTTAATGTGGAATTAATCACAAAATTCATACAAATTTTTATCATAGAGAAAAAAGTGTTAGAAGAAGGCTTAGTAAACTTTATACGGTTGATTTACTCATATCTTTGAGTTTTATGCTTCCTCCTTATTTCTCCCGTAACAATAGGTGCTTTTTCACTGCATGGATTCGACAAATTCAAAAAGTACTGCACGCATTTAAAAAACTCTAAAGTCGCTCGAAAGAATATATTTTGTTGTACTTATAATCCTAATGCTATTATTATTAATTAAGATATAGCGAATTGAACTCCAAAATTTGTAGGTGACTGATCGATGAGAGATATACCCTCTACTTTGACCACAAGGCATATTTTTCCAACAAAAGTAATTGCAATAGAATGTTAGTTGGATTTATATATCATTATATAAGAATATATCAGCAATATGAATTATGATTCTAACGACTCCCGTCAAAGATATGAATAAATCTGTGGATCAACTGTACAAAGTTTACCAAGCCATCTTCTAACACTTTTTCTCTATGATAAAATTTTTTATGAATTTTGTGATTAGTTCCACATTAAAGCTGAGACTATTGTCTACATTTTATGTTATTTTCATTTTATTTAGGGGCTCTGAATAGTAGGAATTATCGATCGATGAGTCCGGTCGTATAAAACTCCAGGAAAATTCTCATTTTTGCACATATCGAAGCGGCTAATAATTATCAGTGGAAAACTCGATTTATCTTCTAAACGGCTTAAGTAGTAATAGTTGCAAAAACCGAGCGCCCATTTGTGACGTTACTATACGCAAGGGACGTAAGAAAAGTGGCTTTCTGGGACCTTTCAAATTTAATCTGCAAGATCGAAAAACATGGAATTTTCAAACGCTGGTAACTAAATAAATACGTCGAGTGGAAGTTCGTTCTATATCTCTACGGAAAGGAGAAGGTCGGCGAAGAATCCTAATTGTAAATTGCAGGGTCAAAATCGAAAATTCGTCCCGACAGGAGCGAGAGAAAATTGTAATTTTTTGACATTTTAACAAACCATACTCCCCTACTGTCAAGAAGTAAGCAAAACAGACAATACTTCGAAAATACTTATAATTATAACAACTAAGGAGCATCAAGTCTATTGAGATCACTGAGTCTATGCGTATGGTGACGTAGCGCCTGACCACGCCCCATTTTCGCGAGGTAGAGATTTGTAATAGTAAGATACTAAACGTGCGAATTAAATTCTGATTTTTTGCAGATCCATTATTTTATACTTGCACTTTCGATTTATGAAATAAAAAAAAATGTCGAACAAGCCCATTGAGCATAAGAAATAATAATAATAATAATAATAATAATAATAATAATACATTTATTTTCCTTTAGACAGTATATACATGTATAGGAATCGTCACAATGGGGCATTACAATTAATATACAAAAAATTCATTTAGTGTGTAAAAACATTTGTCTAATAAATATGTTCTTAGTTTAAATTTAAAACTATTGGTGTTTATAGCCTGTTTTATGTCATTAGGCAAATTATTAAATAATTTAAGACCTAGAGAATAGGGTGCATTGATCGAAATATTATACTTGTAATGTGGAATATGAAATTTATCATTTTGTCTTGTATTTTTACCATGGAAGTTACTATTAATGATAAATTTTGCTTTATTAATAAAAACAAATACACATAAATCATAAATTAAAATACTGGTAAGGGTTAAAACTTTATATGACCTAAATACTTCTCTGCATGAACAAGCCTTCGAGATCCCTGCTATAATTCTTAAAATACGTTTTTGTACAATAAAAACATCCGATGATAAGGTGGAGTTTCCCCAAAAAGAGATTCCATATCTTAATCTTGATCCCACTTGAGCATGATATAGATTTAATAATTGATCTTTTAATAAGACAGGTTTCAAGCTTCTCATTAAATAAGAGATAGAATTTAATTTTGATATAAGCTGCTCACAGTGTCCTTTCCAATTGAGACACTCATCTAATGTAAGTCCCAGAAATTTCACATTTTTACTGTTTGATAGACTGGTATCATTAATTTTAATATTTAAATCTGTGCAAATTTTTTGTCGATTATGAAATCTCATAAATGTCGTCTTCTCAGCATTTAAGTGTTGTTTATACAAACAGTACCAGTTATAAAAATTCATTAAAGAATTATTACATTTATTCTCAAGTAAGGCATCATGTTTATCAGATATAATTAAAGACTGGTCATCCGCATACATTATCAAATGAGGGTCATTTGTCAAGGTATCAAGTTCGTTTGTATAAACAGAGAATAAAATTGGCCCCAAAACTGAGCCCTGGGGAACTCCCATATTAATTACCTTATACTCCGAATTGGCACTTCCAACATTTCCATCGAAGGAATGTGTGACAGCAACATATTGTTTCCTATTTCTGAGGAAAGAGGAAATCCAGTCTAATGCCACACCACGAATACCACAGGCATATAGTTTCCCTAGCAGTTTGTCATGATCGACACAGTCGAATGCCCTACTGAGATCACAAAAGATCCCAACAGGGCACTCACCCGCTTCGATATATTCAATAACTTTCTCATAGAAGTCGTACATAGCTGTTTGTGTAGATTTATTAGAGCGAAAACCATGTTGATTATTACTCAAAATATTATTTTTATCCAAAAAGTTCATTAAACGATATAAAAATGCATATTCAAAAATTTTTGAAAAGCCGGGTGGAACCGTTATGGGTCTATAATTTTCTACCTTTTGTGGATCATGTTTTTTATATACTGGCACAACTTTACCCATTTTTAAATTGCTTGGGAATATTCCCGATGTAAAGGACAAATTAACTAAATACGTAAGAGGTTGAATGATTACGTAAATGACTTTCTTTATGATGAATGAAGGAATTTCGTCCGGACCAGCTGACGGTTTGTTCTTTAATTTAGATTTTAATAAATTGTGCAACTCATCTTCTGCAAAAGGTTCCAAAAAAATAGAATTTTTTTTGATTTGATAAATCTGTAACTGAAGCGGAATTTGACGGTATATTATTAACTATATTTAATGGTGCCGTTATGAAATACTCACTGAATAGAAACGACAACTCTTCCGGGTCCTCACATAGCTCTCCATTATAATTAAGAGCTATATTATTAAGATTTTTAATTTTACCTGATAATTCGGATATAACTCTCCATGCGACTTTCGATGGATTGTCTGAATTTATTATTTTATTTTGATAATACTGCTTTTTAGTGTTTTCCACTAATACAGCATGTACTTTTTTAGCATTTAAATATGTGGGTAACAATTCAGGGTACGTAATATAAAATAAAATACCTTTAAAGAATTAGTTCCTTATTCAATTATATTGTCAATAGCCTATTAATTTCACACGAACCTTCGATTACAAAGGCAAGGAATAAATGTCAAATATTGCTGAACAATACTCTAGCATGGACAAACAAGTGGAGACTGCAAATCAATCCGCTGAAATCGCTATTCATTTTATTCAATCATGCATTATCCAATAATTCTCCCTCTATCGAAATAAGTAATCACCAAATTCATCTAGTAACCAGTGTCAAATATTCTAAAATCGCAAAGAAAAAATGCATACCAAGAGCGAAACATTGTAGAGTATTATCGTTAAAGAATAAGATAATAAAAACCGCAGCAGCTACCAAAATATACAAGACTATTTGTAAACCGATTTTAGAATATGGACATACGTTATACATGAACAGCAGAAATCTAGCTAAAAGAAATTTACGACTGCTGAAACAACTGCACCAAGGAAAACTACAATGATTCATCATCCCCACAATCCTTTACACAACCCTCCTAATGCACTTTTGTATAATTTGGTGCAAACACTGCCTATCGAGGATAGAATACAACTTCTCAACGAAAAATTTGCACAGAGAAGCCACAATATTGAAGTAATGCAACTTCTCATAATTGTTCGAAACAACAATATGTCCGATTCTATTGATGTCTCAGAAGTACTGAAGTACTATGCCTCACATTTTTTTAAATAATTTATTTATGTAATCAACTTTCTGTTTCCTTCCATATATTTTCTATACAACATGTTAAATATAATATTATCATCTCCTTGGCCAAAGGACCTAGGTCAATGGCCTTTTGGTTGTCTTGTATTACATTGTATGTTAATGCGTTTAATAAAGAACTTTTATTATTATTATTAACGCTATGCTAAAACTTCTTTTAATACGCTTCCTTATAAAAATCAATTTTTAATACTGACAGCTGCCACTAAAAACATAATTTTTAATGGCAGTCGCACAAAAACAACAAACAATTTTAACAGCCCCATTTTAATTTTTAGATTTGTTCAAAATGGAGACGAACCCAGTTCTATCCCGAGAGGAAATGGAACATTTTAGGTGCCATTTTTGTGGAAACTATTTATCTGTAGGTCCAATAATGACCAAGTTGGACAAGTACACATTTAAATGTGGAAGATGCAATAAAATAGACAGCGAGAATAGCATACGACATGCTGGCTTTGAGACTTTAGTCAGATACCGTAGTTTCCCATGTATTTACAAGAAATGCAAAGAAAATATTCGTTGGGAGGAAGTAGAATATCACGAGAAAAATTGTCAGTATAGAAGTCTCTCCTGTCCGGTTGTAACGGTGACCACTTCTTGCAAAAGACATCTTGAAATTACAAAACTCACAGCCCACTTCCTAGAGAAGCACACAAATAATTTGTACCGTAATCAAGTCGTTTTTTCATATCAACAAAACATGGGAAACATTACCTTTTTGCTAGTGAAAGAGAAATTTCAGTATCTTGTTTATGTCTATCGAATGAATAACAGCTATATGTATATCAGTGTATTTTCTGTTGATGATGGTCCATGTACAAAATTTGATGTAACATTCACTGCGGTCGGTTGTGATGCTACTTTATTGTTCAAGGACCGCAGAATTGGACGCACAGTGTACAAATGTCTGAATAAACCAAGTTTCTTTGACGATTATAAGATTGGCCAAATTAGTGAAACGTTTGGCGTTAAAATAGAAGAAAGTTGCATAAGGAATTGCTTAAAACAAAATAAGGTAGAGTGTACTATTATGCTATCGAAAGAAACCTCACTTAATGGCGAGGCATTACTAGAAGAGCTGGATCCTCAACATATAATTGCAACAACATCCGTACAATCAGTAAGGGTTCTCAAAAGTGAGATATCTTCTGAGTCATCTTCTCTCGAGCAGAAGACGCGAAAAACTTTATATACTTGTAAATATGCAGCACAAAAATGCTCTTATATCAGTGATAGCCTGGATGATATTGGACAACACGAATTTTTCTGTGTTTACATGTTTGGGCTGCCGCCAAACACATAAAAATTTTTTAAATACTAGATTTTGGGACTTGGAGGGTGAGTGTACTGGTGGGATTGCAGCACATTGTGCAACGGGGTTTCCCCGCCATCTTGAAAAAAGGGTTAAGAACAGTTTCTTTTAAAATATCTTGGTTTCTGTTGAAGGTACATCAAAAACAAATGCAGTGAGAAATTTATCACTTTTTTTGGACAAAAGTCCATTTGACGCACAGTTCTTGACTGATTTGAATATGTATATATTTTTTAAATACTCGTGAATGATTCTAGTTTACCCTCCGGTTGCTACAATTTGAGTATCTGACCCAATATCGGAACATTTAAAAATTTTTTAGTAACTGGCCTATATTGTAGATAACCGTAATTTTATAGTTGCATTTCATGTTTTTTGGGTCGCTAATTAAAAATATGATACACAATTTGTCCAAAAGTGGTCTAATTTTTAAACATTGGCCATCATATATATATATAGTGTAATAAAAAATAGCCATTATTTTAATAAAAAAAGTAAGTAAAGTAAAAAGTAACCAAATTTCAATTTTGGCGCTAAGAAAGCAGTTGGAAGTATAAGAAGCCCATAGACATGCAACCTCAAAGTTGCCTATCTGCTCCTTAATTGTAAACACTTAAACACTTATATTTTATAAAGCTTGAATTTAACGTCGTCCCTGAGTAAATGATTTCTTATATTTGTTAGGCGTCTTAAAATTAATTTTATTCATACATGCAAGTTGGATAACTTGTTCGTAAACAGCAATCCAAAAATAATCAAATAATTCAACAGCAGCCTAAAGTAAAAAATTACACATCGAAAAACCGAAAAATGCCTAAAAACAAAAAAATGCCCAATATTTGAACTATATATTTGACCACTTTTGAACAAATTGTTTATAATATTCTTAATCAGCGATCCAAAAAACATGAAATAATACTTTATTTATCCAAGAGATCATACAATGATATAGGGTACGTCTAATACATTTCCAGAATAAGATAAACAAACATATTAATACATTTAAAATTCATCAATCGAGTAGAATGCATTATTTAACAGAAACTTTTTTAATTCTGACAAAAACTTGTTTACAATAGATATATTGTTAATTTCAACGGCCAACTTATTGTAAAGTGTACATCCCAGGTAATATGGTTTTCTTTTATATAATTCAAGTCTGTGTATATCGTATTGCAAATTGGATCCATAACTTATAAGGTAATAATTGTGATTAGCATTTAAGGAATTAAAGGTGGATAAGTTTTTTTTACAAATTTTAAAATTTCATATATGTACAGCAGGGTAATGTAAAAATATTATGTTAGATAAATGTCTGCTTGCAGGATTGTCTATAACTTAAATTAAACATATTACGAATAGCTCTTTTTTGCAACAAGAACACATGGTTTGATGACGGTAAATTCCCTAAAAAATAATACCATAACACAGTCTGGACTCTAAATTAGAGAAATAAAATATCTTCACAGTCTTTAAATTGGTTATGTGACGTAATCTTTTCAGTGCAAAACAGTGACTTGTACATTTATTGCAAATATAGGAGACATGTGACTTCCATTCTAGTGATCAGTGGATTTACCATTAAGCTGTAAAAAACTCGATATGTAATGAGCTAGATGAAATTGTAACGATAATGTTTTTTTTGGTTGGGTTACATAATTTTCTAAGTCGTTAATGTAAAGGAGAAAGAGTAAGTAGTGGTCCCAAAATACTACTTTGGGGTACACCAATATCTACTGTTTTTGTTTCTGGCCTCGAACCTAAGAAATCGACAAACTGCTGTCTGTTGGACAAATCAGATTTTAGTAACATTTTACATTGCCCTCGTGTACCATATTTTTCAATAGTATCCAAGAGAATGTCGTGAATAACACAATCAAACGCCTTTGAAAGATCAATAAACAATACCATAACCTCATGACCTCTGCCAAGATTTTCATAAATAGGTATAGTCCAGAAAACTTACTAAAGCTGACATAGTTGATCTATTCTCTCTAAAGTCATGCTGATTTGTTTGGAGGATTGAGTTAGTATTTAAAAATTCAGAAATTTTTATTGTGTATAGTTTTTCAATCCTTTGAAAATGGAACAAATTTTTCTTTTAACGTTTCGATATTGGGTCAGATATGTTCATCAGAAGAATAGATATTCAAATTGTAGCAATCAGAGGGTAAACTATTCTAGCCTACAACTTTTCTTTGCCCATCCCATGTTTCCGTATCGTGAAAGTTTCCAAGTCACGTTAGCACTTGAACATACGTCCTAAAACTGTGTTGTCGGGTCGCATCCAATGTCGGTAGAAGTCATACAAGGTTCGTTTTTGATTTTGTTACCGCTTTTACAAAACGTTTGTGACAAAGTGAAACTAACTTTTCTTGTGCTTCATTTTCTTTGTACAAAGCAAGAAAGAATGTTTCTTCTGTGGTAATGAGAAGCCTGGGTGAATTTCTTTTTTTTGTTAACATTTTCAGAGGTGCGTCCAAATGATCATTGTTCTTCAAAGGGGTGATAAATTTTGATATGCGATAAACAAAAATGGAGAAAATCGGCTCACACCCATTGAAGGCTTTTAGAAATAGGATTTTGTCACTTATGACATTGTCGTATTGAAAGCTTGATGTTTAGTAAGTTCCTCAACAATTTTTCCATTGGTGTTTTTTGAAAAACACGTTCGATTTGTCATGGGCTAGTCCAGTTGGTAACATGAGAAGATCAATGTCCTCGCCTACCATTATTACGGAATCGTAATTTGAAGCATGCCTAATAGAGGTGTGTATACTATTTTGGTGTCGGCGTCTTCTTGAACCTGTGTGGCTCTTATGTTATTTTGAATCGAGTATTTCAAAAGCATTTTCGAAAATGTTTTTTTCGTTGGTAAAAAACTTTTGTTGAGTTGTCAATACCACTATGGCTTCATCGAATATATAATCTCTACAATATTCGAAGTCGTTGGGTAGAAAAACCATCAGTCCTATGAAAAGAATTAATAACATGTAAAACATAGGAAATTTTACACCCTTTAAACTGAAGCGTTTGTTTTTGATGTAACAGAAGCCAAAATATTGAAAAAAAAACAGTTCTTAACTCATTTTGTAAGATGGTGGAGAACTCCGGTTGCGCACATGCGCACGTACCGAAAACTTATCAATACACTCACCAGAAATCCCCTACCAAACCCAAAAATCGCGATGACTTCGGGTGACTGTTGTGTTCTGTGGACATGCTGGCTGGATTATATGTATCGGAGCAAACACAATAAAAGAACCTTGCCTGAAAACTTTTTTATTTGTTATAATGTACTATTAAAATTACTTTCAGTTATTAATAATTGCATTCTCTGTTTAAGTTTAAAGTTATTGATAGCTCTTTTCAATTTTACTTATTTTAATCTTTATGCATTATAGATTATTTTATCAACCTTTTACCTTTATAAATCAGAATATGTAATAATTTTATAAAATATTTTCGTTATATTTACTCTCAGAGAAATAAATATTTCTCAAATAGTTGTTTTAACTCTAGAACATTTACAACAAATAATAATTTTGGTCTAAGAACAGGTGACATTTTTCAGTGATTATCTAGTTAAGGTCCATTTTTTGAGAGAATGTTGAGGTAGGCATGTATAAATGTCATGTATAAGGATTAACCCTGATAGTGGTATAGGCGGGAGGCATACCCCCAATTTGTAAAAAATAGTGAACACAATTATTATTTAGTTAAGACTGTAACTTTTTATATTGTTTGCCCATTACCGTATAAACAGTGATCGGAATTTGGGGCTAATTTTCAGGTGCGTCGTTACAAGGTGTTATTCAAATAAGCACAGATGTTTAGTTCACAAAAAAAATTAATAAATTTAGATTTGTTTTTCGTGTAATATAAATTGCATAATCTATTTATACAAAAAATGCTATTTGAATTTAAGTTAAAGAAACAGAGCGCGGAAACAATGCACACCTGCAACACGTGGCCGACACGCCAAACAATTTACTACCTTACTCGCCTTTAAATTAAATGGACGTGGCACAGGACTCAGTTTATAATAATTGTGTTTACTAAAAGAATGGCTTATTAATATGCCGCGTTTTAGTCCGAGGAAAAGAACTGTCGAAAAATTAGTTAAGCCTTATAAAGAACTACATTTTGATGGCGAAAAAATAATTTGTAATATTTGTAATGTCACAATAAGGTATACACAAAATAATGTTGTATTTCGACGTGATAGAAATTATGAACAGACATATTGCACAAGAGGGGGTGGTGTGTTACTCACAGTAAAAAACAACTTAATGCTTGTCTGTATGATATAAGAAAGCACTGTGATATATTTAATGAGCTCTACTTTGTAGACATTGTTTGTGTGAAAATTAAAACTGGGAGTCATAAGAGTTGCATGAATCCCCTTGAGAGTGGAGTCATAGACCTATGCAAAGGCATGGCTGGTGCCAGATAGTTATACATTTTTGTCTGTATGATATAAGAAAGCACTGTGATATATTTAATGAGCTCTACTTTGTAGACATTGTTTGTGTGAAAATTAAAACTGGGAGTCATAAGAGTTGCATGAATCCCCTTGAGAGTGGAGTCATAGACCTATGCAAAGGCATGGCTGGTGCCAGATAGTTATACATTTTTGTGGTAACCTTCAGACGTGCAGTGCAAGGTTCGTCTACATTATCATCGATACATCTATACTAGAGACTTATTCATTCAGATTGAGAATTTATTTTTTAATTTGAGGTACTATATTATAAAGCTCGATATAAACATGTTTATTATACCACCAGTGAATTCGATGTGATTTCATTAGTACATAATTTCAAGTAAACATCTTAAAATTAATTTCACTATTAACACATAGATACCACCACCATTGATTTATTTCAACCAAGGTACATTGTAACTGTTTGTAATTTTTTACGTTTCACTTTGAATCGCCTGGAAACTAGTACATGATAATTGATAATAATAAAAATAATGATAATGAAGAAATTTATTCATCTGTAAAAAAATTTACAATCAGTTATATAATTGATGATATAAATCTTATTAGACTAGTCACACAAATAGACAAAATACAATCATACATACAAAAATACAAGCATACATCGAGTCACACACGATAAGGTTACTTACCCACATAAATGTGTGTGTGTGTGAAATAATGTGGCAAGGCCACAGTGTAAGTCCAAAAATAATATATACGCCTGGATAGAGAATTAAGAGTCAAATATAAATATATAGGAACATGTTATTGGATGTTTTATTTAAAAATGCAGGTGCTCGCTTGCCACTCCTGTGTGAAACGCCTTGTAGCATAGAATACAATTTATTTTACCATTTTTTTTATACATGCATTATGTACATTTGGCACGTCTAAATAATATTTATTTAACTAATTCACATAAATAAAAATAAACATAATTTGTCTTGGAGTAATAAATCTTAAAATAAAACACAAATATACAAAAATATACGTTCATAAAAAACTTATAAATAAAAATTACAAACCTAATTTGAACACTCTGTTAGTAAAAAAATATAACATACAGTATGTCCGCAATGGGGTTTACAATAGGTGTAATGGCTAAAATTTTTAACTTTTCGAGATAATGTTATTCTTTATAAAAGTATTTGCTTGCCTAAAAAACAGTAATGACGTTAACAAAAATTATCTTTTTTATATGTGGTGATCAGAAATTACAAAAACTTAAAATTCCGTAACAATAAACTGGTTCTATTTTTTATTTTGTAACAAAATATTAAATCAAAAAGTTGTTTCAAATTATATTGTCTGTCCAAAGACAAAATTTCATTTGAATGTTGCAATGTTTTCGAAATTAGTGGATTTTTAATAAAATACTTCGTTTTTTGTTAATTTTTTATTTAGCTAATTACATTCGAACAAGGAGAATACATACCAGATAAACAGTTTTGAATTTATAAAGTGCATACCTACATATTTGACTTTATTAAATATCACAATTCAAAAATTCCTCCACCAAATTGAATGCATGTTTCTAATCGTTTTCAAATGTTGTGAAAACTACTTCTAACTTCGCCAATGGCAATTGATTGCTCAGCTACCGAAATGTGTCGCCTTAGAAGACCCCAGAGAAATGTATCCGCAATGAGCAACATGCATGCGTTTTAGAAATGCAATATTATTATTTTTTCGTTATATATGTTATATAAGTTGAGAAAGTAATGGAAAAAAGGTATAAATGATATGGAAAAAATAATATTTTCTATCAAATCAAATGCCCCTGGATTAGACGGCATCACAATTCACATGATACAACTATGCCTACCTTACTGTAGGGATGTACTATGTCATATCATAAATAGTTCACTTTTTACTGGTAAAGTACCAAGTTCTTGGAAGGAAGCAAAAATAATTCCACTACGTAAAAAGGATGACTCGCTAGAAGTAAAAGATTTACGACCAATCAGTATTCTACCACCTGGGTCAAAAATATTGGAAAAGGCAGTACATTCACAAGTCACTCAATACTTAGAAAAGCATCACATACTTCTTAATATCCAGTCAGGTTTTCGAAGGAGCTATAGCACAACAACTGCTTTATTAAAAATAAATGATGATATAATTAGAGCAATGGATAATCATTTAATAACGATAGTTGTGCTATTGGACATGTCAAAAGCTTTCGACAGTATCAATCATGATCTGCTATTATCTAAACTTTATTATTATGGCTTACAGGAGAACATGTGGTTCTGGTTTAAGAACTATTTACTTGAACGGAAACAGTGTGTTGAATTAAGAGGACAAAACAATATGGTTCTTTCAGAAAGCTCTTACATAACCTCCGGGGTTCCACAGGGGTCCATTCTAGGGCCTCTGCTGTTTAATATCTTCATGGTTGACTTAATTAAAGTTGTTATGCACTGCACCATTCATTATTACGCAGATGATGTACAAGTCATGTTTAGTTTTCCACAAAATGAAAAAGATATAGCTCTGCAGAAAATAAATGAAGACTTAAATAATATCTATAACTGGACTAATAATAATGGACTAAAAATAAATGTTAATAAGACAGATGCTATAATTTTCGCTAGAGATAAATATAAAAATGTGTTGAGTGATAGTGAATTTTCATTAAAAATGAATGGTAAGGATATAACTTTCAGTGACAACGTTAGGAACTTGGGTTTAGCTATGGACAACAGACTAAATTATACCAAACATGTATCTAATCTGTGCCGTACAGCATATTCTAAGTTAAAAAGTATCTATCAATTAAGAGACTACTTATCTAAAGACGCCAGAGTAAAACTTTGTGATTCACTTGTCCTATCTAAATTAAACTATTGTGATGCAGTATACGGTCCCTGTTTAACGGTTGAAAACTCTAAAAGACTACGAAAAGTACAAAATTCGTGTGTGAGATATGCTTTACGTGTACCCTACAGAGAACACATAAGTCCCCATATTAAAGAATTGAACTGGCTTAACATGAAAGAAAGACGATGGGTTCATCTATGTTGCTTGGTACACAATGTAATTTTATCAAAACAACCCGATTATCTAAATGAAAAAATAGAAAGAAGATCAGATGCACACTCAATACCAATTAGGAACTGTGAAATATCCCTTAGTGTGCCCATTCATAATTCAGAACACTTTAAGAAAAGTTTTACCTATCAAGCTGCAAAAATGTATAACCGGCTACCTGATAACCTCAAGGAACTTACCCCAAATAGCTTTAAAATAAATTTAGTTAAACTTATTAGGACTGAAACTTTTATAATTTAGATATTAATTGTTACTGTTTTTGTTTCTTGTCATGTATTCATTAGTTATTTTATTTTATTGATTTTATCTATACTTCTATTTATATATTGTATAAATGTACGCTAAGATCAGGTTTTAAACCAACTTTAGTTGTCACCTGATCTAATTTGTGAATATTTTATTTGCAAATAAATGGATTTATTATTATTATTATTATTATTATATTATAAAAAAAATGTGTAACCTAAATAAACGACTTTGAAATTCAAAATTTTATGGGAACATATCCACGTGACTGAAAACACCACGCTATTGGTCTGACGTCATTCGGCATAATGTCTAGTGGTCGTCTATCTGCCAAGGGGTTAAATCGTAAATTGTTTTGTGTTTTGTAAATGTGTATTGATATTTTCATAAAAGAAATAATCATTCATTTATTTATTTATTTTAATTATTAAGTGGCAAAAATGACGGACAGTGGGTTTTTACTGGGCCAGAGTGACAATTCTCCCGTTGTTGATGTGTTTATGATGACAAACTTTTTTGCTACTAATACTGATTTTATTAGTGCAGAAATTGGAGGTACTAAAGCAACAAGGTATGTGTCATTCATTATTCTAAACATTAATTCAATTGTGCCCATTTTTATCCTTTTACTGTAGTTCAATATAACAAATTATTTATGTACCTAACCTCAAAATAGGTAAACAAGGCAATGTTTTAATGTTATATTAATTAATATTTTTCATCTTAGAATGCTTTACTTTTTTATATAATAAATACCTCCCGTCACTTACTAAGTACGTACTTTTAGGTAGGTAGGTACATTAATAGTAAAAGTAACTCTTGACATACATTGGTATATATAACTGGATAATATGTAGAACGTCGAGAAGTTACATTATTCCGTTCTTATTTATACATTTATACATTTTAATTCAAGGTTCCTATTAACAGAAGTTAGTAAACTTTTGTATTCCTATAAATAGGAAAGTGACCAAATTCACCATGATATGTAAACAAATTATCAAAATAATATTAGGGTTAGGTACATATTTTCATAATATTATAAAATAATTAGTTTTAATGGGTAAATTTACATCAAAATGATCCTGGCAGCAATATAATCTTGAGGATGACGATAATTCTGCATTTCGGTCGTCTCGTCTCATAGCTCTGCACCATTTCTTCCCAACTTTATCGCGTCTAGGCATATTAAAAAATAACTTTTCTGGAGTTTTTATTGTAGTATTTGTACATTTGGGCACAATACAATATTTATAGCTACTTTTCTTTGTATTTTCCATAACACAACATAAATAATGTGTACACATTCGCAATCACAATACGTTTTCCGTCGGTGCGATGTGCCCGATGACGTCACACACAAGTAGCGCGGAAAATTCTCCATTTAAACGCAGTTAAATTGACAGCTGCAGTAAATAATTTTTTTAACCTTTAATTAGAACATAAAACAAACATAAAATACTGGAAAAATAATGTTTTTTAGTGATCTATTCATCTGTGATGTTTAAAAAAATTATGCATTTTGCTCCTTGTCAAATCTGGACTTCTTGAGGGCCACAAAACTGGATCGCTTCGTCCAATCCACCTTTGCCCAAATTTGCTATTAAGCCAATTATGTACGACACAGGCATGATGTACCGGACATCCATCCTGCTGAAAATGCATTCTACTACGATATTCCAACGGCAAGGCTTTTAACTGATCAGAAAATAATGTATTAAGCATGTGTAAATAAGAGTTAAAATTCTTTGCTCGACTGTTAACATTTTAAAAATTATTTTTTAATGCAGATAAGTTATGATATGTAGACTAGGGTGGAGCGCGCTTATATGAAAGAAAAATATATGTGCTTTAATCGTTTGCGCGGGGCGAAGGATTGATGCTCTGTCACTTAAATAACACTATCATATGAAAAAAAATGTTAAATTATTTTTGCAAATACTGCCCCAAGCTGATGAAAATTTTACAAAAAATAAAAATATGATTTTTGGTAAGACCTAATTTTAATGGACGCCTTTATACATTTATGATTACTAAGCGTGTCCTAATTTAAAGTAAAAATTCAATAATTAAATTATACTAAGTTACTCTGGTTTTCAACGTTGTTATCGCCAATATTTCTCTCCACACTTTGCGCATTTTTCATGAAATTCTTCGGCCTGCGCTCCATCGTCAACACGTGTTTGTTTAACCTAACATTTATTTAACCCATAATATATCGTACAGATTATTTTTAATATAAGTTATATGGCTTTGAGGAGAAGATATTTGGAGCCGGAAGTGAATTACCAAATAATCTCTTGCCCACTTACGAGGATGTGATGAAATTATTTATTTTCATTAGTCACAGTGGAGACAAAAAAGGGTTTAGGAATTTAGTGAACAAGACTTGTAAAATTATAGCGATAAAAGTCGAAGAGTTATGGCGCAGAGCATCAATACCAATATCAGAACATCGTACCATATTGGCGAGGCTTATAGCTTATCATGATAAGTATCGTAATATTTTAAAACCTTATAAAAGTAGAAAGAATGTGGATAATTATAATTCTAAATTATTATCATTTAAAACTGAAAGCAAAAAACTATTTGACATCGCAACATGCAAATGTATGACATTTGAAAATTGTACCTGTGAAAAGAGCAGAAAAATACCTATAAAGGAGCGGAATTTTCTAATCGACCAGAGAAGTAATTGTAAGATGATGATAGGTTCGGTAGATAGAGACTCTACGAAGAAAAATATGACCAACATGTCTAGAATATTACAAAGAGAGAAATATGAAAAAAAGACACTGTTATCGTCTGATTCTGATGCCGGCCCTAGTTCAAGACCTATTTTGAGAAAAGAGCCACAAACTGAAAGTCAACTTACTTTAAATACTCTACTCTCACCGCCGTCCTCATTACCGCCTTTGCTACCGCCTGTATTTCCTGTCGTAGCTAGAACATTAGATAGATACGGTGTTTCTGACCGCGCCGGAGCTGCTATCGTCTCTGCTGCATTGCAGGATATCGGTTTAATTACCCAAAGTATAGGTACAACATGTGTTGTAGATCGGAGCCAAATTCGTCGAGTCCGTTCTAAAGCGAGAACCACACTGACCAATGCGCCTCTTAATTTTGATAACGAGATATATGGATTATATTATGATGGCTGAAAGGATAAGACTTTAATCACTGAAAACAAACGTCGAAGAGTTGTGGTTGAGGAACATATAAGTTTATTGAAAGAACCTGGTTCTGAATACGTAGGACATATTTCAGTAAAAGCCGGTGACGCCAAAACCATATTAAGATTTATATCATCTAAGTCAATTGATTCTAAAAAAATATTAGCTGTTGGATGTGATGGAACGGCAGTAAATACGGGGATCAATTCAGGCGTTATTCGTCTTATGGAAACTACACTTAGACGTCCTCTACAATGGCTTATAACTTCACGCAAACGAACTCACCTTGTGGCATCTAATTCAATATCTTGATGGCACAACAACTGGCCCTAAAAGTTTCACTGGACCAATTGGAAAATCGCTTAAAAATTGTGAGCAACTTCCGATTGCAGGTTTTCGATCAATTAAATGCATCTTACCTGTCATAACAAAATCTAAAAATGGTTTGAGTACAGATCAGTTATATTTAATGGAAATTTGTAACGCAAGTGATAAAGGACATTGTGACCCTAGTTTGTCTAAAAGAAAACCAGGACAAATGACTCATGGTTTTTATTATTTTGCCAACTGTAATGTTTTCTTAGCCTAAAAATTAAATAACAATCTGTATTGTAAAGTTATTTGTATTATTCAAAATTGTATGATGCCGTTATTTTGGTAATATTTATAAATTTCAGCGTCGGCATTATAGGGCGGTATTTGGAGATTTAATACAAAAGTTGTTTATTATATGTACTTTTAAATTTGTATAACAATAGAGCATCGATTTCAAACCCCATTCAATAAAATTTAAATAAAAAAAAATGAAATGTGAAAATTTCAATATCCTTGGGGCGGTATTTAGAGATATAATATCGAAATAGTTTATTATACTTTTAAATTTCTATAACAATAGAGCATTTATTCCGAACCCCGCCTAATCGAATTTAAAAACTTTTTTTTTTTTGCCAAATTTTAAAATTTCAATATCGTTGGGGCAGTATTTAGAGTTGTAATATCGAGATAGTTTATTAGACTTTTAAATTTGTATAACAATAGAGCATTTTTTTCCGAACCCCGCCCAATAGAATTAAAAAAAATTTTTTTTTGCAAAATTTGAATATTTCAATGTCGTTGGGGCAGTATTTAGAGTTAGAATATCAAAATAGTTTATTATACTTTTAAATTTGTATAACAATAAAGCACTGATTCTGAACCCCGCCCAATAATATTTAAAAAAAATACAAAATCGCTCCACCCTAATGTAGACGTAACTAGGTAACAACGCACCTAACAATCAAATATAACATTATAGGAATTATACAGGATGTTCCTAAAATAGTATTACAAATTTGTATAGTGTAGTATTTGGGAAAATAAAAATAAAATAAAAAATATATAAATAAAAATTTGACAAAAACTATTTTACTTATAATTCACTAATTTGGATTTGGACAGACCATAAAATTTGAACCAACTTTTTATTTCCCATTTTGTTCCAAAATAAAAAATGGAGCCAGTTTACTCTTACTGAATTTTAAGTTTTTGTAATTTTTGATCACCCCGTATAAGAAATATAATTTTTGTCAACGTCATTACTATTTTTTAGGTAAGCAAAAACTTTTATAAAGAATAACATTTTCACGAAAAATTAAAAATTTTTGGCATTACACCTACTGCAAACCCCATCTGCGGACATACTGCATAATAGATGGAGAAAAAAAAAAACAAATTTTATCTATTTAGAAATTTATCAATACCTACTATATAAAATACATTTCTTATTATTAAAAAAATTTTATTTCTTTTTTAAATGAAGGTAAGTTCAATTCTCTCCTAGTTTTAGGAACACTTAAATAAAATAATAAATGATATCATATAGCTTTATTTGATATAGCTAATTCCTAATACATAAATATACAAATATAATACACACAAAAAGTAAAACATACATTATAAAATTACAAATAAATTTCCCACATGCAAAATATTAAAGTAATATGTTTAAGAATATGAAATATAAAAATATACGATCAAAAATATAAAATCAATTACCACTTAATTAGATACAATTTCAATTCATGTTTAAGTGCTTAGGGACTTAGTAAATTATTTTAATACTGAACTCCTTTAAAAAATGTTATTCATTGCCCTGCAGCAGTGAGTTCTGCTAATATGAATATCAGTATGAGGTCTAGTATTACATGCATGAATTTCATTGTGAAATGTAATAACTCAGATAGTAAGCCCTTTAGAATTTTAAAAATAACAACAATTGTAAATAAATAAATTTTGTATTTTAGCTGTTCTATTTATTTGTAACTTCCTCTAACTCGTATAGGATTTGTAAGTCCTAGGGCCTCTTTGTATCAAAATGTGTTAGATCCTTCACTATAGGTCGTAACAAAGTGTACGTACTCTAATTGCAAATAAAATAATTAAAAACTGGAAAAAAAATTAAAAACATGTTATTAGTTTTGGAAACAAATCCTTGCGAAATTTGTAAGTTGCTTCCCAATTTTTTAACTACACTAACTTTTCATACTAATGTAAGGTTTTTGTTTTGATTTAATCACAATGATTACTCTTTAATTACATGACTAAAACACAAAGTTTTGGAAAAATATGTTTATTTACTATATCACCACAGGGAGCATTTTTCTGAAAAAAAAAAAATATAAAAATTGCAATACCTCCCAAACAAATGACTTTTAAATAATGCATGTAGGGGCGTACAATATTGCAAATTTCCTCTAATATCATGTTTTTAAAGGAACAGATCGAATTACTAGTAACCCTGTATAGAAAAAAAATACTTTTAAATAAAGTAAAATTTTTACATAACACAAAGTATAGTAGCTAATAATTATACGATTTACATAGATTTTAAGTAACACAAAGTAAATGTAAAGTTAATTTTTACTTAACTGTTATTCAGAAAACTATATTTGCCGACATCACCCATCACGTGACTATTTTTGGTGAATGTTTCTGCCTGACCATATGTCTCTTCAGGTCTTGTTTGTATTTAGTCTCATACGGACAGGAACCACACCGATGCATATCTATATCTGACGGATTCTTGTGGCTTCGTAAGTGCTTCGTAAGATAATTTTTATATATCGACTGATAAGGGCATACTTCACATCGATGTATTACTTCCGAAGGGTTTGCATGAATCCTCTTGTGGCACGTAAGGAACTTTTTATATTTCGACTGGTACTGGCACAAATTGCACTGATAAAAATTCACTTTCACTTTGTTATGCGTCCGCATATGTCTCTTAAGATCGTGACTATAAATTGTCTGATAAGAACAGGACTCACACCGGTGCATTGTAAGTTCGGCAGGGTTTTTATGGATCCGCATATGCAGAGTTAGGTACCTCTTAGACTTGGTCCGATATGTGCAGGAAGCACAATAATACAATGCTATATCCGATGGGTTCATATGTAACAGTAGATGTTTATGAATAGTAGCTTTGTATTTTGTTCGAAAGGTGCAAAATTCACATTGATACATAGTCACTTCTGAAGCATCCTTATGGATCATTAAGTGCCTCTGCAGGTGCTCCTTAAATTTCGACTGGTAAGAACACTGTTCGCAACGATACATTGTGAGTTCTGATGGGTCCACGTGGATCAGTTCATGCTTTTGAATAGCTCTTTTGTATTTTGTTTCGTACGGACATGACTGGCAGTGGTACATTTTTATTTTGGAAGGGTCTTCATGACTCAACATGTGAGATTTGAGTAGGTGACTATATCCAGTCTGGTATGAACACGATCCACATTGGTGCATGGCTACCTGAAAAATGAAAAATATTTACTACCAAAAGTAGAAAATTACTAAAATACAATACAATACGTTTATTCATGTTAAGATACATTTAACAGTATTTACATGTCAAAAACGTTTCAACTAACTATTTCCAAAAACAGAATGATAGATTTCATGGAAATATAATCCGTTAGAATTAAAAATTTTTAAGGCAAGGTAGGTAAATAATTTTTAATTTGCCAATAGTTTTTATTTAAAAAATAATGCCAAATGATATGTACCAAAATTACTATTATTTACCAAAATTTCGAAAAGTATTAAATAGAAAAGTTGGTTATCTTTCAATTTTGCACATATATACACCCACCCTACTGTAAAACTTTTATTTATTTCCAAATTTTATAACCTAAGTAATACATTTTGATCTGAACAGAATTTAACCAAACTTACATAAAATCATTTATTTTAGTTAAAGTCATTGCCTAAATGAATTTTGTAATTAAATTTTTATATTACAAAAAACAAATCTGCTAATAAAACTTTATCAAACTTGCAAAGTTTTTCTAGCTTCATCAATTTATTCTAAAACTTTAACAGAATTTTGTATTAGGTAAATATACTGTTTTTTTATTTTCTTTTTTACGTGCATTAACAGAAAATTCTGTTACAACTTTTGGAATAAATTGGTTAAGGCTGTGTTATCAATGTCAAAATACCGCGTTCACAGTCGTAAATCTTTCAACATATTCTCAAAAACAAACCAACAAAATCCGGATTTGATTTAATTATTAGAACTAGTTAACTTAAATCTAGTACGTATCATATTTTATATTTGAAAACTAAATGAAATTAAATATTTCATTTGGATTATTACACACGAACGTACCACTCAATCATCCGTAATTCACCATTAATTTTTTTATATTCTTTAATAGGACTCAAATATTCAAATAAAATATGATACATACTAAAATAAATATATTAAATGTGAAAAAAAGTTAAAAATCGGCATAATATTTGCTCCTAAGGGAGATTAATATGTTTGAGCAACATATAATGGCGTAGAATGTATTACTGGGGTTTGTAGAGTATTTAAGTATCTTCCTATTGTCTGTAACTGAAAAGCAGATAATGAAAAAAAATGACCAATTTTTCACATCTATTAATTTCTAAGTTCTCAAGCAACTTCAACTTTAATCCCTTACTAGAAGTATGAAGTATATCAAAACAGTCAATAATGTGTTTTTCTGTTGAGTGATTCGCAAAAGTAGACGTATTTTTATTATTTAAAAAATATTTCTTATGTTCCTCTATGCATTTTAAAAAATGTCTACCTGTTTGTCCAACACATATCCGAGGACAATTACCATAAGTTGGCTTATATAGAGTATTACAGTAGTTTTATGTTATATTCAGACCCTGCTCTTTCAGGAACTTATAATTTGTTTTTGATATTTTTTATATCAACTTTATTTCTATCTAATAATTTTTCCACTATTTTAATGTCTTTAGAAGGGATGCTGGGCAACAAATTTTGTACATGAAATGGGATGAGTATCACATTGTTAGGTAATCTCACATTTTGAATTTATTATTGAACTTCATAAGAATTTCTTGTACTATATCCCAAGTAAGTAGATCTTTATTTAGCAAATTGCTATCTTAACAAACATATAAACACATAAACATCCTATTAATAAAATTGTTAATGTAATAAAGAAAAAGTATTATAAGCAGCACACGTCTAATAGAATTGTTTTACCAGAAAGAACACTTATTTTTAAAAACATTAATATTTGCAGAGTCTCTAATATCAGCAGGTAAATTATTATACAAGTCCATTATGAAATAATTGATTTTGTTGAATACTATTAGCCTTATTTAAATAAAATTTGCTTGCGATATTGCTTCTAGTTGAATATTTATGGACATATCTGACAAACTGATGAGAGATGATGTTTCTTCAGAAGATTTAAAATTCTAACTGATGGGCATTTATAAAAGAAACAACTGAACATATGGATAAATTATTTAGTATAGTTAAAGAATTTAATTTCATCAAAATTGGCCCTTTTCAGGACCACAAAATGTGTTAAGTCCGATTTTGCAACTTCCTCACGGTGCACATCAGGTTGTGCTAATGCAGAAAGCCATCCCTCTTATCTGTAAGCACGAGCTTAGACATATGCAATAGGCTCTAAAAGACGTATCTCTAATTGATCTTCTCTTAGACAATAATAAACGTTACCCATAATCGACTCCTAGTATTAGTTGTTAAAAGCCAGTTATATCTGACGCCGTCACTCATTCTTCAGTCTCAGAAATAGGGTTTTCTATTAACAATTCTAAAATGAACCCGCAAATAACTATGAACATCACAACCAAAGTCACTGTTGAAAGCTCTGAAACTTTTACTGATGTTATATACTGTAACATCAATTCCTGCCCCTGAGTGGAATAGGAACGATGATACTACCCGGTTCTCATTTATTTTTGTGGAGGCTGGGTCGTGGTTCGAAAATTAATAAAAATTTAGGATTGTTAGGCGCCAATAGCCAATTGCTCGATACCTATGCCTTACTGGTTTTCAAAAATGTAATACTGTGGCTATTCAGTGGCCTTATTGTTTACATAGGTATCATGAGTTTTTAGAAAATTTAATATGAAAACACAATTTAAGAAAAATAAGTTGTATATTAAAATTTTAAAGACAAAACTGGAAATAGTAAATATTTGTATATGAATTTTGATATTTTATTAACAAAAATTGAATTTAGAGGGTAGCTACCTTCCTTACATAAATTATATGTAGGAGTAAGAATGTTAAAAGGCTGACGGCCGATGCAAAGTTAAGGATAAAAATTTACATTTGCTGAAGGCTAAAAATTATATGTACAATAAAAATTTCACAAGAAGTTGAGCGTGTAGATGTTCAAAGGAGAATGACACTCTCACCAAAGATCCTGTACTCGAACTGCCAGAGCGCCTCGTCCCACTCAAATCTCTTCTTCCCCTTCCTCTGTTTGTTACGTTTACTGATAAATGTTGAGACTAGACTGATTAATATGTTGTCGCTATTCAAGTTCCATATTCAGTGACATGTGTGGATATGGACAAACAAATTCCCTCCTGGGCTAAATAAGGTTATCCTCACAGGACCATCACCATCAAGCTGGTCACTTTAATTGACACCCAAGGCTTATCATTGGCTGGTCATTACCACCTCTTCAAGCTGGCACCTAATACCTCACAGGCTGGTACTTAATACCTCAGGCTGGTACTTATTACCTCACACCTAAAAGAGTCCATCGTGTTACTTTACCTTGCATTTACCTGTTTGAAAAGGCACTCTGGGTGCGTTAATACCCCCACGTAATGCTATAAGACCTTAACGTTTCTTTTAAAAATGCCCAAATATCCCCTACCAAATTCCAAGATATTTTTATAACCTTACTAAATTTAAAAAACCGCGTTCTACTATTGCCCAAACCTATATTTAAATCGCGTTTAAAACTTTAAATTCACAATTAATTCCCCTTAACAATAAGCAACAGAATTAAATGTAATTCCTTATCCAACATAGATTTTAGCTACTGACGCTGTTTTTTATGGCACGCGTGCATCGCTATCCAAGCGCTTCAAAAATTAACCTATTAAATATCCCTTAACATCGGATTGAATGCTGGCGATTTTACAAATTAAATACATATACATTAATCAATAAATGTCAATGATTATAATTTAGTAGATATTGGTTTATTTAATTACCTATCTCCAGGAATTTGAGGCTTTAAATCTGCGGCAAGACAGCACAATCACGTCTTGTTCTTGGCTTCAAGAATCGGAAATGCCTAATTTATTGTCTCCTTTAAAATAGCTTTCAATCGTTGCCAACCGCAAAATGATAAAAAGTGTTTACTTAAAATTCTGTTTTTATTATCAAATCTACTTAATTATTGCACTATTTTACTTCCCATTAATAATTCTTATTTGTTACTAAATTTCTATCGATTCAAATTATTAATTAAAGTTTATTGTTTAATTTTTACCAATACTATCTAGATTTCTAACTAGTAAGAGCCGGTGGTTTGCTGGTAGAATAACAGATGGCGCTCGGTGTATATTTTAAAGTTAATTCAAGTCTACTCGTTAAGAATCGGTTGGGTTTGCTGGTAGAATAACAGATGGTGCTCGGTGTATATTTTAAAGTTAATTCATATTTATACTGTAGCGAAAGGGCAGGTTGATAGATCTTCGAGTGGGAATGAGGACTTTGGCAGCTCTAGAATCTGTGAACAAAACGTAAATAAATTTAAAGTATCTGCTATTATAGTGGTTTTAAGAACCCCATAATTAAATTATATATATTCTGTAGCGTCCTGGAACTTTAGGACGGTACACTTTCTCTCTCCCTCTACAAAAAATATGTGTACTTCCATACATGTATTTTTTCCTATAAATTGAGACTTCAATTTCTACTTATCCGCTGATGGATATAACTAAACCTAACTTAAAAGAAATGAGATATGGTTACTTAACCATAAATGATTATAAACCGAATTGTAACTAAACTAAGCTATAAGACAGGTACGGTTCCTAGACCTTAACTTCTTACTAAATGACTAAAAGTAAATATCTTACATACTAGTGAATGCTGCTATAAGAGAGGATTTAGTACTCAATAGTAGCTTCGCGTACTACACGCCTAATATTTCAGGGACAAAATCAGTAACGACAAATTCAATAATGACAAAATTGGGAAAGACACAATCGGTAAAGTCAATGTAGTACTAATCCAAGCCATATTAGCATATACACTATACATATTTCACTTTCTACAGAGACCGAGAGGCTCCAAAACATAATCTATTCAATACCACATTCCACCAGATATAAAATATCCCCTGAATACTAATCATTCAGACACAAAATTGGAAGTAGAATTAAATCGATATAAAGCTTGTATAGCATTTCACATACAAGAAACCCTTTGCAGAGAGTTCGGAAAGGAAACATAAAATGTTTTAGGAGAGGACCCAAACATCAGTCTCCACAGACACTGTGGTGTAGTGCCTGAGCAGCGTTGTAGCGGCTGCCAGTGCTGAAATTGGAGTAGACATAAGCACATCTAAACCACGATACAGGAACCAAGTTCTCTGCCTATCCTTAACAGTGGGATAAAATATCCAGACTGTTAATAAATCAAACAAATTTATTTTGGATGTAGCTCCAAAGGGCTGAAATTAGACGTACGTATCAACTAAAATACTTTGGATATAGCTCCAAGGGGCTGAACTAGAAATACGTGACGACTAAACAACAAAAAGGACCATTGTTCTGGAAAGCTCTTGCTTCAGGCGCGATGAACAGTGTTTCGATCGAGCGATTGGCCAAGGGCTGAGGTGAAGCGGGGAGGTTGAGATATGTCTCTCGAAGACCGTCAGACGACCTAGGTCACTCCTGACTGACAAGCTCCCTTACCCATGTTTACGCTCGACCCTCCTTAACCACCTGTCATTCAAGACAGCCCGGTCGAAACTAGTCCATCCCCATCCCGGAACAAGTTCCTTTAATGGCCGTTAAATATCCTACGAACTAGGATAATGATTACTTCTTACCTGTAAACATCTAGAAAATATAATACGAAAAGTAACTAAAGTTTATACTAACAAAACTAGAACGAAGTTAGTCAGAACACTTAACCAAAAGTAAGATACTAGAAGATTTCAAGTAGGATGTTCTCCAGAACCGTCAGAAATACTAAAGGAATATACAAGCAAAGCATAATCTTTTTGAGTCAGGTTTGGTAAAGACATTACCCCTGATCTAACGAAAGGAAAACTAACTCACTGTTTATCAAGGGGCTAATTGACCATCCAGGAAAAATATTCCCTCCAAACAAATTTCCCTTGACTTTCAAACCACAACTGAACAATTATATTTATTTACCAGACCACGAGAATGCTTTAGCAAGACTGGCAAATAGAATACAATAAATATAATAAAAACTAACAGGTGGAAGGTTTCCCTAACGAAATTCAGTCTGCCCTAACCCTTCCTCAAACATAAACTTAAGTAGAGTAACACAAAAGAATTATAGAAGTGGAAAAATAGAAAGGATAGATGAAAATAAGAACAACACAAAGAAGAATGACGATGTTATGTCATTTATTGATATTTTCCAAGCGCATGAAAATCACCAAAATGTCGTATAATCACAAAAGGCTTAACCGTTACTACATCGGATTCCATATCCTCGAGACAAATCTTGCTGAGTTTCACTTGCTTGGTTCACATCAACTGCGTGGCGTGCAGACGTTGAAGACGCTACACCCACTAAACGTGGCCCACCCTTCAACCCTTGGATAAAAGATATCCAGCCGGAAAAATATTTCCGAAGTTTACTGACAACAAACTACACTACTAGAAAACTACTATCAATGCACAACAAAACCTTCCAGGTATCTTAATTAAAATTAGTGCGCCTAATCTAAATTTATGGGTAATTAACTTAATGGACAATTCATTATAAAAATGTTTACCCGACTGAAACGTCAGAGTTTGATCCATAGTATGTTTTTAAATCAGAAACATGCCAATGACCTGCATCAGATCCGTCTGCATGGTTTAATGCATATACTAATTTAGAAATTTTCTGGCGAACTGTGCAAAGTACAAATTTGGGTGCTAACTTAGCTGAAAAATGTTTGGAAGCATCTGACAAAACCTTATTTTTCTTCCATACCTTATCACCTACTTCATATTTAACTTCCCGCCTACGCAAGTTATATGTTTTCTGATTTCTCTGGTAAGCATTATTTAACCGCTTTACTACATCTTTATATGTATCTGAAAGGTTCGATATGTCATCGCAATACCTATTCCTATCACCCGGAGCTAGTTGAATGCCTGATGTTGACTCTACTTGCCCGTAAAAGTCTCCTGAAATGGGAACTTTACGGCCGAAATTCAAGAAAGCAGGAGGGAAACCAGTTACTTCGTGAGTAGCCGTTCTGATTGCGTGAGCAACTCTGAAAATTTCTACATCCCAATCCTGATGATTATCTTGGATATAACTGCGTATAGCTGTACCTATCGTAGCGTTCGATCGCTCGACTGGATTTACTTGTGGGTGATACAATGCATTAAACCAAATTTTTTGTACTTTGTACCGATCGGCCAGTTTCTTAAAAACTGATGAAGCAAACTGCTTCCCGTTGTCTACCATAATGAACTGTGGAACACCGTAAATCAAAAATACGTCATTCTCCATAAATTTAGATATAGTCTGAGCTGTGGCATTACGCATGGGATGTACGAGAACATATTTAGTAAACCAATCTAAAACTACCAAAAGATATGAAAAACCCCTTTTACTTCTTGTTACCGGACCAAAAATATCTACGCTTATGACTTGCCATGGAAATTCTACTTTCTTCTCTTTCCCCATTAAACCGTAACGTGAAAATGACACTTTTTGCGAACCGCAAGTCTTGCATGACTTGACATATCTCAGTATATCCTTACGCATTTTAGGCCAATAGTAGTCTTCACAAATTCTCTTAAGTGTTTTAAAATACCCCAAATGTGCTGCTGTACTTTCATTGTGACATTGTTTTAGAACATTATTTCGTTGTGAAAGTGGTATCAAAAGTTTCCATTCTGTTAAATTAGTTTTCACCGGTAATTTATTAGCAACATGTTTAAAGATTAAATTATTCTCTACCTTAAAAAATGGATACAAATTTGGATTTGCCAAAATTTTCGTACGTAATTTAATATACCAATCATCTAGATTCTCCTGATTAAGTGATAATGAACCTACTGTGAAATTTTGTTCTTCATTATCTGACGGTTCGTCCCGCGGCACTCTAGATAAAGCGTCAGGAACTACATTTAAATTACCTTTTCGGTGCACTAAATTAAAGTCATATTGTTGCAACTTAACCATCCAGCGAGCTAATCTGCCGGTAGGTGACTTTAACTTATGCAACCAGCTAACCGCTAAATTATCAGTTATGACTGTAAACTTCTGACCTTCCACGAAGGGCCGAAATCTCTCTAAACTAAATAATAAGGCTAATACTTCTAACTCGTAAATACTGTAGTTTCTTTCTGCCTTATTTAGTGAGCGACTGGCAAAAGCAATTACCTTTTCTTCTCCTCCCTGTACTTGTGTCAAACAACTACCTAATCCTGTACTAGACGCGTCGCACTGTATAACAAAATTATTTGACTTAAAATCAGGACTAGTTAGGATTGGAGTAGAGATAAGCGCTTGCTTAAGTGCCAAGAATGCTTGTTCTGTATTTTCATTCCACTTAATTGGTTGTCTTTTACCACGTTTCCCTTTTAGCAAATCATTTAACGGAGCAACTAAAGTCGAAAAATGAGGTAAAAATCTCCGGTACCACGAACACATGCCTATAAATCGTTTAATCTGAGTTGTATTTGTAGGACGAGGATAACTGATCATCGCTTCTACCTTCTCAGGGTTTGTACGTAATCCACCTTCAGTATCAATTACATAACCTAAATATTTTAGAGATTTTCTAAAAAACTGACATTTTTCATAATTTACTGTTAGGCGAGCATCCTTCAACCTATCAAACACTTCTTTTAAAATTGATACGTGTTCCTCAAAACTAGAAGCGGTGACAATTATATCGTCTAGATAAACAAAAACTTTATTTTCTAATTTTGGTGTTATAACAATGTCCATTAGCCGTTGCATAGCCTGTGCAGCGTTTGCAAGACCAAATGGTAGTACTTTAAAACAAAATAAGCCCCTTCCCGGAACAGCAAATGCGGTTTTGGGTTTGGAAGTTTCAGAAAGTGGAATTTGCCAAAAAGCGCTTTTCAAATCTATGCTACTGATATATTTAGCGTCCCGTAACATACTCAATATACCGTCTACAAAAGGTAAAGGATATGAATCCTTAACAGTTACTGAATTTAAAGATCTACCGTCAAAACAAAATCGATAATTTCCATTATCCTTTTTAACTAATAAAACTGGCGACCTCCATTCACTAAAAGTAGGTTCAACTACATCTTGTTCTAACATTTTGTCAAGTTCTTCATTTAAAATATTCATCATATGTGGTGATAAAAGATATTGGCGCTGCCTGATAGGTTCAGCATTTCCAGTGTCTATATGATATACCATCCTATCGGTAAGGCCTAACTTCCCACAACTAAGTCCCTTGAATAACTGCTTGACCTTTTCAACTTGCCGGAGCTGAACTCCAGTTAAGTCAGCCAAACCGCCATCATTGGTCTCAACTGTGTTCACACGACACAGAGCTGAAACTCTTATGCTACCAACTTTATTTACCCAAGTATTTGATTCAAAATCTAAATGAATGCCAAATAACCTACAAAAATCTATACCAAAAATAAAAGAACTAGGCAAAGATGGAACTATATAAACCTTAAGTATTCGAACTATGTTGTTAATCTTGAGCGGTAAGTGAGCTATACCTGTGACAGTTTGAGGGGTACCGTCTGCTGTCGTTACATATCTTAGATCTGACGTTACAAATTTACATTTAAATTGTTCTAAAATTTTCACACCATTGCTTCCAACTACAGAACGATTACAACCAGTATCCACTAAAGCTAAAAATTTCTTATCGTATAAAAAAACTGAAATGTAAGGTCTATCGTCACCATTTTTAGACAACAATAGAGGTGTTACTCGTACTTCATCACTAACTCTATGGTAAGTTTTGTAAAAATTTCTTACTTTACTTAACCAAAAATTCCAATCTGATTTGTTAGTCACAATATTTTTAAACTTACTATAACTACGGGGGTTTGGACGTTGACTAACTTTACGTGGCCCCTTGGTTAGTTTTTTGAACATTTTTTACACTCTTTAAATGTGACATTTGATTCACCACATTTAAAGCAAAATTTATTTCTCTTAGCCCTACATTGTTTAAAAACATGATTTTCACCTTTACAATTAAAACAGATTACTGGTGTCTTGGTAGTTTTGATTTCATTAACATTTGAATGCCCAGGTTGACTTCTACGATTAGGTTTAAAATTTGATTTTGGTGGTGATACAGACTTAACAGACTTTTCATGAGATTCCCTAACATTATTCTTATCTAAAGAAGGCAATCCAACATATAAAAGATCCTTTTCCACTAAATTACTTCTCATAGGAGGCGGTATATATTTTTTTGTACTTTCCTCAGCGTATTCTACTTTTTTGCACTTTGAAATTAATTCTGAAATTGTATCTATAGTCAATAATGCTAAAGGAGTAGCAAAATATGGCAATAAATTCTTTCTAATTTGTTTAATGCGTTCTTCTAAACTTGGTTTTGTTTTTAGTCTATTATATAAAGCTTCCATGATTCTAATATAAATATGTACTGGCTCATCCACATGTTGTGTTCTCTTTTCAATGTAATCACTCATACTCTTATCAAAATCCTCATGTAAAAAATCATTTTTCAACTGTTCTACCAAATCTTCCCAAGTTCTAACCTCATTACTACCTCTAACAGATCGATACCACTGTAGAGCTGGTCCCGAAAAAAGATCTAACCCTGACTGGAATAATTCTCTTTTAGTGACGTTTCGAGCTATTGCTAACTCTTCAACTCGTTCAATAAATGAAATTACATTATTAGGCTGGCCATCAAACGTGACACCCCACTTATAGATAGGTACAAACTTAGTACTAGGACTAGTTGCTATATTTACACCAGTGCCTACTTGTAATGCTAAATCATCTACTACTTCTAAATTCAGTTTATCATAAAGATCTGCTTCTAGTAAGTAAATTGTAGCCCTCGACTCATTTTGAAATGTTACCGTCTCCTCAGAATTCTGTTCTGGGATAGGCATTCTATTTATACGTACCATAATATGTACTAACTGTGACTTAACCTGTTTTACTGGCAAATCATCCTCCGTAGGATTATCTAAATTGTTAATTATATTTTTGATGGAATCTAAAGTATTGTTTACTTGTACTTTCTCTGTATTAAAATTAAATAATGGATCTTTCAGAGATAAATCATTACATGGTTTGGCTATTAGAGCTCGTGTTAAGTCTACAGCATGTTTCTGTGTCCCTAACTGTAGTACAACCTCTTACGCGTAACTCATAATCAACCTGATCAGCTTGTAATAACGTAGGTATGAAAATTTCAGACATTTTGTTTACTTTTGATTAACTCGACTATTCAAATTTAACAAACTGCAAGGTATATCAAAATTCAATTCACTGGCTTACTAAGTATTTATAACCCCTGTGCCCCTGTATTATTTTTCTAGACTTTCTCAAAAATACTACGATAACTCGTATTTCACCCTACGATTATCTTATTCCTACAATAAGGACTCAAAAATTTCCCTGTAACTGTCTTACCGCAATGTTTAACCTTCTTTAATTTAACCCAAAAGTATTCACGACTTTGCAAAACTAATCTAATCAAATCTTGAGGTCTCAACCATAAACAATACACATAATATCAGTAATACACACAAATATATAAACAGTAAGAAAATTCAAAAAATAGGACAAAATTAAAAATGTGACAATTTGTCTCAACAGCTCAGTTTATTATTATTTTTTTTTTTGATAACACTCAACTTCTATACTCGCAAGCCCCACGTTGTGAATGCGTCACTTTGTAACATCAATTCCTGCCCCTGAGTGGAATAGGAACGATGATACTACCCGGTTCTCATTTATTTTTGTGGAGGCTGGGTCGTGGTTCGAAAATTAATAAAAATTTAGGATTGTTAGGCGCCAATAGCCAATTGCTCGATACCTATGCCTTACTGGTTTTCAAAAATGTAATACTGTGGCTATTCAGTGGCCTTATTGTTTACATAGGTATCATGAGTTTTTAGAAAATTTAATATGAAAACACAATTTAAGAAAAATAAGTTGTATATTAAAATTTTAAAGACAAAACTGGAAATAGTAAATATTTGTATATGAATTTTGATATTTTATTAACAAAAATTGAATTTAGAGGGTAGCTACCTTCCTTACATAAATTATATGTAGGAGTAAGAATGTTAAAAGGCTGACGGCCGATGAAAAGTTAAGGATAAAAATTTACATTTGCTGAAGGCTAAAAATTATATGTACAATAAAAATTTCACAAGAAGTTGAGCGTGTAGATGTTCAAAGGAGAATGACACTCTCACCAAAGATCCTGTACTCGAACTGCCAGAGCGCCTCGTCCCACTCAAATCTCTTCTTCCCCTTCCTCTGTTTGTTACGTTTACTGATAAATGTTGAGACTAGACTGATTAATATGTTGTCGCTATTCAAGTTCCATATTCAGTGACATGTGTGGATATGGACAAACAAATTCCCTCCTGGGCTAAATAAGGTTATCCTCACAGGACCATCACCATCAAGCTGGTCACTTTAATTGACACCCAAGGCTTATCATTGGCTGGTCATTACCACCTCTTCAAGCTGGCACCTAATACCTCACAGGCTGGTACTTAATACCTCAGGCTGGTACTTATTACCTCACACCTAAAAGAGTCCATCGTGTTACTTTACCTTGCATTTACCTGTTTGAAAAGGCACTCTGGGTGCGTTAATACCCCCACGTAATGCTATAAGACCTTAACGTTTCTTTTAAAAATGCCCAAATATCCCCTACCAAATTCCAAGATATTTTTATAACCTTACTAAATTTAAAAAACCGCGTTCTACTATTGCCCAAACCTATATTTAAATCGCGTTTAAAACTTTAAATTCACAATTAATTCCCCTTAACAATAAGCAACAGAATTAAATGTAATTCCTTATCCAACATAGATTTTAGCTACTGACGCTGTTTTTTATGGCACGCGTGCATCGCTATCCAAGCGCTTCAAAAATTAACCTATTAAATATCCCTTAACATCGGATTGAATGCTGGCGATTTTACAAATTAAATACATATACATTAATCAATAAATGTCAATGATTATAATTTAGTAGATATTGGTTTATTTAATTACCTATCTCCAGGAATTTGAGGCTTTAAATCTGCGGCAAGACAGCACAATCACGTCTTGTTCTTGGCTTCAAGAATCGGAAATGCCTAATTTATTGTCTCCTTTAAAATAGCTTTCAATCGTTGCCAACCGCAAAATGATAAAAAGTGTTTACTTAAAATTCTGTTTTTATTATCAAATCTACTTAATTATTGCACTATTTTACTTCCCATTAATAATTCTTATTTGTTACTAAATTTCTATCGATTCAAATTATTAATTAAAGTTTATTGTTTAATTTTTACCAATACTATCTAGATTTCTAACTAGTAAGAGCCGGTGGTTTGCTGGTAGAATAACAGATGGCGCTCGGTGTATATTTTAAAGTTAATTCAAGTCTACTCGTTAAGAATCGGTTGGGTTTGCTGGTAGAATAACAGATGGTGCTCGGTGTATATTTTAAAGTTAATTCATATTTATACTGTAGCGAAAGGGCAGGTTGATAGATCTTCGAGTGGGAATGAGGACTTTGGCAGCTCTAGAATCTGTGAACAAAACGTAAATAAATTTAAAGTATCTGCTATTATAGTGGTTTTAAGAACCCCATAATTAAATTATATATATTCTGTAGCGTCCTGGAACTTTAGGACGGTACAATACAGGGTGTTTCAGTTAAAAGTCCCCAGGCCATTATCTCTAAAATTAATAAAGATATTTTATTTTTGTAAATGGCAGATGATTGATACCAAAGAAAGGTTTAAATAACGGTGATTAGAATTTTTCCTCAACAGCACACAGAGATGGCGCTGCGATGCAAAACTATTTTTTGATGGCTGGAACCTTGAAACATAAGTCATGTGATTAAACAATAATTTATGAATAATTTTGATGGTATAGAGAATTTACAAAAAACAAGCCGTTTTGGAGTTACATGAGTTTCTTTCATTAATGCCAGTACACGTGAATTTTGATAAATCCCTATAATTTATTTATTATTTATTATAGAATATTGGTTACCAAACACTTTTTTTCAAGATAAGGAAAGTGATATAATACACTATCATAAAATTATGTTTACCACTTCCGGCCAAACCGGAACTAACATGATGAACCAATATCCATATGTTCCTACATATCACATTTTTTTTTTCTAATAACGCTTCTAATAAAACGGCTCCCAAAACTTAAAGTAAGTGAGACAACAAAGAAAATACACACTAATTTAGAATGGTAATGAAAAATCTACTTAAGAGATATTAGTAGGCTTTGATTTAATTTTAAGTTTGACAGTTATTAAACAAAGTTTGTAGTTGGTGCATTTCAATCATAGTTTCAAACAGAAATAGTGTACTTAGAAACAATTCAAAGCAAATAAATCCAAATAAGGCAATAAAAAAAAATAAATTTAAAAAATGGTTAGATACACCAATGAAGATAAGTTAAATATGATTTTAATATACGATGAATGCAAAAGAAATTCCCGACAAGCAAAACGATTGTTTTGTTTACGATTTCCAAATAGACCTACACCCGATAAAAAAACATTTATCATGCTGTTTAAAAATTTAAGAAACTGGGGTAGTTTTAAGAAAACTATTCGTAACAGAAATAGGCCAGTTAGAAACGATGAAAATACAGCCTTGGTGTTAAATAGTGTTGTCAACAATCCTCAATGTTCTCTCCGGAAATTGGCATCGGAAACTAATCTGTCGATATCTTCGTGCCATAGAATATTAAAATCAAATAAATACCATCCATACAAATTAAAATTGATCCATCATTTAAGGCCTGGTGATTATGAACGAAGATTACATTTTCTAGCTGAATTTTCAGTTCTTTCTGAAGAATGCCCAAATTTTTAAAAAAATGTGCTCTGGTGCGATGAAAGCCGTTTTCACAACAACGGAGTTGTGAGTAAGCATAACTGCCGATACTGGTCACAAAATAATCCTAGATGGATGAGAATGACCCGAAATCAGGTAACTTTTGGGGTTAACGTGTGGTGTGGAATATTAAATTCATATATTATTGGACCATATCTATTCCATGGGACTTTAAATGGAAGAAAATATGAGATATTTTTGAGAAATGTATTGCCAGGCTTATTAGAGACTATCCCTCATAACCAGGAGAATATTTGGTTTCACCAAGATGGTGCACGACCCCATAACTCAGTACTAGTCAAAGATTGTCTTAATCAAATGTACCCTCAGAGATGGATTGGTACTAATGGAGTAGTCAGATGGCCAGCACGATCACCTGACTTGACTCCATTAGATTTTTACCTTTGGGGGTATTTAAAAAGTGTAGTGTACATTGAACCCATTGAGGATATGGCCGATTTGTATAATAAAATATATGCAAGTGTTGCTGCTATAAATAGACATACGTTGCAAAAAGTTTGCAATGAAGAGTTACTGAAACAGTACAATATGTGTATTCATGAAGAAGGGAGAAATTTTGAACATTTAATATAATAAGTACCTACTAATAAGAAATAAATTAGTTTAATTTCATTTTTAATAATATTTCGATAGTTTTTAAATGTTTGTTTATAAAACTTTTGTTTACGTTCTTTACTGAATTGTTAATATAAATTTAGCCCATTCTAAATTAGTGTGTATTTTCTTTGTTGTCTTACTTACTTTAAGTTTTGGGAGCCGTTTTATTAGAAGCGTTATTAGAAAAAAAAAAAATGTAATATGTAGGAACATATGGATATTGGTTCATCATGTTAGTTCCGGTTTGGCCGGAAGTGGTAAACATAATTTTATGATAGTGTATTATATCACTTTCCTTATCTTGAAAAAAAGTGTTTGGTAACCAATATTCTATAATAAATAATAAATAAATTATAGGGATTTATCAAAATTCACGTGTACTGGCATTAATGAAAGAAACTCATGTAACTCCAAAACGGCTTGTTTTTTGTAAATTCTCTATACCATCAAAATTATTCACAAATTATTGCTTAATCACATGACTAATGTTTCAAGGTTCCAGCCATCAAAAAATAGTTTTGCATCGCAGCGCCATCTCTGTGTGCTGTTGAGGAAAAATTCTAATCACCGTTATTTAAACCTTTCTTTGGTATCAATCATCTGCCATTTACAAAAATAAAATATCTTTATTAGTTTTAGAGATAATGGCCTGGGGACTTTTAAGTGAAACACCCTGTATATACATACTAACTTATACATACAGATATACTAGCTTAAATAGCTTAATTCCACTTTATAATGCATGAAAAGTCCAACTTCTAAGCCCGACATCTCAAAACCGTGAGTTTTTAAGACTTAGTGCACTTGAGAACTAACAGAATCCAAAGTTCTGCAGGGTCCTTTGCAAGTAGTGTTGTATGCCCATCTGAAAAAGCTAACGTTTATCGAAGCAATTGCCAAGATGACTTAATATAGTGCGAAAATGTAAAAACAGTTCAGTGTTTTATTTCATTTATCAGCAACGATATGGATTTTCACTAAGTGATGGTCAAACCTATCAGCCATGGTAGAATTATCTGTGTGAATGTGTGATATAAATGTATTTTTTGAAAGAATGGACTTGTTTCTGTCAAATGCATTCATATGTATAACTGTAATTTCTATCACTCGTCCAATACGTATTCTTATTAAATCGTGTCAAATGAAACTAAATAAAAACTATCTATCTGTCTACCTACCTGCAATGGATCCGTGTGAACCAGCAAATGCTGTTTAAGTTTAGCCTTATATCTGGTTTGAAATGAACAAGAATCGCATTGGTACGTTGGGTCCGGAGGGTTTCCATGGCTCGCCATATGCTGTAGAAGGTTGGACTTATATTTGCTCTGGAATGAGCAGGAATACGAGTCACAGTGGTACATTCCCTTAGAGGAGTTCTTGTGGGTCAACAGATGTCTTTCAAGGCTCTTCTTAAATCTTGTCTGAAATTCGCAGTAGTTGCATTTCTGCATTGTTACCTGCGATATGTCCTTGTGAACTGCTTTGTGTTTCTTAAGCAGTGATTTATTTTTACCCACGTATAGACATTTGTCGCATTTATAAGTTGTTAGGTTTGAGGAGCCTTGTTTATTCGTTGTGTGTTTTGTAGGAACAATTTTGTATTTTTTTGTGTTGGAACAAATTTCTGATTTCTGCACTGGTGTTTTTGCCAGGTTTCTGCCAGGCTTCCGCAAATGGTTCCTCCTTCTAGACGGCGCAGCGCTTGCTGCGGGTTGTTCCAAACTGGTAATGTGTTGCGAACTGAAAATTAGGAAAATGGTGTAAGATGAAAGGGAAATTTTAAAACATGCTTATGTGAACATCAGATAACAACATGTCAAGGAGGCCACATATTCCTTATTTAAAGAGGAAGTTATACATTGATTTTTACTTTTTTTAGTTCCTTGCTAATTGACAGCTGACTGTCAATATCGTCTATTTGACATTACATTCGAATTCAGCAACCTTCAGTTTTCCTCTGTTTTTTTCTAGTAATTTGTAATTCCTGAAGATTTTTTAAAACGAATTGAACTCCTTTTATAAAAATATTCTGTTTATTATGTATCAATTTTGAGATACTGAAGCTTAAACATAGAAAAAAATGTTTTTGATAAATTTCAGCATAACATAAATTTTCGAAAATGGTGGTGTTATAATACACTGCTGGCCACTCGAACTTACACAAAGAGACTTTTAGGCAAAATTTAAAGTTTTATATATATAATATTTTCAACAGGAATGCAAATTTTTGAACGCGGCTTGCAAATTTTAAGAGCTAGTTTTTTTCGGATTAAGCTGCATGACGTATATTTATCGTAGGACCATAAGTTTATTATATACGGGGTGATCAATGAAGTCATGCAAAAAATCAAAAAGTTTGTATGAGTGAAATTTCCGCAAAAAATTTTTTTGGTTGTTGCAATATGGTTCCTTACTAAGGTAACATCAATATCTCTAGACGGTTTTGTCAGTTTTTGGATTAAGGCCCTTAGGCCTTGTACACACCACTCAACATAAAATTTGGATACCGAAATCTTTAAAATGCTATAACTTGACATTGGATTGACCGTTCTTGATGATTTTTGCGGATTTGGAATCCTTATTTCACGTAGATTTTCTATGGTCTAAGCATTTTATTTGAGGGTTGAAATTTACACATTATACCGGGTCGATAATAAACAAAAACGTAGCGACAAGAACAAGTTTATTACATTAAATTCTACAATATACAACATTGCTTAACAACGACCAAAAGTCAATTCTTAAAAAATTTATAATTCTAATTCTTTTAATTTTTAATAACTGAAAAAAAATTTAACTAAAAAATTAAAAATTAATTTAATTTAAACTTAAATTAAAATTACCTAATTAAAATTAAATACATTAATTAAAAAAAAAGAGAAGCTAATATTTTGTTGGTCCTCCTGCTCGGAATATTACTTCCCGACATCGATTTGGTAGAGTATCCACAAGATTTATAAAATCTTGTGGAATATTCTCCCATTCTTCACGAATGGCCTCACGGAGCGTTTCTAAGGTTTCAGGGGGTACATCAAGAGATCTTACTTTAAGTTTTAAATAAGACCAAACATGTTCGATGACATTAAGATCCGGAGACTTTGTAGGCCAGTCCATCCTATTGATGTTTTGTGCCTGCAAAAACTCTGTGATCCTTCGCGCTTTGTGAGGTCGAGCGTTGTCATCCACCAATAGAATTTCTGGGCCGTAATGTCGAGCAAAAGGAACAACAATAGGTTCCAAAATTTCCTCCTGATAAACAGTTGCATTAATGGTTTGGTTGGTAATGAATGGCTCGGTTTTACCATTTCTTATGATACCTCCCCACACTGTAACACCCTCCGCCACCAAATGCTTCTTGAGGGGCCATATTTTCCTCCAAATATCGCTGATTTGGACTTCTCCAAACTGACATTCGGCCATCGGAGTGAAACAAATTAAATCTTGTTTCGTCAGTAAATAAACAATGGCTCCACTCTGCATTACCCCAATTCGCATGCCGATTTGCCCATGCCCGCCTATTCGCTCTATGGCGTTGTAATAACCGCACACATTTTGCTCTGCGACGGGCTCTATAATTTAAAATGTTTGGCATTATGTTATGTTTTTAAAAAAAAAAATCTCACCTCAAGTTGTTTTTATTTAATGTTCTTCTCACTGTTCTGTCCGAAACTCTCACCCCAGTTTGTTGTCTTAAAGAGTCATTTAGTTTTCTAGAGTTTTTTGTTCTATTCCGCATAGTTTCTCTCATTAAAATTCTTTCGGTTCTTTGGTTTATTTTTTTTTTATGTCCACCCCCATGCCCATAACTATGATCACCAGTAGTTTCAACGCGGTGGTTCAAATTATAAATTGTCTTTCGGCTGACATTGTAAATGTGCGCAACTTGCTGTTTTGACATTCCTTCGTTGAGAAGTCGAATGCAATTTTCCCTTTCTGCATGGTTAAACGCCTCATATTAATTAAACTTTATAAAATTATAACATTGAAATATGTCAGATTATTTCTAAAATAATGTAAACAGTTTTTAATTCCATAGCAACAAATTCGTTTTTCCAATGCCTACTTTGAAATTGACGCGTCGCGTAGAAATTACACCCGATCATAATTATGGGCATGGGGGTGGACAAAGAACTCTGTAAAACTGAATGATTCTTTGAGACAACAAACTGGGGTGTGAGTTTCGGACAGAACAGTGAGAAGAACATTAAATAAAAACAACTTGAGGTGAGAATTTATTTTTACAAAAACTTAAATAATGCCAAACTTTAGAGCGCGTCGCACCCTACGTTTTTGTTTATTATCGACCCGGTATAATGTGTAAATTTCAACCCTCAAATAAAATGCTTAGACCACAGAAAATCTACATGAAATAAGGATTCCAAATCCGCAAAAATCATCAAGAACCGTCAATCCAATGTCAAGTTATAGCATTTTAAAGATTTCAGTATCCAAATTTTATGTTGAGTAGTGTGTACAAGGCCTAAGGGCCTTAATCCAAAAACTGACAAAACCGTCTAGAGATATTGATGTTACCTTAGTAAGGAACCATATTGCAACGACCAAAAAAATTTTTTGCGGAAATTTCACTCATACAAACTTTTTGATTTTTTGCATGACTTCATTGATCACCCCGTATATAATAAACTTATGGTCCTACGATAAATATACGTCATGCAGCTTAATCCGAAAAAAACTAGCTCTTAAAATTTGCAAGCCGCGTTCAAAAATTTGCATTCCTGTTGAAAATATTGAACTTTAAATTTTGCCTAAAAGTCTCTATGTGTAAGTTCGAGTGGCCAGCAGTTTATTTTAAGGGGCATTTCTTTACAATCTGTAAATTATGACGAAATTTTTTCTCTTCTCTTTATTCCCTTTTCCCTTTAAAGAATGCAGTTTTATATTACGGTTATATCTGATGCATTGTTTAATGGAAAATGGGTTTAAAGAGTGGGGAGGAGAATGGGAAGGTGGTTAAATATATTATAAATATTATAATATTATAAACTACCACAATATTTTAATACTACCATCATTTTACATTACATAAACCTTTATAACATTTTACCTGTTCAATCAGGATTCAGAGAAAAGTATGCTCTTTTAAACGCGATAAATGTCGTATTTCCGGAATTGGATAAATCTACTCCATCAATATTAATTCTATTAGACCAAAGTAAGGCGTCTGACTTAGTACACTTTTATTTGTTACCAGCAAAATTAAAATATATGGGTTTCTATATTACTGCATAGAGTGGCTTTTCAGCTATTTGAAAAACCGCACTCAAAAAGTTGTACTGGAACATAAGAATGTATCACAATTAGGTCCTATTAATAAGGAGATACCATAGGGTAGCATTCCCCTCATTCTATGTATATATTTGATCTACCCACCTACATTAACCATTGCAATATACCCTTATATGTGGACGATGTCCAATTATATAAATCTTGTCCCAGTCACAGTTAAATGACACTATGAACATCATCAATATAGACTTACATTCAATAACTGTATGATGCTCTAATAATGGTTTAAAAACTAATTTCAGCAGAACAAATGCACTATGCATCGGGAATGAACGCCAAAGAAAGTCATCAGTTGAAATAAGTTAATGATAAATAACATGCAAATTGAATGGGTCGAATCAGTGAAAAATTTCGGCTTCTTGAAAGTCCAAATTTTAACAAACATGTCGATCACATCATCAGTACGTCTAACTTTAAGCTCAAATCATTGTACCAAGTGAAAAATCAGCGAACAAACAAAACTGAAACTAGTAAACCTCTTCATTTATCACCACAAATATTATTGTTGTACCGTATTTTCTCATTTTCTAACTAAATATAATTGTCAAATAATAGGGCACATTATCTGTAATATGTAATTTTCAAAATCAAAGCATATCAAAAACGTATTTATATGATTTACTAGAAAAAATTCTTAAGTTGTTTTTAAAATACACAGTACAAGAGATGTTTCAAGAAAGCCTAAATCATCGGCTGAATATTTCATTTCAATATTTTTATATTTATTTGTTAGTCAAAAAAAAAGCAATCCTCCAATCAAAGAACTTGTTGTTTGTTTGTTGCTGAGTTCATTACAATCTAAGGAACTTCAATCGCAAACGTTCTCAATTTCCTCATTGGCTTGTCGATCTATTCGCGGCATTTATTTGACAAAAATCCGTCACATTTCGCATACGATCGGTTTGGTTCGTTTACCGTAATTATGAATATCTCTATTTACATGTCCCCCATTAATGGTAACAGGTGTTTTCAGCATTTCAGAGCGATTAAGTGGTGAAGAAGTGATATTTTATACCATTTAGTGACAATATACTTATTATTTATAAAATGGTGAAGTGCTGTGGCGTTTGCCCAAAACCATTTAGAAAAGATGTAAATCAATCGTTTTATATGTAAGTATAAACTTCATACTCATAACATGATGGGGTTCTGTTCAAAGTTGTAATAAGGTGAAATAGTAATTAAATTTTAATACCCTTTTAATATATAATTCCCTTGGAATAAAACATGTGTACTCTCTACCTATTATATTTGTTAATCCGCGGTTATGAAAATTTAACTGATAGATAGATAGATAGATACATTTATTTGTTCCTTTTTAATATAATACCTCACTGGGTGTAGAACATGTCAAAACATTAATAGTTATTACATAAAATAGTGTAACGGGCCAGTTTTTAAAGAACGCCCTATAACCCGTAAATGAAATTAAATATAGTCAAATCCTATGTCTTTATAAATCGAATTTTCTTCACGCTAGAGTGGATTGTAAATAAAAGACCGTTTGACCTTTAACGCGGTACAGAGATAAGACGTGCAAGGAGCTTGTTTGTTTCAAAGAGGTAGATGATTTTGGTTTAGGGAGTTGAGTTTAGGCCTCGGGCCGAGACACCACGGAAGCATTTGACCTCCTCGAACTAATTAAGTGGTAACAGATTGGATCTGTGGCCGTGTAGTAAAATGGTCACGATTTATTTATTTGAGTTTGCGGAAATAATGATAGTCAATTTTGAAACTATTTTATAGGGGTGATGTTAATGTTAATCTGTGATTGTAATAATGGTACATCAGTAATGTGAACAGATTAGCAAATAAATTAGATGACAGTGAACTTGGATTTAAGAGCACCAAATCGCCTAGTTAATTTGGATTGTTTCCTTTGAAGCGATTAACGATCGTTTGGATTTCAAGTATCTTTGCCATGTGTGGCTGTTTTCTAAGTTCTGTTTTCGAAGTGCTACCCTGCAATTAACATTCAGGTGTCCAGGAATCAAACTGTAAGTTATTTATTTTATGTACTATGTTGTAGTGGCTAATGCTGCGAGTTTTGAGGGACAGTGTGCTCCAGTGCCGTTTAGGGACCTGTCTCGTAATTGTTTTTTTTATAAGTTTAACTAACGCGAGTGAAATCAGAAGACAATTTCACCGCTTTCATGTTATTAGTGGACAGTTGCTGCGTGGACGTGTTTGGATGCCAATTTCTATGTTCGGTAGGCATAAATTGTGGCGAGATATTGTGTAATTGCTGAGTAACATTTAAGTTTGCTGAAGAACAAGAGAGAAGCCATTACATGTAGCAGGCTGTTTGTATTTCTACCCTAAATCTTGTACAATTCGGTTTCGAAAACCTACGATGGGTAATTAATGTGACGAAATATGGATTCATGTTATTTAGTTAAATATGTTAACATACTTTTTTGTGCAGTTCTTAGTAGTTTAAGCTAGTTAGTTATAAGTTTTCGTATTCAAGGTCCTTGAGCTCAGGCCGTAAGGTACCGAATGTTTGTTTAAAAGTGAATTATTTATTATTTGTTTGCTTATATAGTAATGAAGCATTTTCTTTATAGGATTTTGCAAACAGTGGAGAGAAAAGCTATCTATGAGAACTAAAGGAAAAACTATATATATAAAAATATTAATGAAATCTTTGCATTCTTTCGATAACCTGACTTCTGGTTATGCTAGCAAGTAAAATTCTGATTTGCCATTCTCATTTTAACACTAGCATCCAACCTAGTCCCCTACGGCTAAGCAGGCTAAACTAGTATCTACATGATCCCCTACGATATGTAAATTCAGTTAAAAATGAGAACAAAGGCCTGAAATTAATTTATTTACGTACCTTGTCTTTAAAAATTTTTTCATTCAAATTAATTACATTTTCATAAAATCTCATTCAGTTTCTTGGAAATGCTTAGCCTTTGAAACGTTTTTCGTCCTTATTGGGTACTCTTCAGAAAAGCCTAAAGCCACTCATAACGATGTTCCATGCAAAACTAAGACATTTTCCATGAATGGTATAAAATAATTATAATTGACATTGACTGATAAAAACAACAGATCTTCACCTATCTAATTAGCTTATTATTATTATTATTATTAGTTATCTAATAGATAGGTGAAGATCTGTTGTTTTTTATCAGTCAATGTCAATTATAATTATTTTATACCATTCATGGAAAATGTCTTAGTTTTGCATGGAACATCGTTATGAGTGGCTTTAGGCTTTTCTGAAGAGTACCCAATAAGGACGAAAAACGTTTCAAAGGCTAAGCATTTCCAAGAAACTGAATGAGATTTTATGAAAATGTAATTAATTTGAATGAAAAATTTTTTAAAGACGAGGTACGTAAATAAATTAATTTCAGGCCTTTGTTCTCATTTTTAACTGAATTTACATATCGTAGGGGATCATGTAGATACTAGTTTAGCCTGCTTAGCCGTAGGGGACTAGGTTGGATGCTAGTGTTAAAATGAGAATGGCAAATCAAAATTTTACTTGCTAGCATAACCAGAAGTCAGGTTATCGAAAGAATGCAAAGATTTCATTAATATTTTTATATATATATAGTTTTTCCTTTAGTTCTCATAGATAGCTTTTCTTTCCACTGTTTGCAAAATCCTATAAAGAAAATGTTTCAATACCGAATGTTGTATTAATGTATCTTTATTATACCATGTAACCTAGAATGGTTAATAGATTTTTTGTTTAATTTCAATAATTTCTCGCTTCTTCAAATTAGAATAGCTCGGTCTTTCCTTATTTTCTTCTTATTCTTTTAGTGAGCATTTATTAAGGTAAGTGATAGCAAATATTAAGCCGAGCTGTCAAGGATAACCTGCACCCTGATGTCTTATGGTCTATGGTGATTTAGAAGTATTATTGTTGAACAGTATAACTAAAATGCGAGGTTATAATAGGTACCTACAATATTGTCATTATTTTAATAAATATATATTTATTATTTTCTTGGATAAACACATGATATGTGCACTATGTTAATTTCATTACCTACTATTTTTTCTAGATCCTGGACAGTAAAACAAATAATTCATGTTTTTGCTGTGCTATAATATATAAACAGAACACCCAATGGTAATTTTAAAACTAATCCTTAGCAAATATTATAGTATCAGAATTCATCATGAAATCAGAAAATTGAAAAAGTAGGAGAAACCAGAATAAGCAGTATTTTGACAAACACTGTACTGTTCAAAAATCAATAATTCTTTGTTTTGGTATATGTAAATACAGATGTTTTACCACAACATAATTTTTTTTTCTCCAACTTTCTGTACATCTGGTGGTTGTGAATATTCGACCGACTTGGCAACTCGATGAGCTAAAGTGTGTTGTGCGTAGCATATTTGATCCCATTGTCTAACAATAACAGAATTCAATTTCCTGCGTCTACATGGTAATGCTGGCTAGTAACGAATGCATGTCTGTATTAAATATGTAAACTTTCAGGAAGAATAGCAAAATGTCATTTTTTTGAATGATGGGACATTTTATAGATATATTTAAAAGTTTAGGTCAATTAAATTGGAAATATTTCAAGCATTATCTTCCTGTCATTTTGCATGCCTACATGACATTATTGCATAAAGTGCAGATAATATAGGACTTACAAAAATTTATTTTGATGAAAATATTTACCCTCCTACACATACCCGCAACTGTTGCCTAGGGAATTTTATGATTATCTGCTATCTTTTATGACTATATAATGTGACTATGTTATACTTATGATCTTTTACTTTGGCTAAATTTAATAACTAATATAAATCAGTAATTTATAGAAACGTGTATTAGTATTGGCTACATGTGAATAAATACTCATTTTTCCAAGCACTAAAAAAGCAAAAACAAAATTCCCAATCTGACAATATTGATGATTCCAACATTTTTTAAATGCACCAGTATCACAAAATAATTGCCAGTTTACTGGTACTTTATGTTTCTCTCGATCAAATTCCTGCTAAATGAAATATCTGGTAAATTGCAAGCCCTTGTGTAAGCACACTAATATATTTATTTACCTGTCGAAATCATGTTGGTCTGTTTTTATTTCAATTTGGTCCGCATCCCATGGCAAAGGTTTCTGATCTTCCATTTCTGTATAATTTTCATAGCTCTGTTCGGCACCTGTTTCAATTTCCTCACTAAATACGTTCTCCGTTTTAACTGTAATTACCTTAACATTATCTGCTTTACACATCAATATAGATTTTAATATAGACTGACCATGAATATTAGTAACATCTTTACATTCAATTCCGCTTGTCACTTCTTCCCAGGACTTCTTTTCTTTTTTTAACATTCCATTTTCTTTGAGATCAAATTGGAATACATCGTATAAATCTATTGAATCTTCACTGTTTATTCCTGCACATTTACAATATTTATTTATTTTGTCTTCTACAATTACACAGTCTGTTAAAAATTTGAAGTAATTCTGAAGTGACCCAAGGCAGGGTCCACAAATTACAGGTTTCTCGACGAACCTTAAATCCTATTAAAAAAAAATAATAAAAAATCAGTTGGGGGTTTCTTCATAAAACATTTCTCCACAAATATTGCTTTTTAATGTTATCACAGTCTCAACATTCACGAGGCAAATTAGTATTTGATTTTTTATGAACTTAAAACCGAAACATTAGTTATATAATTTATAATTTTCTCTAACTGTTTAATTTGGAAAAAGTCATGTCCTCTGGCTGTCACCATCTTAAGCTACGTGCATTTTCATCATGAAAGTTTTTTGTTTTTGAAAGTATTATAAAAATGTTTATATCATAGTTTAGAAGAAACGTTAAGGAATATATAGCTCTATTCTTGCATTTGAAATTAATAAATAAATATTTATCATTTATTACTTGTTAAATTCTGTTACCAAATTTAACATCAGTCCTTTGCCTAAAATCATAATTTGATTCTTTGCCACTAGATGACACTAGGACTAGCAAATATTGATACAGAAAACAAAGCATTCTATATAGGCTTCCATTCAGTAAATCAGTTCACTTAATACCTTCTAGAAAAGTGAGGCTATGGAGTTATCACAAGTTTTAGTTTGAGAGGAAAACACTTATATTCGCCATTCCTCTGGCAGTAATCAAACCTATAAATGGTGAAAACCATTTTTGAATTTGAAAAAATGATTACTAATTTTCTCTAACATAAAGGTAGAACCCTACATCAGTATATTATTATTATCCTCAACAAAAAGCTGCCCTTAAAGGATAATTACGTGATGCACCACATGGACTTCAGTGAAAATTATTGTTTGAAAAATGCTGAAGAAACCCAGGCATTTCATTTTGGTGGCTCGAGGCAACAGACTTCACTCAATACAGTGGTCATTTATTTTAAATAATGTGAAGATAAAGTGATATCAAAGTCCGTTTGCACATTGTCCCAATGTCTTCAGCATAATGCATCTGCAATTTGGGCTCACCTTCGCCCAATCTTGCAATATATTTCTGACAGTTTATATGCAAATACCAGCAAAGACCATGTTTTACTTCTTAGCAAGTAAACTTAACAAATTGTTTCAACAAATTCAGGCATTTTCTTTTAATTATTTGGAGGCTAAGCATGGGCAGGAAGCTCCAGTATTGGGGGGGTCATGAAGAGAACTGCGAGTAGGCTTGTGGCTGAGGGAAAAGATATAACAAATTTTGATGCTCTGTTCAAGAGTCTGAGGGAAAATACACAGAATGTGACACACTTCGCTATAACCAAATCAGATATTGAAAATGAAAACATAATGCCTTTTATTGGAACTAGGAAAGTGTATCAAATTACACTATACAATTATGCCAGAGGACTTTTATATTTTCAGTCATTAAGTTCTTTTGGAGCTGAAGACTCTCAATACTTAGGCAAATTAAACTATTCGAATCAAGAAGAACTAAATGAATATGAGCAATTAATGATTCCAAAGATAAGTGATGTCAGTGAGGTAAAAGATGTATTTGAAAGTGTGCGATTTCACAATTCATTAACTTTCAAAGCTAATGAAAATGATAATTCATATGTGTTGTATCAGCAAATAATATCAATTTTGAAGCCTTCTTCGATGTTAGTTCAAGGATGCTAAATTTATTACAAATTTTAAAGTATAATTGATGTTTTTGAACTGGCTGAATATATATATGAGTATGCTTTTTGAAGTTTTGTGTTTAGTTTTTATTTCCACGAAAAATTTAAGAAAATGTCATTCCTCTGTTCTTAAATGATTCCTATGCATGCATTTTTTTTTAAATGTGTTAAATCCAATAATATAAAAGAATCAAATATGTTCCATAAGTATAATTTCTGTTTAAATAAATACCTTAATAAAATTTTATAATAAGAATGTTTTTTTTAAATTGTTTTTAGTTTTTAAAACCAAAGCATTCAAAAAGTAGCCCTTGAGGACAATCACCCATTTATATTTTCAAAAATGTTATATTGGGTATTTAGCAGACAACCTACACTAAATATCTAATATCTAATATAAAATACAATAAATTCATTCATTGTCTAGATATACTATCAATCTAATCCTGATCATGCGAGTATATTAATTAATCTAATCACTGATTATCCATGTTCGTTCCTCCTACTGTTGTTATAATGCTACCCAAGTAGTTAAATTGTTGGACATCCTCGACAAGGGTGTTATGGATACCTACTGAATGTTCAAATGTTGGGTGTCATGATTCTCATTGGCTTTGTCTTCTTCACATTAATATACAGTCCCACTTTCTCTGCTCCGTTAATTAGTAGCTCAAGTTGTTGTTCCATATCCTGATATATATGTGCCAGAAGACAAATATCATTTGCATATGCAAGGTATGTCAGTGATGTTTGTAGTGTCCATCATAAACCTCTGGCTTGCTGATTAAATTTCCTTAGAACACCATCCAGCACTATATTGAATAATAGGGGTGAGAGTATGCAACCTTGCCTAACACTCTTCTTAACGGTAATGCTCTCACTTTTAGATTCTTTGTGTGCAACGTGACAAGCTGCTCCTCGGCATAACTTCTGGATAATATTTATAATTTTCTGTGGGACCTGCATATGACGTAATGCCTGCAGAATGCTGCCTGGAATGATATTGTCAAATGCCCTCTGATAGTCGATAAACAAAATATATATAAAGGAGAACGTCATTCAACAGACTGTTCGACAATTGTTCATATTGTATTGATGTGGTCAATGTGATCTTTTTGGTCTGAATCCAGCCTGCTGTGTCCTCAATGTCTTGTCTATGGAGTGGGAAAGTTGGTTATATAAGATACTTTCTAATATCTTGTTGCATGCATTTAAAATGGTTATACCTCTCCAATTATTACACTCTGATAAATAATTTACTATATTTGTGATTGTTAGTGGCCTCGGAAATTTCAGCTACTGTTGGAATTCCGTCTTTAATTCGCTCTTGAGGAGCACCAGGTGCCTCCAAGAGGTGCTCATTCCATCTGTGCATTTGTTCTTCACTTGTGACCAGTAGTGTTTCGTCCTCGATTTTGATTGGACCTTCATTTCTGAAGCTGGTCCTTGTCACTTGCCTAGTGATGCTATACAGTTTCTTTAGGTTGTGCTGTTCAGCCGTTTCTTCTGCTTCACTTGTTAGCTTGTTTATCCATTCTCTCTTGTCAACCCTGGCCCGTCCTTTGATTGTTCGGTTTAGCTCTTGATAATCGCGATGTGCTTTCTGACTAGCGACTATGTCAAGGGTTGTGTTCCTTAGTGCTTTGGCTGCCTTCCGTTCATCTATCATTGTAACACATTACAGTATCTGATACCGTAATGTGATACATTACGGTATCAGATACTGTAATGTTCGATTTACCGGGCACAAATAAGTCCGGGAAATAAAAATTATTACAATTGCGTATGTCTTATACACATTTTCTAACAATGGGTTAGGTAGGTGTGTAAAATTACCTAATTGTAATTATCAGTATAGCTCAGTTCCTTCCAATTTTCTCGAGTTATTTAAAAGTTTGTATGGACTGTTACAAAGGGCATAAACCAGAGAACATTTTCATTGCTCTTATTTTTTTAATGTAACACAATTTTTATTTAAAAAAATTTCAACCTACTATCACGATTTTGTTAACTCATAATTGGTGTTTGTTCATTATCACGATTAATTATCTATTTCATTGAAACAAAGATACATTAAGGATACAGATACAAATTATCTTTAAAAACCTGAATATTGGGAAATATTCAACAATAAACAAAATTAATATCTCGAAAACTGTAAGACTTTGTATAGTGACCATTGGGGGTAAATATGTTCCCATTATGTTTGGCAAACTATCCACCAAACCCTTCGTATATCTCCTAACTTTCAAATGAAACAAATGTATTTTTAATGATGTATATGTTGATACGATTCTAAAACTAACAGACAGATCATCGTAGAAGGGAGGTCTCTCAGTGATGCCTTGCAGATAAAAGTATTTAATAATAATAAAAAATAATTTTATTGAAAGGAATACTTAGGTAAAAAAAAAACTACACCATATGTTAATTGTATTGTATTATTCCTAACAAATGGCACTGTTCAAACAAGCTGTCCAAAGGACAGGGTGTGTTCCTCCATTCCACCGTAAAGGCACCCAAATAAGACTGAAATAAATATAATGACAAACAATATATAACATTTTTATATACCTGTCTTATATGAGTGCGGAAAAAACCTTCATACTATCAGATATTAAAATTATAGGTACTTACAAATTCAGGAACACATTTCTCTAGAATGCTCTCCAAGATTACATCCACTTTATTGTCCAGAGATGTAACAGTGCAAGTTTTTGATAAATTCAAACAAAAGCAACACACCGTATAACCAACAGGAGTATCAACAATACTTTTCCTTTCCTTTCTATTCAGACAGACACTTTTTAAATCCACTTTCCCTTTGGCATTTTCTTTAATGAAGGAGACTATACTATCTCTAGCGTTAAGACAAGCCGTTTTAAAATCATAACATTTTTTAAGAATGTCTGCACATTTTTGACATATCACAGGTTTTTTACTTATAGTCAGATTCTAAAATGAAATTAAAGTTATCACACATAATCCAATATATTTCACAAATCTTCAAATATTTTAGATAACTATATATTTTCAAAACTTACTATTTGTGGTCCTAGGATAAACATTTTTTCTGATAATCCTTTTGTAGAACTGAAATTAATGCAGTTTTTGAAACAAAATCTACATATTTGACCTGCATTTTCCATTGTAAATAAATATTAATACATTCTCATAATTTCAGTTAAAATAATCCTGCTCTTCTTCTTCCTAGGTTCCTAGTCCGCACTGAAGCTAAGAAACAACAGAAGAGGCAGAAAATGAAAATAGAGATAATTCGAACATGTGAAGAGAGCATCGTATTACTGGAAATAAGTTTTGATGACTTCGAGATAACCAAATTTAAATTTGGGACGGTGCAATGTTAAAAAAATCGATGGTATTTTCCCCACGTAGAAAAAAAAACCTATTTAGCGGCAACCAGTGAGGCATATTTTCATATTAAGGCTGTCTTTAGCCTCGAGGATGGGACATGCCAGACCTTATAATTATACTTCTGAGAGAAACTAGATTTTCTAGCTAGGCCCTAATTTGTAGGTAAAGATTTTTTTTAGCATTGTGCTTAGCCTCTGGTTTTACTTGAGCACCTAATTTAAGAATAAATGGTACATTAGGCTCTTTGTTAAGAGCTCTGAAATTAAGTCAAAAGGAGATTTCAAATAAAGGCCCGGTAGGAACAATAATGCGCTCTCCAAATTAGTACATCACAGGAGGTATTGAATATGAGCATTAAGTCTAGCTGGTAGCCTGGTAAAGCAAAATATTTCTTACCTCTATAAGTATATGAGAGAAATAAATGCTTGGCCAATAAATCATTATTTATTTATATAAAAAATAAATGTTTTTGACACCGCAGTTCAAGTAAGGTCGGTTAAGAAAAATGAATCCAAACCTGTTATGATTATTATTTTAAAATTTATACAAATTTGTGAATTATATTATGATTTCAAACATTCTACTTGAGTGCTGGAAATCATGGTAATATACATTCGCTAAATAGCCATTCTTTTTCTACATTGTTATTCTGTGTTGTTTTTATTAGCCTTTTTTTTATGAATAACATAAATTCAATAAAATTCTAGCCTCAATCAATAGATATATAACTACTCTCCATTATTTACATTTTTTAAAAGTGCTAACAATCCTGAATATAAAGCACTTTTTCAGAATGCTTGGTGATCGCAAGCACTCATTAACAGTGCTTATGCAGTTCCTTGACTTTAATTGGTAATAGGTAAAATAGGTTATGAAATTTAGGGGCCAAGTAATGAAATGATCTTAGTCCAATATTTTTATTTACAACAGGCTTTTACGAACTTTACCCCTAGTTTCAAGCTGATAGGATATGAAATTTTTTAAATGCTTATTCTTTTGTAAATATGAGCAACAAGATAAGATGTATAGCGTACGGACATTAAGAATAATCTCTTCTGTATATATAGTAAATGCGTAGGATAAAGGCTAGACTTACTTTTAGGATGAAGTTTTGTATTACACTTAGCTATTTTAGTGTATTGTTGTAAAGCGCTCCCCAAGCAATAATGCCATATCTAATTATCGATTCCACCAGTGACTTATACACCATTATTAAAAGTTTTTTTCTTAGAACTTCTCTCATTAAGTAGAATTTATGTATTAGTTTTCTTATGTTTGATGCTAATTTTTTAATGTGATTGTCCCGTTTTGAGTTTTGATCAATTATAATGCCTAGATATTTTGCTTGCGGTGCGTCTAGAATTTCCTCTGTACAGTTAAATTTTGGAAAAGTCAGGTCTATTAGCTGATGTTAATGTGAAAGCTAAGTAATGTGTTTTTTAATATTTAGTGTTAATTTGAAAGTACTCAACCAATTATATACTTTTGTTACACCCTTTATAACTTTTTCTTTAACGAGATTCGAAGAAGAGTCTTTGAATAATAAGACTGTCATCAGCAAAAGAAATAATAGTACCCTTTATGTCTAAGCTAGTTAATGAGTTTATATAAATTAAAAACAAAATTGGACCAAGCCTTGAGGAACACCTATTTGGATTCTCCTTGGTGTACTGATAGCTTCTCTAACACCTGTCCGATAGATAGTTTCTAAAGATATTCAGCACAGTTCCGCATACTCCATAATGATGTAATACATCTAAGAGCTTTTCGTAGGCCACTGTGTCAAATGCCTTAGCTAGGTCTAGGAATACTGCAATACATTTGTTATCTTGATTTAGATTACCAGTTATTTCTTTTGTTAGTTGGTATATGGCATCGCCTGTCTCAGACCCCTTATAAATCCATATTGATTTTTTGAAAATAGATGGTTAATATTCAGGTAGTTTATTAATCTGCCTTTTAGGCATTTTTCAAAGATTTTTGCAAAGTTGTTAACAAGGTTGATTGTAACATATTCTTTACAGCATTTTGCAAACAGCGGAAAGATAGTTTTTCTTTCCGCTGTTTGCAAAATCCTATAAAGAATATGTTTCATTACTATAAGCAAACAAATAATACACAATTCACTTTAAAAAAAAAGCTGATTGGGCTATAATTTTCGATGTTTAATTTACTACCTGCTTTGTGGATTGGAGAAATTACTGTATTCTTGAAGCTGCTTGGAACAATACCGGTTTTAAATATTAAGTTAAAGATATGGGCAAGAGGAACAATATCTAGATGAGTATCTTTTATTAATTTAGCTGGGATTCCGTCAATTCTAGAGGAGCTGTCGTTCTTGAGCGAGTGTATATGTTGGATTAGTTCATTCATGGTAATTGGCTTCAAAAACATGGACGAAATACTATTGCAACTAATTACAGTTTCATTTAAAGAGGGTATTATATTGTTAGCCATTTCCAAGCCTACAGCAGGAAAGTAATTATTACTATAATCAGTCATTTCACTATCATTTATTTTATTAGTGCAGCTCCGAGTTAGATTTAACATTACAGGAAAGTGATCAGTTATATCAGAATTTAGGATAAAAGATTTGTATTTGAAGCGTTTACTCTTTTTTATTCTGATGAAGATATGGTCTAGACAGGTGGGTGAGTCAATTGTAACACATGTAGGTGAATTAATGCACGGGATAAATCCATAGTGATTAAGAGTAGACAGGTAGAGATTTACAAGATCGTTTTCTTTGTCTATTATATTTAAATTAGTGTCTCCAACGAGTACTTCAATTTGGTTGTGCATATGATCAGTATAGAATTTATCGATGTCATCAATAAGGTTTTGTAAAGAGGATGGAGGTGGTCTATAGACTGCTGTAATGCCACACGTAACATCATTAAGTTTAAAGGTCATCCGAATTATATTTATACCTGATTTCTCAAGTTTTATATTTTTAACAGTTGGGACAATTGCAGACCCAACGAATAATAATATTCCATTATTTTTATTATAGTCTCCCTCATTGTAGTAGATTTCGAAACCTGGTATATTAACTGATCACAGCTTAGAATATTCCAACATTCACTTAGTATAATTATTTATAAATCCATTAGATTATAAGCTTGAAGGAACATAAGCAGCTCATTGACATTTTTACGAACACTTCTTATATTTAAATGAATAATATTTAAGAACTTATAATTAATATTTGACGCTTTAGATCTTCTCTATCAACATGATGTTTCACTGATTCTCAACCAAAAGATCAAGTTTTTTTAGGACTTCGATATTTGATTGCCATGAGCACACTTATCATTTCTTTTATTTCTTAGCATTTGATTTAAATATAGGGATGGTGGGCAGTTAGGATCAGTTGCTTCATGATTAATATCATCTTTGAGTTTATATTTAGAATTACCTAATACACGATTATTACACTTCTTGTTTACCTGTGTGGCAGTCTTTGTCATATTCTTCTGAGCAAAATTCACATACAATTTTATTTGTGTAGTTGTTATTTTTATGGTAGTACTGCTGACATTTAAAGCATCTCGGAATATTCAGGTCTTCATATACTGGTAAGCGTTCCCATCTGATGTATATTTTTTTTCACTCATTAACGTACAATAAATTCGGAGAACACTCAGCGAAGATTGTTGCTCCTTTATTTTTCGTTTATTTTTTTATGTAAGTTATGTTAAGTTCGTCATTGACATTAAGTTGATTTTGATGCCTTTTATACTGATTTAGTACATCGCCACTTAAGTCGCCTTCATACCCTACAATTTTTATTCTTGGTTTCCTCACTTTTGTCAACTTAATTTCATAATTTCCATCTAGCTTTTCTTCAGCAGCATTTTTTATACTGTTTATATCATTTCTGTTTCGGCATTTAACGATGTTGCCCTTATTTGTGGACTTGACATTTTTTATGCTAACTTTTAATTCAGCCGGCTTTATACATTCTTTAATTTCCTCTTGTTTTTTTAACGTCTTGTGGCATTTTTGAAGTTATAATTAAGCTAGGGTAGCTGACTGCTATTGGCTCTGTGGCTTCCTCACTATAAAAATAGATTAAAAAAATCATTATAGATATAGACAAAGTAGACAGCAAGAATGCCCTTGTCCCCATATCAATCGAGGAACATTTTTGAAGCGATATTCATGATCAGCGACCCCAGAAAGCCACGAATAAAGATTTTGGTTGAATTTCACATTGAACTGAGCGAAAGAACACGAGGATGAGCTATACTATGGGGACATCCTGGGCTACAGGTACATCGAGGAACTTCTTGAACATTATATTTATGATCAGTGGCCACGACAACCACCGAGTGATAAGGTCTACTCCATTTTAAAACAAATTCATGCAAATTTCCACAGATGTCTCAACAAACGGGTCATCCTGATCCCCAGATACGTTGACAAACATTTTTGACATCGTATCCATGATCTACGACCTCGAAAACCCACAAGTGAATAAATTCATTTCAATTGAAACGGATTTGAAGAAAGTTCCAGGGGATGATCTTGATACCTCAGTCTTCCTGATCACCAGGGGCATCGAGGAAGTTGTTTGATATCATATTTGAAATCAGCGACCCCAAAAACCCCCGAGTAACAAAACTCAATGCGTTTCAATGAAAACTCATGTAAATGTCCAAGGGATGGCCTAGATAACCAAGACGCCCTGATCTTCAGGTATATTGGGGAAGATTTTGAACATCAATATCGCGATCAGTGACCTCAAAAACCCCCAGGTAAAGATTGTGGTTTGATTTCGGGCAAATTTAGAGAAAAACTACAGGAATGAGCCTCACACTAGGACTTCCTGGTCCCCAAGTAGATCGAGGAACTTCTTGAACATTATATTCATGATGAGCGACCCCAAAAACCCCCGAGTAACCAAACTGGGCTAATTTTCACCATGGATTACCGAATAATGAATTTTTTTTAAATACTGCACGCGAAAAATGCATTTTTTCGATGCACAAGTGCAATTTTCCATTTGTATAAGATTAAAATAGGTAACAAATTGAATAAATACGTCAAGGAATCGAATGCAAAAAACCGCATTTTGATCTGACTTATTGCACATTTTTCGACAGTTTCCTCGATTACCAAGGGTAATTAATAATAATAATAATAATAATAGACTTTATTTTCGTATGACTTGTAAATACAAGTGTAGAATATTGTCACCAAATAATCAATAAAGATACAAGCAAAAATACAATATTACAGGTTTGACAGTAGTAAAAAAAAATATAAAATATAGTAGGTATATAAATAGCAAAATACAATTCAATACAACACAAACATACATACATCACAATACAAAATTGTCACAATTTAAAAATTCCCCTATAGAGTAAAAACTATGATTCTGCAGCATATTACGAACACCTGATTTAAATAAATTAAAAGTAGGTAAGGACTTCAAAGAGGTTGGCAATTTATTAAATATTTTAACGGTCATGATCAGTGGCCCATTTGCTGAGGCAGACATACTGTGCCTCGGTATTTCCATATTGAGAGTAGGTCTAAAATTGTAGGGCGAATTTAGATCTCTGGTGAGTGTAAACTTATCAGGATGTGACTTAAAATAGCAAACGCAATTTAGAATGTAAATATTCGTTATAGTTAGGAGGTTTAGTTGCTTAAAAAGGTCTCTGCAGGAATATCTTAAGCTTTTGAATGTCATTGTTCTTAAGATTCTTTTTTGGAGGATTAAAACTTCATTTATTCTTGTACAATTTCCCCAACATAAGATACCATAGTTCAATGTGGAGTAGACATAAGCATAATAATAAATTATTAAAACATCAGTTGAAACATAAATTACTGATGCATTTTAAAAATTCATGCTGACTCGTTATTTTTGCACAATAGATGTCAAAACTCATATTTTTGTTGTAATATAATTTAGTTTTTGTTATTTTAGATTAAGTTGGTACCATTTCTTGTAACAAGCTCGAGAAGTGTATAATTTCGTGTATTTGGACAAAATAGAGCGTGTAATTTTGGATATTTAATTAAAACTGATTTCAATTGGCATAATAGTTAGCTGCCCGTGCTCACAGAACTCTTTCTGCTTCGGTGCTGTGTGAAATTATAAAGAGTAAAGGTCAGGAGAAAGATCGTAATGCTTTCTAAATGTCCGCAAAGTGGGCGACAAACTACCAGGTGGTGAACGTGTAGCCTGTGCTTCTGCAGTTTGAAATAGCGCGCGAATTGTCGAGATGTAATCAGTCAAATATTTCAATATTATGTACTCTTAGAATCCCATTGGTTAATACGCCGTACACGGATTACTCCGCTGCTGCTAGTCTGCCAGTGACAATCATTTAAACTAACATTAAAAATTAACATTACAAGAGGAGTGACAATAAAAGTAAACTTAGAAGAATATTGCAATACATAAGAAATTAACTAATATATCAGAGTAAACTGCAAGTAGTCAGGAATCATCTATCTACAGACCGCGACTACTTTTAGGTAATCGTAGGACGATACGATTACCATTTAGATTACTTAAGTTAAAATGAAAAGAGTAGAAATACAAAACTGTAGACAAGTTTATTATTATAAAAAACGTTAATCGAATAAAATGATTTGCTAATTATGTTCATTTACTAGAGTTACTAGCTTTCAATACCACCCTTTACTCAAACGGTTTATCAAAAAGCTTATTCGCTTTTGGGGTATTTATCATGGTTGCAAAAGAAAACGGTATTCTAATATATTAAAAGCAAATGCTTGAAGGTTAACTTCTACTTAGCTTTAAGGTGGCCATTCCCTAGAAAACGACGTCCGATAGGGAAATATTTATTATCTTTGGCCATAATTTTTTTCTTAGTATGTATATTTAAAAAAACCGTAAGAGTACCTAAGTAGAATCATAGCAAGACTATTACTATGAATTTTCACTCAATAATTTCAGTGGTTTGCAAAATAGCTAGATTTAAAACAACGAAATAGGGAGATTAACACCATTTTTAAATTTAAATCTAGCTATTTTGTAAACCACTGAAATTATTGAGTGGAAATTCATAGTAATAGTTTTGTTATGATTCTACTTAGGTACTCTTACAGTTTTTTTATATATACGTATCAAGAAAAAAAACTTATGGCTAAAAATAATAAAGATTTCTTCTGTTTAAATACATAATTTGTTTTTAAAAAGTTCATAGCTGAAATTGAGATCTAACAATATAATGTAATATTAAAAACAACTACAAAGCATTATAAAATCATTAATTGAATGACTGCCTGTCTTTATATTTTGTGAATATACTCCAACTTCATACTTACAGGAAGGTATTTTTCCTTCAATACTAAAAAAGGCACTAGTTGCTCCCATTCATAAGAAATCTGATAAGTCTGTTTTATCTAATTATAGGGGTATAGTACTCTTGTCAGTCTTCTCTAAAGTTTATGAAAAATCATACTATAATCGTCTAATGATTTTTTAAACAAAGAAAAAATATTAACGAACAACCGGTTTGGTTCGTAGTAATTACTCTACACAGGATGCTATCTCATCCCTATACAATTTTATACTCAGAAGCTTTGAAAACAAAGAAAATTGTGCATGTGTATTCTTTGATCTGACACGTGCATTTGAAATTGTTGATCATAACTTATTACTTGACAAGTTGGAAAATTATGGTATTAGGGGACCCGCTTTAAGTTGGATAAGAACATACTTATCAAACAGGACCAAAAATTATCCTTAACCTATAATAATATAATTTACAATTCTGAATATAAAGAGGTGTCTACAGGAGTTCCTCAGGGAAGCGTGTTGGGACCATTATTGTTTATTATTTTCATTAATCATATTGAGGTTCACATGAGACGATGTTTTACATCAATTTTTGCTGATGACACAGTGACCGCCGATTCAGACAACGACTTACACGTGTTGGCATCCAAAACAAATAATACAGTATCCTTAATGCATCAGTATTGTTCTCGTAATGGACTAAACATCAATCATCATAAAACCAATGCATTAACATTTTCCACTAAGCCTCTCGATCTTAGTCTACTGATAAAAATGGGGAACAAATCTATTGTCCAACATAACAATGTAAAATACCTCGGGCTCCAGATAGATTCCGGTCTCTCATGGAGTAATCAAATAGATGTACTCCTGGGAAAATTGTCTACTCAGTGCTTTATACTGTGGCAAATGCTTCAGCATGTGAGTCTAAACATATTAAAAATATATTACTATGCACATGTACAGTCTTGTCTTGATTACTGCAGGGGGAACTGTTCTAAAATAGAAGAAATCCTTACGATGCAAAAGAAAATAATTCGTACTATCACTTTCAAATCTCCACGTGAATCCTGTCCATCCATCATTATACATTTTTAGATGTGTATCTTATGTAAAATCCCATATAGACAAATATATTCCGAGAGATGGAAATTCAGTACATTATAACTTCGTGATTCCCCAACATAGGCTAACCACAGCAGCTAAAGGACCCATTATTATGACTGTCAAACTATTCAATAAACTTCCCATAGAAGTAAAGGCAATAAGCAATATCAAATATTTTAAGCAAAAAGTAAGATCTATTTTGATTGAAAAAAGCTTTTATTCCGTTAATGAGTACATGAGCTCTCATTTTTAATTCTTTATTTTCCTTATATACATACATCTTCTTTTAAACTATTCGCATTTTAATCTATAATATACATCTTTTTTAAACTATTCGCATTTTACTTCACTTATATTTCTTGCTAATTCTGCAAACATTTTATCTAATGGCACCGGCCTATTTCGAAAGCGTTCATAATATAAACGTTTGTCTGCTTTGCTATTTTTCGCACACTCTATAAATTAATATTATGTCCAATTTTTATACATTAGTGTAAATCTGTATATAAGTATAGCATAAAATAAGAACTAATTACACAATCACAAATAATAGTATTCTCAATTTGACGTTACTAACAATGTCAAGATTCAATTGATAGAAATATTTTTCCGCTCAAATTTGAAATCTCGTTTCATTACATTCTAAACCTATACATGAAAAGAAAAATTGAAAATCTGTTTATGACTACATCCACTACGTGGATGTTTAAGTAAACTACTCTTTATTGGTTGACGAGTCACCACTGTCGAAGGTACTATAAAATATAAGCAGTAATAACTGGTATTAATGAGAATGCGCCCTCCATTTCAGCCGAGTAAATCTGTCCTGAATTAGCTAACCTAACCTAACCTAACCTAAAATATACATTTTTTTTCTTTTAATATGTTTCATGATTGTTATTAAAGTTTAGTTCTTAAGATTGTGTGTTGACTATATTTCTATACTTTTGTAAAGTATATGAAAATAAATTAAATAAATAAATAAATAAACAAATAACTTCTAATTAACTTTTGACCAGATATTAGTCTCGTTTCCTGTAGAAATTATTAGCAATGTATAGGTGCCCTTCCTCACTAAATGTACATAATCATAATACTAGAGCTAATTTAGACTTTCATCTACAAAGATACAGGAAAAAGTCAACTCAAAACAGTTTATTTTTTAAGGGATTAGGTGAGTATAATGACTTACCTGAATATTAAAAGCAGTGCCACTTTAAATACATTCAAGAGTAGGCTTAAAAGTATTTATTGGATGAGTAGATATTCGTATTGTCCGTTGAAAGTGTCCAGCCTAAATTTAAATTTAAGTACTTGTTTTTAAAATCATGTAACACTGATTGTTATACGTTCTCTGACTGTTTTATTTATTTAAGGGAAATTTTATAGTGTGACAATTTGCTTATGTATGGCTGGTGTAAGGAGGTAAATTTTCCGTTGCCAAAAATGCAGTTTAAATTAATAATATACTTCGTTTGCTCCGCTTACATTCGAATCATATGCATTGTAAATTATTATTATAGATTTCTCCCAAATTTAGCTAGCTGAAAATGCGAAACAGATTTCTACTTTAAATAGGTAATTTGATAAACCTGGCAGTGAGAGGGCTGTCCATAATATTAACATAAATTACAAGATTTGATACTGAGGGCTTTGGTAAGACAGCTGCGTAAATTAGTTTCATTAGAGCACATTTGAAATCACTTCTGTCCGATCCGTCAAACAGCCCAGTCGGGTACTATTCCATATATTCACAACATGTAAGTACAGCGTTTTATCATCGCCGCTGGTTTCTTGTCGACCTTTTTATATTAACACCGATAAGACTAATTCACTGAAATGTGTGTTTTAAAGCAACAATTTGAAACCGATTCCGTTTAAATGTATCAGAATATAATTATTATTTCCCGACTTAGCCGAAATTAAATAAATTTAAAGTTAAATTATTACAATATAGTAAGAGAGTCCGAGTTAGGACCTGTCAACTTCTCCGATTTTATCCAAACAGCTATGTTCGCAAGAATTTCCAAATGGGAAAAAGAACATAGATGATATTTCGAGAGAAAACTGTGTACCGTTTACCGTTTATATTATTTTAATCCAGACCATTTATGATGGTACTGCGATAAAATAATATGTTGTTCTACCAAATGGGTAGAAGTTATAATTACCGTATATTTTATTTTAGCTAGTTCGTAGCAAAATAAAATCTGTCTTTGCAAAAATTATTTTTGTGAAATTTATTGTAGTGTTAGTGTTAATTTACCGTTCATTTTATTTCCAATATTTTGTACTGATACGAAATGGAATAAAATTCCTTACTTTGAAATAATTTGTAGAAATTTATTATAGTCCGGGAATTGAGAATAAAATCTAGGCTACCGTAAATAAATTAACTAACATTATATTCTGATACATAGAAATTTTCCGCATCAAATCCGACAAGATACCACGCGGCCGAACTGAAATGCATTTAATGAAGGCACCCAGCTGTGGGATTTGACACTCTTGGCAAACACAGCATCAAGTGTTGATGTAATTTCAACATAATGCATCATTGTAGGCATGATTATTGCTGTAGATAACCACTTGCTTTTGCCTGGTATTTGCACGCTGTCCGTTTCTTTAAATTACCTGTGTAGTTTTTTTCCATTTACTGTTTTCTTATATACCGCTTTACTCCTGTTTCTTTTTCACCGCTTCACCGTTTGCTTGGTTACCACCGCTTGCTTCTGCATTAATGAGTAACTAACTAGCTTCTCACCGCCTGGTTACCCGTACGTCACAAAATGGCGCCCTACCTAATTCAAATTAAATTGACATCTTAAGTTTTTGTTATTGTATTTATCAGAAACTCCGTATTTTGGTACCTAACCGTTTTTTATTGTTTTGTAAAAATTTCATTGTATGTTAATAAACTTTGTTATTTACCGACATCCGCCTTTTACTGTTGAATGCGAGTGAAAGTCTAATCTGCCGTCCAGACCCCTGGACATACCGTGTCTCCACTGTAGCTATCCCAGCCCTACTGCAACAGGCTGCGTTTAGGAGGCTAATGTGGGACCTTTGCCCCACATAAAAATTGCAAAAGTGGCGCTCGAGATTACTGAATTTAACCGAAATACAGCTCAGCGCCAAAGTGACGCTTCCACTTGCCTATGCGCTAGGCAACTGGAAGAAAGCACTTCACTGGTAATTACTATACTTGTTTGCTATATACAATTCTTGTGTTGTTTTTATATATCTTTTTTCTGTGTCTATTTACTATTTTTGTGTATTTGTGTATATTATTGGTCTTTGTCTAAATAAAGGATTTTTTATTATTTATACTCAGTTCATGTGGTATACTAAATTTAATGTCGACTCGATTACTTCCAGAACCTGCGTTCACGAATTATAGGGCGGGGCGTTTATTCCCTATATTGCGAACTACAATTTCTGAATCTGTATACAATTTCCCATTTTATAAATAGGAAAAAGCAGACTTGTTAGAAACGCTTCGGAAAATGTTCTTTAAAATGCTATTTGGGTGGTATCAAGGAAATGTTAATGCAAAACAATGTTTGATAATTTTTTTTTATAGAATATATAGGTAATATAGAAACGCCCAATCTATGGGTTTAGTTCATGCTTTACGATATCCATATCGTAACTATCATCTACTAATTCTAATTTTACATTGAAATTATGTTCTTCATGATGTTCAGCAATTTCTTGTCCAATTTCTAATTTAAGCATTTCCCTGCATATTCTAACATAAACATATTTTCCTGCAGAGGATGTCAACTGAGGTATTAACCATGCTTCATCAGGATAATTCACTGGAATGAGCGTCGCTAATCGTTGGCGTAATATGGGGCTCCAATCGGTAGGTTTAGAAGTGGCTAGCAATTGCTCCACCAGCCAATCTATGGCACTGCGACTGATCAATGATGGTAAATACATTTGTTTGAGCCTTAACACAGAGCTGGTAAGTTCATCCCAGGATTTATGCCTAAAAAAATCTTCATTCATACCACCGAGACAGAGGCTATCCAGATGGATCGTAGACCGAAATCTGTCACCAGAGACAGGCCAAAAATAAAACCTTTGCTTCTTAATGTAAAAGGCGCCCTCTGGAAAGAAGATTGCTAGCCGCTGATTTAAAACCGGACCCCGAGTTTCATGGGTTGAGTTACGCAATTGCTCTGCCAACCCTATTGTGGCGGCACAGAAGCCTCTATGGTGGCCCAACTTGCATTGATGTAATGATGCAATGTATGTCTCACTCAAAGTTGAACCGTCTTTTATGGATCTCTTGCAATTTCCTGCAACAAGATTTGCACGATCAATTGGTGAATAATTATAGCACAGAAAAAATTGATTTTAAGAGAGAAAAAATTAGATCAATGAAAAGTTGGGGACTCGTAGGTTTCACACTTAAAAATAGAATATTGGAAGCCAAAATACAATTACAAATAAAACATTGCTTATAACAATATAGATAGATAGATAGATACATTTATTGGTCTTTGTGGCTACAATGATAGTAGATAAGAGATAAGTCAAAAGTATAAAGTTGCAACTTACTTATTACAGTTTATGATATAATAATATAAAGTATAAGAGGTATTACAATATAATATAAAAAATGTTAAAAATACAAAAAAACACATTAAAAATATAGATACAATAAAAGCATATCACAAAGAATAAAAAATAATTATTTAGACTAGTCAACTGACTTCTCGGTTTCAATTTTTAAAATAAACTGACTGAATGGTGTAAAATGAATTGGAGGTTATTAAATTTTTTATGGTTTTCTTAAAAGCATGGACAGGTAAGTCTTTACGGTGCGTTGGTAGTAGATTGTACAAGTGAGATCCACTATAGAAAGGAGATTTCTCGTAGCAAGTGAGACGGTGTTGATTTGAGTAAAAATTATTTTTGTGTCTCGTATCATAACTATGTACATCTGCGTGTGTTAAAAATTGTTTCTTATTTTCATGACAGAATAATAATGTTTTTAATATGTAGATACATGCTAGAGGTAAAATTTATTTATTTTTAAAAGTATCTCTGCGCGAGGTATGAATATCAAGGTTATAAATCAGCCTGATAATCCGTTTCTGTAGGATAAAGATTCTTTTAACATGAACAGACTGACCCCAGACTACAATATTGTAGCTTATGGCTGAGTAACACAGAGCGTAATAAGCCGGCAATAGAGCGTCTTGGTTTATTTTATTCTTTAGCTTTAATAGCATGTATGCTTTATTTAGTTTGTTTGCTAAAAAGGTAATCTGTGGTTCCCAAGTCAAGTGATTGTTGATCATTGATCCAAGGAATTTTGTTTTTCGTTCGAATTTTATTGTGTTATTATACAAAGAGAAGTTAAAGTTGTAAGGTTTTTGGAATCTTATATGAAACTGGATGATAACAGTTTTATCAGCATTTATTATTAAGCGATTTTTATTACACCATGCGCAGAACTGCCGTAGAGTAATATTAACTTTATTTACAATTTCCTTTGGATCAGAGTGTGATATGATGGCTGATGTATCATCTGCATACATAAAAGTCTTCCCTTCACTAATGTGTTCTGGAAGATCGTTGACATAGAGAATGAAGATTTGAGGTCCAAGAACACTCCCTTGTGGGGTGCCAATATCAACATTATATTGTTTTGATTTACATCTCCTTCTCTAACGTAAAATTTACGGTATGATAAGTATGATGTGAGAAGTTTGTTTATGTTACCGCGAATTCCTAAACTGTTTAATTTGTCAGATACAAAGTCTACATGGAGGGTGTCAAAGGCCCTAGATAAATCGAAGAATATTCCAACGACGATATGGTTATTATCTATTTTATCCTTAATATGTTGAATGAAATCCCTAGTTGCTGTTTCAGTAGAATAGCATTTCCTAAAACCATGTTGACTGTCAGTTAATAGTCCATATGTATTTAGGTATTCATTAATTTTTTGAGAGATTATCGTTTCTATGATTTTTGATATCACACTAAGTAACGTGATAGGACGATAGTTTTCGATATTTAATGAGCAGTCATTTTTCGGTATTGGTATTAGTATGGCCAATTTTAAAGCATCTGGGAATTCACCGTGTATAGGACATAGGTTAATTAAGACATAGTTAATATAAAAAATTAAAATAAAATGTACAAGATGTTTGTTGAGAGTGGAGTTGTAAAGTCCTCATGAGATAGCTCATTAGGGAGAATACTAGTTTTACTTTGAGAATTAACAAAGTGCCAAGAACCCTTCATTTTGCTATATATGGAAACTTCAGTTAAACGAACAGACTCATTACAACGTTGAAGTCTTCAAGCGAACGAGTTATTGTATACTGTTTATGTGCGCTTTTCTTAGCTAAAATGAGGCTCTTAAGCCTCAGTACTATACCAACAAAGAAATTTTTTGAAGGTATTTTCTTAAGCGGAACAAATATATCTATTGTGTATATTATTTCATAAAATATAATAAGCATTTCATTAAGAAATTTATTGCAAAATAACTTGTCCCAGGAAAAGTGGCACACGTAGTCATTAATTGCATTAAAGTCAGCTCTGACTCAAAGTCACTATAGTCCTAAAAATTCTTGAATCTGAAATCCTTTTAAACATTACAATTTTTTTGCTCAGAAATAGGTAAATAATTCATAATTAACAACCCTCGAGTCTTCATAGATTCGAAGATATGGAACATGGTTTTTTATTGCAAAATAGAAAGCGGAACCCTGTTTTTTTTTTTCTTCAATATCTCGAGAAATAAGACTCTAATCAACTCGAGGATACTGATCAAAGGCCCTGCAAAAACCATGTAGGAAATGGATTTCGGTAGAATTGTCTTGTCTTGTACAGAGCCTTCATTAATGACCGTAAAACACGTGACCAGTTAATTTGAATTTTATCTTTGTCATGTTTATGTCAGGTTTTCTAGGGATTTATCATGAATTTGTTGAATCCTACGTAGATCGCTCATTGCATCTTTACGGAGCCTACGAAGCAAGCAGCGTCGCCCGATTTGACAATTCTCGAGCAGTCTCTAAAATATTAATCTGTGACGTGACATCTAGTTATTTTCTAGGGCATAGACGTACGCACGGAAAGTGTTTATTTCGTTATTTCCAGTCCTTTTTCATTTCCAAGTGTCTTTAATTATTTTTACTATTGTAATTTGCGTATTTATCAGTTCTTTTCAGAACTACCTAATATACATTTGCTATTTTTGGTGGTAAGTAATAATAAAGAGAAAGATAATTGATAATTTTAGGTTAAGTATATTTCTAATGTTTCAGACGTAATTTGCAATGGCTTTTACGCCGGAACAAGATGCCTTTATTTTAATGGCCCATTTTCGAAGTGGATCTCGCAACGCAGATGGATCGTGGATACATTCATTTCAATCGTGCATTGATCAATTTAGGGAAGAATTTCCTAATGCAAATATTCTATATGACACATTGGCCCATCGTAAGCACATAGTCCTTAAACGTTTTGCAGAAAAACACTGCATTTGCAAGGAAAAGCCAACTGGGAGGAAAACTATTTTAACTGAGGTGGTTATGAATGACGTTCAGGAAAGAATGGATCAAAACCCAACAAAGTCTGTATCAAAGTTATCTGCTCAAACAGGTAATTTATCTCTGACTTCTTTATTAATTTGATTACCTACATTAAGTTACTGATAGCTAAAACTTTTGCTTTACACATGAAATCATAGTTTGAATAAAAATAAATTAGTGGGATTCTCTCAATAGTCGAAGAGCTCACAATATTTTCCCAATGTCATTTCAGCATAGGTAAGGACAATTCGGAATTTTTACTGTTACATTAAAGTTAGCGATTGCATTTCACAGTTTGCCGATGAGGAATACGAAACTTGCACATCTTTTTTATTGCATAAAAATATTCAAATATGTAAGAAAATTAAATATGTAAAATATGTGGCTTTAATGTGAGTAAATAATTAAAGTGTTAAACTTCAGCAGGTCATTTAAAACAGTTCAGATGTGTGTGACATTACACTGTACGTAGAAGGCAACGATATGAGGCCTATGCTGCAGTGTTAGTAATGCGATCTGACATCATGGCCGTAGGTAGTGAGTAATTTTTTTATACAAATTCTTTATAGGGTACTGTATAATAAGGCCGCATTAAATAAATGTATTTTTATATAGGTCGTAAAAGGATTAAAATGTTCTAGGAACCCATAAGAAACCAGAAAATAAATTAGTTTATTGCACAAATTTACGGAGTGCTCAACGTTTGAGGCTGGGGGCGGGGGATTATTTGTATGTACTGTAAACGACAACCACATTGCATATATTTTGTAATATATTCATTTAAGTACTCTACGCGCAATTGTGATGCGCAGTTTTTTGTATATAAATGTGTACTACCGAGACAGTCATTGTCGAGTACTTGTATTGATTACTAGTTGTATATGTATATAGAAGAAGTAATATAGTTTATTTTGTGGTATACAGTATTTTATTTCTCTGTCAAATTACAGCGAAGACAAAGATATCACATATTTATTGTGTATAAAAGTGTACACTAGCTCTATACGTATCGTATTAATGAGTTATCTATAGATATGTTTTTTCGTTTTTTTTTTAGCATAAAAAATTTTTATACGAATACAAATTTCTGCTGTTTGATTTTTATTATTTTTAATACATCTAGGTATATAAAAAAAAAACAGCAGATATTTTTATTACATATTTTTCAATATTTAACAAAAGTTGCAGTTTTATGAAAATTCGGTCTTTCAAAGTGCTGCCACACTTGCCCAAAACCACTTGCGTGTCTGCCAAACGTATTTTCCCATCCCTCTCATGAGCCCCACGATAGTTAACAAGGTTTTGAGCAGTTACCGGGACCTGTCGCCTCAATTCATGTAACAGTATCATATCTACTGATATATCAAAACGGCAGACAGTTACCGCACCTGTCATAAACCGACTGTACTTCAAAGCCCCCGGTAAGGTGCCACGTAGAAATTTGAAAATCTTGACTAGGTGACTTGGGGCACTACCAACAATTATATTTTATGGTCAGCAGACAGTTCCATTACCTGTCGCAAAAACATATAGGCAGCTCTCTGACTATCATACTCACACATAATCTTGCCTTATGTAATGATTTATTTTTGTATTAATCGTTTAATAAATAGAAATAGCTTCAAAAAGTTTAACAATTATTTTGTGCTGATGGCTTTAGGGATGAGCTGTTGTACCCTCTAATAAATAGTAAGTTGGCGGAAAAATTATAAATTATTTTTGCTCAATTGACATTGAAAAAAATATCGCTGGCTTTTCGACTATAAAATGACCTACTGCAAACAACAAATCAATGAATTTGAACTTTTTCAGGTCTTTCAGTTGGTACAGCCCATAAAGCTTTAAAAAAGCTACATTCACATCCCTACAAGGTAACAGTTGTGCAAGAACTACTACCCCTTGACTTTGGTAAACGAGAAAGATACTGTCGTTGGTTTAACGAAAATTTAAATAATGATGATGTGCTGGATTTGACCTTTTTCACTGACGAAGCATGGTTCCACCTAAGTGGTTATATCAATAGCCAAAATTATAGGACATGGGCTACAGAAAACCCTCACTGTTATGTGGAAACAAGTTTACATCTGTTAAAAATAGGTGTATGGGTCGCAATATCCAGGAGAAGAATAATAGGCCCAATATTTTTTCAAGAGACCATAAATGGAAATCTAATTTTGGAACCCTTTCTGAATCAGCTACATGATGATGAATTGCAACTTGGTTACTTCCAACAGGATGGTACTACTGCCCATACAGCAAGAGCTACTATGCAATTTTTAGAGGAATTCTATGATGATAGATTAATCAGCCAGGGACTTTGGCCTGCACGTTCTCCAGATTTGACACCCCTTGATTATTTTTTATTTGGACACTTAAAGACCAACGTTTTTAAAAATCGATTGCATGATCTTGACGAACTACAACAAGCAGTGGAAAGAGAAATTCGCAGTATAACAGTTGACTAGTTGAAAAATGTATTTGATAATATGAAGCGAAGAGTGCATATATGTCTAAATGCTCAAGGCCATCATTTTGAACAATTATTGTAATTTTTTCATAATCGATCTGTATTAAAATTTGTTTATCGTCTTCTAAATTAGTACTTTTTGTACCATACACTATAAAAAGGCAATAGAATTATCATGAAATATTTTTTTATCAAGTAACTGTTTTTACCTACTATCCGAGTTGTGTGATTCATATATTAAACCCATTGGTTGTTAACGTAGATTCAATACTTGTAATTTTATGTAGTTTATTATTGTTTTTGAACATGTTTTATTATTTCATAATATTGATTAATCTTATTAAATATTATAACTCGATAAATAATACACTTATAGACGTTTCTGGAATTAAAGATTATTAATTTATTCTGAATTCTACATAATAAATTCATTCTTACGAGTAATTTTTTGTTGACATTTATACAGGTCTTGAAAGCCATTTGTTGACAAATCTGCAAATAATTTACTGTATCTTTTGTAGACTACGGCAAGTTTCAAAAAGTTGCATATTAATAGAATTATGAAACATACGACATAAGACTTATTCCACTCTTTATGTTGTTTTTTTTTTTTCATCGACATGAAAGGCATCTACCATTCTACTTTATTATTGTCAAAAACATATCGTTTGGTACAGAAGCCAGCATGCAATTACCCGACCATTTGTAACAGCTAGAAACATGGTTATTCCTTAAAGCACGGCGGACAAGAAAAGCGATATAAGAATGTTTCTTATATTGTCTATAATTGTTTATTTGTGGAATATTCAGATTTTCTTACTTTTTGTTGGGTATTTTGCCACTGAAAATATTTGAAAATTTTAATAAAAAAACCTCCGCCAAACGGATCAGATAGAAGTTGTTTCTTGAGTACTTGTTTATCACAAAATGTCTCGCACCTAAAAATATATAAACTAGAACAATGTTATAAACTAAAAAAATGAATATGAAAGCTAGTCAGTTAACGTTTCGGAAGATTGTCTACATCCGTTCTCAAAACTTTTGGCTTAAAGGTTTGGTTTTTGATAAAACCGATCTTAGCATGGAGCCCGCTTGAAAAACCATTCGTACGGAAAACCTCTTCCCAACTTTTCGTAATTTATCCGATGAACCATGTATATATGGAATTGCTGCCATAGGCCTAAAGATCTCAGGTAAGTAAGAAAAAAGAAAAGAATGTTTTTTAGTGGTGCAAACTTAATTTATAAATAAAATTAATTATTTAACGAAAAATCAGCTTGATATTTACTAATCATGCATAAAAAGTAGACCCCTTGCTGGTTCAACATATCTCAGAACTCTACTAACTGCGTAAGTCAATCGTATGTTTGTAATTATTAAGTGGTAATTAATCGACCACAAAGAAATTAGATCATATTTCTTTGTCACGCCTAGTGACATAGCTTGTAGGTCTGTCGCTAGACCTCCAGTAACCGGGATGTATGCCAGTTGTATTTTGTGTTCACTAAGTGGCAAGTAATCGATAAAAAAATATTTGCTTAAAACAAATACTTGCACCAATTGGAAAAGACATTTCGAGTTATTTACTGAAGTTTCTACCATTAAGAAAATGTATCGTATCACTTTTGTTGTCTGCTAAACTCTAACGAACAAATGTCTTTAGTGGTTACAAATGTATTCTCATATTTTTAATGTTTTTATTCACATTTTTAGATTAGAACCAGTGTAACATTAACAAACTCTTTCAGTTAAAATTCATATCATTTTTCAATATTTTTGAATATTGATTCTAACTCAATGTTGAAAACAGACCGCTAATTATAGGTTAGATTTCCAACTTGTAAATATGAGTACTTACATCTTTAAAATTCAATAAGATTAATAAATTATATGTATTTATTTAAGAGAGTTTATTAATGTTACACTGGTTCCAATTTAGCAATGAGAATAAAGTTACAAAAACGTAAATATTGGATTTAATTAAATTTATCCAACAGTAAACTTTCAAGTCGACGCCACTGGATTTAGGGATTTTTGTTAAACAGGCGTGCCAACAGTGTTTAGTGGGTTGCATACATTTTGCGGTCACGTGTCTTACGGTCATTAATGAAGGCCCTGTAGTTTCTGACAGCATGAACAAAAGTCTCCATGGCCACGATGCTCCATTTTGAATATTTTGGTTCCTATGGAGCACCGAAGCTCCATACTCTAATTTTATGCAAATTGGGTTTTGGCGGAATCATCCGAATTTTTGGTATATTGCAGCTTTTGTCATCCTGAAAAAGTCTCCATGGCCACGATCCTCCATATTTAGTATTTTGACGCCTAACTATCTATGAGAACTAAAAGAAAAGCTATGTGTAAAAATATTAAGAAATCTTTGCATTCTTTCAATAACATGAATTCTAGCTTTTCGTTTAGTTCTCATAGTTATTTTTTTCTGCTGTTTGCAAAATCCTATACAAAATATGTTTCAATAGAAGTAAGTAAACAAATAATAATTTACTTTAAAAAAAATTGTAATGTTTAAAAGGATTTCAGATTTAAAATCTAATTTGCACCGCCTACTATAGAAACCATACAAAGGGTACTATTTTCATTAGAATTGGTTAGGTGCTTAAAAGCAATACATCATGAAGGATGATAAATACATGGAGGTATTAAGCTGTCATCGGATAGTTAAACTATTGACGATGCTTCCTGAGAGAGCACTAAATCGAGGATAACATTTCTATCATTATGGCTACTCTTGACATAAAAGAGATGAAGCAATCATGATCTGTTACACTTATTACTGTTTTTTATTACTAATTCGTTGAAACTAAAACATTACTGCAGTTTCGATACTTACCATGCCATTTTCACGTTTACAAGCGGATGAGTGTACAAGGGTGTGTTACTGTATTTTGATATTTCTTTCTTGTTTATATTTTATATGTACTTTTATAACTGACTTATCAAACACTAAGGGGTCTGAATTCATCAATAAAGTGATTCATTAATCATTCATTCATACCACATATAAATCCCATATGCGACACTCCTTTGATCTAGCAGAAATGGCGCCGATAACCTCGGACTTTTACTGTGGATTTGGAATGATTCGGATAATCTGAATCGGAATTTTAGTGCCTGACTGAAGTAGGTAATAGAGGATTTTAATCGTATAATTATAATATCTGCATCATACAATACATTTACCTACATCGCATAATTCCTTACATTACCTATTTGTATAATTTGTAACGCTCATTTTAAAATAATAGTGAAATTTGTACGTCTTACGAAACTTCAATCTTTTATTGCAGCTAAACTGTTTATGCGTATGAGTCTCGGCTCTTTAACCTGGATATATCTCTGCTAGTGTTGCACAAAATATCTCTGTCCTTTTCAGTGTCGCATATGGGATTTATATGTGTTCATACTAAGAACAGTGATTGCTGAACAATCACCAGCGATTACAGTGATTAAAAAATTGTAGTTTGCCCCTGCTGCTCTATTTATGTAGAGAGTGATGTCGCATCCGCTTCTTGGTGGTGAATATTTAATTTGAGTATAAATTTCTTCTAAAATTATTTAAAAACATTTTTTTGCCGAAAAATTATTTCAGCTATAACATACAGGGTGTTGTAGTTAACATTCCTTCAGCCGATATCTCGGAAAGTAAAAAATATATCTTCATTCTGTAAATGGTAATAGATTTTTATTGTTAATACCTTCTTCAGGACTATTACCAAAACAATTTTGTTTAAAGTTTAGTTCTTAATCGAATGGCATAAGCGTTCCAAAACTTCCTTGATCGAAATTTTTTTTTCAAAGTGCAGTGCCATCTCTGATGTTAATGTTATGATAGTAAATTGTACTTCCGGTGAAAGCATTAACAATGGAAATCTATTACCGTTTACAAAATAAAAATGTTTGTTAGTTTCTGAAACTTCGGCTGAGGGAATGTTAACTGAAACACCCTGTATACTATGAGTATTTTAGATTTCTCGACTTAAAAAAAAGTGCCCACACCCTATTATATAGAAAGTGAAGTAAATCGGCGAAGATTATAATGGTTAGGTGCTAGGTTGTTCTACCATCCTATTGCCATCGCCACCCAATGCTATTTGTTTGTACTCCTCGTGAATTCTGGATTCATTCGATAAATTTTGCACCACGTTGTGCATGGAATTTTACAGCATCAATAAATTATTACTATTATTATGCTACTGACACACTATGAAGCAATATTTTCCGATATTAAAAAAGGCACATTGCCCCCTAACACAACTAAAAAAATATCCTTCTGCACCCTCTGGAGTTAGGGACTCAACGGTTCCTTAATTTGAGTGAAATCTACAAACCCCGAAATTTTCAATTATTCCTTGATTTTTTTTTTTCTAAGGAACTTTTTGATATTTTACCTGCATCAGTGGGCTGGGCAGAGAGATCCTGAGAAGAAGATAGTCCTGAATTCGATGCTAATTCATATTTTATACTGGAAATATTTTCTTCAAAATGTTTACTAATTTCTTGTTTAGACCGTACTCTTAGCATCTTCCTGCATATTCGGACATAAAAGCTTTTTGTTGTAGTAGATGTAAGCTGAGGTATTAACCACTGATCATCAGGATAACTTGCTGGAATGAGCGTTGCTAGTCGTTGCCGTAATAAAGGGCGCCAACTCCTAGGTTCAGAAGTCATTAGTAACTGCTCCACCAGCCAATCTCTGGCACTGCGACTGATCAGTGAGAGGGAGTCTAGGGCCGTAGCTGATGGTAAATCTATATGTCTGAGCTGCAACACAGAGCTGATAAGTTCATCCCAGGATTTATCCTTAAAAAAATCTTCATTCATACCACCTAGGCGGAGGCTATTTAGATTGAACGAAGACCAAAATCTGATGCCAGAGACAGTGCAGAAACGATGTCTTTGATGCTTATTGTAAAAGGCGCCCTCTGGAAAGAAGACTGCTAATCGCTGATTTAAAACCGGACTCCGGGTTTCATGGTACGAGTTACGCAATTGTTCTGCCAACCCTATTGTGGCGGCGCAGAAACCATTGTGGGGGCCTAGCCTACACTGATGAATTGGTGCAATTTTTACTTCATTTAAGGATGTTGAGGAATTTTCCTTTATTGGTCTCTCGGCATTCCCTGCAACAAGATTTGCACGATCAATTGGTGACTAATTGTAGCACAGGAAAAATAGATTTTAAGCGAGAGAAAATTAGGAAATCAATGACAGTTGGGAACTTGTAGGTCTCACCATTAGAAATAGAGTATTGACAGCCATTTGTTTGTAATAATCAAGCATAATCATTTATTTACGAGTCTAAGCCCATTTCCAAAATGAACATTAAAACAATGCATATAAAAATATCAAAATAAAAATAAAATGTTCATCATGTTTGTTGAAAGTGGATTCGTAAGGTCCTCATAAGACAGCTCATTCCTGTGTTATTGGATGAGCAATCGCTAATAGCGATTGGTGAGAAAAGATAGAAGCAATCCAAAGAGTGATATGATAGCTGCTTTCGTTTGGCGTTTATGTGTTGTCTCTGTCCTTACCATGCAATTTTGTATCATATGATCCTGCTCATTGAAATCCTGTTTATTATGTTTACTTCAAACGAAAGCAGCTATTCATGGGTACTTGTCAATCACTTATCAATCTTTTTGCAAGGCATTTGACTATGTCTCTAAAGATATCTTATTGGATAAACTAGAATATTACGGTCTCAGAGTTGGGGCTCTAAATTTATTGTAATCTTATCTAACTGATAGACAACAGTGTGTGTTGTATAATGATGTCATCAGTAGTTTGTTACCTGTATGTAGAGGTGTTCCGCAGGGTAGCGTCTTTGGACTAGTACTATTTTTTTATTTATATCAACGATTTACCACAAGTTATGCCGGTGTTGTCAGTTTTGTTTGTAGATGACACTACTTTTGCGAGCAATTAGATGATATAGGTGATGAAAACATTGAACGAACTAAAACCGACAAGCAAACTTCGTTTAAATATGAAAAAAAAACAAACACACTAATATTTTCTACTCAGAGAACCACCCCTGAAGCAGTAAAATCCAAAGAGTTTAGCAAATAGAGGAGACAAGCTCCATAAGCGTAATGTATAAGCAGCGGTAGGCTGTAGGCTTCTCATCCTTCTCACACAGTTCGTTCTCTCTTTGTCGCACAGTATATGAGGGGAGGTGATGATTGCAATACAATGACAGTATGATAGATGACAATAGGTGTATACCAACCTGGGACTTATGGCTGACTTAGTTTTTCTACAAACTTTGCAAGTATAAACCATTGTCACAAAAAAATAATTAATTAATATACAAATTAAATGTGATAAACAGATTAAACGTTATGAACAGAAGGAAAATTTGAGAAAACACGTAGAATTGTAAATAAACCAGAACGCTATTCAAAACAGAGATTCAAAATTGACAGCATTTGTGAAATCAAAGCGCACCGGGTAAGGCTGTGTTGCTTTGTAAAACAGAGTGGAGAGAGAGGGTACGAGGTGTGTGACAAGGACGTAGAGCCTACCGTGTCCAAGGCAACCGAATCGCGACTACCGGCAAATTGACGGCTTCTCTTCTCTATTTATTAAACTGGTAAAATCACTAGGCATAATACTAGACTCAAAATTACATGGCAGGCATATATTGACAATCTGTGTACCAAGTTGTCAAAGAAAGAGACAGATAAGAATTAAAATTAATTCAGATGCTGCAATTATGACACATCATGCCCTATTTCACAATGCAATGACTTATTAGTGTGTGATTTTGAAGTTGAGAATATTAGGACTAGTTTAATAATTACATCTATGTTGTATTTTTTTTCTTATTTATATTTTATATGTACTATTATAACTGACTCACCAAGTACTAAAATGTCTAAATTCATCAACAAAGTGATTCATTCATTCATACTAAGAACAGTGATTGCTGAATGGTCACCGTAGCGATCATTGTGATTAAAAATTTGCATCTCTAGTACACAATGCTGCTTTATTTATGTAGAGAGTGATGTCACATCTGTTTTTTAGTGGTGAATATTTAAATTGAGTCTAAATTTCTTTTAAAATTATTTAAAAAAATTTTTTTTGCCGAAAAATTGTTTCAGCTATAATATACAGGGTGTTGTAGTTAACATTCCCTGAGAGTCGATATCTTGGAAACTAAAAAATATATCTTTATTCTGTAAATGGTAGTAGATTTCAATTATTAATGCCTTCTTCAAGACTATTATAACATTATCGCCAGAGATGACGCTGCACTTTAAAAATATTTTTCCATCAAGGAAGTTTTGGAACATATGCCATTCGATTAAGAACTAAATTTTAAGCAAAATTGTTCTTCAAAAAAGTCAGTTGCAGTGGTTTTTAATATTTTTTATTTTCAGTGTTGTATTTTTTTAATTGCTGTAACTTTCTTCTTATATCGGTTTTCGGATGTAGGTTCTTGGTAAGTTTTTTGCCTGCTATAAGAAAATTATTTACTGGTGGAAAATTCACTTCCGATTTTACCGAAAATTAAAAATTGAATTTTAATAAAAATTAAAATCGACAAATATAAATTAAAAGAAATGGAATATTCTTGCTCAGCACTTTCTATCACTTGGATGTATTAAATAATTATAGCAGGCAAAAAAATTACCAAGAACCTACATACGAAAACCAATAATTTATTTATTTATTTATCCTTCATATTACGCACGATAAAACCGAGGTTCTTATAAGCTTTAGATTTTATTGAATTAATATGAGAGACAAAGGTAAACTTACGGTCCAATATTATACCTAGATCATTAATGGTATTTGGACGTGGAAGAATTGTGGTATCGATGTTATATTTGTATATTACATTATGTTCCTCCTTACGGCAGTATGACACAACATTGCATTTAGCTGCATTAAAGCGCAGTTTGTTTTCTTTGCACCAAGAGTTAAATGTGTTTAAATTGTTCTGTAGTGTGAAGCAGTCCATTTTGGTTCCAATTTTTGAAAACAGTTTTAAATGATTTGCATTTACTAAGTAGTTTACGTTTAAGCCGGTCACAATATCATTAATAAAGATTATGAATAAAAGGGGCCCTAATACAGAGCCTTGTGGAACTCCAGAAGATTGAGTGAAACTAGAAGATTTGTATCCTAAATAATGGATATACTGGGTACGTTGATGTAGGCTTGATTGGAAAAGCATCAACATATTATAACTCAGACCTATTTTCTTCCTCACTGAGGTTATGTATAGTGTACTGTTAGAATTATTTATGACAGATGCATATTCTGTATTATATGCTGTAGAATTGAGGAAGTTGTTGGCAAAGAATTCTGCAAATCCGTCTACCATTTGCTGAGGAGTATCCAGTCTGGAATCATTATAAGTCATTGCTGGTGGTATTGATGTTAGTATGCCCTTTTTTTTCGGATATATATATGACCAAAATTTTTTTGGATTCGATTTAATATTAACTTCAGTTTCAGTAACATACCATTGAAAAGCCAGTTAAGTCTTATTTTTTACATCACATCTGATGGATTTGTAGTAATTATAATTTTGATAGGTGCGGCAGTTGCGATATTGTTTCCATGCTTTATTATTTTGTCTAAGTGTTCGGATAAGGTCCATATGAAACCAAGGTGGGTAATGTTTATTGACTGTTTTTTTTTTTGGCATGTTGGTTAAATATTTCATCAAGTTTTTCATACAAAGTAGAGACTGCTGTATTTACACATTCAGAATTTTGTAGGAATAACCAATGGGTTGACATTAGCTCCTGATAAAGATCATGGAAGTTGGCCTTCTTGAAATGAAAGCCTAAATTATTTTTTTGGTTTTAAACTGCTGCTTATTGGCGCCAAGAAATATTTCAATAGAGGGGAGGAGGATGATGTTCATCTACCTGGGACGTGGAATCTGAGGACTTTGACATACTGCAGAGTATGTCACATATTACTAAATCTAATAGTCTGCCATTTAGGTTTTGTACCATATTATATTGTTTTAAATTAAAGAAGTTACGAAAATTATTTAGTAATAAGACGCTTGGGGTAATATCTTGTTGAGAGAATTGTGTAACGTTAAAGGAAATCTATTACCGTTTACAAAACAAAAATATGTTTTTTAGTTTTCGAGATATCGGCCGAGGGAATGTTAACTGAAACACCCTGTATACCGAGTATTTTACATTTCTCGACTTAAAAAAATGGTGCACGTATCCTATTATGTAGGAAGTGAAGTAAATCAGCGAAGAGTATAACGGTTAGGTGTTAAATTGTTATACCATCCTATTGCCAATGTCACTCATCGCTATTTGTACTCCTCGTGAATTCTGGATTCATTCGATAAATTTTGCACTATGTTCTGCATGGAATTGTACAGGATGAATAAATTATTATTATTACATTCAGCTACTGAGAAAGAGATTTTGTCTATGAAGCAATATTTTCCGATAATAAAAAAAGGCATATTACCCCTACACACAACTAAAAATTATCTCTCTGCACCCTTTGGAGTTGGGGACTCAACGGTTCCTTAATACAGGTGAAACCTACAAACCCCCAAATTTTCAATTATTCCTTGATTTTTTTTGTTCTAACAAACTTTTTTGATATTTTACCTGAATCAGTAGGCTGGGCAGAGAGATCCTGAGAAGATGATATTCTTGAATTCGATGCTAATTCACATTTTACACTGGAAGTATTTTCTTTAAAATGTTCACTAATTTCTTGATTAGACTGTACTCTTAGCATTTCCCTGCATATTCTTACATAAAATTTTTTTGTTGTAGTAGACATAAGCAGAGGTATTAACCACCTATCATCAGGATAATTTGCTGGAATGAGCGATGCTAGTCGTTGCCGCAATATGGGGCTCCAATCGGTAGGTTCAGAAGTGGCTAGTAACTGCTCCACCAGCCAATCTGTGGCACTGCGACTGATCAATGAGAGGGAGTCTAGGGGCGTAGCTGATGGTAAATCTATATGTCTGAGCTTCAACACAGAGCTGATAAGTTCATCCCAGGATTTATCCTTAAAAAAATCTTCATTCATATCACCTAGGCAGAGGCTATTTAGATTGAACGAAGACCAAAATCTGTTGCCAGAGACAGTGCAAAAACGATGTCTTTGATTCTTACTGTAAAAGGCGCCCTCTGGAAAGAAGACTGCTAAACGCTGACTTAAAACTGGACTCCGAGTTTCATGGTACGCGTTACGCAATTGTTCTGCCAACCCTATTGTGGCGGCGCAGAAACCATTGTGGGGGCCTAACTTACATTGATGAAATGGTGCAATTCTTACTTTATTCAAGGCCGTTGAAGAACATTCTTTTATTGGTCTCTCATCAGCATTACCTGCAACAAGATTTGCACGATCAATTGGTGACTAATTATAGCATGGGAAAAATAGATTTTAAGCGAGAGAAAATTAGGAAATCAATAAAAATTGGGGACTCATAGATTTTACGCTTAAAAATAGAATATTGGAATAATCAAGCATTATTACTTATTTATTTATGGGTTTAAGCCCATTTCCAAAATACAATTTAAAACATTGCTTCTAAAAATATAAAAATTTAAAAAATGTTCAACACGTTTGTTGAGAGTGGCTGCGTAAGGTCCTCATGAGATAGCTCATTATAGTAGTAGAGCTACCAGATGGTATGAGTAACCTGCTTAGCACAAGGCTAAAAATTTGGAAATCAATGTTTTAGTACCAGTTAATTAGAACAGAATAGAAAAATATTTATTGTGTTATATATAAGTGTACACGTAGATACAATATTCTACACAAAAGGTGACGTTCGTATCAACGTTCTTCCACGCCACCAAACAAAGAAACAAAAAGAAAAACTTACTTCTAACCATCACATATAACTCAAGTAGCCCTAAAATTACATTATCTAAACAAAGATATTTTGTACCTGCAATAAGTATTCTTTATAATTTTTTTTAAATGTACCAATAGATACACCCTCAATCATTTTATAATATACATCATTATTTAATAACTCAACAGATAAATACGCAAAGCAACACTGAAATCTTGCTGATTTATGTTTGTATATATTAAATTTGTTTAATTCCCTAAGATTGATATTATGCATCTCTTGTCTTGGTTTCAGGTACTCTTTTAGATATTCTGGTCATTGAGAAAGTAATGACCTGCCAGGCGTCGCGTGGTGGCGTCATCATCCCCTAAATTTTTGAAAATGAAAAAAAAAATAGTAAAATAAATGTGCTTCTACAAAGCTCCAATTTTAAAGTTTCAATTCACATATGTATAAATGTAAAAACATAATAGCAGGCGATTTGAAAGGTTGCAAGTGTGTGACAGGTGACGGTAAAGTTGTCATGGGGATGGCAATTTTTAACATGCTTCTACAATGCTGCAAGTTTGAGGGAATATTCTGCAAACTATTTTAAGAATGTGTATTAAGAGGCAGGCGATTTTGGTGGTTGCAAGTGCCCGGCAGGCGAGTGTAAAAGTAAAAAAAAAATAGTAAAATAAATGTGCTTCTACTAAGCTACAATTTTAATTTGTTACATATGTATAAATGATTTGAAGGGTTGTAAGTGCGTAACAGACGATGGTAAAGTTATGATGGGGATGGCAATATTTAACATAATTTCGAGAGAATATTCTGTAAACTATTCTAGGTATGTTAAGAGCTAGGCAATTTTGGTGGTTGCAAGTGATCGCCAGGTGAGTGTATAATGGCTGCGATGCTTGGTGGGAGTGGTGCAAGCGCAACAGGCTTATACGGATCACTGTGGAAGTCCATGCTGACTAGATACCTCATTTCAACGAATCATTATTTCGGTAGGACTAATTTCAACCAATTATATTCAATGGTATTGGCTAAGTTCTTCATTTATTAGGACATTTCTTTCTAAACATGTTATTCGCATGTTCAAATATATATATTTTTCTATTTATTTTTATCAACAAAAATTGATATCATTTTCAGAAAACGAAGCAGTGGTCGATAACAATTTTGATTTAGAAGATGATTCAGATGAATAATGCCTAGTGAATAATACATAATGATCAAAATTTACCAAGATGGCCGAAACTGAAAGTGAATGTTCAGAAAGAGCCAAGAAAATTTGCAAATATTGCAAAAAAATGTTACCAATAGTCTAATTTGTAAAAAATGTGGTGCACCCTGCCATAACAGTTGTGCAACAAGAATAAAAATGTGTTGAGAGCAGCTAATAATGCAAGAAATCTCTACAGAAGAAAGTTCAAATCCATATACCACAGAAGAACTGTACTTAAGATAGGAAAACTTATTGTTAAAACAAAGAATTAAAAGTGAATTATTTATTATTTGTTTGCTTATAGTAATGAAACATATATTCTTTATAGGATTTTGCAAACAGTGGAAAGAAGAGCTATCTATGAGAACTAAAGGAAAAACTATATATATAAATATTACTGAAATCTTTGCATTCTTTCGATAACCTGACTCCTGGTTATGTTAAGAATTTTCACTTGGTAGCATAACCAGAAGTCAGGTTATCGAAAGAATACAAAGATTTCATTAATATTTATATATATAGTTTTTCCTTTAGTTCTCATAGATAGCTCTTCTTTCCACTGTTTGCAAAATCCAATAAAGAATATATGTTTCAAAGAATTAAAGATAAGGACACAATTATCATGGACAACGAGTCGATTATATCACTATTAAACTATAAAATATCATGTTTGGAGAACAGTATAAAATCAATAACAGAAGAAAAAATACAATACAGGAATAAAAACACACAGCAAATACAAACAAAAAACATGACTGATAAGACAAACAACATAGAACCAGTGACCACCAAACAAATATTAAATAATAAAACTTTGTGCTTTGTGCTAGGGCTAGGGCACATACAAACTTATATAGAAATGCTGCAAAATAAGCAAGCAAAAATTATGAAGGAGGTAATAGAATTAAATGATGTAATCATGACAATCACTCCAAACCATCCGGAAATGGTCTTAAAAAGGAAAAACTTTTCAACCTGTTGTCTTTAAAAGAAGAAGAAACAGAGAGCCAATCGTACTTGGGGAAGCAGAAATTTGGAATAAAGAAGTAGCTTTGTAGGAAGGGAACTGCCACAGAAAAAAATATGGTTGTTTGTGTCAAGAGTAAAGGATCACGTCACAGAAGAAATGGTTCAAAAATACATACAAATGAAAACAAAAGAATAAAACACAAATATTTATGTTAAAAAAATACACATTCGACAAAACTAGATAATAGATGTTTTAAAGTAGGCCTTAGCTATGACCTACTAGAAACAGCCTACACAAATACTTTCTGGCCAAGAGGAGTGGTAGTGTACAGATTTGACTTAAAAAAAGATGGAAGATATTTAAATAGTTTAAGACACAAAAATCAACAAATGGAAAAATTTCACTTAGAGTCTCAGGATCAGAATTTCACATGATTAAAAATAAAAATTAAAACAAAATTCTACTTCATAAAATTACCTACACCAAAAAGAAATATTATTACATATTACATTAAAACATTCAAAGTTTAAGAAATAAAGTATTAGAAGTTGAGACATTTTTGGAATTAAATGAGGTCCCATATGATGCCCTTATCTTTACAGAACATTGGCTTAAATCTGAAGAATTTAAATAGATTCATATTGAAGGTTATACTAATGCAACATGCTATTCAAGATCCCAGCTCAGTCATGGTGGATGTTGCATTTTCATCAAAAGAGAATACAAGTTTGTAGAACTGATGGATATTCTAAAACAAAAAATTCAGGAATTAGATTGTGAATGCTCAGCGACTCTGGTGAAAGAACTGGGTATAATCATAATCTCAGTGTACAGATCTCCATCAGGTGATATTGAAAATTTTTTATAAACATAATGGAAAGAATATCAGATTTTTTATAAGTAAACAAAAATATAAAGTTTTCATTTGCGGAGATTTTAACATTAATCTTTTAGATTTAAGTCCAAATGCAAATAAATTTACTGATTTAGTTAGTTAGTTAGTTAGTTAGTTATTTATTTGTGTGTGACAATATAATATTGTTTACACTCGTCAAATACAAAGATAATACATAAGTCACTTAACTAGGTATAAAAATATAAAATATAAAAACAATGACCTAAGAACATTAATAAACAAGTACCACAATTACAAACTGCATTACAATGACAATCAGAACAGAAAAAGATCAACAATAGACAATTACATTCAAGAACAATTAAAATACATGCAAAATTCATCAATCTCATAGAAGACATTTTCCCTCAGAAAACTTTTCACCTCCTTGGCAAATGCAGTATCACTAAGTATCCTCCAGCTATTTGGCAGTAGGTTGTACAATTTTATGGCCAAATATCTGAATGAATTTATGTTTCTAGTCAGACGGAAAAAAGGAACTTCAACAGATTAATTTCTTGTTTTGTAGCAATTTTGAGTTCGGTAATGAGGCAGATGGTTTCTAGCAAAAAGAATACACTCCAATATATACTGATTAGTGCAAGTGAGGATACGTAACCTTTTAAACAAAGGTCTACAGCTTTCACTATATTTTGAATTCGTTATAACTCTGATAGCTCTCTTCTGTAATTTTAAAATTTTGACAGCATGTGCAGAGCTGCCCCACAGTAAAATGCCATAGTACATTATGCTATGAAAGAGTCCATGATATGCAATCAAGATAATGCTTTCATCGATTAGATTTTTAAGTTTTTTCAGCAAATATATTCTACTTGACAATTTTTTGGACATACAATTTATGTGGCTTTCTGATGTCAGTTTGCTATCTAAAGTGATACCTAGGCAGTTAATTGGATTATTGTTGTTAATATAAATTCGTGTGTTTAGATAAAATATTAAATTTTGGGTTTTTTGAGTGTTTAGACTTAGTTTTACATTGGAGAAGTATTGCTTGGCTTGTTGTGCATCTACTGACATATTAGTAAGAGTATCCATGTTATTATGGGCTGAAAGTAGAGTACTATCATCTGCATATGCAATAATTTTACTAGAGATGTGATCTGATATGTCGTTGATATAAATAATAAATAACGTTGGCCCTAATATCGACCCTTGAGGAACACCAAACTTGAGAGACTTTAAGGATGAGATTTCACCATTACTGCAAACACATTGACGTCTGTCTAACATATAGCTTTTAATGAAAGAATATAAGATTTAATAAAACTTTGACTATAATTTTACAATTACTGACCTCACCAGGAAAAATTCTCTTATTAATAATATAATAATAAATAACAAAGTAAATTTATTGCACGCAACAAATGTTTCGAATTCTCTGTCAGACCACCTAGCCCAAATTATCACAGTAGACTATGATTCTGAGAAAAACACTCATACGGAGTTTAAGTACATGATCCTTTTCCGAGGAAAGCATAGGAAATTGTATAAATGAAGTAAAAAATTATGAATGGTATGAAATCTACAAGTGTCATGATGTCAGTAGAGCATATAATAATTTACTAAACATTCTACAATATTTACAAGACAAATATTTTACAGTAAGAATACTAATACTAAATGCAAAAAAGCCTTGGGTAACCATAGGAATAAGGACTTCATGCGAACACAAAAAATTCTTATGTGGTCAATATAAAGAAGGATTTGTGACAAAAGAATATTATTACAAAAACGCAAACACTTTAAAAAGAGTTATAAGAAAAGCTAAAATTATGCAAAATGACATTATAAAAAATTTTCAAATAAAAACAACAGCAGCTGGAAAATTATAAATAATATGACAAACAAAAACAAGAGAATGGATAATTTCAATATTAATGAAAATAAAAAATGAACAAGAAACCAACATACAAGCTATGAATAGAATCAATGACTATTATATAAGCATTTGTAAAACAGATAAAACTAATATACATGTTGATATTGGGGCATTAATGGATTCTATATTTTTATCGGAAACGTGTGAGTCTGAAATCATAGAAATAATAGATCTCTGTTTCAAAGGCTTTTTGAGATTTAGATTTAGAAACTAACGAATTCTGCGTGGGGTTATTTATCTAATCCCAACAATGTAGGTAAATCGTTAAATTTATGTTCTAGTTCAGTCAATGTTTTCAAAATGTGCTAATGCGGAATAAACTCCGCCCTTTGCGCATCTCGCGGCTCATAAGGTTTTAAAAGTACTCTAATCATGTTTCTAGCTTATACAAATGTGTCAGGTAATTGCATGCTAGCCCTTATATTAAAAATACCTCTCCTTTTTGTATACATCCTGGTCAATTTCCATCGTACATAGATCAGTAAAAACCACATCGAATCGGCTATCATCGGCATCAGATATCATCGGCAAAAAGAGAATTTTGTTTTAAAAACAATTTAATTCAGGTTTAAAAAACGCATTATCCACCCTTTTAAACCCTTTAGGGCAAGGGGTAAACCACCATTGACAGTCTCTCTACAGTCATGAATAAATTCAGCACGATAGTAGTTCATATTTTTCACTTTACAGCCTATTTTTATTTTTTCAAATTAAGCTTTGAAATTTTAGGTCTAGGCAAATATTGGTAAAAAGAAGATTTTTATATAAAACAATATTTTCAAAGATATTTTTCAACTCATTACACCATCAAGAAACACCCTTCATGCACTTTGTCATGCATTCATCAGTTTCTGAATACTAGGGATAAAACCTTACAAATCCTCAAATCAATTACACCTTATTTTTTTTTTCAAGGTATTTTAAAAAAATTTTACCTGAACTAATAGTTTGGGCAGGGAGATCCTGGGAAGCTGATAGTGATGAATTTGATGCTAATCCATGTTTTATACTGCAAATATTTTCTTCAAAATGTAATCTAATTTCTTCACTAGACTGTACTTCAAGCATCTCCCTGCATATTCTGACATACAAGTATTTTCCTGTAGGGGATGCAAGCCGAGGAATTAACCACTCATCATCTGGATAACTAGCTGGAATGAGCGTTGCTAGTCGTTGTCGTAATATCGGGCTCCAATGGGTAGGTTTAGGAGTGGCTAGTAGTTGCTCTAGCAGCCAATCTGTGGCACTGCGATTCATCAATGGGAGGAGATCCAGGGGCGTGGCTGGTGCTAAAGGTATATCTTCCATGGTATTTATGACCTCTTCATGATTTGCTTGGGCATGTACATCTACGGGCCTTAAAGCAGACCTGGTAAGTTCATCCCAGGATTCATCCTTAAAAAAATCTTCATTCATACCTCGTAGACTGAGGATTTTCGGATGAGTTCTAATCGAAAATCTCTCACCAGAGACGGTATAAAATGTACATCTGTCCTTTCGGCAGGTGTAACCATGGCTGCCTTCTGAAAAGAAGATTGCCAACCGTTGACTTAAAGTGGGACTTATGGTTACAGAGTCACGGTTGCGTAATTGTTCTGCCACCCCAATTGTGGCGGCGCAGAAACCTTTGTGGATGCCTAACTTACACTGATGAAATGGTGCAACTTTTACTTCATTTAAGGATGTTGAGGTACTTTCTTTTATTGGGGTCTCAGCATTCCCTGCAACAAGATTTGCACGATCAATTGGTGAATAATTAATAGCACAGGATAAATAGATTTTAAAAGAAAGAAAATTAGGGAATCTATGAAAAGTTGGGGACTAGTAGGATTCACCCTTAAAATAGAATATTGCAAGCTACTTCTTTGTAATAATCAAAATTATCATTATTTATTTATTTACAGGTCTAAGCCCATTTCCAAAATACAATTTAAAACATTACTTATAAAAATACAAAAATTAAAATAAAATGTTCAACATGTTTCTTCATTTTCTTTCGTAAGCGGAACAAATATATCTATTGCTGTGTACATCATTTCATAAAATATTACATGCATTTCATTAAGAAATTTACTGCAAAATAACTCGTCAGGAAAACTGGCTTAAAAGCGGCTTTACATTTATGCAATGCAATGAAATGGATGGCATGCAAAACTTTGCTTGATCATTTTTGCATCTTGAAAGCACTTTATACGACTGCAATATTTTGTGAAATCTTTGGGACTACCAACCAGACGAGAAGAAAAACTTATGATTATGTTTATTGTTTATTTATTTACCTTACAATCACTGAATCACTATGAACAGAAAGAGAGAAAATCAAGTGAAAACAATTGTAATTACAGTGCTACACTCGCAACTTCGGCACTTTTATTAGAAAATAAGAGGAAGAAAGGAATCTGGCGGGTTAGGCCACTTCTAATATCTACAAATAATAACCCTCTAAAACATAGTGTCACCTATATCCGCCCCTAGGAAACACCCTGTAAAACTCCGTAGGTTCTAAATAATTTTAACAAGGGGTAACTTCTCAGAACTACACAATACTTTTAATTAACTAAAATAACCTTTACACTTTGTTTACTACTTGATATTTAACCTCACTTGTCACTTTTCAACTTCTTCTCTTCCGAACTTCGAATTTCCCACCATTGATTTCGCCTCATATACTCTAAAGATGCTTCCAGAGTCATCTAGAACCAAATTCGGGAATCTTCTCCCACTACACTCCAGAAATCTCGATCTCTTCCAGAAAGCATACTACTGTCTCAAAGATGGCATACATGATTGGTTGCCTAACCACTTTTACTTAATTTCAGCTAGTACTAATGGGCGTAACAGTCTCCACTTTCCCTAGGAAGTGGAGACTGTTACGTCCATGAGTACTAGCTGATATTAAGAAAAAATGGTTAGGTAACCTGATCATCCCTGTTAGGCAATTCAGAATCATCAGTGTATTTCGCCAGTCTATCCAAATGCACGATCTTCATCTTGGACTCCTTGCTTTGCTGAATCCGATAGACGACATCATTAATTCGAGTAATAACAGTATACGGTCCGTACCAAGGTGGTTGTAGTTTCGTGAACCTTCCTTTCTTCCGCTGTGGGTTGTACAGTCAAACCAGATCTCCCACCTTAAACCCTTCTGAACTACCCCTACGGTCATAACGAGCCTTCATTCGGTCACTGGCTGGTGATGGCTCCGCTATATCGTTAGCCAATCTTGCATTACAACACCAAGCCTCCACATCCTTACTTTTTAACCAATAAAATCTCGTATTTTCTTCAGGGTCTTGATAACACTGAAGTGTATATAGGCCACCAACAGGTAACATTAATACTTTTTTTAACTCAATAAACTACATGCTAAATTATTTCTCAAATAATTACAGTACTTATAGGTTGATATTATGTGGCGATTTTAATATTAATCTACTAATTTCCAATAATTATACAAAAACATTTCACGACATACTCTTATCATTTAATCTAGATCAGACTATTTTTCTACCAACTAGGGTTGCAAAAAATTCAGGTACCCTCTTAGACAACATATTTGTAAACTTTAACTCACCTTTTGCCAGTGACATTTTACAAACAGCTATTTCTGACCACTATGCTCAAACTATATACGTTAAAACATCTCTAAATAAAAGTTGTAATCATAAAATATTTAGAAGAGTATTTTCAGATACAAAAATGCTAAGCTTTAAACATGAACTAATAACCGAAAATTGGGTTGAAGTTTTTAACTCAAATGATTCAAACAAAGCTTACAATACATTCGTTAATAAACTGGTTAATTTAATGTCAATAATATTTAATAAAAAAGTTGTCAAGAATAAAAGACCAAACAGTTGGATTACAAAAGGGATTAAAATATCTAGTAAAAGAAAACGATACCTATTCAAACTAAAAAATCAAGGCTTAGTTACTTGCAACTATTACAACCTATACTGCAGCATTCTCAAGAGAACAGTTAAAGAGGCAAAGAAGCTCTCTAACATGAATTATATACAAAATGCACAGAATAAAAGTAAAGCGGTGTGGACACTGGTAAAAAATTATACAGGTAAACATACAACTGATAGAAATTCAATTCTCACTAATTTAGAAGACGAACATAAAGACCAAAAAGAAATTCTCAACGATGTAAATACTTTTTTCTGCAATCAGTGCCCAGATCTAAATGCTAGAAATGAAAATTATGCACTACACAATATTCAAAGAAATGTCAACTCATTGATTTTATTCCACACCGATTATAACGAAGTATACAATGCAATTATGTCACTAAAAAATACCAATTCAGTTGGTGAGGATGAAATACCTGTAAAACTCCTTAAAGTAGTAGCCTCCGAAATAACTCCACCTCTAGTGCACATTATAAATCTAACCCTTGATACCGGATATTTTCCAGACAGATTAAAAGTAGCAGAAATAATTGCTTTGTATAAAAAAGGAGATAAAAATTTGATTTCAAATTACAGACCAATTACATTACTATCAAATATCAGTAAAATATTTGAAAAGATTATTTACAGCAGGTTAATATGTTTCTTTGATCGCTTCAACATCATATCCACGTCGCAAAATGGATTTAGGAAAAATAGGTCAACAACTACTGCCATATATCAAGCACTGTGCAAGATCATTAACTCACAAAATGAACGCCAACCTACATTTCTTATGTGCCTGGATCTGTCAAAAGCATTTGATAGTGTAGATCATTCAATACTACTAAATAAACTTGAATATTATGGGGTAAGGGGGGTGTCACTGCGGCTGATGGGATCATATCTTCAAAATAGAGTGCAGAGAGTGGTTGAACGAGATAAGAAGGGAGAAATATTAAAATCAGAGATTATCACTGCTAAAAGGGGCGTTCCTCAAGGTTCTGTGCTGGGCCCGCTCCTTTATCTTATCTACACCAATAATCTCGCATGCACTGTTGATGAAGATGTAATTCAGTTTGCTGATGATACTTCTCTAATCTTTAGTGATCCATCAACTGTAAATCTTAATACAAATATTTTTTCTACACTCGAAACCTTAGAAAATTGGTTTGCTGCAAATAATCTTTTACTCAACACAAATAAAACTCAATTAATAAAATTTGATTATAGTCAAAAAAATAATGAGTTGACAGTCACTAATAGAACTAAACAGATTACAACTGTAAACAGTGTGAAATTCTTGGGGATTCAAATTGATTCCCGTCTTGATTGGCGATGCCATGTTGGGATGCTTGCAAGCTGCCTAGCACGTTACTGCTATGCCTTGAAAGTGATTTCAAGCATGGTTAATGCCAGATCAGCCCTAATTGCTTACCATTCATACATACAATCCAGAATAAGATATGGAATTATATTTTGGGCTAATTCTCCAGAGATGTTCCGTATCTTTATATTACAAAAAAGATGTATAAGAAACATCTATCAATTACAGAATCACGAATCATGTAAAAATTATTTTATCAATAATAAAATACTTACTCTGCCGTGCATTTATATCTATGAATCGGTAAATTTCATCTGCAACAACAGGGATCTCCTTGAGAACTGCAATAGGCAGCACAGCCACAATACTAGATATAGATCTGATCTGATTACTGATAGAGTAAATTTTACGTATATTCAAAAAAATGTGAAATACTCCATAATAAAAATTTATAATACATTACCAATCTCAATCCGGTGTAGCATTTGAAAAATCTACATTAATAATTTCAGTTTCAATACAGTAAATTAACCCATTAGTTCATTTGTTTGATAGGCAACCACTCATACTTCAAGGGGCATAGTGGGTTGCATATCTGAAATTCTTAACAGGGAAAGAAAGCGTGCTTTCTTTTGTGTATAATATTTTAAGTTAGAGGTGTTACTCACGTATTCTGTTGTTGGGATATTACACAATGGTGTAATACAGTCTTTAAATTACAAGCCCTTTTGTTGGCGCATTTTGATTGGCTAGAGAAAGTGTTCTCTAGATGTTCAAGTTGGCAACGCGGAGAACTGGCAAGCAGATTTCCGTCGAGGATTGGTCGAGGAGACAGCGACGAGTCGACAGCGACGAGGTAGCTAAATGGCGGCGGTCCCGGTTTTGTAGTGAAGAATTTGGGTTTTACATCGCTGACACTGAAAAGGGATTTGATTTGATGTACCCAGTGTTTCTCTACCGTCCTGCCAGAAGCATTTTGTAAGTTCCAGGAAGGAATTCTGTTGCTTGTCGTAATCCGATCGCCACGTGTTTCGTGAAGGTTATACAATACTCTCTATAAGAGGTAGGCTTTTTATTTTACTTAGTTTGGTGTTTTATTTAGTTCTTATTTATTGTAATTATTACAGAGTGTTTGGTATAAGCCCATGCTTGGTATAAGCATATCTTTGGTACAAGTGTATGTTTGGAGGGACTGGCCCTTTGAGAATAAGTTATGTTTGGAGAGGCTTACATTTGGGATGAGCACAGGTTTGGTGCTGTAATTTTGGTTGTGTAAGGGGACCCAGTAGTTGGAGGAGTAATAGGAGGAAGTCTATTACTCAGATATTTGGTTTTGGGTTACGCTGACACTTTGAGAAGTTTAGGACTGGCAGAGTCGTTCGCAGCAGTCTCCCGGAGATTCAGGTAGCAACTTGATGCAACACGGAACTGCAGTTGCAGCCAACGTCGAGAGAAATGGTGACAAGTCACACTGCAGTCGTCACAGGAAATGCCAAGGCCTAAACCAGGTTTTTTTGTTCATTTTAGTTAAATATTTTGAAGAAAATATTATAGTTTAATTCACTGAATTTTGTTCGTACATTGAAGTAAGTTATAACACAATCTTGCAACTATAAATCAAGCTCTAAGTCATGTGTATAGAATGATAATATATTTAAGAGTTTTACTGTAAAACACCCATGGTACCGTGAGATGTTAATTCACCTGCTATTGTGTCACACATATGATATTTAATTCGTGGTAAATCTTTAATCCGTGGTTGTAAGTTATAACTCATAGTTGTTGTAGATTGGTAAACTCGTAGTTGCAAGAAAGTCTCAGTCAAAAATTTGAGCTTGAATTCAAATCAAGTTTTTTTATCAACGGATCAGAATATTTTTAATACGCATGAAACACAATTAGGTGAAGTTTTTTTATTTATTCTTTTCATTGTTGTATATCTCACGTGTGTTGTAATAAATGTCTAATGTCTACATGTTCTTATTATTTGCACAGACACTCCTGATATTTGCTTGAATTTTGAGATTTGAGAGTAAAGTAGAGTTTAGATATCACAGATATATTTTGAGTATTCCATCGCATGGTTGCTAATAACTTAATTTTGTTCCGAGCTGGCAAAATTATTTAAATCTTATTACGTAACATACAGCCGGTGGCGCCCTCTTGAGTGTCCACACACAATCCTAACCCACGGCCTATGCTCTCCAACAAAAATCGGCTGCCGTACGCACCGGAATAACATGTTTTAATATTTAGGTATCAAAAGATGTTACACCGGAATCATCCGGTAAAAAAGATAAAAACAATATTACATAATATCCTAGTACAGAAGGCCTACTACAGCATTGGAGAATTTTATAATGACCCTAATTTCTGCCCTAATTAAATCTGTTTTTATAATCAATGTTATATTATATTACCTGTTTGTTATACTACTGTAATTAACTTTTTAATGTGTTTGTTTGTTCTATTTATTTAATGTCCATTTAAAGTTTGTTTTAGACATGTAACTACATTTTATTTATTAACTTTGTAATTTTTTTGACATGTTCTACACCATAAAGGTATTTTTGAGAACTAATAAAGATAATCTATCTATCTATCTGTCTATTGTGCCCTTCCTGAAGCACCTTTGCTACTCGACACCTGAGTATTACTAGACGCATAACCACCAATTTTACCCCCTATTGTTGATCGATTGATCTGAAATTTGGTACACACCTTTAGTTCTGATGACAATACAATTAAGTATATTCATTATCATTGTAAATCCAAGATGGCCGCCGCCACAAAATGGCGGATTATATATATTTTTTTCAACCCTCTCAATATGGGTATCAAATGAAAGGACTTAACTAGTAGAAAACAGTACACCTAAAAAAAAATTCAAAATCCAAGATGGCCGCCACCACAAAATGGCGGATTACTTTTTTTCTCAATTCCCTCAATATGGGTATCAAATGAAAGGGTTTGATAATTAGAACACAGTACACTTTAGAAGTAGCTAAAATAAAAAACTAGAAAACTAAAAACTTGAAAATAAAATAAATAAAAACATTTGTTTTAAGTTAAACGGTTTTATTGTAAAGAAACATAATAATGATGCAGATAATATACTAAAAGCTAAAAAATAATTAGGTAGGTGCCAGTCATCAGACCGCTCTCCTCATCAATCTGGAGCATTGATCAGACTAAAATAAAATCGTGTGGCGTAGCGTAACCTGAGTAAATATGTAGATGATCGTTCTGCGATGTCGCACGATGATAGTAACGGATTTACTTTTACACACAATTTGCATAAGTTGTCTATTGAGAAGATGCATACCTATAATGATGTGAGCGGTTGACTGTAGATAATAGAATTCGACTCGTTCCATGATTTTTAAAATCGTTTAACTTTAAAAAAAATGTCTACTTATTTTATTTTTAATGTCTAAAAGTAATATTACTTTCATAAAACTGCTAAGAGTATCCTATAAAATGTGCAAAAATTATATAATAAGTGCAGTAAATCAGCGAAGAGTATAATGGTTAGCTTGTTATACCATCCTATTGCCAATGCCGTGCTATTGTACTCTTCGTGAATTTTGGATAAATTTTGCACTACTTTGTGCATGGGACTTTATAGGATGAATAAATTATTATTAGACTCAACTACTGAAAAGAGATTCTTTTTTATGAAGCAATATTTTCCGATACTAAAAAAGGCACTTTACCCCTTACACAATCAAAAATTATTAAAAAAATATCCTTCAGCATTCTTTGGAGTCAGGGACTCGATGGTTCCTTAATTACTACCGATGAACTTATATTAATCATTAAATCTGTATCTTCCAAGAATTCTGCAGGGGATGATCAAATACCTTGTTCACTGTTATTAAGTGTTGTAGATTATAATAAATTTGTCTTTCCAGGAAGTATTAGTTCCCTGTGTCTTGAAAAGCCCTCTAATTATCCCCTTTCACAAGAAAATTGATAAATTACTGTTTTCTAATTATAGGGGTATTGCCCTGCTGTCAGTCTTTTCTAAATTACACGAGAAAGCATACCACAATAGGCTATAAAATTTTTTAACATATCAAAAGATCCTATCCCTATATAATTTCATATTAAATGGTTTTGAAGATAAAAATAAAAGTGCATGTGTTTTCTTCGATCCCCTGATAGCACCAAACGTCCCCAGGACGTTCACTTAGGTCCTCGTTTGGTCTGAACGTCCCGGGTTTACATGGTACGTCCCAAGGACGTCCGTTTGCTATCGTCCCTAAAACGTTCTGAATAAAATGTTTTGAGGACATCCTGCTAGAGTCTAGTCATGAGAAACCTAACCACATTTGTGAAATGTGAAATAACCTCTAGGAGTGATGTTTTTTTTTGAGCAGATGAGGATATGATTAAAAAAGGAAATTAAAAACTGTAAAAATGAAATTACAATCCTTAAAAAGTTTTACTAACAAAATTTCTTTTGATAACAAAATATTTTCATATTTCATGGTCCATTTAAATTTTGTCAATTTGATTTTTCTGATTTCAGATATCTTATATTCGTTTCAACTATTTTTTTCATGAGTTTCGGTTATATTACAGCCATTTTCACCGCAATATTTAAGCAGAGCTTATGTAATGTTACTCAGTTGCTGTCAAACTGGGAAATTCAATTTGGCAGGCATTGCATCATTTTTACAAAGAATTTATATAAATTCTTTGCATTTTTATTTCTTCCGCACACTGGCACTAGTCACTTTTAACGGCTACAAAAGAAAGTACCAAAAACAGGTAAGACTATTTAATTGATTTATTAATATATAAGTATTTAGATCGATATCTTATTCTAGATAAATTTGTAGGTTATAATAAATATACTATCACCCACCTTATTTGGATCTGTTAAAATTCTATGGGAGATCAACTGTGATTCTGTGAACCTGAGTATGTAGTTTTTAGTTGTTTATCATGGAGCGAACTTACTCACTTAAAAGAAGATTGTTGGTTAAACATTATAAATACAATACTTCCCTTCGGTATGCGAGGGAAGTAAAAATTGAAAAGAAGTACCTACTCATGCAGTGTGTTAAACGAAGTGTTATATATGGTTCGACATCTCTGATGAACAAGTGGAGATGATGAAACTTTTAATAGGTAAGGTTTGATACATCGAGTAATAAAAACATTTGCCAGAAAACATCAACAAACTTGTAAAGTATATTTAGGGATTTCAGTAAATTAATATAAGGAAAAAACTAATAAAGGTACTTTTTGAGGAAAATTTACAAATTTGTAACTTATATGCCCTACTTGTTATATTTTTCTGAAATTATGCTGTACGTACGTACAAAAACTTTTATACATCATCAATGTTCAACCTAATAAACCTGCTTCTAACCGTAAATCCTAATGCATCTTAACCCATAGCCATTTTCTTTACTTAAATTCTGTAATAATATTGCCAAAAAATATAAAGTTAAACTTACAATAATGTTATTAATCTGCGGTAGCATTAGTCAACATATATTTCTGCTTCTCTCGGTTTTTGGTATTATTTGTAGAATCAATCATTCATATAAAGAGGTGTTCTTAAAATTCTTAAATGAACAAGGGAACCTTTCAAATGCAAAAGTCAGTTAAACAAAAAAATGTTCACATTTAAACTGTAATTTTTTTTTAAATAGGACACCAAGAAAATTATAACAATTTATTTTAAATATAAGCTTGCCATCAAGTGGCATATATTAGTCTTAATGTTTTTTGCCAAGATTTCATCTGAAATGTTAATTTTTCTTTTATTTGCACAGGGGCTGCCGCAGTCGCTAACGCTTCAAAGTCTTGGAAGGACACCGAAATGGCTATTACATCGTGATTGAAGAGGGCAAAAGAAAGAACAGAGAGGGTGTCAAAAAAGAGAAAATATTAGAAAATAATATAAACTAAGATAATTATAAAAAGACGAAGTGTGCAAAACGTTAAGAAAAGGTGAGATATACATTTATCTTACGTTTTATTGCATACTTGCCTTATTTCTTATAATATTCAATATGACTTAATGTATATATAACTATATTATACTGTACTAGGTATTATAATATATAACTTTTAAATCCCATAAAAATTGTATTTTTGACACTTGACACTTGAATTTGTAGAGTAAGAAGTTAATTTAAAAAAAATGCAAATGCCATAACTTATTTTTCAATAGCACAATAGAAATAAAATGTTCGCATAAATTTGTCATTTGGTGTTGATAAATAAAAGTACTAAGTTTTAAAATCAATCTAATTGAATAATTTTTCTACATGGTAATTATATATTGTCATTTTTTTATCTTTTTGGCTTTTCTAACCACATTTATTCCCTTCGAAATAGAATCCAATCACTGTGAGTACGTTCTTGGGACGTTTTCGAGACGTCCATGTGCTATTAGGGTCTGACACGCGCATTTGACGTGATCCAACAAGACTTGCTACTGGACAAATTTGTAGGTACGGTGTTAGAGGACTTGCTCTAAATGGTTAAAAACTTATTTGGTAGATCGGCAACAAAAAGTAATTTTGAGCCAAAATGGGAAAAACTATGTTTCTAGACCCAAACAAGTGGCTACCGGGGTTCCCCAAGGGAGTGAGTTGGGCCCATTATTATTTATTGTATTTTTCAATGATGTTGTCCCAACCTTGCATGACACATTTATTTCCCTATTCCTAGATGACGCAGTTACCGCCGACAGTGAGAGTAACATCAATCTATTATCTACAAAAACAAATACCACAGTTTCCCTGATGGAGAATTATTGCTCGACTAACGAATTAGCTTTAAATTATTTACAAAACAACCTAATAGTATTCTCTATAAAGCAGCTTGACATCAACTTATTAGTAAGAGCTAATAATAAAACCATCATACAAAACGACGGTATAAAGTACCTTGGTGTACATATCGACTCTCATTTAACATGGAATGTTCACATAGACTCGTTACTATCCAAATTATCTACATATTGCTTTCTTATATGGCAGATGAGAAAATTTGTCAATATAGATATATTAAAAATGTATTATTATGCATATGTACAATCTAGCCTTAATTATTCTGCTGGTTTAACTTCAGTCGCATAAATAAAATACTTATAATGGAGAAAAAGATTTTACGTACTATGATCTTTAAAAATCTACGTCATTCCTGCAGAACTCTATTCAAAGAACTCGATATTTTAACAATACCATCCCTTTACATACTTAGAGGTGTGTTTTATGTAAAGTCTCATTATAACAACTATATTCCCAGAGATAACTTTACTGAGCATGATTTAAGGATGAGTCAAAATCTGACGATTCCCCAATACAAGCTGTCAATAGTAGTTAAATGGTCCCAATGTCATGTTCATCAAGCTATATAATAAACTCCCTAAAAACATAAAAAGTATAAATAGTATTCACCTCTTTAAGAGCCACTTTAATCAGTCACAGCCCAACTAGCACAATTAGTCGTGGGAACGTAGCAGTGACTATTGTAGGTACTGTAAAGTGTTTTGGTACTAGTCACAGGCACGTAATAGGAACGTTCCTAATACGTGTTTATGACCAAAATGGAGAATATTTTTTGGTGACGATAACGTCCCAGCCACGTTCCTGGAACTTGTCTGGCTACGTTCCAATGACGTTGCTCCGGAGCGGCGACGCGGCGGTGTACACGCCGCAACTTTCAGAAAACTTTACCACTCCCTACTCTTTCAAATCGATGTTGCCCCTTCTTTGTCTTGCAACCGATTTTATTATATTTATGTTTCATTCTTACATATAATTCTCGTTCTTGTTCATTTTCCTAACTCAGAAATTTAATAGAATATCAGAAGGTAATATTAGACAGCAAAACTTGTGCTATTTTCCAATGGTCTAAGGGTCACAATTAAAACGAATGCAATTTTACTGACAAACATAATGATAAAACGTCCGAATCTAATCACGCGCCTTTAAAATTTGCATTTTTTAATGAAAATATTGTTTTTAAAATATGTAATGTCATGCGAGAATGTGACACACTAGATGCAGAAACCTATTTTTTATTGTTCTTCGGAACTTAACTACTTTTTATGTATTCATTTGTTGTATTTGGTTAAGAAATGGTGATAAATTAAATTTATTAGTCAATTGTGAAATTATGGTTCATGTATTATAACAATGGCGTCGATAATTTTGGCCATCAACATGGCGTATTTCAGAAAATATGACTTTAGGGTCGTTTTCACCAAGAAATGCTACTTGAAAGTAATTGCTACTTGGCGATAGTGACGAAAACTGCGAATACGTAACTTTAAAGTTATATTTACCACAAATCTGCGAATGGAACTGTAGCATCACTTCAAAGTCGTAGCAAAGTTGTGACTTCCACATATTACCTCTTTAAAGTAGCCGCTGCTACTTCATGGTTACATTTTTCCCGATATTGATTCGAAACGTACGTTGAGGTCTAGACTGAACCCATTCCTAGCTTTTGCTGTTTATCATTTACCTAACTTCACATTGCTGTCGCAATTTACTTGTATGCAGCCATATATCAACGACTTAATAATCATAAACCTTGTTGGTATAATATACTATTAGATGATAGATAACATAGAAGAAAAGGTAGGTGTAATAAAACTGTGTTGAAATATTAAATTTTGTTGCCTTATTTTGAACATAAAATGTTGCATAGCATAATATAGCAGCATATAATTCTAGTCTAGGTTAGGCAAACATATTATATAGGTTAGGTTTGTTGCATTAACTTTGTCTATGGTCAACATTGGGAACTAGATGGTGAAATTTACTTCATGGTAAATTTCAGAGGTGATGTGTACTTTGTAGTAGCCGTACACAGTTCTGTAGGTAGCAGTAACGTCATTAACACCTATGAATATTACTTACAAGTTCTACTACTTTAAAGAAATAGTGAAGGTTCCCAGAACATCGCGGCAACTATTAAAGCTACTTGAAGGTGATTGCAACTTTGAAGTCAGATTTCAGTGATGCGAGTTAGTCGCTGCTACTATAGTTTATCACCTTCAAGTTCTGAAAACCCGAAAGTCATCCCACTGGTAACTACCACGTTTCCATGTACCACGAAAGCTACGTAGAAGTTGCATAACTATAAAGTAATCATTAGTGGTAGAAACTACGAGGCAGGGACTGTAGACTTGTCAAATGAAGTTATTTTTACACCAAAGTCGTAAATTTAGTCGCAATTACATAATGGTTACTCATACGAAGTTCCTATCTCAGTTACTGTCACTTTGGTGCTATAGTTGGGAGCTTTTAGTCCATAAATGAATATTTAAGTTGTACTAGTTTTCAGGAGCATACTTAGTAATATTAGCAATTCTCGTCCTTATTTATTGTTCTGTATTCTGTTTACTACACTATGGTTTCATCTAGAGTTGTGTTTTACTATATTTTACAATTTTATGACTATATTTCTATACCCTTAATAGGATCCTACGAAAATAAAGATATTATCATTATTATTATTAATACTAAGGGTGAAACCTACAAACGCCCAATTATTCAATTATTTCTGATTATTTTTTGTTCAAGGTATTTTATTAATATGTTACCTGTACTAATGGGTTGGGCAGGGATATCCTGGGAAGCTGATGATGAATTCAATGATAATTCATATTTTGTACTGGAAATATTTTCATCAAAAGATTTGCTAATTTCGTGATTAGTCTCTACTCTAAGCATCTCCCTGCATATTCTGACATACAAGTATTTTCTTATATCGGATGTAAGCTGGGGCATTATCCACTCATCATCAGGATAACTTGCTGGAATTAGCGTTGCTAGTCGTTGCCGTAATATCGGACTCCAATCGGTAGGTTTAGAAGTGGCTAATAGTTGCTCCACCAGCCAATTTGTGGCAATGCGACTGATCGATCGGAGGAGATCCAGGGGTGTGGCTGGTGCTAAAGGTATATCTTCCAATGTATTTATGACCTTTTCATGATTTGTTTGAGTATGTACATCTACGGGCCTTAAAACAGACCCGGTAAGTTCATCCCAGGACTTATCCTTAAAAAAATCTTCATTCATACCTCGTAGATTGAGGCTTTTCAGATGGAATCTAATAAAAACTCTCTCACCAGAGGCAGTATAAAATGTATATCTGGGCTTTCGCCTTGTGTAAATACGGCTGCCTGCTGGAAGGAAGATTGCCAATCGTTGACTTAAAGCGGGACTCATCATTACAGGGTCACGGTTGCGTAATTGTTCCGCCATCCCAATTGTGAGGGCACAGAAACCTTTGTGGGCACCTAGCTTACACTGATGAAATGGTGCAACTTGTACTTCATTTAAGGATGGTCTCTCGGCATTCCCTGCAACAAGATTTGTGTGCTCAATTGGAGAATGATTAATAGCAGGGTTGCGACGATTTAAATCAATTTGATTTAAATTGTGATTTACATCATGATTTAAATCGACTGATTTTTTAAATTTAAATCATGATTTAAATCAAGTTGTGTAAAGCCAATAATCTAGGTAAATCAAAGTTCAGAAAATTCAAATAAAAAGTACCTACAGTTTATTTGAAAGCTAGATACAAATTACAAAAAATTCAAATAAAAATAAGAACAGAACAGCTAGGTTATTTATTTATTTATTATTATTATACGGCAGAGCCATTTTCATTTTACAATTCAATAAATAGGAACATAATTAAAATAGTATGGAATAATGAATAAAATAAGACAAATAAAATTTTTCTAAATACAATAAAATCAATATTATGCTACACCATGTCTTAGACAAGCTTTAATTACTTATACAAGATTTAACTTGGTTTTTAAATGTATATAGCAGGGTTCAGACTTTGCAAAGCTGAAAAAATTCCCTGAATTTTCCAGGTTTTCCATAACCAAAAATATTAATATTCATATATTTTTTACTAATGTAATTTTTTATTTGACATAAAATAATTCCTTAAATTGAATTGAATCAGTGAAAATTCTTAAGAACTCTATGGTTTTCCACATCGAGACGCAGAATTCCCTGATTTTTTACACAATTTATAAAATTCCCTGATATTTCCAGGTCTTTTTTAAAGATTTTCAAATTCCCTGAATTTTCTAGGTTCTCCACGAGTCCGAACCCTGTATAGTGACGAGCCAAAGAGTTCTATATTTTTATGGAAAGAGTTTGCTGTACGGAGTGTAATCTGCATATGGGCTCATTTTGACCATAATTTGTAACATGAAAAGGTACTTTAAAGAGTTCTGAATTTCTAGTTCTGCGATCGTTTAAGTTACACATATAAAACAAAAGTTACGTTCTTAAATGTACATTATAAATTGGGTGCCTACTTAAAAGCAGAAACATAAAGTAAACAAATTAAACAGAACCAACTCTAAAAGAAAATAAAATATGATTTACTCCAAAACAAACATTTTAAAGTAGGTTAATTATTGTAAAGTTTGAACAAAAAACTAATTTAGTTGCTTTTTCGGTCCCTAAACGATTTCGAATCGTAGAATGAATGTTGAAAATATTCTCTCAACCGAGGCTGAACTAGCTGCAGCAGAAAATAATTGCTTGATAATCGGCAAAATGCTCAGATTTTGCCAGCAATTTAATAATCGGTAGTAAACCACTTTCCGGATATAATTTATGCTTTGTTTTCGTAGGGTCTAGAATGGAGGCCAGCAAATGGTATGAGGTGATACACTGGTCGTATCGGTATCTAAATATTTCCATTTGCATTAAAGTAATTTCAGTTTCGTCAAAATGCGACTCATTTATTTTAAATTGTACTACGAAGTCTGATAAGTTTTAGTAGTGATAAGGAAGCTTCAACAGTTCTTTTTAAATAAATGTTTTAAATTTTCTGTCTTACTATGCTGTCAATTTCATTCTTATGTTTCTCGCTAATTTTAAAAAGTGTGGGCCTTGATTTAACGAAACCCTCTAAGCAGTCGGCAAGTGAGTTCCATCTTACATCAGAAGGTAAAAATTAAGAAATTGATTGCAAAATTACTCATCCCAGGAAAACTGGCTTAAGTAATCATTCACTGCATTGTCAGCTGATTTAAAGTCACAATAGAAACCATACCTAGCGTACCATTATCATTAAAATTGGTGGTGCTTAAGAACAACACATTATGGAGGATGATAAATATCTGGAGGTACTAAAGTGTCATCACAGTTAAACCGTTGTCGATGCTTCACGAGAGAGCACTAAATCGAAGATAACATTTCTACCATTACGGATACTGTTGACATGAAAGACATTCAGATTCAGATTCAATTATGATCTGTTACACTTATTGTTTTAATAATAATAATAATAATAAATGAATTTTTAAAAGTGAATTATTATTTGTTTGCTTATAATTGTATTGAAACATATTCTTTATAGGATTTTGCAAACAGCAGAAAAAACGATCTATGAAAACTAAAGAGAAAAACTATCTGTAATAATGAAACATTTTTTTTATAGGATTTTGCAAACAGTGGAAAGAAAAGCTATCTATGAGAACTAAAAGAAAAACTATATATAAAAATATTAATGAAATCTTTGCATTCTTTCGATAACCTGACTTCTGGTTATGCTAACAAGTAAAAATTCTGATTTGCCATTCTCATTTTAACACTAGCATCCAACCTAGTCCCCTACGGCTAAGCAGGCTAAACTAGTATCTACATGATCCCCTACGATATGTAAATTCAGTTAAAAATGAGAACAAAGGCCTGAAATTAATTTATTTACGCACCTTGTCTTTAAAAATTTTTTCATTCTAATGAATTACATTTTCATAAAATCTCATTCAGTTTCTTGGAAATGCTTAGCCTTTGAAACGTTTTTCGTCCTTATTGTGGACTCATCAGAAAAGCCTAAAGCCACTCATAACGATATTCCATGCAAAACTAAGACACTATCCATGAATGGTATAAAATAATTATAATTGACATTGACTGATAAAAAATAACAGATCTTCACCTATCTATTAGCTAACTAGTATTGGAGCCTATATACTCTATGCATGTTTAAAAGTGAATTATTTATTATTTCTTTGCTGATAGTAATGAAACATTTTCTTTATAGGATTTTGCAAACAGTGCTGTTTGCAAAATCCTATAAATGTTTCATTACAATTATAAGCAAACAAATAATAATTCACATTTAAACATGCATAGAGTATATAAACACCTAAAACTTGTCAACTTTATGGAATGTTCTTCATTTTCATGCAACCAGTGTTCTGATATGCACAACACATCAATATGTTCACTGGATTTTCTAAAGTATTATTCTAAGAATAAATTGATTTCTTTGTATTTATTATGTAGCGATTGTATGTTTTGATGCATTATAATTAACTTATTAGGGCAGTCCGTATCCTAGCTTTTATTTGTTGGGCATGTATTATATATGCGAGGCTGTGTCTTCTGTACTTGTTTGTTGTTCGGTACTATATTCTCCGGTTCTTTAATAGGGCCCGCTAGTTCATTATTAACTTTAGAATTATTCCCCACCAGATTACTTTCTTCTGCATTGAAATTTATTTTTGCTTGAATCATCATGGGTAGGGTGTATTCATTGTTGTTTATGACGAATTTTATTTTGTTTCAAGTAGGCTTTTTTATAAAACCATCTTCCTTGGCTTTAACGAGGAATGGGAGTAATGGGAGTAATTGTTTTCTTTCATCCATAACTTTTTACGTAAAATTTTCAGAGATAGCAAGGCCCGAGTTTTTTAAATTTTTTGCATTTTAAAAAATTTTATATTTATATTTTGAGTCTACAAAAGTGACTGCTACTGGCCTGGTTTTACTTTCTGTCTGTTTTGTTTTTATTCCTATGCGATGTAGTTTTGCAATATTTACTGGGTTCAGTTCGACCCCTATTGTATCATTTACGACGCTTAATAATTCCTGTTCAGTTTTCTCGATTGTATTGAATTTAGTTTCACAGAGCCCATAAAATATTAAGTCACTTGCTTTTTGCTGTTTTTCAACTGATTCCACTTTCCCTTCCACGTCGGCCAGTTTTTTCTTCAGTAACTGATTCTCCTCTTTTATTTCGTTTATTTCTGATTTAATATTAGCAACATCATTTTTTGTCTCCTTCACAATTTGTAAAATAGCATTGATTTTTTGCTCCATTGTAAACTTTCCTTACAATGTTGTTACCACTTTATAAGTTTATGGCTGACCGTCCCTTTTCTAATGTACGTGCACGGTTTTATCACTTGTTCACTGGAAGAAACTGTGTATTACTCTCTTACACAGTATGCCTTGTGATTGTTTACTAATTATAATAATTATAATATATCACTTACACTATTTTAATTAGCACTGTTTTGTGAGGATTTTTTTAAATTATAGTTCTTGTAATTTTTGACACAATCTTTATTATTTTTACCAGTTATTTATGTGGTTAAAGCTGGAGAGACTCACTACATGACTGTTCACGCCCGAGAGTCATTAATTAATACCAATACTAGTTAGCTAATAGATAGGTGAAGTTCTGTTGTTTTTAACAGTCAATGTCAAATATAATTACTTGATACCTATTCATGAAAATTGTCTTGGTTTTCCATGAAACATCTTTATGAGTGGTTTTATATCTTTCTGATGAGCTCAAGAATAAGGGCGAAAAACATTTCTAAGGCATTTCCAAGAAACAGAATGATAGATTTCATGAAAATTTAATCCATTAGAATGTAAAATTATTAAGACAAGGTGGGTAGATAAATTCATTTTAGGCCTTTGTTCACATTTTTAACTGAATCTACATGACCCTAATGGGTTATGTAAATACTAGTTTAGTTTGCATAGCCGTAGAGGATTATGTAGATGCTAGTAGTACAATGAGAATAATTGTCAAATAAGAAATTAGACAAATTCATTTTAGGATTTTAACTTGCTAACATAACCAGAATTCAGGTTATCGAAAGAATGCAAAGATTTCATAAATATTTTTACAGATAGTTTTTCTCCTAGTTCTCATAGTTTTTTCTGCTGTTTGCAAAATCTGATAAACATGTTTCATTATAATAAATGAATTTATTGAACCAAAATTGATTCAACATGCCATTGACCAAGGTCCTTTTGCCTATCTGTTTTATATTACTAATTCATGTCCTAATCTAAAAAAAAATATATGAAAATCTACCTACAATTATTAACAGATGATTAAAAAAATTCGCCGATAATGGGATTACAAATATTAGGCGGTTATGGTTTGAATACATCAAGAGACTTGTATAATATGGATCTAACTGGTTGGTAAGGATACAACTGTGGGAAATTTGGCTACGTTTAAAAATTCAATTAATTTTTTTTTTTTTTGTATATGTAATATAGAATGATCTGACTCTAACAAATAATTTGAACAGAATAGAATAGAATACACATTTATACAATAGTCATACAAAAGTATAGAATACGTCAAAACCATATAAATACGTAAATAAAATTAAAATGAAATACTGCACATTTGAACACATTAAAATATGTAGTTTCGCTAATTAAAAAAGTATTCTATTTTATAGAATACATTATTACACAAAAAAATCTTTTGAACACTTCTTGTAGTTTTTAATTGGCATTTGTTTTACTTGATTAGGTAATGCATTATATATACGTATTAATTGGCACGGTGCACTTTTTTGAACTTTAGTTCCGATTGTTTGTGCTGGATTTAAGTATGGATTCACTGTGCCTCTTGTGTCATATGTATGAATAAGTTCTTTGTTGCTAAATAGTTCATAATTGAGTTTGACAAAACATGCACATTCATAAATGTAGATGGAGGGTACAGTATCATTTCCTTTTTGAATGTGTTTTTACATGTTGCATTATAATCTAGTTGGAACATACTTCTAATACAGGCTTTCTGGATTTTAAATAATCTTTCGACTTGTGCTGAATTACCCCAAAAAATAATGCCATATTTTAGACGAGAATGTACATAAGCATAATAGGCACTCAAGATGGCCTCTCTATTAACCGTTCTTGCTAAAACTTTTAAGGCCTAATTGAAACTACTTAACTTGGATGAAATATAGTGTATATGTTCCTTCCAATTTAATTCGGAATCAATGTTGACTCCTAGAAACATTGTATCGTTGGTGGGGTTAAGTTTTCATTTTTGAATTTGATTGCTACATTTCGGTTCTTTTTAAATTCCATAATTTGGTCTTGCTTATATTCAGCTTCAGATTATTTTGTTGGTACCATTCATTAAGAGATTCCAATACTAATATTATTTTATCAACAGTAAAACCTGTCGACCGTATTACGATCGATGTGTCATCAGCAAATGATGTTATGTGGTGTAACAATTTTGGCAGCTCGTTTACATAAAGAAGGTATAAGATCGGTCCCAAAACCGAACCTTGAGGTACTCCTCTTTTTATTGTATATCCGTCTGATGTTATTCGTTTACCAATATGATTATCTTCTGTGACTAAATATTGTTGTCTATTACTTAAGTATGATTTAAGGAGTTTTAATGTTGGCCATCGAAATCCCAATGCTTCTAATTTATCAAGTAAAGTTTGATGATGCACACTGTCAAATGCTATTGTTAAGTCCACATATAAGCAAACCGTATATTCGTCTTCATTTATTCCTGTTATTATTTCTTCTAACATTTGAAAGACAGCTCTAGTTGTGGACCGATCTTTTATGTAACCATTTTAATTGTCGTTTAATATTTTGTACTTTATAGGAAAATCATAAATTCTGTTGGCTATTATTTTTTCTATTACTTTTGCTATTACTGACATCAAAGCAATTGGCCTATAGGTATTTAGTTCTGAGACATCTCCCTTTTTATGTAGTAGTGTCAGCATAGTTGTTTTTAATACGTTGAATATCTTTTGTTAAGTCTAAAATAACATACCTATGTATTCACTGTAACTGATTTTAAATCTAGCTAGTTTCACATATCCAGGGTGTGCCACTTAAAACTACCCCGACTTGTAACTTTCTTATTTTTTAAGCGGCAATCATGTTGTGCACATCAAATTGTAGATATTATTAAGGCCTTCTAACATGCATACAGAGTGATTGGACAGTAAGTTACTGTGAGCTAAAGGAAGAGCCCTATTGTTTTTGAACAAGATCGATCAACAAATAAAAAAGTTAATTAATTATTTTAATTTCAAAAAAATTCTATTTTTTATGTTTTGTAATTAAACAAAAAATGTTTAAAACTAATGTTATTTACAAAAAAATTGATAAGAGGATCCTATAGAATGTGCAACAATTATATAATAAGTGCAGTATAGTATATAGCGAAGAGTATATAGTCCAATAAATCTGTCGAAAATCTCGCGTTTTTTTGCAAAAATTATTAACAGCAAACCAAGGTATGTAAAAAATCGGAAATTTTCTGTAGAATTCAATGAACTATTTTTAAAACAAATGACGAACTTGCGTCCTCTTCAAAATGGCGGCCAAAGTTTGCGAAAAACAGCGGATCAAGCCGCCCCGGTCCGATCTCAGAAAATTTCAAAATTATTTAGTTATTGTAAAAAAGACGTTAAAAATTGCATTTTTTTGAAATACCTGTATCTCCGTAAAGAAAAGATATTCTTTAACGAAACTCGGTGAAAGTGTAGTCCAAGATATATCTAATACAAGCATTTTTCCAGATTTGCAAAATATTGCAAATTTCTTGCCGAAATCGACTTTTTCGAAAAAAACACGTTTTTTTCAATGTCCAATAGCTCATACAGGTCTTTATGTTTTTAGATTGGACCAGTCCGAAAAGTTTCTTCAACAGTTGTGCTAACCTGTGCAGTTATTGCGCATATCACGAAACGATCCCTAATATGCGAAAAATTGGTAAAAATCGATAATTTTTTATATCCCAAAAAACTTTGAATATTTTTGACATTTTAAATTATATTGGAATACCATTATTGCCAATAGATATCTGGCATTTTTCTACAAATTTACAAAAAAAAAAAAATTGCTCTCGGACTCTGAAGTCGAGATAATTTTTTTTTTTTAAGAAATTCTTGTGGCGCCATTTTTTAAGGTAAAGGGCTGAAATTTGCAGTGGCTATTGTACAATACTTATATTTTCAATAAAAAATCTTCGGAACTTGATCGGCTGTTGCTGAGCATTGCAAATTCAATGAAACTCGGAGCTCGATGCTGTGGCGTACGCCTGCAGCTGCCGAAAACACGGCATAAAATGTTCAAATGTGTGTTTAAAGTGTGACGATGAAATTTGCTCAAATATTGAGGAGAACAGAGTCGTTGCTGATGATATCGACGAAGAAATAGACGAGCCAAATATCACAGAGACTGAGCTAGAAAGAGATGAATGTTCAAATGGTGATAACGATAATGATGACTGTGATGATGATAATGCGGAAATAATATTAAATAACGTTTACAGTGACAGTAGTAGTGGTAATGAAGACGAGTCTCTTATTAAAAAGCAAAAAAAAATATATTAATGCAACGTTTCTACAAAAACAATTCGAATACATAAATGAGACATAATTAAATTTTGATGTTTCTTTAGTAATGTAACAAATGTAATAAAGCGTAAAGGAATTAAAATTACTTACCATACAATAGCACAATTTCGTAGATAGTTTGAGACAATATTTGACAAACCCTAAAATGTTATCAAGGCGGGCGATGTACTATTAGACTTTTTCAGCCATAGCTATGAAGTAATCTGTGGTAAATTTGCTAAATCGGAAATATTTTATTACCAGTAAAATACCCCTCATAAACTGATAAGAATCCGTTAGGATCGATGACATCGTCAAATTGCTTTTTATTAGAAATGTAACAAACGCTCGGGTAATTAAACGAGGTGAATGTGTAAAATAATCAAATCATAAATGGGGTAATTGATTACAAGAATTCCCCAATTTTTCTTGCTTAAGTTCGAGACTACGGTCCAATTTTCTTATTTGTTTATCTTTTAAGTTGCATTTCTTTTGTTTCAATTTAAGTATTAATTATTATTGTTCTATTTTCCAAACCGATTGTTCTTTTGTAACGTGTTCTTTTGTAAAATATAGTTTAAGTTTTGTTGAAAATGCCTGTTTCATTTACTTGCATATTAGTGGAAACTCGACTCATCAAGGTTAGATAATCGGAGTGAAGCAACAGGCTTTACAAGGGAAAACAGGGGTAAATTTTGAACTATAATCTTTTAAATGTACACATATCTCTGAGAAAGGTCCACGTATAAAATGGTCTAGATTTACGTGGCTCATTGTGCATGGGTAGTGTGAGTATAGATGTAAAGATAGGCCCGATGTTGATGCATGAGTATTCCTTGGTAGTCGCACATATTGTAAATTGGGCTCATTTGAAAGGGGTACATTACTTTTCACGGATATAATCAATAAACATAATAACCCCCCAAAGTAGTGTAAACAGGATAGAGATCAGTTTTACGCGAGGCTTCACTGAGAGCTGGCTCTCCCCCCACTTCACCGCTAGCGCTAGATAACACGCCGCAGCATCGAGCTCCGAGTTTAATCGATTTTGCAATGCTCAGCAACAGCCGATCAAGTGCCGAAATTTTTTTATTGAAAATGTAAATATTGTACAATAACCACTGCAAATTTCAGCCCTTTACTTTAAAAAATGGCGCCACAAGAATTTCTTTAAAAAAAATTATCTCGGAGAGCAATTACGTTTTTTGTGAATTTGTAGAAAAATGCCAGCTATCTATTGGCAATAATGGCATTCCAATATAATTTAAAATCTCAAAAATATTCAAGGTTTTTTGGGGTAAAAAAATTATCGATTTTTTGACCGATTTTTCGCATATTAGGGATCGTTTCGTGATATGCGCAATAATTGTACAGGTTAGCGCAACTGTTAAAGAAACTTTTCGGACCGGTGTGGTATAGAAATATGATGGCCTGTATGAGCTATTGGACATTGAAATAAACGCGTTTTTTTCGAAAAAATCGATTTTTGCAAGAAATTTGCAATATTTTGCTAATCTGTAAAACTGCTCTTATTCGACATATCTTAGACTACGCTTTCACCGAGTTTCGTTAAAGAATATCTTCTCTTCACGGAGATAGAGGTGTTTTAAAACCTCATGAGCCGTGACCTTCACATGCGCAGAGACATAATCCGTCCTGTTGACTCAGTTACACTTCTTAAAAATATTATATTTATTGTTTACAATTTATCCTGAGCTCTTGTTTATGTATACAGCAAGGCAGCCTCCAGTGTCTTCAAAAACATACTTATAACTCAGATTAAACTTTGCCTTTTGCGCATTTCGCGGCTCATGAGATTCTGAAACACCTCTACAGGTGTTTCAAAAAAATGCGATTTTTAACGTCTTTTTTGCAATAACTAATTAATTTTGCAATTTTCTGAGATCGGACTGGGCCGGCTCGATCCGAATTAAAAAATTACACAACAAAGTTTATTTGTGCAATGCCAACTTTTCTTTTTTAACGCAAAAAACTGTTTTTCGCAAACTTTTGCCGCCATTTTGAAGAGGACGCAAGTTCGTCATTTGTTTTAAAAATAGTTCATTGAATTCTACGGAAAATTTCCGATTTTTTACATACCTCGGTGGGCTGTTAATAATTTTTGTAGGTAAAATCCCTCTTACTGAACTAATAATGGTTAGCTTGTGTGCCACCCTATGCTATCTGTACTCCTCCTAAATTTTGGATTCATTCGATAAATTTTGCATTAGTTTGTGCATGGAATTTTACAGGATGAATAAATTATTATTAGACTCAGCTACTGACAAAGAGATATTTTTTATAAAGCAATATTTTCCGATACAGAAAAAGGCATTTTACCCTTATACACGACTAAAAAATCTCCTTCAGTACCCTTTGGAGTCAGGCACTCAATGGTTCCTTAATACTAAGGATCACACCTACAAACTCTCAAATTCTTAATTACTTCTCGTTATTCTTTTTTCAAGGTATTTAAAAAAAAAAATTACCTGTACTAATAGGTTGGGCAGAGAGATCCTGGGAAGCTGATAGTGATGAACTCGATGCTAATTCATTATTAGACTGTACTCTAAGCATCTCCCTGCATATTCTGACATACAAGGCCTTTCCTGTAGGGGATGTAAGACGAGGTACTAACCACTCATCATCAGGATGACTTGCTGGAATTAGCGTTGCTAGTCGTTGCCGTAATAACGGGCTCCAATCGGTAGGTTTAGAAGTGGCTAGTAGTTGGTCTATCAGCCAATCTGTAGCACTGCGACTGATCAATTGGAGGAAATTCTGGGGGGTGGCTGGTGGTAATGGAATATCTCTCATGGTGTTTATGGCCTTATCATGATTCGTCTGGGTATGTACATCTACTTGTCTTAAAACCGACCTGGTAAGTTCATCCCAAGATTTATCCTTAAAAAAATCTACATTTATACCACGTAGACTGAGGTTATTAGGATTGATGTTAATCTGAAGTCTCTCATCAGAGACAGTACAAAACGAATATCCTGGCATTTGCCTTCGGTAATAATGGCTGCCTTCTGGAAGGAAGATTGCCAACCGCTGACTTAAAACGGGACTCCCAATTTCAGGGTACCAGTTGCGCAATTGTTCTGCCACTCCAATTGTGGCAGCACAGAAACCTTTGTGCGGGCCTAACTTACATTGATGTAGTGGTGCAATTTTTGCTTCACTCAAGGCGATTGAAGAACTTTCTTTTATCAGTCTCTCCCCATTCCCTGCAACAAGATTCACACGATCAATTAATAAATGATATAATAATAATAATAATAATAATAATAATAATAATAATAATAATTTTTATTAATTTAAAGCTGTACATCATGCAGATATGAAACATCAGTATAATATAATATAAACGTTGTAGCATGAAAACAGCCACTTTATATGTTTAGAACTATTTAATGTGCATCCTAACTAAAATAAGGGTGCTGACGATAAGAATAGTCGGATTTTGGTAAGAATAAAAAAAAACCTATCTACGGTGTGACCCATTTAAAATGGAAACACCTTTATAACTTTTTTATTTTTTGTCCGACCTGAACCAAATTTTACCAAAATACAGAACAAATTAGGATCTACCTATGGCCAAAAAAACATTTGCGTCTTACAAATGCAAAGCCACCTGCGGTACCAAAATAAATGGAAAAAATAAAGAAATCATACTAGGCATTTTTTATCGAAAAATAGAGTCCAAAATTTCAGCAACATTAAAGACTATTGAAATTTTGTTTAAAACAATGTCCCAATGATTTTTTGGCCATAAGTATAGTCAAACCAAATACCCAATTTAAGTTGATGGACAGGAGCTCTGCTTTAGATTTGTCGGAACCAGTAAACTTAAATTTTACACCAGAAAGATGCTTCCGTAAGTAGATAACACAAAAAATTTAACACAACTTTGACAGCTATTTTGGATGTTGAGCAACAACTGGATGGTTCGGAGTAATTGCCCAAAACGCTTTTTTTTAACCTTTAAAAATTTCATTTCAAGTTAGACGTAAGAAGCATAAACAGTAGCTAAGAGGACTTAGGAAACTTTAAAATTAGGAGACCTGGATTTCCCATCTCATCTCCTAAGCGTTGGTCTGGAATCCAACATCGACTACAAATTAAATCAGCTAAGTGTTTCATTTTAACATTTTAATTTTCATATTCTGTTCATTAATTTTCCTAATATCTATAATTCGTCAGTATTTTATTTGTCATAAAAATTTCATTTTTACCAATTTCAAATTCATATTTATTCACTCATTATTGATTACACAATTTGGTAACGTAAATATATTATGGTATGTCTCCTTGATTAGGTATGCCAAATTTTTATAACTATATAGATGCATTAACAGTCTATAAAGTTATGTGGCCACAAATTCTGTGAAAGGTGAATCATGATATAGACATTCATATATATTACCAAACCATCTTACGGCTTACTTAAAACTGGATTAATAATTTGTGATGTTTTACCTACTCTTTTGCTACCTTTAGTTGTTGCTATCGACTTTATCTTATCTATATCTAGAAATAAGCATAGTTTGATTGGTATGTACTGAATAGATAGCTGTTATGTATCAAGACTTATTTTTTGATCGGAGGAAATACTATACCCAACCAACATTTATTGTCAAGTTTACGTTAATTCGTCCTACTAGTAGGTCAGAATTTCGGTTTGACTAATTTGGTGATAGGCATTTTTACCTAAAAGTAACCACAAGTTTACCAATATGGGGAAAAAAATTAAAGTAAATCTGAAGTAAAAATTAGGCAAGCTAGGACATTTTGTTCAAGATGTCAAAGACATCTAAAGGTAACATAACCCTGTCAGTAAGTCAAGTTGTGGTAATTTTAACGGAATTACTCTTTATTTATTACTTAAATAATAGCTATTTATCTATACCACAAAAACAATTAAGAGAAGGGGAACTACAATTGCAGGTTGGTTAATAACTACAGAATGACCAACATGACGCCCATGTTTTACGTTATAAGTTGTACATGGTTTATCGATGATAGAAATATACTATAGGTAGGGGACACATGAGTGGATTTAATCAAATTATATTTGGAATGGTATCTCTCACCGTGTTTGGAAGAAAATTAATTGCGAATTAAAATTTACTGTAAATATAACTACTGTACTTCTAAAAAAAAGTGTGCGCTCTTAAAATAAATACAAATGAAATGAAAATTAAAAATGTTATTTTTTTTTAATCTTTTAAAACTGTGGTAATTGTCTAAGAATATGTCCAACTGATTTCTGGAAATCAAAATATGATTTATTGAAGTAACTGCAAGTATATTTTGCAAAACAATCAATTTAAATATCAACTTCAAAACAGTGTGCCATTATCTTTCAAAATGGCGAACGAATATTTTTCAAGTTAAATATGGAGTCTTTTACATGTTAAACTTGAAAGTCTAATTGTCCTCAAATATAAACCTATAAAACAAGTTTTCTTAGACCGAAGGCGATATAACCAATATTTTCGATTTTGAGGTTCATATTTCCTATTTAAAAAATATAGACTTTAAAGCAAGTGATAAAATAGGTCAATTTGCTCTACACTGTTGACTATTAGGTCCAATGTCCCGGTTTAGTAATTTTCGTGACCTAGTGGTGATTGTTTTATAATGGCGTATTTTAAAATCGTCGCGATGTTATGAAATACACTATAGTTATCACAAAAAATGATTGATTGATTGATTGAATAAAAGTAGTCCCAGATGCCACAGTTATCACATCAGATTTTGTATTTGTCACTTGACATCTTCTCTTGAGTGTCTTGCCATTATTATTTCCTCCTATTTTCTTTATAACCCTATAATAATTTGTGGAATATCGGTAAGGCTTGAATCTGTTTTTATTCTCCATGTTTTGTTTTTAATGTTTACTGTACAATATAACATGGCGTCACTCTACAACAACCGATACCTAGTGCCTAACTGATGAAGTTTGTGGTTTAGCTCGCCTTTGAAGACTAAACAAGGCTAACAAATGCTTTTTGGTATATTTTTACTGGTAATTTCGACTTTGTCTATTGTCTTGTATTGTATTTCCAACAGGTCAATACCCATGGTAATTTTGACTCTATGGTTACTGAATGGTAATTATTTTGACAGATGTTTTCTAAAATATTAGTTCACCTTTTTTTGAATTTTGAATGGTTAAAATTAAGTTATTTGCAACCTATTAAATGACTTATTATGTGTATGACTAAGAGGTAATTTTTTAAATCAATTTGTGGTAAATTCTTACCTTGCTGAATGTCTTTAAATAGAGCTATGGACTCTGAAGACAGTTTTTAGGTAAAATTTATGTTAATTTGACTTTCAAAATAACTTAATGTGTCTATGAACTTTGAGGGTATTTTTGAGGTTTTAGGTAATTTCTAACTCGGCAGAGTTACTTACAAGATCAATGGGTCATGAACACATCTTCTGAGTAAAAAAACAAGTGCTTTAAAACGTAAGCAACGAATTTCAGGCTATTATTACTTTATAGTAAGTGATTAAAACGAAATTAAGTAATTCTTGTCCTCGTATAATTATTCTGCCTATGCGGTTGGTCTATTTTGCTTGCTTGCTAGTTGGGTAATCAAAACCAGATACTGTACATCGACAATTGGCAAAAAATTGTTATTATTATTATAAATAAATATATATCACCTTCATATCTTGTATTCTCCAATCTAAGCATCTCCCTGGATATGGTAAAGAGAACCATTTTTCCGGTAAGGGCTGTTATTGTTCCCTTCACCCATTTGTTGTCAGGACAGTCTTTTGGAAAGAGGGTCGCTAGCCGTTGCCTTAGGATCAGGCTCCAATCCTTGGGTTCGGGTGTAGTAAGTAACTGTTCAGCTAACCAAATCATGCACTCTGATCCGGTGGCGATAAGTTCTTTCCAGCAACCGTTGTTGAAAAACTTCATATTCATACCATCCTTTTCCCGAAAATTTTCCCGGTTCAGTCTAAGATCGCATGGAGATACCCTAACCTTAACTAGCTCTCCAGTTACAGTTATAAATTCAAGCTCTTTCTGGGTAGTATAATTATTACCATCTGAAAAAAAGACTGACAGCCGCTGTCGAAGCTTTGAGCCCCAAGGATACTGAGAGACACGTAGCTGCTCCGCTAATCCGATTGTAGCGGCACAAAAGCCTCCGTGCCTGCCCAACGGACAACGATGATATGGTGCAACGCAAATCTGGGACTTACTGACAAGTCGCTTGATAATTCGCTTGCGTCGTCTCTTATTTATGAGAGTTACTGCTCTGGACAACCTATGCCGAACAGGTTCCCTACAAATAGAAAAATATTTTATTTATCTATTTAAAATGCACGATGATGATATTACTGATCCAAAAACAAATAGCGAATGGTTTCAATGATTATTTAGGGAACATCGGTGAAGATATAATCAAGTCAATTAAAGATCAATTAAAAAGAGAGGATAATGCCTACACTCGAAGACATAACTTTTGTACACTCTTTCTGCTGTCATGATATTACTCTAGAAGAATTAGCTGCTAGTGTAAGAGACCTAAAAATTAACTGTGCTCCAGGCCCAGACGATATAACTACAAAAGGCATCTTAGTGATTTATGACATTCAATATACTTTATTAAATTTAATAAATGAAGTTCTTCAATCGGGGATACTTCCCGAAATTCTTAAAAAAGGTAAAGTTGTACCAGTCTTTAAAAGACACAAAAAAAAATCTATTCGAAAACTATTCACCAATAAGTACTAGCACTTTTTCTCTAAAATAATCAAAAAATCTTGAATGTTAGAATGCTAAATTTCATGTTAAAATATAAGTTACCGGATAATTTTCAGTATGGATTTTTAGAAAATAGTAACACGCAATGTGCTGTTCTTGATATGTTAAATGAAGTTTACAATAACTTAGATTCAAGAAGTTATGTGGAAGCAATTTATATTGATCTGCAAAAAGCCTTTGATGCATGTGGTTGACCATAATTTGCTCATAAAAAATATGGGAAAACTCGGTTTTCGAAGAAATGTCTTAAATCTGTTCAGATCGTTCTTAACGGGAAGATGTCAATATACAGGGTGTAATTAGTCTCATGTCATTAAAAAAAACTGATGGTAGGGAACGACAAGACAAACAAAAAAACCTTATATAACATGGGGTCTAAAGCTCATAGTTTTGGAGAAAAAAAATAAACAAAAATTTTGCAAATTTTCAATAAAATATTTTGAGAACTGCTGGAGTATTGAGGTAGGTTTAGATCGTCGCGCGTGTCTTTGCCTATGATACTCAATATTTGTGTAGATAGTTATAAAATGTCGGCGGTTTTTAGCGATGCGGTAAATAAGATGAAAGACGGCGACGTTTTCTGAGTGTTTAGTAGATAGATAGATAGATATATTTTATTGGTGTTACAATACATTAAAAATGCTTACACAAGTCAGAAATGTGAGTATAACATAGTTAAGTAGGACAATAACAAAATTGTACAATAATAGTATGAATAATAAATAAAATTGTTGTGTGAGATAGGATAAAATAATGTGTAGTAGTGACAATAAAAACAGTTAAATTCGTAAAACATAATAAATATAAAAACGAAATATACAGTTAAAATAAAATTATTAAATATGCACAGTGTCTAGGCAATTTTTAAATCTGAGTGATCGTTATCAATAAATTCATTTAATGTATAAAAGGCCTTGGATTTTAAGTAGGCTTTAATTTTGTTTTTAAACTGCAAGAGGTTTAGGTTCTTTACAGAATTCGGCAGTTTGTTATAAAATTTAGCTGCATAGTAACCTGTTCCGTTCCTGCTTTTTGTCAGTCGAAGAAAATTTAAATGAACTTTGTCACAATTTCTTGTATTGTAGTTGTGTAGTTGGCTGTGCATTTCATATTGATTTTCATGTTGTTTGAGGTAAAGTAAACATTCAAGAATGTAAACACAGGGCAATGTCAGTATATTAAGTTTAATAAATTGATCCTTGCAGTCATCCCTATATTTTAGATGAGAGAGTATACGAATGCATCTACGTCGTAAGCCAAATACTCTTGTGGCATGTGCTGAATGCCCCCAGTTTAAAATACCATAAGACATGTTAGCATGGAAAGAGCCATAGTAGGCCATGAGTAGGAAGTTTGGGGATATTGTGTTCACTAGGTTACGTAAAAAGTAAATATTTTTCGAAAGTTTTGTTGACAATTTTAACGTATGTTGCTCCCAAGTTAAAATTGGATCAAGGTATACACCTAAAAATTTTATGACGTTACCATTTTGTTCATTACGATCTGTTGGGTCAATGTTCCGAAGGGTGAAAGTTAGTGACTGTGTTTTTTCTTCATTTAGTTTTAAACTATTTGTTAAAAACCATTCGTTAATCCTTTTATCAGTTATTAAGACACTTTGATGTAGTTCCCCAAGTGTTAAGCTAGTGTTAAGTGCTGTTGTGTCATCAGCAAACAATATGAAGTTGGTAACATCGTTACAATTGGGTAGGTCATTAATATATATGGTAAAAAGTATGGGGCCTAATACCGATCCCTGTGGAACACCAAGAGTTACTCTTTTTGTTTGAGAAGTGCACCGGTTATAGTTTACATATTGCTGCCTGTTGTTTAAATAAGATTTTATAAGTGTTACACTGTCAATATTAAAGTTATAATTTATTAGTTTGTTTAGGAGAATCTCATGCGATACACAATCGAAGGCCTTCGTTAGGTCATAGAAGCTGGCTGTTGTGTATTTCTTGTGTTCGAAGGTATCCAAAATGATTTGTACAACATTGTTAATAGTAGTAGTAGTAATTAGTAGTTCTGATCTGAAGAAAAGTATACTCTGACTCTCCCTTATGCAATATTTTAGTTTCTGTGGGTGTTTCGTTATGTACACACGTCCAACCACATTCGTTGCTTTTGTTATTTTTGAATTTCGGGTCGCTGTGCATTTATAGTGAAGATTTATTTTATTGACTTTACCGTTCAAGTCGTTAAATTCTTGATTACGTACAGACACAACTTACTTGTTTGTTCTTTTTGTATTCTGTTTTGGATTTTGGACTGTTTTTCTTTTATTTTTCTTTATTCACAACGTTAGTTGATAGTTTATTGTTTAGTGTTGAACGGAGTACGTATGTCCTTAATTTGACATACCGAACTGTATATTGACACAGATGCAGATTTCGAACCATGGTAAGCTTTTAACCCAGGACACTCATTTATGTTACAAACGTTAATAAACCAGATTTAAATATTCTAAATTATAAACATTAATCCAATATTTTGTTCCAAATTAAAAGACACACATGTAAAGAAATGCTCTGTTTATACCTCTACGGCCATTATTTGCTTGCAGTTGTGCAGGAAAAGATAACGAATTATTTACCTCTTTATAATTGCCTCAGTTTGGTTGAGGCGGTCCATGAAAGGCGGTCAATGATCCAACGCCTTTGCACTTTTTTATAACAATTTAAAAGTTGTATCATTGGGAACTGTAAGATCATTGACCAAGAAAAGCAGTGGTTCTTAATTATTTTCTACATTAATATTAAAAAAAATATATATTAAAAAGGTTAACCTAGGTCAGTTTTTTTCAAAGTGCCCCTAGAGGGAAAAGTCATAAAGGTTTTTTGTATGTCTAGTCGGTCCCCATTACCAGTTTTTTTTAATGACATGAAACTGATTACACCCTGTATTATATGACAAAATAAGTGAAGTTGTTAAATGCGGAGTCCTTCAAGGCTGAGTATTAGGCCTGTTACTTTATCTCATTTATGTTCTTAACTTAAGTGCAGCTAGACTGTTAGCAAAATATTATATGTAAGCTGATGATACTGTCCTTATCTACACAAATCAAATACAAAAATGTTTAGAAAATTCTATTAATGATGACCTGAACAAGTATAATGGCTACTCAGAAATAACTCAAAGCATAAGGAAAAACAAAACTGTTTATATGACATATCAGGTTAAAAATAAAACATGCCATACATAACTAGTGTCAATTAATTTTGAGTGCCTTGTATAAGAGATGCCTTCAAAGAATATGGTACACTTACTATTCCAGGACTGTACATACTCAATTGCCTTAAATATGTACATTCACATAAAGAGAAATGATGCATTGAGAATCATCAGTATAATACCAGAAATAGAGAACAATTACAAATTCCATATCATCGATTGAATATATCACAGCAGGGAGTGGACTACTGGGGGTCAAAATTATATAATAAAATCCTGCTCGAAATAAGAAATAAAAACTTTAATGTGTTCTCCAGCAGGGTGAAACAACTACTGACCACAGAAGTGTTCTACTCTATTAATGAGTTTTTAGAACATTGAGAATAGAAGTTCGTATCAATATTGGTTTGTCTTTTATTTTGTTTGTTGTATACATGGATTATCTCATTTTATAATTATTTGATATTACTCTAAATTATAACCTGACATTTCCTGTAATACTCTTTTAGGGAATTAGAGCATTATTTTGTATATTTTCTGTTTTACATTAATTGTAATCTGCAAAGTAATTATAAATCAGTATTTTTTCTAATTAGCAATGTTTTATTGACGAGTGTACACAACTGTAATTGTCTTACATGAAATAAACTATACTATACTAAGTCATAAAATTCGTCATATCGACGTCGCCACTGTGAGTTTTCAAGTTTCGGTTACATATTTCTAATCTGTTACCTCGATAATCTTCAGGCACCGACTTTCAATTTATTCGGACGATAAATGATAAAATTTGTCCGTCATGTTGACGTCACCATTTTGAGTTCTTGAATTTCGATCTCATACTCGTAATTTGAGACATTGATTCCTTCAAATACCTATTTTCATTTGAATAAGACGATAAATGATAAAACTGGTTCGCCACATTGACGCCGCCATTTTGAATTTTCTTTTTTGATTATATATTTTTAATCTGTGACACTGATTGCTTACTTTCAATGTCTTCAGTCTAACGAGTTGATAAATGATAAAACTTGTTCACCATGTTGGCGCCGCCGTTTTGAATTTTTCAGTTTCGATCTTATATTTGTAATCTGCAACATCGATAACCCTCAAATACTGAATTTCAGTCAAATCAGACCATAAGACTAACCCTGTATGCTTTGACTCAACTGCATCAAGTTTTTGTAGATCCGGCTTCTATCAATTCGTGTAATCAAAGTTTTCTCGCACAATTTCATTCAATTCCAACAAAATTATTTTGAAACTGAACGAAACTCCAAGAAATCTTTAATTAAGCAAACTGTAACGGGTCCATTTTATTTCGCGTAATAAGGAGATTAATTTGGTTAAAATATTTATTTAAATCGATAATTAATCTTAAAAGTTACCTTAAACCAACCCTGGCATGGTATCTTCCCGCGAAGATGCAAGGTTGATATTTAAAAATCCGTGCGACGCGAGCGCTCCTTTCAAGAGAAAGGCAAAGTAGCGTTCGAGTCGAGTTGGGACTTGGACTTCGAGTGGCTCAATCCAACGAAGAGGTTGTAAGAATTATTCAACTGGTTGGGTGTTTACAAATTTGAGAAGTATGGTGATTAAAACCTGCTAGCTTTGCAAATTTATTACTATCATAGATAGTGTCAATGTTTTGTAATTTGTTAAATTAAGTAGTGAGTGCCTAGAACAGAAAAATCAAACTGTAAGTAGCATTTTCACTACATTTGTTCCTGTTTTGGCGACGGCCGCCATAATTAACGGCGTCTAAAAACGTTTGTTTTACGTTTCCTGTTTTAATTCCTTGGAGGTTTGGGAACGTGAATTAACAAGTCCCAAACATTATTTCCTGTGTTGGAAATTAATGGTTTTCTTCAAAGACAAACTTTAATTAGTGCATTCTTCGCGACATCGTTGCAAACTTTTTATTTTTCAAGTGCGCGTCGTAAGACTTCTCCGTTTAGTGCCGAAAATCCATGTTATTTCGGTAACGAACTATCGATATTGTATTTGTCGGGTTTTCTATGTAATTATATTGCAGAGATTAAGATTTTTGTACCATTTTATTGTTTATTAACGTTTATATTAGTTTATTCATTTCGCTTGGATCTGGCCAGACGCATTTCATGTTATACCTGTATTTTGCATATTTTCCGTCTACTGGAAGTCAGTATTGCCTTTCAGCATATTTGTTTATTTTCCTATAGGAAAATCTATATTGTTTTATGGTGTTTTAAACAAAGGATGTTTTGTGATTCGCCTACCCCTGTGATCTCATGCTTTTAAATTAAATAGAGTTGCTTATTCTAACTTTGTTTGTTTTATTTATTTCTTTACATTTTCAGGTTCATTTAACTTTCCTATAACTTAAAAATTAATATTTTAAAAGGGTCAAATCCCCAATAAAAATTATTAAGTTATATTTTGGCTTTCCCACGCGGGGCTCGATTTTTATGGAAACTAATTTCATAAAACGAACACAAAACGCTTTTGTTTAATTATTGTATATTTTATGTCTCTTTCAGAAATTTATTTCCATATTTTGTGTTTGTTATTTTATTTAGGGTGTTTATTTGCGAAAGCAAGCAGGTACGCGTTTTTTGTATAGTGTTTACCGAGTAGTCCAGGCAATAAATTCCTTAACCGTGACTCATGCTTTGAAGTTACTGTAGTAAATTACATTTTTATGGTTTGATATTTTGTGGCTTGAAATAGCAAATCTATTTTGTTTTCAAAACAAGGTCCTAGAGTATTTTGGTTAAATTAATCTTTTAGTAGAAATTTATTATACAGTACGTTATATATTATTTGGGACTTTAGAAAATTAATAAGTAAAATGGAGCCAAACGATTTATTGACTACAGAAATAGTTTTTGAGCTATGCTCAAGGGAAATAGAACCGGAAAGTACACAATTATTGCGACGCGCTCAGTTAAGGGGTGCATTATTGAAAGAAAAAGAAGGTTTTAAGTATACGGTGAAAAATGATTTTGAATTCGCTACAGAAGTACAAGAAATAAATGAAACTTTGTCAAAATTACTTTCCTTGTTAACACGTGAAGATCAAGTATTGACAGAATTAGAAATACGTCGTATAGAGTCGCGTTTATTACATGTTCAGAGGCGTTGTACCTTTCTAAAACCTGAGAGTGAAAATGAAAAAAATTTAGCGGATAAAATTGAAAATTCCTTATTAATAATTTTAGGCCTTTTTTCTGAAACTAAAGATAATAGTTTACCTACCCCAGTGGCGTCGTCCACTATGGGGGCTTCAAAATTGTTAGATGGGTCAAATATTACGGTTTTTGCTAAACCTATAGCTATAAATAAATGGGGAATAAAATTTTCGGGACTTTCATCAAAGGAAAGTGTTATGTCATTTTTAGAAAAAGTAAAAGAGCTTTGTGAAGCACGTCATGTTAGTGAGGAATCTCTTTTTACTTCCGCAATTGATTTGTTTTCCGGTCCTGCTTTACTATGGTTTCGAAATATTAAAAAAGAAGTTCATTCATGGGCCGAATTAGTCACATGTCTGAAACATGATTTTCTCCCGGTGGACTACGAAGATATTTTATTAGCGGAAATTCGAACCCGAACCCAGGGTCCTTCAGAAAATGTTATTTTTTATATTATTGCAGTAGAAGCTTTATTTAATAGGCTTACTACTCCGCGTACAGAACAAGAAATTGTTAGACAAATACGTCGAAACTTAAATCCCTTCTTTACGGATAAGTTAGTACTTGCAGAAATAAATTCTTTGAGTGATCTTAAAGAGAAATGTAGAATTATACAAGAATTAAAATGCAGAAATGATAGATATCAACCTCCCCCCTCTAGAAAACAAGGTCTGCTAGAACCTGATTTAGCATGTCTTTCTTTAAGTGAATTTCCTTCTACATCCAAAATGGTATCTAGACCAACTATTTCAGCCAACTCTTTGAGTACGCTTTCGAGAATTACTTGTTGGAATTGTAAACAACCTGGACATGCTCATCGCGAATGTCCAGAACCTAGAAGTATTTTCTGTTTTAAGTGCGGTACTAAAGATAATTATAGCAATACCTGTAAAAACTGTTCGTCAAAAAACGGGCAGGCAGGTATCGTGCAGAGATCTCCCGTTTTAAGCAAACCAAGCGCGATACCTGTCACATTCAATCAAAATCGGGTACAGCAAGAAACGATTCCAGTTCCGTCTACCTCCAGTGTCGTACCTCCGACAGTGTTGTCCCCAAAAGCAGCCAAATTTGTACCTTGCAAACAAAAAGCAAATACAAACAAGGAGTCAAGAACTTCAAACAACAACAAACAAAATTAGACCAACCACAATTTAATTCTGGTAAACAGAATACATTTTCTTTTCCTTTCTTGTTTCTTCCCGTTTTACCAGAAGGTTCTCTTTTAGAATTTTCCGAAATTGAAAGCGACTTGCTTTCGTTACCTGAATTTTTTTCCTTGGCTCATTGCGTCTCTGCTGATTTTCATATGGGTCAAGGTATAGCAGTACGATTTAGGGATACATTTCAGTCTAGAGACTTGCTACTCGCGCAGCAGCAAAGTCCAGGTGGTTTGGCTTACCTTATTGATAGTGAACGATTCATTTACTATTTAGTTACTAAAGAAAACTTTTCGGACAAACCTACTTATGAAACTTTGTACTCATCACTTTGTGTATTAAAAGAACACGTAATAAATAATAATGTGCAGTTTTTAGCTATTCCTAAATTAGGTTGTGGTTTAGATGGTCTGTCATGGTCCTATGTTAAGTCTTTACTATTTTTATGTTTTTCTGATTTGGATATAACGTTGATAGTTTGTCATTTCCCTAAACAAAACACTAACGAAACTCCTCTTTCGTCTTCGTCTACGGTAGATAATATTCCGAAATTAAATGATTCATAACTGGCTGACTAAAGTACGTGAGTTTTACTTGCGCTCAGTAGTATCTCCAATTTGCAGCACAATGCCAGGCGATTCTCGTCCGCACCTGGAAATTTGCATTAATAATGTCCCTACTACTGGTTTATTGGACAGTGGTGCCTCTGATACGGTTATTGGCTGGAAGGGTTTGGAATTTCTGGATGAACATCAAATACCCTATGAAATAAATAATTTACCTTTTGCTGTAACTACTGCCGATGGAGCAATTCAAGATGTTTTAGGAGAAACTGTGTTGTCATTTAGTCTTGGCAATGTGACCAAAGACATTAAGTGTGTAGTAGTTCCGGCTATCGAAAAATCATTTACTTTGGGAGTTAATTTTGGTTCTGTGTTTAATATTTGTCTAAATTTTCCTCAAAATACTTGGTCATTTCTTCCTGAAATTAATATCAGTACGATAAATGCTATTCAACCTCGTGAATCTTTGACCCTTGAGCATCAACGTATGTTGAATGAAACCATTCAACAATTTGAGAATTTGTCTTCTGAAACTCTGGGTAGGACTTCATTAGTTGAGCATTATATTGATACTGGTGATGCACGTCCTTTTAAACAAAGACAGTATATGTTATCCCCGGCTATGCAAAAGCATTTGCATAAAGAAGTAAATGATATGTTACGATTAGGAGTAATACGACCTTCTAATTCGCCTTGGTCTTCTCCAATTTTATTAGTTAAAAAGAAAAATGGAGAATTACGTGCCTGTTTTGACGGGCGTAAATTAAATTCAGTCACCATTAAAGATGCATATCCACTTCCGCAGATAGACTCTATCTTAAACCGTTTAAGAGATTCTCGTTACCTTACCTCTATTGATTTGCGTAAAGCATTCTGGCAGATTCCGTTAGAGAAATCGTCTTGTGAAAAGACTGCGTTTTGTGTACCTGGTATGGGTCTTTTTGAATTTGTGGTGATGCCATTTGGCCTTTCTAATAGTCCGCAAATGCTACAGCGTACGATGGAAAGAGTTTTAGGTCCAGATTTATTAAATGGTTCTGCTTTTGTTTACTTAGATGATGTGATTATCGCTTCGTCGACGTTTGAGAGTCATATTGCTTCGCTAAAGTTGCTTAGTGAACGTCTTGCTGCGGCTGGCTTCCGCATTAATTTAGAAAAATGTGAATTTTGTAGATCTTCGCTTTCTTTTCTTGGCTTTATTATTGATGAACATGGTCTCCGGACTGATCCGGATAAAGTCTCGGCCATTGTAAATTTCCCGACCCCTACTAATACTACAGAGATTAAACGTTTAATTGGTCTAGTCTCTTATTACCGTAGATTTATTAAGGACTTTTCTACAATAGCTGCGCCAATTACTTCTCTTTTGAAAGGACGAAAGAAAGGCCAGCCTATCGTTTGGACTGATGAAGCGGAAGTAGCCTTTGTGGAAATTAAACAAAGAATGACTACAGCTCCAGTCTTGGTTTCCCCTGATTTTACCCAACCTTTCTTTATCCAAACAGACGCGTCCGATGTGGGCGTTGGTTCGGTTTTATTTCAACGAATACAGGGTGCAGAGCATCCTATTGCCTTTGCCAGTAGAGCATTAACTTCTGCAGAACGAAAATATTCCGCAACAGAGCGTGAACTTATTGGAATTATACATGGAATTGAAAAATTTCGCGGGTTTGTTGAAGGAACTAAGTTTACAGTGATTACTGATTGTTCTGCTTTGACCTGGTTACATCGTCTTCGAGAGCCTACAGGTCGTTTGTCCCGTTGGTGTTTACGGTTGTCACAATTTGATTTTGATGTTCAATACCGGCCCGGCACTCAAAATGTTATTCCCGATGCCTTATCGCGAAATGTTAATACATTAGACATAAACTCTTTAAAACCTGATGCTTGGTACCTAACTATGATTGCTAAAGTCACTAATTTTCCAGACCAGTATCCTAATTTTAAAGTTGTTAATAATTGCTTGTATAAATTTTTGCCCTCCATTTTACCTAATATTTCCAATATCTCTGATTGGAAATTAGTCGTCCCTACGGATAACCGTTTGTCTATTTTACAGCAAATGCATGATTTACCTACATCTGCCCATTTAGGAATTTCAAAAACTATGTCCAGAATACTGGAGTTTTATTACTGGCCAAAGTTAAGACAGTCAGTGAGCAGATATGTTAAAAATTGCCAAATTTGTGCGTCTCAAAAGAGCGAAAATGTGGCTCGTCCCGGTTTAATGGGTAACGAGAAAAATATTAGTTATCCCTTTCAAGCTATTTCAATGGATTTGATGGGTCCATTTCCTAAGAGTAAAAAAGGAAATCAATACGTTTTGGTAGTTACGGATTACTTTACTAAATTTGTTCTAGTTCAGCCGTTACGTAGAGCCACTACAGCCCCTATAATCAAATTCTTACGAGAACAAGTTTTCCTTATTTTTGGCGTTCCCGAAATTGTTATTTTTGATAATGGTTCACAGTTTACCTCGAAAGAATTTGAAAAATTTTTAAAGTCCTTTTCTATCCCTAAAATTTGGTTTAATGCTAGGTATCACCCCCAAAACAATCCTACTGAAAGGGTTAATAGAGTGTTAAAGACGGCAATTTCTTCCTATATTACCGACAATCAACGTGTCTGGGACGAAAAACTACCGGAAATAGCTCAAGCATTGCGCCTGGCAAAACATGACACGACTGATATATCTCCCGCGTACCTTGTATTTGGCAGACATGTCCCCGTTACCGGAGATTTTTATTCTTCCGATGCTACGTCTAATGACTTTAAAGTAACAAATAACTTATTTTGGGCAGAGGAAATGTCTAAATTACCTGAACTTTATTCAGAAGTTAAAGAACGTCTGCACAAAGCCTATGAGAAAAATGCTAAGCATTATAATTTACGAAAACGACCTTTACGTTTTGAATTAGGCGATACTGTCTGGAAACGTACGCATTACCTATCAGATGCTTCTAAAAATTTCACTAAAAAATTAGCCCCTAAATATGTCCCATGTATGGTAACCCAGGTCATATCTCCGTTAATCTATGAATTAGTAGATCAGTATGGCCAACCACTTGGTAAGTGGCATATAAAGGACTTAAAACCAAATCAGTGTGACTTTGAAGAAGAATCTTCCTAAGTTTGTTTAGTATAACCTTTTTAGTATTTTAGAATTCCTTATCGTCTTTGCATAATTTTATACATTTTTTAGGCTAATGTTCTCATTAGTCCAGTAGCTTTTAAGCTTAGTATGTTTAGTATATCTGTAGGTGTATTAATATCTCATTTTTGAGACTTATCTTTTCGTACATTTTATCTTGTGTAAATAAAAAATATCTTTCTTTTTCGTAAATGGTTGATGTTTGTCCTTAAAACATCTGGCGCCCTCCTTATCTTTTTCTTTTATTTATTTTGCTTTTCTTCTTTGGCTTGCTCTATGCAAGGCCAGAGGCAAGTATATCTATCTTTATCTTTAAGTACCTTTTCATGTTTTAGCCTCTTTTCTGGCTTGCTGTGTGCAAGGTCAGAGTTAAGTTTAGTTGTCTCGGTCTGTTTTTAGTTTTACCTTACCTTTCCTGGTTAAGCTGTGGCTTAATGCAGGGTTTTAGCTTGTCACGCGCACGATTTTTACGTGCGTTGCGTTTGCGTTTTCTGGCTAAGATACAAATTAGTGCAGAAGTGTTATAGTACCTTTTCCTGGCTCATCATTATGAGTGCAGGGTCTAGTTGAAAACTAGTTTACCTTTTCTTCCCCTGGCTAATAGACGTATTAGCGCAGGATGTTTACCTTTATCTTGACTAGCAAAGTCTAGTGCGAGATGTTTACCGTTTACGTTTTCTTGGCTAGTAGAACTAGTGCGAGATGTTATTATGCTTACGTTTATCTTGACTAGTAATGTCTAGGCAATATATCTTCGTGTTTTAGTAAGAAGATTGAAAATCTTCGTGTTGACATAGTCAACAACCTTTCATTATCTTATATTTTATCCTTCTATAATGTTCAGAACAATTATTAGATGACGCGCTGGTGAGTGTTTTGGCCATGGACGCGGGGTAGCGAGCGATGATGCGGTCAGTCCCTTTGCCCGAAGCATTGGGGTATCATCTTGGGTCTTTAACTCCGAGGCAAATTCCCACGGTGGGTAGGAAGGGCTTCCTACTGGTGGTAAGACCTTATTGCTAGGCACCCATGCGTCTTTGTAAAGTTTAAATTTTCGGGCATCCTGATTGGCTGCGTCCTGCGTCATTCGTGTCCCCTCTTTCCTGCCGAAACGCTCATTCCTTAGTAACAGGGTCACTAAGAGTCTGAACATTTTGGTGTGACGAGAGCCATATTTAAAATTCTCCCCCTTTTATGACTTCTTCTCTTTTCCCTTTTCTATCTTGCTTTGTCATTAATATGGCAATTTATATAATGTTAGTTGTACCTTAGGTTAAGGTGATTTACGTTCCCTTATCTACTATTTCTGCATTCGGTACGTAATACTACGGTTTTGTATATTATCTACTTTAAATACCGCTCAATGAATTATTGGGATATTAATAATTTGGTTAACTCGTGGGTTCGATTCCCATTTTCTGTATCTCCGTTTGGCTTCATTTTTGTTTTAAATAATTGTTTACATTCTCCATCTCGCTTACGTTACCTTTTTATCTACCCCTTTAGTATAAATTAAATCCCTTTTCTGTTTTGTATGTATGTTAGATGAGTGAAATCCTGCGCAGGTGTGTGTTAGTTTGTAATTTGTTTGGTTGTATGTTTATCTCTTTAGCTTAAAGTGTTGTTGATGAAAGCGAAGCGAATGAAGTATGTCTGAGTTAAGCTAAAGAGAAATATTTTCTTATATCTTCTTACCTATTAAATCTTTAACGGTCTCTTTCCTTAGAGGAACTCGCCCGCTAGTGAGGAGAAGGGGAATGTAACGGGTCCATTTTATTTCGCGTAATAAGGAGATTAATTTGGTTAAAATATTTATTTAAATCGATAATTAATCTTAAAAGTTACCTTAAACCAACCCTGGCATGGTATCTTCCCGCGAAGATGCAAGGTTGATATTTAAAAATCCGTGCGACGCGAGCGCTCCTTTCAAGAGAAAGGGAAAGTAGCGTTCGAGTCGAGTTGGGACTTGGACTTCGAGTGGCTCAATCCAACGAAGAGGTTGTAAGAATTATTCAACTGGTTGGGTGTTTACAAATTTGAGAAGTATGGTGATTAAAACCTGCTAGCTTTGCAAATTTATTACTATCATAGATAGTGTCAATGTTTTGTAATTTGTTAAATTAAGTAGTGAGTGCCTAGAACAGAAAAATCAAACTGTAAGTAGCATTTTCACTACATTTGTTCCTGTTTTGGCGACGGCCGCCATAATTAACGGCGTCTAAAAACGTTTGTTTTACGTTTCCTGTTTTAATTCCTTGGAGGTTTGGGAACGTGAATTAACAAGTCCCAAACATTATTTCCTGTGTTGGAAATTAATGGTTTTCTTCAAAGACAAACTTTAATTAGTGCATTCTTCGCGACATCGTTGCAAACTTTTTATTTTTCAAGTGCGCGTCGTAAGACTTCTCCGTTTAGTGCCGAAAATCCATGTTATTTCGGTAACGAACTATCGATATTGTATTTGTCGGGTTTTCTATGTAATTATATTGCAGAGATTAAGATTTTTGTACCATTTTATTGTTTATTAACGTTTATATTAGTTTATTCATTTCGCTTGGATCTGGCCAGACGCATTTCATGTTATACCTGTATTTTGCATATTTTCCGTCTACTGGAAGTCAGTATTGCCTTTCAGCATATTTGTTTATTTTCCTATAGGAAAATCTATATTGTTTTATGGTGTTTTAAACAAAGGATGTTTTGTGATTCGCCTACCCCTGTGATCTCATGCTTTTAAATTAAATAGAGTTGCTTATTCTAACTTTGTTTGTTTTATTTATTTCTTTACATTTTCAGGTTCATTTAACTTTCCTATAACTTAAAAATTAATATTTTAAAAGGGTCAAATCCCCAATAAAAATTATTAAGTTATAAAACATGGAAAATCAAAAGAATATTTACACATATGAGATATAGGTAGTATTTGGGCACCAGATTATGACAGAAAATATAAAAGAAAATAAAAAAAGTTTCCGGGCACGTGGTTCAAACCTGACTCCTTGGTTGAGAATCCGAACTTCTAGCTACTACGCCACCAAGGTTACTTTATGGTTGAAAATAAATTATAAAGATTATTCCCATTACTATCACTGAAAAATCAGAAAATATGATACAAAGAACCCCACACCAAATGCATGGGTAATTTTGTTGTCGACAGAATCGTTGCAAATTCAAGGCATAGAATCCTTAGGTTATTCTCAATGAAAGTTCCAAAATTCCAAAATGTGTTGATTTTAAAAATACAGCAGGTTGAAGCTCCAAAATTCAAAATTTTAAAAACGCGATTTTACGTAATTTTTTTGAATTATTTATTAAACTGTTGATTACAAATTAAATATTAAGAGTATTTACCAATTCGATTAAACATACGTAAAGTCGCATTTTTAATATTCTATGCCTTGAATTTGCAACGATTCCGCCGACAACAGAATTACCACACATTTGGTGCGGGGTCCTTTATAATTTTAATACATTAATTGCATAGAAATAAGTGAAGAGTAATTATAGAATTAATAATATCTGCCAAAAAGTTTTAAAAAAAGTAGTTCTCTATGGGATTCAAAGTTGGGAATCTATTTAAAAGTAATCGCTGCTTAGCATGATCGGCTATAGCGGATCCCAAGCTTAAAATTGACTATAATCTCATCAGAGAAGGGAAAACTTCCATATCAACAATTTATCAAATGTTAAGAACTAAATAAATACCTCGAGTGGAAGCTCGTTCTATGTCTCTATGGAAAGAAAAAGGTTGGCGATGTATTGGTATTGTAAATTGCAGGGTCAAAATAGAAAATTTGGCCCAACAGGAGCAAAAGAAAATTGTTATTATTTGACATTTCGTCGGCGTCCTCTCCTACAATTTATTCCCTCGAACTATTCTGCGTTATGTTAAAAATATTTTTTCATTAAAGAGATACCAGACTTTCGTCGTGAATAATAAGAAAACCGTGAATAATTAGGACCCCCACATATACGGCACAATGCCTTCATCCTGTGTCGATCGGTACCGGGCCCAACCCGCGAAAGAACACACTTTGAGTCTTTATTCGGTTTAGATCATGTGGTGCAAGGGGTACAGCCTCGTAAGATTTTATTATAGCTGAGAAGAAAATGTGTTGTTGTTTCAAATATTTAACAAATGATTTAGAAATAAATCTTATTTAATTAAAACTAAGAACTATATGAAACCAAACAAAAGTGGCTTAAAACAAGAATTATTTGTTATTGCAAAACAGGTCACCCTTTATTCTACAAGAAGCTTCTCTTAAATAAAAGGAACAGTATTTATTGAAATAATTATACCACTTTTTTATTTTAACCCACAAATTCAGCAAATTTAGTTTAAGGTACGTAAACTTGTTTCTGTGCCGATAAACCACGCCTTGTTGTAGAACAATGCAGGGCATTGGTATAAAACAATTGCGCCATCGCTTGACTGCGTCGAGTTGAGAACAGCGCACACATTCTGCTTTTAATAGCGTAGCTGTTTAGACGTGTGGGAATAAAATAAATTAATCTCAATTTCGTTATTAAAGTGCCATGTGTTTGCAGAAGAAGTGCAAATTGTGAAGTGGTCCTTCGGGGGCTATTCCACTGAAGACACAATAAATTTGTTTACTGTGGCATATTAAGACAGACCAATCCCCTCAGCTAGCATAATTTCATACATTATTAAAAAATTTGAGAATTTCGGGTGTGTCGGGAATTATTGTAAAACATGCTGTCAACCCGAACCCTGTCATCAACAAATGAGCGAAGAACGTAAAATTCGTGAAACTAATGTCTGTGCACTTATTGAAACTAGTGAACCTTGTTCTAGCAGGCAAATTGCTGATGAAGTTGACATGAAGGAAAGAACTGTAAGAAATATTTTGAAAAGAAATGGGTACAGTTGTTTTAAAGTTCAAACAACGCAAGAAATATTTCCCAAGGACAATTTCAAACGGATGGAATTTTGTGAAATCGTGATAAATAAAGTGAAAGAGAATGAAAACTTCTTAAAGAATATATTGTTTACAGATGAATCATCCTTTTCATTACATAGGAAACATAATCCATCTGTAGTACGATATTCGTCTCAGAAAAAGAAACATTTGAGTGTTGCTGTGTGAACTCAGTATCCTCAAAAGTTGAACGTTTCGAAGGGAATTTTAGACAATCATATTATATGCCCACTGCTAATCGATAGCAATTTAAATGGCAATAAATAGTTAGAGCTTTTACAGAACCAAATAATTCCTGAAGTTCAAAATCTTCGTGTCAACTTTGACGACATTTGGTTTCAACAAGACGGCTGCCCAAGTCACAATACCTTAACTGCTATTAATTTGCTGGAAAGAACATTTCCCAATCGTTTAATAGCTACGAGGGGAATGATAAAATGCCCCCCCCCCCAGGTCACCTGATCTAGCACCCCATGATTTCTTTCTGCGGGGCTTTTTAAAGGAAACCACGTACAAACATGCGTTTGAATGCGCCAATAATTTAGTTGAATTATGGGAAAAACGTATCCAACTTTGTGCAAAGCATTACTCCAAATCAACTCAATGATATAACCTCTCATATCATTGTATAATCGGTTTCGCTATTGTTTGGCACAAGAAGGTGGTTTGTTTGAATCCTTACTTCATTAATTTATTGTTTGATAATTATTAGTTGATTTTAGTTTCTGAGGGTTATTTAGTTTTATTTTAATGTTCTATTTTTGTAATTTAATAAGAATAATTTATTTTTTGAAAATTATTAGCTGATTTTAGTTTCCGAGTTATTTAATTTTATTTTAATGTTCTATTTTCATTTCGATTTTAATAAGAATTATTATTTTATTCCCATAGCATTTACGCTAAAAAAGAAACTGCAGAAATGTTTTCAATAGAAGAAATTATTTGTCAAAAATGTGACCAATAACTTTTTCGCTTTTGACGAAGAGATATTGTCTTGTTTCGTATTAGAAATTATTACCTACATCCGCACCCATCCTTAGTTCATGCCTTACTAAATTCAATTCATTGTGTGCCTCTGCTTTCACTATTTATGGAACTAGCGGGGCGTGGTCAATTACATCGTTATTCCTATACCCTAAACTGCATTTTCCGAATCTGTATAATGGAAGAGAATAAACGAATGTCTCACCATTATTAGATATTTACTCATACCCCTTTTTGATATTAGACAAGTTTTATTTATGGACAGAAATAAAATAAATTACTTGGACAACTAATTACGTATCAAATTTAAACAATTAACAAATAAATTATTTAACTGCTTCTAACACGACCATTCTTAGAACACATGAACATTTTGAATGAATAATTTTTTTTAAATAATAATAAAAATAATAATTTTACTAAAAATAACAAATCTGTTCTTACGGTTTATTTTTAAGTTGCTCCAATATAGACTTGACACTGGACACTTGTGCCCCAACAGATTCTCTATCGTCTGCTGTGGATTGAGACTTCTGATTCGCAATATCACAAGAGGGCTTTGGCAGCAAGGCAGACTGTTCCAACTGCTGAAGCAAAGCTGGGGTCCATTCATTGGGATCACCAGCAGCACGCAACTCTTCCAAAGATTTGTCACGGGACTCCTTCGGGCGATTACCATTACCTTTTTCCTTAGAATAATGTTTAGCAGTTCTCTTGGCGCTTCCTTCTTCAATTTCTTTGTCATCTCTCGAACGCTTCTTATGTTTCACATTATTACCTTCACTAACACCTTGCGTGGACCCTGGTCTCTGATTGCTCTCAGATTTAGTATCCTTATTGATGCTTCCTTCTATAATTTCTTTGTCATCTCTTGAACGCTTTTTATGTTTAACATTATTATCTTCACTAGCACCTCGCTTGGACCGTGGTCTATGATTGCTGCCAGATTTCCTATCCTTGGTGGTGCTTCCTTCTATCGTTTCTTTGTCATCTCTCGAACTCTTTTTATGTTTAACATTGTTATCTTCACTAACTCCTTGCTTGGATCGTGGTCTATGATTGCTTTCGGATTTCCTATCCTTGGAGGTGCTTCCTTCCATCATTTCTTTGTCATCTCTTGAACTCCTTTTATGTTTAACATTGTTATCTTCACTAAGTCCTTGCTTGGACCGTGGTCTATGACTGCTCTCAGATTTTCCATCCTGAAATAATAATAATAGAATAACTTACCGCGTATGGTAGAAGGAATTGGAAGAAATTTGGATGAACCATTCTTCCATTTCCCCATGTTCATGTGTTATTTTAGTATATAGCAGATTAAATGTTAATATTGTAACATCCAAACCTAAACTAACAATCATGATGAACAATTTTTCACAACTAACATAACTGATTATTTTCATATGTGGTTTATTAAGGTTGTGAATTCATATATATGGTTTATAAGATTACTAAGGACTTGTGAAGTTTCATCAGGGGTATATAAAATTACCCAATGAATAATTTTTCACACCTGTAGTAACCGACTATTTTTATAACAGGTTTGTTAAGGTTGTGCAGTTTATAGAATTACTAAAGAGTTAATGTTCTTTTGTCTGTATATTGTGTATATCTACCCTTATCCTGTAAATGGATCCTGGCTTGTAAAAATAAATAAATAAAATAATACACTTAACCAAAATGGAAGAATTAATAGGATGCCACCACCATTTAGAAAACATTCAGTTCTACTTTTATTTATATTTAATATTGACCACAGTTATTCCATATTCCATATGTTAGTATTTGTTTTATCAATTACCTTATTTGGTGGTTTGGTGGTAGTCACGTGTGTATATTTCCTTCTCTTTTCATAGGGATCATCATTTACATCTCGACTTCTCGTTTCTTTTCGTGATGCCTGTCCACTCCTAACACGTCTATCTTCATCTCCACGTTTATTTTTATCAAAATCCATATTAACCTTATCATACTTTGAGGACGTCAAATTAAGTTTGAATGGGTTGTGATCAGTTTTCCTTTTCTTCTTATCAGGTCCGCCGTCTAGATCTGAACTGCCCTGTAGTCCTCGTAACGACTGGCTCAACTTGGAGGCATCGGGCATGGCAAGTGCCGACAAATATCCGTCCTCCATATCTCCCATGCTCTGGTAATTCCTTTCCACATGTTCATTATTTCTTTCAAACTCGCGGCAAGGTGCAATGAAATTTCCAGACGACGATGGTAGTGAGTGTGTATCTTTAGTCACTTTTGTATTATATTGGATTTGAGTGCGTCCAGTGTTATTAATATGACTATCACAGCTTTCTGGACCAATGCTTAAACAGTCCGCATTGTTGCTTCCTATAAATTCATGGATATCTTCTGCAGGTTCTAATTTAACGTCAGCGTGGGAAAAAACATTTAAAGAATTAAGTTTGCTCTGTCTCGGGGAAATCATATTACTGATTTGCGGAGCTTCAGAGTTTATATTAACATAATCATTTATAGTTGTTTCTACATTTCTATCAGCATCTTGGTCAGGTTCTGATTTAAAATTAGACATTAAAATACTATTTGTAGAAATAGAGTCAGTATAGTTCAAAGGAGTCAAAGAGTCCAATCGTGGACGATCAATGTTTATAGAAGGGGGTTGAAGAAACATGACGACATCAAGTAACCTCAATTCATGTTGTTTGTTTAAGTTCTTGGTGGTGCAAAATTTATCTATTTTTTCTTCGGTTATTTGACACTCGTTGATAAATGTAAACATCTTTTCCAAGGATTTGAAGCATTTACTGCAGGCTGCCATATGTATCTGATGAACATCCTATAAACAAAAATAAAGCAGAATAAGAATATAAATTTTTTTGGATGAGAATATTGAAAACAAGCGACTGAATCCTTTAATGCCCACTTTTTCATTTACGCACACTCGAAAAAAAACTGTGCCAATGGTCAAAATGGGATAAAAATGTCACATAGTAGGTAAAACTGGCTGCTCTTTCAGATTGTTTATTAGTTTTTTGTTGCCACTCCTTCAAGACAAAAATAATATTCACCTTGCTATAGAATATAAAATATACAAAAGTAAACTACAGTCTTAAATAAAACAATCAAAAAATGAGCACTGTAAAAAGAAAATAGATGAGGCTGGAAATGGTCAAGAAAACCCGTGACGAACTATAACGAATATTACACAGGATTATAAAACCAAGGCGAGTAAAATTACAATTTACAATCAGAATGATATTATCTTAAAAGATGAAAAAGGCATTGTTTAACAAGGCATTCTCTGTGTAAGTCTTGCTGAAAAAATTGTACGAAACGACAACTATCATGACACGCGAAGCATCCTGCAGAACTCATTTATTTTATCTCTTACAAATATCATAGAGGAGATATAAACTATTAAGCAGCTTAAAATCAAGAAATCCAAAGGATATGACGGGCTAAAAGCAGAGACAATTAAGCGCATTGTTGATTATATAGTTGAACCTCTTGTCATGATAATTAATAAAATGTTCGAAACAGGTTACTTTCCTTCTGTCCGTCTATCTTTAAAAATGAAGACCGACGAGACATTTTAAATTATAGGCCAATATCACTAATTACAAACTTTGCAAAAGTAATAGAGAAAATACTAAAAACTAGGGTAACAAATTAAATTAAAAGATATGAATCGATTTCAAATATGTAGTCCGGTTTCCAAAAAGGTAAATCCACTCAAGTTGCTATAGTTAAACAAACTGAAAGTATCTACCATTCTTTGAACAAAGGTAAGCCCTCCCTATGTGTATTTGTTGACCTGGCAAAAGTCTTCAACACGGTAAGTCAGATGCTTCTCATAAATATGTTTGAAGATATGGGTTTCAGAGATAACGCATTAAACTTACTCAAAGGTTAGTTGTCAGGTCGAAAACAGTGTGTGAAAATAGATGATATATACAGTACATATACAAATGTCCATTATGGAGTTCCTCAGGGAACCTTTCTAGGGCCCATATCTTTTATTATCTACATAAATAGCTTATATTCAGTTCAGAGGAGGACTGATATTGTCAGCTTTGTAGACGATACGACATTCTTCTACCAAACCGATTCATGGAACGAATTAAAAAACATTGTGGAAACTGATATGAGTAAAATTATTGATTCTTATCATAAATCTTACTATACTACATCCCCTTCAGGGTGTTTCCTAGGGGCGGACACACGCGGCAATATTCATGAACATGGTTGACGCATGGTTACGTTATAAATTGATTCAAATATGTTCTTCCTATTTATTTTTTCATTTATTTTTATCCACTGTTAGTTATTTAAATGTATTATTGTCTACTCATGCACAGATACCTTAAATGGTATCTCAGTGAGTTATTTGTTTATTCACTCTATAGTGTAATTTTCTATCATTACGAATGCTACTAAACAACTTATTGTAAATAAACATATTCTATTTGATCTATTCTATTTCTATATTTTTTTCGAAAATGTTACATGGTCACTAACAATTAATGAATGATAGGTGCAAGATTTATTTCAACCCTTACCCTTTTCCACCCCTTCCTTTTTTCCCCCTCAAATTATTGGCCTTACAAATAACGTGTTTGACCATGTTCCACCCCTTCCAGGAGGTGAAAATGCATTTGACAATACTTGTGCAACTAGTATTTCTTTTTCAAAAATGTTACTCAGCCACTCAATTGTGGAAAACATTCAATAATCGGAGCAGGAATTATTCCGAGACAACACCTCACCCATCTCCACCCTTTATAAGAAAAAAGTGAAAAATAAATTTGTTTCCTTTTTATTTTTGGTTCAATGTGGCTCAAGTAAATGAATTAATTTACTTGAGTTGCTTTGAAGATGATACGTTGACGTATTGAAATTATAGTAGCATTAAGTTACACCCACATACAGTGGTAGAAACAAAATAAGTGTTTTAATAAATCATTCTTTAAAAAAACTTGAGTACAGAAAACAATGTATGAATTCTTTCTTAATGTCAACTTATCGAATATCGATAACTAGCAATATCGATGCTTCGGACCTGATAATCATTATATATCGATAGTTTTGCTTGATGTTACCATCGACATAAAATATTTACTCTATTGGTTCGATACCGCATCACCAACAGATAGTCCTTCGTATATCAAACATATTATTTAAGAACAAAAAAACTTACCAACTCTGGTAAACACCTTTCCAACATTATTAATAGTAATGTGTCCTTTACACCTAGAGAAATTTCCATCAACATTTCAGCATCAATATGTTGCAAACATAAACTGCACAATTTGGCATTTGTCGGTTCTCTATCGCCAAAGTACAACCCATTCTCTTCCAGGGTTTTTTTTCGATCATCCACTTCGATGCAATTTGCCTTGAATCCGTAGCAAACTAGCAAGTTTTCGTGACATGCGTTGCATACTGCTGAACCACTACTTATGCACATATTCTAAAAATAATATATTTATTAGGGAAAGACAAAAATTGGAAAATATGAATATTCTAGTGTATCGTTATTTAGTAGACTTTATATAGGTCTGGAGAGGAAAGATACAATGCTAGAATGCCTTTGCCCATAGGACCCTTCCTCACATATCCATAAAAAGTAATGAAATGGGTCAAATATGATTTCACTTGCCCCAGTTGACTTTAATATTAGTTACTAATAACAAATATTCAAACATACATTTAATTTCAATGACTCTCCGAATTATAAATGCATATAAATTTAGTATCTTAGCTTAATGACTTCAACACATAATGGTAGAATAAGAATGATCTAAGCTTATTTTCTGTGAAATACCAACCACACTTGAAGGAAAATGACCTCAGTGTGATTAGCACCATTTTATAAAATTCTGATTTACTCATTAAGAATTCAGTGTGCCATACATGCATAAATTATTACACCGACAGACATTTTAAACTTTAAATTCAATATAATATAAATTACATTTTTTTTTCAAAACAGGTTTTTTATTAAAATGAACGGAAACGAAGGAAATACATATTACTTGAACTTGTTTCAACTAAATACAATACCAAATGCTAATAATGTGATGTTGGATCTAGTTTTTTCCAGCAACTCATTATTAGATGTTTCTCTTGCCTCTGATTATTTAGTAAAATGTGATAAGCATCACCCCTCTATTGCTATCTTTGTGCCTTGTGATAAAGCATATCAGTGTTTGGAGTTTGAGGAGCTCATATATAATTTTAAAAATTGTAATTTTAATGATATAAATGATTATCTTCTAAGTGTTCACTGGGACACGATTCTGAATGCCGAGCTAAATACTGCTGTTGAATTATTTTATCTAACCTTATGTGAATGCATTGATCTATTTGTTCCTAAAATGAAAATAAAAAGTAATTTTAAATTTCCAATCTGGTTTGACAATGAGTTGAAACAAAATATTATAAACAAGTGAGCTGCACATAGACAATATAAATTTACTAGAAGAATAGAAGATTATAATCATTTCAGTTATTTAAGAGTAATTTGTAAAGAACAAGCTGCCATTTGCTACAGAAACTATATTAATGAAGTTGAAAATAGCGTGCTAAGTGATTCAAGAATTTTTTGGAACTATATACGCGATAAAAATAAGGAAGATTTTATACCTAACATTATCAGTTATCTTGATCAAACAGCTGAAGATGGAAAGTCTATTGCAAATCTATTTGCAATTCACTTTGCATCTGTTTATAATGACTTACGACCTGAGAACACAAATAACAATATTAATTCACAGAATATAGATGACGTTGTGCATGTTGTTAACATCAATAATTTATGTACAGGAATAACTGAAGTTCTAGACAAACTAAGTAATCTAGATTCTAAAAAGGGTTCAGGACCAGACAACATATCAGCTTATTTTCTAAAGTCCTGCGCCTTTGCTCTCTCCAGACCTCTGTGGCTTCTATTTAACAAATCATTATCCGAGGGAGTATTTCCAACTAATTGGAAAAAATCCTATATTGTTCCTATCTATAAAAAGTCGGGAGACAAGGGAATGGTTATTAACTATCGACCGATTACTAGAATTTCGCACATACCTAAAATTTTTGAATCACTGGTAAATGACTTCCTAACATCCAAATTAAAAAATTGTATCACTAGTAAGCAACATGGATTCTTTCAAGGCAGATCTATAACAACAAATTTGTTAATATATGAAGACTTTATCGTCAAATCTTTGGAGAAGGGATATTCTGTGGATTCAGTTTACACGGACTTCTCCAAGGCATTCGATAAAGTAGATCATACATTGCTTCTAAGTGAATTATCACGATATATTCACGGCAGTCTTTTGAAGTGGTTAAAATCATATTTAAGTTATCGAGTTCAAGTTGTAAAAATTAATAACTATTATTCTCATGAAATTCAAGTTAGGTCAGGTGTTCCCCAAGGAGCACACTTAGCACCTTTGTTGTTCAATCTGTTTATTAATGATGTTGTAGAATGCTTCTTACATAGTCAAGTACTAATGTATGCAGATGACCTTAAAATATTTAAAGAAATTAAAGATCCCAACTCCATGGTTGAACTGCAACAAGATATTAACAGATTTCAGAATTGGTGTGAGCGGAAAAAGCTAATACTGAATATCTCAAAATGTAAATATATCCAGTTCAGTAAAGAGATATCCCCATCTATAAATAAATACATAATTAAGGATACATCAATTAAAAATGTAGATGTAATACGTGATTTAGGCATATATTTTGATTCTAAACTGACATTTGTGTATCACATTGACCTAATATGCAATAAATCTCTGAAAATTCTAGGTTTTATTAAAAGACATATTAAAGACTTTAAAAACATAGCTGCAATAAAATCATTATATATTTCATTGGTAAGAACTCATTTAGAAAATTGTTCAGTTATATGGTCCCCATATTTTCAAACACATATAGATAAAATAGAAAGAGTGCAAAAAAGATTCTTACGCTATGCTGCATATAAGACCAACATTGCTACTGAAGATATTGATTATAAACAAATCTTACATAACTTATATCTTTGTACCTTGAAGCAACGTAGAATCAACGCAGATATTATCTTGGCATTCAAGATTACTAGTGGCATTATTGACTCTCCAGAATTACTTTCCACAATAGACTTCTATGTTCCACAGAGACATTTAAGAGAAACATATATGTTCACTATACAGAATCACCGAACCTTATATGGTACCAATCTAGGCATAAGTAGAATTGTAAAAAATGCTAACAATATTCAAGTAGACTTCTTCAATATCTCAGTCGATAATTTAAAGAGGCACTTGAGATGTAATTATTATGGATAGCTTACTGATAACTTGTTCGCTTATAATAATTAAGGATATATACTTTTATGATCTGTCCCGTTTTTTGTGTTGTTCTATATACTCTCATTGTCGTATTTAAAGTGTATTTCTATTTGTTGTTTTGTTCTATTTTTGTAATTTATTTATTAATAGTCATTTAAGCAAGTCAATTGTAATGTGTAATTGGGCTAACCCGTGAATTAAATAAATAAATAAATAAAAAAAATGATTGGGGCAAAGGCATAGTCCAATAAGTGGATATTAAGAACGGTAACGGAAGTAAAAATGTATTGAATCAAACAAATAATGTCGTTTTATCAATGTTGCTGATTGATTTTAAATTTTGTTGTTTCTGGTAGTATTTTGTTCGACAGCAATATGCAATATTTCAAGGCTATAGATCAAGTCGCAGTGGTTCAAAAATGACTTACAAGATTAGACCTAAACTGACCACCTGACTGACAAAAATGTGAAGTTCAAAAAAAGTTTGTAAAAAAATGTTAATAAGATTATTCTTTATAGAATTTGCCGAACCCTATAAAAAATATGTTTTATTACAAAAAGAAATCCATTTCTAAAAGTTTGTTTGATGACATAGGTAACATACTAGAAATTTATCATTTGGGAGTGGTGCACCCCCAAGCAGCACAATTAGTTTACCAGTTTAAAGCCACAATGACCTAAGATAGTTGATATAACATAATTGCAACCATTACTTTCAACTTTAAAGGCATCTAAACTTAATAGTAATTAATTAAGCAATATTTAGGTAATATTTTCTTAAGAAATGCCTGACAAAGTCACATTGACTTTAGTGTAATTTTCAAGAACTATTAACGTACCTAATTGTTCCTTAAAATTTAACTATAAAGTTAAAGTGCATATTGAGGTCAATGTATAAGAAAATATTACGTAATTTTAGACCAAGTTATTAACTTTGGAGTCGCTGACTTTTGTCTGGATAGAAACAGGGAAATTTTACCAATTTTTAACATAAATGTAACTGATGTTTTGCCTTGTCCTTGTAGTCAGATTTTAATTAAAACTTTAACCTCATGGTCACAAATAGTTCCAATTTTAGGTAAAATTTACGTTAATTTTACTTCCCCACTTACCTAGAATGTGTTTAACCTAAAGGTAAATATTACTTCATATAATGTCCTAGAAGTTATTTGTACTTAAAAATAGAATTAGTTCTCTTCCCTGGAAGGCAAAATTACGTTTTCATTGTCTAAATTACTTCAAAGCACTAAAATGACTGTATTATGTTGATGCCCCTCCTAGCAGTGTCAACTGTCAAAAGCTACTTCTTTACTTTTACTTTAATGCTTGGAATCATGGGGTAGTGTTACATTTTCCATATAATAAATTTTCAGAGGTTATGTTGACAGTTGTTGACCACATACAAAAGTTTTAATATATAAAACTTGTTTCGAAGTATCGCGCGTCGGAAGGCAAGAGATCGACACGCCACCTACAGTCAGATTAGGGAATGAATGACACTGTGAACTAAGCCCACCTGACCAACGCATGTATTTGTTTTGATCTCAGATAAATAAAAGACGTATTACAATTTTGAAGAGTACAAAATTATTTTAACCTGTATTGGTCCCATTTAACTTTAAGTCAATAATATACGTTTTAACAACTGTGACTGTAGAAAAAATGTTAGCGAGGTCTAAAATATTGGGAAAGAATACTTTGAAGTCGCGCGGTACTATATTCCCCATATTTTTCAACCAGCTGTAAGAGACCATTTTATAATGAAATGTTGATGTGTGATTAATTGAAAAAATCATTAATATAAGGTTATTTAACAGATATCAAGTACAATATTAGCATATTTTATGCTCAGGAAAGTCCTGCAAGGCAATTGTATAGACTTTTACAAATATTTTAAAACACATTGAAGCTGGAAAAAAATTTTTTTCTTTCAAAACGTAAAATACTTGAGGTGCTTTTAATATTCCGAGGTAAAATTGATACATTTACGAAGAAAATCGATTGGCAGCAAAAAATCACAGAGAGGAGTAAGGTGGACACATTATTTCACAACTATGTCTGACATTATATGATATACTCCTACTCCATCATTATAATAGAGTCTGGTTTCTATTATGTCTTAAGCTGCTGATGCCTTATAAGTAAATTATCATTGCTGTAGATAAAACCTTATTAGTCTAAGAAAGAAAGGCTGCAGTTGAAAAAGGATAAGTGGTTTGGTAGATATTACATATTAACGGCCACAATTAACCACAATGTTTACGTTTAAATTACCTGTTCAAGGAAATTTGTTCTATAACTTATAGGTCATTATAACTGAGTGGCTGAGTGGCTTATTACCAACGTCGTCTCATTCCCCATTTACTTATATTTTACGTATATTTTAAGTCAATTAGGTTAGGTTAAACGGGAAAATGACACCAAAACTAGGTCTACATTATGTAATTCAGACCTAAGGTGCTACTTGGGCCAGTTATGCTAAAAAAAGACAGGAAGTTAATTGAAAATAATTGATATTTCTCTATTATCTCTAAGTACAGTTGAGTTTTATGTCATCTATCTGATATTTTCTATTATTTATATTTTCTGTTAAATTTACAAATAACATTTTAGTAGTATTGTGCCAGACCTTTGAGTCCTAAGAGCTCAACATATAATAGTAGCATTTAACCAACAGTTGAAAGGTATGTATCTAATTCTACGTCAAGGCAGTATAGAAAATATTACATGTTAGTCTTTGTTCTATGATAGCGGCGTGTTATTGTTCTTAGCTAAGTTAACAAATGTATGAACCAAATATAAATAGAGTATGATAATTATTAATTATTATTATCCTTTCTGATCATTGCTACAGAAATTCTTTATTTTTTACTAAAATATTGCTACGGTGGAAATTGAAAAATGAGATATTACCAGAATATTTTATATTTTAAGGACAAATCCCATATTTTTTATTATACTTCCTGGAAGATCTTTTGATTTTAGAGCGAAATGCAAAAAATGAGATTTTTTACAGTCTCTATAGACTTAAAAATTAACCAAGAATACGCTGCGATATTAACAGCTGTGTGACATCGCTTGTAGAGCAGGATCCCAGAGCCGCCAGACCTACGTCATTTTAACAAAGCTAATATTTGCGCAATAGATAGTGTGATACGTAGTTAAGAACATATGTGTTGTAACGTGCGGAATGCGCAATAGCATCCTTCGTTACATTTTCTAACAATTATTAGAAAAATTTTAATAATCAAACATTTTATTCTCCTATGCTCTGGTACTATAACGAACATTTCTGGACAGATGAGAGGTTGGTAGTAGCTTATACTTACGCATCAGTATATTAAACAGCGCACGCTCGATAATATTCAAATTAAATTAAATAAATAGATCAAACTGACTGAAAAATGAAGTTGAGTCGAGTATTTATAATAAAGTCGGATGGTCACATGAAACGTAGAACTATCAGTAACAATATAGATCATTTGGCAAATTAATATTTCACTAAAATAAAGAGAACTACTTTTTGGGGCGGAGACACGTTACTGTCGGTCCGAAACATATGTCACAATACACCGCGTTAGACTAAATTCGCTCTCTTTCACTCGAGCCGTCCTTCGAGGTGGACGTAATAGAAATTTTGTAAGACCCTAACGGGGATATTGGTAGAGAGGAACCTTATAGACGTATAAGGTAATAGTTAAAAAATTATATATTGTTAAATACCATCTAACATTTAAACATATTGTTTTAGGTTCTTTCCTTCGTTCTTTCTTTCTTTCATTTAATTACAAATTTCATTTCCACGTCGAAGTGATTTTAATGTTACACCTTTGCTTTAAGAAAAATTATCTACGTTCTATGTTGATACTACGTTTTTATATACGTTTTCTTGAGAACTTTTTGGGATAAGAATACTGTGTTTACCTTTATTATGAAATTTTCGACACAACATCTATTTAAGATTTTCTATCAAGCATACGAAAACCTGGGCGAAGAAATTATTTATGTTATTCGAGCATAGCACGCCTCTACGATTTCATAACCTTCAAAGTGGAATGGTACGACATGTGACATCTCGCTAGAGCAAAATGGAGATCATGAACCATTTAACTGCCCAACGGTTATAATCTATTATCATCGGAGGACAGGGGCATACAAGGGAATTTCCCTCATCAGGATATTATAATAAAAGATAAGTACCTTTGATTATTACCTGTGAAAGGGATTATTTTCGCATATCTAGTGCTACACATTAATTCGTAGTCACTCATATCTTAAATCCGTTGTTACAAATATTTCATCGTAGTTATTTATATCTTAAATTCGCTGTAACAAATATTTCTTCGTAGTATCAATTTCTTGTATTCAACGTTTAACGTAATCGTAGTTGCTTGATAACGTGATATTGTTTGAATTTTGCCAGTATCGCAAATTCGCTGGGTCAAAGTACTTTTGTTTTAGATGTGTCTCAATGGTTAGACACGTCAGTTATTTGCACATAATACGCGTCGTGTGATCTGATATTTCCTAGATTTGACTCGTCAAGTCGCATCACTTATGTGGATTATTTATTTAAAGGAATTCGGATGTTCGGGGCGCGGTGAAATGTGTATTATCTTTTGTGGTTATATAACTTGGGGTGTCCCGTTTTTGAGTATTTGGCATTACGTAGCGGGGAGGCTATATACTGGTAGGATCAAATAAATATCAGGTTCGAGTGAAATAGCATACCTTCTATTAGCTAAGTGTTATTATCTTATCTTTGTAAAATATTTTAGTATACCTAATGTGTAATATAGTTTGTTTGTCGGATCGTTTGCGAGATACCTTTGTATTATAGTTCGGTTTAAATCTCGTAAATGTTCATATCTTTTGTAATATGTGATTTTTAGTATTGAGGTAAAGTTACGAGACGTATCTTTTGTAATATAGCTTTTTTATCTCGTAAACACCTCAAGTTTATCTTGCTGTTGAGCAATATGTAATATAGTATATCTTGTAATATAGTTTACCTTGTACATATTTTGGTGATATTTTGCTATACAGTATCGCTGATGCTGTGATAGCTCATTGTTTTTGTAATATAATATTTTGTAATATAGTTCTATTGTACATATGTAACTTTTGTCTTTGGTTTATCTTTATCTTCAATTTTCCTTGATTACACTCAGTAATCAATGGCGCCCAAGCCTTGAACTCCATGCCCTTTAGCTCTCCGTATCTTTACTGTGCTAGCCAGGTTACACCAGTGACGCTAACCACGTCGCTCGTAGGGTGGCCCACACTTGAACACTTGGGCAATATTTAAACAACGAGGTAAACCTTCTTTTCTTAGCCACAGTGTGGTCCTTAAATTGGGCTAAAAAAAATTTTTCTTAATTTTCTGTGGGGCACCCTGCCATTTTGATCTACGCTATTACAAATAATTACTGTATTTTTTTGGGATCTTTTAACTCAGTTTTAGGGGTCGCTACCAAGTCCTGAATTTTCAAGATAATCAGAAAGGGTCATAATTAGTGTTGGGCGATATCGTGATTCTTCCATCACAACGTGAATCATGACTGTGATTTTCTTATATGAGTGAATTTAAAACGTGATGTGATCACGACTTCACGACTTTTCATAATGCAGCGAATGGGATAAACTGTTAATTGTTCTCTATTCCTAAATAAACGTTGACAGACTGTGAATGGTGAATTCGCTCTCTCTAATCTATGCGGCCGTAAATATGAAGATATGTAATACGTATGATATTTTATTAGTTAATTATGATACATATTGAATGATATAGTCAACTAACCTAATTTGTGGATTGACGATAAAGCAAAAGCACTAAATTTTGAATGAGACGCTTGTTTGAACTCCGTAATAGCATGTTTTTGTAAAGTTACACAAATATAAACATTTCGGAAGCATCAATAAATTTTTATAGTTTAAATTTAGGTTGCTGTAGTTATCAACCAGCAATTTAAATTTTTGTTGGTATTATTGTTTATAACAGTATTGAAACCTTTTTAATATAAGCCTCGGATTGCAATACAAAGGTACAACTTAAATAGTGAATAATATAATATGTTTATTTATATAGTTCTTATAGTTGCTATTATTCAATGGGATTTTGATTTAATAGAGTAGAGTATTTCTCTCATTCAAATATTTATAAAAAATTTGGTAGGTAACTCTTCCATTCGATTTTGTTCAACGGCAGGCAGCACTTTTAAGGTAAACAAGATAACAATTATACATCCTCAATCTCAGCTTCAAATTGATTATTTCAAATAATAATTTCATTTGTTATCCGTTGTTATGCAATACATTATACATCATCCGTAATCTCAACCTCTTCCAACAAAATGCGTATCTATCTAATAACGCTAAGGCACGGAATCGCTTGCTTTACCTGTTAATACATAAGGTAGCAAATAAAAATAGACTCAAATTACCAAAGCGATATACTTATATCATAAAAAATATATTGGTATATGGAAAGTTGTGAACACGTCACGCTTTTCTACCAACTTTATTAACAGTCGTTACATGTGATTTTTTAATATCAGTGATTAAATCACAGTTCGTGATATATCGCCCATCACTAGTCATAATGAATGTTGCTTTTTAACAGTATGCTGTCAAACATATATGAAAATAAGCTGTCATACTTTAACGTAGGTTAATAAGGTTCTCTTGTATCACCTGTTATCTGTAAAAGGGCCCCGCTTTCAAGCTAGCAAATATGCATAGGTCCTTAACTACATATCACACTATTTATTGTCAAAATATCAGCTATGCTAAAATGACGTATGTCTGGCGGCTCTGGGATGTTACTCTATTACTCCTATGGTAATTTAATATATCAAATTGCTAATAGCTGATATTTTCTTATGAAATTTACTTTTCTCTTTATTATCCATGTGCTAATATCTATTTTATGTTTTTTACATCTTATTCATTATACAACTTTGACTTTGACCCCGCACTAACCTTATGGAAAATGGCTTTCGGTGGATTGGGACGAAACTTTGGGAAAACGTAATTTACATCATGCTGAACAAAATACCTCATTCTCCAACTTTTTTAACCTATGTAGGGCCATGAAATATTTTGTTCAGAATCATGTAAATTGCAATTTCTTGAAGTTTCGTCAAAATTTACTGAAAGCCATTTTTTATAAGGTTAGTTCTGTGTCCTTTTGGGAGTAAGTGACATCAGAGTTTCCTGCGCATCGGTTCATGTTTAGAGCAGTACATTTCTGAAATTACTTGATCTGCAATTATCTCGTATAAACGTACTAAAAAATGCAATATAAAATTTAACTAAATGCTCCCATTATATGTTGTTACTACTTTCCAATTATCCTAAAGGTGAGCATGCAGATATAGCATATATGTCTATAGTAATTATCTTAAATATTCTACTCAGAAATTCGACTTACCATTGGGGCTAGCATATCCAACATACTAAGTTCAATGTTCTCCAGCAATTTAAAATTGAGGTCTCGTACAATCTTCAAGCATAATCTGCAAACCACAAATTTCGTATCTTCCATACTTTACAAATCTCACTAATTTAAAAAAAATTACGAGTAAACTATATTTCACAGCTGTATCGGAATGTGATAACATAACCAATAATCATATCAGTTCTTCGCCTTCCTCACAACCCTGAGAGGATAAATATATAATCTTTATCCTCTCAGTCACAACCACAAATGCACAAATGTCACAAGCAGTGTTGCCAGATGCGAGTAACCAAAATACTCCACAAATTCATTAAAAATACTCACATTTTCCTCACAGCAGCTTTAAAATCCTCACAAAATCCTCACAGCCTCAAAAGAACATTGACGAGTTAGTTTTAGACGCGTCATCTGCCGGAGGCCCTTTACATCAATTTATAATAGTTATAACTACTTCCGCATCGAAACACGGTGCCGTTTCTGCATAGAAAATTCATACTGCATGACGTCTCCTAACCTTCTAAACTCAATGGTAGATACACAGATCGACAGATCACACTTAGTCTGGTGGTTCAGATCTTGAAAGCTTGGACCTCAGACACACATAGTGTTGCACAACCTTTCTCCGGCGATTTCGGTTTTTGAACGGGGGGGGGGGGGGGGATATTCCATAAAATGTCAACAAAATAATAACATCAATTTATGCACTGTAAGTATAACTAGGAAATTTTTTGAGAACGACCAGTGTCGCAACATTGCCAGTATGCTCACATTTCACATCGTAGCGTAATGAGTCAACGTGTACAGTTGAATTTCATTATATATGATTATTTATAATACTGAAATCTTCATCCAATCCTCACAGAATCCTCACAATTTAATCATTCCTCACACATTTCCTCCCCACCCTTCCAAACGATCACAATGTGAGCTTTTACTCACATATTGGCAACGCTGGTCACAAGTCTACCAGGCCACAGACCAGGCTGACATTGTTGACTGGCAACGCGTTGCCAACTTCACATTATCAATATACTTTGGAAAGGAAATAAGTTTTGAGGCAATATGAAGGAATGTTCATCACTTTTCAAATTCCTGTAGCTTGTAATTTTTCAAAACATTTAGGGCGTAAACAAAATTATTCAATTATTAAAATTCAAACATTTTTGTTTGTTACGCGCGGAAACGATAAGATTCGCGGTATGGCCACAACTCTGTGTATGGCGGTAGTCTGACGTCAGCCAGCTGTTTATAGTAAAGTGTGCAGATTGTAAGCACAGATCAAATATTATATGATTGTAAGGTGTAAATGTGTTGACTGTCTACTTGTACTTCCTGAAATGTGTGCTGAAATGTAATCCAAAACTTTATAGACTAAAAAAACTACTACTCTATCCCGGCTCCCTTGATTAAGGATAGTTTACTGGTGCGGTTTTTAAAAAATTCGTGCTGACTTTTTATTTAACTTTGTACAATAGACGCTAAAAGTCATATTTTGAGTGTACAGACCTAAACTTTCAAGCCACCACCCTCGGCTGCCCCCGTGGCCTTATTAAGGCAACGCTTCGCTGATACAATTTTTCTAAAATTCGTGCTATCCAGCTAGGTTTTTACCCTCGTACAATAGACGTCAAAACTTGTATTTAGAATAAACACACACTGTACACTCTATCCTGACACAAAGTACCTATATCAATTAAAGTTATAGGAATTCTTTTATTACCGAATAATTATGGATTTAAATCTGAAATATAATGCTTAGAATCTGTTTTAATAGCCAATTATATTTAAAAATGCGCATCGATAAATTATTCTACCTCATCATTAATTATAAGGGTACCGGAGTAGCTATAAGGATGATAGTGTAGGTTTAGGTCTGTGGACACAGAACACGAGTTTTGATTTCTTCTTTATCAGAGTAAGTAGCTAATCAGTACGAATTTTAGAAATAAGATCAGACAATAGGTGAACAGGTTCATTGCTTGGCCAACAAGTTACGTAGGATCTTTTCATTTTGAATACACATTTAAAACAAAAAAAGTGGAAATGAAACGAAAAAATTGATAAAGACGTAATTATTTACGTAAACATGCAAAGAATGCATTCATTACTTACATTTAAATGATTCTCACAACGATACAAAGCGGTACCTAATCGGAATAAGTGGCGAATTTTTCTTCTCATTGTGCTTCATTAGCGTACACCATTTTTTACGAATATTCTGATCTTTAGGCACTAGGAGCAGGGAACAGTAATAATTTGATGACATTAGGGATTTTTCCAATCGAAAATAATCAACTTTAATATCATTTTTTATTCTAGTGTATTGCAGTCATGATAATTACAGTTTGCTGAATATTTATTTAAATTTATGTGCATGTATTATATGGCATTCAGAAATATATTTACAGGGTAATGTTAAAATATTAGTTTCCACAGAGGGATTTCTTATGTCTTCTCTGTAACCGAAGTCAGCAATTATTCTGAAAACTGTTCCCTGCATAGCAAATAACATTCTGTCTGCATGGAAGGGGTGCCCCCCCATGCCATAATTTCATAACAGACTGACTGGAAGAGACTATATGAATGCCTTTACAAGCAGACATATATTATTTTCAAATTTCAATTTTGGAACCAAATATGTACCCAAGAGTTTGACTTCTTCTGGGTTACTTCTTGATGTCTGATGCTAAAGGTAATATTTACAATTTTTATATTACTTAAAAATAGTTTCTCCCCAATCCGACTGAACTAGAATTAATAGATACTATATATTTTAATTTATTACGCACTTACCTGAATATTTTTATTCTTTTCTTTGTCCACTCATGACTAAAATATCAGACAAAATCACTCCATAATTCTGCAGACCCGAGACTAATAGCAGTAGCAAACACCTAATTCTGTGCCGTAACAAGAAATTTTTTTCTTTTTTTCTGGCAAAAATAACGCTTCCCTTTTCCTTATATTCCGAAGCTCCGAATAGTTGCCCAAAATTACTTGAAGTGATTAAGAGCACTCTGTGTGATTACTAAGTCTAAGCCTTTTCATGCTCAGCTCCGGATAGTTGCCCAAAATTACTTGAAGTGATTAAGAGCACTCTTTGTGATTACTAAGCCTAAGCTTTTTCATAAGTGCTCAAAAACTAAGCTCCATATTTAAAAAATGTTCATAGGCACAGTGCTACCAAGCACCAAAGTTCTTTGAGCACTATGTTTTGGGGTGGTTCTATCAAAAACACATTCACTTCTGCTATGTAGGAGTTTTCTGGTAGCTGTCATTTTCTCTTATGAAAACCATATTTTTAATATTTTTCCCTTTTTTTGGAATTTAAGAAAAATTTTGAAGATATCGAACAAATTGGTAAACGAATTCGTGTTCAACACATCTAACTCCAAGTAGCACAGACTAGTTATACAATGGTTTAATAAACATTAATATAACTTTGCTTAAAACTGTGTACCTAACTTTTACTAAAACTAAAATAAAACCAAGACATAGCTATATCAACATTCTATAAATGTTCATATCAATAAAGTGGGGAATCTATAAGACTATTACAAAAGTTGTAGTACCATTTCAAACACTTTCTTTAACAATATTAAACAACTAACCTTAAACAGTCTTGTCTTATTCTTATTTTGGCGTATCAACAACATACATATAATGATATGTAAAGACGTTGATACAATCTATTTAAGTAAGAAAAAGTATATACATACCACGTATTAGGTCATCTATATCAGTTACAAAAAAATAAACATTCCACGACTTGTTAAAACTCTTGCAAAACTTTGTGTTATAATTTTTCTCTATCTCTGGTTATAGTGTGAATACAATATTTTACATAATACACTTGGATGTTATTTGTAAAGCTCCAAATAAAACTACAATATGCCGTATTTATTATGTCATATATAAACTTTTAGAAATCAAAAAATATATTTAGTTAATCAATGTCTTGTACAATGTCGTATGTAATTCAGTACAACTTCAAGTTGAACCACTAAATAACATCCATAAATGATGTGGTATAAACTTTAATACAACTCTAAGCCAGAACTATATAAGAACTCGCATATACGTTTTATTAACTTCAATCTAAATCCTCACAAAAACGTTATTAAACGACGTTTAAAAGTGGTATATTAAACTTTGAATAGTTGTATAACCCTTAACTTCTTAGTTTTATAATTGCAAATAACATAAGCTGTAAGAACGTTTATCATAGTTATAAAAACTCTCTTAAGACTATGTGCTACTTGGGACTACATCAGAATATGGTACTCTGGTGGTCCTTAATTTTCAACAACATTTGATCATTCCTCCCCTCAAATTATTATGATATAAAAGAAAAAAATGTAGATCAAAACATGCATCATTGACATTACTTATGCAAAAACTGAAAATCTACTAAATTAATTATGCCTTGACCTGGTCAAAATTTTTAATTTTATTTATGTATATTTATTTTTAATACTATTTGTTATCTATGTTTGTGACGTGCTTTCTCCCGGTTGCCTAGCGCATAGACAAGCGGAAGCGTCACTTTAGCGCTGAGCTGCATTTCGGTTAAATTCGGTTATCTCGAGCGCCACCTTTGCAATTTTTATGTGGGGCAAAGGTCCCACATTAGCCTCCTAAACGCAGCCTGTTGCAGTAGGGCTGGGATAGCTACAGTGGAGACACGGTATGTCCAGGGGTCTGGACGGCAGATTAGATTTTCATTCACACACAACAGTAAAATGCACATTTTAGAAATTAACAACATTTATTAAAATATACTAAGTATTCAACAACAAACAATAATTATTAAAATAAATAAACGGTCAGGTACCAAAATACTCTTATAGAGTTCAGATAAATAATATCAAAACTTAAGATATGTCATATTATGAAAATTTACAAGTAAAACTTAAGATATATCATTTCGGTTTATTTACAAGTGAAACTAAGAAAACAAGGAACCAGGCGGTGAGAAGATATTAAACTACTGATTTTAATATTTTCTTATTAATGCAGATATCACCAAAAACCAAGCAAATAGTGTGCAAAATGATAGTAGGCTTGGCGGCAAAGCGGTAAAACGGTAATAAGCGGTACGGTCGGTTATAACAGCAAGCAAGCAAGCAGGCAGTGGATGTTAAAATAAAACAAGTCAGCAGTAAGCAGAAAGCAATTAAATTTTTAGCAAAAGCAAACAACTATTTTAGGACAGAATTTATCATATCTGCATACATGTTAGATATGAGTCGGCAGCATGTGGTGTAAAGAACTTGGTGAAATTGTGGAAAACTGATACCGAATAAAGTGGTAATCGGATTCGGTATCAGCTCCCTTGGTAAAGATCATTCTGCCTGGACGGACAGCCAGAATTAATCTCGACGGTGTCGGTTCGGTTCAGAGAAATTCGCCAAGCGCCTCAAACCACATAGTTGAGTACTTCGAATTGCATTCGGTTCGGAAATAAGATTCGCCACGTGTTTCTTGCCAGATGTGCAGTGAAAAAGTGTATGTATCAAAATATAAATATAATTTATTTATTCAGAGTATCTCCTAGATTTTCCCCTGAACTCTCGGACTATAACAAACTACTGAAAACTATTTATTATTAACGGATTTTATTCTAATTCGCTAATCTACGAAATAGTTTAAAACAAAATAAAATCATAAAACAGCCGGAAAACGGAGTTCTACCAATCCGACAACATGTCGGATGTTGTCGGATATTATTTTAACCCAATAAATTATGAAACAATGGTTAAGTTAAAACAATAGGCTTTGGAACGGTTTTACACGGCAAAATTCGGTTTAATAAAAACAGAAATTTACAGAGGGCGGGTTTCTATCATTCCAACCAACTTGGCGGATATTATTTTGACTCCACAGTCTGAGACAAAATAATAATTCTCTCGAAATATCTTCTATGTCCATTTTCCCTTGGAAATTATTTGGGACATAGCTATCTGGATTAAATCTTGAGAATCTAACAGGGCCCCTGATTGGACAAACATTAACAAGGAGAAATTTTGTTATGTCTATGATGTGCATCGGTATTTCGGAAAAATATATTTACATTCTGATACATCAAATTTGAAATCGTTTTAAAGTGTTATTGCTAATCACGTGTTTCAATGTTTTATTTCTTATCTGGTAATAGCGGATAAAAACGCCGGGCAAGAAACAGTTGCTTATCTCGGATCAAATAATTTATAATTGTACACTTCTCTAATACAGGCAAATCGGCCCATGAATATTTAACAGAGATTTGCTAGTTTATCATGAAAATATTACTTATGAAGTGTATCAAATAAAATAAATTGTGAATTTACACTGCTGATATACGGGGCACAGTTAAGTAAACTCTCACGGGGTGATCTACGGCGGTCGGTCGGTCGGTACGGTATTTTAGAACCCCCACATGTTAATTCATTTAACTGTTAAGAGGAAATTTAATTTTAAAATTTACGGAAATACCAAGAAATGTTTTAAAACTTACATTGCTATTATATTTTGCGGCGGTGGCAGAGACTATCGAATTACACACGTGGTGATCTTCAGATGAGCGGTCGGTACGGTATATTAGATCCTCACGTGGTAATCCTTTAGGCTTGCAGAAATCAACTCTCGTTTCTCTGTGTCTCTGACTAGCTGGTTCCCCCAGAAAGTAAAAATCCCCTCCAACTTGGTGTTAAATACCAAGTGGGGAGTAATTTAACTGTGGCCAACGCCATCCGGAATAATTTATCGGAATTAATTAAAATTTTATTTTAGAAAACTTCTCATCGCTGTGGAACTTTACATTATTTTCTACAGAAAACTACATGTCGCGGGCTAAATAAAAATAAACAGAACAAATTAATCTTTCGGCCGTAAGATGGGAAAAGTGGCGAAGTTTATGATTAAATTAAATTACATTTTTGTCTGCAAAAATTCACTTCGTCACATGCTTAGTGATTGTCACTTATAACTTACACCTTGACTTAGTTAAATATTTAATGTTATTTGTTATCTAAGTCTAGTGCTATATTTATTGTACTCTTTGAAGACCAATAAAATCCTAAACAGAAAATCGCATTATTTAAATTAATCATATAGTAAATGCAAGGGAAAGTTAGACTTTTAAGGGACCAGAAAGTGCATTTTTAATTTTAGATTTTTATGTTTGGTAGGTACCTAAAGCACTTATAAGGAAAAAGAAAATACACAACAGATAAAGTAATTAGAATATTTTTAATATTAAACATCTAAAGTTAACAGAACTTAATAAATAATATATAATATACATATATACTATGTTTTAGGAGGAGTTCTATGGATTTTAGGCCTGGATTCAAAAGCGCAGTTACAAACTTTATCTCCACATATAGCACATGAACCTAGTAAGAATAGAAAGAAAGATTAATTTTATAATTTACAATTAATTTAAGGCGGGGAATAAAAACAAATGTCATATTTTCTTACTCTCTCACAGGAACAAAACAAAATCAGAGAAAGCAATATAAGTATATTGGAATGGCATTCAACAACAAATATTACCAAATAGAGCAAAGAAAAATGTATTAAGATGACAGGTATCCTTCGAGTAACATACAACAGTAAGTTTAAGCCAGGGGCGCGTTTAGGTAAATTGGGGCCCTAGGCGCTGTGAGATTTGAGGGCCCCTCGATTAAAAAAATATTATGCAAGATTTGAAGGAAAGTATATTTTACAAATACATATTATCATATTATTTTTTTCCGGCTTTATATGTTAGCAAACTTGTCAATTTGAACGTTTGATATCACATTCAACTTTAAAAAATGTCGCCTGCAACACATTGAGAATAAAGGACTCCGCAGTTTTTTATAGTAAGAATAGGTTTCAGTCGAATGTTCTGAATCTTGGGGAAAATATTCTCCTGGATCCCCTGATTAAAATTCTCTCTGACCACCAGTCCGACCGAATTCGATTTTTTGATCTAGAGGCGACTGAAACTGTGAACATCTTCGAAGGTCTGCGTAAATGTTCCATAAAAATTCTGAAAATATTCATGCTCATTTCTTGAAGAAAAATAAGCATCTTTTGTCTCTTGGCATTTTTTTTCAAAGTGCTTCCTTCTCCCGGAAAAAAATAACAAACAAACAAAAATATATTTTGTATTTTTTTACGGGAAAAGGAAGCACTTTGAAGATAAACACCAAGAGACAAAATATGCTTATTTTTGTTCAAAGAACACGCCTACCGGTTTTCAGAATTTCTTAGACAAAAATAATTTCGACCAAGAATTTCCCTAAAATTTTATTTTTTTCTACTTCAGAAAAATCCCAAAATATTCAGGCAAGTTCTTTAGGTAAAAATAATCAGCTTATACCCCTTCAACTTTTTCTTCAAAGTGCTTCCTTTTCCCGTAAAAAAATTGCAAAAAAATTATTTTTTTCTGTTTTATTTTTTTCCGGGAGAAGGAAGCACTTTGAAAAAAAAAAACACCAAGAAACAAAAGATGTTTATTTTCTCTAAAAAATGAGTCTGAATATTTTCAGAATTTTTATGGAACATTTCAGCAGACCTTCGCAGATGTTCACAGTTTCAATCGTCTCTAGGTCAAAAATCGAATTCGGTCAAAGGGAATTTTAATTAGGGGGCCCAGGACAACATTTTCCCCAAGTTTCAGAACTATCGACTGGTCCTTTATATATTTCAGCAGGCGACTTAAGCCGACATATGTCAAAAATTGATGCAATTTATCTGGAGATAGCTCATGTCGCCTCTATAGGTTGATACTAATGCATTGATCATTGCAGTGCACTGATTATTAGCTTGTTTTGCATCCTCATACTCTTTTTCCAAATTTTCTTTATTTTCAGATTCTTTTTCTATTTGTTCGTCATCGCCAGATTCATTAGAATCGTTTCCTAATGGTTCTTCCTGTTCGCAGTCCTCATCACTGGTTTCAAAATCAAAATTTTCTCAGTTATTTTCTCGGGTTTTCTAGATTGTTTGTCTCAGGTTCTTGAATTTTCGCATCATCATTATCAGTAGATTTATTTTTATTAATGTGAAATAGACCGAAACGCTGATTCGTCATCTGGCACGTGCTGACTGCCGAAACTTAAATAGTAACGTCTGAGGAATTGCCAAATTGGTCTGTTAATTGATTGCATCTTTTTTAATACACTGAAAAAAATATGTTCAGTGAATGAAAGTTCATTGAGAATTTATGAATCCGTTTATTGATATAACGTATATGTTCATTAATACAATGTACACATTTATTGTTACTATGTAAACGTACATTATATTAATAAACGGATTCAACACTTTTCAGTCGATGAACCGATTCATTAATATTACGAACATATTTTTTTCAGTGTGATACAGTGAATAAAGATTAAAAAAATGAATATTCAAGAATATTCAAACACGATAAACACAAACAATAAATTCCTATAGACTTCTACATTGAAATATGAAAAAAATTGAAATGCAAAGGAAAAACTATAAAATGATTTCAAGTTCAAATGATATAAAATATAAATAAACGACAATTGTTCGTGAACACATTCTCGCATGAATCATTCTTATTTTGTCATTTTTGTTGCAATTGAGATCTGATGAGGATGATATGGAAAAGGGAAGAAATGTATTTCATGATAGTTGTAAATATCATTACTGCTATCAGTAAAGCGAAAATAATAACGACATAACAAAGAAATAAAATTTTTACATCGCTTTTTTACCTCAATAAATCGGGAAATGGGGGCCCCTGGAAAAGTGGGGCCCTAGGCGCGCGCCTAGTGCGCCTAGGCCTAAAGGCGCCTCTGTATTAAGCCCGACCTAGACAGAATTGCTGAAGTTAAGCAACGGCCGTGCCGTAGCGATTACCGTTTTGATGGGTGACCGGACCATTACCATTTATGGAGTTATTTATCAACTACAGTATTTTCAGTTTAAGACCGAATCGTTCCTTTTAGAGGCGTTTCAGAATCTCATGAGCTGTGACCTTCATATGCATAGAAACATAATCACTCTCGTGGACTTAGTTACACTTCTTAAAAATATTAGATTTGTTGTTTACAATTTATCCTGAACTCTTGTGTATGTATACAGCAAGGTAGCCATCAGTGTTTTCAAAATATACTTATAACCTACAATAAACTTTGTCTTTTACGCATTTCTCGGTTCATAAGATTCCGAAACACCTCTATATAGGATGCTCTTTCCCAGCTTCCCATTGACCAAAACGCGGGGCAAGTTCACACTACAGTTTCTTATAACCTTGCTCGTTGCAACTTATTGTAAACTAGATTGGTCTCAGTTCCATGTTAATTTGCTTTAAATGCTTGTATACAATTCGCGTATGATTTGTAAATGTGATTATAAACGTTATTAGTGTCATTCAGTTTTGAATTTAATCAGATATTTACCCACATATAAGTATGTATGGCATAGCAGAAAGATTTTGAGACTAGGCTTTTGGCTTGAGCAGTGGCTAATTCAAATTTTAACTGCGCTGCTTGTGGCTTTGTAAATCGGTCTCAGGATTACTTCAGTCTAAAACTGGATAGTTTAACAGCCTACTAAACTGCAAACTTTGGAGTAACAAGTTTGAAATTTCATTCGTTTTTAATTGTTGAATTTATCAAGCTTATACTTAACTTTTGATAATGTATAACAAAAAACTGTGGACTTACCATTTTCTTTTTTGGCGCTTTCTATTACTTCGATGCTACCTTCCATGAAAGTTTTCTGTAAAAAGAGAACAGATATCAGTTTAATACCATAAGAAAAAAAGAGAAGGAAAGTGCACTATTGTACAATTTAGTAGTGACTTAATGGCAGTTACTATCTTAGATATAAAAATCTCCACGAAAATGAGAAATTTAAATAAAGCTGTAGGTTTATGAGAATATTTAATATAAGGGTGATCAACGTTTTTTGAAATTATTAACCGAAATAGAAAATGAACTACTGGTGGATCTACCCTGCTTATGTAAGGTAGAACATATTTCGGAGTTAAGAGGATATAAACCCTTAGCTATCTAATTAGGAGACCTTGATGGGACTGGAATCTCATTCTATGACGTTTCTCTGACGTATTGACTAAAGTTGTGTTGCAAATTTTTGTGAATTATAAAAGTCTGGCCTCCCACTACAATTTATTTTTGGCTACAGGCGTGTTCGCACTATTATTCTCTTATTAGTTGCCATCCGATAATTGAAACGATTATTTTCAGAGATATCTGTTAACATAGACCTTGGTGAAAAATATTAGAATTAAATAATGTTCTGAATACAGCTAAGATATTAAGAAAAAAAATGTGGAAATATTGTTAAAAATGTCTATCTATATTCTGATTTACTTGCCATAGATGCTAAGTACCATCAAGCTAGAAATAAATGCGTAAGTTAATATTGACTCACGGTCACGCATATTCACGATTTTGAAGATTTTATTCACGCGTGCTCAATCACAAATATACATGTTGAAGTAGACTCACATACATCTCAAATTTTTGACTACAAACACACACGCTCACTTACGCACGAATTTTCATGAGTAATCTTTTTGTTTTGTCATGACGTGATTAAACGTGGCACAATGAAAATCACGTCACATATCTGCAGCTAATTCACGCTAATGCACGAGTAATTTTTCTTCCACGACATAACATTGAAAATCACTCACTTCGTTTGTCCGGCAAACCTACAGATTCATCACAAAAGTATCACTTTTACTTCTAAAAAAGCGATATACTATTTTCTAAATTATGTTAATTTAATTTTAATATGGTCCCCATATTTTCAAACACATATAGATGAAATAGAAATAGTGCAAAAAAGATTCTTACGCTATGCTGCATATAAGACCAACATTGCTACTGAAGATATTGATTATAAACAAATCTTACATAACTTATATCTTTGTACCTTGAAGCAACGTAGAATCAACGCAGATATTATCTTGGCATTCAAGATTAGTAGTGGCATTATTGACTCTCCAGAATTACTTTCCACAATAGACTTCTATGTTCCACAGAGACATTTAAGAGAAACATATATGTTCACTATACAGAATCACCGAACCTTATATGGTACCAATCTAGGCATAAGTAGAATTGTAAAAAATGCTAACAATATTCAAGTAGACTTCTTCAATATCTCAGTCGATAATTTAAAAAGGCACTTGAGATGTAATTATTATGGATAGCTTACGGATAGCTTACGTTCGCTTATAATAATTAAGGATATATACTTTTATGATCTGTCCCGTTATTTGTGTTGTTCTATATACTCTCATTGTCGTATTTAAAGTGTATTTCTATTTGTTGTTTTGTTCTATTTTTGTAATTTATTTATTAATAGTCATTTAAGCAAGTCAATTGTAATGTGTAATTGGGCTAACCCGTGAATTAAATAAATAAATAAATAAATTTCAATATGACTCACTTTTACATATTTTGTCCTATTGATCGTTTGTCCCTTACAAATGGCATTATCAATTTCTTCAGCAATCTCTCTGCATATCAGATCATAACATCCACAAGAGTACTTGCTTTTACCTGGAACACATCTGGTGCATCTAAAAAGAATGACCTATACTTATACTGGGTATTAACAAAAGTTAACTGTAGAATCAATAAACAAGAAAAAAGTTAAATTTTCAAGAATAAAGAAATGTATCTTACACACTTACCCACAATTTGTGGTTCCTTCTTGAACTCCATGACAAATTTCTAAGTAACAGAAAGAACTACTTGGAAAATTTCTAATTCTTCGTAGTACTCTTTTTCTTTTATTACTGTGGGCACTTGATGTCTTAACATTCTTTTGGTCATCTGGCATATAAACTCCTACTCCAGTCGAAGAACTGATATAATCAGTACCATTTCTAGGTAGATTCTGCATCTTTGTGGAATCTAGCTCACTTTTAAGCATGCCTTGCTTGTCTGTAAATATCAAGTCTTTATTATCAACAAAAAATCTAGCCACATTCTGTGAGGATTCCACAGACTGGAAACTAAAGTTATTGAGACACTATATTACACAAGACTCAGCAAAGAAGGGTGTGTTGGGGGGCACGGTGTGTTAGGGCTGGTATAGCTTAAACTTATCACAGTAGCCTCCTCGAGAACCATGTGCAGCAAAATCAAACACACACTTTACTACACATAAATCACTTTAATTAAAGAAATATGCCTTCTGGCAGGTAGTCAGTAGCATTAGAGTTAATATTAATAAAGATAATGTAAAATATAATTTATTCTAAAACAGTTTATTAAAGAAATGCAAAATTAAAAGCGGCACTGTCTGTCAAAACTCTTCAAGACTTGTGAGCGACCGTTAGTAAGTAGTGATTTCCAGTTCTGCCACCCTTCTAGCTGCCAATAGAAAGCGCAGGCTCTTCAAATAGGGCGCGGTATTCAAAGTGGTTGTTACATCCTCCCCCTTTGGATCACAGGTACGTCCTCGTATGTGATACAAATAGATTGTATATATTTTAGTACGGACATTAGAGTTGAGGGCAGCAGGGGCACTGAGGTGCTTTCACGTTTCTGGGGGACCGCCTAATATGTTGGGTTCCTACTTGGCAAGGCTTCTCCGTCTTAGGGGTTTGCTGTTCATCCAGTTCTGGTTGAGGTTTCTTGACAGACTTGATTTTGGGTCTACCTCGCTTACGTAGCAGACGTACAGGGGTTTCATCATCTGGGCCTCGGTACTTAGTTAATGCAGACACATGGTATTTGCCAAGGGGTACTTGCGGATTTCCCAGGCTAGCGACTTCATATGAGGTGGGACTATTTATGATAACATAAGGACCATCCCTTCGAGGGGCTAACTTAGAGGTATACGATGTCTTCGAGTTGCTGAGGACGTGGACATCCACTAACACTTTATCGCCTACGTTATAGGTCACATAGACTTTAGCTCTGTCCTTGGTGAGGTCATGGTTTTCTCGGGCTTCCTTAAGAACTTGGGCGATAGTCTGTAAGTAGGGCGTGATTTGTGGAACAAAATTGTCATTGTCCACGATAGATCTGAGATCACGTTGCACATCATCGGGCGTTCGTAGTTCCCTTCCAAATGTGAGGTAGGCAGGTGAATACCCCGTCGACTGACATTTAGCGGTATTCATGGAGAATCGTATAGATGGTAGAGAGAGAGAGAGAATAATATTTATTGGATAAAATATTCCAAAAGGCCAGCGACCGAAGTCTTTCAGCCTATAGATGGTATTTTATCCTTCCAGCTGGTATGGTCAGTATGAGATAGGATCGCCAATTGCGTCTTCAGGTCGCGATTCTTTCGCTCGACCGGGTTTGCTTCCGGATGATACACAGGGATCAAGTTCTGCGAAAATCCTAGGCAATGGGTTACTTGCTGCATCACGGCACTGGTGAATTGACTACCATTATCACTTATTACTTTACGTGGAACTCCGAACCGAAGTATGACCTCGTCTATCAAACATCGTGCACAGGCTTCAGCTGTAGCAGAGATTAGAGGAAACATCTCAACCCATCGGCTGGCTACATCTTCAATAACAAATATCCAACGGTCACCAGTGGGCGTTTCAGGTAGTGGTCCGAAGAGATCAATGGATATGGTTTCAAACCGTTGTGATTGGATCGGGGTTTGTAAAAGACCAGCGGGTTTAAGATTCGAAGGCTTGAATCTCTGACACTCCAAACATCTAGCCACGTGTCCTGCAATATGACGACGCATACCAGGCCAGTAATACCTTTTGGAGATTCGTGTTAGGGTGTTTTCGACTCCGTTGTGTCCTGCTAGTGGCGAGTCATGATACTCGTGGAGAATTTGTGATATTTGTGAGCTGGGAACAACTTGCTGCGCTTCTTCTTCTTCTGAATCAGGCGAGTATTTGTATAGGACACCGTTGTTCATCAAATAGCCTCTCTCTGTCCATTTTTTATATTCCAAACTATTTGCTTTCGGAGACTCGAAGCATTCAACTATCTTTTGGACCTCAGGGTCACTTAGTTGCTGGCACCGTAATTCATTGGCGGTATGAGAGGGAAGTTCTACCGACACGATACTGATTTCTGTGTCCTCTATTGGTGGCCTTGACAGTGTATCGGCGACAACATTGGTCCGACCAGGGGTATAATCAATTCGTAAGTCATACGACTGTAGGGTTAGAGCCCATCTGGCTAATCTTCCACTCGGGGATTTCAACGAGAGCAACCATTTCAAGGGTTGATGGTCACTTTGAACAATAATGGTGGCATTTTCTAGGTACCCACGGTACTTATCCACGGCCCATACCACGGCGAGAGCTTCGCGTTCTGTTGTGTGATAATTCCTCTCAGCGGGCGTAAGAAGTCTACTTGCATACTCTATTGGTCTCTCGTCCGGGCCCTCCCCCTGGAGCAAAACTGCCCCAAGAGCATATGAACTGGCATCTGTCTTAAGGATGTATGGCAATCTTGAATCAGCTTGTCGAAGTATTGGCTTGCTCGTTAGCAGCTGTTTAAGCTTGTCGAAGGCGTTTTCCTGCTTGTCGGTCCATTGCCACTTAGCATTTTTTTTGGTAAGCGAAGTCAATGGTCGGGAGATTTCAGCGAAGTTTTCCATAAATCGGCGGAACCAGGAACACGTTTGCAGGAACGTCAAAACTTGCTTCACATTCTGTGGCGGTCGTATATCTAGTATGGCAGAGACTTTTCCAGGATCTGGCTCTATTCCTCTTGACGTGATGACGTGTCCCAGATAACGGACTGAGGTACAAGCAAACGTGCACTTGGCTCTATTCAAGTGTAATTTAAATAGACCAAGTCTATCGAAGACCCGTTGTAGATCCTTGAGGTGGTTTTCGTAAGTAGGTGACAATATAATTAAATCATCGAGATATGCCAATATGACAATGTCTTGCAATCCAGATCGGTACCGATCGATTAGCCGCTGGAAAGTCGAAGGGGCATTCTTCAGGCCGAACGGCATTCTGTTGTAGCGAAATGTACCAAAAGGTGTTACGAAGGCCGTTTTGTCCTTATCACATGGCCTTACTGCTACTTGATGGTATCCGGATTTGAGATCTAACGTTGTCATGTACTTGGTTCTTTTGGCAGAGTGGAGCAAATCATCTAACCGGGGTAGTGGATATTTGTCTGCTTGTGTTATTGCGTTTAGGCGCTGGTAGTCTACGCATAGACGAATCCCACCATCCTTTTTGGGAACTAGAACCACTGGTGCAGAGTAGGGCGACTCACATTCTTCTATTATGCCATTTTCAAGAAGTTGATCTAACTCTTGACGCAATATCTTTTTCTTGGTGTCGGGCATACGATATGGCGGTACAGAAGTGGGAACATCATCTAGTAGTTTTATCGTATGTTCAGCAAATGGAGTTGGCTCAGTATTGGGCGAGAACAGGTTGTGATTCTTACTCAATAATATGTTGAACTGATTTCGCTGTTCTTCTTCTAGTGAGGTACCTTCATCTTCTCTCAGATGGTATTCTTTGAAATCCACAGTATTTATGGGTGCATATGACTTGTGGTTGACTTCTTGCACAAATGGATAGGTTACATCAGGTGACTCTTTAAAAGCCCATTCGTTTGAAGCAACGTCTAATAAAATCTGAGCTGCTTTAATAAAATCTATGCCTAAAAGTGTTCGACTGTTTTCATGGTCGGCGACAGATATCAAGGGAATTGTTACAACTTTGTATTGAATGGCTATGTCAACTTTGAAAATAAAAGCTTCCACTAACCTCTCCTTTCCATCAGCTAGTGTCATTAACATAGATTTGACTTCATAAGGAACTTCGCGCTGAAGCAGTAGTTTCCTGAGTGTAGCTCCTGCTACACTGGATTTGGCTCCTGTATCCAAGAAAGCAAGACCATTCGCACCATTTATACTGATTTGAACTATGGGACGCAGTTGTTGATCTTCCGAGAAAGTTTGACAGAAGAACTCCGCTGAGAAAGTAGGGGTTTCTGTTGAGGTTTTTGCCCTGCAATTTGGACAGTTTCCGCGTACATAACCGACTTTGCCGCATCCATAATATACAAGAGACTTTACTTCCGGCAATTTTGTAGAAGGTTCTTCTTTGGGAGCACTTTCTTTGGCTTCTTGTTTAGATTTTGCTAATTTCCTACATTCGTCTTTGGAGTGGCCATAGTTTTTGCAGAAAGAACATTGAGGTTTCGATTTCTTTGCTCCTTGAAATTGGTTGGCATTATGACTTTGGGTAGTAGAGACTTTCTTCTTTTGGAACAGTGTCTGTTCTACTACTCGAGAAGCTTCTATAAGTTCTTTAAATGTCGAAACTTTTCCCCGAGGAACCCGTTCTCGAATTCTGTGGTGCAGAAGACCGTATACCATGTCTAATTGTACAGTTTCATGCACTGAAGGATCAGGCGGTAAGTGAGAAAGAAGGGCACGAGCCTTACTGATGAATATATCTGTATTTTCATCGTGGCTTTGTTCTTGGGAGAAAAGTTCTCTGTATATTTGATAAGCAGGCTTGGCATAACCATATGCATTTCGTAATGCTGCCAGAGCATCTTGGAATGTGGTCACTGATGACTTAATACCTTGCCACCAGGTAGCTGCATTATCGTGCAAAAGCATAGATAGGCCTTTTAAGGCGTTTTCTTCCGAAATGTTGACACATTCTTTGTAAACGGTAATGGAGTCGATAAACGCTTCGACATTATCATTTGTGTCTCCATTAAATCGAGCTGTGCACTGAGAAAAGTTGCCTTGTTGACTTTGAACAGTTGGTGTAGCTGAACGCATGTTTTCTAGCAGTACTTGTAGTATCTCTGGTGTCATAACCACTTGATTTACAATGTTTTCTGGATCAGCCATTGTTGCGCGCGAATTAGAACTCGATACGACGCGACCGGAACGTAAAAACATACGACGTAACACACGAACGATTTGACCTACTCAATTCAGCCAAAAATGTCCAACTATTCCGCACAACAGTTTAAATAATGTCTTTTCACGCACGGCTGCAACGATCCTGCAGCAAGAATGTCTAAATATGTTTACATAAAGAACTGCTAGCACAGTGTCAATACGCAAAATGAAACGAAAATGTCTTCAAAACGTTTTGTTTACGCGAAGAACTGTCACCACAGTGTCAATACGCACGAAACATGAGGCAGAATGTCCTAAAAATATTTTGAATTCGCGAAGAACTGTCAGCGCAGTGTCCATACAATATCCTGAAAATATTTTGTTGCTATGTTGTCGCACTGTAAATTAAATTTAATTTAATAACTGTTCTCTTAGCGTTATCGCGCTGTAACGATTTTAAGCACGCCGAACTATCTATAATAATTATTGCTTATTTGCTTATAACTAACCTGGGAATTCGAAGGCACACGTTGGGACGCCAGTTGTTGGGGGGCACGGTGTGTTAGGGCTGGTATAGCTTAAACTTATCACAGTAGCCTCCTCGAGAACCATGTGCAGCAAAATCAAACACACACTTTACTACACATAAATCACTTTAATTAAAGAAATATGCCTTCTGGCAGGTAGTCAGTAGCATTAGAGTTAATATTAATAAAGATAATGTAAAATATAATTTATTCTAAAACAGTTTATTAAAGAAATGCAAAATTAAAAGCGGCACTGTCTGTCAAAACTCTTCAAGACTTGTGAGCGACCGTTAGTAAGTAGTGATTTCCAGTTCTGCCACCCTTCTAGCTGCCAATAGAAAGCGCAGGCTCTTCAAATAGGGCGCGGTATTCAAAGTGGTTGTTACAGGTGTCCCTTGCTTCCTCAATTTTAAATGAACTGAATAGCATATAGAACTACACCATTAAAGAATGTTCATTCTTGAAGTATAATTTAAGTTCGCAATTATTAACCATTTCTTATTTTAGTAAACAACTGGCATTGTCTAACAACTGTAAGCATATGAGATTTTCCTGATTTACCTGATTTCCTATGATCCATCTTTGCGGTATCATTTAAATTTACTTCTTCCGATTCTGTATCTAATTCACTCTCCAAAACATCTGGATCTTGGAGACGTTCATCCTCATCTCCAATAAATGAATGTAATTGGCCACTGAATCTCGAATATAAGATAAAGATAAGCTGTTGACGTAAATATTCATCTTTGGTATTCTAGAACAAAATTTAAAATAAATTACAACTTTCTCGAAAATAATAATAGAAGGGTTGTAGACAGCTTCCAGGACTGTGCAATAATTGCAAAGAAGCGGCATAAAAATGCTGATATGGCATGGGTAGCATTTAACAGTGTTCTGCACATTTGGATTACTAATAATAATATCTTTATTTTCATACGACCCTATTAAATGATATAGAAATAGAGTCATAAAATAGTAAGATATTGTAAAAATCAATGATTTGTACAAGACTAGACAATTTCAAGAAAGATTAACAAGGATTATAGTATTCATACAGGAGTTTGATGCTACTAGCATTACAGAATAAAATATCTAAATTTGTTTCAACTTCTGAATAACTGACAAACATGTGATATATAGGGGACCTTTTATATACATTAGTATGATGATTTCTTGTACAAAATAGCTGTTTCTGGGGAGAATTAATTCTGGGTACATGAAACTCTAACATGTCTAGTAATTCTACACAGTTAGTTATGTTGTTGACTATTTTGTACAAGAAAACAACGGCGTGCATGTTGCGGCGTTGTAACAAGCTGTTCATTTCAAATCTGGCATAGAAAATTTCCTGTGGTGTGCCTCTTTGGGGATATTGATTATTATCTAACTGATACATTGCTAGCTTAAAGAATTTTCGCTGAACTCGCTCAATATTAATAATGTGGGTGTTATATATGGGATTCCAAACTACTGAACCATATTCTAGCTGTGATCTTACGAAACTAGTGAAAAGTAACTTCAGGGTATTAATGTTGTTAAAGTCCTTCATATTAAGCATAATAAAACCGAGTTTCTTATAAGCTTTAGATATTATTGAATTAATATGAGGGACAAAGGTAAACTTATGGTCAAATATTATACCTAGATCTTTAATGGTATTCAGACGTGGAAGGATTGGGGTATCGATGTTATATTCGTATGATATTACATTATGTTCGTCCTTCCGGCAGTATGACAACATTGCATTTAGCTGCATTAAGGTCCAGTTTGTTTTCATTGCAACAAGAGTTTAATGTGTTTAAATTGTTCTGTAGTGTGACGCAGTCCATTTTAGTTTCAATTCTTGAAAAAAGTTTTAAATCATCTGCATATACTAAGTAGTTTACGTTCAAGCTGGCCGCAATATCATTAATAAAGATTATGAACAAAAGGGGCCCTAATACAGAGCCTTGTGGAACTCCAGAAGACTGAGTGAAAGTAGACGATTTGTATCCTAGACAGTGGACATACTGGGTACGTTGATATAGGTATGATTGGAAAAGCATCAACATATTATAACTCAGACCTATCTTATTTAACTTCATAAGTAATAGACCATGATCCAGACTGTCGAATGCCTTGGAGAAGTCAGTGTAGATGACGTCAACCTGACTTCTCTCATCAAGGGCTTCACAAATGAACTGAGACCTGCAGACTAAATTAGTAATTGTTGATCGTCCTTCGATCAATGAAACCGTGCTGCTTGGGTATAATATTGCTTCTGACATGAAATGAGAGGTAACCAGATAAAAGAATTTTAAATGCCTTACTGAAATTACATATTATATAGCTTGATGGACATGGCGTTGGGGCCATTTGCTCGACAGCTTGTGTTGGGAATCGTGAAATTTTGACTGATCTTAAGTCATGATCAATAAAGTTATCCCTAGGAATATAGTTGTCATAATGAAAATTTACATAGGTCACACATCTGAGTATGTAAAGGGATGTTATTGTTAAAATATCGAGTTCCTTGAATAGAGTTCTGCAGGAATGACATAGATTTTTAAAGATCATAGTACGTAAAATGTTCTTCTGCAATATAAGGATTTAATTTATGCAACTGCAGTTACCCCAGCAGATAACACAATAGTTAAGGCTAGATTGTACATATGCATAATAATACATTTTTAATATATCTATATTGCAAATTTTTTCATCTGCGACATAAGAAAACAATGTGTAGATAATTTGGCTAGTAACGAGTCAATGTGATCGTTCCATGTTAAATGAGAATCGATTTGTACACTAAGGTATTTTATAGCATTATTTTGTATGATGGTTTTATTATTAGCTCTTACTAACAAGTTGATGTCAAGCTGCATTGTACTTCTGTACTACTAGTAGGTTGGTTTTTAAAGCCATTAGTCGAGCAATAATAATTTTCCATCAGGGGAACATTGGTATTTGTTTTTGTAGACAATAGATCGATGTTACTGTCATTTGCTACAGAAACTATATTAATGAAGTTGAAAATAGCGTGCTAAGTGATTCAAGAATTTTTTGGGACTATATACGCGATAAAAATAAGGAAGATTTTATACCTAACATTATCAGTTATCTTGATCAAACAGCCGAAGATGGAAAGTCTATTGCAAATCTATTTGCAAATCTATTTGCAATTCACTTTGCATCTGTTTATAATGACTTACGACCTGAGAAAACAAATAACAATATTAATTCACAGATTATAGATGACGTTGTGCATGTTGTTAACATCAATAATTTATGTATAGGAATAACTGAAGTTCTAGACAAACTAAGTAATCTAGATTCTAAAAAGGGCTCAGGACCAGACAACATATCAGCTTATTTTCTAAAGTCCTGCGCCTTTGCTCTCTCCAGGCCTCTGTGGCTTCTATTTAACAAATCATTATCCGAGGGAGTATTTCCAACTAATTGGAAAAAATCCTATATTGTTCCTATTTATAAAAAGTCGGGAGACAAGGGAATGGTTATTAACTATCGACCGATTACTAGAATTTCGCACATACCTAAAATTTTTGAATCACTGGTAAATGACTTCCTAACAGCCAAACTAAAAAAATTGTATCACTAGTAAGCAACATGGATTCTTTCAAGGCAGATCTATAACAACAAATTTGTTAATATATGAAGACTTTATCGTCAAATCTTTGGAGAAGGGATATTCTGTGGATTCAGTTTACACGGACTTCTCCAAGGCATTCGATAAAGTAGATCATACATTGCTTCTAAATGAATTATCACGATATATTCACGGCAGTCTTTTGAAGTGGTTAAAGTCATATTTAAGTTATCGAGTTCAAGTTGTAAAAATTAATAACTATTATTCTCATGAAATTCAAGTTAGGTCGGGTGTTCCCCAAGGAGCACACTTAGCACCTTTGTTGTTCAATCTGTTTATTAATGATGTTGTAGAATGCTTCTTACATAGTCAAGTACTAATGTATGCAGATGACCTTAAAATATTTAAAGAAATTAAAGATCCCAACTCCATGGTTGAACTGCAACAAGATATTAACAGATTTCAGAATTGGTGTGAGCGGAAAAAGCTAACACTGAATATCTCAAAATGCAAATATATCCAGTTCAGTAAAGAGATATCCCCATCTATAAATAAATACGTAATTAAGGATACATCAATTAAAAATGTAGATGTAATACGTGATTTAGGCATATATTTTGATTCTAAACTGACATTTGTGTATCACATTGACCTAATATGCAATAAATCTCTAAAAATTCTAGGTTTTATTAAAAGACATACTAAAGACTTTAAAAACATAGCTGCAATAAAATCATTATATATTTCATTGGTAAGAACTCATTTAGAAAACTGTTCAGTTATATGGTCCCCATATTTTCAAACACATATAGATAAAATAGAAAGAGTGCAAAAAAGATTCTTACGCTATGCTGCATATAAGACCAACATTGCTACTGAAGATATTGATTATAAACAAATCTTACGTAACTTATATCTTTGTACCTTGAAGCAACGTAGAATCAACGCAGATATTATCTTGGCATTCAAGATTAGTAGTGGCATTATTGACTCTCCAGAATTACTTTCCACAATAGACTTCTATGTTCCACAGAGACATTTAAGAGAAACATATATGTTCACTATACAGAATCACCGAACCTTATATGGTACCAATTTAGGCATAAGTAGAATTGTAAAAAATGCTAACAATATTCAAGTAGACTTCTTCAATATCTCAGTCGATAATTTAAAAAGGCACTTGAGATGTAATTATTATGGATAGCTCACGGATAACTTGTTCGCTTATAATAATTAAGGATATATACTTTTATGATCTGTCCCGTTATTTGTGTTGTTTTATATACTCTCATTGTCGTATTTAAAGTGTATTTCTATTTGTTGTTTTGTTCTATTTTTGTAATTTATTTATTAATAGTCATTTAAGTAAGTCAATTGTAATGTGTAATTGGGCTAACCCGTGAATTAAATAAATAAATAAAAATAAATAAAATAAAAATAAAATTGTCGGCGGTAACTGCATCATCTGCGAATAGAGAAATAAGTGTGTTGTGTCAAAAGGGGACAACATAATTTAAAAATACAATAAATAATAAGGGACCCAACACAATCCCTTGAGGAACCCGTAGCTACCTGTCTGGGTCCAGAAACATAGTTTTTCCCATTTTAGCTCAAAATTACTTTTGGTTGCCGATATACCAAATCAATTTTAACCAAGTGAGAGTAGCACAATAACTACTAACTTTGTCTAGTAGCAAGTCATGTTGGTAGTGTCAAACGTGTGTTAGGTCGAAGAAAATATACGCACTTTTATTTCTATCTTCAAAACTATTTAATATGAAATTATATAGGGTTTATACTGCATTTGCATTACCACACCTTTCCGGAAATCGAATTGATTCTTGGTGAGTATCATTTGATAAGTAAAAAAAAATGCATAGCCTATTGTGGCATGCTTTCTCATATAATTTTGAAAAGACTGGCAGCAGGGCAATACCACAGCATAAGGTGGAAATACCCCTATAATTAAAAAACAATGATCATTTTTCTTGTATAGAGGGATAATTAGAGAGCTTTTCAAGACACGGGTAAATAATCCCTCCTGAAAAGACATATTTATTAAGGTAGTTAACGGTTCAAGTATATAATCTACAATACTTAATAACAGTGAACAAGGTATTTCATCATCCCAGATTGTTGAATTTGTGAAAAATCGTGCATGCCCATAATAACAGACTTGTGTAAACAACAACGAAGGAATGGAAAAACAGGATGTGGCTCTACCACTAGAAAGATCACATAAGAACAGGAAATATGCAAATTAAAAGAGGATTTCCTAAGATTCTTTGTCGCCTTTACTGTTTTGTATGGCGCTCCCCTCACTGTCAAACCAACTCAGCAAGCAAAGAGTTGGTTTCGAAATCAGTGTTAACAACAAAGTAAACCTCTTCAACATGGATGACCTATAGTTACTGGATAAGAATGAAGTTCAGCCAAAGAAAGAGCTAGATATCACCAAATCATTCAGTGACATCAGAATGGAATTTAGCTTAGACAAGTGTGCTACAGTGGTCCTCCAGCAAGTAAACATGTGAAAAGCCAGAACATTATCCAATGATCAATCTGTGGTACGAAGTATAGATTTGGGAGGGACAGATAAGTATATGGGTGTTGAAGAATACAATGAAATCAACAATAACGAAACAGAAGTAGAGAAGCGAGAGAATACTATCGACGAACTCTACAAAGTAGTTGAGCGACTCAGAGTGTGGTGGAAGGATGTACCACTTTGGCACCATTGGTGTACACCCACTGACAGTACAGAGTGACCGGTTATCTCCACCGCGTCACGTGCAAGCATTATACTGGTACCAACAATAAGTAAAATAAAACAAAGAAATAAAAAACTGATTTAGGTCGTACTGCTATACCTTGGAAAACTTGCCCCTCGGACAGATAAGTAAAATAAAACAAATAAAAGAAGAATGGGTTGACATCTTCTGGTCGCACACCGTTTTCAAGATCCGTAAAAATTGGTGAAATTCAACTAATCTTCGTGTTTTTTAAAATGTGTTAAACGGACTAAGGTCGAATTGCTTTAGCGTGGAAAATTTGCCCCTAGGACAGACAAGTAAATAAAACAAAAAAATCGGTTAATATCTTCCGGTCATGCATCCTGCGACCCAAGGACTAACTTGGCTCACCCTTCTACTCCCATGTACCACCACGTGCGGTGTTAGCTTGTCTTACGGAGATCTGTTTGCAATAATCAGTGTTCCTTTTAACCTGTTTTTGTTATGATGGAAGCTTCCAAGAAAATTACTCGGCGTTTGAATGCCCCTTATTCGGCCCTCCAAGAGACCTAGTTGTGAATAAACTTCCAACTCATCAGGATGTCCTCAAATGTGTTCAGGAACATTAAAACTTTTTCTGAAGTTTCAGCGACATTGGCGAGGAAAGTAAAATCGGTAATCTTGTTTTGCAACTTTTGAACAATTCGCGTGCTATAATCGAGAGCTAACTTGTTTCATATTGAGTGTAGCCCATGCGTCTATGGCAAGAGTGGGGGATCACGGACAAAAATGAGGGGAAGTGACCCCACTGTATATTATTAAACTGTGGCAGAACCTACCTTTACAAGCTGTTGCATGACTTGATCTAATTGTTGTTTCTTAGCCTCAAAGTATATATCCTCATGCACTAAAAGGCTTAACAGTGTCCCATTAACATATGGCAAAGAAGATGTATGTTGCTCTGCAAGAAACTTTTTCATTAAGTTTATAACCTGCAACATAAAAGAGCTGTGAGGTGGGTTAGAGGAAGCTTTAAAATAACACTGAGACCGAAGTAGTATTCATAAACATCAAAACCTTACTCTACACCCGATAAGGGTCTCCATATCCAATATTTTGATATTTCTGGAAACTCCTTCGTGTCTCAATAAAGAAAGAAATATTTTGTGTTAAAATATCAAGTAAAACAAATACTCTTACCTTGTCAGCATTGTTAGCGCAGTATTTTTTGGCACCATCTACTGAGCAAAGATTCATCAGAAGTGCTGTGCAGTGTTCCAAGCTATAGAGAGATAACTTATTGTAGAATTTGTCCAGGAATTTGATAAGATACTCTAACAGTCCTTCATTGACCTAACGAAATTGTGTGAAAATTAGCAAAAATGTATAACAAACAAGTTAGGTAGGAACAACTAGATTTGCATTTAAAAGCAAAATAAATCTCTGGGTTTAAAAATTTAATTATTGATTCTGTCGCCTTTTCTTGTGGAAACGGTTCATGACGTATAAATGTTTTTGGTATAATTTAATTCCTTCACCACAGTAGAACAATCGGAACAAAAAGCCTACTTTTATTTATTTACTTATTTGATATAGTACACTACAGAACTAAATATAATTCTAATTGGTGCCTACGTTAGCAACTTATATACCAAATTAAAAAAACAATATCTGTCACACACAGATAGAGAATAATATGAGACAAAAATGGAAAGGACACAAGGGAAAAAGCACATTTATTTAATGTCTCATGACAGCTTTTTTAAGACTATATAAGCTCGTCCCAAACAGATGATATGCAGTGAAATTATCATTAAAGTTGGCTGCCATTCTATCACAAAATGCTTATTGTCCATAGTTGGTCCTATGGGGTCTGATAAATAACAGTCTGCTGTGGTGGGTGTTGTAAGCGGCAGCATGAAAATTAGCAAATAGAGAAGGGCGATTCCCTGCGATCTTCTAGCGACTTCAAACCAGTTATGTCTAATCTTACGTAAGAATCAAAAGCTTGGTATGGCAGACCCATTTTATAAACGTAAAATTTAGAAAAGGGAAAAACAATGCTTTTAGATGTTTCAAATAAAAACTGTATTTTTATACACTCTACATATGTTTCGGCTGGTTAGGCCTTTCTTAAGAGCATTACAGATGAATACTAAAGCTATGAGGGTGGTTGTTCTAAAAATAAATGTAGTAATACCCAAACATGTGGAATTACGGGGATTTCAAGTAATAAAACTAAGGATCTACCTACTCGGAATAATTCAATGGGCTATTCTTAGAACCTTGTCTATTATAGGGGTGTTTATGAAATTTAATTGGTCATTGGTGGTACAAGTATTGCTTTTAAGGGATTTTTTTATTTCTAATTGTTCAAGGAGGTTTAAGCGTTTTCCTTTTCTTTCTGAATGGATTAAATTAATATTCTCTGTATCAATAAAATGATTATTTTCAATGCAATGTGTTGACATTCCTGTGTTTTTGGTGTTATTTAAAATGGATTGTTTATGTTCTTTTACCCGATTAGCTATACTTCTACCACTTTGGCCAATATATACCGCGTTACAGTCCTTACATTTAATTTCATAAACCCCCGATTTGTTGACTTTACTTATTTTTTCTTTATTGTTAACTAAAATACTTCCTAAGTTTGTTTTGTTTACACTTATTGTGGAGATGCCTAACTTATTTAGTTTTCTACTTATTTTATCACTAAACCTAGGAATATAATTAATAAAATTGTACTTTGTTGTTTTGTAGGTTACAGTAAAAAATTCCTTTTGAAGTAATTTTCGCTGTTTGTTTTTAACCATGCCGAAACATATGTAGAGTGTATAAAAATACAGTTTTTATTTGAAACATCTAAAAGCATTGTTTTTCCCTTTTCTAAAAATAATTATTCTAAAGATGTTTCACAAGGAACCTACCACATACTCAATCCAGTGTAGTAAAATTTAGTAATCTATTTTGCACAGTCTCTAAACGATATAGATGAGAAGTGTGAAGACCATATGCACTATTATATTCTAATATACTGCGCTCTAATATGTAGTATAAAGTCATTATAGCATGTAGGTCACTTATCTGTTGTGTATGTATTTAACGAACCCTAATAGTCTCAGAGCTTTGAGAGTTACATTATTATTTATCTTCAATAAAAGTGAGATCTTTATCGAAGGTGACGCCAAGATCACAAATGGTGCTAGGGAAGTAATATTATTATTATAATTATAGATAATAGGATTCTATAGAAACGAACCATTTTACATTTGTTGCTACACACATGTAATTTTTCAGGTACCAGCTTAAAAACGTTATCTAGATCTGTTTGAATGTTGAGACAATCCTCGAGATTTAATTACATAATAGAATTTACATGCAAACTTTACAGGTTAAAAATACATTAACTACATCATCAATTAATAAAAACCAAATGGACACCTGATGTAACAATTATTATGTTACACACATTATCATAGATTTCAACACGTTTTTATCTGGCTTGTAGGTAGGATTAAATCCATTCCAGTTAAACACCGGTGATGCCCATGAATTTCAGTTTGCATAATAGGAATTCGTGGCAGACGCATAAGTAGATAACGTCAACTTGTTCATGTTGTTAAAGGTTGTTCACCAAGTAGTCATGATATGTACTTTATACTTATGTACTTTGTTGCACACACACATATATATATATAATTTGGGTAAAGAAGTAAACTATTAAAGCGTTAAAACAAACAGTTACCATTTGTATCCTTATATGTTTTTGAAGAGACAGCTTTTGAAGGGTGGCTATTAACATATCTCTCTCATTGGTTGTGGAATTCCTATGACCATTCATAAACTGAGGAAGTAGAACAGATTTAAGCAATTTATCATTGGAACATAGGTAGTTTCTTCCTTTTTGTAATGATGCAATTGCATTTAAAACACGAATGAGATATTCCTACAAGTACAAAGAGCATAGTTGATAAACTAATTTAGTAAATTTTTTAACATTGTGATTAATCGAATTTGTCTGTTTGAATTTTAGTGTTTTCTAATATTTCTTACATTCACATGTGCACAGTTCCTTTGGGAAAGCAACTCTGGCCACAGGTGTTTTTCATGCAAATTCAATATGTCATATTGAACATAGTCATCCAAAGTTCTATTCCTCTCTGCTACTTTGCTTTTTGTTAATCTCTACAACCAACCTCATGATGTGTCACTGCGATCTAATATAAAATACTGTACGTTTACCTACCCATCTCAACACTTGCAAAATACAAAGTATCTTTTCATTATCTGACTTCAATAAATCATTCTTAACCATACCATAATTAAAATTGGTATCTTTATTAGAAAAACTTTTCATAAATTCTTCATATTGCACCTTATTGTCATTATCATCACCAGCTGTTGTTAGACCATCTCTCAATTTCTGTGGAAGCTTATTTGGAATTTGTACTTGATACTGATTCGATTCCATTGGAGTTGTACTACAGTTATTGTAATATCTAGGAGAAATTTTATACCTGGGCGACTCCATAACCTGAAAATTACTTTTTTTAATACAGGATCCTTTAGATATTAAGAGTTGGTACTTTGTATAGTTTGTATCGACAATATATCTGATAACTTTCCTGAGCTATGATGCAGTTGTAGCAAAAATGGAGCATATAGGTGTGGAATGAATGGTTGAAATGACCCTTCTGTAGTATATCTTTATTTTTTTAGGTAATGGTGATTGCATGATGTTTAGTTTAATAAAGTTACTTTGTAATATATTTAATAGATGGCGCAAGTTAACACATAAATAAATAGTGTAAAGTCTCTAACATGCCTGTTAAGATATTATATTTCATTTTGTTTAATAAATTGAACATTATTTCATTATTATAACCCTAAATTCGAATTAATTATATGTTCTTCTCTGTTGAATCGCATAGGAATTGTTTACTTGTGGTTTCAAAACTACCTCAACAAAAGAAAACAGCGTGTGAAAATATAAGGCAATTTATCAACAATGAAGACACGTGAAAAAGAAGTGCCATAAGGTAGGGTAAAATGTTTAAATAAATATTCTCAATCTAAACAATATCTTCACAATCACTTATTGTAACTCCATTTTTGTGCAATTTTGACAAGTTGTGACATCTGACCGGAGATCGCACCAGAAGTCGATTTTGTGATGAGTCATTATATCATAAAATGATAAACATATCTGATATACCATGAAACAATTACATGCAAAAAAAGCCAACCAGCCTCTGTACTATACTATGATTTTTCTCTTGTTCAAAAACCATAACGCACTGCTTAGTTAAGTTTATATCGATTCAAAAATTTGTGTTCAACGATAGATTTTAAGGACAATCAATTTTTACAAGTTTACAGAAAACCAAGATGTTGGATGGTTTTTTTCGTTGACTAAAGATATTTGCTTCAAACGATCTCACATATATATTACAGAAAATGGATTTCTACACAGAGAGAAATCGCTTTGGATTTTGCACAATGTGGAACAACGTCTTGTTGCATTTTTTTAAACAATTGTAAAATTTTAAGGCACGTTATATAGTTTTATACATTTTAATTGTGCATAATTCTTGTGCGTTTTATTTATCCAATATAAAGATTTAGTTACGATGAATTTATTGGAAACTTCGACCAATAAATTTAATTATTCTGAGAAACCACCATAAAAAAGAATTTGTGAAAAATATTTATAGCATACTTAATTCAATTCAGAGGGGTATGGACCCCCCATATTGAAAAATTAAATAATACTGCCATCTACGCATTTTTGACAAGTTGAATTAGTTTTTTTCAGTGCAAAGTTATGACGTAGGTACGCAAAACAGGCTAATTGCTTTCTATTTTTGGGATTCTTTTGAAACTTTGTTTACATTTTCAGACTGCAAGCAATTTTCTTGCAATATATTCTTACCATGAGGAAGCATGCACTTACTTTTTATGTTTTATAACAATGATCCACCTCTTGCGTAAATAAAATATCCATTTCAGGTTATCCCTCAGAAAGGTGTAGCAACTAACTTTCGGAGACCTTCCCTTCATATTAATCGTTATATTTTTGCAGCCAACAACACAACACACTTTTCCCGACTCACCCATCATTTAATTCGATTTGCTTTAACGTTTTATAGGTTTTTTAATCAATTTTTATTAATGAACGTTAATATAAACAAACATAATTAGGTACGCATTAGAAGTTCGAGATTCCGCCGCGCTCATGGCGCTGCAGTCTCTTCGCGTGGGTAGACTTTCTTCAAGGGACTTGTAAACTAGCTAGGGATATTTTATTAAAATAAAACCAACAAATGATGAAAGAAAGTTGCACTAACCTTGACTAGGATAGATTCCACAATTTTTGAAATTTCTTTTCGACAAACCTCGCACGCCTTCCCAATATCACAGCAGTTGCTTTCACCATTTCTATCTCCCTCGCTTAAATAATGGATGGCTTTGTTTAAAATAATCTCTAAAATGTCCTTAATTTCTTTTTCAGAAACTGGAGTATAAAGTTGCTCTTCCTCATTCTCAATATGACCAATGTCCAAATTCAACAGGTCCTTATTTGGTTCGTTGTTAAAGGCTATATTCAAAAAGTAATTGTGGTTGATTAAATGTGTTCAAGGGATACGCCTATTAAATAAATTATGTATTTCTAAGCTTACACAAAAAGAACATTGTGTTCATCCTATGCCTATATAAATCGTAAACAAAAAATATTCAGAAAGTTTCACCATCGATCCGATTTTTTCAAAGGCTATGTATGACACTTTTTTAGAATAAATTCAACAAGGAATACAAATAGGCATAACGTGTAAAATTAAGTTGAATAATAGTCCACTGAAATGTTACATTGACCTTGCATTTTGGATAGGACAAGATTTTATTTTTTTGGTGCGTATAGGGGGGTGGGTCCAGTGTGAGTATAAAAGTCGGTTTTCGGGATTCAAAAATTTGGCCGTTATTTTGAAAATGGAGCCGTAAACAATTTTTCCGCAATATCTTGAAAACCGCAAGTCTCACGAAACATTTTCTAAGACTTTTTTTTGTAGAGAATTGAATTCTCTACAATCTTGGTCTAAATACTTACTTCTTACCGTAAAATCCAAAATGAATACGTGGTAATTAAAAATAGACTAAAATTTTCAAGAACAATATGATTTTAATAAGGGTTATAACCTTTTTTTCTGTTAATTTTATGGAAAAAAACACATCAGATGTTTTTTGTAGATCATTTTATTGCGAACAATTTTCTCAAACCAATACTCCATTCAAGAGGCGCGAAAAGGGTGCAGGAAAGAATACTGGTCTGAAACTATTTTGACTATGGTACGTCTTTTGGGTCGTTGATTACGAAAATCGGGGTCCCGCAATCCTGAAAGTTGAGGAACATCTTGTTAATTGGAAGCATTGAAAATCGTAAGAAGCACTACACTTAAGTTGTAAGGAATATCACCCCTTTGCTCTTCGAAATATTCTACTGTAAGGAATTCCAGCCCCCGCTCTTCAAAATTCCCATACAGCACATGACATCCCTAGGATATCCTTATATAGGATATCCCAATAAATTATATTCAATCTGAGAATATCCCACACAGGGATATCCTAGAGAAATCCTGGCAGGATGTCCTAGTAATATCCTGCAAAGATATTAAAAGTCTAACAAAATATCCACTGTGGGAATATACTGGGCAAGTCCTAGATTCGTCCTATTATAGGTTTTATTATTTAGGAGATTTCCGCACCAAAAATAATGGAAAGTATATGTTATTTTGAGGCTATTTATTTATATATATAGCGAAGAGCTGGGAGTGGGGTCCCCCGGGCCCCGATTTTCTTTCGATGGCCCTGGAGACAAATTTGTATTCATAGAGGAGATCTTAAACTTCAGTTGTTTTTTTTAAGGAGGTGTTATGTTATGAGATGACAGTGATTGCGATCCTGATACATTGATGCTGCGCGTTCAAAATTAATTAACACTGTCACCGACAAGTTGTAACAGATATAGGATAGATCTTTAACTTCATTTTAAAACAAAAATCAAGGTGTTGTGAGGTGAATTTTCAGAAAAAAAAATAATTTATAAAAAAATTAAGTCTGACAAATTAATTAACAAAAATTGTCAGACGGACAAATTTTTTCAAAAATGGTTCATTACCTACCACCAACTGCAAGCAAGTGTTTTGAAACGTAAAATCAATTTTTTAAGCTAAATTCAAAAATTCATAAAAAATAACAATTAACAAATGTTTTGTAACCATTTTCACCTTTTAAAGAGGTGTTCGATGGGGTACCTTTTTTATCATGGAAGCTCGGTCTTCAGGAACTGTCTTCTAGAACAAATGTACAACTCGAAAGTACTTACTTGATCTAAGGTTGTCTTCGCTGGCAGTTTCTTGGCTTTCTAGCAAATTTTCAGTATGATTTGTAGTAGGAATGACCTGTTCATTTTTGGCAGTGTGACTAAAACTCGTCCTTATATTGGTTTCTCCAGATACACTTTGTTGATGCTTATTTTGAGATACAAATAATGATGGATATATTGTCTTGCACTGGTTCAGTACGTGGTGCATGTTTCTAGTTTGGCCCATAATATTTAATTGCAATGCGTTCGTTAACTCTGCGGTGACAGCTTAAAAAAAAGATGTTCTATATAACTTTTTGTCTTCGGTAACAACAAACGGAAAACCGATTCAAATACAGATTTATCTGTTTTGAATTATTATTTCCTTAAGCAATTTAAAAGGCATTATACGATTTAAGCGTTAAAAATTCAATTAACTTGAATACTTTCAAAAACCGTCGTTAAAAGTGAACATGTAGTAACTGATATTACATGTATATTTTATGTAAAAATGTACATGCATTGTGTTACATTTGAAGAAAATTGAAATAAGACAGTTTAAAGATGTAAACATATTTGAATCGCGGTAGGGTGTAACACATTTTTGAATTAGGTTCGACTTTGAAAGACCTTGAAACTATAGTACATAGGTGGCCTTGGCACAGAGTAGTAAGTTTAGGAGTGCCTTTTGAAGAGCTAGATCCTCGACTGATGTTTACTGAGGGACTGTGATGCAGTGGCGTAGCTGAAAATGGGGAATCCCCCCCCCCGCAAAATGTATGGTTGGGGCCCCCAGAAAATGAAAAACTCACTTAAATTATAATGTTTTTCGGTAGCGATGTACATTCTCTTTAGCAAAGTCTTCGATGATGTGATCAGTATCTAACTTCCTTGCTCTCTCTTTCTCAATCCTTAATACACATAATGCTGACAGTCTTTCTTGTGTCGTTGAAGTTCATACAAACGTCTTAATAAGCTGTAATTTTGAAAATCAGTTGTATCAACAGTAACTGGTAGTGTTAAGAATAATTTTATGGCAATGAAAACATTTGGAACACTTAACAGTAAAGTTTTATGATTTTTTATAGGGAATATAGCAAAATAAAAAACTGAAGAATCCGCAATTTCTATTATTTATGTGCTCAAGACATTTCTTAGTAACAGAAGTTCGCGGGGAAAATCTGCAGATAAATCATCAGAATAATTTTCAGCAAGATTCCTAGTTTCCAAATAAAGCTAATCGTCATTCAACTTTGTTGTTGTTTTGGGATTCAAACAGGAAAATCTCTTTACCACTTCGCTCATCCCAGAAAATCGCCCAACAATCTGTTGCGAATGACAATATCAAGGTTGGCATAAAATACCTCTACTTTAGCCAGGCATTCCGAATTTGTAATAAAAAATAGGGGTTCCCATCTAAAAATCGAATTTGACCTTGAATGATTTAAAATATGTTTCGGAATCTGTAAGTCATTCATCTTCTGCTAGTCCATCAAAAAACTTTTTAACACGCCTTTTTCTCGTTTTTTGAAATTCTTGTTCTATACCCCATTTATTTGACAAATCCGAGGCCTCTACTAAAATTAATTATGTACGAAATAACTTTTTTATCAACTATTATTATCTTAAAATATTTATATATAATATTGACTATTGAATATTGATGTTTAATCTGAATGTAATTTTTAATTTCGATGATATTTTCGCGTCATAAATTTCTAGACTCGGGGGTCCCCCAAGAGCTGGGGCACCCCCGCACCGCGGGCCCCGCGGGTCCGTCCGCTACGCCACTGCTTTGATGTAGTGTAAGGTCCGGAATAAAAGTGAACAACGTATTTAATAAGTTGTATATTAAGCACATAAATCAGAATATGGACATTAGCACACAAAATAGGTAGAACCATTGATATCAATGGTAGAACTATATAACCGACGCTACATTGACTCGACTCTTCTTGTTTGTTTTTATTAACCGAGCCATATGTCAGGTAACGATCGGTAACGATTACCGACCAGAATCTTTATTCAAATTTAGGCGCTAACACTCCCACGAAAGATTCTGTTTCCTAACTTCTAGGTTAGATTAATAAAGCATAAACAAACTTAAACTAAATAGGATATGGAAGAACATATTCGGATCATGTAGACTTTGAAATTCTATCAATTACGGATCGAATGCCGTTTATTTCATGAAAATCGATTTTTCCCGAAAGAATTCTGAGCAAAAAATCATCAAACACTGGACTCTTGTGCATAATGTCTTTTTAGGACTAAGTATGTAAATTAATGTGAAGAACTTTCATAGCCTTCTTTATATTGGGGGTGGTTCCCAGCTCTTCATACGAGAATAGACCGAAGAAATAAAAAACTAACTACTTAATGTGTTTGATAGAGAATTAAATTATAACCCACACACCATATGACATCCCTAGGATATCCTCATTTGATCCCGTATATCCCAGTCGAGGACAACATTCCTGAGGATATCCTTAGGACATCCCAATAAAATATATACAACCTGAGAATATGGGGATATCCTAGACAAATCCTGGCAGGATGTCCTAGTAATATCCTGCAAAGATATTAGCCTAACAAAATATCCACTGTGGGAATATTCTGGGCAAGTCCTAGAGTCGTCCTATTATAGGTATTATTATTTAGATTTCAACAACAAAAATAATGAAAAGTATATTATTATTATATATATTATTTTATGGTGTCTTTTATTGGTTTGTAAAATTTGCTTCTAAAAACTTATTTGTCGAAAGTTCTAAGAAATCCGCCGGGCATCGATATCTTATATCCACGTTCATTTTAAAGTTCTTTCGACAAATAAGATTACGATAAATATTTCATAAATACGTTATATCTTTGTATTTATTATATTATCAAAAAGGGAAAAATGTGATTGGTTATTGTCCGCAGATGTTATTGTCAGATACGTAATCCTTTATATTTTTCTGAGTGAATAACATTTTTTTTAAAATTCATTATAACTTTTCAGCACGCTATGATTTTTTAAGGTTGTACATATCCCTTATAACTTCTAACCACCCTAAACTCTGTTGATTTTAACTATACAAAAAAAAAGCAAGAGATCATTTTTATGTAATACCTATTTCATGCTTTTACAATTTGTATTTGAAACTTTTTTTACTAGCTTTTACACATTTTGAGTAATTCTGAAAAAACACTTTGTTATATTTTTTTTCACCCCTTCTCGGGGTTGAAAAGAAATTTTCTTTCATTAATCGTGTTCAAATACTTCAAAGTAACTTATATCAATACCTCAAAATTTTGATTATTCATTATATAAACTAGTATTCCTTTGTCTTTGCATGCTTATTGGCTCAGTTTAAAAGTAATTATCTACTATATTATAAAATAATATGTATTTTTTGCTGTCTTTAGAAATATCCAATAAACTCTAAAATAACTGGGGGATGTCCTATATAAAGTCCAATCAATGTCCTGAGGTTGTTCATAGTAAAGCCCAGGCATAATTCATATAAGAGCTGATGACGTCCTGTACACATCCGTACTGATGTCCCGAGGACGTCATCAGCAAAGCCCGAACTGTCCCATATGGATATCCTACGGACATCCTAAGGTGATAATGGGATCTTCCCAGGATATTCTATATGTCCTGAAAAATTGTCCCCAGTATGTTCTGAGGATGTCCTTGTGCTGTATGGGAAGAAAGTGAGGCTGTAAACAATTTTTCATGAGAATGGATATTTTTCAAGCTATATCGATTTGAAAATTGGGATTTTCTCATTGAAAAACTGGCACTTCGAGGTTAGTTTTATACTAACACGCTTTTATTAAGCACGAAGTGGCAGCTTGCTCTATAATTACAAGCTTAATAATTAGTTAATATAGCAGAGTAACAGGATCGGAATTAGGAATATTAACACCCCATGCGCCTTTCGTCAACCTTGCTGGCATCGTTTGGATCAGATTAGAATGATTGTTTTTTAAAGTAGAGTTGGAAAAGAAGGAATAAAAAGATCACTTACCTATTAACTTTTTATGTTCTTCTTGTAACTCTCTGAACCGACTCTTAAGTGATGTAAAATCAAGATCCACGTTAAAGGTAGTGTTATTAACACCAACATCTGGTTCATCATATTTTTGTGAGGTAATTGGAGGTAGAACGGGATTAATGGTTGTGAATGGGCTTTCCTTGTGTTGATTAACATTGTAGCTGAAATCCTGGAACATGATGAAGGGAAAATGATTAGCTAAAAATTCGTATGGTAGGTATAGTGATAAAGTTTAAAGTCAAGTTATATTTAGCATTATAAAGACAGTAGACACGACTTAATTAGTTGAAAAAGTATATCAAAAACTGAAATAATTTCAAATTACCTTCTCTTAAAACTGATCGGAATGTCTGGCAATGTACTTTTTGCATCTCAGTTTAAAATACAGCGACAACTATAACTACTTGCTATTAGAGGCACTAATTTACCATAATTATGTAAATAAAATAAAAAATAAAATGGTTGTTGAATTAATAGTTATTTTCCTTACATCTGCACGCACCATAAATTTTCATTTTTCAATTATTACATCTCCTTTTACGTTTATATATTAAAAATAACGTGACATCATTCCACTGGTAACACCCAGACAGCACATGATATCCTGAGGATATCCTATTATAATCCCGTTGTCCCAGATCTGGAATTATTCCATAGACATATCCCTAGGTCATCGCAGGATTGACCTGACTGGGTATTACTGTCCTGTAAAGATATCCGTAGGATATCCGCAACTTATTGCTTACGGATATCCTGATGGGATGTCGGTATCCTATAGGTGTATAAAATACGTGTATCCTATTGATGTAATAGAATCGATATACATGGGTTATTTTGTCCAGATTGCCCACGGATATCCAATCATATGAGCATTTTTGCCATCTTTTTTTAGGAAATGTATTTCTACAAATATGGTAAAACATGAAATTATATATATTTAGGCACTTATGTATTAAACAAATTAAAAAAAATTGAATGTGGTACAGTCGAACCACGGACTTTTGAATCGCAAGCAACAATATATCAATAGAAAGGTGTGAATAGTGAGCTGTGACGTAAACCCAGACAGCACACAACATCCAGTTGATGTCCATTTTATGTCCAGAACTAGTCCGAGGACATATCTTGTACGTCCACTGGACGTCCATACCAAGATATCCACTGGATGAACAGAAAAAGATCGTCCACTGGACGTCCATAATTTGTTCAGAGATCTAAGGATACACTTTGGACGTCCATTGGATGTACGAGAAGAATGCATCCATTGGACGTCCATGTTATGTCCATAAGTGTTCAGAGGTCCATATACGGTAATATATGTTGATTCATTTCCACGGGTTTATCGAAAAAGAAAATTTAATTTTTAGACATATCGACGGAATTCTCGGCCTGGAACACAAATATTTTGTAAACCGAGATTTTTGAAAATATATATAGGAAAAAAGCCATTAAAAAACACAATATTTGAAACAATTTTTTGTCCTTTTAAATTACAGCTAGTCACACACCTTAATTATTATTAATCGATAACTACTAAAATAAATAGTATTCTTTATCCATTCCATTAATACTTCTAAATCTTGTTGAATTATAATTATAAATAAAATGTGCTCTATATAGGCTAATTGTTATTTTCAAGTTCAAGTATATTCCCGCCCTAAATGTGCACGAGTGCGAGGTAGCCAGTTCTGCTAACATATTTTACAGCTTTAAGTTTCCTCTCCAAGTTCTTTATAACATAAATATAAAAGGCTAATTGTTATTTTCAAGTTCGTGTATATTCCCGCCTTAAATGTGCCCGAATGCGAGGTAGCCAGTTATGCTAATATGTTTTAATAGCTTTAAGTGTCCTCTTTTTAATATATTCCTTTAGTTTTATATTTTGTCGAATAGATAAATAAATGTTATTACAATATATTATGTTATGATAATAAATTAAAGGTCACGTATTTTGTTGAGTTTGGCAATGTCGCAAACGATTACATGCCGACGCAAATCCCGATGGAAAAAGTAAAACCTAACCCTACATTTCTGTTATAAGCTTATTTGTGTCTGCGATCTGTCGCGTGCTGAACTGTTTTAGTTTATCGTTTGTGAATCGTAGCTCTTTGAAAAGTGAAACAACTCTCAAAGTAAGTAATAAGTAGGAAAAATGTAATTATACAGTAGAACTTCCCTTCACAGTATTCAAGGAGAAAAAATGTAGACCAAAGAAAGAGTGCCCAAGATAATTAATAATATTTAGTAAACTAGTTTTCTATTTATAGTTCGTTTCATTTACGTTATGTGTGTTTACTACGAGTAATATACGTTTGCATTTACCTGAAAAACTAGTATCAACAGTGTGGTAATAATAATCTGTTAAAAGGAAGAAGATATATGGTAATCTAAATCTTACCAACTACCACTATTAAGATATAGCTGATATCCGGATCCTCTATGGACATGTTATGGACGTCCACGATGCAAATTTTTGCGGCTTCTGGACGTCCATTGGATGTCCATGTTATGCCGAGTATGTCCTGTGATGGACGTGTTATGGACGTCCATTGGATGTAGACTTTTGTGACATCTGGACATCCATTGGAAGTCCAATGAATGTCCTCTGGGTAAAAAAAGGACGTCCACAAATTTATTGCAGAACGTCCAGTGGATGTTCATTGGACGCACTTGTGCTGTTTGGGAATAACATGACGTCAATATTACTTTTAAACTATATTGATAACTTCAGCAATGACTTTCTAACATTTACTACTAATTAATCTTTTTATTCAAAGTTATCTACATATAAGTAATTCATATTATTTTTCACCTAGCCATACTTTGGAGCATAACTATCAACGCCAAATGAAGAAGTTCTACCAAGAAAAATTACAGTTTGTTTTAAATTTGTTCTTGGTGCATATAAAATTTCAAGGTGTAACTTAATAAAAAGTAAAAATGTCTTAATGAAATTTAAAACATCAAAAAGTTTTTTCTTAGATATTTGAGAAATCTGAGAATAATAATCTACAGAATAATTCAGAATTTGTCAGTAAATTGACTTTTAAGATCTGCAAAATGTTAACACATTTATTATCATGAAAGACTGAAAGTGTGGTAGTAGACGTGATTTTTCAGAACTCCAATACAAATGGTACAAAACAATACTTAGGAAATCACCGTTCAGTAACCTATAGTAACTTAAATGCCATTAGACTGACCACTGACCTATACATATAAATGGAATGCCAATGTCCATACCTATTTGTGTGTCAAATTGAATCTCGCGCAAGTATGGCGACCCCCGGTAGGAGCGCAATCGCAGTGTGTAGAACGCGAGGGCCGTCTCTATTTTTATTGCAAGTGTTTTTAATTTGTCCTTTTTTCCGAAATCTTCAAAAATTTGCGTGAATAGATTGACATTTCTTATATAGTTAACATTTGTCTTAATTCTCATTAAAGGACATAACGGTTGTCATGCCCAAAACATAATTATTTAATTTTCAATTTCAACGAGCGATAAAAACTAGAGAATTACTTGATGCCGGCTCTGAAATTCTGCACTAATCCAAGACCTCCCGCCACGGGAGACAAACCAAAGAAAAATTGCGTCTGCGCATAACATCCTCCAGAAGAATTCTGACTCAAGCACCAACATACTTTTAAAGCTAGATTTCTACTGCGGCGACGCAAATCCCGGGGACCTTGAATTGCACGATTGAAGTATTTTGTTCACGAGCATATATCTGTATCGGTCTTCCATTTATTATGAATAGTTCAGTGAGACTGACTCGAAATTTGCTTTCAAACGATGTTAGCAGCTTGTCACTCTATTATGTCTTCCAATCCGAGGGAAACTTAGCATTTTATGCCAAAATAATATTTTTGCTATATATTTTTAAATTTAAATGCCCCTGTAGTACCAAGCTTACAAGTAGCAAAAATATTATTTCTGAGTGAAATGCTAATAGTTTCCTATGCAATAGTGAATGGAGGACTTAGTATAGCGTACCAGGTTGTTAACATTGTTTGAAAGCAAATTGCAGTCTGGCTATTTAGGTAAACTATGGCCCTGAAAGCCTACAGTGATATCTTATGGAAAGCATAAAACAAATCCCCTAAGTGTCCCAGGTTAATCCTGAGTAAATACAAAAATACGTTTGTGGGATACCATAAGCATACGGAAAGTAGTGCCACTTCTGGAGATCCCAAGGATATTCTAAAGATATTATTACATCCTAGCTTTTATATCCTTAGGATGGCCGTAGGATGACCTTATGCTGTCTGGGACACAACCTCACAAAAAGAAAATGTTCGGACCCAGAAATTAAACTGCCAATCGTTATGTATTTTGACCTGAATTCCATGCCACCATCAGAATTCCATTTTATCGTTTTTTTATCCTGGACTTTAAAATATTAAAAATGTCATTTCAAAGATAAAATCTAAAATAAAAAAACCCAATGACAAAATTAAATTTTGATGGCAGGTTTAGTTTCTGCGCCTAAACTTTTTTCGTCTTGTGGTGCTGTGTAATCAAACTACAGTTAATCCCCATCTGGCTTTCACTTCCCTTTGCCCTAACTATCGAATATTTTCAATACTAACCTCTTGGAACGAACTTTCCAAGGTAAAGATTTCATTCATGGCATCCGATGGCAAGTCCGTTTGGTTACCAACAGAGTGCGTTTCCCTTCCAGCTCGCAAAAGGACTCTCCCAGAAATATCCGGTATTTGACATCCAAACGATTCGCATTCACTTTTGAAGATTTCCGAGGATGCAGCGAAGTTTTCATTTTTAAGAAACTAAAACAAGGTTTAGCTAGTCTAAAACATAATCATACACTTAAGCTGAGTGATATTTTCCTCCCAATGATTCAAAATATAACAAATATGGCTCAGTTTCAACAGGGAGTATGCAACTATACTATTTTACAAATGTTCGAAATTTGGAAAGAAACGTCTAACAAAAATTATCGTGTTTAATAGATTTTCGCATTCGGCATTCGGCCCGACTTCAACTTTCATTCGTTTCAGAATAGTCTTATAAACACATCTTATAAACATTTTAATGTAAAGTTGTAGTGTAGGCAAATTAGACGAAAAACGACCTAGACTTGACAAAGTTTACCGAATGGATGGATTTTCACGAAATTGTAAATTCTGATCGTTTTGACATCTAGATCATACGCAAAAAAAATTGCCCACTAAATTTAGGCACATTTTGATCATGAAAATCTGTTGAAAACTCGGAAAATATATACGTTACAAAAAAAATTACAAAGGATATATTATCCTATGTGTGAATTTTTCCAGATTTTTAAATTTCATATTTTACGATATTTTCCATTTTCCGATACGCCCACATAACAAAATAATGTGCAATGTACATACATTGTATTTTCAATCTGTGGATATGTATATCCACAAGATGGAGAAAGTATATCTAATGTGCATCTAATGGATGTGAAATTAACATTCCTAGCATATACATTTTTCGCCGATTTCCACATCTATTTCATATCCAATGAATGTACATAAACATATGCAATGTACATTCACTGGATATGAAATCCACATCATATACACAATCGCATATTTTATGAATATACATTACTTATCTCTGAAGTAGTTTCCACGGACATCAAAACATTTATTGAACACTGCAGTTGACGCGTGTTGCCCCAGTCATGTTGGCATCATCGGGAGATGATTAAAACGAACAGTTTTAGTCATCTCAATGATACCAACATGATTGGTGCAGCATGCATCGAATGAAAGCGTTCATGTGTTTTGATGTTAATGGAACTACTTCAGAGGTATCCATATAAGAGGTAATAAAACACAGATAGTTTAACAAGAAATATATTTTATATAACTATTTTAAACATACACAAACTTTACAAAATAACCTAAATCATTACACAATATTTAACATTTTCAATATTTACGTTTTATCTTCCGGTTGTTTAACAAATTGTAAACATGTGTATAATACTATAGTTACTTATGTTCTACATATGTGTTTAAAAGATTCGCAACCATCAACAAGTTATATATAATATGAATGTATGTAATTTTTATTCATTATATTTATAAAATGCCCAATATGACTTGACAACAGCAAATTTTTAGACCTCTGTCACTTTGCGCCATCTTATTAACTAAACACACACCTGCCACAATCGGTTAAATATGAAAGTTGCAAATTTTCTAACCCTAAAAAAGTATATATTTACAAATCTAAAGAATTGTATTATAATAAATAATGTACTCTTACAGCATGGGAGCTTCATGCAAATGTAACAGCATAATATAGCAATAAACAAAAATAAAATCTAGAGAATGAGAAAGAGTTAACTTCCATCACACATAAACACTATGCATGCAACACTATAGAGCTTAATGGCTCCGGCTGTTGCGTAAATAAACAATGCGTGGTAAGTCGACGTACTATGCCATAAATTAGTAGCGCATGCGCATCAGATAATGAGATAAAATTCGTATGCGTGCATAATTTAATTATACCTTAATGGACATGTTACGTATAAATCATTATGTATATACCTCCAGCTATATACATTGTATATGAGACTAATGGATGTCAGTAGCTGAATATACATTTCATATCATATTTATATTAAACAATACATATATTCAAACTCCAACATCTAATGCATATGCTATGGATGTACATATTCTACATATCCATGTGATGTTATGTGGGCGGGTCTTTTTTTCGTGTTCTTCCGGAAGAATATGGACAGAGTGCACTTTATTAAAAAGTCAATAATAAAAAGTTTTTCATTTTAATAGTAGATTCACTAGAATTTTGCTGGATTTTTTCGAGTTCGAACCGCCATATCTCGGAAAATACGCATTTTTTTCGACAACATTACAGGAGTAAGAAGTTATTTTTCATCAAATTAAATTTTTTTTAATTTGCCGCAATTTTACTAATTAACAAATTAGCAACAAAATCATTGTTTATAACAATTGTGGGGCAATAAAGGCCATTTTTTTTATGGAGTTTGATCTAGAGACATCAGAACGAACAGAATCCACAAGGTTTCGCCAAAATCGATTCATTGCAAAAATTGCATTATTCTAACAGTTTTTTGAGGGTAGAAAAAAATTGTGATGTGGTGGGGCAAAACTGACCGAATTTAGCAAGCCAAATACACTGGAAACGATAGGTTTGGTCCGTGCAATCGACAACTGTTTTATTGTTGTGTGCCTGTTTTATTAATAATTGAGTAATTACTACCGGGTGTTTAATCTTCAATCTTTTATGTCACTTCGTTTTAAACCGTTTATTGTTTTTCAACATTGTTTGGCAAAGTTTTACACTATTTTTTAGATTATTAATTGGCCTGTTGCACCAATGTGAGATATTAAGTAGGTATTAATTTAAGAGTTCTGGGAAGATCTATGAAACACACTGTAGCTTTGTACCTACATAGTAAATTAATATATGTACACAACTTACCAAGAATATTGTCTTGTAAACCCCTAGTAATTCTTGTTTCCTAAAATAAAGGAAGATGGTTACAAAAAGTATAAGATTTTATATAAAATACAACAAAAATCTACAGAGGAGGGTCGATCTGGGCGGTTTTTGCCCCAAATTATTTTTTGATGTAAAAATTAGAAAACATTTTTTTAATGTCTACTAACAGTAAAAGTCGATTCTACGCTTAATGGACGACTCACCCCCTAGCCCCCCCCCCCCACAATCCTGAATGTGCGATCACTTATTAACAGCGTTCTTGGGGAGATGTAGCGCTTCCAAATTTATCTTTGCTTGATAAAATACCACACTACCACACTATCTCCCTTAGGTGGAAAGCCGCGGCTGTATAGATTTCCTATGAATAAGATACACGAAAATCTTTATGTGAGTGAGTAAGTACTACCACACACATACAGGGAGCCACTTTTCATTTTTGCAAATTTTGCACGCGTCATGCGAACCTCCGACATTGTTAAATAAACAAATTAAGTTAACAATTGAATAACTTCCTGAATAATTATTCAAAATGGCTGAATTTTTTTTCTAGGGGGGTTTTGGGGGTCGCTGATTACAAATTTGATATCAAAGAGTCCAAAATCAAAATGGCGGTTGTGAAACTAACTGTTTGGAATATTTTCTGTGAATATTCATAATTCTATCGGAAAATTTCCAGAAAAGCTTTTTAGGTCGCTCGCGAATTATTAATTTAACATGGAAAAATCAGAATTGAAAATGGCGGATTCAAAATGGCCGAAATATAATCCCATATACTTATTAACTATATACTATGAGTTTCGTTCCCAATTTGACGCCAAGGAAAGCCTGTCTCTCTATCCTTTAAGAGGACTTGGTATTGTGCGCATGTCTTAGTGGGCGGAACATCGACGCGAGAATGTGACAGTTCAACTAAATATAGAAGATGAGTGGTCACAATCTAATCGGAGAAATTGTGCACTATAGGCATTATATCAGTGGTTCCAAGTTCCAATTCCAGACATTAATATTATAAGCGCTTGTGTGTTCTAAGATTGTGAAGTTGTTTTATGTATTTTATTGTTTATCAAAATAGGGATTTGTATTTACATGGTGTAAACCTATATCCACAAAAATGAAACGGTGTTTTTTGTGTAAAAGCCAGCCGAAGCAGGACCCTAACCTGTCATATCATCGGTAATAAATTTTATTTAATAATCCAAAATCTAGTTACATGTGCTAATCGTGAAATGTTTTTAGTTTTCCCAAGAATATTTTTGTTTTATCTTTGCATAAAGTGCGTTGTTTTGGGGTTAAAAATTCTCAAAATTTTAACATTGAAGATTTTTTCACCAAGTTTTACTGAAAAAGGTTGACTTATTAGAAAAAATATCAAGAACAATTTTTTTTTTACTCAAAAAATAAGATGACGTCCCATGAACTAAAGAAAAAAAATATTTACCATTTCTTTCAATCTCAAATTGTTTTTTAACAATCTTGCCTTTTTACGGCTGAATCACCCATAAAACATAAAAATATAAATTGTGCCACTCATATTCGTAAAGTAGAATTTTTAGCTGAACATCGAAACTTCCATTAGTACCCTAAGACCCACTTTTTTGCTAATTCCACCGGACTATAAGTTTTTCTAATTACTGCTTAGGTATTCATTTATTGATTAAATAATTTAAATACCAAAAAACGAAAGCTTCCTAATAGCATGTGAATCATTCCAAAAGGGTGGTATATATTTTACCATAGTATACGAAATCTCCGTTTTCTACGGTTGCCGGTAGATTTCTTTGTTTTGGGACCACTGACCTGTTACAGCGCGCGCTTCCTTCTTCATCAGATCGTATCGTCAGAGTCCTCCATAGAGATAGAAAACTATTACTACTAGCCTCAAATCCGTACATAGTGGCTTATGGAGTATTACCAGTATATAGTTAATAAGTATATGTATAATCCACTATTTTAAACGTTTTTGTAAATCTGTCATTCTAAAAAATGATAACTCTCAGAGAAACCGAATTTTTTAATATAACAAAATATTAAATATGAGCATGCTTAACGTACGTTTCAAATGTTATTCGTTTGGAGTCCAAATCAGTTATTGTATTCGAAGGCCGTTACTAATAAGCATCATCTACTCCGCGAGCGTATGGCCGGAAAATCGTTCCGTTTTTTTTTTATTTCTGGAAAATGGTTTAGAATTTTTGAATGAAATAAAATGCAAAGTTAAGCCAATAAACATACCCTTCGACTGTTTTTTGTTTGAAATCGGTATCTATAATTGTTTTCAAATGCGACCCCTCACAAGCACTTGTCACACCAGCGTGTGGTCGGAAAATTGTTCCGTTTTTTTCGAATTTCTGGAGAACGGTTCAAAATTTTTGAATGAAATAAAATGCAAAGTTAAGCTAATAAAGGTACCTTTCGACTGTTTTTTTGTTTGAAGTCGATATGTAATTGTTTTGAAATGTGACCCCTCACAAGCACCTATCCCACCGGCGTGAGGTCGGAAAGTTGCGCTATTTTTTTTCAATATCTAGAAAACGGTTTCGAATTTTTTAATGAAATAAAATGCAAAATGAAGCAAATAAACGTACTTTTCGTTTTTTGTTTGGAGCCAATACGTGTAATTGTTTTCAAATGCGGCTTCTTATAAGCACCCATCCCACCAGCGTACAGCTGGAAAACAGCTCCGTTTTTTTTTTTTTTATTTCTAGAAAACGGATTCGATTTTTCCAGTGAAACAAAAAACAACACGTTTCTAATGAACGCACCCTCGGGTATTCTTAATTTCTAGCAGATTTTTATCATTTGTTGTTGTTATAGTCCAAAATCACGTTGAGATCTTTACTTATTTAAGTTCACTTTTTACAACGAAAAAATTCTTTTATATATTTTCCAGAATATGTGGTGTATCTGAAATTCCATTTTTGGTGTATACCTACATACGGCGTATCTATAAAATTCACATAACTATATGCCTGATATATATGAGGATTAATATATTATACTTCGTAAAAATCATCGTTTATTTGGAAATGCGCGCGGATTTTTGTATCTTAATAATTTTTTTGTTAATAAACAAATACTTTTTATGAATTCTTAAATTTATATATGTAATCAGCGACCCCCAAAACTCCCCTAAAAAAATTTCAGCTATTTTGAATAATTATTCAGGAAGTTATTCAATTGTTAACTTAAGTTGTTTATTCAACACACTGTCGGAGGTTCGACCAACAAAAAGGAAACTCTCAACTTTTCGACTTATGGACCCAAGAAGATATTTCCAAAGTTTCAAAAAAATCGGTAAAGTATTGAACATTTTTTGGGTATTTTATAAATTTCGATACAGCGACTCGACTATACCGTTTCTACAATTTTTAAGATAAAAATCTGAAACTTTCACATATTATTCTCGAAGTAATGATCCGATGGGTGAAAAAAATCTCAAAAATTTATCTTTGAAGATGTACACTTCCAAAATATCATAATCTTGAGAAAGTGATAAAATTTGATATGTATCTCTAACTTTAACTACATATTACTTTGGTTTAAATCACGTTATTAGATTTCTGTAGGTGCGAGTTTTAAAGCTTGAAATGTGTACTTTAAGCTATTTTAAGAGGATTTACCCTAAAAATTGAATTAACCTTCTCTATTTTACGAAAATAGAAACGTATTTCTTTGCTCCAAAATTCGTGAAACTATGGGTAAAATAAACGTTAATAACTTTTATCACAAAAATCATTTGGAATACCTATCCATCGGATCTTTTTATAAATTACTTCCATCAGAATAACGTGCGAAAGTTTCAGATTTGTATCTTAAAAATTGTAGAAATGGTAGATCTTTTACCGATTTCATCGGAAACTTCTTTATGTTCCTACTTCATATATGTACTATTCCTACATACATTCATTTTTATATTTGAAAATAAGATAATACAATAGCCACATGTTTCTCGTTTCAGTTAAGCTTTGTTGAGCTCAATTTCATTCATTAGTTCAAAAGTTATAACAAATTTAGTGTAGCGCATCCGTGACCGCTACATTCCATTCTCGTGCGCTAAACAAAAATATCTGGAGCCTACATTTTTGATCGTACAAGAAAACTTTATATATGTTCTTGATGTGAAATCTCCCCCTCTATCGCTTAGTGCGATTAGATTTTTGATATATATTTTTTATTTTTCGAGCTATTGACCAAAAACCGAATATCGGCCAATATTTTCGATTTTTTTAGGGGTCGCCAGTATCTTACAGCTGTAAACTTTTATTTATTGTATTCTACACCAACAAAACTACTTATTCTGAAAAATTCAGCCATATATAACATTTCCACAGAACGTAAAAAATAAATACTGCGTGAAGGAAAAATTTAAACTAACTAGATATATCCAAAACTGAAAAAATAATTATAAAAAAGTCTGATTACTTACGAATTTGCCCCTTCCTTTTCGTCCATAAAACTTAAATGCGAAAATCAACACAGATATTAAAATGTCACATGAAGATCTTGCGATGTAACAGATTGGGAAATTGGAATGATGATGAGGGTTTGTGAGAAACAGAATTTGACGATGTGAATCGATAAGGAACGTCAAAATTGCATGTCTGAAACATTCATGAGCGTTCGCGTGGAAAAGAGGTACACAATATTTTGGTCAAATAATATGTTTTGCGACAGAAAATTAGCAAGTCACTAAACGATCGTTGAGATGAACACTGTTTTTTCCAGCGCTTGATACTTTATTAGGGCACATGCAGTGGCGTGATTGACGAATCCTATAGGATTTTAATATACATTTTTGAAGTTGTTTTATTTGAAGGTAAGTATTTCTTATATACCTAAGTATTATTTATAATTACAAATTTCAATTCTAAACTCTTGATAACATTAAGGGTAAGTATAGTTGTCTACATATATGTAAGGCACATAAAAAAATTACTGTCTCTTTAGGATAAGGGATATATCAGAGCCGCATTTAAAATTTTTGTGCACAATAACAACATAATTTTAAAAGCATTTTCTCTGGGAAATAAATAACTACTTATGTTACAGTGGTAACCCACACAGCACAATTAACTCACTTCCTCGACCGATCCGTCTGCGTGGGAAATTCTCATCAAGATAATTCCTGACTTTGGTGGAAGGACAAATGGTCCCAATAATTGATCGCCGATAATACCACACTAAACGTTAATCTTAAATTCGTGGTGAAAATGCCTTTCTTTAAAGGCATAATAAGGCATGAGGATTTTCCACTTCCCAGTATTGGGTATTTCTCCAGTTAAAAACACTTCGGCGAGTAAAAGTTGCTTCATCGGTAAATAAAATGTTCTTACTATAATTTCGATCCCTGTTGTGTTTATTTACAAACAATTGACAAAATTGTAGCCTTTGTGGAAAATCCCTTCGAAGTAATTGTACAGGAGTGAAGTGATTTGAGTAGAAGCGTTCTTTGCGTAAGACTCGTAGAACAGATTGTTTACTCACCCCTGTTGCCGCTGATAAACGACTTAAGCTGACTTGAGGATCTTCATCCACGCGAACTTAAATTTCTTGTTCTTGATCTGGAGTAATTCGTTTCAGTCGTTCTATATCAATTTTATGGCGAAATGAACCTATTTCTCTCAAACAATGAAACACATCTTTGAAAATCTCATGGTCGGGTTGTATTCTATTTGGAAACTGAAAATGAGTATCTCCTCGCTATAGCACGCCCGCTAAAACTTGTTTCCTCCCTCTTCCGTCATTTCCCTGTGAGAAAAATTATTATGTCGAGGCATATTTTAAACAAAGAAGTTAAAGAAATTAGCTCGAGGAACACAAGAACAAAATAAAATGATTGTTTCATTAAATTTAAAGTCGTCTTTCAAAAAATTATTCAAATGTTTAACGGCAATTTCCTCGAAGACGGTTGGAGTTATCAAGTTCTACCAAGTGTACCTTTTATACGTGGAAATGACGCCCTCATCAGATTTTCTGATCAGAAGTACTACAACGTTTCGTCCAAAGAAAATATGAAAAAAATCATCATCAGATGCAGGTCCTGCGGCGCACACTACGATCTAACGTGATGTAATACATAAATTATTGTTCCTTGGAATAAAAAAGTTCCTCTAGCAAATTTGGCGAAGATCAGTCAAGAAGCTGTTGAGTTATTGCAAAAAAAACGAAACAATAATTAAAGCTAAAGAGGCCACCCGTCGATTAAAAGTGGTCTGAAATGGGCCAGGCTATTCATTTATTTTTTATTAGCATGGTACTTGAGAAATTACGCTCTAGCAGCGAAAGTTTCGCGGCTAACTTCTATGTTAGATGGACTCCGGACTTAATTTTTTTTTTAATTAAAGATAAAGAGACCACCTTTCGAATAAAATTGGTCCGAAAAACGCCAGATTATTATTTTTCTTGTAATACGAGTTTTACCTGAAAAATGCGCGTTGGCCGTCAAAATTATTTTGAAAATTTGAGACTAATAGCCTTCTTATTAGCTCTTGGGTCATGATTTGTAGGCAAACATGTTGATATTATCATTACCTACGAATATGTATTCAAAAATGCAAACAAAAAAATTATTTTTTTTCGCTGCTAAAATCAGTCTCGTCGTTAGTTTATAGTTTAGTGTTGAACGAAGTGCGTATGTTCTTAATTCGACGTACCGAACTGTGTATTGATGCAGATGAAGAGATTTTGAATCATTTAGGTAGGTAGTAAACTTTTAACCCAGGACACTCATTTATGTTACAAATGTTAATATACCACATTTAAATTTTCTAAATTATAAACAATCCAATATTTTGTTCCAAATTAAAAAACACGCATGTACAGAAATGCTCTGTTTAAACTTCTATGGCCATTATTTGCTTGCAATTGTGCACGAAGAGAGAACGAATTATTTACCTCTTTATACTTGTCTCAGTTCGGTTGAGGCGCTCCATTAAAGGCGGTCGATGATCCTTTGACACCGCATGTGCCGGCGAGTACTTTTTTATGACAATTTAAAAGTTGTGTAATTGGGAACTATACAGGGTGATTCACGTAGGCCATTCATTAGAAGTTTTGCAACTTGCAGTTGGATTAGAAACTTGAAATTTGGTGCGCAGCCATAATCGATCATGCCCGTTCTATCTAAAATATTTTCAGTCCTCCAACTATACAGGGTGTGCCAAAAATTGGTACCAACTTTCTTATTTTAAATGGAAACCTATATTTTTCTTTACATGGTTCGATTGGTCTTCTAATTCTGAGTTTAGAGAACTTAAGTTATGTTAACTTATCTATTACAATTTTTGACATATGTTCAATTTTTTGAAAAAAATTGCCGCTGTAGTAGTTTACGAACAAATTTGTATCTCGCAAACCTTTCAAAATTATGAAACCAAATTTGTGAAACAGTTAGCTGGAAGTCCAGGCTAACTTCTGATGTTCCATCGGTGGTCCCATTTTGTACCATTTGGGCGCGGTCGATTTTCAAATGTCGCAATCAAAAATTGTCAAAAAGTCAATTTTTTCAAATGGCACCTACTATTTTTTTTCACACCATTCGAAAGAAAATTGAATTTTAGGGTGAGTTACTTAAGCATTCCCTATACCTAACTTCACCCCATATCGAGTTATTCAATAAAAATCAAGAAATACCTTATCTTGCCGAGAGATTCCTTACTTCATCAAGTATGCCATGGAAACAAAAGACAGTTGTAATAATTTTTAACGAAAAATATGGATTCTTATTTAATTACACACAACACCAACAAATTATTATTAACGAACAAGAACAATGTTGACGAAATTCTGTCAGTGAAAACGGTGCACACATTGAGCATTTGTATTGAAATATTTATTTTGTTAATCTGTTTATTTGTTGTTATTATTTATTATTGCAATACGGTTTTGAATAAAAATTAAAATGAAATGATTGTTTCCAAAGCCTATTACCCTTGAGAAAAAAAAACAATTTTTTTTTCAAAAAATGCCAATAACTCAAAAACGACTGTAGATAGACATACACAATGTTAATAAAAGTGGCCCTAAAATTCAATTTTGCATTCATTTCTGAAATCAGAAATGGTAGGCGCAAAGATGTGCTACGCAATCTGTTGAAAGTAGAATAATAGAATATTTGAACAAAAATATGGTGGTCACATTGAACATTTACGTCAGAATTTCGTCAACAAGCGAGTTTGTTGTAGAATTAAATAAAGGACGCCTATGCATCGCGTGCTACACGTTTGCGGCCTAGTTTTAAATCTTTGCCATAATTATGACAGTATAAATAATCCTGGCAAATCAGCAATTCATATTAGTCTTAGCGCGGCATATCCGTACCTGTTGTTAGGATTTATTATGTAGGGAAATAATAAATAAGGCTATATTAAGCTGATGGCAAATTTGGTAGATAGGTAGATTAAAAGACTTTCTGTTACTGTTGAAGTATTCGAGTCTCGTCGAGAAAATTTTTCACAACTCTTTAAGAAAAAATAAAAGAATATAAAAAAATGGTTTTCTTTTAAAACTGAAATGCAGTAAAAGGTAGAACATATTTTTTTTTCATTGATTAAATTACAAAATGATGAAAAAGATAACCATTGGACGATCATAAAACATAATATATTATACAGGGTGTCCCAATAAAAACTCCCAGGCCGGATATATTCCTAAACGAATAGAGATATTTTAATTCTGTAAAAGCCAATTTGTAGAGCATAAAGAGAGCTTCGTTTTAGAATATAATTGTTTTTTTAATATATCAGTATATAGATGGCGCTATGCTCTAAACAAATATTTCGATGGGAGAAACTTTGAAATGGGGTTTATGTGAAAGAAAATGCATTTCTAAGCAGAATATGTTCTAAAAAAAATACCATAAAACTAACCGTTTTCGAGATACTTGAGTCCAAATGTTGACATTTGCCAATATTGAATAATTGTAATCTCTCAACATTTCATCAGCCCTTTATAAGTGGGACAATCTGTATTTAATTTACAAATTTAGTAGAAAATATTTAAAGAATTTGTCATATCTTACGAATTACATATTTGAAGTAACAAAATAATACATGCACACATCATGCAACTTACCTATTTTTCAGTCCTAGCTTCCATTGATAACCGGACGCAGAACCAGTCGAAAATAAATAATAAGAATGACCTTTAAGGTCTAGAATCACCTTCTTTCGACGTCATAATAACGTCAGTCTGCTACCTGGGCAGTACCCATAAATTTGTATATCGCTGCATGGATTCAGCATAAAATTCTGCATATTTTTTATTTGAAATTTAATTCCATATGGCCTCTGTTGTTTTTAAGATAAAAAATGATAAATAAAATTAAAGAATATTTTTTTTTTTAATTTCATTAGGTATTAAATATTTTTAACTCCAGTATTTTTTTTGTTAATTATATTTTTTGTAAGAATTTTATTTTTTTGAAACAGTTCTAGAACTCTGAAAATTTAGAACTTAGAACCAAAACAAACCTTATGATGTAAGGCGGCTTCAGAGACCTTCTGCGTGTGACCAGCGACACATAAGCGTCTAGAGAGACCGAAATGCGAAAGCTTCGACACGCTCAACACGTGATATCATTAGTTTGACCATTTCTTCTTTGCTCTAGCGTTTACTTCCAGCGAGATGGACAGTGCATAGGTTACGCTTTAGACTATGGCGCGAAGGGTCCCGGTTTCAAATTCATATATCCGCACAATTTTTTTTTAAATTCTGTAACGATTAATTTATTTTTTTACAAATTCTTTTCTGATTTCTTTAGGGTTTCCTTCTTTTTGTATAATAATTTCATTATTTCGTGTGATTTCTTTGGGTTAGGTTAGTAGGTTTTTATTTTGATATCTAATTGTTAATATTATTAGCGCGGCAGGCAGTATTAGCGTCGCAGACAAAAAAATGGGGGTGCGGGGGGTGTCCCCCCGCCTTTTTACCACAAAATAACAGGAAATATTTCAATTTCTCCACTTGCACGAATTTATTACACATTTACAAGGTAATGCGCATGCTCGAAGCTTTCGCATTTCGGTCTCTCTAGACTCTTGTCCAGCGACACTTCCCCCTCTACTCCCAGTTGTTTATGGAAATGTCGCTGGCTACACCGGAGCCGGATTCCGTTAACATTTGACAACCTAACCTACAATATTTTTTTAATAATTTTTCAGGGAAAAATCTCAAAAACAAACGTACTTTTGATGTTTGTTTCGTTCTACTGGTGGCGGAGAAAGAGACAGGTCGCTAGTTTGAAAAAACAAAAAAGACGGTTAGTTAAAATAAATACATTTCTATACTAATGAAATGAATATTTAGATACACAATGGCTGCGTTCATCCGAGCAGATCGCTACCTGGCGATCACGGATCATTCGGCTGAACGGCACTTCTTGCACTGAGCGCTCTTGGATCGGACGTCATTTTTTGTAGCAAACAAAAATTGTGCTCAGTGATCGACTGATCAGTGATCAGAAACGGAAAATTTGATATATTAGAAGAAAAATGGAGAACGCAGAGTTTGACGTGACATATGAACACGAAAATGTACATTATAATGTTGCAGGAGATCGAGATTTACATTTTCGACTATTTTCGGTATTGTAACCTCATAAAAATGTCTATTTCGGGGAGTTCTATGTCGTTCTTGTTGTTCTCATTCATTTAATGGCAACGGATTTATGAATCCTTCTGCTATGTTTTGCACAATATTCATATCTAAACCTATATCACCCGCAAGCAATAGCACTAAATTTCTATTTTTGTTTCCATTTCAACAGACGAGCAAAGCTAAGGAAGGATACAACGAAAAACCGTAATTTAATATAATTATAAAACTCTTAGTCTCTTAATATAAAATTATGATTACAAATTACAAGCTACAATTCAAATTCAAAACAATCACACCATGACAAATTCGACAAACGACAGCGGACAGCACTGAGCCGTTCATCCGCTTGCAGAGCGATCACCGATCAGTGAAGGAGCGCTCAGGTAGCGATCTGCTCGGATGAACGCAGCCAATGGGGTTTAAATTAGACATTGCACTTAATTTTTATAATAATAAAAAGTCAACAAAACGTCACTATTGACAACATAACTCAACAACTCAGCGATACTTCGGTGTAGTTGGCAAGTTCCAACTTCACGGCGACGGTATTACTGCCGCTCAACGAAAGTTGGGGAGTACCTGACGTAGATTTTTGTGGCCACGCTATTGGTTCTTCTAGTGTCGCTGGCTACACGTCGAAGGTCTCTGAAGCCGGCTGTCGGGCTGTAGGCTGTAGAGTTCAGTGTTGTAACATCGACACAGAGTACGTGTAGTTACGTACTCTGTGACATCGATATTATATCGACCTTTAAGAATGTGACTAATCGAAAATATAGAAGACATTGATGTTTGCCAAATACATCGATATATATCGCGCATCATTAGAACAGATCTGGTGTCCACTTTAATCTTAGATTAGGAAAGATATATATTGTAAGGAGTCGTAACGCTACTGCCAATGGTGAAGCCACCTGCCACCAGAGAGCAAGCGAAAGTGGCGGAACATATGTACAATATGTAGGTGTCAAGTTTATCACATCAAAGGAATAAAACGATACAAAACTGGTATTTTTCCAAAAACAGCTTCATAATAATGCAATTAATATTCACTACCATAAATATATTTACTCATATCTTACGTACCAGAATTTATTCTACATTCTATATAATATAACACCATAATCGATATATCTACGCCCATGGAAAAAGTGTCATTTCGGATGCACTGTTCTATATTCAATGAAGAAAAGATGAATGAAAATTTCAATCAAATAACGTGCAAATTGCATACCAGAAAATGATATACTATATGCTTCTCATTATCATTGCATGCACACGGACATAATTAAGTAAATAATAGGCCTACAGTTAATTTAACTAGGTAAAGTGAAAACTGCATATACTTTAACCTGCAAAGCGTCACTCCTTTCAATTTTTTCCCGCTGTGATTTTTACAGTAGTTTATAGAATATGATACCATCATGTAGGTACATTACATAAATTAGCACTAAATCACTTATAAATCACTTCTATTGGAAAATTTCATTTTGCTCTCTACCGTTTGTGTGCCACCACCGCAATGGCGTCTTAGGCACAACTTGTTAGCGTGGCGATTATGCGCTGTTACGAGTCCTCACCATCTATCTTTCCTAGTCTAAGACTTTAATTTATGAAGTGCGTGTGTATGGTGAACTTTAAACTTTTTACTTCTCTATAAATCTAGATCTGTGCTTTGTGCTTTGTTTAATTTTCAGTTTTTGAGGTTATGGCATTTATGGAAATTATTTGTGCATAGTTTTATAATAGAGAACTAAAATGTATCTTCAACTACCTAAAATTTGGGAACATCAGTGAAGTGATAATTTCGACCAATAGTTTGTTAAATCTCAAAATTTTAACTCCCAAGAAATTTTTAATGGAAAATCCTCTGTAAATATTATTTATTACTCTTTAAGAACTCCCGAAGCAAGAAATATAAGAAGCCAAGACTGCTAGCGACGGTGTGAGTCCTGTTGACGTACATAGTGTGTTGTGTTTAGGAGTCTAAAATATATTCTCATGAAAGTTGAGAATTTCGTTGCACTTGAGAATGTAAAGTTTGACACAGAAAATGTACTGGCTGATACTAAGACTGGAATTGGGGAAAATATTGCTACAGTGACTGAAATGAATCACTCTTTAAATGTAGACAGCAATGTTGCTTTACAAAATGCTGAGCTGAGCATTAAAAATATAGAAACCGGTACTAAAGTTGAAGAAAAAGATGTTAATACTAATATGAAAGTTGAGAACTTCGTTGGACTAGGGAATGCAGAATATGATACAAGAAACATATTAAATCATATTAAGACTGAAATTCAGGAGGATATTGGTATGATCGCTGAAATAAATCAGCACTCTTTAAAAACAGAGGGCATAGAAAACAACCCTACATTTTTGTCAAGTGTGGATTTACAGAATTCAGAGCTGGGCATCAAAAATGAAGAAGGCAGTATTGACATTGAAGAGGGATATGAGATTATGTTGGCAGAAATAAACAGTACCTCCTTAAAAATAGAGAAAGAAGAAATAAATGCTATTTATGATAGGTAAGTAAAATTAATAGTCCCAATTATGATAAAAAGTTGACAAATAGAAAATAACTAAAGTACAGATCAGAACGGGAACAGTAATGGGTTGGCACGTTTAGCTTGCAAGCTGATGTACCTAGAAGCAGGTTTGAGCCCTGCTTACTGCCAAATAATAATAATTTCTTTATTCACGTTTGCTATACAATAGTACAGGTGTGACAAGTCATATGTGGAACACTGAACTCCAGATATAAATGGAATGCCAATGTCTATTACTATTTGTACGTGAAATTGAATCTCGCGCAAGTATGGCGACCCCGGGGAGGAGCGCAATCGCATTGTATAGGACGCCAGCGCTGGCTCTATTTTTATTGCAAGTGTTTTTAATTTGTCTTTTTTTCAGAAATTGTCAAAAATATGCGTGTGTAGCTTGACATTTCTTATATAGTAAACCATTGTCTAAATTTTTATTAAAGAACATAGAAGTTGTTATGCCCAAAACATAATTATTTAATTTTCAATTTTAACAACCAATAAAAACGAGAGAATTGCTTGACGCCGGCTCTAAAATTCTGCACTAATCCAAGACCTCCTGCTATGGGAGACAAATCAGAGAAAAATTGAGTCGGCGCATAACATCCTCAAGAAGCATTCTGACTCATGCACCAACATACTTTTAATACTAAATTTCTACTGCGGCGACGCATAACCCCGAGACCTTGAATCGCATGATTCCGGTATTTTATTCACGCGCATATGTCTAAATTTGTCTTCCATTTTATATGTAGAGTTTAGTGATGTGGAAATACAGATGATACTATTACTGACAATATTACAATTAATAAAATATAAAATTGCAATTTGTAGAATAAAATTTTCTCATATAAAATAAAAGGAGAATATACCTATCTATATTTAAAAAATAATTTTAATTATAAAACTATCCCCAAGAAGTGGTTCGGATTTCATTATAAACTGTAGACCTTCTTCTCTAGGTTTACAAGAAACGACCTCGGAGACTTTTTTGGTTAACACGTTGATGGACACTGACGTCATATCACGTCATTGTCCTTCGCTCCAGCAGGGCAATTAAAAATATTGAAATGTGCTGAAATTGACACCATGATTAAAATCATTATTAGTATACATAAAAAAGTGCAACATATAGCTTTAAAATCAGAATTTTCTGAAGAATTAGATATATTGGAAAAACAGTCTGCATCATATAACGTCATGTCCCAGAAGAAGCATATTAGCTACAGTAGGACACTGACGTCATATGCCGAATGTAAAAAAAAAAAAAATAAAAACACTTGATTTTAGTATAAAACCTTTTAATAAATGAAATTACAACTACTTAATCATCATTACTACAATACATAAAAGTGTATTCTGGATCCCCCATGGAATCATCTGTATTATACGTATTGAAACGATAAATATTTTATAGAGGGTGAAATAGAACGAATTATTAAGTTTAATTTATTTTAATGATATTCAAAAAACGCACAAACAAGGTAGAGCACTTGACATCAGGGTTTGTGGGTAAACTGTACCAAAACTTTCGTCAGAATAATCATATAAACAAATCATTAAAAATCCACATATAACAAAATACAAAGCAATACTGTACACAATACGAATCCGTATACGGTAAATAATTAAACTAAAATAAACACGATCTGGCCAGAGCGGTAAAACAAAGAATTCTTACTTTAACATAAACAAGCTCAAAAACACTCAAAAGGAAATACTTTAGACTGTACATAAAATTATTTACAAGAAAGGCCCGACAATTAATATTTCTAATACATTGGGTTGATTCTACAGTTGGTTCCTTGTGAAACATTCTTCAATAATTTAAATATACAGAAAATTATGCTCTTTAATGTTTCAACTTTTTGAAACATGAAAAAGCATAATTTCCTGTATACTTAAATAATTAATATTTCGACACATACACTGGTTCGACCATTGAACATTATGTTTTTATGCGTGAGATGTCAAAATACGGGACAAGATAGTTACGTAAACATAACGTTCACAGGAAATTATAGTACTATTATAGTCTTCTCATGGGGTAAGAGAAGTCTTTACCGGACGGTAACACAGGATACTTACAACGAAAAATATTACTTGCCAAACGTGATATAAGGTGTTGAAAGCAGTTATGGGCAATGGAGCACAATAACACAGAACTTATAAACTATAATAACTACTTTATTGATTCTATTCACAGTTATTAATCACTATATATATTTATGTACAATAAATGGCGGTTTTTAATTCTGACGGCCATAACGGCCACCAGCCACTACGCCATCTTTCCCACGTCTTTTTCCCCGACTTGGCGTAGGAATATGCCTGCGTACTACAACTACTCGCTAGCAAGCACGACCAGCCGATAAAATTTAAGCGCGTATAATTTGAATTCAAATACTAAACTGAATAGTCACAGGCTTTATCTCATTTACGGTACTGCGCGTTCTTACAAAACGTGACCGTTACAGTATCGTGCCCTTTTATCTGGTGGAATCTTCGTCCTCACTTTCAAGCTCTTCATACCAACGAAATACTTGCTTTTCTTGCTTCTCTTCCATTTCACACATGAATAAAGTATAAAATATGCACAGGAATCAGACAGAAACGCGCCAAAGATGGTCCCTAGATCGCCTGACCAAATTCTTTCATCACCAACAAACTATTAGGAATTTTGTCATTATTTTTTTACCCAAGGTGCCTCGTGGGACACTTCATACCTTATTACATTTAAAATTTACGTGATATGCCGACAAGCATATTTAGAGCGCACTAAGTTTTTGCGGCAAATAACGTCAGTGTCCCTAGGGGCACTGTGGGCGATGCGGCTTATGCCGGCAGTGTCACGTTAGGCACATATCAATAAAAATGAGTGTCCGCGAATGTGTTAAAGTCACCAAGACTCGCCCTGTATAATTTTTTTGGCTACAAAAATATATCAGTAACAAAAATTACACACCTAGGTAATGCAATTTTTGGCAATTATTTTTTTATTACATTAATACTTTATTTTTATCAATTCGAAAATATTGAGAAATCAAATATTAAAGGACTCTGCAGTTTTTTATAGTAAAAAAGGAAGGACTTTGAAGAAAAAGTTGGGGGGGCATGAGTTGATTTTTTTTGTTCAAAGAACACGCCTGCCGGTTTTCAGAATTTCTTAAACAAAAATAATTTCGACCAAGAATTTCCATAGATTTTTATTTTTTTCTACTTCAGAAAGATCCCAAAATATTCAGGCATATTCTTTAGGTAAAAATAATCAACTTATGCCCCTCCCCCCCAACCTTTTTTTCAAAGTGCTTCCTTTTCCCGTAAAAAAATTACAAAAAAAAAAATGTCTGTATTTTTTTTCGAGAGAAGGAAACACTGAGAAAAAAACACCAAGAGACAAAAGATGCTTATTTTTCTCCAAAAAATGAGCTTGAATATTTTCAGAATTTTTATGGAACATTTAAGCAGTCCTTCGCAGATGTTCACAGTTTCAATCACCTCTAGATCAAAAAATCGAATTAGGTTGGACTGGTGGTTAAAGAGAATTTTAAACAGGGGGCTCCGGAGAACATTTTCTCCAAGTTTCAGAACAATCGACTGAAACCCATTTTTACTATAAAAGATCTTTATATTGTTACGAATTTCCACCCCCTAGGAAACACCCTGTATGAATCCGTGTTTTCTAAATAATTTTAACAAGGGGTAAACCACTAACACTTTATTTAATAATTTACTGATTATGAAATACTTCTTAATTAAACAAAATAACCTTTACACTTTAACCTCACTTTTTCACTTTTCAACTTCATTTTAATAAAACTTTTCCTTAGCAAAAACTTCCCCCTCTTCCGCCAGGAATCGCGTCTTATATACTCTGAATTGCCTCCAGAGTCGTCCAGAACAGAGCCGAGAATCTTCTCCCAATACACTCTAGAAAACTCTGTCTCTTTCTACAAGATTCCAGTCACTATTTGGCATGGGCGTATCATAGGGCGTGTAATGCATAATAATATTTTTAGTTGCTGTTAGCAAACTGCAAGCAAGAGAGTGAAATGCTTGCACTAAAAGAGATTAAATAGATCCTATCTTGAATCCTTCCAAAGTGTAATTTATCGTCCAGCTTCTGATGGTCTCCAGATAGGGAGTCCAATATTTCGATGATGATTATAACAAACCCCACACAAAAAAACTAATATAATGTGTAAAGTTAGAAATAATAATACCTAGTAATTGCAGTTCCTGTTATTATTCAGCCTCGTATTCAGCTAAACTTAACTTGGTACAAACGATATTAACCGAGAGATAGGGCATCAAAGTAATTTTTTTTATAAATAACTTTTAAAATAAAAATTTAAATATTTATCATTTTAGGTTTCTTTAAAATGTCATAACTTTTTTGTGTCCTAGTGTTTCTTCTTAATAAAAATACCACTTTTTCTACCTTTTTAATGTAAAAAGGTATGCCTTGTAAATGTCACTACAAGTAACCAATTTCGAGATATTTACTTTTAGAATATTCAATGCAACTGATTTAACTATGATTTAGGAATGTACAATTTTCCAAAGTAGACTTTTATTAAAACAAACACAATAAAAGGCGTTTTCAAATTTAATTTCTGTTAATCTTACTTGTTGTTTGTAAGCATTGTGTGTTTTTAGAAAATATCTAGAATTAGGTTTAAAATGCCAAAGAATAATTTATATTCAACCGTAGAGATGCGAGGTATGGTCAGAGATTACTTGCAAGAAAGTTATAATGGGCATTGATCTCCTCACCAATATTTCGATACGTACCCAAATAGGAGGCAACCAGATTTTAAGATATTTCAGAACCTTTACGATAGATTGGGGGAAATTGGTTTCTTTTGTCTCAAAAGGGATACTGTGGGACGCCTGAAAACTATAACTGTAGAGCAAGAGGAAATTTTGGTCCGTGTTGCAGAAAACCAGAGCTTCCAGCTATACGTTATAGTTTGCCTGTTTCTATCATGCCCACCAAAACCGCCATCCAATGTTTTAAAATAAAGGGTTATTTACGGATGAAGTCACGTATACTCACAGAGGTATATTTAACTTCAGAAACAAACATGAGGGGGACATAGAAAATTTACACCTTGTAACTGAGCACCACCCATTAATGGTGAATTACACCTAAATTTTCTACAAACTGAGCTAGTCGATTTTTTGAATGAACTATCACTGAATTTAAGACACAATTGTTTTTCATGGAAAGCTACTTCCTGATCATTGGTTAGGTTGTGGGAGCCAGTTGTTCTGGCCTGCGCAGAGCCCTGATTTTAATCCTTTGGATTTTTGCATATGGGAGTACATTAAATCCCTTGTGCATAAAGATGCAGTAAACGCTCGAGAAGAATTATGACAGAAAATTGGAAATACCATGCAATAATTTCAAATTGAACATTTATTATTTAAAATCAGGCAGGCGTTTACGAACCAGGTCGCAAAATATATCAAGGTAAATGGAAAACATTTTGAACATTTGTTATCAAAAACATCTCATCACTTCTATTATTAATTAGTGGTATTTGTTTATTGTAAAACGAAATTTGTATTTTAATATATCATTTTCTTAAATACATCTATTTATTTTTAAGTAATCGTTTTCCTACTTGTTTTGCTGGTGTTGGGATTTAATAAATTATGGAAAAAAAATTGATTTTAATTTCATGCTATCTGCTTCGCTATTAATTATTCTGTAAAACTAACAATAATATATTTTTTTAATTTTAAAATAGTGCCTTTAATACTTTAAAAGTAAATATCTCGAGAATGGTTTACTGCAAATAACAGCAAAACTATGAATAGATTTGAATTTCTCCTTTCATGAAACCCGCAATTATCAAATTTTGTTAAAATATTTGAATTCTAGTAGAAGTTATTGAAAAAATTAAGAATTAATTAAGCAAAGAGATATGCAACGAATTATTAACTGACAGAGAAGAACAATAACTGAAGAAAAGGAACAACGTACAACATATGCGTGCTTACCATTCGTCGCCAGAGTCACGGATAGGCTAAGAAGAATTCTATCAAAAAGGAAAATAGGTGTACGTTTTCGAACAGTGAAGAAAATACAACAGTTGCTTCCCTCAAACAAGGACCCCACCCCTAAACTGTTGACGAAAGATGTCTACCAGTTGGACTGTATATGCGGAAAAAGTTAGATCGGACAAACAGGGCGAAGTATCCAGTGCAGAATCAAGGAACATCAGAGATATACTAGACTCGGATACACAAATAAGTCAGCTGTGGCAGAACATGTTCATCACAATGAGAACCATAAGATCAAATACGAGAATGTTAGGATATTGGACAGAAGTGCACATTATTACCCAAGAATTATTAGGGAATCACTGAAAATTATGAAAAATAAGAACAATTTCAACAGAGAAGATGGGTACCGACTAAACAATACATGGAGACTGGCTTTGCCAAGTACCAGTAATGTAATCGGTCACGATCAACGGAGCACGACAAATGTGCAACCAAGTGTAGCAGCACCCAGGCATATAACGAGGAGCCAAACTCAATAACTTCAGTCTTTGGAACCCTTTTGAAGAAGCTGACAGCATGATCAGCGAAACGTCAAGTCAAGTTCAACTACTTCATCGAAACAATCAGTATCTGATATGTTCGCAGCAATAACATTGTCAATCACTTGATATATCTACAATAAGTAAAAATCTTATATAAAACAAAAGAGTTGAATAAGAAAAAAAACAAATTTACCGTATTCCTAGGAACAAGAGGAACAGATTCCTTCCTCTTTTTTTTACGTTTTTTGGATTTATCGTAACTCAAAATACTGTATTTCCATAGTCACGTGAGACATTAAATTATATTTATCTTGTTTTTACTTACTTTGTCTCTAGGGATGGGCAACCAACTAGTACAAAAATCTATTGAATAATTTGAAACGCATCTATCCTCATTTAATAAAATAATCGCGGATTCTTTAAGTTATCTTTTAGTTCTGTTGCTTTTATTTTCCAAAATCTTCGCAGAGTTCCACTGAATCCTGTGATTATTATCCCACGTGTGTTCACAAATTTTGGATTTTTCAAATTCTCCCCTTCTAGCATAATTTCTATGTTTACCAAGCCTTACGTTGAAAAATCTAGATGATTCACCTACGTAATGCTTTCCGCACTCACACTGAACACAATAAATACAATTTTTTGAATTTTGAACAATATTTAGAGGTTTGGTTTTTAATAAAATCTTAACGTGGAGCCCATTTGAAAAACAGTTGGTGCGGTAAACCTATTCCCAATTTTTCGTAATTTATCTGATAATAATAATAATAATAATAATAATTTATTGGTGTCAAAATACATAATACAATGCTTACACACGTCAAAATATTGGACAATATAGTAGATGTAAAACATATTAAAAATGGATAAGTCACAAAATTACATAAGACACACAAGAGTGACACACAAGATTAAAAGTCGTATAAAATTATATAAACCAATTAAGAAATTAAGTAAGGGTAATAATATGAGGTCGTGAATATACAGTGCCTGTTAAATTAAATCTGAGAAATCATTCTCAATAAATTCTTCAAACCTATAGAAGGCCTTAGTTTTTAGATAACCTTTCATTTTATTTTTAAATTGCAAGAAGTTCAAGTTTTTTACTGAATGAGGAAGAGCATTATAAAATTTGGCAGAATAATAACCTGTTCCATTTCTAGATCTCGTAAGACGAAGAAAATTGACATTAATTTTATCGCTATTCCTTGTGGTATATTCATGGATTTGGCTGTGCGTTACATATTGATGTTCATTTTGTTTAAGATAAAGTAAACACTCGAGGATATAAGCACAAGGCATAATAATAATAATAATAATAATAATAATTTATTAACCATGTTGATACAAATACAGTATATATGGCAAGTCAATTAGTGTATAACATAATGATAATAATAATAGCAATAATATAAATTCACCACTAAAAAACGATACAATTCAGTATATACGGCGGCAAATGGCAATACATGGTAGAGATAATATAATGATAAAATTTGATGATAAGAATAACAAACAAATAAATAAAAATTAAGTAAAATATAACTAACAATGTGACAAATATAAGACAAACAACATTCATTTATTCAATTTTACTCTTATTTTGAAGAAAACCGTTGGCAAATGGTCAAAAAAGTATAAAACTAATGTAAGACAAAACTAATATAAGACATATGACGGACAACATTCAAATAAGTTGATTATATAAAACAAAGTTAAAAATCAGTCTGTAAATATTCTGTAACTGAATAAAAGGAAGATTTTAATAATAAACATTTCACTTCTTTTTTAAACAGATGAATGACATTTATTCGCTTTATGTGCAACGGTAATTTATTAAATAATTTTATAGGCATTACTTTTAGACTTTTTGCTAAACTGGATAAGGTATGAGGTGGAATATTTAGTGAGTAGTTTTCCCGAAGATTATGACCACTACTAACACAAGTATCATGTCTACTATTAAAATGAATTAAATTATTTTTTATGTGCAATACAGAATGTAAAATGAATAGTGACGGAGCCGTCAAAATTCCTAACTCCCTAAAAAGATTCCTACATGAATATTGCGGTGGTTTGAAAGACATTGTACGAATAATTTTTTTTTGAAGAATAAATACTTCATTAAAACGAGCGCAATTTCCCCAACATATTATGCAATAACTTAACTGAGACTGAATATGTGCAAAATAATACATTTTCAAGATGTGAATGTTGACGGAAGATCGTAACTGCCAAATAACAAAGCACTGGGCCGATAATTTTTTATTTACATGATCAATGTGATTACCCCAATTCAATAGGGGATCTATGTAAACGCCGAGAAATTTAACATGATTACTTTGAGTTATAGAACGATTGTCATGTTTAACAAGTAAGCTATAATCAGTTGTCCTAGTTGAGAACAATAATAAGTCTGTTTTTAAATGATTTAAAGCTAGACCCAAGGAGGTACAGTAATTGTGCATAGCTTTTACTGTTGCAGTGGCTTTACAACTCAGCTTATCAATAGAGTTAGAATCAATTGCAATTGTGGTATCATCTGCAAAAAGAGCTATAAATACATTTTCCAGGTTACACCCAATATGATTTATAAATATAATAAATAATAACGGCCCCAAAATACTGCCTTGCGGCACGCCAGTGTTAATATCTTGAGATTAATGAATTGGCCTTTGCAATCATCTCTGTATCTAAGATGAGATAGTATGCGAATGCATCTACGTTGTAAGCCAAAAATATTGGAAGCATGCGCTGAGTGTCCCCAGTTTAAAATTCCATACAACATATTGGCATGAAAAGAACCATAATAAGCGGTCAGTAGGTAGTTCGGGGATACTGTGTTGACAAGGTTGCGAAGGAAATAGATATTTTTGGAAAGTTTGGTAGACAGTTTTGTAATATGATAAACCATGTATATATGGAATTACTGCCATTGACCTAAATACCTCAGGTTGTGATAGTATATTATCTCTCCTGCCAATGATCAATAACTGACTATCAACAAAACTCTCGGGATATTGATTATTTAATAAGACAGTTTTTATAAATTGCTTTTCGTTCCTTAATTATACATCATTTGAAGAAATAATTTTGGCTCTGTCATACAAACACTTAACAACACCTTTCTTAACACTAATATGTTGATTTGTGCTTGTTTGTTTTCTATACACACTGATTTGGTATGTGTTATCTATTTTTTTAATTAAAATACCTAAGAAGGGTAATTCATTATTATTTTCTGTTTCTATTATAAATTTAATTGAAGGTTCTTTTTCGTTAATAAAAAATCTGTCTGAAAGATGCAACGACTTTGCCATACATTTCTTAAGAGAGGTGATTCGTTATGATATTGACTGTAGTGAGATACTCCAGATACTTAATTTCCATATTCTGCGAATATTTTCAAGACTAAACCAAACTTTCTACCTTCCTGTAGTCCGGACTAATACTTTAAAGTTTTCACCAATCTACAGCATGTGCTCTAGTTGTAACCACAGCCATCGTAATATCGACATCTTTAATAAATAGGAGATTCTGTCTAAATCATATATGTATTTTTTTTCTCTTTCTGTTATGAGTAAATTCAACTCTGTTCTCTCTAATATTTATATTTTTTATTGTTGTGTATCCTTACTGAAATGTACACTAGTAAATTTAATTCATTTTTTTATGATGTATGTGTTTTTTTCCATCTTGTAAATAGTCCTGTACTGTTAGATTGGTATATGAATAAAATAAAATAAATAAAACTATGAAGATACTGTTTTAAATCTTGATGCCTTTCTCTAATAATATCATATTCAATATGGCTGTCATAAGAAAACCAAAATTTAGAGTATAACTAAAAAGTAAAACACATTTTTTTTTCATGAATGACAAGAAATGATTATTTAATCATCTCGGAGGAGTGGTAACCACTTCACCATTTCGGGACTTTTCGCTTCTTCTCGCGTACTTCACTTAAACTACCCTTCCGTAGCTCGGCCAACAAGGAATCTCCCTCTGCTTTCTTCCATCAAATCAAATCAAATAAGTTTTATTGTGCCAATAATAATACTACACACAAAAGGAAGACGAATATGGTTACCTATCTACCATCGTCTCCCTAAAATTAACAAACAAAATTAAATTACAAAAACAAGAAACATGGAAATTAAATATTGTTCAAGATTCAAAAAATTGTATTTATAGTGTTCCGTGTGAGTGCGGAAAACATTACGTAGGTGAATCATCTAGACCTTTCAACGTAAGGCTTATAGAAATTACGCTAGAAGGGGAGAATTTGAAAAATCCAAAATTTGTGAACACGCGTGAGATAATAATCATAGAATTAAATGGGACTCGGCGAAGATTTGGAAAAAGAGAGCAACGGAACTAAAAGAAAACTTAAAGAATCCGCGATTATTTTATTAAACGAGGATAGATGCGTTTCTAATTATTCAATAGATTTTTGTACTAGTTGGTTGCCCATCCTTAGAGACGAAGTAAGTAAAAATAAGATAAATATAATTTAATGTCTCACGTGTCTATGGAAATACATAAACAAAGAACTGTCATGGTTGACGGCCAAAAAAGTTTTGAGAACGGAAGTAGATTCTCTTCCGAAACGTTAACTACCTATAGCTTTGATTTTCAGTTTTTAGTTTATAACATTGTTCTAGTTTATATATTTTTAGGTGTGAGACTTTTTGAAACAGTCAAGTACTCAAGAACCAACCTCTGTCTGATCCGTTTGGCGCAGAGGTTTTTTCATTAAAATTTTTAAATATCTTTCAGTGGCAAAATACCCAATAAAAAGTAAGAAAATCTGAATATGCCACAAATAAACAATTACAGACAATATATGGAAATTAAAGTATACACTTACAAATTATGTAGCATACATACATAACAGACAGTGAAACCCCTCAGGGGCTTACTACTGCAGTAGTAAGTATGGGTATGGCGAACCCGGGGCCCCGAGCCCGTCTCCCCAGACGTAAACGGGGCGGAATCTAAGGTGTAAACCGAGCCGTGCCAATAGATGAATGGCTCCACGAAAGAGAGTCGCGAACGGCGGACATCGGATACCTGGTCGCCTCCGGTGTTATGTAGGCCTTGACACGGTAAGGGCGCACTGCCGTGTTTGACATTTATTTCGTCTCTACTCGTGGGAACCAAATGATTCCTTAATCTAAAACAAACCCCCCCAATGGTGGTAGTGGCGAACGCGGCGCTGCCTCCCAAGTCTCAACCGCAAATTCGATGAGCCAAGAGACGGCGGATTGCCCCCGGTTCCTGGTCATCAAAAAGCTAGATGGTACTGACTTCTCTAAAGTAAGTCCGTTTATAGTTCATAAGTCGGTGTATGGTTTGATTGGTGAAGTTAAATCTTTAAAAAAAATAAAGGATGGTTTATTAGTTGAAACGATTTCTATAGCTCAATCTAAAAGACTATTGAAAGTTGAACGACTATCTGAATATCCTGTAGTAGTGGTACCTCATAATTCGCTTAATACTAGTAAAGGTGTTATCTATTGTAGAGATCTTTTAAACTGCTCACTTGTAGAGATTGAAGAGAATCTGAAAGAAATAGGTGTAATTGGGGTTAAAAGGATTCAGGTCAGAAGAGAGGGTGTTTTAACAGACACACCTAATTTGATACTAACCTTTAACACACCAATGTTACCAAAACATATTAATGTAGCTATGTATAGGTTGGAAGTGAGACCATTTATACCGAGTCCCTTGAGATGTTTCAGATGCCAGCAGTTTGGTCACACTTCCTCCAAGTGTGATAAAGAAGAAGTATGCAGTTGCGGGAAAGTAAAACATGAGAACTCCCCTTGTCAACCACCTATATGTGTAAACTGTAAAGGAACCCACTTTGCACATGACAGAAATTGTCCCAAATTCAGAGAAGAGGCGGCAATACAGAAAATTAAAACAACAGAAAAAATTGGATACCAAGAAGCGAGAAAGAAAGTTATTATAAACACTCCCACTCAAGGAGTAACATATGCACAAACTGTACATTCTGGATCGAAAGATCGTTTGAAGGAAATTATTGAGGAAATGATGCCGGAATTAATTAAAATATGTACCTCTATAATAACAGGTCAAAAAGAAAAAATGCCACCACCCCCGGGCACAAAAATGGCCCCACTAAGATCTAATAATATCTATAAGTTATTGAACATTGGTAGTAGAGAGAATATACTATCGCAACCTGAGGTATTTAGGTCAATGGCAGTAATTCCATATATACATGGTTTATTATTATTATTATTACATACATACAAGGCAGGCAGCCTGGGGCTGTTTATACCTGTTTAAAGAACACGTACATGTGTATAAAACTAAAACTACTAACATAGACAATTAAATAATATAAATATAGATAAATATTAAACGAAAGGCTAAATAAAGTGTACATACATGTATATATGAAAATGAGTCTCAGTAAATAATTCTATTATCGCACATTATTAGTGTTCAGGTGCAGGTCAAGCCTATTTTTAAATTGGTTCAAACTAGTTGATTCGATTACATCATTGGGTAGTCTATTCCAGTGATCCACGACACGATTACTGATGAAATGTTTGTAAGGGTTGGTTGAGAAATGGCTTTTAGTAAGTTTCATTTGATGTCCCCGAAGATGTGTATTCGCACTTAAAGCAAATATACTGTTTATACATGGGCAGCTATATATGTTGTTTAGTATTTTGTATGTCTCTATAAGGTCACCTCGTACTCTTCGTTGATGCAGTGTTGGTAATTTCAATTTTCTCAGTCGTTCTTCATATGATATGTTATAAAATTTGTGGGGGAGGATTTTAGTTGCTCTGCGTTGGGTTTGCTCAAGGAGATCAATATCTTTTTGAAAATAAGGTGACCATATTTGGAAACCAAACTCAAGAATAGGGCGAATGAATGACTTGTAGATCTTTATAAATAATTCTGGTGATATGTGGTGAAAAGATTTCCTGACTAGATATATCATGGAGTTCGCTTTTTTGGTAATGTTGATGATGTGGCTATCCCATTTGAGATTATGTTTAATTGTGATACCAAGATCAATTTGGGATTCTGTGGATGTTATGGAGCTGTTATTGAGTTGATACTCTAATTGAGGATTACGTTTACCAATATGTAGCACAGAGCATTTATTAATGTTCAAGTTTATTAACCATTTTTTTGTCCAGCTGTAAATTTTATTAAGGTCGTTTTGTATTTCCTCACTCGCTTCAAGAGGGTTACCAAATATATGTGTCATCTGCATATAAACTTATACAGGATGTAATTGATGAGGGCAAATCAGCAATAAATAGAGCAAATAAGACCGGTCCCAAAACAGAGCCCTGAGGCACACCACTCAGAACCATGTGAGACTCAGAATTGTTGTCTCCAATCCTCACTTGAAATTCCCTACCATTCAGAAAGGATGTGATCCATGCTAGAACATTCCCTCGAATACCAATGTGTTCCAATTTAGCAGCTAAACGATGAAAAGGTACTCGGTCAAATGCCTTTTCAAAATCTAGATAGAGAATATCAATAGGGTTTTGTAAATCAAATTCATTAGTCCAAGTGTGCAGGTTAATTAGGATATTGGTTACAACTGATCTTCCTGGTATGAAACCGTGTTGTTCTTCTGGTAGTGCGTTTTCTGCTGTGAGAAAGTCCAGCAGTTCATTGGTGATAATTCGTTCCATACATTTGCAAGGGATAGATGTGAGGCTAATTGGCAGCCAACTTTTTATCGCCTTTTTTATAGATTGGTGTAACAGAAGCTGATTTCCAATCCTTTGGAAGTGTACCTGACTCTAGCGACGTTTGCATTATTTCTGCCAAGGGTTGGGACAAGACGCTGGCAGTATTTTTCAGGAAGAAAGAATTTATTTGGTCGGGTCCTGGAGCCGAATCATTTTTTAGGTTCATAAGCACTTTTTGAACTTTTTCTTTTGTGATATTTATGGTTGTGAATGAATTTTGCACTCTTTGTAAGCCTTGTATTTCTGGAATATCGTTATCAGGTTCAATAATGTACTGTTTAGTGAATTGCTTGGCAAAGATATTGGCTATTTCTGTTGGGTTCTGTATTAATAAGCCACCACTATCTATGGAACTTGGTACTGATGATTTTGAGCATATTTGTTTTTGAATATGACTATAGAATGCTTTGTTACTTCCATTGGCAATGTTAGTTTCATATTGTTGTCTAGCATATCGAGTTTTTTCTGTTATTAAATTATTTGCAGTGCGGTATTGTGAGTAAGTTTCTTCAGCTTGATTCCTTCTATAGTTGTCCCAAAGTTTGCGTTTATTTTTTATCAGGGCTATGATTTCATTTGTTATCCATGGTTTCCTAATTTGCTTTTTACTCTTATTTTTTGTCAGTGGAACAAACTTTTCAATGACGGTGTCTAGCATATTTTTGAATATGGTCCATTTTTCTTCTATAGTGATTTCCTGTGATAATTCCGTCAGGTCAAAGTTTTCAATATATCTTATAATTTCATTATAGTTCGCTTTCCAAAAATTTCTTCTAGGTTGATAGTGTTTCTGCTCGGAGTGCACGTAGAGTTGTAGGTTAATTTGCAATGTCAAGTGATCACTTTTACCAATAGGTTGATTATACTTGATTTCGCTTACTAAGTTTTCATCATTGCTCAGTACTAAGTCCAGTAAAGATGGATTGTTCGAAGCTCGATATCTTGTGGGCTCTTCAACAAATTGCGTTAAGTTGCTTTCCAGGTACATCTCTATAAATAAATCATTAGCGGCATTCCTATAATCATTTCTTGTGATTGGCCAGTTAATATGTGGTAGATTAAAATCACCCAGGATTAGTATGTTTTCTGTAAAGGAAGCCTTTTTAATTTTTTCAAACATTAATGTGTCGTTCTGCAGGGTGGAATGGGGTGGTCTGTAGACAGCAACCAGTAGTAAATTGATGGTATCTAGTTGAATGTTGATCCAGAGCGTTTCGCTTGTATCGTTGTTGTATGCGACGTTTGATGTTGATGCTATCTTTATATCTTTGTACTCATCTGATACGTACACCGCGACTCCTCCGTATCCTAAAGTACCCAGTTCTCGATCCTTTCTATATAGTGTGAAGTTCGGAATGTTAATAAGCGAGTTGGGTACTTTTGGTTGTAACCAGGTTTCGGTTATTACTATAATTGCAGGATTGGTATTTTCTATTTCAATCAGAAGTAAATCGAATTTTGCCGTAAGGGAAGCTAAATTTGTATATAATATGGGAATATCTACTAAGGCTTTATCACCAGACTCATTTTTCGTTACATTGGAAGAGAATTTCTGTCTCGATACAGAAGATTTCAGTTTGGGTAGTTTATTACACATAGAATGAGCATTAATGCAACATAATTTAGCATTGGCACGGGATCCATTATGTAACTTAGTTTCGATGGGGATTTCTTGATGATCTCCCGCTGAAGGTTCTTTTTGATATGAAAGTTCTGGGCCGAAAAAATGTAAACTCTTTTACTACAATCTCTTCTGGCCAATTAGAAGTGTCAAGTAATTCTTGCTTCAGTTCTGCATTAGTTTCTACTCGGTAGCAGTTGTAGTCTCCTGATTTTGCAGTCTGTTTTATTATTTTGTACTGTTCTTTGTTGCCAAAAGTTTCCTTCAGGTATTCGAGCAGGTCTGTCTCAGTTACTTCTAGGGACAATTTACTAACAAAAATGGATGTTTTAGGAATAATTATGGCAGCTTTGATTTTACATTCGGAGGCATTCTTCTTGCCCTTGTGGTTTCCAGTAATGTCCAAACTACTGGTTCTAATAGGAGAATGCACTTTAGGTTCAGAATGCTTAGATGATGATATTTGGTTATTGTTGACTGAGTTCTTTATCGTATTAAGTTCCTTTTCCAAAGAAGTAATTTTCTGTAAAGTATTCTGAGTAAGTTTCTCTGATTTTTGATAGGATTCAGCAATTTTCTTAGGGCACCCTCTGGGAATAGTATTTAGAGTGGGGGCTTTTTCCGAGAATAGTTTAACAAGATCAACATTTGAGAGTTTTATATTAGTTGCAAGAGTTTCCATTTTAAAGGTCAAATCCTCAACAACTCCTTTAAGAGTTTCGTTGACAGCATGTAAGATTTCATTTTTCAGGTCATTCGTTGAGATAAGTGAAGAGGTTGATGGAGATGTTGAAGGAAGTAAGTCCGAAGTTCTACAATCCACGCATGCATACGATATGATGCGTTTTTTTAAAAAGACAGCTCTAAGCTCCGTTGTAGAGAGTTTAGAGCAGCTCTGGCAACTTTCTTTCGAGCACTTATCACACACAACCATTGGGTCCTTGTCCGTGTCAAATGATGTATTGCATTTGTCACATTCTATAAAATTAGGCATTATAAGTTGAGTTTATAAAATCAAGTTGTTTAAAGATAAAATCAAGGTGAAGTTTTTCAGTCCTGTCCTGTACAGTGTGTACAGTTCTTATTTAGATTAGTTTTTGTGCAGTTTAATTCACAGGAGTTTTTATTCCAACAGTAGGTTTTTTATTGGCACAGGCAGGATTTTTATTGAATTTTCTAGTAAAGCATTGAACTATTTAGTGATGTAACTTTAAGGCCTGCTTATGATTTGGGCCTTTGAGTAGACAGTAATGTTACTAAAAGCCTTATGAACAAGTCTATGTAAAATAAGTTTATAAGTTCATCAAGATTCACTAGTAAAATTTGAATTTATTGAGGAGCACACACTAAACACTATCACTCACTTTCAAAAAATTCTTCTTTCTTGGTTTATCGGATAAATTACGAAAAATTGGGAACAGGTTTTCCGTACGAACGGTTTTTCAAACGGGCTCCACGCTAAGATCGGTTTTATCAAGAACCAAACCTCCAAATATTGTTCAAAGTTCAAAAAATTGTATTTATAGTGTTCCGTGTGAGTGCGGAAAACATTACGTAGGTGAATCATCTAGACCTTTCAACGTAAGGCTCGGTGAACATAGAAATTACGCTAGAAGGGGAGAATTTGAAAAATCCAAAATTTGTGAACACGCGTGGGATAATAATCATAGAATTAAATGGGACTCGGCGAAGATTTTGGAAAAAGAGAGCAACGGAACTAAAAGAAAACTTAAAGAATCCGCGATTATTTTATTAAACGAGGATAGATGCGTTTCTAATTATTCAATAGATTTTTGTACTAGTTGGTTGCCCATCCTTAGAGACGAAGTAAGTAAAAATAAGATAAATATAATTTAATGTCTCACGTGACTATGGAAATACATAAACAAAGAACTGTCATGGTTGACGGCCAAAAAAGTTTTGAGAACGGAAGTAGATTCTCTTCCGAAACGTTAACTACCTATAGCTTTGATTTTCAGTTTTTAGTTCATAACATTGTTCTAGTTTATATATTTTTAGGTGTGAGACTTTTTGAAATAGTCAAGTACTCAAGAACCAACCTCTGTCTGATCCGTTTGGCGCAGAGGTTTTTTCATTAAAATTTTTAAATATTTTTCAGTGGCAAAATACCCAATAAAAAGTAAGAAAATCTGAATATGCCACAAATAAACAATTACAGACAATAATAATATGCAATCGAACAGTTCTGCTGGCGCCGTCTATCGTTCACAGACTTTAAGAAGCGGAACAGATAAAAGAAAAGCAAACGAATCTGACGAGTCCGAGGATTGTCTCAGTCAATCCTCCTCTTCGTATAATCTGGAAAGAACGCCCAAACGTAAAGCAGAATCGAGAAGAGGGAGAGCCAGAAAACGGAGCCATGGATTAGAAGTTAATAAGGATAAACATTCGGAGACTACAGATCCCAAAAAGGATGAGATGTCAGAATATGGATAATATTTACCCAATTTTGATACTCTATCTATAATAAATTGTGATAGCAATCTGTGATATATATCTATTTTATTTATTTTTGTTTATCTGTTTATTTATTTGTTTGTTTTGTTTATTTATTTTAATTATTTATTTTTTATTTTATTTATTTATCTATTTATGCATTTATTTTGTTTATTCATTTAATTGATTACATTTTATCTAAGCTTATTCATTCTTAAATCTTATTTTTAACATTTACTGCAAAAATGGCTTATAAAAACATAATACAATGGAATTGCAACGGAACAAAACTGCATTACTATGAACTTAAGCGTCTTTTGTTAGAAAAGTCACCATTCTGTGTATGTATTCAAGAGACCCATCTAAAACCAATGGAAATATTTAATCTGAGAGGGTATGACAGTCATAGATATGATGTTGAGCCAGACCTTCGGGCTAGAGGAGGAGTTGCCATATATGTCAAAAGCAACATGCCTTACCAATCCATTCCATTGCAGTCAAACTTACAAGCTGTAGCCATACAATTAAGATATCCGCTAAAAATAACTATATGTAATATCTATCTTCCAAATCGGAACTGGGAATTAAATGATTTGAGGAATCTGATGTTACAACTCCCAAGTCCAGTACTAATAGTTGGAGATTTTAATGCACACAGTCCCCTCTGGGGATCACATAAACTTGACAGTAGTGGTAGGCGAGTAGAACACTTGCTGGATGAACTTAATCTAACTGTATTAAACTCTGACGAAGGTACTTACCTAAATTCCAGATCCAGCAATTTTTCATCTATTGACCTAACAATGTGCTCCCCTGCTGTAGCTCCCCGGCTCACTTGGTCTGTAATCAGCGACCAAATGTATACGGATCATTTTCCAATAACAATAACTAATGATAATGCTATAGTGATTGAACGGCCAAAGAAATGGTTATTGAACCGGGCAAACTGGCAACAATTCCAACAAAACCTTACAAATCTAGAACCAGATGATGATGTTAATACTTCAGTAGAACTACTTCAAAAGTCAATCTTGCAAGCGGCAGAGAAATCAATTCCCCAATCTACTGAAGTACTACCAAAAAAGTCGGTTCCATGGTGGAACGACGAGGTCAAAAGAGCAGTCTCAGAAAAGAAGAAACTACTTAATCGTTTCAAAAGATACCCTACCCAAGAAAATATGATCGCTTTTAAAAGAGCCAGAGCTTATGCTAGACGTACCATACTTACCAATAAGAAAGCCACTTGGGAAAGCTATGTTGGGTCCATTACCATTGATACACCTATTACCGAAGTATGGAAAAAAGTGAAGAGTATATCAGGTAGGAAGACACAGTCACCGGCTCCTATTTTGTTACATGATGGTCAATTTACAGCCGACATAGAAGCTGTTGTAGACATTTTAGGAAGACACTTTGAAAAAACCAGCAGTACCAAAAATTATCATCCTGATTTCCAACGTTTAAAACACAGCTTAGAATCAGAACTCGATTTCGAAACACAAGAAGACTTCGATTACAATAAGGATTTTACTATGCTGGAATTTGAAAATGCGTTATCGTGTGCTAATAAGTCAGCTCCAGGTCCAGATAGGATACCCTACGAGCTCATAAGGCAGCTTCCTAGAGAATTTAAAATCAAAATATTAGAATTGTTCAACATTATCTGGAGAACGGGTACTTACCCAGATCAATGGCGTCAAGCCATTATCGTTCCTATCTTAAAGGTAGGTAACGATTCCCACCTAGCATCGAATTACCGCCCAATATCCTTAACTTGCTGCTTAAGTAAATTATTGGAAAGGATTATAAACAACAGACTCGTGTGGCTTTTAGAAACCCTTCATATCTTAAGTCCCTTCCAAATGGGATTTCGTAAATATCGATCTACCTGCGACCAGCTCGCGTTGCTTGAAGATACCATCCAAAATAGCTTTGCTAGAAGAGAACACACAGTTCTAGTGTCATTTGATCTGGAAAAGGCTTACGATACCACTTGGAGACATGGAATCTTAAACATACTATATACGCGGGGTTTACGAGGACGTCTTCCTGTATTTATAAAGAATTTTTTAAGTAACCGCTATTTTCAAGTTAGAATCAACAATACCAAATCTAATCTGTTTACTTTGGAGAACGGTGTACCTCAGGGATCCACTTTGAGTGTCACGCTATTCTCTATTGCTGTAAATGAATTGATTTCTGAAGTAACACATCCAGTATTAGGCTCCATATACGTGGACGATTTGATTATTTTTTATTCAGCTAAATCGATGGAAGAAATAGAGGAGAATATTCAGCAGAATATCAATAGATTAGTCGGTAAAGCAGAACGCCTAGGCTTTAAATTCTCTGTGTCAAAGACTGAGTGCATCCATTTTTGTCGCTTAAGAAGGCCTCATAACGAACCTTACTTGTACGTAAATAGAAATCGTATAAAAGTCAGTAACAAAATCCGAATCTTAGGCGTAACCTTCGATACTAAACTCACTTGGGGTCCTCACATAACTGACAAAAAGAACAAAAAAGGTTTTAAACTTGATACGTTCTGTTTCAAGTATCAATTGGGGTGCAAATAGAGAGGTGTTGCTGAAATTATATTCATCCTTGGTACTGTCAAAATTAGATTACTGCTGTCATATATACTCTTCGGCTCGTAGATCCCGACTTAGAGTCTTAGACTCCATACACTGCATGGGACTCAGATTAGCAACCGGTGCATTCAGAACTAGCCCAATGGAGTCAGTATATGTAGAAGCTGGATTTCCACCACTGAAATTTAGAAGAGACCGCCTGTTACTAAATTACTGTACTAAAATCTGGGCTCTGCCGGACCACCCTCTTCATTCCATAATTCGCGATACAGAATTAGATGACATCTATGAGACAAGACCTACTATCACACGCCCATTGAAGATTCGTGCAAAGGAGCTATTACAAAAATTTGACATGCAACTTCCAGAAGTCTTACGTCTGGGCAATTGTGAGATAGCGCCGTGGGAGCTAACACCACCTTCAGTAAGAATAGATCTCACTAAATATAAGAAAGGCGAGGTAAATAACATAACTCTACGCCAAATATTTCATGCAGTCATAAATGAGTATCCAAATGCTCTGAAAGTGTATACTGACGGCTCAAAAACTGATTACGGCGTGGGCTGCGCCTTTCTAGTTTTGGAAGATACCTACTCTTGGACATTACCACCTATGGCTAGTATTTATACGGCAGAATTGTATGCGATATGGATGGCACTTAGGTACTGTGAGATGTCAGTATACGACCAGTTTTTAATTTGTACAGACTCTTTAAGCTGCATCCAAGCGTTAGAGAATACTTTCTCAAGAGATCCGCAGGTCCAAAATATCCTTTCATTACTACACTGGATGGCTAACATCGGTAAGCGGGTGGTTTTTGTTTGGTCACCAGGACATGTGGGAATCCATGGTAATGAGAAGGCGGATATGGCTGCGCGTCAAGCAGCAGAACATGAATATACCGAGAACGGTATAGCAATAATGAACTCTGACATGAAGCATGTTTTTACCTCCAAGACTACTGACGCATGGCAAGCAGAGTGGGACACCACAATAAGTAAACTACGGATAGTGAAACAAACAGTGAACAAATGGATGGCTCCTAGAAAGCTGACAAGGAGAGAGCAGGTAGTGCTCACTCGCCTTCGAATAGGTCATACCCATATAAGCTCATTCCATTTGTTAAGAGGTGAAAGACCACCTGAATGTCCCACCTGTGGAAATGTCATTACAGTTAAACATCTGCTACTTGAATGCAACGTTTTAGAAAATGTTAGGCAAAATTTACATATGCCAAGATCACTAGTAGAATGCTTAAATAATAACACCGTGAACATAGACCGCGTATTAGAGTTTCTAAGAAAAACTGGCCTCTTCTACAAAATATGAGTCAGAATAACTACCCTACTTTTGTTTATATATGTATTTGTAGCTTAAACTCTATCACTGCACACTATCTGCGTTTTAGGCAGCTAATGACCTAAGATGTCGATGCTGCAAAAAAAAAAAAAAACAGACAGTGAAAGAACAGTACACTAACCTCTTAAGCGGATATTATATAATAACGACATTCAAAAATAATAAACAACTACAAGTACAGTATTATTAAAATTTACAGTGATTTATTATATTAAGTAACTCCATTTTGAACTGATTACATGATAAATTAAGATTCAACAACACTTTTTAATTTTGGCCCAAGGTTAGGCGTGGGTGTCTCCACTGTTGTCTCTGAGCTAAAAAAGTTTTCCTTAAATCATATTCCCTTAATGAGACGCCGTCAGGCCAATATTCTACACTGAAAACTTACTGATATTATTCTTCCGTTAGAAGACTTATACAAAAGGCCTGGTGTGTTTAACTTATTTACTATAATTTTATCATAATGGCTTGTTTTATTTAGATCGTTTAAATGTTCTTTCTTGTCATCCGCCGTCACGTCTTTACCAGTGATATTTCCTAAGTAGATTCATTTCCTGCGAATTGTCCCTGTTATTTTGCTGGATTTCTCCTCAACTTTCTCTGTAGCAAATTTGGTTTCGGGAATTTTTTTTTATTGCTTTTTTATTTTGCTTATAGGTCACCTCAGTAAAACCATCATCTTTCTGCATATTATTTCAGATATTTTTCGATGCAACTTCAGCGAATGATGTACTCGGTACATCATTTCCTAAATTTATTACATCACGCATAATGTTTTCCTGTACTTTTTCTAACAGAGCCAGTGTTTTTGTTTATCTGAGAACAGAAATTTAATATTACCTGGAATAGAACTCTGATGAATGTTAGTTCTCTCTGAGTAATTTAATGAAGCAAATCAAGGGAGATTACTTTCCTCACTTCAGAAAGAGTGATAACAAAGTTATTGCACAAATCACCGGTTGTCTGTTTCCGAAACACGGGATATAAAGTGAAGCAACGATTGTCCTGAAGGATAATCGTTTGTCAGTACATGAGACATCGTGGTACTCACTTTCAGACAATGTTTTGAAAGGTGCTTAAATGGTTATCCCAGAAACATTACAAGTTTTTTCTTTTAGACGTTATTTTAAAAAATTAACGCAGGCCTCTACAGAAGTGGAAAACCAAGTAGACGAGTAAAATTGGGAAGCAAAGTCGCTTAGTTTCCGAGAAAAAAAAAACTGGCGTAGAACCAAACCAGACTTGGTGCGATTCTTTAATCAGGTGATCGTGTACATGAAACCACTTTTCACGACATTTTCTGGTGGTCAGGAACTTTTTTATTTCGAAAAAACTGTAAAAAAATGATTTTTCCATGAAACATGTTTTTTAACGTCCCCATCGTTATATCTTTAAAAATAATTGTGCTATGGAACTGATTTTTTTTTTAAATTGAAGTAGACACAATAGTGCTTCTAACTATGTACAATGTGATTGTAATATATATATTTTTTAATTGTTAAAATAATAGCAAACTTAAAGTTGTTATTTTCGTGAATGTATTTTTCAGCAATCGAGAAAAATTTTTATTTATGAAAATATGTATATACATGCTGTGAACAAATTGAAGCCAATATATGAAAAAAGTTTTTAGAATCATAATTTTTGATGTGCAGGTTATAGTATGTAGTCAGCGATTTTTTTAAAACGGGCTAAGTCATATTCTTGCACGCCCGGCTCTCATTATACTGCTTACCGCCTGCGGACTACGGTTGTTGGATTCATGTGTACTAATCGGGCTTTTATTAACAGCTCCAAAATAGGTACGAACCTAAGGTATAAACCTACCTTTTGTTGTTTTAAGGTAAAAAATATTTAAAAGCAGGTAAATATAAATCATTGTTATAAAGTAAGTACCTACCTAATAAGTAGGTTATTACACATTTTTTATTGAATTAAACCAAGACGCAGGAATAAAACAACTTCATTTTTTTGCAACTATTTTTCTATTGAAAAATGAGTATTTAGTTACGTAGGCCCTGCATTAAAAGCATTCTAGTTCGCCTGTACATTCATCGAAACCTTTAAATAACAGTATTTCAAGTACGACATTTACACTCCTTACAACATTTTAAGCCTTCTTTAACACAATCATGTTTTCGATTTTCACAATTTTTATCTGAACAATAAATACTTAATGAAAATATTGTCCAAACATCATCACTTAAATTCCGTCCTGAACCATGTGCATTTATAAGTGTAGTTGGCATATTGCTTCTGTACGATATTCTAAGTTGATACATAAACCTGCAATAGTTAACTAAATGTATTAGATAGGAAATCCATTATTTAAATACATATGTTTACCTTAAGAATGGGTGCTAAAAGGTGCCTTCAGTTGAAGGAAGCTCCGTTTGTTGTTGTTGCTAATTTGATCCTTAGGTCGTTTAATATCTGAATTTGTTTATTTTTGTTTTTGTGCAGTACTAGGATCAATTTTGTAAAGATTTTTAAAGCTTCGTCTTTAGACAGCAATGGCAGTTCCGATAATTTTTGAAAAACAACAATATTCTTTAAGAACATCAAACGCAGATTTTTTAAATATTTAAAAAAACCATTAGTGGTGTCGCAACCAGTAAAACAATGAAGACAAGAACAAACTGTAGTTCATAAACTTTGCACTACCTTCTATATTTACAAAAATTGTCTGCTAGTGCCGTGTCCAAGTTGCATAAATAAATTAGTTCCATTTAAGTCAGAGTCCGAAAAAAGGAGAGTAAGTAAAATTAATACATCTATATCAACTGATTTCACCAATGTTTGTTTGCTAAATTTAGTTTCGTACATTGCATGCAAAATCATCCTGGTATCTTCCTGTTTGTTAAATAGATTTTTGGTCATTTCTGAATGACGTTTATGTACTGAAACTACTTTTTCTGTTAATTTAAATCCCCCATCTATTATTAATATTTCGTATTCGATTAAGTACTGTGCAACATCTGTTGCAAATCGGCGCAAATTCTTTCATCATTTTTTATTCTAAAATTTGGCAGTTATTGTCAAAAACGTGACTTCATGTTTATTCAGCTATTTATCAAGGTATTTAAAAGATTTTTAATAAAATAGTTAATCATATAAAATGTAAGGATTTTCAGAAAATGTTTATATTTTATATAATTAACCATTTTATCAAATTTTTTGTAAATACCTTGATAAATAACCGAATAAACATGATGTCACGTTTTTTAGAATAACTGCAAAATTTTAGAATAAAAAATTATGAAAAAATATCCTCGTACAAAAAATACCATGCCTTGTCGGCATCTAAAATATTATTTATATAGTAGGCATGTTTTCAAATATATAATGGATTTAAAACTGGTACTGTCAAAATTTTCTTAAAAAGTAGGACATTTTTCAATATAACTTAGCAGCACTTCAAAACTATCCAATGTACATTATTCAAATTTCAGTGAATGATTTACAATAGACACATAATTTTTTCAATTTTTTCCGTTCCTCCGTTTTTAAGATATTCGCGGTTAAGGTGAGGGGTCAATAGATTTGAATAGTCTATTAGTTAGACGCATCTTATCCTACCTTCCATACGTGGTGTACGTACCTAGATTGTGAGCCGCAATAATACATATGACTAATTTAGCGCGCTTTAAAAAAAATCGCTGTTGCCAAACGATACACATTGGGAAAAAAATAATTATATCAAAAACTTTTCTAATGTTTGGGCTACATTTGCTTCACTGTATGTGTATAAAAATTTTCAAAAATAAAAAAGTTTATCGATTGGTGAAAATTGTAATACGTAAAATTCAAATATCTAGTTTTCCTAATTTTTAAGGAAATGAAATTGCGAACTGTGGAAAAACCATTAGTACAGTTAAAAGCGCTATTGTGTGTACTTTAATTGAAAAAAAAAACAACGTCGATAGTAACATTAGTTTTGAAGATATGACGGTGGAAACAAAAAAAAAACACATTTTATTTAAAATACAATATTTTCCCTTTTTTTTAATTTAAAAAGGTCCAGACCACGAAAAAATGTCGTGAAATACGATTTCATATGCCCAGTGACATGTTTAACAAAACCTACCATGTTTGACCTGGTTCTACGCCAGAAAAAAAAAACGGCACGATAGAGTCTCGAATTCGCTCCTCTAAAGTGCATTGCTTTATCGCATGCTGCATCTCTGCAGGATGACTTCGATCATTCCTCTCTCCATTATAAATCAGAGTTGTTGCATTCCTGTACAAGAAATTTGGATTCAGGCAGCTATAAGACGTTTTATGATCGTTAGGGCTTTCTGCGTCTTTTTAAATGGTTTTGTTAAGCTTACTGTGTCTTGTGTGGATTGAACCCAGTAATTGAAATTTTACCCCATTCCTGTTGACCGATTGATCTGAAATTTGGTACACACCTTTGGTTCTGATGACAATACAATTATGTGTATTCATTATCATTGTAAATCCAAGATGGCCGCCGCCACAAAATGGCGAATTAAATTTTTTCTCAACCCCCTCAGCATAGGTATCAAATGGAAGGGCTTAACTAGTAGAATACAGTACACCATGAAAAAATTCAAAATCCAAGATGGCCGCCACCACAAAATGGCGGATTACTTTTCTTCTTCAATCCCCGAAATACGGGTATCAAATGAAAGAGGTTGACAAGTAGAACGCAGTATACTTTATAGATAACTAAAATAGAAAACCATGTCCATTTGAGCATGATTGATGATGTATTTTGAGCCGCTGAACCCGATATCAAGATTTTTCCCAAATGCCTCTCCTATTTAAAATCTTTACAGATTTTTAGTCATTTTTTGAGGTTTGGGAAAAATCCAGACATGATAGAGTAATTCTGACGCCGGCGTCGGATTCAGTAGCTCGAAATACAGGAGGGTGTCAAGCTCTGCTCTAAAGGGCACGACTTTTTCCTTGTGTGCCTGTATTATCAACTATTGACACACTGAGAATATATTTTAAAAATGTATGCATTTACTGGGTTATCATTCCTAAGCAGCAGTTTCAGTAATTTCACTTCAACAAAGGGACAAGGGAAATGTGTGCAAATTAGAATGGAGGGAGCGAACACATGACTACTTTATATTAAGTATAATATTTTATACTATTTAATAGCTGATGAATAAATATGCGGCATTGACATGTTTATTGGCTGAGTAAAAAATAAGAAAAACTTTCGAGTTTAAGGGAGGTTAACTATACAGAATATTTTAAATGAATTATAATATACGGTAGGCAATGAATATAAACGGCCCAAACACTTAAAACAAATATTGTTTTAATTTTCAGATTTGAAGATGACACCATTTTGCAACAAGTTGAAGTCAGCAGTAGGTTACCTAGAGACCAAAAATGTATTACACCAAACCTTGAAGGGGACCCATCTAAACTCAACATTAAGCATACATTTCCTGTTCAAACTGCCTCAGAATGTCAACATCACTTCGAGACTCATTTGTTGAAGCATAAAAATCCCTCAGATTTAACAATGTACAAATGTGACTCTTGTTCTTTTCAGTCTATACATAAGCTTTCCCTCAGAAAGCATTTGCTGAAACATAAACATCCCTCAGAAGTCAAAATATACAAATGTAACTCTTGTTGTTTTCAGACTATACATAAGTATAGCTTCAAGCTGCATTTGCTGAGACACAGGGATACTTCAAAGGTAGCAGTGCACAAATGTGATATTTGTTCTTATCAGACTATACGTAGATATGATCTTAAAAAGCATATGCTGAGGCATAAAGATCTTTCAGAAATAACATTGTACAAATGTGACTTTTGTTCTTATCAGACTATGCGTAGATATGATCTTAAAACGCATATGCTGAAGCATAAAGATCTGTCAGAAGTAACATTGTACAAATGTGCCTCTTGTTCTTTTCAAACTAAATATAAAAATGTTCTCAGAAGACATATACTGAAGCATAAAGATTCCTCAGAAGTGTCAATGCACAAATGTATCTCTTGTTCTTTTCAAACTAATTATAAATCAGTTCTCAGAGATCATATACTTGAGCATAAAGATAGTTCAGAAGTAACAAAACACAAGTGTGACTATTGTTCATATCAGACTAAACGTAGATATGACCTTAAAACTCATGTTCTGAAGCATAGAGAGCTCTCAGATGTAACAATGTACAAATGTGACTCTTGTTCTTACCACACTAAGTATAAATATGTCATCAGAAAACATATACTGAAGCATACAGATATTTCAGAAATAACAAAACATAAATGTAACTCTTGTTCTTTTCAGACTATATATAAAAGTAGCCTTAAAGTGCATTTGCTGAAACATAAAGATCCTTTAGAATAAAAATTCACAAATGTACCTCTTGTTCATATCAGACTAGACATAAACAGTACCTTAAAGAACATTTGCTGCAGCATTAAGATCCAGCAGAAGTGTCAATTCATAAATGTGCCTCTTGTTCTTTTCAGACGACTAAATATAAATCTGTCCTCAGGAAACACATACTGAAGCATTAAGATACTTCAAGAGTAACAAAACAAATGTGACTTGTTCTTTTCAGGCTATGCATAAATATTACATTAAAATGCATTTGCTAAAGCATGAATATCCTTCAGAAGTAACAATGCACAAATGTGGCTCTTGATATTTTCAGACTATACATAAATATTACAGTATAAAGCATTTTTCGAAGCATAAAAATTCTCAGAAATAATACACTAATATCAAGTTACTCATTTTAGATGAAACATTTAGGTGGAACGTTCATATTGGTTTAATCTAAATGCATTGGCTTAATATAAAGACCTCAATATTGAAAGAATAATAAATGTGAACATTTCACTATGTGAAATCAGTGTTGGTTAAACTTTATTGAGAAGATATTGAAAAACTAACACAATATTGTATTTAGATATAAATAATGATAATAATAACTTTATTCATTAATGAAAACCATACAGGAATTGACATAGCTCAACTTGGTACAGCATGGCCATTATAAAAGCTGTTCTTCCATGTGAAAAAAGGCAACGACTTTTAAACAGATATACATAAAAAAATATATAAGGGTTACCGTTCATTTGACGTGTTCCTTTAAAACTCTTTGTGTCCGAGTGGCTGTCCAGTGGAACTAACTCATGTAAGCAAATAATGAACCTTCACAGATAATGAATTTGATTAATGTGTAAATCTCGAAGTATGTGAATTATCTGGACAAAGAAATCTCATTTTCCCTTTTCATTGTCTGCAGGGACGTTAAGAGTTGCTTGTTGTTTTATTTCATGTATTTGGTAAATCAATGATGTCTCAGTATTCCACATGTAGGGGGTACACATTCAATTTCCACAAGTAAATTATCCATCAAAAAAGGATTTTAATTATTTGTAAAACTGGTAGAACTGATAGAAGAAGCCTTCACCATTATTATTGGTTACAACTGCCGATGGATAAGAAATCTCAAAACTTTCAAAGATAGATATAGTTAACGAATACTCTTCATAATTATAACCAGAGTTATAAGGGCTATAATTCCACCCCTTGTCATTTTATATTAGGACACAAAGGGTCAAACACGTAAAAGTAGAGGCAATTTTATTATGAATAAAAAAATGTCCGTTTTTATTTCCGTGCTTTTTTGTTTCTATCATGTACCTTTAAAAATATTTATCGTAATTAAATCTATAGTAAGTTTGCGTAATTCAAGAATTATCAAGCAACTTTCAATTTTATAAAGGTCTGTTTCTAAAATTTGAAGACATGTTTCATGAACAAATTATTTTTAAAATTTATATGATTATTAGCCTTTCTTGGAGGCATGCAGCATTTACAAAAAACTATGCAATTCTGTAAGAAGCCAGCTTATGCTTAAAGGATGTCTCGATACTATTTTTGCCCATAACTCTTTTCTTAGTACGTATATTTAAAAAACTATAAGAGTACCTAAGTAGAACCATGACAAGACTATTACTATGAATTTAAAATTTAAAACTACGAAATAGGAAGATTAACATGTTTAAATTTAAATCTAGTTATTTTGCAAACCACTGAAATCATTGAGTGAAAATTCATAGTAATTGTCTTGTTATGGTTCTGCTTCGGTACTCTTATAGTTTCTTTAAAGAAAAAAAAGTTATGGCCAAAAATAATAAATATTTCCCTATCGGATGTCTCTTTCTAGGGAATGGCCACCTTAAGGAATTGCAGTTTCTTTTAATGTGGCACATCCCAATATATAGCTAATAAATCAAAGTTTTAAAATTAATTTACTCATGAAACGTGTCATCAAATTGTGGAAACACCATTATGACATTGTATGTTGTTTGTTAATTTTTGAATTGCACAAAATTAATCTCTTAATACTAAGGTTTGTGTTGTTATTTGGATATAATCACGATAAATGCTTTTTTTTTTAAACACAAAAATTGTAATATTGTAAAACTAATGGCTTTTGTATAATGCATATTTGACCTCTATTATCACAAGGAATACGTCAAATTATTAGTAACCTTATAAACAAGGAAGAGTTCATATTTTTTATTTACATGCAATTCTCCTTTTAGAGTTGTATTATTATGAGAAGAGGCTTGGGGCGGAGCCAACGTGCGCGAATATTTTTACCAGTGACGGCATCATCTGGGGTAGAAGGATATATAATAATTGTAATCAAATTTTCGAGGTCGAGGAGCTGTGTAATGCAGTAGATTAAAACCTTGTCGCACTCTGGTGTTTACGATGAAGACATTTTTTGACTGAAAATAAGGTTATTTCATTTAATTCAATCAGAAACGGCGAACACAACAAGTACACTGCAACACAGACCCTGTGACTGCGGGTTGACGGTGCCACTGGATTCGAGGTCAAATATGACGCAATTCGCTTTCATTGGTTTAGATGAATGAATGCACACAAACTCGTTTCTGCGCATCATTTTTTGCAAGCATCTTCTCATAATACTACTCTAACTTAAACGAAACTTTTTTTGTCTCAGTAATAAAGGTTTTATTTGCTCTGAATAGCACCAGACCAAAATCGAATATTTCAAATTTGAATAAATTACTACTAAGTTCGGCAAATTTCAAAGTCACGGTTGTATGAAAGGTGCTTTGGTATGTATTCTAACTTGCTTATTATTTAATACCCTTAGCGTTAGTTAAATGATCATCGTCTAAATAGATAAAAAGGTTCAAAATGTTATAGTTTCTTCTCTTAAAATTACAATACACAGTTTTATTTTATTCAATTTTAGAGTATTGGATTGAAACAATGTATTAACTGTGTTGATTTCTTTATACCATACGATTTAAATTTTTTCGTAAGGAGCTCATGATTTAGAAGATCGAAGCTTTGCTTAAATCACAAAATAATCCCACAATTAATTTTTCCTTACTGACATTCAAAATATCTTCTACTAGAGATTAGAGAGCTGTTTCAGTAAATTTTCCCTTGCGAAAATGCAGATTTTTTAGAAAATCAATCGTTTTGCAAAGATTTTTTCAAATATATTGGACAGTATCATAAAAATAGAAACTGGATTATAATTTCGACAATCGTCTTTACCCCCGTTCTCAAAAATGAGGCATACTTTAGATATCTTTAAGGAATCTGGAAAAGATTGCTGTTATAAAGCTAAAGTTAATAATGTTTATTAGTTCATAAGAAACATCATCAATACCACGAGCTGGTGTTTTTTAGAGCCATAATGATGTTATATACTGCTGTTTAAACGTAATTAAACACACCCATAGTAGAGAACCCTCAAAACCGAAGTCTAGGTTGCCCGGAAGGGGATTTGTACATCTGAAAAAACGCAGACAACTTTCATTACCCACCGATATTTCCAGTGTTAGAGCTGGTATACGATAGATGGTACTGACTAAGTGTGCTTGCCACTAAAACACTTCAGCCCACTAAACCATTGTGCCAGTTTCATTTGTTAGTTCTATGCACATGGTGTTAATAATAATGATAACCTTTATTGAATAGCAGAAAAAAGTACTGATACATGCACTAATTAACTTGATATTTTCTAGACTTTTGTCACATCTTATTTTATTTAAGTTTTAAAATGTTTTAATTTTTCAACAGCAGCAGATTTTGTTGGTAAACAATTTCTGTTACGTTTTGATTTGTTGTGTGGTCAATGAACCTCTTCATATATCTATGTACGAGGGTTTTACAGCTGTTCGGACCTGTCGGTTTATTTATGTTCTACGTGTAGGGATGCGGCCACTGAACTTTGTGGGCCACTCACTATTAAAGGCGTGCAATTTTCCCCTTGCTAGTTTAACATAATTATCATTTTGGGAATTATTACATGTTAAACTTTGTACTGGGTGTTTTGCCTTGTATTCGTCCACGATGACACTTTTATGTCAAGGGCGAGTTGAAATTGATATAAATTGCTTGTTCATACGATTGTTTGAACAATTACAAATCTACAACAAATTAGCCAATCAGCAGCCAATAGGCTGGTTCTGAATGAAGTTTATTGATCAGATCCCATCATTCTACGCTTCGCAACGTCAAACTATGTTTGAATAGGCAATTACTTGAGATTTCAACTTGCCGTGCATCCAATTTAATAAACTATTGCAAGTTTTTTGCCACCCAAGTATGAACTTTACACGTTCCGAATTCAACAGTCTTTCACTTCAGTTTTGAACGAGTATTTTCATAGTAATCATTATTATTTTACTGATTATTGGGATGTTTTATTGACCATTCCATAAACTTACATGTGACTGTTTGTCCCAACGAAATCTGTTGCTCTAATATAAATTTGTGATTAAATTATTCACATTTTGATTTATATTTAAGTTATTCGATGACTATTGCCGAACCGATATTTTGTATCTTTTATTATATGACAATTGTCTTATTATACTTATCAAAACGTTCCTTGTTTTTAATTACTTCACCTTTTTACCAGAAATAAAAATAAAATGTAATACTACCAAGTAAAAGTAAGCAAGTAAATATAAGATTTACTTGGCATAAATAAAATGAATTAATAAAATAATCCAAGTAAACATCAGATTTACTTGAATATTATAATAGTGAATAAAAATGAAACTAAAAATAATAAAAATAAACCAGTGTAAATTAAATAAAAGAAATAATTTTGAGTCTGACTGCTATACAGGGTATGATGAAAATACTAAATTGTTTTATCAATTTAATTAAATATGCAAGAGCCAAAAAACAATATGGTGTTAATTTGAAAAATGAAATAAAGAACTATAATTAAAACTATGCCAAATAAATTAATAGCAATAAATCAAGATCTAGTGTAACGAACGAATCATTAAATGCTGTCATAAATATTTAATTATTAAACCAATAAATAGAAACAGTAATATCAAACCTAGAAAACGAACTATGGTAACGAGTACTACAAAATCACAAACGTAAATTTCAGTGCTACTACTAATAAACTAGAGGACCACACAACCAAAATTAAAGAATTGTTTTCAATAAATTTTGATTCTGATAATTATTCAACTAGATTTAACTAGAAAACAATAGACGTAGGAGGGTATGGTTCATTAATAATAATTATAATAAATAAAAACAACTTTTTTTTAACTATGGCTTTATTTACATATGGCATCTATGTTATATCTAATATGTTTAGTCTTACAATCTAAATTTTGTTTGTTTATTTATGATGTATATACATTTTTTAACCCACTCTAAAACATAATTAACAAGAAAAGACAAAATTTTGAATTTTTTTTACAATTACCTACTATAGTTCCACTCTACTACGTAGATGTGGAAGTAATGTATAAATACAATCCAGACGATATACTTATAAGAACAATAGAAGAGCGTTTGCCGTTGGGAAAAAAGAATTATGCGTAGGTATAATTCTTACATCTTTTCAAACTTTTCTTTAATTTTTTTTTTACTTGACACTAAACAATGGTAGTTATCAGTAAATTATTTATTACTCGTCTTCGGGAATTGTACAAGGTAACTAACTATTTATTCCTAATAACAACAATGAACATAATAATGAACACCTTGTATTTATATTTCATTGTCCAAAAAACAAAATGTCGAAGTGGCCATAATATATATAAACACAGAATTATTTCGGTTTGTATTTAATTTTAAATTATTGTAATAATTCTTATTACTTGTCTTTGAAAAGTATTCAAACGAAAGGGAAAAAAAAAAGTAAAAACGTTGTGATTCGAACTCCCGACCTTTACAAATATTAGAACGACAACGGTATGTCGAATTCATGTAGCTACTAGAATTATGTGACAAACGGCAGCATTTAACTTATATATTCAATAAAGACAATAACATCAACGTCTCGAAGTCTTGTATTATATATGGATAAAGATAGTACGAATGTATTAAATAAATGTACGTGTCGCATCGTCAGGGTCATATTAATTCTATCGCAGTGGTTCCATCTAAAACAACACTGTACTAAAAAATATTATTTAACAATAAGCTGTTTTTGGCAAATTGGGCGATGTTATTAAACCGAAAATAGGTGTAAGTTGTACATAAATATATCCTACAGGATTGTTGAAGAATATTTTTTGTTAAAATTGGCTTATTAGGGAGATCTCTCTTCATTTGGTGTGTTACCCCTTGTTCCCCACTAACCTTAGATCGCGTTGTTCCCTCTTAAAGGTGGTTCAACGTTGGAATAGCTCTCATGACTTATCATTTCGTAGTATTCCAAAGAATTAATATTCTAGTCAGGTACCTTAAACTTTCTCAAGATTCCCTTAGTTTTTTTATTTCATTGAATCACAGCCACCAATGTTGTTCCTTTATTGTCTGGTGGATCAACCAGATGGTTAAAATTTGTTCTTTTATTTATGATGGATATGATCTGGTGGCATTACCTCAGAATAGATTGCATCACTGTGCAACCTTAAACTTGTGATGGTGGACTGATGAAGTGATGAATGTTGTTTGGTGGATGTGAATCTAAAATCTAACCTCAAAAGTTATAGACAATAACATTGTATAAAATTAAGGAATTCTTAGATCGGATAAGTATAAAAATAACATATAATGACATTGAATAGACGACTGATCCAACAGCAGCATGATGTGCCACAGTTTGTAAAATATAATTTTTTATTTTTACATATGTGGCTCCCTTTTAATTAATAAAGTTTTTTCTACTATTTTCTGCAGATTACTTGCAATACTTGCATCTCAGATAAAGAGACTTGGAATAAAAGCTGCTTTCGTATTCGTTCAGCACTCAGCAGTGATTCGTAATCATAATAAACAGGATTTCAGTGAACAGTAATCATGATACAAAAGCTGCTTTCGTTTGCAGTGAACATAACAAACAGTATTTCAATGAACAATGATCATATGATCATACAAAATTGCATGGTAGGGGCAGAGACAACACATGAAACAGGTTCGTTATGATTACGAATCGCTCTGCCGAACGAAAGCAGCTAAAGTAAACAAGCTTAATATTAGGTTAGGATAAAACCAACAAGACTATTCTTTTATTGTTAAACTGCTGTGTTCATCAGTGGATGACGTCATTCCACCATATCCATCACAGATGGTTTCCACCAGAAAAAAATGTTGAAATAAAGAAAACGCCCGTCACGGTCCATGTCAACATTGATGATGCGCAGACTATTTCTAAGTCGGTACCTGCCCAGACTGGAGGAGAGAAAGACAGAAAATTAAGCCATGAAGCGTCATCAGTGAAAACTCTGTATATAATTTACTCTGTGGTTCCAGTCTTCCCTTCCACTTCTAGTGTAGTTTATCTATGTCCACTTCGTTGGATTTGAACGGGATCTAACCACAGATCTGTGACCTAACTCCACTCTGTTGGAAGTGTAGTTTATCTATGCTGTTGGATCTGTGCTTTGTTCACATACTTCTTTTTAAGTACGTGGCTTTAGCTGCTTTCGTTCAGCTGAGTGATTCGTAATCATAACAAACAGGATTTCAATGAACAGTAATCAGATGATACAATCAATATTGCATGGTAGGGACAGAGACAACACATGAAACAAGTACCTTATGATTACGAATCACTCTGCTGAACGAAAGCAGCTAAAGTTGCATGGTAGGAACAGAGAAAACACATGACACAGTTAGCTTATGATTACGAATCACTCTGCTGAACGAAAGCAGTCTTTACAGTGTTGCCAATATGAGCGAAAACGCACACATTGTGAGCATTTATTTCATTTATAGGCGGAGCGAAATTTATCTGGGGAGCATTTCAAGCTTAAAGTAGGTAGCGACAATCTTTAATAGGTTTATAAATAATGTTTGGCAACAATGTTACACATATAATGCGTTACTGAAAATACACAAACTTGCAAACTTGGTGTGTTCGCGGCTTGTGGGCAGGCCTGCTCCCACGGTCGGTGGTGTTTTCCCCCGCTCCTCAAAATTCCGATCGAGGCAGATATTTAATTTTGAGGAATATGTATCACCTCCCCGGTTTTTAAAATGTCGACAGAGGTAAATATTCAATTTCAAGGAATACGCCCCGCCGCTTTTCAAAATTTCTGTCGAGAAAAATATTCATTTCTGAAGAATGTTCCCTCCCCGCTCTTTGTAATTTTTGTAGAGATAAAGAGGTCATTATTATGAATGCCACCCGCCCCCGCTCTTCGAAAAGATAGGTGGGAGTCGTATGTTGCAGCCCCCCGGGCCCCGATTTTCTCTCGACGGCCTTGCTTGTGCGAGGATTATTGAGAGTATTTTTAACGTTTGTGGGAGCGAAACGGAGCATTTTGAATTAAATTACGGGGTAAATTTAAAACATTTGTATTGGCAACACTGTTTGTTTAGTTTACTCTTTTTGAGGTTATTGTCAGTAAATGTCATGTATTCTTGGAAATGTTTTAATGTTTGTGTATTGTTGCCTTTATAATATTGAGAGCTAGAATATATCTCAACTGCCTAAAATTTGCGAACGCCAGTAAAGCGATAATTTTAATTTGTGATATTTTTAACGGACAGTCCTTTATAAAAATTGTTTATTAGTCTTTAAGAACTGTTCAAAACAAGAAATATGAGAAGCCAAAAGTGCTAGCAAATGTGTGCGTCTCCTTGACTTAGATAGCGTGTTGTGTTTAAGAGTCTAAAATATATTATAAATACCGCTATAAAAATTGAGAACTGCCTCGCACTCGAGAATGTAGAGTTTGATGCAAAAAAACGTACTAGTTGGTATTAAGACTGAAATTGGAGAAAATATTGCTATGGTCACTGAAATGAGTTACTCGTTAAATGTAGACAACAGGGAAATCAAGCCTAACTATCAACCAAATGTCGATATACAGAATGCTGAGCTGAGCATTAAAAACATAGAAACTGGTATTAAAATTGAGGAGAAAGATTTTGTTACTAACATGAAAGTTAAAAACTGTATTGGACTAGGGAATGCAAAATTTGATAACCAAATCTTACTAAATCCCATTAAGACTGAAATTGAAGAAGATATTGCTATGATCGCAGAATTAAATCAGCACTCGTTAAAAATAGACAGCATAGAAAGTAACCCTACCTATTTATCAAGTATTGGTTTACAGAATGCAGAGTTGTGTATCAAAAATGAAGAAAGTGGTATTGACATTGAAGAGGGGGATGATATTAAGATGGTAGAAATAAACAGTACTTCCTTGAAAATAGAGAAGGAAGAAATAAATGCTCTTTATGAAAAGTAAGTAAATTTAATTATCCAAGTAATGATAAAGATGACAGATCCAAAACAACTAAAGTTCATGTTCAAAACGAACTCAGTAGTTTAATGGGTTAGTGCGATTAATTTATAAACTGATGTACCCAGCGAAGCAGGTTCCAACCCTGCTTACTGCAAAATAATTTTGATCATAAAATCACCTCCAAGAAGTGGTTCGAACTCCACTTTAAACTGTAGGGCCTCATTTTTCTAACACAGAATCTCTAGATTTTCAAGAAGTTACCTTGGTGATTTGAGAAGCAGTTAAGCAGACACCTTTTTTTAACATCGGACACCGTACATTTTCAAGTTAAAGAAACCAAAACTCATAATTTCTTATGGATACGAAAATATATTCATTTTTGGGCATTTTTTATTGTATTAATATTTTCTTTTTGTCCAATATCAAAATATTGAGAAATCAACTATAAATTTAAATTCATATTTTGAATCACTGTTAGAGAACTGCAAGCAATCCGCTAACTGGCGGAAAGATTAAATGGATCCTGTTTTGAACTCTTCCCCATTGTAATCTAGCGTCCAGCTTCTGGAAGCCTCCAGGTGGTCTAATATGTCGATGATGATCATAACAAGCACAGAAAAACGAATACAATGCATAAAATTTGTAATAACAATAGTAATTGCAATTAAGAGAATAATGAGGGTTAACAGGCCTCAATTGACCTCCAAAGCAGGCTACTGAGACGTGAGGTATCTGTCAAAATTCGTTTTAAAAGTAATGAACGTACAATTTGTTTTATTTCTGTATAAATTACTAGAGATCTTCTCCTTTTTGTGTCGTTTTAAAAGATGAATGGCCTCAATGTTGTTCAGTGCCACTTTGTTCTGCAACAAAAGGAGGCTACAAATTTCCTTGTGGCAAAACTTTCTTTAAGGCATTCCTGTGTCTGCAAAAAACATTTCAGTCTCGAAGATTATACCTTACCAAAAGAACTATGAACAAAAATCGTAGGTAATTTATTAATTTCTTGGTTTTAATATGCTTTTGCTACTACGCAGACATAATATAATATAGACAGTCCTCTTACAATTTAAAAAAATAATTTACAGCTACTTTGTTATGAAAAGAAGCAGTGTCTAGTAATTTTCTCTCTTATTCTTGAAACCTAATCAATTAAAAAAACTTGTGTCAAATAACAATCACAACATATTTACATAAACATAGGAGTACCTAATAAGTTATTAATGTTTATGTATTGTAAGTATGTTGTGATTATTAGGTTCAGTGGAAGAGCAGCTTAAGTTTATAAGTATTTATATTTTTATTTCTGTTTTTAATATTTCTTAGAGTATTGCTGAACTTCGACTATTATTCTTTTACTTACTTATTAAATAGTTTTATAATTGAGTATACTCTTTCATATGGAAAATAAGACACTATTATTTTTATTATTATTATTATTTGATACAAGCTCTTTTGATTACCTAGGCTTCAAGATTATGACAGAAATTTGCATGGCACTGCTTCTTTTTTTAAGAAAGGAGTAGCTATGTCTGTATAGTAGCAAAAGGACCATGAAGTGATAAGCATACTAAAAACATGAAATTAATAAATCACTTACGATTTTTCTTCATAAATTCTTTCGGTAATGTATAATCTTCGTGATTGAAATGTTTTTTGCAGACATGAGAATGCCTTGTTGACATAAATTCATGTCGGCGAATTACTATCAACCTTTTAACTTTAAAAAAGTTTTATTGCATGTAACATTGTGGCCTCCTTTTGTTGCAGAGCGAGAACAACATTGAGGCGTTATAATGAAACATATTCTTTATATGATTTTGCAAACAGCAGAAAAAATTATCTATGACAACTAAAATAAAAACTGTTTGTAAAATTATTGATTTACAATTTTTGCATTCTTTCGATAACTTGAATTCTGGTTATCCTAGCAATTAAAATCCTAAAATGACTTTGTCTTTCTTATTGGACAATTCTCATTCTAACACTAGTTTCTACACAGTTCCCTACGGCTATGCAGAGTAAACCAGTATCCACATAACCCCCTACCGCTATGAAGATTCAGTTAAAATGAGAACAAAAGCCTAAAATGAATTTATTTATATGCCTCATCTTTTGGAAACATTTTCATTCAAATGGATTACATTTTCATGAAATCTATCATTCTGTTTTTTGGAAATGCTTAGCCTTTGAAACGTTTTTCGCCTTTATTCTGGAACTCATCAGAAAGGGACAAAGCCACTCACACGATGTTCCATACAAAAACCAAGATAATTACCAACTTTTTTGACATTGTTTGACAATGACTGAATGAAGAAACAGATTTTCACCTGTGTATTACCTAACTAGTAATGGAGCCTATATACTCTATACATGTTTAAAAGTAAATTATTTAAATATAAGCTAATAAAAAATAATTCACTTTTAAACATGCATAGGTATAGGTTTCATTACTAGCTAGATAATGCATAGGTGAAAATCTGTTTTTGCATGGAACATCGTGTGAGTGGCTTTGTACCTTTCTGATGAGCTCCAGAATAAGGGCGAAAAACGTTTCAAAGGCATTTCCAAAAAACAGAATGATAGATTTCATGAAAATGTAATTCATTTGAATGAAAAATTCTCCAAAAAACGAAGTATGTAAATAAATTCATTTGCGGCCTTTGTTCTCATTTTAACTGAATCATCATAGCCATAGGGGGTTATATGGATACTGGTTCACTCTGCATAACCATAGAGAACTGTGTAGAAACTAGTGTTAGAAAGAGAATTGTCCAATAAAAAGGGCAAATTCATTTTAGGATTTTAATTGCTAGCATAATCAGAATTCAGGTTATCGAAAGAATGTAAAGATTGTATCAATAATTTTACAAATAGTTTTTATTTTAGTTCTCATACATAGTTTTTTTTGCTGTCTGTCGTATAAAGAATGTGTTTAATTACAAATATAAGCAAACAAAAATAATTCACTTTTAATCATTGAGGCATTATTTTAAAACAACACAAAAACTAGAAAAACAGAAATCTCTAGCAATTATACATAAATAAAATAAATCTGAGGTTCTTAATATTTAAAGCGAAATTTGACAGTAGCGCCAACTAGTGGGCCAAGATATGTTAGCCCTCATTGGTCTGCGGCATTTCCATTTTAGACTTAGAATAATCCTTTCTCCCATACTATGGTGGGTTAGAAATCACAAAAAATCTCTTTTAGGACAATGTGCAAAGCTACCCTGTCAGCTGTAATAAAGAACAGCAGAGCGTATTTTATTTTTACTTCAATCTATCAGTTAATAGAAAATAAAGCTAAATAAAAATATAAGTGAATGGAGACGGAAGAGTCACTAAAGTCTATTTGGAAGTGAAAGAGTAATAAAAGCTCATTATAAATGCAAAACTGAGTCAGGGTGCTTATTATTTCTTTCTATTATACAAGGTGGTATAAAATTGTCTCCCGATAGTTCTGCGACTAATAGTCCATGCAAAAATATTGGTAGTCTTTTATAAAGGTTTATTTCTGAAAATGAATAATAAGGGAGATATATCCTTTAAGAGGGGGATAATAAATTACAGTTTTCTGCAATATCTTCAGACTCCCTTAAAATATCAAATTCAAATTTTAAAATTAGTCATGAACACTAGTTTACTTGGTATCAGTCAAACTCTCTCTTCTGTTTAAGGCCTAGTTTTAGGAGGTGATTGTCAGTATTTGCCTCATAACTTTTTCAAATTTCTAAACATTGTAAAAGACTAAATTTTCAGATCTTAAATGTACATTATAAATTAGATGTCTACTTAAAAGCAGAAACAAAGTAAACAAATTAAACAGAACCAACTCTAAAAGAAAATAAAACATGATTTACTCCAAAACAAACATTACAAAATAGGTTTATTATTGTAAAGTTTGTACAAAAAAATAATTTAGCTGCTTTTTCGGTCCCTAAACGATTTCGAATCTTAGGATCAATCAAATCAAATGTTGAAAATGTTCTCTCAACCGAGCTGAACTAGCTACAGCAGAAAATAATTGCTTGATAATCGGGAATAATTTGTCAATAATATCAATATTTCTTTAGTACTTCCACCAGCCCAAGGGCTTTGTGTTTTTAAGAATTTCTTCGTGGAATATAATATCGGCAAAAGCCTCAGATTTTGCCAAAAATTTAATAATCAGTGGTAGTAAGCCACTTTCGGGATGTAATTCATTAGTGGCTTCTAAAGCACAATTATTTTTGCTTTCTGTTAATTTCTGCTTTATTTTCGTAGGGTCTAGAATGAAGGCTAGCAAATGGTATGAAGTGATACACTAGTGGTATCGGTATCTACATATTTGCATTTGCATTAACGTAATTTCAGTTTCGTGAAACCAACCAACTCTAAAAGAAAATAAAACATGATTTACTCCAAAACAAACATTACAAATTAGGTTAATTATTGTAAAGTTTGTACAAAAAAACTAATTTAGCTGCTTTTTCGGTCCCTAAACGATTTCGAATCTTAGGATGAATCAAATCAAATGTTGAAAATATTCTCTCAACCGAGCTGAACTAGCTACAGCAGAAAATAATTGCCTGATAATCGGGAATAATTTGTCAATAATATCAATATTTCTTTAGGACTTCCACCAGCCCAAGGGTTTTGTGTTTTTAAGAATTTCTTCGTATAATATAATATCGGCAAAAGCCTCAGATTTTGCCAGAAATTTAATAATCAGTGGTAGTAAACCACTTTCGGGATGTAATTCATTAGTGGCTTCTAAAGCACAATTATTTTTGCTTTCTGTTAATTTATGCTTTATTTTCGTAGGGTCTAGAATGAAGGCTAGCAAATGGTATGAGGTGATACACTAGTGGTATCGGTATCTACATATTTGAATTTGCGTTATGGTAATTTTAGTTCCGTGAAAATGCTACTCAATTATTTTAAATTGTTCTATGACGTCTGATAAAATTGCATCGTTTCTTTGAAGCCCATCAAGTGCAACAGATATAGGTTTTAGTAGTGATAAATAATCTTCAGCAGTTCTTTTTAAATAAATGTTTTAAATTTTCTGTCTTACTATGCTGTCTTTTAATTTCTATGTTCCTTGCTAATTTTAAAAAGTGTGGGCCATGATTTAACGAAACCCTCTAGGCAGTCGACAAGTGAGTTCCATCTTACGTCACAAGGTAAAGTAAGTTTTTTTCCTCCTTACTTTTCGTATGTTGCAGAGGTAAAATGATTGTTTTGGAAGTATTTCACAACGAACGTAACGTGTTCCTTAATTTCACTAATTTCCAAATCCTTCCATAACAAGTTTAAAATGTGTGGAGCACATAAGTAATAACATTTAGTTCTGCATGTTCACTCTTTAATTTGGTTTCATTCATATTGGCAGCATTAATCGTCACAAAACTGCTTACTGTACAGTTATAGTCACTCTTTAGAGTTTTAATTAAGTTTATTGCAAGGTCTGTTAAATATACACATGTATGTGGATTTCCAGATGTGTCTATTGTGCCTACTAAAAAGGAAGACCTATTTTCCGTAGTTACAGTTCCACATATTATTGGTTCATTGTGTACGTTGGACCATCCATCCAATGACAGACAAACCAAACTTCCTGATAAATCTTCAAAACATTAACTTTTTTTCTCGTTATACACTTCATCGAGCAGTCTGTTGGACACATCATGTCGAGATATTCAGGCTGTAAAAGCATTATTACCTTTTTTTTACTTCAGGGTGTTCAATACACATGAAACTGCTATTTGTCGCATAAAGAGCTCTAGCAATTTGTTTATCTATTTCTTCTTTATTAGACTTGGTCGTAAGTACAACAAAAGATGATAAAGATCTAGAACTGGAGTTAGGCACTACTTTTCTTTTTTTTTACTTAATGACGTAGAAGATAAGGCTGTGGGGCACTATCTTCCTCTGCATCTTGTTCTAACGTGTTTAGTTGTACCTGTAATAAAAAACTAGATTATTATGTTGTTCATTTTTAAATCCAGCTACACTCAGACATTTGTCCATGGAAAGTTATTAGAAATCTAGAAAATGCAGTAGATCATTTTAAAAATTTGAATCTAGCTCGTTTCCTGGCATAATTGCACTTAGTTGCAGAAATAGACTGACGTTAAATATGTAAATTAAAAAAAAGATTCTCTTAATATTTTGTCTTACTAAGAAGTTATAAATATAAATAAAATAACACTATACTTACATTGGACACTGTTGCCGAAGTAGAGGGACCTTCATTATTTGTTTCTACACTTTCTACATTATGCGAAGCACGAAGCCCTTGCATTTGCACTTTACACTTTTTACATGTAGCTCTACTACCACTTTTTCCATCAAGCTTACTTGATTTTTCAATAAAATATTGCCAAATAGTATCTTTTTTCCTTCTACTTCTATTAGAGGACATGTTAAAAAATTATTTAATATTTAAATGCTATAAATATAACCACTTAGACTCACTTTCTCACTTGTTACGTCTTCAAGTGAAAAACAGATTTCGCCATCCAAGAAATTCGAGAACTGTTGATGTTGAAGAAGAAATATTAGACATAGTAATGGAAGATCCTGCGATAAATACTACAAGATTAGTCTTAAGAATGGATATATCTCTCCAAAGCTCTTTAAGAGTACTACATGAACAATTGCCATTCTATTACTGAAAAACTCAAGAATTATTATCCGAGGATATGCCAATAAGAGTTGATTTTTGTGAATTGTTGCTTGAACAAACGCAAAATGCTCCAAATTTTTCAAAATAAAATACTTTTTACTGACGAAGCTACATTCACACAACAAGGTTTGTTTAATTCTCGGAATATGCATTTATGGGCTGAGGAAAATCCTTATCCAACAATACAAACCCATTTTCAGCATATTTTCAAAATAAATCTATGTGCAGCCACTCTAGGGAGTTAGTTTGTTGGATACCATATATGTCCTGGACATTTAAATGGCGATATGTATTATGATTTTTTGGGAAAAGCCTTGGATTACTTCAATTTTTAACCTGTAACATTATAGTGTTCAGTATGTATATTATTCTTTATGTTATTTTATAACTATTTTTATGTTCAGTTTATTTTATTTTATTTAAGCTGTTTTATTGACGTATGTAAATACCAAGTGTATAATTAACACGAATAAACTATACTATGAAATATTAAGTCAAATTTCATTGCAAAAGAAGACATGTTTTTTTGTGCATGACAATGCATCATTGCATTATACCAGAACATGTAGAACATGGTTACACAACCACTATCCTAATAGGTGAATTGACCAGGTGCAGATGCACCTATTAAGTGGCCTGCTCGGTCTCCTGACCTAACTCCTCTTGATTTCACTGTGTGGAGTTATCTAAAATCACGAGTTTATAATACTCAAATTGGCATGATCGAGCAGTTGAGAGAAAACATTGATCAAAACTTTACACTGCTACAGAATGATGAAGAAAGTTTACAGGGGTTTAACGTTCTTTAAAAATGTTACTTAGAGTGTGCATAAGGGAAAATGGAGAACGTTTCAAACAATTTTTGTAATTAATAATTAGCATTTTCTACGTTTAATAATTAAGTGGCATAGCAACAATATTAACCGCGAATCTGCTTTTCTATTTAAGTAATCAATGTTAAAACTCATTTTAAAGCAATATACAATCAGTAACAACTGTAGTGTCAATAAATAATCCTATGTGACAGATTGCAAATTAATTTTTGCATTCCTCATTTGACACTAACAGGTATCCTGATGTCAGATCACGAATTCAACCATTTTACATTCTTAATTCTTATTTCCATTTTTTGTAGTTATAATACCAGTATTTATGGTTTCAAAGTGTACCAATAAAAAAAATAGCGTAAAGTATTCGTGGATAACTGGTCTTTAAAACATTTGCTCTATTTCGAGCACTCCGGCTGCGCCGTCGTGCTCGAAAAATCGCGCGTGTTTTAAAGACCTTAATATCCACTTATACTTTAATACACTATTTCGTGAAAAATAAAATATTGTATGCACCATGAGCGTTATTAGATTATAACGCCCATCAGGCAGCATACATCCCTCGGGCCAAAGGCCCTCGGGCTGCATCATGTTACCTTCCGGGCGTTATAATCTATACAACGCACTTGGTGCATAAAATACTATTATTTTCGGAAATGAGTTTATATAAAATACTACCATTATTTTTGGATGTACTATCAGTAGCAGAAATATCCCTAGACAATTTTGGTCCACGTTGTATATTATATTTTATTGGTGAGCGATACTTTTAGAGAAAGTTTGTTCGAAATACCCGTATTGCAACAGTTTTACCTGCTTCGGTTAAGTCTCTGGCGATATATCCTTGTCTATGCCGCTGTGATCACTCGATTGATGTCTCATGTAATCAGTTATTTCCTGCAAATTCAATCATAGCCGGGCTTAGGGGATTTTTTGTTGTTTAATAATATTATGAATTATAATTATTATTATGATAATATTTAGATAAATTAAACAGCAGATGTTTGCTTCATATGAAATTATTCACAGTAAGATTAAGAACATGGAATTTATCCAAATTAATTTAATCATTTATTTTTCAGTATAATTCTTATACTTATGAAGTAGTACATGCATGGGTGGTCTTTGTCTTAGTGATTTGTTCCTCTAGCTCTATCCAAACATAGTATAATACTGCTTACCCATTAACCCACCGTAAAGTGAAAATTTAAATCAATACAGTGATTATTAAAGTAAATGTAAGGGGCTTTCACATAATTGCATATTATCTTTAAATGCGTCTCATATATTTAATAATGTATATTGTTTAAAGGCTCAATAGCTGGGTAAGCTGTATAAAATCGGCCTAAGCTTGTTTTTCATTTTGTGGATGATGTTCTTTGGGCGAGTGTTCCTATTCACTGTTACGAAACAAATGAATGTTTCGGTTAGGTGTTGCCTAACGAATACTTATTAATGACGATAACTTCTGTTAGGCTTAAACTTCTTATTTAGAATGTGGAACATACGTAAAACAGCATGGTAGAATACTTTTTACTGAAATTCGGCCATATACTTTATGCAGAGTAGTTGTCAGATGCATGCAAGCAGGCAGATTTTATATATAGGGTGTCACTAGAACGTGAGCCGTCAATATCTCCTCAACCATTCCAAATTTAAGAAAATATTTGGGATAAAAATGGTAAGAGATCAAGAGGGGCATACTTTAAAATTATGTTTATATCTGCAGGGTGTTTCACATAGCGGTGACAGATTAATATTTAAATTTCTTAAATAGAACCCCCAACATTTTTGATATATTTATATTTGAATCTTAGTTCTCTGACCGGGTTTATATACCATTTCTGAACTTCTTTTCTATGGGAATTTTTTAGAAACTGCAAAAAAAACATTGACTAATGTATCAGAGTGTACATAATCGATTGCTGAAACATCACTAAGTAAAAACATACAGGGTAGGGAGTTTCGCTTAAAAGACGATTTAGAAATGTACGGATTTGAATTATCATGAAAAAACCAACAATAAGGTTCGACTATGTCTGGAAATTAGTACATGACTTTGGCTAATAATCAAAATGAAATGATGGTCAAGTTTATGAAAATACGTTTTTTACAGATTTTACACTTGAACTCTATAAATGCATTTCAGAAAATGTGGAATAATATGACAAGGCAGCAGAAGTTCAAAATGATATATGCCCATAGATTAGATTAGAACGGAGGAGCTGATTGAATTGCCTTGAAAATTCTTGCTCACCTGTTCTAGTTTTTCCGTATCAAGCTTTGCCCTTTATATCAGACTGCACAACCCTGGGCCCCTTAGTATTACTATCAGCCCTTGGGTTTCCTCACCAAGTAGTTGCAATCTTAGTTTAGCAAAGCCTTCACAATGGCACAGAACATAGACTTAGGTTTCCTCTGCCTTTTGACAGAATCTGCATGTTGCTTATCTGCCAGATCCATTAGACACCGTAAAAAAGTTCTGGTGCTATTAAGGCCTTATACAAGTCTTTTCTGCCCGCTCATCAGACTTAATTTTCCTTGCGTCTATTGTGTCCTGGTACCTATGCCACGATCACTTTATTTTCACTTCCTAGGTCTATAAGGGCATTTATGCAGTTGCATGTATTATGGAATATCGTAGTTTGAATCTAATCCAGATAATCTTTCTTAAAGGAAAAAAAATATTAATGAGAACATGAGATACTCACACAAGGAGCAATATCCACAAAAAAATTGAAAGATTTTACACCACTTACCTCACTAAAGCCTTTTCTGTAGTGTGTATTTAAGAGCTAAATTGACCACATTTATTTGCAGTTATCAAGAGCCTTTTGCAGAGGTGGCAGTGGACTATCACAGCAACAATACATTCCTCTGTGATGTGAATTCCCCTGCTGGCTCTATTAATAACGCTGAAGAACTTACCACTTCTACAGCTCCCACAGGAACAAAAGTGTATAAGTGCGACATATGTAAATATGGTGCAAAACGAAAAACAAGCCTTCAGAAGCACATGTTGACCCACAACTTTCCTTCAATATACAAATGCAAGATGTGCTCATATGAATCCAAACGGAAGAAAAACCTTAACCGACATATGCTTACTCACAAAAATCCGGACAAATGTGAAATGTGCCCATATGAAACAAAGCAAAAGAAACTTATGCAGATTCATATGTTAAAGCACAGAAACCCCGCAGCCACAAAGAAATTCATTTGTAGCATATGCTCTTATGGGACAACGCAGAAACGGTACCTTAGAGAACATATGCTGACTCATATGAATCCCTCTGAGATTACAATGTATAAATGCGATGTGTGCTCGTATGAGACCAAACGAAAACAATACCTTACGGAGCACATTTTGATCCATAAAAATCCCACGGAGATTGCAATGTATAAGTGCCACATATGTACTTATGAAGCGAAAAAGAGTCGGTATCTCAAGCGACACATGGTATTCCACAAGGATCCCTCAGAGATACCATTGTACAAATGTGGAAAATGCTCCTTTCAGACGAAATTTAAATCTTACGTTAAAACGCATGAATTATCCCATGAGGATCCTTCTGAGGTCGCAGTACATAAATGTGATATGTGTCCAACTGACAACGTAAAATGCGAAAATGCTCTTAGTGGGATGAGCCAGTCAGGAGTAGAAATGTATAAGTGCGAAGAATGCTCATATGAAACCAAACAAAAAAGGAATCTTAAGAGGCATAATTTGAAGCATAAAGATCCTTCAGAAGTACCTATGTATAAATGTGAATTTTGTCGTTATGAAACAAAACGCAAAAAGTGTATTACGAACCACGTGTTGAAACATGAAACTTCTCCAGGAAAACAGTAATAATATGTGTAGGAGAATATAATATACAGGGTGATTCACGTATTCATTAGAAGTTTTTCAACTTGTAGTTGGATCAGAAACTTGAAATTTGGTATGCAGCCATAATCGAGCATGCCCGTTCTATCTAAAATATTTTCAGTCCTCTAACTATACATGGTGTGCCAAAAATTGGTACCAACTTTCTTATTTTAAATAGAAACCTATATTTTTCTTTACATGGTTCGATTGATCTTCTAATTCTGAGTTTAGAGAACCTAAGTTATGTTAACTTATCTATTACAATTTTTGACATATGTCCAATTTTTTGAAAAAAATTGCCGCTGTAGTAGTTTACGAACAAATTTGTATCTCGCAAACCTTTCAAAATTATGAAACCAAATTTGTGAAGCAGTTAGCTGGAAGTCCAGGCTAACTTTTGATGTCCCATCGGTGGTCCCATTTTGTACCATATGGGCGCAGTCGATTTTCAAATGTCGCAATCAAAAATTGTCAAAAAGTCAATTTTTTCAAATGGCACCTACTATTTTTTTTCACACCATTCGAAAGAAAATTGAATTTTGGTGTGAGTTACTTAAGCATTCCCTATACCTAACTTCACCCCATATCGAGTTATTCAATAAAAATCAAGAAATACCTTATCTTGCCGAGAGATTCCTTACTTCATCAAGTATGCCATGGAAACAAAAGACAGTTGTAATGATTTAAAAAAAAAATGTGGATTCTTATTTAATTACACACAACACCAACAAATTATTATTAACGAACAAGAACAATGTTAACGAAATTCTGTCAGTAAAATCGGTGCACACATTGAGCATTTGTATTGAAATAATTATTTTGTTAATCTGTTTATTTGTTGTTATTTTGTTGTTATTATTTATTATTGCAATACGATTTTTGAATAAAAATTAAAATGAAATGATTGTTTCCAAAGCCTACTACCCTTGAGAAAAAAAAAACAATATTTTTTTCAAAAAATGCCAATAACTCAAAATCGACTGTAGATAGACATACACAATGTTAATAAAAGTGGCCCTAAAATTCAATTTTGCATTGATTTCTGGCGTCAGAAATGGTAGGCGCAAAAATGTGCTACGCAATCTGTTGAAAGTAGAATAATAGAATATTTGAACAAAAATATGGTGGTCACATTGAACATTTACGTCAGAATTTCGTCAACATTGTTCTTGTTCGTTAATAATAATTTGTTAATGTTGTGTGTAATTAAATAAGAATCCATATTTTTCTTTAAAAATTATTACAACTGTCTTTTGTTTCCATGGCATACTTGATGAAGTAAGGAATCTCTCGGCAAGATAAGGTATTTCTTGATTATTATTAAATAACTCGATATGGGGTGAAGTTAGGTATAGGGAATGCTTAAGCAACTCACTCTAAAATTCAATTTTATTTCGAATGGTGTGAAAAAAAATAGTAGGTGCCATTTGAAAAAATTGACTTTTTGACAATTTTTGATTGTGACATTTGAAAATCGACTGCGCCCATATGGTACAAAATGGGACCACCGATGGGACATCAAAAGTTAGCCTGGACTTCCAGCTAACTGCTTCAAAAATTTGGTTTCATAATTTTGAAAGGTTTGCGAGATACAAATTTGTTCGTAAACTACTACAGAGGCAATGTTTTTCAAAAAATTGTACATATGTCAAAAATTGTAATAGATAAGTTAACATAACTTAGGTTCTCTAAACTCAGAATTAGAAGACCAATCGAACCATGTAAAGAAAAATATAGGTTTCTATTTAAAATAAGAAAGTTGGTACCAATTTTTGGCACACCCTGTATAATTGAAGGACTGAAAATATTTTAGATAGAACGGGCATGATCGATTATGGCTGCATACCAAATTTCAAGTTTTTAATCCAACTGCAAGTTGAAAAACTTCTAATGAATGGCCTACGTGAATCACCCTGTATAATAATATATGTTTATTTATAAAATAAAAATACATGTTTCTCAAAATTTGAATAAGTAGATATATAGATACATAAATACAGAACGATACTTAATTAACTAATGTAATAATTCAGAAGAAACACTACATTACAGTGATATTTATAAATAAGGCAGTGTATACGAATCCGCAAGTGGCGGAAACGTATACTATTTTGTTACGAGTCCGCAAATCTCCGCGCATGCGTAGGAGCTTGAGGATTTCTATGATTATAGATTACGGCTCCGCAAGTTGCAGAAATAGGTACATAACCTCAGAATTGGTCGTTTGAATGCTTTAATGTCATAAAAGTTGTGTTTTGAGTTGTAAAAGTATTTCTATGCCACAATGTTGCAGCAAAAAGTGGATGAATCTTCATTTACTTCTGAATAGTATTTAAAACTAGGGGAAACATTTAATTCCTACCAAGAAGTGGAAAAATTTATAAAAACCATAGAAGAAACATAATTTATGTAACATCAACGAAGAGATTTATAATAGAACTGTTTCAACAAATGATAATAGTAATGAAACAACTAAAAAGACTAACCCATAACAGCTGAAAATATATCAAAAATAAAAATTCCATTACAGATGAAAGTACGAGAACGATCAAAAGACAATCTTGTATGCCTATAGGTACTATAGGACTGAGAAAGAAAAATAAAGGTGTTCATTTTACAAATAAGGTAGGTACCTGTTCAACGCCAGAAAATTATTTTAATGGGAATTTTTTTAAATATAGATGTTACCAACAACATATTACATGAAAACAAAATAGTTAGTGAAAATGATTTGCCTATGTGGGAAGAAATTGACTGCACTGTTTTGGAACCAGAAATATGCTTAGCAGAAGTGGAGATATTTTTCTCTAGGATAGCATTTTTACTCCAACAAATGATTACTAAACTTAAAAAAAAATGGTGTTGTTAGGTTTGCAATACTAGAGTTATAGCAAAGTCTAACTGTGCTAGATGTGCTTTATACTTAACATGATTCCACAAAAAATGCACTTGTTTAAATAGATTACCCAAATCTAACAAAACATGGTTTTTTTTCAAATACAAAACAATATTATAATTTTTTTTAAATTTGTTGTAGGCATAATTTATTATAATTTGTTATTTCTAAATATTTTGGTTCTATATTGTACGTAAGTATATAGATACCATACAGATGTTATACCTAATATCAAAATAATATTTTTTAGTATCCCTTTAATTCACACCTGTATTTATCTAACATTTATTAATTAAGAAAAAAATTCCTGGTATTTACGCTTAGTTTTTCTTTACCCTCATATTATTTGTAGCACATTATTCGCAACTTACCAAGGAGCTTACATGCATATAATTTTATAATTTGCAGAGACTTAATAAAGTTTTATTTTTGGTTAGTCCGCAACTTGCGGAACCCTAGTATATAATCATAAAAATCCTCAAGCTCCTACGCATGCGGGGAGATTTGCGGACTCGTAATAAAACTATTTGCGATTCCGCCACTTGCGGAATCGTATACACGGCCTATAAATAAACAGAAACAGACCCACAAAAATTAATTTGTTTGTGGGTTCACCTATTCATAGATAATGAATTTGTGTTTTCTTGTTATATATAAGATCAAGACAGTAGTATAAATGTTCAAAATATTTCTGAAAATACATCTAAATGCATCTAAATGTGAGTATATCTGAACATGACTATTACTTCTACGTTTTCTTAATTTTTTTTTATGTTGATCAGGGAATGGATAGAATCTCTGTCCGAGTGTAGCATATACGTTTTGCATTTATATTTAAAATGTTTTAATGAATTAGACTGATTTATATCAGTTGGCAAAATATTATAAAGGTGAGGCGAAAGAAAGATATAACTTCTTTGACCTATAGTTTTAGCAGAGGGAGGAATTTTTACTTGTAAATTAGTTTTACCTCTTATTGTATATGTATGGCTGAGTAACTCCAAATTATTTTTATTTTTATATTGGTTAACGATAATCTGAAAAAAATATATTTGCCTAACATCAAAGAGTCTGGATTCTGTAAAAAGTAAGTTAGTCGGATACGTTGGTATTTTATTCAACAATATTTAAAATCTATTTTGTGTTATTTCAAGCCTTATATGAATATTCAAAGCACCACCCCATCCCAAGAATCCATAAGATAGTCTCGACTCTACTAGTGCATGGTATATGATTTTAATTTGCTTTATGTCCAATATTTTATTTAAGAATTTAAATTTATATAGTATGCTTCTAAGTGTTTTGATGGCAGCATTAATATGTATATCTCATTTTAGATGTTTATCTATGTAGACCCCTAAATATTTAGTAAAACTGGAACTACCTATTTCAGTTAAGTTGCCATTGGAATATATTTCAAGTTTATCATAGCCAGGTAAATTACTTTTGATGCCGTTGAAAGGAACATAAGTAGTTTTTTTTATAATTAATAGTCTACAGTTTATGGTCAAACCAATTTATTAAATTTTTAAATCCTTTTCTACCTTTACTATTAAATCTGTCCAAGATGACGCTTCATAAAAGATTGCCGTGTCATCTGCAAAACTAATTATTTTGCCAGTGCTATGAATGGTTAATAAATGATTTATATAAATAATGAAGAGAACTGAACCCACCACGGTTCCTTGAGGTACACTGTATTGCACAACTTTAATTGCTGATACTCTCATTAATTTTAACAAATTGTTCTCTATCACTCAGATAACTGGTAATCAAATCATGCACCTTTCCTCTAACTCCAAAATTATCCAGTCTCTGTTGGAGAACGGCTGGACATTGCAGACAGTGTCAAAGGCGTTGGCTAGATCTAAGAATACACAAAGCGATGCTTTGTTAAATCTGACTAAGAAAGCAAGCATTGACATGCTTTGCTTTTATCTAATGCTTTGTAAATGTTGCCGGTGAGAAAAGAAATGGCATCCTGGGTACACTTACCCTCCCTGAATCCAAATTGTTCATCTGATATCAAATTTTATTTATTTAAATATTTTATTACTCTAATTTTAATAACTTTCAAAAATGTTTGATAATAGATAGAATAGTATAGTATGTCTCTTGTATTAGATGTAGATGTCACAACAGTACTTGGAATATTTTATAAATTAACTTTAGAATAATAATATACATGAATAAAATGAACATACTTAATTATAAACAGGTAAATATTTGTTCAAGAATTATCACAGATAGCATTCACAATGTTTCAATATCACTGTAGCTCATAGTTTACACAAAAATCAGAGAATTACTAAGATAAGGCAGCCAGCAAGAAACATTTGGTCTTTAGTAATGCCCAATGGACAATTCCTTTAGAAATCCTCATTATATACATGCTAATATTTCAGGGTGTGATTCCTTAGATTATTTTATGAAGAAAGATTCATATGAACATAAGTTTGCAGTGGGTTAAATTTTTTCCTAGTGTTGACATTTTTTTTAAATCGTTATTTTTTAATATCTTGGAAAATATTTAGAAATAAGTACACAAATCTAAAACAAACAGTAAATGTTTTCTTATCAGAGGCACATGTTAGGAGGAGATGGGTCCCCAGAATGGACTCCCACTCCCTATTCATTCTGGGCTATTTATATGATTGATAAATGTTTATGTTTGATCAGCATACTCACTACATGCGTAGAACGCTCGGAAACTCATAGCTTGATGTTATTAATTAGTAATTGTAATCCGACACTCTACATCCTTTATTATGTTATAAAAGCTTTAATACTGTATAGTTTATAGATTGGAAAATAAATTATATTGAATTTAGTTTATTATAGATTTAAATTTGGAAATTCTTTAATTCAGGATTTCTATTTTTGTATTTATTTATAGGGAATATGGTAATAAGATATTTTGCCAAATTTGCATAGAAAAATAGTTATTAATTTTTGACATGTGAGAGATGTACAAATAACGTCATTGGAAAATGGCACTTGCAGGTCATTTTCGCTCGATTTTTTTTTATTGGCTCTCTCGGTTTATTAAACACTCCTCGTATATTTTCTTGATAAGTTTTCTTAGCTGCTTTCGTTCGGCAGAGTGATTCGTAATCATAAGGAACCTGTTTGATGTGCGTAATAGTGTGTATGTTCGTTCGTCATGATTATGTTTTATGTTATCCCTACCATGCAATTTGTATCATATGGGGTTTTTCGTTTGCAGTGAACATATAAACATGATTTCAATGATCATAATCATATGATACAAAATTTCCTGGTAGAGATAAGATAATGATAACGAACGAACGTACATGCAAGAAACAGGTGCTTTATGATTGCGATATTAGAGAGATATGGGAGCGTCAAATAACGTTTGCGGTATTACCGCACGACGTTATATGACAGCTACGCATGCGTCGTTGAGGCGTACGTAAGAATCTTCCGTTAATAACTTACCGCCTGACGTAATTTGCGTTCGATTAACGTAAGTATATTTTAGGAATAACGTCGTACCGAAGATTACCAAGTTCGTCCGAATGGATACGAAATTCGCAAATCAACATTTGCCATTTGTTTGGGTATTATGTGTTTAAGAAAAAATTATAACAACATGATATAATTTATTCTCGATTATATAATATATATAAACCCAAAAAAATGTTTTTGTTATATGAAAATCATAACCTCAACTTTGCCACTTGACTTTAGCTAACGTTAAAAGACCTCCGGGCCATAACTCTGTAAAAATCTAGATTGCGCCAACCCGTGTTATGTTTCATAGCGTAATGTTAATAGCGAACGTCACGCGCTATTGAAAATTAGGATATCTCTCTATTGCTTAGACTAGGAAAGATAGATGGTGAGGACTCGTAACAGCGCATAATCGCCACGCTAACAAGTTGTGCCTAAGACGCCATTGCGGTGGTGGCACACAAACGGTAGAGAGCAAAATGAAATTTTCCAATAGAAGTGATTTATAAGTGATTTAGTGCTAATTTATGTAATGTACCTACATGATGGTATCATATTCTATAAACTACTGTAAAAATCACAGCGGGAAAAAATTGAAAGGAGTGACGCTTTGCAGGTGAAAGTATATGCAGTTTTCACTTTACCTATAGTTAAATTAACTGTAGGCCTATTATTTACTTAATTATATCCGTGTGCATGCAATGATAATGAGAAGCATAGTATATCATTTTCTGGTATGCAATTTGCACGTTATTTGATTGAAATTTTCATTCATCTTTTCTTCATTGAATATAGAACAGTGCATCCGAAATGACACTTTTTCCATGGGCGTAGATATATCGATTATGGTGTTATATTATATAGAATGTAGAATAAATTCTGGTATGTAAGATATGAGTAAATATATTTATGGTAGTGAATATTAATTGTATTATTATGAAGCTGTTTTTGGAAAAATACCAGTTTTGTATCGTTTTATTCCTTTGATGTGATAAACTTGACACCTACTTATTGTACATATGTTCCGCCACTTTCGCTTGCTCTCTGGTGGCAGGTGGCTTCACCATTGGCAGTAGCGTTACGACTCCTTACAATATATATCTTTCCTACTCTAAAGACAAATCCCGAAACCGTTCCCGCTGGATATCGTGTCCCTTTAAATTGGAGTACACAACTGTCTTCGTCTATTTCGTCTCCTCCGTCTGACTGTCCTATCTTGTTAGTTCTTTAATCTTTGCATATACCTTAGGGCGGGTTTATCAATGCGAGGAAAACAAGTTATCCTATAGTTAAGGCACAGTTTATAATACAGTATGATCACTTCCTCTACTAAATGTAGTCCATGCGTCGATAGCCTCGACGCGTGGAAGTGACCCTACTTAATTCAATTGTGATTTAACCATAGGAGTGCATAGGATAACTTATCCTCACATTGATAAACCGGCCCTTAGCTACATTTATACTCTGAAGTTTGCGTTCGTTGACTTCTTCTCTTCCCATGTTTTGACCATTTGTTTTTGAGGTTATTACTGATAGATATTCCCAGCAAACACGAATGAGCGGTATTTGGCCGGCCCGACGTTGGAGATGGCGGAAATGCGTTGGGAATAAATTAAAACGTTGTACCAATGTCTTTTATACGCTCAAAAAATTTTACGAAATGTTTAATACATGGAATTGACGTTGTTTGTGCGTAAGAATTCTACGGTTAAAATCAAGAGTCATATCAACGTTGGTAGCATGCTGTAAATCAGCGGAAAATAAGATACATCGGTAAAACGTTGTGTTTACGCAGGAACACTTCATTTGAAATTTTTGCCAAGAAATAAGTTAACCGTTTGAATTTAGCGCGTACGCAACCTCTCTTGTCACTTCCCCACTACCCGTCGGGCTCCGCCATTTTGATTTATAACTCGAAGAAGCGTGTGCTGTTCCAGGTGTTGTGCGAATTTAGTCATTAAAATATGGATGTTTTATTAAAGTAAGTTGATAATAATATCCTATATGTTGATATAATTTTATTGTAAATACACCGCCTAGTGAAATTATTTGTAAATTTAAATAGCAGCAAAGAAATCGAAATATTTAAGTAACCTAACTTTATTGTACTGTTTATTTGCATTTGTATAGGTCAAAATTTGACACCCATTGGCGCCAAAAGTAATATACGGTTTGATTTCGAGGCAAACATTAATTTACTATTTAACCTCGAAAGCTGTAGTTGTGTTAGAAAAATGTCGTTATTAAATAATGTGTATTTTAAAAAAAAATCAAAGTGGACCATCAATAGAAAAGCTAAAAATAATGCCGAAATGGCCTTTCAACTAGCACAAACTCACCATCTGTGCAATAATATGTCGCAGGAGTTGAGCCAAGCTAAACCAAGCTGTAGTTCTGTCAGTTTATATACAGAAAATAAAATGTTATTAAGCACCACTTCAGTAAGCAGTGACGATAACTTGGATAGTGACATAAACAGCGATGAACATTTTTTAAATAATTCAGATGAGTACAGCAACGTAGAAATTATTCACGAAAAAAATGATCATTTTGGCTTAAATCTAAACTCTATTGAAATCGTCAATAATTCTTTTCGCAGCAATAATGACACTGTGAATAATTTATCTAAGAATGAACCTGTTATAAATGATAATGCTTACGTTTGTACATCTGATTCGGCAGAATTTTTAAAAGAATGGGCTTTAAGAAATAACATTACCCATGTTGCAGTGTCAGAACTGTTAACGTGGTTTCGTAATCGTCCAGATATAACGAATCTGCCAACTGATGCAAGAACGTTACTAAAAACACCAAGAAATATAGAATTGCAAAAAATGGGTTCCGGAGAATTCTATTATTTTGGCTTTGAGAAATATTTCAAAAAATTATTAGGAAAATTTAATAACTTGAGTACCTTACACCTTGATTTTAATGTTGATGGTATTCCTATTCAAAAAAGTACAAATATTTCTTTTTGGCCCATCCTGTGTAAAATTGTAGGTACTCGAAATTTTATATTTCCCATTGCAATTTATTGTGGGCCCTCAAAACCTATTTTAAATGAGTATTTAGATGAATTTGTGAAAGAACTGAATGAATATTTGACAAAAGGCTTCATATTGAATAATAAAATAATTCCTGTGCATGTTAGATCATTTTGTTGTGATGTGCCAGCCAAATGTTTTATCAAAAACACGAAAGGACACGCTGGCTATCATGGATGTGATAAGTGTCATGCTAACGGAGAAGCGATTAATAAAAGAATGGTGTTTTTAGATTTAAATGAACCTCTGAGAACAAACCGTGATTTTTCTGCTCAAATAGATGTCCCACATCACAATGGCCCTTCACCATTAATGCATTTACCAATTGGCCTAATAGATACGTTTCCTATTGATTATATGCACTGCATATGCTTAGGAATAATGAAAAAATTTTTGTTTTACTGGAGAGACGGTTGTAACATTTTTCGGTTGAAGAAAACTCAGTGTGTCTCTTTTGATAACTATATACACAGTTTAAAGAAATACTGGCCCTCTGATTTTAATCGTAAGCCAAGATCATTGACAGAACTAGAGAGGTGGAAGGCCACTGAACTTCGACAATTTCTATTATACATCGGGCCTGTAATTTTAAAAAATGTATTGCCAATAAATATGTATAGTAATTTTATGTTACTCAATTTTGCTACAATAATCATTTTAAATAAAGAGTTAAATAAGAATTATAATGATTGGGCCAATAAATTATTCCGAATATTTGTGAAAAATTGTATTGTATTATATGGAAAAGAATGTTGTATTTATAATATGCATGTTTTAATACATATTGCAAATGATGCTAAGAAATTTGAGTCATTAAGTGATACAAGTTGTTTCCCATTCGAAAATTATTTGGGCCAATTAAAGAGACTGTTAAGAAAATCCAATCAACCATTAAAACAAGTTATTCATAGATTAATGGAAGGTGAAGATCTAAAATATGCTAGTTCATTTAATGAAGATTTTGTTGCTCGAGTGGAAAATTGTAGTAAAAATGTTGACATTAATTTAAAAAACAAATTTAAAGGAGATTTTTATGATAAACTTTACTTCAAAGGATCTGTGTTAAGTAAAAAAACTGGAGACAATTGTGTTATGATAAAAGGTGGCGTCATTATTAAAATACACTTTTTTTTGGAACATTCCAAAACTTTGATGATTATAGGCAAGAAGTTAAAAGTGTTGAAACCATTTAGTTCTTATCCTGCTGATTCAACGATGTTGTCAATTTTTGAGGTTTTACCCGAAGAAGAACATGGAATTCATGAAATTTATTCTGTAGGAGACATTATTTTTAAAGGGGTTTTACTACCAAATGGGAATAATTTTGTATTTTCTCCCATGTTACATTTTAATTAAGAATATATATATATTTGAACTAATAGAGTACATATGTAACTGTAAGAATGTAAGATTTTTTTGTGTGCAAAATAGGCGACTTAATGCCGTGACATTGGAAAGCTATATATTACTTAAATATATTTTCACACTTATGTAAAAAAAAACAATTATTTATTATTATTATTATACTTTCTTTGCTGCTATCTTATAGTTAGGTAATATTGCAACTAAAATATATTCAGACAAGCACAATATGCCATCTCTAATAATAAATCACAAGCCTCAATGTAATATATTTCAGAGAATACTGGGTTGTCGAATTCATAGAAGAAGAAAATATCGATTCGGCATCTACTCCAACTGCAGTCATCTGCAGTACTTGGACTTTTGAGCAAGATGATCGTTTATATTGCTACTGGCCCACGTATATTAAATCTGAGAATAAGAAGGTCATGATGATGAGACAAAATACGGCTTTGGACATTGATAAATGCGAAATATGTCATATAAATGTCAAGTATAAGTCACGTATGTATTTATTTTAATTATCTGAAATTTAGTCATTTAGTATAATATTGTCCAAAAATTGTTTGTGGCATTCTTTTAATTTTTCAGTTTTTTATTGAATTTTTGTCACGTGCCTTGACTTCACATCAGAGAATATTTTTTGATAATAAAATTTAAACAAAAAATAAAATATTGCTTTAACATTTGGAAAATGGAAATTGTTTCCTTTTTCAAAACTTTTTATAAACATTTCAAGTACCAATTTGTTTGCTGTGGAATATATTTTATAAAATATATTGTATCGATAATTTCTCCCATTTTTTGTTCTACTAGGTATTTATGAAAAAGCTACCTCCAAATTGAAGTATCTAGAAGACCATACGACTTTGTCCGAGTTGAGCCAAGAAGAACACGAAAGGCCCATTGAAAAAAGAATTCAAAAAAAAAATAGAACATATGCCGATTACATATCTGATGCCTCCTCAGATGATTTTGGCAACCCCGCTCCAGTACCCAAACCACCAAAGATAAAGGCAGTAATTCAGGAAAACACTTCTGAAAATAGTAAAGAAAAATCTGAAAAACGTACAGAGGAGCATCAAATAGTAGTCATTGAAGGTATGTAACCACTCAATCTAACGTGATAAGGTCACTGTGCTATTTAAATAGATATTTCATAATGCAGATGTATCAAATTATAATGCTTTGAGTAAAAAAAAAATTACTTGTAACAATAAAACTGCATTATCTCATCCGTTTTACAGTAGCCTTTAAAAACAGTACTTTAGTGATTTGTTATCTTTTAGATTTAATGAAACAAATGATCGTTGATATAAGGAAGCTCACAGAAAAAGTAGATTATTTGATTACAGTAAATCAAAATAACACTAACAATAAGGAAACTACTTTAGAAGACTTTTCAAATATCCCAACATCCACTCCAGAGCATCTGATTAAACTAAATGAAGATTTAGGAGATGAAAATACTTTTAATAACATGGTAAAGTCTTTTAAAATAAACTGAGGTTGTCATTGCAATGATAATAAAAAAAACATTATGGTGTGAAGAGAATTGACAGATGTTTAATTAGTATGTTTTCTCTTATAACATAAAATACTTTGAAAATACATAATGAAATATAACACTAAATCAACTTTTCTGTAGGAGTCTAGATTATTGATTAAACTTTGCTGTCGATGCTGCCATCTATAAGTTTTTTCAAAAAAAGTAAAGTTAAACGGGCTCATAGTAAAGATAGTAATTGAAATTTTATTTTACAGTGTGCAACGCTCCAAGTGGTAGGGGGTAAAGACGTCATAGATACTACCAGAAGAATTTTATCCAGACTCATGACAAACCATCTGGCAACCCAGTATAATTGGATAGGAAGAAACGGCAAAAGAGCCTTTGTGGATTTAAAACAAATACTGAAGTTAATAGTCGGTAAGAAATCGAGTATTGTTCTGTTTTTATTTTGTTTGCAAACTAATTAAATCTGCTGTTTTCATACATGATTAATTTTAATCAATAGCATCATTATATCATGAGGATTTCGTATCTCCCAACTACTACTTTATAAAATAAACAATTTGAATTCAATATGTCCACATTGGCAATTCCATTTTAATAACTTTATATAATATTATTTCCACATGTTTTGGATTCCAAACCAAGCGTAAAAAAATAATCTTATCAAATATCGTGAAGATTTGAAAAATCAAAAAATAATTCTAAAGTTTTTGTCACACTAATTGTTTCCAAAAGAGTAATAACTCCAGCTGCACTCCTGATTTCGTTGCTTGGCAACAAGCTTTTGAAAGACAGTTGAATTATTTTTGGAATTTGTCAGTCCACTATGATCCTACTACTGAAGACATTCTAATCTGTACTTTTTCTGTGCTTTTTTTATTATAAAGTGCCGATATATTAATCTCTGTCTACCTCTTGACAAAAGGTATTATCTAAATGAACAATTATTTCTACAAATTTCATTTAGTAGTTAGAGATAAGAAGAGATTAATATATCTATGTTTTAATCATTCACTCACATTCCTGTTTTCTTTAGTTGCAGTCAGAAGAAATCCTTTCTCTCAAAATGCCACACAGATGGAGGTAGAATCTGTAGCAAAATTGTGGCTTAGAAATTCTGCAGACCGGGATGGTGGGCGGAATAGGAGAAAGCGAGAAGGCGATGGTGCCTAAAATAATATTTTTACGCATTTTTGCAATTTATCAGAAAAATTTTAACCATGTATACACTTTAAAAGTCCAACAAAAAGCGAGATAAAAATTATTAAAGTTATAATATTGAAAATGATGAAATCTTTAAACATTTGGTCAATAATTGTCCACGAACAGCTAATTGAACCGTTCATTTTATCAAATCGGATGGACATTCTTTGATATTTGCAATTTCTCCGTAATGATTTTCCTGTCCTTCTTGAAGATGTGCCTTTAGACATCCGATTATAGATGTAGTTTTTACATGATGGTGCGCCACCTCATTATCGTGACTAGTCCGGAATTTTTTGACCCAAGTACAAGGGATATATGTTGGATTGAATGAGGTGGACCAGTAGCTTGGCCTCCATGGTCTCCAGATTTAAATCCTCTGGATTTTGTGGGGATATTTAAAAAACGAAGAATACCTTATACTTCACAATTACTGCCAACAATTTTTATCTCTCTTTCTGTTGGATTTTTATTACAATTTTTTTGACAAAATCGATTTCTTTTTTCAAAGTGTATGTGTGGTTAAAAATTTTCAGATAAGTTGTGAAACACCCGGTAAAAATTATTATAGTTATAAGAGTTTTGTTTTCAATTATATTGTATATTAAATATATATTTTGTTCCTAAAAAAGTTATTTATTTGCAACGCTGCCAGCCAGTCAGTCAATTGCTTTTGAATTTATTATTTTATAAATCTTAATACTGGTCTCATATTGCAGTTAGTATACTTTTACACTACCTATGCAAAATTCTGCCCATCTTCTATTGGGTCTTTGGAAGATGTCAAGTGATAATTTTAGAGTTTAAGAAATAGCGGGACAATTTAATTTTTTTTTTTTTTGAGGGGCTAAAATATTGACTAATTTTCAAACATAACATCAGGGTGGGTCGAGAGTGTGATTAATATAGACTCTCATAGCAAATATTGGGGGGCTGTAAGCTTTCTGCAACCTGATGGGCAATTCTTGAATCTATTGGTCTAAGTTGAATGTCATTTTCTTCAAATGTCTATTTAAATTTGCACGATATTGTGAATAAAACTGCATTCTTGAATGTTTATACTGCAAAAAATTGTACAATGGGACATTCAAGAATGTGATTTTATTCACAATTGAGCAAAATTTTATAGAAGAAAGTGACACAACATAGACCAGAGATTCAAAAATTACTCTCCGGTAACCCATGCTGTGATGGCACCGGTCAGATGTCGGATTACTTAAAGTAATCCTGCAGATTACCATAACCGCTGCAACGTAGGTCAGTTGCTGTGCTGGGCATCGTAATAGCAACGCCCAAACATTGAGCCTTTAATGTTTTCCAAGGTTGGTAAGATGCCTGATAATTGTATAATTGTGAATGTTCAGCCGACGTTTTTCCAACGCTTAACCAATTTGATTGGCCGGTGGAGCACAGTGATGCTGTTTGTGCACTTGCATTACAGCACTGCTCCAACATATCACATGCTGGAAAATTTGGTTGTTACTATGCTGGTTCAATGTTGTGGTGTTTGCTGGGTTGGTTCACAAAAATATTATTATTAAGTAAATGTAAATGTTTCTTCCATGTTTCATATTTATCGACATTCCTGAAGTAGCAGAAACTGTGTTTTTAACTGTGTAACATTTTAGAACATCAGTAAAGGGATCATATCAACCAAAAATTCGTGATTACCCATTTGTAAGTATTACCTGCAGTGCAATCAAATTAGAACACGCGCTAATTCAATGCAATCAACTGATCGAAATAGCTCGATGTAAGTATTCGCGCAATAAAAATTTACATGCCACTTGCAATATTGCATTGATGTAAAGTGGCTTTTAGCGACATTTGAATTTGCCTTCCACTGTAGCACCCCACTTTTTTCTTTTTCTTTCTTGTTAAGTCATAATTGGTTGTAAAGAAGATGAATGCATGCAGCAATGTGTTAAGTTTTTAATAATTTTCATTTATATTACAGGACATAAACAAACTATTAATGCAAGGATAATCCTTTATAAAAAAATATTTATTACTTTCAATGGATAACCCAGAGTATGGCAATGGCAATATGAAAGTTGAGAATTCCGTTGGACTGGACTCTGCAGAGTTTGACATAAAATATGTTCCAACTGATATTGAGACTGAAATGGGGAAAGATATTGCAATGGTCACAGAAATAAAGCAATATTCTTTAATAGGCAAAGAAATTAACTCTACATTTCCATCAAACGTTGATGTACATAGTACAGAACTGAACGTCAAAAATGAAGTTAAAGATATTAAAGTCGAAGAGGAAGATGGTGTTAAGGTGGGAGAAATAGACAATATCTTTCTAAAAATAGAGAAGGAAGAAGTAGATACTTCGTATGAAAGGTACGTAAAACTAATTTTCTAAACTAACTATAAATGATTTGTATATTGTTTATACATTTATAGTGATGTGTGTAATTTCTGCCCAGAATTCCACTTATTGTAGTTTTCACCATAGTGTCACTTGATAGTAGAGGTGTTTTAAAATCTCATGAGCTGTGACCTTCATGTGCGCAGAGACATAATCTCTCCCGTCCACTCAGTTACATTTCTTAAAAATATTATATTTATTGTTTACAATTTATCACGAGCTCTTGTTTATGTATACAGCAAGGCAGCCCCAAGTGTCTTCAAAAAAAAATACCTATAACGCAGAACAACTTTGCCTCTTTCGCATTTCGCGGCTCATAAGATTCTGAAACACCTCTAGTAACTGGTGAGGGGTCAGGTCTGTGTAGCATACATACATTTATTTAGGTTCAACAAGTAATATTAATAAATTTTATTTCTTCCATTTAAATGTATAAAATAAACTAATGAAAGAAAAAGTTAAAGTACATAACATCTAGTATAGTATAGAAGTAATATTGCATACACACATATGTAAATATATGCCTACTTATACATATCCACAGCCAAGATAAACATACGTATATATGTAAAAGGGACATGTATACAGTATGGCTCACTTTCATGGCTCTCGTATCACAGCTCCCTTATTAACAACGCGATTCTTAAAAATTTGGGTGGAAGGTACGTACTCATAAGGAGATTGTGCCACGGTAAAATATTGAAAAATCAACCAGCAGCGTTCGTCATTATGAAGAAAAAATGACCCTAATTTGCAAAAAAAAGATATTAGACATTGTTTCAACTTTAAAGCAATCTCATAATCTTATTCGTTGTTATCAGAAACTCACTAATACCGAATTTCAATAAGATGAGGAAAAACATTTTCCTTTTTAAAGTGCCAATTATTAGTGATAACTTAATTTTCGGGCGTAATTAAGAGTTAATTAAGCTGAAGGCAGATAGTTGTTCCATTTAGAATTATTTATTTATTTACGGAATACTCGCATCTGAATACTAAATAATACGTAATTAAGGATGACTAAAACAATAGACCATAATACAATAATTAAAGAGCAAAAAAAACCTAACAGGATACAATTAACGAGGGAAACCTGACATCAATAACAAACAATACAATATACAACATAATAAAATCAAATAAGAATAATACATATCAATTCATAAACTTAATTCTGAAATAAAGTTATAGGGAAGTCCTAAATTTATTTAATGTTAAATAAAATAAATCATTGCTGTCACATTATGTTTTATAATTTTTTTGAATTCTGTTGACTGGGCTGTTGATGCCATAATTAAAATTATGAAAGGACGATGAAAACGTCGATTCGACTCGTTATGTGGAGAAAATTGAAGTTAAGTACACCTAATAGGTAAGATGAGTCAACAGATCCATTGATCAGTTTGAACAAAAATATAATGTCAGTATTAAATCTACGTTTTTCAAGAGATACAAAATTAAGCTCACTCAGCAAAATTATTTTCTAAGTCTAGAAGTAGCTTAAGAGCATAGCTTCTTATAAACCTTTTTTGCACTCGTTTGATTGAGTCAATGTAAAGTTGATAGTAAGGTGACCATACCATTGACGCATATTCTGGACCTGGTCTAACTAAAGATGTATATAATAATTTCATTATGTCAGGAGAAATGCCCCTACTTTGCCAACTAATAAAACCAAGTTGTTTGTAGCCATTAGAAGTTAGACGTACATAATGTTATTGATGTGGGTCCTGAAGTCTAAGTGCGAATCCAAGATCACACCAAGATCACGGATTTCTGTGACAGGTACGAGTTGTTCGTTGTTTATATGATATGCGTGATGCTGAGGTAAGCGGGATTTAGAAAATGTGATTGTGAAACACTTTTTTGTATTTAAATTCAAACCATTAACAAAAGACCATGTCGACAAACCATCAATATCATTTTGTAAGAGCAAGGCATCACTGTTGTTTTTTTACAACACGAAAGATTTTTAAGTCATCCGCAAACATTAAATAGTTGGAATTAGCATTAAACTGGTCAATACCGTTAACAAATAATTTAAAAAAAAGTGGTCCACAGTGAGAATCCTGAGGTACACCGGAAGGTACTGCGAATTCTTGTGACAAATAGTTGTTTATTCGAACACATTGATGTCGGTCAGAGAGATAGCTATTGATCCAATTTACCACTATTTCACCGAAGCCTAATGCGCGGGGCTTACTTATCAATAGTTGATGGTTTACCGGGTCAAACGCCTTAGAGAAATCTGTATAGATACTGTCAACTTGAGCTTTATTTTCAAAAGCATTAATCAGGTTTTGATTGGTTAGTAGGTTGGTGGAAGTCGAATGCCCAGTACAAAAGCCATGCTGTTCTTCTAGGATTACTCGACTACATGCTGCCGACAGTTAAACAGTAACTAGTTTATCAGGTTGATTGAGTACAAATAGCCCTGTAATTTTGGATGTCTTCATTATTACCCGATTTAAAAATAGGAATGATGTAACTATTTTTCCAGTAATTGGGAAAGGTACTAGACCTTAAAGATATTAATTTTAGTGTATAATACATTTATTATTTTTTGTTAATAACGCTGTGGTCATTAGACCACATTGGACTGGCCACCGGGAATTCTCCCGGTACTCCCTATGGCCAGGTTTTCATGATTAAGCAATTGCCACTTGACAGTTTTTATTTATTTAATTTTGGTGCACCACTTTTAAAACTTTTCATAGCAGTGTACATTGTATATGCAATGCAAATGGGACGGCATCCACCAGTCCAAATTTTTTTTGTGAGTATTTAAATAATACCTATATTTTCAGTATTTGTCATAATAATAATAATGATGATAACATACGATGTGCAGAGATAAATCGAAATGAAAACGCACATTTCTTAGGGTATAAAGGTTATTAGTGGCGATAAGGCTAAAACTCAAAGAATATGTATTTTCTTCTATTAATAATCTACTGACTGCGAATTTGGTCTGAAAGCTGCTGGGGCCATTTGACCCTACATCCCCTTCTGCAGAATATTTTACAACTTGAGTGATAACATTTATTCATTTTCAGTTGCCAGGAGCCTCTGGAAGATATGACATTGAACTTTGACAGTAACAATATGTTCCAGTGTGATATCAATTCCTCCATGGACTGTAAAATCAACCACAAAGAACTTACAACTTCTACAGTAGTCTCGGACAAAACATTGCGTGAGTGCAGCATATGCAGATTTCAGACCAAAGGAAAAATAAATTTGCGGAAGCACCTATTAACCCATAAGCCTCCAGAAATAAAAATGTTTAAGTGTAACATGTGCACATACGAGGCAAAACGGAAGCAAACCGTCAGCCGGCACATGGAGACCCATAGAAACCCAGAAAAGTGCAAGAAATGTTCATATGAGACCAAACGAAAAGATTCCATGCAGATCCACATGTTAACTCACGAAAATCCCTCCGCAGTAAAAATGTTTAAGTGTGACTCGTGTTGTTATGAGACGATGCATAAAAGATACCTTACAGAACACTCATTGATACACAAAAGTCCCTCAGAGGTCACGATGTATAAGTGTGACATATGCTTGTACGAGACGAAAAAAAAGAAACATCTTAAACTACACATACAGAATCATAACACTTCCGAGGCAATAGTGCATAGGTGTCAAATGTGCTCGTTTGAGACTAAACATAAAGACTATCTTAAGACTCACATGCTCATTCATAAAAGTGCCTCGGAGCTGACAATGTACAAATGTGAATTATGCACATATGAGACAAAACAGAAACGCAGTCTTAAGCGCCACATGCAGATCCATAAAGAGCCTTACAAATGTGAAGTGTGCGGGTATGAATCGAAACAAAAAATAACCTTCGATTTGCATGTGTTTATGCACAGCAGTCCTTCAGCTGTAGAAACGTATAAGTGCAACAATTGTCCTTATGAGACTGTACACAAAAAGTATCTTACTGATCACATGGCTGTTCATAGTGATCCTTCTGAAGTTGGGATATATAAGTGTAGTATATGCGAATACGTGGCGAAGAAAAGGAGGTCTCTCAGGGTACATTTACTATCACATAAAGATCCTTCAGAGATAACAATGTACAGATGTGAAAAATGTTCTTTTGAGAGTAAAGTTAAGTCTTACGTCAAAGCTCATATGTTGTCCCATGAGGACCCTTCAACTGTGCCAATGCATAAATGTGATATGTGTTCGTTTGAGACTAAGCACAAGAGAAATCTTAAACGCCATTTTCTGACCCATCAAGATCCTTCAGAGGTACCTATGTTTAGGTGTGAGTTTTGTTTCTTCGAAACAAAATACGAGAAGTATATGGGGAGGCATGTATTGAAACATAAAATGTGCCTGAAACAAAATGGAAAAATTGTTGAATGATACATGTGTTCCTTTATAATAGTTCTTTAAAGGTGATAGTATAAGAGCAGTTCTGTATCAGCTGGAGACAGTATTTATCTTCTATCTTAGAGCATGGCATAACAAAAGTGATCTGAGAATTTTCCTTGTCAGTACAAACTTAGTTAATAAATGAAATTAATTAAAGAACGAATGTAATACTTAGTCATGGCTTAAGAGTAGACATTTTTACAGGTTCAAAATGTCTTTGGCTGGATCTCCACTAAATGGATGTGAGCCGAGCAGCTTTTTGTATTCATAAGTGATAATTTATTTGTTAACAAACAAATCAGCTTAGTACTTGTTTGTCATACTCCGTGATCTAGCTTGCAGAGCTGGGCAGAGTACCACACTAAAGTACTCACGAGTACTTTTAAAAAGTGAAAACTATATTGATAGAAACCGTGAAAACTTGAGTACAAGTACTAGTTTTTGAAGTACTCTAAAAAACGAGTACTTTTGCAGAATATGAAGAATACTCTTTTAAAAATCGGTAAAGGTCTTTACACAGAACTTCCCTCGTTATTTGTGCATGGCGGTCACTCTAAAAAATTAATAATTATTACGAAATGACATTGAGAATAATAATCAGAATATAGTTATTGCTATTATTACAAAGAAAACTTGATAAGTTTTGGTCAAAAAAATATACAGATTGCTCATCCAACAGCAAAAGCTCAATACTAAATAACAGGTGCCACATATGGCAGGCTTGCGCAAATACCTTTACAAATGTCCACCATGACTGAATTATTTCTTGGGATGACCACCCTGTACATTTTTCAATAAAAGTATAATAGGTGTATATGTCAGATATTATTGCCATCCGTCACATCAATCCAACATTCGCGTAATGGAGCGGAAGTATAGTGGTGGTTAAAAAATTTCATTTTTATTTTAATTTTTCAAAAATGTTAAAAAAGAAAATTTAAATATTTTCTTCTGAAATAGGTTTAAAATGTCAAACGTAGAAATTTCAAATTTGAGCAAAAAGGGAAGTTTCCGTCTATTCTATACTAGTGGTAAAAGAAGTTTAAGATTTAAAAATTACATATTTTTTTTAAATATGTTTAGAATGTCATGAAACGTGAAACTTTTAAATTTGAGTAAAAAAAGTTTCCATCCATTCTAGTGTTAATTTTTTTTTCAAACTGGTAACAAAATGTAGCAAACATTTTTTTCCCGTAATTGGTTTGGAATGTCATGAAACGTGGAAATTTTAAATTTGAGCAAACCAAATTTTTCGTCTATTCTATAGTAGTGATAAATTAAAAATGTTTTCAAATTTTTTCAAAAATTTTTCAAAAACATTTTTAAATTTGTTTGAATAGTTTTAGAATGCCATGGAAACGTGGATAGTTTAAATCTGAACAAAGAAAAAAAATTCTATCTTAGTGGTAAAATTTTTTTAAAATAGTTAACAAAATTTCTAATTTTTCTTTTAAATAGATTTAGAACGCTATGAAACGTGAAAATTTTAAATTTGAAGAAATAAAAAAAAATCCATCTATTTTAGTGGTAAAAAAAATTCAAAAATGTTGGTAAAAAAAAATTTCAAAAAATTTTCTATTTTTTTTTTTTTTGAATCAGGCTTAGAATGAAACATTTTCTTTATAGGATTTTGCAAACAGTGGAAAGAAAAGAATGAGAATTAAAGGAAAAACTATATATATAAAAATATTAATAAAATCTTTGCATTCTTTCGATAACCTGACTTCTGGTTATGCTAGCAAGTAAAATTCTGATTTGCCATTCTCATTTTAACACTAGCATCCAACCTAGTCCCCTACGCTAAGCAGGCTAAACTAGTATCTACATGATCCCCTACGATATGCAAATTCAGTTAAAAATGAGAACAAAGGCCTGAAATTAATTTATTTACGTACCATGTCTTTAAAAATTTATTTTTTTTTTTCATTCAAATGAATTACATTTTCATAAAATCTCATTCAGTTTCTTGGAAATGCTTAGCCGTAGGGGACTAGGTTGGATGCTAGTGTTAAAATGAGAATGGCAAATCAGAATTTTACTTGCTAGCATAACCAGAAGTCAGGTTATCGAAAGAATGCAAAGATTTCATTAATATTTTTATATATATAGTTTTTCCTTTAATTCTCATAGATAGCTTTTCTTTCCACTGTTTGCAAAATCCTATAAAGAAAATGTTTCATTACTATAAGCAAACAAATAATAAATAATTCACTTTTAAACATGCATAGAGTATATAGGCTCCAATACTAGTTAGCTAATAGATAGGTGAAGATCTGTTGTTTTTTATCAGTCAATGTCAATTATAATTATTTTATACCATTCATGGAAAATGTCTTAGTTTTGCATGGAACATCGCTATGAGTGGATTTAGGCTTTTCTGAAGAGTACCCAATAAGGACGAAAAACGTTTCAAAGGCTAAGCATTTCCAAGAAACTGAATGAGATTTTATGAAAATGTAATTCATTTGAATGAAAAAAGAGACAAGGTACGTAAATAAATTAATTTCAGGCCTTTGTTCTCATTTTTAACTGAATTTGTATATCGTAGGGGATCATGTAGATACTAGTTTAGCCTGCTTAGCCGTAGGGGACTAGGTTGGATGCTAGTGTTAAAATGAGAATAGCAAATCAGAATTTTACTTGCTAGCATAACCAGAAGTCAGGTTATCGAAAGAATGCAAAGATTTCATTAATATTTTTATATATATAGTTTTTCCTTTAATTCTCATAGATAGCTTTTCTTTCCACTGTTTGCAAAATCCTATAAAGAAAATGTTTCATTACTATAAGCAAACAAATAATAAATAATTCACTTTTAAACAGGCTTAGAATGCCATGAAACGTGGAAATTTTAAATTTGAAGAAGAAAAATTATCATTTTAGTAGAAAAATTTTTTTCAAAAACGGTAAAAAAAATTTAATTTTTTTTTTTAATAGTTTTAGAATGCCATGAAACGTACAAATTTTAAATTTGAGCAAAAAAAATTTTTTTCATCTTGGTAAAAAAATTTTCAAAAATGGTGAAAAAAATTTTCCAAAATTTTTTTTTTCAGAAATAGGTTTAGCGTGTCATGAAACGTGGAAATTTTAAATTTGAACAAAATTTTTTTTTATCTTGCTAAAAATTTTTTCAAAAATGGTGAAAAAAATTTTCAAAAATTTTTTTTTTCAGAAATAGGTTTAGCGTGTCATGAAACGTGGAAATTTTAAATTTGAAGAAAAAATTTTTTTTTTATCTTGCTAAAAATTTTTTCAAAAATGTTGGTGAAAAAAATTTTCAAAAATTTTTTTTCCCGAAATAGGATTAGCGCGTCATGAAACGTGGAAATTTTAAATTTGAGCGAAAAAAAATTTTTTCACTATTTATTCCGTTTAGACGGTCCACCCTGTATATTTTCCAGTGAAATTTCTACCATTTCTGCGCTGACAGTAGCGTCAACTACCTGCCAAATTTGACTGCTCTCCGTCAAGTGGTTTTTTTAGTAAATGCACCAACAGACAGACAGACCGACAGATAGACAGACAGACAGACTGACGGAATTGAAAAACCTATATTTTCGTAATCTCCGTGATCTGAAACGTCAGAATCCGTAAAAATCTCGGAGGGTGATTTTTTCTCGAATACAATACTTACTTCCCTTCGGTATGCGAGGGAAGTAAAAATGACTAACGAATATGAGTACTTCGAGAGATACCAAATTGAAATAGGTAACACTACTTCACCTTTTGTAAGGCAAAGGCCATTTTTTGTTCCTATTGACTGGATTAAAAAGGAATTATTGTATTGAAATTTGTCAAACAAGTTGTTACTTATATTTATTTTTTTTTAAATATTTTTTGATTTCACAATTTTTTCAATGTAAGTTTCATGATTGATGTCTTTGCTGATTTTTGAAATATTTAAAAAAATGTCTATAAAACTTGGAAGAAAAAGGAGTTGATCTACTTGAATTTTAAATAAAAAGAGCACTTAATTACCAATATTTTGATAAGAAAATATATTCTCGGTTATATACAGGATATTTTAATGGTACATGCAAAATATTTTTTGTCCAAAATTGGCTTCAGCTCATCAAAATATTTCGGACAAGTTAGATCAGAACCGTAGAACAAGACCCTTTTTTTAGGGAATAAAAAGGGTGGTAGACAAGAACTGATGCGGTAGATTTTTTTTAATACGAGAGAGGTCTCAGCATGTCAAAAAACATGGAATAAGGCAGTTCTGAACAAAAAAACATCCCCCCCTTATAAGAGAGAACAAAAAATGCTAAATGTAGGCTTGGCAGGGATGGTACGAGCAATCCGAATTAACCAGTGACATTGCAGAACATAGACATCATTAAATTATTGTAATTATGTAACAACAAGAATTAGAAATTTAATAATACACATGTGTGGATGTGTGAATGACGAAAAATCATGGTTATACGGACTAAAGGTAGCGTATACTTCAATAGTTTGGTGATCAAAAGGGCCATAACAAATGACCAAAGCCAAACTTTCTGGACAGAGACAAGCATAGGGTAAACTGTCCTTTTGCTTATTTAGATCTAGTGTCTAGAATTTTGTGAATACATATTTTATGCAAATATCAATTGAATTTATGGTTCAATGGTATTGTATACCGTTGCATATTTAAACGTTAAAAAATTTTTTAATCCCTTATATTTTGATTTTTAAAAAACATGTTCAGTGGTTCACTGTGTACTATGTAGTGGGCACAGTGAACCACCAGCTAGTAAACAGTGAACCATATAAAAAATACAAATAAGGATACTACACTTTTTATTATTTATAAAAAAAAAACAGTAAATATTATTTTTATTAAATAAATGTTACTAATTCCAATTTTAATGAATATTAAGACCCGAAAAATCTACATTAAAAGAATAAAAGTTCTGCAGCCTAGAAGTGCTTCCATGTTCCGCTGGATTCGGTAAAATTACTTTTACGTCATATTTTGGAACAGTAGCCAAATCAGGAACGCCCGGCAAAGTAAACATGTACTGCATTGATAAACTTCTTCTAAAATAACTCACTCCATATTCAGAATTATGAACCTCCAAAATTTTTGGTACATAGTAAACGAAATCTTTCTTTCCTTGAAACTCAACTAAGATGAAATCACCTTCAATAGCATCTCTATGAAGTTGACCTAACTGTTCTTTAACATTCGGTATATTTTCTTCACCTGGTTCCTCATCATCAGTCACAGCGCCGTCGCTTTCAAAAATCATTGAACTATCCGATTCAGATGTAGAGCTTTCCTGCAATACTTTCCTTGCCGTTTTTTTAACTACATTTTTTTTTAGTTCCAACCGCCGCTTTTTTTCTTCACTCTCTCTTGCAATTGCGTCCTTCTCTGGCGTATCAGTTGCAATCAAACTTCTACCTTTTTTTCTATTTTTTATGTTATTTTTTCGAGGTTGTGCTTTCAAGGCCGGTCTGAAGTCGAATGGTGATATAAATTGTCCTAAGTTCGTTTTTTGTAATTTATTTTGTAGAGTTTCTGTGTCTGGTGTGTTTTCTTGCTCTAGGTCATTAGGTATACCATTGGTAACGTTATCAGTATTACATTCATCAACAGACATAGAATTGGTGTTAAATTCTCCAAGAATTGTAGAATGGGGACGATCTGTAACAGTGCTGGGTAAGAAGTCAATTTCAGTGAACACTGATCGATTGAATGGAAATATTCCTGTTTTTTTAAATGCATTTGTAATTGATAGAGGTGTTAAGGCTTTTTGATATGCTTCGCAGATGAAAGCAACCAAATCATAGATAGTAACAGGCTGGCCGGGGTGATTCATTAACCAAGACTCCATGCTTGAGTTATAGCAATCCTTAAATGACTTAAATATTCCTACATCAAGAGGCTGTGTTTTATGTGAACAGTGTGGATATATTGTGAGAATTGTAACACCATTTGATTTTGCCATTTCCAAAGCCTCTATTGACAGATGTGATTCATGATTATCAAGAATCAGAAGCGATGGATTTTGTATGGTGGACGAACTATGCTTTATAAAATGTTTCATTACCTCAGGAAAAAGTTCTGTATTCATCCATCCGCTTGAAGTGGCTAATCCTAAAGTGCCTGGAGGTATGCCTTTTACCATGAAATTTTTAAAGTTCTTTCTTGGGAAAATAATAACTGGTGGAAGTGATTGCCCACTGGCACAGATGATGGCGCATGTTGTAGTTAATGTTCCTTTTTCACCACTAGTAACTTTCGACAGACATCTTATACCTTTTGGGGCAATAACTTTTTGAGGTCTCTGCACTGTAGTTGTTGCTGTCTCATCCAAATTATATATTCGTGTACCATCTGCAAATCTTGGATTACGTTTTAGAACGTCAGCGAGATTATCGAAGTATTTTTCGATGTTGTGGCGATTAAAAGCCGATGCTCGAGCTAAGCTGCATTTCTCCGGTGCTCTAAGAGTTAACTGAGGATGTCGGTTTCGAAAAGATCTTAACCACTCTATGCCAGCAATTTTGTCTCGTTTCCATGAATCGGGAATAGCTATGTTATTTATCTTTGCTGTCTCATATGCCAATTTTCGACAATCAACATTTGTCAGACCATAGAATGTATACGCATAATCTGTTAAATATTTAAATAATGTTTGTTCTTGCTCTGAATAAAAAATTTGGTTTATATTGTAGTTAGGAATTAACATGACATGTTCATCTTCATTTACGTTTTTGGTTTTGGCATAGTATCTTTTTAATGTTGGATATGCAAGTCCTTTGAGTTTAGCCGCACTCCGAATACTTTTTCCAGACTTCACAAGTTCGAGAGCAGCTTTCATTTGTTCTTCTGTATGATAACCAATTTTACGTGGTTTTTTGGATCGTGCCATTCTGCAAAAAAAAATATAATGTAACATAAATTTAATTTGTTTACATAGTACACAGTGAACCACTGGTTCACTGTGTACCCCCTCCCACTGATTCACTGTTGGACAATGTGTTACTTTTATTAATAATAATAAAATAAAATGTTATATAATATTTAATTAAAAAATATTTTATAGATACATAATCTAAATTGAATACTTTTAAGAATAAAATATAGAAATAGACATAATATGTGTTAAATCTTCTATAGGAACAAAAACAATGCAAACTAAAATGTTTCACTTAAGTGAAACATTTTAGTTTGCATTGTTTTTGTTCCTATAGAAGATTTAACACATATTATGTCTATTTCTATATTAATTACATCTCTTAATTCACTCACTTGACAACACAACCTACACTGACTAAAGTTCATGCTCGACTGTTTCAGCAGCCGGTGGTGAGTTGCGCAGGGCATCAAATGCCGTTGGCATTCAATTCTAAAATCAATATCTGCAATGCAAATGTAAACGGTTCACAGTGTACCATGGCTCAGTGTGGGACAGTTTACCCTACCTGGTAATAACTGATGCATAAGCACCACACCTTAAGCTCCTGTAGAAATCTACCTCCTCTCCACGGAAAAGGATTGGGTATACAATATGGTTTCAGTTTCTTCAGGGGTTTTGAAGAGAGAGAGAGAGAAAGCAATTTATTGAACCAAAAGAATACAAAAAAATTCTACATAGGTTCGTCCTATACTAAATCTAAAATATATATACTTTTAATTAAGAAGTGTCAAAATTACATTAAAAAGGAAAAAAGAAAAAAAAGTTATTAAATCTAAAATTCTAAAATTTATGCACTTTTCAATTAGGAAGTGTCAGAATTATATTAGAGAAATTACTGTAACAAGAACAGGTAGCATAGACAATAAACATTAGTTTCAATTTTAATTAAACGGATTAAAATTTAAAAACATTTAAAGGAATCACAGACAGGAGGCAAATACCTAATATGTCATTAAAATCTCTAGCACAAACGGTTATAGTTATTGTTAACCTGTAGTATATGCCTTTTTAGTCTTATCTTAAATGACTTTACATTTTTTATATTTTTTATTGAACATGGTAACATATTATACATCGAGGAGCCCTACTAGATGAATATGAATGCACATTTGATACTTATACATATTTTCTAGGGACATTATATTAAAATTGCTATATAATTAGATAAGATAGTTCAAATGACAGTGAACTAGCGAGAAATATGCAGTTCTAATCAAATGCTTCGGTATATAATGATTTAATCTTTTTAATATGTCTACTGGAGCTGCAATTTTTTTTCTTAGCCTAGTAACATGGTTTTCCCATGATAGGGTCTCATTTATTATAAGTTCAAGATATTTGATTTCGTCCTTGTAATTTAGTGCACTGTTTTTCCCCAAAGCTATCGGGTTTTCATTTCCAATTTTTTTATTTGATATAATCATATAGCTTGATTTACTAACATTGAGGGTTAGTTTATGCTGAATTAACCAAGTTGAAAGCATTGACAAGTCGTGAGATATATGGGATTTCAAAATGTTTATGATGCAGAGTTAACATATATTACAAACAGGGTGGGCCCCAAGATGGAGCCTTGGGGGACCCCACACAGTACCGTCTTTTTAGAGCTTTTTGTTTCACCTATGCATGTACACTGCTTTCGGTTCTTAATGTAATTTTGAAACCATCTACGACAGTTACCCCGTACTCCCAGCCTTTCAAGTTTATCAATAAGTAAGCTATGATCGACAGTGTCAAAGGACTTACACAGATCCAGCGACACAAGTGCACATTTAATTTTTTTTATCTAATTTCATTTGAATATCTGATATCAAATCAAGAGCAGCGCCACTTGCCTGGACTCGCGGAAGCAATAGTGCCGATCATATAGGAAATTTAGGGAAGATAAATAGCATATAAATCTGTTGTTCATAATCTTTTCTATAATTTTGGACATGACTGGAAGTACACTTATTGGTCTGTAATTACTAGGTAACTGCTTGTCATTAGATTTAAAAAGCGGTGTGACTTTTGCCGTTTTAAGCACACCTGGAATTTCACCACTGCTTAGTGATTCGTTGATTACCTTGCACAACACACTGGACACTGCACTTTTACATTCCTTAATATCTCTTACACAAATATCATCTATACCAGAGGCTTTGTTTGGGTCCATCCTATCTATAATTTCTGCCACTTCTGGATTTGTGGGTAAGAAAAACATACTTGTTGGTGAGGAAAACTCTTTGGTGATATCGATTGGTTTACTAGGTTGCTCAGCTGCACGTTTAGGGCCGATGGTCGTAAAGTAATAATTTAACTCTTCGCATATTGCTGCTACTTGATTCGTAAGTATGGAGTTAATAACTTTCCATGATTTTCGGTTATCACCTTTGATTTTTCCAAACTCCGCCTCATAATATTTCTTTTTTGCTGACTTAATTATTGCTTTTAATGCGACTACCGAATTTTTATGTTCCATTTCTAGAAGTCATCTGTAAACCAACTCTGAGGCAGGAATGACTAAAAACTTGGGTGTTAGTGCAACTATTCATCTCTGTTATTGAATTGTGTGTATGGGAGTTAGACAAGATATATCCCAGACACAAAGATTAGAGAACTAACAAGATAAGACAGTCAGACGGAGAAGACGAAATAGACGAAGATAGTTGTGAACTCCAATTTAAAGGGACGTACACGACGTCCAGCGGAAACGGTTTCGGGATTTGTCGGGTACCCATTAAATGAATCTGACCAAGCTTACTAAAAGATAGGTTGGCTCATTAGAATCGACAAGTACTACGTCACGTATAGACCTCGATAACAGCTGCTTGTGGATGTTTTTCCTCATTTTATAGAAAAGAGTTTCAAAATTATTCTTTCAATGTAAAATTCTATCCTAACCATATAGATAGGTACCTTACATATACCTAAACATAGAAATACTTCATGTGACATATAATACATAGCAACCTGTTTTTTTAGTGACCTTGGCTACTGACAGCTGAATTCGGTTAAAGATTAGGGAATTAACAAGATAGGACAGCCGGCAGAAAACCTTTTATCTTTTAGCATTTGCGTCATTGACCTCGACAATTAAATTGGAGTTCTCGCGGAGTTGCCACAATGTGCACTTGTCGATTTTAATGAGCCAACCTATCTTTTAGTAAGTTTGGCCAAATGCGGAACCGACAAATCCCAAAACCGTTTCCGCTGGATGTCGTGTCCCTTTAAATTGGAGTACACAACTGTCTACGTCTATTTCGTCTTCTCCGTCTGACTGTGGTATCTTGTTAGTTCTCTAATCTTTGGTTCGGTCGTTCTATCAGGGCAGTGTTGTCCATTTTTCACTATTGGCCGCTCTTTCTAATGTTACCTTCTCCGTCTGATTGTCACATTGTGGCAACTGCGCGAGAACTCCAATTTAAATGTCGAGATCAATGACGACATTTCTAAAAGATAAAGGTTTTCCGCCGACTGCCCTATCTTGTTAATTCTCTAGTCTTTGTTTCTGTCGCTGGACACCCAAAATTTCCTTACCTTACGTTTAATGTGCCTTTTATAATAATAGTGAAGTAAAGCCACATTTATTATATATTTTTTCAATTCAAATAAACATTAAATATATAAGGGATGATGACCCAAATTATTTAATTTCATTTAGTTTAGTTCTCTTTATTTTTTGACTCCTCTAATAAAGTTTTAAACTCTCAAAACTTTTTTCGTGTTGCTAACTTCACGTAGGTCGCATTTTCCGCGTTGCGCGAGAGCTCACATCCTGAACCCACCTTTTTCAATTACCGTTTTGTTGACAATTAGTAGGCGAAAAATTGGCTGCGAAATTCTATAATAATTCTAACTTGGTATCGTATTCGTATTGTTTGAGACGAGATTTTTAAGGTTATTGGTCAGCAGTGTTGCCGATTGGCGGATAATTATCCGATTTGCGGATAATTTAGGAAGGCGGAGGATAATTTTCTCATCCTGTTGAAAATCGGATAAAAAACGGATAATTTCAATCCCGTTATATATTATATATTTATTGCAGTGTTGCCGATTGGCGGACTTTGAACAAATTCGGGCTATTTTAATATTAAATGTGAAAATGAAGATTTGTTTCGTGTAATAGTGAATAACCATCGAAAATTCCCCTCTCGCTCTTAAGTATTTCGAGAGAGGGGGAAAAAATGTGTAAAGCCCCCCCCTCGCTCTCCAAAATTCCGGCAGAGGGGGAAAAAATGTGCGACAGAGAAATGCTCCCCCCCCGCTCTTCAAAATTTGCAAGTAAACATCTTCAACGAAATCTACCTGCTTCAATATCTAATCGATATAGCCGGAAAGGCTGCGGCAACACCGAATCGGATATTCTTGGACATTTTCGGATATTTTCATGTCAGTTGGCGGATAATCACAGCTAATATCATCGGCAACACTGTTGGTCAGTCTCTTTCTACTGTGATTGTTAGTAAATAATACGTGTTTATTTCAAGTTCTGGCACATCATTTTAAATTATGGAAAATTTGAATTTATACAGAACTTTTTAAAATTATGGAATGTCAACAAAGAGATCACATCGACTGGCGACGTGTTTATTTGAAGTGGTCTTCATTATTATAATGTGGGTAAGCAATTCTATATATTTAGTAAATTATTAGCTCTAAAACTGCACCCTTTATGTTTATTAATTTTCACTTGCTCTGTTATAACTTTTTACAGGATTTTCAATTTGACTAAGAACTGTCAATGTGTCATTTTTCATTAAGAGAATAATTCACTTAGGTATTATTTGTATGTAACAGTTCAGCAGTTAGTAAAGTGGATATTAGAGGTCTAAACTAATAGTACAGATTGAGCTTTGTTGGTCTAGATGGAATGCGTTTGAGAATTTAAATCATATCTTCATATCAGCATGGAAGTAGACAACATTGTTGAATTTAAGAATGAGCTGAATATAATTAATGTACCGTCTAGTATGAAAAAGGAAATTGGGGAAGACGCTGCTAGGTTCACAGAAATAGATCAATATTCCACGAAAAATGGAAAAGTCAACTCTACATGTACACCAAATGTCGATTTACCGAATGCAGAGTTAGGCAACGCAAATGAAGAAAACGCTATTAAAATTGCAAATGACGATGATGTGATGACAGAAATGAACAGTGTCTCTTTAAAAATAGAAATGGAAGAAATAAAAGCTATATATGAAAGGTAGGCAAAACTTATATACAGTGTGTGCTATTAATATTAAGTATAATTTTTTTTTTTGGAACATAGCACTATTTAACCATTTTAAAACATTTTTAATTTTCATATTTTCACGGCCTATTAATTAAGGTCCCCTAAATGAGTCAAAATTTCAAGTTTGAATGTTCGGAAAAGTGGATAGCATAAGCGATTCGCAGTTATCTCAAATAGCCTTATGCAAAATTTTACCTTGATGCCTTATATAGGCTGTTTGTTACTCAATCGCCAAATTTTAAAAGGGTGTAGCCGGTTTAGCATATGAAAAATACACTATTGTTATGATTTAACCTTTTAATTATTGGTTTTTGCTTGAAGAGTTCCTACAACTAATTTCAGGCCTCTGCTTTCAATTCAATGAGAAAGATATGGGGGTAACAACCCTTTACAACTTTTTTTTCTCTGGAACTATGAGAGATATTCGAATAAATCCAACGCCAAAAAATATGTATCAATTAGTTCTATGCTATGTATTTTTTTCCTTGTTTTAGATCAATTTTTAGTGGTACAAAACGTCCAATTTCTTTTCCAAGAGTGGTTTTATAATAACCTCTGGAGATACACCAACCAAATAAACCGCATATAATCATCTGAAAGTGAACTATAATATACAGGGTGTAATCAGTTTCATGTCATTAAAAAAAACTGGTAATGGGGACCGACTAGACAAACAAAAAACCTTTATGACTTTTCCCTCTAGGGGCACTTTGAAAAAACTGACCTGGGTTAACATATTAAATATTTTTTTAATATTATTGTAGAAAATAATTGAGAACCACTGCTTTTCTTGGTCAAAGGACTTATAATTCCCAATTATACAACTTTTAAATTGTCATAAAAAAGTGCAGTCCTCGGCGTCACACGCGGAGTCAAAGCAAAGGCTTTGTTTGGATCATCGACTGCCTTTGATGGACCGCCTCAACCGAAGGCAATTATAAAGAGGTAAATAATTCGTTATCTTTTCCTGCACAACTGCAAGCAAATAATGGCCATAGAAGTTTAAACAGAGCATTTCTTTACATGTGTGTCTTTTAATTTGGAACAAAATATTGGATTAATGTTTATAATTTAGAATATTTGAATGTGATTTATTAACGTTTGTAACATAAATGAGTGTCCTGGGTTAAAAGCTTACCTAAGTAAATCATTCGAAATGTCTGCATCTGCATCAATACACACACAGAAAAAGAATTGGTTGATCGAAATCATATTTGATTAAATCAAGCAAATAATTTGATCGTATATGCACAAGCAAATATATTTTTTATATGACTAAATATTTATGTTGAAATTCAATTATTTTATTATTTCATGCAATTTTATTTAAATTGTTTCAATTAATCCATTTAGTGGATTTAACAAACGATTTTGTTATTCTAAGAAAACTATAGCTCCTTCTAAACATGGATTTAATCGAACTGAATAAATATTTTGTTAACTAAAAGATACATTTATTCTTTTCAAATTGTTTTATAACTTGCTGAGATAACATGTTCTGTTATTCTTAAAAAGCTATATCTTCTTCTGATCATGGACTTTAATGAAACTGAATGAATATTTTGTTGACTTAAAGATACATTTGATCTTTCTAAATTGTTCTGTAACTTGCTGTGATGACATATTTTGTTATAACATGAGAATTACCATTTCATTTAACTAATCATTATTTGCAAGCCAACAAATTAATTTGTTAAGTTAAATTACAGAAATTTTGATTTGGCCAATTTTTTAGTTGATTTAATAAATATGTTTAATTAATTCAAAGGATGAAATAGTTTGATTAAAAAAATGTATGCCTTTGTGTTAAAGTATCCTTTTATTTGAAGTGAATTAATTTGGTGGATTAACTTTGACCAAATATTTTGTTAATTAAAGCTTTTCTATATACAGGGTGTTTCTGCTTTAATGAGAAGAATTTCATGGATGCATATATAGAGGGAATGTTTTGGAAAAAAAGGGCCAATAAATATATACTTTAAACCTCTATTAAGAGTTTGACACCTTGCATATACCTCGAAAAAGATAACATTTAAAGCATATGTTCAATATACCATTTTTGGTTCATAATTATCCCCTCTATATACTTTTATGAAATCGTGATCATTAAAATATAAACACTGTATATTTTATACAAATACATTTAATTTTTTTTAATTCTTTGGAACTTCCTGCCACGTGTATTTTTTTTTTTTTTGGTGGTCGGGAAATCTCCAAAAATCACAATTGGTTCCCCGTGCACCAAAAAGAAAAAACACATGTGGCAGGAAGTCCCAAAGAATTTAAAAAAATTAAGATAATGCCACAAATAATATTTAGACAATATATAAATACACTTATACATACCTATGTAATTCTAATTGGAACTGAAAAATTATAACAAATAAAACAAAAATAAGATTCACAAATTATTTATTATTTGTTTTTATACCTCTATACAGTATATGTAATACATGTGTTTAAGAGTATAATAAAGTATATAAATACTTAGTTTATAACTTCTAAAATAGTATATATATTATATGGTTCCACAAATAATTTAATCATAAACGCAAAACTTTCATGACAAAAAAATCTAAAAAAGTTATTCTCATATTAAGATTTTCTAAACCAATAAAGGAAGTTATTCTGGGTTCCATACTACTACATATTCCTCCAACCTTCGTGAAGAGAAAGACATTTCATTATTAATATTGATGGTTCAAACAAATGGTTCTTCTTCTGATGTTGTTGATTCATCAGCAACATCAACGATGTTTTTCTAAAAAATTCAATAGTTACAGAATACCGGTCCAATATGGACATCAAAATATGTTTACTTTTAACATATAATTTGTCATTTCCGATAGAAACTGAACCCTTTGTCCAATGGATGGAATTAGCTCTATATATAATTCATCATCTAAATTTATATGTATTATCAATATTTATATCGTTCTCTATAAAAGGAAATACGATAAGAATTCGTAGCTTACTGCTTTTGTTAGGTAATATACAGGGTATTTAAATGAGGTGCGCCACGGAAGTATACCATTTATCTTATATATTTAATAAGAAATTCGAATACATAAGTGGAATAAGTTCCAAATAGAGGCTAAGGCCTGATGAATAGACTCTTCAGCAGCCAGAGGCCAAACCCCTGGACCTAAAACCGTGACATTTTAGGGGTCGCTTCCCTTTATAACATAGGTAGGTATAACTAACGCTAAGAAGAAATTTCCTCAAATTTAATCCTTAAAAAGGTTACTTGGACAGTAGGCTACTGCTCTATATATTGATTTCGAAATTATTTTATTTCCATGTGATTTAGGGATGAGATACAACATGTACAAAATCAGCTTTCAAATTATATTTAAAAATTAGTTAACAGTTCAGAATTTAATTACAATTTTTTGGGTAAAAAAAATGTATTGTATAACTGTCCAACTTACACAATATAGTATAAAAAGTTTTCTTCAGTGGTCTACCTTCCTCAAAATAATCTGTATGCCACAAATTTTAATAATGCACTGAAAAATCGGGTTGTTAATAAATTAAATAAATTTTAAAACAAAAACACTTCGACTAGGTACCAAATAATGGATAATTTTCAAGATAAAAAAACCGAAATATTACTTCTATGGAAAATAATTATGGGTATTAGGTAGGTACAGATATAAGTGCAAAATATTTTATAAATATAAATAATTTCTTTACCAGCAAAAGCAGAAAGATTTTCTAAATTTATAGTTCTAAGAAATTCGTCCAATATTATATCCAACTATAAGAAAACAAAAATAGAAAATACACATAAAAAAATATTAAAATATACAGTGTGTTTCTCTTCCAATGGTAACACCCCAATAACTTTTTTATTTTTCGTTGAATTTCAATTTTATTTTATATGTAAAAGGTTTTTAGCCTAAGTAAAAATCTAAGTCTATTGTGATACAAAATAATCTCAACAAATTTAAAAAATATTTCTTTTAAGAAAAATCTATTGAGAAAAGTTGTTGAGAATCACCTTAAAACCCCAATTCCCAAGTTTGGTTAGAAAAAAAATTCACCCGAAAAAGTAAAAAGTAAAATTTATATTAACAATATTTTAATAGTTTGTTACAATGACATCAATGTTTTATTTGACGCAGATCTCACAATAATTTATAATTGAAAATAAATCATGACAATCTTGTGATAACATCGAAATGAATTTATTTTAATGTTGATTCTTTGGGGTGAACTTTTTTTTCCATCCAAATTTGGGAATTGGGATTTTAAGGTGATTCTGAACAACTTTTCTCAATAAACTTAAAGAAAACCTGTTTTTAAATTTTTTTCAGACTTATATTTTTACTTAAGCTAAAAATGTTGTTTAAACCTTTAAAAGAGAGTTAAAAACTACATATAAAAAAATGATGAAATTCAACGAAAAATAAAAAAGTTATTAGGGTGTTACCATTTCAAGTGAAACACACTGTATAACATAAACAATAGTAAAAATATTTAATTCGGAAGTGATATGAACTATAAATAATTTATAGATAAAATTCTGCGAAACAAATAAGCTTATTTCTCGTATAATGAAGCAAAAAATATCTTCGAATTATTGCGGATTATTCATTGAGCAAAGGGGCACTATCAGTTTGTTTTCTGCGTGGCCTTAATGTTGAGAGTATACCGTTAATAATGTTCACGTATATACTATACATTGTGTCGCACTTAAGAGTGAAGCGCCCTTATAACCTTTTTTATGTTTTTCCAATTTGAACAAAATACTATAGGATCTACTGGCATTCGCCCCCATATTAATATAAAGCTACCAGCAATACTAAAATATACTGAAAAAACAAAAAACATGTTGGGCATTTTTTATAGGAAAATGTTACTAATGAAAGTTGTTTAGAATTTCTGAAAAAGCTTGAATCCAAATTTTGATTAAATTTAAAATTATTGAAATATTGTTTAAAAAATCTCACAGTTCTGAAAAACATAAAAATATAGCAGCTTCCTATACTCTTTTTCCATGAGTAATCAATTAAAATAATTTCAAATGCCTATTCTGTATGATTAAATTAAATCCAGATAATTTCAGGAAACACCTAATTTATATTTATATATAATTTCGCGAATATGGCGATTGTCAGATACCATTATTAATTGAACGCCATTTTTTTACTTTACATGCATGTGAATTCATTAATACCACTTAAACTATAACTATTTATATCTCGTCCTATTTACAATCAAAATAATATCACAATTACTATTTAAAATGCTTACCTGGTGGAATTACACTATTTATTTTCACTGGTCACAAGTATGTGCATCATCTATGTATAAAATCCGATTTTTGGCAGGCTGGTAATTGAATAAAATACGTTATAAAAAAGACATGTACGGGCGCGCCAGTTTCCTTGTTTACCGCACATGCGCACTTATGCCGTTTTGAATTTGACAAAATATGTTATTCACCCAACAAATTAATCATTTTGTTTCAACAGCATTTTTCTAATTTATTTAACAAAATATTTTTTACAGTTAGTAATAAATTTGTTTCAACTCAGAGAATATTTGTTGTTTTACTTTATAATTCGTTTGTAAAGATACTTTTTATATCTTAAGTTGATACAATATATTTGCTTGCTTTAAAAAAGGCATTGGATTACATTATAATAATGTATTTTTTAATTCAGTACTTATTTTGTCGATTAACAAACAAATATTTTGTAGCAGTAAGTAAAAATTTAGATTATTTGAAAAAAATATTTGTTAGTTATAATTGTATGTTTATTTACAAAAACAACTGGAATCTTTTGAATTGAAATTTTCTGTTTTACTTAATTAGAATAATACGACGTTTGTTTAAAATGTTTGTATTTTTGAAGTAAATAATTAATTTTTTGATAAACAAGAAAAATATTTTATTGGATTAAGCAATGACTTATATATTAAAAAAGGCATTGGATTACATTATAATAATGTATTTTTTAATTCAGTACTTATTTTGTCGATTAACAAACAAATATTTTGTAGCAGTAAGTAAAAATTTAGATTATTTGAAAAAAATATTTGTTAGTTATAATTGTATGTTTATTTACAAAAACAACTGGAATCTTTTGAATTGAAATTTTCTGTTTTACTTAATTAGAATAATACGACGTTTGTTTAAAATGTTTGTATTTTTGAAGTAAATAATTAATTTTTTGATAAACAAGAAAAATATTTTATTGGATTAAGCAATGACTTATATTGCATAGAACTGAAATTTCTTGGAGCAATAAAATTTATATTTAAGTGGAATAAATTCTGTTGACAAAAAATATTTATTTGTTTTAACAATTCCTTTTTCTGTGTGCACAGTTCGATACGTCGAATTAAGGACATACGTACTCCGTTCAACACTAAACAATAAACTATCAACTAGCGTTGTCAATAAAGAAAAATAAAAGAAAAACTTAGTCCAAAATCCAAAATAAAATACAAAAAGAACAAACAAGTAAGTTGAGTCTGTACGTAATCAAGAATTTAACGACTTGAACGGTAAAGTCAATAAAATAAATCTTAACTATAAATACACAGTGACCCGAAATTCAAAAATAACAAAAACAACGAACACCGGGGCGGGTTGGACGTGTGTACATAACGAAACACCCATAGTAACTAAAATATTGCACAAGGGAGAGTCAGAGTATAAGGCAAAGACACGCGCGACGATCTAAACCTACCTCAATATTCCAGCAGTTCTCAAAAGATTTTATTGAAAATTTGCGAAATTTTTGTTTATTTTTTTTCTCCAAAACTATAAGCTTTAGACCACATGTTATATAAGGTTTTTTTTATTTGTCTTGTCGTTCCCTACCACCAGTTTTTTTTAATGACATGAAACTAATTACACCCTGTATAAAGAATACAGAAGTGTGAATTTGGTGGGACAGAAATAAAAAATAATAACTAATATGTTACATACATAATATATTTATTTTTACTAACCACGTAAGGAGTCGTTCATAAAATACGTTCGCAAGTAAGGGGGAGGGGGGGAGGTAGGGGTATTGCTTAGCGTGACGAGATATGACAAGGGGGAGGCGGGGGTGTAAGGCAATGTGACGTTCGCAGTTCATCAATTTTATTTTTTTCTTAACTTGACAGTTTTTAAAATTTTTTATTACGATAGAATCATTCTCAAGTACTTAAAAGCCTATAAACAAACATATGGATAGTAAAAAATTAATGTTCCAGATTGTATACACCTATTTATTTACTTATGTGGTCTGTATGCTGTTTTTAATCACAAGAAATCGTTTAAAGGGGGGGGGGTGGCTTTTGTGACGTAATATTTGTTAGGGGGGTTGCTGAAAGTGTGACTAAGCGTGACGAAGGGGGAGGGAGGAGTCCAAAAAGGTGAAACTCTGAGTGACGTATTTTATGGACAGCACCTGAGTACATAGAAAATTTAAAATAAAAGGTAATGTAACCATGTATATAACATGTATTTTTACCATACATATAAATAGGTATATACAAAATTAACTATAAATATAAAATCATTTTGATGCTATTTGAACTCTTCAATCTACTTACATTTATAATATCAAAGATGTGTGATAGTACTTCTGCTGTCTTTACATTTTTTGATTTGTAAAGATCATGTGACAAATAATAGATGATCACAGCTACGTGAGAACAACAATCTATAGTACGATTGGCATTTGGACAGTCATACACTCTGTGCACCCTGTGGTTAACGTTTGTCTTGTATTCAATATAGCATTGATAGGTTTTGATATTTATATGCCATGAACGAATTTTCATTCTAACGATGTCATCTTGTAAATGTTCGATTTTGGTATTGTTTAGCACATTTTCATCACCCAATAGTTCTGCAAGGTAGCATATCGCTTGAGATATTTGATATGTGCCTATAAATAGTATTTTCAGATCATCTGTTAATTCTGGAAAATCCATCGGACTTGTAGAGGACAAAGTTGTATAAAAATTTTTGCGGCGGTTTTCAACCAATTCTTGCAGTTCCTTTTTTCGGTTTCACGCTGTTTCATAAAAATTTTATCTTTTACCAAAATAATTATGAAAAAATCCAGCAATGCGACACAATGTTTTTATTCTAGGCAATAATTTATTGTCTATCTTGTGCAACAAATGAAATTTTTGAGCGATGGCTCATCTATTATTTGTCACATGGTCGTTACGAATCAAAAATTCTTAAGACAGCAGAAGTACTATCACACATGTATTACAAATGCAATTACAGTTGAAGAAAATAGTGACGATAAATAATTTTGTATAAATCTATTTAGATAAAAATACATATGTTATACAGTAGACGCAGAAGTTCTTCGATCATAGGAAAGTTGAGCGCAATTTACACTTACCTAATCTCACTATCGTAAATATCCAATGAGGTATCCAGTGTTGGCAGATCTACTTTATTCATACATAATGACGCCAAGTTTTGTAGAATGATAGAATCTAATTGATTAAATTAAAATTCATATTTTTATAATTTATATTAAACAATGAAATCACTATGTTTAGCTCATTTGTTTTTTTATTTTACCAAAACGTAACTAAGAGTTGGGTTTTAAAAAATATAGATATAAAAATGATGAATGAAATAATCTGGCAACACTGATGCAGTAATACCTTGAAGGCCTGTTCTCTATTGAGCACGACAAGGACATCGAAACATCGACCGAGAGGGTTGTCACTGCCGCTGCCCATCTAGGAGACAGGCGGCATAGGAGTTTAGTAATGCAGGAAACGTAAAGTGGGATGCACTTCTCTTCGCGAAGTCTAATAAATTGCGAAAACAATTGATTTTGAAAACATCATAAATGTTGGTACTATTATGAAAAAAATTTATAATTTGGAAACTGAAAAAGTAATTCTCAACACAAAAATAATTCTCAAAAATGGGTAAAACAAAATAACAATATTCTAAAAGTTTCTAAAAATGTATGGAGTTAAGGAAAACATTCATTACTTACACCTAACAAGTTTAATATAATAAATGCTCAAATAGACTTCCCGGCTGAGTTGAGCAATATCCCAAACGATTATAAAATCCTTGGCGAACATTACCCAACATAACAGGGGTAACAGTTAAGCAGGCGTTTTCAATATTTAATTGAAGTTCCTGCAAATTGTTGGGCCTATTTTCCTGAAAACCATACATTTTTGATTTTAAGTAGCCCCACAAGAAAAAGTCACAAGGTGCAAGATCTGCTAACCTAGCTGGCCATAAGATATTACCATGCCCAGAAATAAGTCTATTCGGAAATGTTTCCTGCAAATACTGCCGAACGATAACTCTATTATGGGGAGGGCAACCATCTTGTTCGAACCAAATTTCATTAAACCTAGCACCTACTAGTTCCTGAATCCTAGGGACAATTTGCTGTTGAAGCAAATCCAAATATTTTTGGCCATCGATATAAAATGGTCCAATAATATGTTCACCCAGTATACCGACCCAAACATTTAGTTTTTGAGGATACTGAGTGCGAAGTTCGTAAATCTTATGTAAATTTTCTTGCGACCAATATCGTGTCTGAGTAGAATTATGTTTACCAATTAATGGAAAAGTTGATTCATCGGTAAAAACAATGTTTCTAAGAAATTGTTCATCCGCATTCGCCTTTTCCATTAATTGCTCACAAAATTCCATTCTTCTGATATTGTCCGTCTCAAAAATTTCATGAGTTCTCCGAACCTTATATGATTTGTACTCATTTTTTTCTTTTAAACCGACCTATCCGTTGATGGTGTAGAACCTACTTCAGCAGTAATTTGGGAAGTAGTAAGTACCGGGTTGTTGGTTGCCAGTGCACAAATCATAATACCTCTTTCATCTCGGACTTCATTGGGAGGAATCTTTCTTTTATGTTGTTTATAATCAACACAACTATGTATTTCAAAGTTGTGAATAATATTATGAATTGTGGATAATGCAGGTGAAGGTCGGCCGGGAAATGCACCATTAAATGCGTTTTTAATTTGACACCTTGACTTTCCTTGATAGTACCACTTAACCATCTGAACTTTTTCGGCCCTTTCAAACATTTTTAAGAATTAATTTAACGACAAGGTCACTCTTTCAGTTCCCAAATAGTACTAGCTTGAGTACGAGTTTGATGTGATGTGATGTGAGATTGTGGCGAGTCGATTACTAGTTACGCATGCGTATGCATTTATAATATTCGCTGGAAGTTGTAAATTCGCCTGGTAAATCCAATGATCGAAGAACTTTTGCGTCTACTGTAAATGTGGTTACATTAATTTTCTATGTACTTACATGGTTGGTAAAAATAAGTATATCACATATGTAATATATTAGTTATTATTTTTTATTTCCATGTTTCGCCAAATTCACACTTCTGTAGTTTTTGTGTATTATAACCTTGATTTTATACCACTTAGATTGGCCAAGTAATAGGCGAGCCCGTGGCAATAAATTTTACTTTTGGATGCCACTCATAAAGAGCGCAACAGTCAACTAAACAAATTTTTACAGTCGACCAGATTAATTTTATGGGCAGTGTCGGTGTGAAACTTTATATGAACGACTGCTCCCCACTCCAGTGCAGTGTTGACGGAATAAATACTACTAGAACCTAAACGTGCCGTTGCTAAGCAACTATAACTCGTTGTGCTATCGCCAAACCAATTTTATTAGCGATGAAGATATTCGGATGATTTCGATACTTGGTTTGTCCGGAATCGGATGCAAGAATATTCGGATTAATCATTCGATGTCGAACTAATTTTCAATAATGTGCTAAAACAGGTATAAACAAGCTAACCATTACACTCTTCGCCGATTAACATTTTAGATATTTTTCTTATTTAATTATACATCAGTCGTTATACAGCTTTTTATGCGCCCCACGTTTTTATTTTAGTTGATTTATTACCAGGTGTAGGAATCTCAAGAAGGTCCAGGTTTGTGTCCTAATTATTTTGTAGTTTTTAGTACAGCTGATGATTTAAAATAAAACCATTTAACTAAGTTTTTTTACCTATTTTTATTTTTAACTTTTTCGTCTTATTTTTAGAAAGAACATTTTGATATAATATACGATTCAAATGTATTGACCCCTCACTTTAACCGCGAATACCTCAGAAACGGAGGAGCAGAAAAAATTGAAAAAATTATATGTTCATTATGAGTCTATTCTAACTCAGTCACTGAAATTTGAATAATGCATGTACATTGAACACTTTTGAAGTTCTGTTAAGTTATATTGAAACATGTTCTACTTTTAAGGAAATTTTGACCAAACCAGTTTTAAATCCATTATATCTTAAAAAACATGCCTACTATCTAAATAATATTTTAGACAGCGATAAAGCAGGGCATTTTTTGTATGAAGAAATTTTTTCATAACTTGGAATGATATTATCCTTTACTCTTAATAACTAAATTAATATTTGATATATACTAATTCTTTTTTCTGAAAATGCTTACATTTTATATAATTAACAATTTTAACAAACATTTTTTAAATACTTTGATAAATAACCAAATAAACATGACGTCACGTTTTTGAGAATATCTGCAAAATTTTAGAATAAACGAGTTCTGAAAAAATTTCCCCCTACAAAAAATGCCGTACTTTATCGACGCCTAAAATATTATTTACAAAGTATGCATATTTTAAAGGATTAAAAACTGGTATGGTCAAAATTTCTAAGAAGTAGGACATTTTTCAATATAACAGAACTTCAAAAGTGTCCAATGTACATTATTTAAATTTCAGTTATTGATTTAGAATAGACTCATAATAAATACATAATTTTTTCAATTTTTTCTGCTCCTTCATTTCTGAGATATTCGCGGTTAAAGCAGACGCGGATCCAGCACTTTGTTGAGGGGGGCGGCATTTATTTAATAGGTAAAAATAAAATAAATGCATTGAAATAAATTTATTTTTATATCAGGTTTTCTTATCTAAACTTTGCTCCAGGTGAGGCGACACTCCCTTCGCCCCCCTCTGAACCCGCGCCTGGATTAAAGTGTGGGGTCAATACATTTGAATCGTATATTAGTTACATAGTTACACAGGTCTACTTAAAATGTGTTAATTAATAAAATTTGTCCGCCGCCATTTTCATTTCTGAATTTTGGCTAAAAATTTGTAGGTACTTCGAGATCCCGAAAACCCCCATATATCGAACTTGAGTCGAATCGGACTGTAAAGGATAAAATTTATCCGGTGTCTTGGCGCCGCCATTTTGATTTCTGAATTTGTATAATTCGCGACTCCGAAAACCCCCAAATATAGACACTGAGTCGAATCGGACTAAAAATTATAAAATTTGTGTACCATCTTGGCGCCGCCATTTTGATTTTTCAATTTTGACAAGATTTGTAATTCGCGACCCTGAAAACTCCTAAATATAGACATTGACTCGAATCCGGCTAAAAATGATAAAATTTGTCTGTCATCTTAACACAGCCATTTTGATTTCTGAATTTTTACCAAAAATTTGTAATTAGTAACTCCGAAAACCCTGAGATGTCGACTCTGAGTCAAATTGGACTATAAATGACAAAGTTGGTCCACCATTTTGAAACAACCATCTTGAATTTTTGTTACATGGAAGTGTTCAAAATCAATTGTCACCGGAACTATTGTGTTTCATAAGAATCGGTTTAGTAGAAGTAAAAAAATTAAAAAATTTTAATTTATTATATATTCAGAACAAAAATAAATATAAAATTTCGCAAAAGTGTATGTAATAATAAGATATGTAATTAAAAAATATTTCCCAAACGGCGCCTTACACACATTTATTTAAAAATTTATTTGATTTTAAACGTCATATTTTAGAAACTAAAATAAATTAAGAATAAGAAATATTTACAATTTAAAAGTAATTGCCGATGAAAAATTGTTTTTTAATCCTCGAAATATTGTCCAAGGAAATTTGAATCGATTTATTTCCGCGCTTCACCTTTGATTTTCAATCAAAGCCTTCACTAACGGTTCCGCCTTTTAGCAAAGACTGAAAAAAGTCATGACATGCCTTCATTTGGCTGCAGAATTGCAACGTATGTCGAAGATAATTCATACCGAGGTTACAAGCGCTCCCTCTGTTATTCACCTCCAAAAGTTGTCGAAAAACTGTTTACATTGGTGGCCAATCTAAGTAGTATAAAATCAAAGTTATAACTGACTTTCAGATATTTATACGTGATTTATTTAATTGGTATATTTCCAGTGGTTTTTATAAAAACTACCCTAGGAAAAAAGAATTGCACTTGATCTAAAAATTTGAAAAAATACACAGCACAGAATTGATTGATATCTATTTTTTGGCGTCAGATTAATTCGAATATCTGTCAGAGTTCTAGAGAAAAACGAAGTTGACCTTAAAGGTTGTTTCCCCCATATCTTCCTTATAGGTAAAAGCAGAGGCCTGAAATGGAAAACTTAAATGAGCTAACCACCATTTCCATATGTATTTTGGGGCGCTAAGATCGAATGTGGCCGGCACGATGATCTATGGTCATTTTTAAGGGAGATACACACTGCCAAAGTCAAAGGTCCGAGGATCTCGTTTCTTCAGCGATATGGGTCCATCTTGGGAGCAACTGCATCCGAGTGAGGGACCATATAATTATGAAAATTCGGAGATACGCATAAATAACAGAAAAACCTAGTGGCATAAACCAGATATCCCTACGGTACTTCGTTTCCAAGATTGGGCCGCTCAAAATGAACGGAAGGAGAATATCTCTATTGAAACATATTCTTTATAGGATTTTGCAAACAGCAAAAAAAAAAACTATCTATAACTAGAAGAAAAACTAAGTGTAAAAATATTAATGAAATCTTTGCATTCTTTCGATAACCTTAATTCTGGTTATGCTAGCAAATTAAAATCCTAAAATGAATTTGTCTAATTCATATTAGGCCTTTGTTCTCATGTTTAACTGAATCTTCATGATCGTAGGGGGTTATGTAGATACTAGTTTAATCTGCATGGCCGTACTGTGTGGATGCTAGTGTTAGAATGAGAATTGTTAAATAAGAAATTGCTCACCATCGGATAGAAAATTTAATTTTTAATCGATTGAGCATAAAATAAGCGGAGTCATTTTTGTCTGGAAAAAGTTAGAGCGTGAAATGTGAAGAGATGTCGAAAACGCGTACATTTTATAGATGATCCACCTTCAAAGTTTTGGGGAAAAAGAAACTCGCTAAAAATCAGAAAAAATTCATCAGTACGTAGGATAGTGACAGAAATCGAATGGCGTAAATTAGAAGTCTGTAACTTTTTTGGTTTCCGAGATGGAGTCTCGAGAAGTGGGGGAAAAAAGAGTTTCTCAATCCGGTGACTTTGAACGGCCCCCTATCTAGGAAACAAAGTATCGTAGGGATATCTGATTTATGCCACTCGATTTCTCTGTTTTTTCTGCGTATCCCTGAATTTTTTCATAATTATATGGTTCCTCATTCCGATGCAGTTGCTCCCGAGACGGACCCATGTCGCCGGAGAAGCGAAATCCTCGGACCTTTGACTTTGGCGGTGTATAACTCCCTTGAAAATGACCATAGATCATTGTGCCCGCCACATTCAGTTTCAGTGCCATAAAAAAAAATTGAAAATGGTGGTCAGCTCATTTATTTTATTTACCGGTTTGAAATTTTTTGGGCATTCTGACGGTATTTTTTGAGGTTAGGAAAAATGCAAGAGCCAATTGAGCAAAACGGACATTGGATTCGTTTTCAGCAGGTAAAAATGCATGGGAAAACATAGGTCTGCCTTCTTGCACTCGACCTTTTTTTTCTTTCATGTGCCTGTGTTATTAATGAAGGCAGTTTATAAGTTTATTTTGTAGTTTCCTGGTATTTTACAATTTTAGTAATAATGTTCATTTCTAGTTGTCGGGAGCTTCCTGTAGAATTTGTACTGGACTGTAGCAACAGCAATACTCTTCAGCGTGATATGATACCTACCCTGGACATTAAAACTGATCCTGCAGAACTTGATATTGATGCAGCTCCTCCAGAAGTAACAGTATATAAAGACACTCCAGAACTAACAAATTATAATTGTCAGCTATGTACTTATAGGTCAAACCTTAAGAGAAACCTTACCCGTCATATGAAGAGCCACAAAAGTCCAGACAAGTGTGAAATGTGTCCGTACAAAACAAAACAAAAAAAGTTCATGGAGGTGCACATGTTGACTCATGAAAATCCTTCTGCCATAAAAAAGTTCAAATGTGAACTGTGTCCGTATGAAGCGATACAAAAAAAACATTATAAAGACCACATGCAGATCCACAAAAATCCCTCAGAGAGCACAATGCATAAATGCGATGTATGCTCATATGAAACAAATCAAAGAAGATACCTCAAGACTCATATGTTAACCCATAAAAGTGCTTCAGAGATCACAATGTATAAGTGCGACACATGTCCGTATGAATCGAAAAAAAGGAGATATCTTAACATGCACATGTTGAACCATAGCGACTCTGAGATAACAATGTTGAAGTGTGGGCTATGTTCCTTTGAAACTAAACATAAAATTTACCTTAAGAGTCACATGGCTGTTCATAAAAGTCCCTCCGAAGTTACAATGTATAAGTGCGCGAACTGCGCCTATGAGACGAAACTAAAGCAAGTTCTCAAGCGGCACATGCAGACTCACAATGATCCCTACAAATGTGAAATATGCTTATATGAGACAAAACATAAAACAACTTTTGATATACATATGTTGATCCACACTGATCCTTCAGCGGTAGAAACATACAAGTGTCAAATTTGTCAATACGAGACGGTACAAAAAAAGAATCTTTATAGCCACATGTCTGTTCATAAAACACGGATGTATAAGTGTGACATGTGTACCTACGTGGCGAAAAAGAAGAGGTATCTCAGCTTGCACATACTGAAACATAAGAGTCCTTCTGAAGTTACAATGTATAAATGCGACATGTGCTCATTTGAGACGAAACGCAAAGACTATCTTAGGACTCACACTTTGACACATAAGGGTACCTCTGACGTATCAATGTATATATGTGATTTGTGTCCGTACATGACTAAATATAAAAATAGTCTTAGGGTTCACAAGTTGAGCCATTCGGAGAACAAGATGTAGAAGAGGCATGTGTTGAAGCATAAAATTCCTTCAGAAAAGCAATGTAAAATTATGTGTTAACTTAAACAAAAGTATTATTATTATTAGTTCATTAGTTCTTTTGTGGGAACGAGTATATGAACATGTTGAATACTTCAGGTGATTCCATAAGTAAACACAACTCAAGTAGAGTTCCTAACCAGCGTGCCTGTGTGAGCTGTTTGCAACATGTTGCGATACATTTTCCACACATACATAATATTTTATGTATATTTATACATGTTTCCATTCTAGTGTCACATGTGTTTCTTTCCTGGGTTCTAAAATAAATAGAGAAACGTATTTCTAATATGTATCTCTTAATTTTTTGCATCAATATTTTATTTTATGTTGATTAGTTTTTGTAAATGTTATAACTAATACTGTTGGAAATGTAATGTGTGCAATCAGTACCAAAAAAATGTATTATCTTTTATCATATATAATGTGTTATTGTTTCAATGTACAGGTATATAATAATAAATGATACGTTGAATATATGAAAACTTATGCGTCTAATTTTTAGAAAATGTTTGGCCAGATAAAACAAGCGATAAGGGTTTTATCGATTATATTATGGAACTACTTCGATCTTTTAAATGCGTCTTACAAATATAACCATTTCTAAACTGTTTTTCATTAAATGATACATAGTGAGCTAACGGACTAAGTTCGGAAGAGGGCATACTCTCATTTTCAAGTGGACGAGGAAAAGTCATGTTTATAAAAATGCTATGCTATTTATGAAAAGTCCGAAAATGATATTAATGTTTTTTATTTCATTAGTGATAATGGATTTTCACCAAGTAAAGGTCAAGTCTATCAACTATTTGATGTTAATGTTGATACAATCTGTTGTTGCTTCCACAACACACTGTATTACTTGGAAGAATGTTTAACTAAGTGTAAATACTCAAAATATTTTCTTGGCTGTTACTCAAGCCATTGAGGTAGTAAGTCTTTGAAAATCTGGGATTTTCTGTTGAGTCTAACTATATGTGTAATCTTTTTTCGCTAAGTTCTTAGCCAGAGTTAGAATTTCGAAATAACATACAGAGTAGTTAAGAAATGAAGAAAGGAGAAACTATACCAGGGGTAAAATATAAGTTTTTCCACAGTAAACTAAGAAGGTTACAGGAAAAAATGTTCCTAATATCCATGAAAGTTTTTTTTTCTCATTGGATTTCTCCATTAGCCAGATACATATTATGTATTTATTGCTTTATTCATTCATTCATAGCTAACCTAACACAACGACCCAACCATACAATATACACAGGATGATAGTTCACAACGACACTCTCTTCTCGTCCAGGGGTCTGTCAGGACATTTCTTATATAACATTACACAGGTAGACCACGGAAAGGGGGTATATATAACAATGGGAGAGACAATTAAGGAATACGAAGCTAACCTTATACAGAATGGTTTTATAGTAACAATTTAACTCTGTTCATGAAATTAACCAATACGGTGTAGACTTGTATATTTAAGACAATAGATGAGTAACATTAGTTGGTAGAGGGACTTTGATGTCGACTAAATTATTCAACATTGCATCGATAGCTGTTTGGTGATTCTGACAACTAAAGAAAATATGGTTCAGATTGCCCGTAGTACCAGATGTACTACAGATATCTGAATCAAGTACACCAATTCTATTTAGGTGTTTTGAAAATCAAGCGTGACCGAACCTTATTCTGCAAATTGTGGTGATAAATTTCCTAGGGGTGTTAATGCCCTTAAACCATGGTGATTTGGGAATATTACTAACGATTTGTGAGTACTGGCTTGTAGGGTTATCTAATTGATAGTTTTCATAAGATCTTGACCAATTGTTAAATGCTTTGTGCCTGAATGTATTTATAGCATCCGCTAGGCATGTTTTAAAGTTGGAATTTAAGTTAGATAAGGCACTTTCTTTAGCAAGGTTGTCCACATATTCATTTTGAAGGATTCCTACATGGGCTTTAACCCAAACAAAATTGACAAAAAAATTATTATGTAATTCACATAGAAGATTTATACGGAGGATGTATGCACTTTTGTTGATGTAATTAAGTGCACCGCTTTCAGTACTTACAAGGACACTTAAGGAGTCTGTATATATTGTTGCATGCCTAACTTGATTTCCTTTAAGATATTCTAGGGCTTCAAGAACTGCTATGGCTGCTGCAATAAATACAGATGTATTTTCAGTCAATTTCATTTTGTATTCAAATTTTTTTGATGGAATATAAACAGCACATCCTACGTTTTCTGAAATTTTCGATGCATCTGTATAAATTTGTAAATAACTTGAGAACCTTGATTCCAGATCTTTTAATAAATTTAAGTTATAGAAAAAGTTTCAAAACTATTGGTTTACTTTCTGGGAATAAATTATATTTTATGCTAATTAAATAGATACCTATATAATAGTACAAGAGCGTAGAAATACTTGAGGCTTCATGTGCAACGTATGTTTGCCAAGCAACCTATCTGTCTTGGCCGCCTCTGGCCTGTGACAGTCAGATGAGTTCGATCGTTTTATTAAAACATGTCGATTTTGTACAATTGGTCTCTATCTAATTTTACCTTTTCCGTCTGATTGACACATTGTGGTAACTGCTCAATATACAACTCCAGTGTAAGTGGCGAGGTCATGCAATGGCGCCATTACTAAAATATAGAAGGCTACAGACCCATCTACAGGAGTCATTCAACAAATTCGTTTTTGCTTCTAGGAGTGGTCCAACTCCAGTATAGGCTCCTTCTAAGGATGCTACGGCTTCCGCCTGTGCAGGCGCTTTCCGTGATTTAATTCTGTTACTGTTTGTGGACTTGCCCTTCTGCGGGCTGGCTGTTGAGTTGGTTTGGATATTTCTTATTATGGTAATTCTTCGTTGGCTTGATTAGTGTTAAATGGGGTAAGTGGTAGTTTGTTTGTGGTGGCACATTTGTTCTCGTTTTTTTGGTGGCGTCTTTTGTACAATCGTGTTAGTAGGGTTAAGTTGATAATGGCTCTTTTGCATCGGATCTTTTTGTTTGAAATTATTTTTGTGTGTAAATTTGTGTTTTTTTTTTGTGTTATTATGTAATTGTTTTTTTTTGTGTTTTTAATATGTTTTATTCTTTTTGTATTTATTTTTTTGTATTTTATATATTTTTTGTGTTTGTTTTATTTTTTTTCGAAATACAAATTAGTATTAGGGTTAATTGACGGGTGTAGGTGTGTATATGAAATTGAGCGAGGGGTGTTTAGGTGCTTGTAGAAATTTAGGTATGAGGGGGTCAGTTAAAGTTGGATTTGTAGATTGAGTTAAATTTTCAGAAAAGTTTGGAATTGGAATCCACCCATCCCGTTTTGCCACAAATACGTGTTTTTAGGTTTGTTCATTTGTGTTGATTTATAGCAGCTTCAAGCAGTTAAATAAAGATAGTGCTATCACAAGTAACGTGAGTGTGAGAGAGATAACATGCTTCAAAGTTGCTATAAATCAACACAAATGAACAAACTGAATGAAACCATGATGAGAGTTTCATGGTTTCATTTAAATAATTTCCGTTGGTAGCAGATAAAATCCCTAGCCTAGAAGCGAATATGACAATTTACATATAAATTGATAGTGATGCGGTTAAAATAAGCTTGTATATATTATTATACGTGTTTTTCTTAGTGTGCCTATCAATGCACTAGCCACTAGACTACAAATACATCAGTAAATTCTAAAAGTGTGGTTAATCAGCTGACTCGTTTATGTCAATTCGAACATTTATGTCTTTATTGCCAACTGTCGTATTCCTCTCGAAAGAAGGGAATGCGCCAGCGCATTCTTAACAGATCTTAGTCACAATGGGATCGGTGGATTAACAGAAAATGTAAGAAGATAAACGAAGTGGAGAGGGGATTCACATTTTTATATAAAAAATGGTAAGTAGCAGTAGTAGCACAGTCATGTAATATACATTCGTTTTCTCATTCATGACAAACTAAGTACTTAATTAGCTGAAATTTTTATGTAAAAGGTCTTTTTAATCTATGGTGAGGAAGGGAGGGGTAACAACATATAACATATTTATTAACATCAGATAAATGCAAAATAACGTTACTTTTCAAAATATCCGAAATCTGCTAGTGAGAAGAGAGGGTATGCCTGGGAAGTCTTCGAAAGATGCTCAAGAGGAGCTGCCGATGTTCGTTTCTAATTCGTTCTCTAGGAACTGGTTATTATAGCAAAAAGTAACGCGACGGAACGTTTCCTAAAAGTACCGTGACAAAATATCGCTACAGAAATGCCAACCCATCTCTAATCGGGCGCAGCTTAACAGGATTCTGAACGAGATGTCAAATCTTTGTTTGTGGTTTATGTTTTCAGGTTATTGTCATTTTATCAGTAAATGTTTTAAATTTATTGCAATTTTTGGTGCATTAGTTTAGATTTCCTACAACTCAAGTGCACATTTAAATGCCTAAAATGTTGAAATGTTAATTAAATGATCGTTTCTACCAAAATTTCGTTATTCGCAAGTTGTAAACACCCACAGTGACTTACTTGCATAACTTTTTTAAATGCAAGTACTTGTACATTTTTACTAAATTATCTTTATCTGTGAAACTGTATGTTATGTTTTTATTATTTTTTATTTATTTATATGTTGCAGGATTTTAACTTTATATTCCTAAAGAATCGTTTCACAGTTTTTATTACAACAGAGTCAGAAACTAATAGCATTGATGTGAGTTGCGTTGAATTAGATGGAATACATTTGAGAGTCTAGAATATATCATTTAGAACAATCAACATGGAAGTTGATAACTTTGTGGGACTTAGCGAGTCTGACATATTAAATATATCAACTCGTATTAAAACTGAAATTGAGGATGATACTATGACTGCAGAAATGAATCAACATTCTTCAATAATAAACAATGGAGAATTTGATCCTGCATATCCACCGAAAATTAATTTACAGCTGGCTATTAAAAAAGAAGAAACCGATATGAATTTTGCTGATAGAGATGAATATATAATGACAGAAATGAATAATGTATCTTTGAAAATAGAGATGGAAGACATAAATAATATATATGAAAAGTAAGTACAATTAATTTTCCAAATAATGACAAATTAATTTACGGGAAAAAATTGCAAATGAACATTTTGTCTTACAAATTGCAATATGTACAGGTATAGAACAAGCTGTATCCATGCAGGTATTATTTGTGAACAAGGAAGTCAAATAAAAAGTTCAACAGTACACACGGTCAGACATAAAAGAAAAAATGTTCGGTGGCAGATTAAAAGTTAAATATTTACACAAAGTATATGTAAAGCGTGCGACAAGTAGTTAAGTTATCATAAACTGTGATTTTAAAAAAATTTGACTTAATGTCGGCCTATTTCCGCTACTAAGGCCAATCACCGATGCTAGAAGACAAGCTACCCGCAATCTGGAAAATTTGCCGAATCTCTTCTTTATTGAGGAGTCGGAATTTTTTACTTGCCTAACATTTGTATAGGATTATTGTAGCCCTTTGTATAGAATAGTATAGAATAATATTGTAATAATGAAAAAGAAAACATTTTTCTTTAAATCTCATTCTTGCAGCCTTGCCTTTTTTTTTGTATTCATGTTGAAATTATTATAGATTATTATTTTCGATTCTGTTCGAAGTGTGCAGATTTCGCCTCTCTTGTGTACCTTCAAGATACAGGAGGGACCGAGTCTGTATGCTTCAAACAGAATATATGGTTAAGTGGAAGAAAAGCGTTCATGATTTCTTATGAATTGTGACTGCTTAACTTCGCCATTTATTTTTCATTGTTTATTTTATAAAATCAATAATAGATTGTATTTTTTTTTTTTTAAGATGAAAAATAATAAAGACGTGTTATTATTATTATTATTATTATTATTTAATCAACAGGAGACCGACTGCTTTACATCCCCTCTGAAGGATGGTATATCCACTATGTAAACCCCACCTAAAGTTATATATCTTTGCCATTAGGAGGCTAAGCGAGAACGCTGTATTTTCTTGGAGAGGGTCACCCATCCAAGTATTAACCGTGCCCGATGTTGCTCCTTTTCATGTCGAAATATTTAACTGTGAGGTTTATTAAAATTTTACATATATAAATCAGCAGGAATATCAGAAAGCTGATTCATCTAATTTAAGGTACAAATGATTTTTGAAAATCTGACAAGCTACGCAGACCTTAACCAATTTCAGAGTAACAGAATTAAAGTGCTAAAGTGTTTAAAGCTTTTTCACAGGCTTGGTGATTCGATGCTTCCTCTGATTGATGTGAGTAATCTGACATTTCCTTTTTTCTTGCTCTTTTTCACAAAACTAGCTCAATTTTGTTAACAATAAATTCAGTCAGGTTGGCAGGCAAAGGGGCTGTACTTCCATAGTGTAAATGCTCTCAGTGGGAATCTATAATGCTATCCATACCATATTGTAGAGGGGGTTACTAATAATTACTGTATAATTACTGTATATATATCTTGTTGTCTCATGGAGATAACGGAAGAAAACGGCCTGAGGACGACTGTTTCAAATCGGTGTATTTACTAAACTGCTAAAGGTAGTGAAATAAAACTAAATGAAAGTGTTAACCTACATTCTAGATTTTGTTAGAGTGTATTTTCCAAAGGCCACAGTTCAGTACAAATATTATTAAAATGCATATAAAAACTTTAATTATCGATTTCTACTAGTTTCTAATGAATGATCACGAAAGAATTACCGAATATTCGTCCACATATAATAATAATAATAATTATAATTATAATAAATGTCTCTGAATCAATTAAAAATAGAAAGAAAATACAGCTGCATATTGTACATGTTTTTGGAAGTAAAGGGCGAACTTATTTAATGATGAAATTACTATTATCATATAAATTACCTGGAATTATGTGCATTCCTAAGCTAAGGCACTAAATGCAACAAATAAAATGAAATGAATAATTAAAAATGAAAGGGCATTTATAGTAACATAATTTATAATAAGACAAAGTATCTGACCGTTATACTCTTCGCCGATTTACTGCACCTTCTATATAACTGTTCCATGTTCTATAGGATACTCTTTGCAATTTTTTTCTGCAAATAATACTAGTTTTAGACTTTTGTTTAATTACAAAAAATTAAAATTTAAATAATAACTGTTTTATTTATTGTTCGATTTTGTTCAAATTCAATAGGGTTCTTCCTCTAGCTAACACTAATTTACTGTTAAAATTACAATACAATTGGAGTTTTTGTTCTTAAGTAATTGTGCTTACAAGAAGAAGAAGAAGATGGACAGACAGAAGGGCAGACAGATGGACATTTTGAAAGTTGGTCAGAATTCGATTACCAACACAGTGATATGAAATTTTTTTCTCTACGAGAGATATTACTGGTTTTAGAAATGTGCCGATCGAATGTAATATACTCTTCGTTTTGTATTTGCGTAGAGTATAACAATTGTTTAGTTAATTTTAACGTTGCTTGACGAGGAGAAGCTTTTAAATTTGTTTTGAATTGGCGAATATTCTTAGTTTTGAATACCTGTGGAATGAAATTGAACATTTTGCATATCTGTTAGGTAAATGATCCCTTATAAAAATTCTGTTATAAATTTTGGTGGAGTTAATGTAGTTTTAAATCTGATATTAATGTTGTAGATATCAGTACGAAATTTTATTTTTCTGTTAATAATAATAATTACTTCCCTCGCATACCGAAGAGAAGTATTGTATTCGAGAAAAAATCACGCTCAGAGGTTTTTCGGATTTTGACGTTTCAGATCACGTTGATTATGAAAATATAGGTTTTTCAATTCCGCCAGTCTGTCCAGTCAGTCTGTCTGTCTGTCTGTCATCTTTGAGTGTGCAGTTTTTTAAAAGAAAAACTATATATTTTTTGAAGAATACGAACAAACACATCCTTATGAACCCGACATAAAGATCTACTAGTGCCGTACCGTACAAATCTTACAGAAGTACAGAAAGGTGTAACAACCTCAATAATTAAGGTCTACAACCATGTACCAGAGATATTGAGAAAGTTTCCGTTATGCAAATATAAAAAAAAAATTAAACATATTCTAGTTAAAAAATGTTATTATAAGGTGGACGAGTATTCCTCTGACTCTGAATTTTAATTTTGTAATGTGTGATGGTTAGCTTTTCTGTTTTTTATTCCTGTATGATAAATTATTAGATTTAAGGTTTTTTAAAGTGTTTTTACATTACGTACTGCAGTGTAACGGAGCAGAGAATATTTTTATTGACGTATTCTATGACTTGTATGTTTTTTATTGAATAAAGCTTATTATTATTATTAAAATTAATAAATTTGTCACGAATGCAATAAGATTAGCTTGTTTATTTATGTATTTATTTAAATGCAAATCAAGAAAATAGATTTTGTATACTATTATTTAGACTAAACTAATGTTATTAAAATTGGGACATCATTATTACCTTTTTATTGTTGGTATTTGATTATTTGTAAAAATTGATGCCTTTTTTAACTAATTTTGGAATGGAATAATGTTATTAAAATAATCCGAGCATTATTAACATTTTGTTTTCGCAATCCGTTCATAAAATAAAATCAGGACTGACCGTAAAACCAATTTAATTTATAACGTTATATTATTTCACTTTCTTTCTATTTTGTTGTATATCTTGTATTTTATTTAAATAATGTTTTGTATACTTTTATTCCTGTTCTGTAATTGGATATCTACCTGGTGATCAGTGTATGCAATAAATAAATAAATATGTAAATAACTGAAGGTAATGGTCACCGAGTGCACACGGACTTTCATTAATTTTTTTTTTTGACATGTTGCACCACTTCAATTTTAATGAAACGTTGTAAGTTTATAGATGACATGTAAACGAATATTACATAATTTTTTAGTTGCCATTCAATAGGAACATATAGAAATCGCTCTTTAAAGTTTTTATATGAATTTTAATATTTGTATTGAAGTTTAGCCAGGCCCGGATAGGGCCGGTATGCTAGGGGGTAAAGCCCACGGGACCGCCGCAGTCGGAACCCGCCCAGTGGGCCATTTCCAAAAGGACAAATACTTTCAAGAATGAAAACAAAATATTGCTTATTTGGCAGTTTACTACTTACATTATTTTGTGATTTATTATCGTTTCCAAATAAAGTATGTATGTATTTTAATACATGATTAGCTCGCCAGTAGTGAGCGATATTGTTTTGACTAGGTGCAGGTGAATGTATCGATTAATGTGCTTGAAAATGTCTGCAACCAATTGACTAGGCGAAAGAACGAGAAAAGGTCCGTTTAATAAAAAGCCGAGGTTTTCCAATGGAAATATGTATGCCTCAGTAAGTATAACTGTTGTACCTAACCATCCAACAGCTGAAGATTAGTGCGTCTATGTTTAATAACAAGTAAAGTTATGAAAAAAACTGGTGGTTTGTATAAATTTATCTTTAGGATTTACAAAAATACGCATGTGGAAGAAGTTGTAGGTATTAAATATATCTACAAAACGAGCCCAACCGCACAAGAGTTTTTTAATTAGTTTTTTAACAAAATGCAAAATACTGCTAAAAACGCTGTTTCTTAATTAATTTTTAACTTTAAAAATAATGAACGCAGATAGATTATAGGTATTGCTGTGTAGAATGAGTGTTTTTTTTTTAAGAAATGTGTACTGGTTGGGCCCATTTTCTTCTTAAAGAGTTGTACATTTGACAACAGCAACATCAATACTGACATCAAAATAGCAATACAAGTAGTAAATTCACATCGAAGGAAGCGGGCTCCAAAGATCTCATGGTAAATAACTGCCAAACATGCAAAAATCGCGTTGTGTGCTGTTTTAAAGTTTTGCTTCAATTTGAATTGCATACAGTATCTTATAATAATTTATATCTTGCTTATAAATATGTTTTAACTTTGACGTGCATGCAAGCCTCTTGTGAATGAACTTTCTCGAAGTTAAAATTCGTTCAAAATGGGCTTAAAAGTTGTCTTATACAAGAGCACTTAGATGCCCTACTTCTGATGTCAGTAGAAAAGTATATTATTACTAGGAGTAGGAGCGAGCCTTTGAAAAAAATGTGAATCCCATATTTTGTACAACGAGAAAATCACTATTGATAAAGATATAAGCATATTTTACCTAAAGTGTCTGTAACCATAAAGCGTAACTTGCATGAGGGCCAGTGTCTGGTCAGAGCCAGGGGCAAGAAAATTCTCCCAAACCAGGCCCGAGTTTAGCCTTGAGAAAATACACTGAAATAAATTCTTGAATGTATCTTAACACTTCCATTTAATTTCCCTACCTTTAGCAGTTGAGTAAATATATTGATTTGAAGAAAAGTCGGTTTTCTTCCATTGTATCCATGACACCTCGAGAAGGGGGGATATATCAATATGGATCAGTTCCTAGTAATCTCCTCTGCATTATGGCCTACACGACGTTATAGGTCCCTATTGGTAATTCATGGCTAGATCCATTATGCAGTACATCAAATTCAAATGCACCCTTACAATGTTCAATTTGTACTCCTTATAATTTTCCATATCCTTCGCCAAGTATACTCATACAGAACATATTACTTATCGTCAATTTTTTTATCGAACTATATACATCAATATGATCCTTACTGTAGAGCATGGCCGAAGTTGGTGTTACTTCTTTACCATTGCTCCTAGCTGTTGCAAATCACTTTTGCCATTTTTCACTGGAATAGTCAAATAAGGAGGTGGGTGAAGGTGGATGAAAATAAGTTTTTATTTTAATCATTCTTTTATATTTATTTTTAGTTCAGGTGTTCAACATTGCGTTAAGATGAAATTTAGTTAAAAGTTAATGCAGTAGGTTGTATTAACAAAGTTTTCTCATTGTACAGAAGCCAGCGTACAATTACCTGACACATTTGCAACCGTTGGAGCCATTATTAGTTGTGTCCCTTAGAGCATGGCAGACAAAGGAAATGTTATGGGAAATTTTCTTGGTGGAAACTTCATTAAATAACTGAAAATGTCTTACAATTGTTACGTTTCTATCAAGTAAAATACATTCGAAATCTGCAAGCTTATGCCACAGGGCATGATGGAGAAATACCAAGCTAATTTCTTTATCATCAATTAATTGCCATTTAGTTTTTACGAAAATAGGGTCATCATACAACCCGGTTAGTGGAGGTTCACAGACAGGCGTACATCCGGGTTATTGGAGGTACAGTGCCATATATTTTAAAACTGCAAGGTGTCTACTTTTAAGCCATTTAAAACTTTCTTGTGTTTTAAATAATTTACCTGCCGAATTCCACAGTCTCATTTACCACACCGGAATCTGCCACCACAACTTCTCAGCTGGGTGCTGAGGAAGTTATGAAAGAGTAGCAATCGGTTAGCTCAGGGCTGGTCGAGGGTCACTCTGTGCGAGAAGAGTTATATATATTTTTTGAACAATTATTTGATTGTTAAATTAACCATACAAAACTTTAATAAACTTCAAAGAATTTGGACGCCAGCGTATTCAGTACATAATACTCTTGCAAACTTTATCAGGGGGAGAAAACAATCAAAATCAAATATAAAACAAATAATATATTAATATAAGTATAAACAAAAATTTTACAATACTTTACAAATGATTAAAAATATTTATGGTGAAATTTGATTTAATTGGTTAACAGACAGAAATTTAGTTAAAAAAATTAAATTTGAAGATTAGCAAAAAAATTACAATTTACAGTTTACACTTCACATTTTTTCATTTACAATTTACAATTTTTCTTCTGACCAAAAGTTGAATTTTGCACATAAATTTGGGCTACTTAGCTTAGCGGAGACGTGGAATCCCGACAAGGTTTGGTCCTGAAGATGGCCGCGGGTACCCGGGAAAGAGAACGTAATATTCAGGTCCTGACAACGCTGATTTCCAGGAAACACTGTGTCGGAATGATATCCAGTACTTTGAGGATAACTCCAAATATTCAATCTATGCCTTGTGCCTTGCTTCAATGGTGGTTTGGTTCAGGATTTTACATGAAAAAGGGGTAATATAAAGAACCAGTTGATAATAGAAAAAAGTTTAAAATTGTGAGAAAAAAGTAATACAAGAAAACTACAAAGAAACTATGGTGATGAAGGTCACTGCAAAACCAAACTCTTAGCAATTTAACAAAAAACCTGATAAAATTTTACTTCTGAAAATATGTGAATAAGCTACTGATTAATATAATAAATGAAATGAATAAATGAGAAAACTCTACTGTCATGAAATTTTAGCCGTTTAGCCGTTCATAAAATGGCTGACACTGGTTATGACCAAAAATTTGAATGGTAACAAAATTTAGCACAACTGAATTAGAGAAAAAATATCTGAATTGCTATCTGAAAAAAACCAATACTGTAACAAATATAGCAAAAAAATTATGGGTTTAATCTCCCGAAAAATAAACTAATAAAAAATTTTCTCTTAACCGCTTGTACTAACACAAGGTTAATTAAATGCGACAAAACGACTTTAGTTTTCGACTCTTAATGAGATGAGATTGTCTACACACGATTAAGAAACAAAGATTCTAATTTATCCCTAGATTATATCCGAGGTTAATCCTCGTCCACAATAATCTAAAAAAATTGATAAAACACCATGGTATTGTGTCTCAAGTGACCACAAAATACAAAATTGCCACGATAATTAATGAGTTAACAAAGATACATGTGTCCAGTAGACACCGGAATCGCACAAACATGTGCCTAAATAAAAATTAATTATTACACGGAATATCCTTTAATAATTCCCAAAAATAAGTATACAGCAACATTAACTCAATAATGTGATATCATTTAATAATCAAATAAATTCAATATACCAAAGAATTAAAGAAATAAACGTGAAAATCCGTTAACGAATATGTAAACGATCTTAACTCACCCGCGTCGAAAGCGAAAGTGAAATAGCCTGGATATTTAAAATGGCCTCAGTGATGTATCTACCGCGTATGCGCACTTGTTGACTTCGCGTCGGCATTTACTGTGGGTAATTCAAATTTATGTAGCACGGGTGCTTCAACGAAAAAAAAATTTTTCGTTACAAATCAAAGTTTAAGGAAGCTATCATAACTCATTAAATAATATTGATCTCATAAAATTTTAAATAATATATTTTATAATGTGTTTATTTCCTGCTTCTTAATATTGTATTTTCTTGATTAATTTTACAGTTGAATATGTTTTTAGGGTAAGATTAAAGATCATGTAAATACAATGTCTAACGCACAATAAATATTTTATTATTATTATTGTACAACTTAAATAAATTTTATTTGCAGCTGCCAGGAGCCTACTGAAGAAATTCCAATGCATTATGAGAGCACCAATTCGTATCCGTGTGATATAAAACCTTCCATTGAGTGTAAAACTGAACCCGAGGAACCTGCGACTAGTGACGGAGTAATGACATATAAGTGCAAGCTATGTAAGTATGAATCAACCCAGAAGAGAAACCTTACCCGGCACATGAGGAGTCACCAAAACCCAGACAAATGTGAATTATGCTCTTATGAGACGAAACAAAAAAAGTCCATGGAAGTACACATGTTAACCCACAAAAATCCTTCAGCGATAGAAAAGTTCAAATGTGAATTGTGTTCATACGAGGCATTCCAAAAAAGACATCTTAGGGACCACTTAATCGTGCATAAGACCTCTGCAGAGATCACAATGTACAAATGTGACGTATGCTTGTATGAGACAAAGCAGAAAAGATACCTCAAGGATCATATGTTGATTCATAAAAGTGCTTCAGAGGTGACAATGTATAAGTGTGACTTTTGTATATATGAGACGAAGAAAAAGAGGTATCTTAACCTCCACATGTTGAACCATAACATTGTCGAGGCAACCATGTTCAAATGTGACCTGTGCCCCTTCGAGACAAAACAAAGCAGCTATCTTAAGAGCCACATGGTCATCCACAAAAGTCCCTCAGAGCTCACAATGTTTAAATGTGCGGTGTGCCCCTACGAGACGAAGCTGAAGCGAGTGCTAAAACGACACGTTCTAACTCATAATAACCCATACAAATGTGAGATATGCTTATATGAGACGAAACAAAAATCAACTTTCGATATACATATGTTGATCCACAACAATCCTTCGGCGATAGCGACGTACAAGTGCACCATTTGCCCATATGAGGCGATGAAAAAAAAGAATCTTTACAATCATATGTCCGTTCATAAAGAGCCGATGTTTAAATGTGAGGTGTGTACGTACGAGGCGAAAACGAAGAGGTATCTCAACCTACATATGCTCACACATAAAGATCCTTCTGAAGTTACAATGTACAAGTGCGAGCATTGCTCATTTCAGACTAAGCTTAAGGATTATATAAGGATTCACATATTAAAGCATAAAGATCCTGCGGAGGTGCCGATGCATAAATGTGACTTGTGTCCTTATGAGACAAGATATAAGAATAGTCTGCGAGTTCACAGGTTAAACCATTCTGATGTAAAAATGTTCAAGTGTGAATTCTGTCCGCATGAAACGAAGCAGAAGAGAGACCTTGAGCGGCACCTCGTAAAACACAAAGATCCTTCGGAGGTGACTATGTATAAGTGCACAGTGTGTTCATTTGAATCAAAGTACAAAAAGTCTGTTACGAAGCACACTGCAAGACATCATAAAAACCTATCGGAATAATCTAATTACGTACCATATGTTGATTAAAACAAAATAAAAACAAATATATGAATCGCATCTTCGTAGAAGCTTTTTGAAGGTAACCATATAAATGAGTACGTAAGTATGTCAAATACTTCGAATAGATTTGTAAACGCTGTAGAAAATGCTGTACAATGTAAAAATTGAGAAAGAATATTACTTGGTCTGTGTGCAGTTATGTAACGTTAACAATACGTTGTGAACATTTAGCAGGTTCAGAATGTGATGAATAAACATACATGAACTACAGAACCAAATAAATCTTATATAAAAAATAAAAAATGAGGCTAACGAACAAAAAATCTGATGTAAGAACTAAGGGCAGATTAAAACAAGTATAAAAATAATTTCAGTAAAACATTTCAAACCCCAAGTGCACTAAAGAGACAAACTAGAAACAAATATTAATAATAAGAATTCAATTCAATTCTTTTAATAGTACAAATCTCAGTTAATTTAACTAAAATTCAATTTTACAATAGAAACGTGAATAAATAGTCTTACTAAGGAAACGAGAAGAAAGTATCTTGCTTTAATTAAAAGGTTACGCAAAATAATGTAGCTAGCAAGTGGCGAAAGTTCATAGTAATTGACAAAGAAATGATGCTGGAAATAGGGATATTTCGACGAGAGTACCAAAAAATTGTAGAGCTGCATGTCTACCTGGACAACCACTGCGGTTGTCAATTACTAAACAATACTTTCAGAAGTAATATCTGAGTCCTACTTCGAACTATTTCAGTCTCGATGCATCATCATCATCATCCAAGGATAACATATCTGGTAAAATAGCTGAGCGTGGTAAAGTGTGTTAGTGGTAAGCAAGCTTGGTCAGCATAGACAGGGCGTACTGGGTTCGATCTCCAGCTATGGCATTGGCCGTATCAGTGGGTAATGGATGTCATCTACTGTTATTATCTACTGTGTGTGGTGTGTTTATGTTTTTATGAAGAAAATATTAGAATGTCAGTGAGTCCAGCTGTCTGGCCTCAGGAAGCTTGTGTCGATATGTTTTTCAGCTGCAGACAATGATGTGAATAAGTGATATTTAATTTCGACGTTCTTTTATTAAATGTGCGTAGTTTCAATTCATGAACAATAAATTGTTTGAACTTGACATTTTTAGGTATACCAATAAAAAGTTATGCCATGCAAAGATCTATAAAAATATATTAGGAACTTTTCATTGAATGTACGTAAAATAAACCTACAGAAATTTTGCATAGAAAAGCATAATAAAATATTACAATATTATGGAAAGAAAATATGGAGGATATGTTCCGCAATATTCAAACGATAACAAATTTTCCGCCCTATGTATAAGAAAAAGTGCGAAGTTAGCACTTCTACTCATGTCCTTTGTTCAATAATTTTCGGGTAGCTGCCATTTTGTTATTTTATGGTGAATCATCTTGATATTTATACACGTGTTTCGTCACTAGCTTCAATATGCCTCGTTTTTGAGATCATTCTCGAATAAGGATCAGTCGTAAGAGGGAAAATAGTGTCACAGCATCAATTTATTTCTCATGGCGTCTGTAAACGCAATGTTAAATGTCGATAAAAACTGCGAACTTTGAGCGAATGAATCTTGGAAACAGAACGATAAATGGAGTCCATATTGTACCACAACAGTTATTGATATGTGAATTAAATTTGCAGCAAGTTTCGTGACCTTCTCAAATAGTGTGAATTGCGATATAAATACCTTAAGAAGCATGTTTGAGCTTAAGGGATATTGAATTATCGAATATATAAAAATTATCATTTATGAAGTAAAGCAACACATTTAAACGTTAACTACTTTCTTATTTTTATAATCATCATTTACAGTTCATGCTCAAAGTGTTCTTCTATTTCGAATACAAGCATGAGCTTTTTTTGCGTTTCTGCTCTGGTAACCCTTGTTGATATGTTTTATCGCAATCTTTGTGAGGTTAAATAGTGATGCTTTCAAAATCAGCATTTTTGAAATTTATTCGATGAAATCTGGTTATTGGACTGGCACAGAATGATATTTCAGCACCATGGTTATCCAGCACACTATCTTCACGATATCAGGGAGCAGCCTTATCAGCATTTTCCCTATCATTAAATTGGAAGAGGAGCTTTGGCTTGCTAGGTCTCCAGATCTCACACCTCTACATTTATATGTCTTAGGGAAAGTGAAGAAAATAGACGTCAGGGAGCAATTGAACGAATTTAAATGGCCACCTGACAATTGCGACAAAATAGATTCACAAGGATCACATGGATGGAAATGCGAAAGAGAGCTCATGCTTATATTCAAAATAGGTGTAAATGAACACGAACGTGATTTTCGTTTGGTCAGATTCGCGCACAAGAACACTGCACAATTAATTTTGGTATAATTTTATTTTACTTGGCTCGGCGAAAAAGTAACACCCTGTATCGATTTTATACGAATAATTAAAAGTAAAAAATTCTGGAGTCACAATAATATATTATGGTTCACGTTCTAACAATACATTTATTTATCACTAAACATGTTTAAATTAATTAATTATGTTGATGAGTAACACTTTAGAGTAGAAATTTGCCTTTTGTGGTTGTTGTTTTGTCACGTAGCTGGATCCTGAACTGGCTGACTTGACTGACTCGATTCGACTCGACTCTACTTACTCGACTGAATGCGTTGAGCGCGTCTCGGTTTATATAAGATAAATCAAAGCTTCTGGAAGTGTTCGAAAATCGAAGACTCCAGGCGTTCTAGTCGTTCTAGACGTTCCAGATTGTTCGCCATTCCCGAAAATTCGGTAGGGGGATCGGTAGGGGAGAGTGGCTTGTATATATTCTCCAGCAGCTGAAGTCTTGCTTTTCGAATAATTCTAAAAATGTAAAAAGTGTTTTTTCTAGCTCGCGAGCTTTACAGAGCGACAGAGGGACGTTAATTCTTAATTTTGAAAATATAAATTACCGGATTTAATTTATTAAAGACAGGTACTTTGATATAAACACAGGGAGTATCAACTGTAAATGTTGATTAATAAAAAAAAGTAGTTAAAGTTTCCTATGTTGTTTTACTTGATAAATGATAATTTTTACATACTCGAAACTCAAGCATGCTTCAATATCACATATCTCAATGTAAAACTAATAAAACAGAGAAGTTTGGACATTCTTTTTATTCACAATAATATCATAGTCCTTTCAAATTAGAAAAAATTAGAGCAATTTACCGACAGCTATGAGACCTGATGAGAAATATATACATATATATTATGTATTACACCCCCTTGAAACTGGATATTGATACGCCTATGCCTAATAGTGAGTGACTGGAAACTTGTAGAAAGGGATAGAGTTTTCTAGAGTGTGGTGGGAGAAGATTCTTGATTGATCTAGAGGCAATTTCAGAGTATATAAGGCGCGATTACCGGCGCAGGAGAAAAAGTTTAGGAAAGTGACGCTCGGTAATGAAAGTGAGGTTAAATATGAAGTAAACAAAGTGTAAAGGTTATTTTGAAGTATTGTATAGTCAGTAAATTATTATTGTTAGTGGTTTACCCCTTGTTAAAATTATTTAGAACCCACAGATTCATACAGGGTGTTTCCTAAGAGGTGGAAATACGCAACAATATGAATTATAGCGCTTTTTCGCCTTTTTTTCTATTTAAGGGAAAGACTTCTAAAAAAAGGGTGGTTTTTGAAAAATATATACATATATATGAATTTTAGCGCTTTTTCGCCTTTTCCTCTATTTTGAGGAAAAACTATGCATTTGGCGAAAAGCATTAGGAGAGCAAAGTCATACACTATAAAATTTCCTATAAATTTTGGCTCTGGTTTTGTCTGAATTCCGCATAGTTTCGCCTAGAGGGCACGAAAGAGATATATACATATCATGGTACAAATATATACAGGGTATGCTCGTCCGAGCTACCAGAATTTGAGTTTTCTGCGCATTAAACCAAAGGGAACTATATTGGAATGATATATCGCAGTATATTGCCAGAGAATCCTAGCATTCTGTGATATTACACATATTTCAAGTTGTTATTATATTATCCCTCAACATTGTACCCCTGCAACTCGGGGTAAAAGTAGCCGTGTTTGTGGTGCGTAACTGCGTAGTCATTTTTGTGTTTGGTTTCTCTGTGGTGTGATATTTGTGAGGTTAAAAAAGAAACGATTATTTATAATAAACTTAAGACATAAACAGTTGCAAAAATAGGAGTGGAACTTCAACAGAAAGAAATGTAATATTCTTTCGGTTCCCAAGAAATGAAGAACATCAAGAAAAACCAGTAAAACCTGATAATATCAAAAACGGTAATTATAAAAACAATAATTATATAATACATTGGCTTATTTACTTATAATTACAAAATATATGTACCTGTTTACGATATAAAAGTTTGTATTTGTTATTTAACACAAATGTGGTCAGAAATAAAAAATGTTTTTTTTACAGCTCACATTTGTTCAATTTTAAGAGGTCAGATTTTAAAGCAACTCCAGAGTATGTATCTCAAAAATGTTGAAAACTATTCTCCAACAATTATCTGTGACCTTCTGCCTCATGCAGTACCTACAGAACATTTGGCAAGAATCATTCTACAAGATATAACATACAAAGCAAAAAGTAAGAATAAGTAAACATATTCAAAGAAAGGTTAGTATGCAGTATCTAAAACTGTAGGAGTATTTAGATTTTATACACTATACTCTATGTGTTGTAAAAAGTCTCAGGACAATACTTATTTTATTTATTAAAAGGATGGTGTGTGTTTATTTGTTTACCTTGTTATAGAATAAAAGTATAAAACAAAACGAGTGTATGATTTCTTGTGTAATTGTCTGGCATACCATCTCCCTCACAAGGTGTCTGCTGGAATACAATACACCTGTGGTGTATGTATTTTTCGTAAATATTGGTTAAAATTTACTATGACGATAGCATTTGTAACTAAAAAGATTAATGTTATTGTACAAATAACTGGTAATTTGTACAAAAATATATTCTTTATATTAAAAAATTGACATTTATCGTAAAATACTAAGAACTCATATAACATATTCGTGAACCCTTTGATAAATATTGACTATATAGAATTATACATGTTAATTTTTTTATTATTGTTAACTTATAAACTCCAAGTAGCCGAACTAGATCATATAAAATAAAATATATACCTATATACTGTATAAAAGAAGTATGTTTTTACCATATTTTTTACAAAGAACGTCTCGCATATTCATAACTACACCGGTAGTAAAAAAAAAACACTAAAATTGCAATGAAAATTTGCTACATCAATGTAAAAATGTATGTACAATCTTACATTATTGTTCATAACCATTCTGGAAATTTTCCAAATGAATAATATTTTGTCAAATTTTAACCTTATTTCCAAAATGAAGCATCTGTTTTTAAATGGTATGTGGAATCAGCTCCTTTTGTACAGAAGAATACACTATATTATTTGAAATATGCGCGCGAAATGCTATTGGTCCGACTATCAATATGGTTCCCCTTGGTTCCAAAACATGATTGGTTACTGCAAAAGCTGTGCAACAGCATACTTTGTATTATTTGTACTATGTATACATATATAGATTTTTGCGCCTTCTAGATTTTCAGCCAAAATTATGTACTTTGGTGAAAAATATCAGGAGAGCAAAGTTGTACATCATAAAATTTCCTACAAGTTTTGTCTACCTTTTTCGCCGAATTTCGCATAGTTTCGCTGCTAGAGGGCGCGGAAGAAATACATACATATATAGATTTTTGCGGCTTTTTTTTTAGATTTTCAGCCAAAATTATGCATTTTGGTGAAAAATATCAGGAGAGCAAAGTTGTAGAGCATAAAATTTCCTACAAATTCGGATAAAGCGTTTTTGTCCGACAAAATTTATAGGAAATTTTTTGCTCTACAACTTTGCTTTCCTGACATTTTTCACCAAAATGCATAGTTTTTCCTCAAAATAGAGGAAAAGGCGAAAAAGCGTAAAAATTCATACTTATATATGTATGTATTTTTAAAAAACCGCCCTTTTTTAAAACTGCGAGGGGGGTGAAAATCCTGTTTAGACAAACTAAATGCTTCACTTTTTACTGGTCTAATAGCTGTGGGAAGTTTTCCATAAAACCGATTTTTTGACTAATTTGAAGGGACTATCATGGCATGGAGCATTTTTCTGAAAACACAAAAATTGTAATATCTCTTAACTAATGACTTTTAGATAATGCCTATTTGGGTCCATAATGTCGTAAATTGCATCTACTATCATGTTTTTAAAGGAATATATCGAATTACCCGTTACCCTGTATAATATCTTGAGGTATATCACGTGCACCTAATAGGAACTTTTTATTATATGAAAATGCATATTGGGAAGCATGGCTGGCTTTTCCAGAGATGTATTTTTATTAATTGAAAGTTTCAATCATAACTTTTTCAATAGTAATTAAAAAAGTTAGTTAGTAGGTCTGTGTGCATATGTATTTAATAAAAACTGTTATCTGAGAAATACAAGACAAATAACATATACACATACCATATTGTAAATTTTATACCTGATCACTCCAAATTGCGTAGATCTTAAAACGCTCAAAGCATCACTTATAGGAAAACTTAAACATGCAAGTGATTCAATTAAGCAGCTTTGACATAAAACACATCCTATTATTAATAAATGATGTTATTTAAATGGATTTTTTGTAACTTAGTTGTAAGATAATTAGATGATTCCCATCCAGTGTATAAATTGTGTAAAGAAAAAATAAATGTATTAATATTATTTATTATTTTTATTATAAGGTTACATTGTTACATATTTAGTGAATTTTTATGTAGGTACAGTATTTACTCTGGGGCCGTAATGCATCCTGTTGGAAATTTGAGGTTGAATAGATGGGATCAATTTTAACGCATTACTTATGCTTAAAAATGAATTATTATTTGTTTGCTTATAACTGTATTGAAACATATTCTGTATAGGATTTTGCAAACAGCAGAAAAAATAACTATCTATAACTAAAAGAAAAACTTTGTGTAAACATATTAATGAAATCTTTGCATTCTTTCGATAACCTGAATTCTGGTTATGCTAGCAAATTAAAACCCTAAAATGAATTTGTCTAATTTCTTATTTGATAATTCTCATTCTAACACACAGGTCGTAGGGGACTGTGTGAATGCTCGTGGTAGAAGGAGAATTGTCAAATAAGAAATTAGATAAATTCATTTTAGGATTTTAATTTGCTAGCATAACCAGAATTCAGGTTATCGAAAGAATGCAAAGATTTCATGAATATTTTTACACGAAGTTTTTCTTTTAGTTATAGATAGTTATTTTTTCTTCTGTTTGCAAAATCCTATATAAAGAATGTTTCAATACATGCAGTTATAAGCAAACAAACAATAATCATTTTTAAACATGCATAGAGTATATAGGCTCCAATACTAATTAGCTAATAGATGGTGAGGTTGTTTTTATCAGTCAATGTCAAATATAATTATTTCACACTTATTCATAGAAATTGTCTTGGTTTTGCATGAAACATCTTTATGAGGGGCTTTGACTTTCTGATGATCTCCAGAATAAGGGCGAAAAACGTTTAAAAGGCTAAGCATTTCCAAGAAACAATGATAGATTTCATGAAAATGTAAACCATTAGAATGAAATTTTTTTATGACAAGGTAGATAAATTAATTTTAGGCCTTTGTTCTCATTTTTAATTTAATCTTCATGGTCGTAGGGGGTTATGTAGATACTAGTTTAATTTTGTAGCATAACCAGAATTCAGGTTATCGAAAGAATGCAAAGATTTCATTAATATTTTTTTCTTTTAGTTACAGATAGTTATTTTTTCTGCTGTTTGCAAAATCCTGTAAATATGTTTCAATTCCTCATGCCTTCGCTAAAGGCAGCATTGTTCTATAACTCATTTTGACAATGTGAAATCCGTAATACAGCAGTTAAACCCAAATGATGTAGTTGCTATTTCACAGGCGCAACAAGCATTTATAGGTCTGTTCCAACACGCAGTTTGATCGTCCGTTGAACAGTCACAGGCAGTCGCTCAGTCGTTTATCTACCTATCTATTGTCGTGACATATCGCTCCATTTGACCATTCACCGGACGATCAAACTGTGTGTTGGAACAAACCTTATGGATCCAACTGTTCATACACGGATGTTTTTCACGAATACCACTAATACGGAACTTTCAGTATCAGCCAACATCAGAATTTACTACAGTGGATGCAATTGTGTTCGATCGTCGTCAATATATTTTTCAATTACAGTGAGATATTGCTGCGAGGGTACTAAGATAATTCCAGACTGTTTAAAAAAAAATCCGGATTTATTACAATGAGAGGTGTAATAGATTTTGCTACACCGGGCATGAATGTGGTGACTTTGCGAAAATTTAGATATTTTAAGTATGCCCCATTTACATCTGCCGACGTCGAGCGGCCCTTCTCGCAATATAAATGGATTTTCAACGAAAGATGCCGAAGTTCAATTCCAAAACATTTAGGACAGATATTGGTAATATATTTTTATTTTTGTAATCGGCATTGAAAAATACTGTGTATGTTAATTAATTCAGTGTTGAGGACCTTCCCTTTTACCTCCAGTTCTTTTCGAGTGAGCGTTTATAATAAATTGACTATCAGCTTTGGATAATATGGAATTCCTAAAAAAAAAAAAAAAAACCAAGGTTAAGATATTGTTTCACACATGCATGCAAATAGTCATGCGCTGACACAACCTCCTAAAGCCAACCCTGGATTTACCACACATCCGTTAGGTAATTCCGACCTCTGCTGATAAGCATAAAAATGTTAAGTAAATGTATGTACAATATCTGTGGTACAATTTAGGATTATTACTTTGATAGGAGATATTACAAAAATGGAAACCTATATTTTTCTTTACATGGTCTGATTGGTCTTCTAATTCTGAGTTTAGAGAACCTAAGTTATGTTAACTTATCTATTACAATTTTTGACATATGTCCAATTTTTTGAAAAAAATTGCCGCTGTAGTAGTTTACGAACAAATTTGTATCTCGCAAACCTTTCAAAATTATGAAACCAAATTTGTGAAGCAGTTAGCTGGAAGTCCAGGCTAACTTTTGATGTCCCATCGGTAGTCCCATCTTGTACCATATGGGCGTAGTCGATTTTCAAATGTCGCAATTAAAAATTGTCAAAAAGTCAATTTTTTCAAATGGCACCTACTATTTTTTTTCACACCATTCGAAAGAAAATTAAATTTTAAGGTGAGTTACTTAAGCATTCCCTATACCTAACTTCACCCCATATCGAGTTATTCAATAAAAATCAAGAAATACCTTATCTTGCCGAGAGATTCCTTACTTCATCAAGTATGCCATGGAAACAAAAGACAGTTGTAATAATTTTTAAAGAAAAATATGGATTCTTATTTAATTACACACAACACCAACAAATTATTATTAACGAACAAGAACAATGTTGACGAAATTCTGACGTAAATGTTCAATGTGACCACCATATTTTTGTTCAAATATTCTATTATTCTACTTTCAACAGATTGCGTAGCACATCTTTGCGCCTACCATTTCTGACGCCAGAAATCAATGCAAAATTGAATTTTAGAGCCACTTTTATTAACATTGTGTATGTCTATCTACAGTCGTTTTTGAGTTTTTAGCATTTTTTGAAAAAAAAATTATTTTTTTTTCTCAAGGGTAGTATAGGCTTTGGAAACAATCGTTTCATTTTAATTTTTATTCAAAAATCGTATTGCAATAATAAATAATAACAACAAAATAACAACGAATAAACAGATTAACAAAATAATTATTTCAATACAATTGCTCAATGTGTGCACCGTTTTAACCGACAGAATTTCGTCAACATTGTTCTTATTGGTTAATAATAATTTGTCGGTGTTGTGTGTAATTAAATAAGAATCCATATTTTTCTTTAAAAATTATTACAACTGCTTTTGTTTCCATGGCATACTTGATGAAGTAAGGAATCTCTCGGCAAGATAAGGTATTTCTTGATTTTTATTGAATAACTCGATATGGGGTGAAGTTAGATATAGGGAATGCTTAAGTAACTCACCCTAAAATTCAATTTTCTTTCGAATGGTGTGACAAAAAATAGTAGGTGCCATTTGAAAAAATTGACTTTTTGACAATTTTTGATTGATTTGAAAATCGACTGCGCCCATATGGTACAAAATGGGACTACCGATGGGACATCAAAAGTAAGCCTGGACTTCCAGCTAACTGCTTCACAAATTTGGTTTCATAATTTTGAAAGGTTTGCGAGATACAAATTTGTTCGTAAACTACTACAGCGGCAATTTTTTTCAAAAAATTGGACATATGTCAAAAATTGTAATAGATAAGTTAACATAACTTAGGTTCTCTAAACTCAGAATTAGAAGACCAATCAAACCATGTAAAGAAAAATATAGGTTTCCATTCAAAATAAGAAAGTTGGTACCAATTTTTGGCACACCCTGTATAGTTGGAGGACTGAAAATATTTTAGATAGAACGGGCATTATCGATTATGGCTACAAACCAAATTTGAAGTTTCTAATCCAACTGCAAGTTGAAAAACTTCTAATGAATGGCCTACGTGAATCACCCTGTATATAGTAATAGTTTCAATTAGTTACAAGGATGTTTTATTCATTTTTTGAGTAGCGCATTTATTTTATAACAGTTTTAAAAAATGGAAATTAAATATTTTTTCACAATAACGCAAATTTGACCTTATAAGCGAATTCTCTGTTTTTGCTCAGTTCAACAGGAGGAATAACAGGTTGGTTTGCAGTTATCATATTTACAAACGGCATTAGACCCTTAGAGCCGGTTTATCAATGCGACGATAAAAGTAATTCTATCAAAGAGTTTAACAAATAGAGGAGACAAGCTCCATAAGCGTAATGTATAAGCAGCGGGAGGCTGTAGGCTTCTCATCCCTCTCACACGGTTCGTTCTCTCTTTGTCGCATAGTACATGAGGGGTGTCGACGATTGACGTTATTTGTTGAAAATCAACAATGATTTTATATAAATCAAAGAGCGCCGGGTAAGGCTGTGTTGCTTTGTAAAACAGTGGAGAGAGAGAGGGTACGAGGTGTGCGACAAGGACGAAGAGCCTACCGTCTCCAAGGCAACCAAACCGCGACTCCCGGCAAATCGCCAGCTTGTCTTCTCTAGTTATTAAACTCTTTGAATTCTATAGTTAAAGTGTAGTTTAATAATACAGTCAGGTCACTTCCAATCATTTTTGTCCGTTACCTCTCACTCTTGCTATCGACGCGTGGACTGCAAAGAATTTATATAATCTTTGGTGGACTGCACTCAGTAGAAGTGACCAACTGCATCATTAAACTGTGATTTAATCATACCTTATCTTTCCATCGATAAACCGGCCCTTAGAATCTTGGAGTAGGAAGTCTCCTAATCTAAGCTGAGTATTGATTCCAAAGAACTTATATAAATAGAAGCAGATACACATCTATAAGTGTGTTGTCAACATCTCGTACTCAAGTTCAGACATTACATTTTATAATTATCTCTTTCTTTATGATGAAAATTACTATAGCCCCATCTTTGTTGCAGTACTACTGTTTTTAACATGACAAATAAATGTAAGACAACAGGCTATTCTTATCCTCAACTACACCACAAACAACACATTTTTTCACTATTTTTACGATTCAATGAGAATAAATGTTTAAATTTACAAAACACGAAAATAATTTTGAGGTTAGAGTAGTTAAAACAGACACAGTTCTTAAATGACTAAATTCCATATATGTCTGCTACACTCATACCACGGTCTTGGAGTACTTGCAACAGAGATAGCGTTATAGGCAATATTGTATCTTAGAACGAAATGGTGAGAAAAAGGTATGTTGGACATGATTGCAACAGTATCGTATAACTTTTACACTTTATCTCGGCTTCTATTTATATAAATTCTTTGATTGATACACGATTCGTTGAGGGAAGAAGAAGAAGAATTTAGAGGTTATCTTGTTATTCGTGAGACTTGTAAAATCTCTTATTCCATGTAATTTACTGTGATGTGATTCAGTTTAGAGGATTGAGAACTGGTACGTAAATATCTAATATTTTATCTGGAAATATATTAGTGATGTACTATCAGACGGTTGTTCTAACCCACTGTTATACTCGCTGTTATATTTATATCAAATTGATATATTTGTAACAAAATATGCAGCATACATTAGACAGTCAAATTCAGCTGCAATAAAGATGCAATGTTCCAATTTGCATGTTATGGCGCTATCATAAAGATTTGTTTCATGTCTGTAATCAGTTAATATCCTTGAAAAAATGCCCTCTCTGCAACTCTTTTTAGAAGTAGCAAAACGCATATCAGGTGAAGATTGAAGAACACTTCTATATTTTTGTGCATTCATGGTAAAGATTTAAAATGAATGGATGTTATTAGTGACACAAAGTAAATCAAATTTAATTGCAAAATGTTTACAGTTCTCTCTTTTTCAAATTAATGTGATGTGTGTGAAGTTAGCAACGCGTTGCTAGCAACGCGTTGCCAGCAACGCGGAAATAAGTTTTGATGCGAAAAACCGAAACCGTTGCTGGAACACGGCGCATTCCCCATAACATGCGTGCGTTCCTTACTACATTAGGCCACTATATTCCCCGTGCCAGCAGTACATGGGTGTATTGTACTCCCTTCTTCAACCGTACGTTAGATCAATGGGTGAAATAAAGTACAGTAAAAAACTGAAAAATACTAATAAATTATTTTCTCAGGCCTTGGCAGTTGAAGGTTGAAAACGACTGAGCCACGTGGTCATACGTACTACCCTCTACACCCCCACAAGGTGAAAGTCATTGCAACCCCGTAATAAACTTTTTATAGGCAAAAAATGAAAAATTTAAAACAATTATTTTCTCAGGCCCCGGCCATTGAAGGTTGAAAACGACTGAGCGATGTGATCACAAGTACTACCCTCTACACCCCCACAAGGTGAAAGTCATTGCAACCCCGTAATAAACTTTTTATAGTCAAAAAATTAAAAATTTAAAAAAATTATTTTCTCAGGCTTCGGCCGTTGAAGGTTAATAACGACTGAGCTATGTGATCACATGTACTACCCTCTACACTCCCACAAGGTGAAAGTCATTGCAACCCCGTAATAAACTTTTTATAGGCAAAAAATTAAAAATTTAAAAAAATTATTTTCTCAGGCTCCCGCCGTTGAAGGTTGAAAACGACTGAGCGATGTGATCACAAGTACTACCCTCTACACCCCCACGAGGTGAAAGTCATTGCAACCCCGTAATAAACTTTTTATAGGCAAAAAATTAAAAATTTAAAAAAATTATTTTCTCAGGCTCCCGCCGTTGAAGGTTGAAAACGACTGAGCGATGTGATCACAAGTACTACCCTCTACACCCCCACGAGGTGAAAGTCATTGCAACCCCGTAATAAACTTTTCATAGGCAAAAAATGAAAAAATATTAATAAATCAATTTCTCCGACCTCCGCCATTGAAGGTTGAAAACGACTCAACCACGTTCTTACATGTACTACCCTTTACACTCCCATAAGGGGAAAGTCATTGCAACCCCGTAATAAAGTTTTTACAGTCAAAAAATGAAAAAAACCGTTGCTGGAACACCGATCCGATGCCGGCGCATTCACCATAATATAAGGTATATAATAAATTATTTTCTCAGGCCCTGGCCATTGAAGGTTGAAAACGACTGAGCGATGTGATCACAAGTACTACCCTCTACACCCCCACAAGGTGAAAGTCATTGCAACCCCGTAATAAACTTTTTATAGGCAAAAAATGAAAAATTTAAAAAAATTATTTTCTCAGGCCCCGGCCATTGAAGGTTGAAAACGACTGAGCGATGTGATCACAAGTACTACCCTCTACACCCCCACAAGGTGAAAGTCATTGCAACCCCGTAATAAACTTTTTATAGTCAAAAAATTAAAAATTTAAAAAAATTATTTTCTCAGGCTCCCGCCGTTGAAGGTTGAAAACGACTGAGCGATGTGATCACAAGTACTACCCTCTACAACCCCACAAGGTGAAAGTCATTGCAACCCCGTAATAAACTTTTTATAGTCAAAAAATGAAAAATTTAAAAAAATTATTTTCTCAGGCTTCGGCCGTTGAAGGTTGAAAACGACTGAGCGATGTGATCACAAGTACTACCCTCTACACCCCCACAAGGTGAAAGTCATTGCAACCCCGTAATAAACTTTTTATAGGCAAAAAATGAAAAATTTAAAAAAATTATTTTCTCAGGCCCCGGCCATTGAAGGTTGAAAACGACAGAGCGATGTGATCACAAGTACTACCGTCTACATCCCCACAAGGTGAAAGTCATTGCAACCCCGTAATAAACTTTTTATAGTCAAAAAATGAAAAATTTAAAAAAAATATTTTCTCAGGCTTCGGCCGTTGAAGGTTGAAAACGACTGAGCGATGTGATCACAAGTACTACCCTCTACACCCCCACAAGGTGAAAGTCATTGCAACCCCGTAATAAACTTTTTATAGTCAAAAAATGAAAAATTTAAAAAAATTATTTTCTCAGGCCCCGGCCATTGAAGGTTGAAAACGACTGAGCCACGTGATCGTACCTACTGCCCTCTACACCCCCGCAAGGTGAAAGTCATTGCAACCCCGTAATAAAATTTTCATAAGCAAAAAATGAAAAATTTTAAAAAATCATTTTCTCAGGCCCTGGCCATTGAAGGTTGAAAACGACTGAGCGATGTGATCACAAGTACTACCCTCTACACCCCCACGAGGTGAAAGTCATTGCAACCCCGTAATAAACTTTTTATAGGCAAAAAATTAAAAATTTAAAAAAATTATTTTCTCAGGCTCCCGCCGTTGAAGGTTGAAAACGACTGAGCGATGTGATCACAAGTACTACCCTCTACACCCCCACGAGGTGAAAGTCATTGCAACCCCGTAATAAACTTTTCATAGGCAAAAAATGAAAAAATATTAATAAATCAATTTCTCCGACCTCCGCCATTGAAGGTTGAAAACGACTCAACCACGTTCTTACATGTACTACCCTTTACACTCCCATAAGTGGAAAGTCATTGCAACCCCGTAATAAAGTTTTTATAGTCAAAAAATGAAAAATTTAAAAAAATTATTTTCTCAGGCCCCGGCCATTGAAGGTTGAAAACGACTGAGCCACGTGATCGTACCTACTGCCCTCTACACCCCCGCAAGGTGAAAGTCATTGCAACCCCGTAATAAAATTTTCATAAGCAAAAAATGAAAAATTTTAAAAAATCATTTTCTCAGGCCCTGGCCATTGAAGGTTGAAAACGACTGAGCGATGTGATCACAAGTACTACCCTCTACACCCCCACGAGGTGAAAGTCATTGCAACCCCGTAATAAACTTTTTATAGGCAAAAAATGAAAAATTTAAAAAAATTATTTTCTCAGGCCCCGGCCATTGAAGGTTGAAAACGACTGAGCGATGTGATCACAAGTACTACCCTCTACACCCCCACAAGGTGAAAGTCATTGCAACCCCGTAATAAACTTTTTATAGTCAAAAAATTTAAAATTTAAAAAAATTATTTTCTCAGGCTCCCGCCGTTGAAGGTTGAAAACGACTGAGCGATGTGATCACAAGTACTACCCTCTACACCCCCACGAGGTGAAAGTCATTGCAACCCCGTAATAAACTTTTTATAGGCAAAAAATGAAAAATTTAAAAAAATTATTTTCTCAGGCTTCGGCCGTTGAAGGTTGAAAACGACTGAGCGATGTGATCACAAGTACTACCCTCTACACCCCCACGAGGTGAAAGTCATTGCAACCCCGTAATAAACTTTTTATAGGCAAAAAATTAAAAATTTTAAAAAATTATTTTCTCAGGCTCCCGCCGTTGAAGGTTGAAAACGACTGAGCGATGTGATCACAAGTACTACCCTCTACACCCCCACGAGGTGAAAGTCATTGCAACCCCGTAATAAACTTTTCATAGGCAAAAAATGAAAAAATATTAATAAATCAATTTCTCCGACCTCCGCCATTGAAGGTTGAAAACGACTCAACCACGCTCTTACATGTACTACCCTTTACACTCCCATAAGTGGAAAGTCATTGCAACCCCGTAATAAAGTTTTTACAGTCAAAAAATGAAAAAAACCGTTGCTGGAACACCGATCCGATGCCGGCGCATTCACCATAATATAAGGTATATAATAAATTATTTTCTCAGGCCCTGGCCATTGAAGGTTGAAAACGACTGAGCGATGTGATCACAAGTACTACCCTCTACACCCCCACAAGGTGAAAGTCATTGCAACCCCGTAATAAACTTTTTATAGGCAAAAAATGAAAAATTTAAAAAAATTATTTTCTCAGGCTTCGGCCGTTGAAGGTTGAAAACGACTGAGCGATGTGATCACAAGTACTACCCTCTACACCCCCACAAGGTGAAAGTCATTGCAACCCCGTAATAAACTTTTTATAGGCAAAAAATGAAAAATTTAAAAAAATTATTTTCTCAGGCCCCGGCCATTGAAGGTTGAAAACGACTGAGCGATGTGATCACAAGTACTACCCTCTACACCCCCACAAGGTGAAAGTCATTGCAACCCCGTAATAAACTTTTTATAGTCAAAAAATGAAAAATTTAAAAAAATTATTTTCTCAGGCCCCGGCCATTGAAGGTTGAAAACGACTGAGCCACGTGATCGTACCTACTGCCCTCTACACCCCCGCAAGGTGAAAGTCATTGCAACCCCGTAATAAAATTTTCATAAGCAAAAAATGAAAAATTTAAAAAAATCATTTTCTCAGGCCCTGGCCATTGAAGGTTGAAAACGACTGAGCGATGTGATCACAAGTACTACCCTCTACACCCCCACGAGGTGAAAGTCATTGCAACCCCGTAATAAACTTTTTATAGGCAAAAAATTAAAAATTTAAAAAAATTATTTTCTCAGGCTCCCGCCGTTGAAGGTTGAAAACGACTGAGCGATGTGATCACAAGTACTACCCTCTACACCCCCACGAGGTGAAAGTCATTGCAACCCCGTAATAAACTTTTCATAGGCAAAAAATGAAAAAATATTAATAAATCAATTTCTCCGACCTCCGCCATTGAAGGTTGAAAACGACTCAACCACGTTCTTACATGTACTACCCTTTACACTCCCATAAGTGGAAAGTCATTGCAACCCCGTAATAAAGTTTTTATAGTCAAAAAATGAAAAATTTAAAAAAATTATTTTCTCAGGCCCCGGCCATTGAAGGTTGAAAACGACTGAGCCACGTGATCGTACCTACTGCCCTCTACACCCCCGCAAGGTGAAAGTCATTGCAACCCCGTAATAAAATTTTCATAAGCAAAAAATGAAAAATTTTAAAAAATCATTTTCTCAGGCCCTGGCCATTGAAGGTTGAAAACGACTGAGCGATGTGATCACAAGTACTACCCTCTACACCCCCACGAGGTGAAAGTCATTGCAACCCCGTAATAAACTTTTTATAGGCAAAAAATGAAAAATTTAAAAAAATTATTTTCTCAGGCCCCGGCCATTGAAGGTTGAAAACGACTGAGCGATGTGATCACAAGTACTACCCTCTACACCCCCACAAGGTGAAAGTCATTGCAACCCCGTAATAAACTTTTTATAGTCAAAAAATTTAAAATTTAAAAAAATTATTTTCTCAGGCTCCCGCCGTTGAAGGTTGAAAACGACTGAGCGATGTGATCACAAGTACTACCCTCTACACCCCCACGAGGTGAAAGTCATTGCAACCCCGTAATAAACTTTTTATAGGCAAAAAATGAAAAATTTAAAAAAATTATTTTCTCAGGCTTCGGCCGTTGAAGGTTGAAAACGACTGAGCGATGTGATCACAAGTACTACCCTCTACACCCCCACAAGGTGAAAGTCATTGCAACCCCGTAATAAACTTTTTATAGGCAAAAAATTAAAAATTTAAAAAAATTATTTTCTCAGGCTCCCGCCGTTGAAGGTTGAAAACGACTGAGCGATGTGATCACAAGTACTACCCTCTACACCCCCACGAGGTGAAAGTCATTGCAACCCCGTAATAAACTTTTTATAGGCAAAAAATTAAAAATTTCAAAAAATTATTTTCTCAGGCTCCCGCCGTTGAAGGTTGAAAACGACTGAGCGATGTGATCACAAGTACTACCCTCTACACCCCCACGAGGTGAAAGTCATTGCAACCCCGTAATAAACTTTTATAGGCAAAAAATGAAAAATTTAAAAAAATTATTTTCTCAGGCTTCGGCCGTTGAAGGTTGAAAACGACTGAGCGATGTGATCACAAGTACTACCCTCTACACCCCCACAAGGTGAAAGTCATTGCAACCCCGTAATAAACTTTTTATAGGCAAAAAATTAAAAATTTAAAAAAATTATTTTCTCAGGCTCCCGCCGTTGAAGGTTGAAAACGACTGAGCGATGTGATCACAAGTACTACCCTCTACACCCCCACGAGGTGAAAGTCATTGCAACCCCGTAATAAACTTTTTATAGGCAAAAAATTAAAATTTAAAAAAATTATTTTCTCAGGCTCCCGCCGTTGAAGGTTGAAAACGACTGAGCGATGTGATCACAAGTACTACCCTCTACACCCCCACGAGGTGAAAGTCATTGCAACCCCGTCATAAACTTTTTATAGGCAAAAAATTAAAATTTCAAAAAATTATTTTCTCAGGCTCCCGCCGTTGAAGGTTGAAAACGACTGAGCGATGTGATCACAAGTACTACCCTCTACACCCCCACGAGGTGAAAGTCATTGCAACCCCGTAATAAACTTTTTATAGGCAAAAAATCAAAAATTTAAAAAAATTATTTTCTCAGGCTCCCGCCGTTGAAGGTTGAAAACGACTGAGCGATGTGATCACAAGTACTACCCTCTACAACCCCACAAGGTGAAAGTCATTGCAACCCCGTAATAAACTTTTTATAGTCAAAAAATGAAAAATTTAAAAAAATTATTTTCTCAGGCTTCGGCCGTTGAAGGTTGAAAACGACTGAGCGATGTGATCACAAGTACTACCCTCTACACCCCCACAAGGTGAAAGTCATTGCAACCCCGTAATAAACTTTTTATAGGCAAAAAATGAAAATTTAAAAAAATTATTTTCTCAGGCCCCGGCCATTGAAGGTTGAAAACGACTGAGCGATGTGATCACAAGTACTACCCTCTACACCCCCACAAGGTGAAAGTCATTGCAACCCCGTAATAAACTTTTTATAGTCAAAAAATTAAAAATTTAAAAAAATTATTTTCTCAGGCTTCGGCCGTTGAAGGTTAATAACGACTGAGCTATGTGATCACATGTACTACCCTCTACACTCCTACAAGGTGAAAGTCATTGCAACCCCGTAATAAACTTTTTATAGGCAAAAAATTAAAAATTTAAAAAAATTATTTTCTCAGGCTCCCGCCGTTGAAGGTTGAAAACGACTGAGCGATGTGATCACAAGTACTACCCTCTACACCCCCACGAGGTGAAAGTCATTGCAACCCCGTAATAAACTTTTTATAGTCAAAAAATGAAAAATTTAAAAAAATTATTTTCTCAGGCTTCGGCCGTTGAAGGTTGAAAACGACTGAGCGATGTGATCACAAGTACTACCCTCTACACCCCCACGAGGTGAAAGTCATTGCAACCCCGTAATAAACTTTTTATAGGCAAAAAATGAAAAATTTAAAAAAATTATTTTCTCAGGCCCCGGCCATTGAAGGTTGAAAACGACTGAGCGATGTGATCACAAGTACTACCCTCTACACCCCCACAAGGTGAAAGTCATTGCAACCCCGTAATAAACTTTTTATAGTCAAAAAATTAAAAATTTAAAAAAATTATTTTCTCAGGCTCCCGCCGTTGAAGGTTGAAAACGACTGAGCGATGTGATCACAAGTACTACCCTCTACAACCCCACAAGGTGAAAGTCATTGCAACCCCGTAATAAACTTTTTATAGTCAAAAAATGAAAAATTTAAAAAAATTATTTTCTCAGGCTTCGGCCGTTGAAGGTTGAAAACGACTGAGCGATGTGATCACAAGTACTACCCTCTACACCCCCACAAGGTGAAAGTCATTGCAACCCCGTAATAAACTTTTTATAGGCAAAAAATGAAAAATTTAAAAAAATTATTTTCTCAGGCCCCGGCCATTGAAGGTTGAAAACGACAGAGCGATGTGATCACAAGTACTACCGTCTACATCCCCACAAGGTGAAAGTCATTGCAACCCCGTAATAAACTTTTTATAGTCAAAAAATGAAAAATTTAAAAAAAATATTTTCTCAGGCTTCGGCCGTTGAAGGTTGAAAACGACTGAGCGATGTGATCACAAGTACTACCCTCTACACCCCCACAAGGTGAAAGTCATTGCAACCCCGTAATAAACTTTTTATAGTCAAAAAATGAAAAATTTAAAAAAATTATTTTCTCAGGCCCCGGCCATTGAAGGTTGAAAACGACTGAGCCACGTGATCGTACCTACTGCCCTCTACACCCCCGCAAGGTGAAAGTCATTGCAACCCCGTAATAAAGTTTTTATAGTCAAAAAATGAAAAATTTAAAAAAATTATTTTCTCAGGCCCCGGCCATTGAAGGTTGAAAACGACTGAGCCACGTGATCGTACCTACTGCCCTCTACACCCCCGCAAGGTGAAAGTCATTGCAACCCCGTAATAAAATTTTCATAAGCAAAAAATGAAAAATTTTAAAAAATCATTTTCTCAGGCCCTGGCCATTGAAGGTTGAAAACGACTGAGCGATGTGATCACAAGTACTACCCTCTACACCCCCACGAGGTGAAAGTCATTGCAACCCCGTAATAAACTTTTTATAGGCAAAAAATGAAAAATTTAAAAAAATTATTTTCTCAGGCCCCGGCCATTGAAGGTTGAAAACGACTGAGCGATGTGATCACAAGTACTACCCTCTACACCCCCACAAGGTGAAAGTCATTGCAACCCCGTAATAAACTTTTTATAGTCAAAAAATTTAAAATTTAAAAAAATTATTTTCTCAGGCTCCCGCCGTTGAAGGTTGAAAACGACTGAGCGATGTGATCACAAGTACTACCCTCTACACCCCCACGAGGTGAAAGTCATTGCAACCCCGTAATAAACTTTTTATAGGCAAAAAATGAAAAATTTAAAAAAATTATTTTCTCAGGCTTCGGCCGTTGAAGGTTGAAAACGACTGAGCGATGTGATCACAAGTACTACCCTCTACACCCCCACAAGGTGAAAGTCATTGCAACCCCGTAATAAACTTTTTATAGGCAAAAAATTAAAAATTTAAAAAAATTATTTTCTCAGGCTCCCGCCGTTGAAGGTTGAAAACGACTGAGCGATGTGATCACAAGTACTACCCTCTACACCCCCACGAGGTGAAAGTCATTGCAACCCCGTAATAAACTTTTTATAGGCAAAAAATTAAAAATTTAAAAAAATTATTTTCTCAGGCTCCCGCCGTTGAAGGTTGAAAACGACTGAGCGATGTGATCACAAGTACTACCCTCTACACCCCCACGAGGTGAAAGTCATTGCAACCCCGTAATAAACTTTTCATAGGCAAAAAATGAAAAAATATTAATAAATCAATTTCTCCGACCTCCGCCATTGAAGGTTGAAAACGACTCAACCACGTTCTTACATGTACTACCCTTTACACTCCCATAAGTGGAAAGTCATTGCAACCCCGTAATAAAGTTTTTACAGTCAAAAAATGAAAAAAACCGTTGCTGGAACACCGATCCGATGCCGGCGCATTCACCATAATATAAGGTATATAATAAATTATTTTCTCAGGCCCTGGCCATTGAAGGTTGAAAACGACTGAGCGATGTGATCACAAGTACTACCCTCTACACCCCCACAAGGTGAAAGTCATTGCAACCCCGTAATAAACTTTTTATAGGCAAAAAATGAAAAATTTAAAAAATTATTTTCTCAGGCTTCGGCCGTTGAAGGTTGAAAACGACTGAGCGATGTGATCACAAGTACTACCCTCTACACCCCCACAAGGTGAAAGTCATTGCAACCCCGTAATAAACTTTTTATAGGCAAAAAATTAAAAATTTAAAAAAATTATTTTCTCAGGCTCCCGCCGTTGAAGGTTGAAAACGACTGAGCGATGTGATCACAAGTACTACCCTCTACACCCCCACGAGGTGAAAGTCATTGCAACCCCGTAATAAACTTTTTATAGGCAAAAAATTAAAAATTTCAAAAAATTATTTTCTCAGGCTCCCGCCGTTGAAGGTTGAAAACGACTGAGCGATGTGATCACAAGTACTACCCTCTACACCCCCACAAGGTGAAAGTCATTGCAACCCCGTAATAAACTTTTTATAGGCAAAAAATGAAAAATTTAAAAAAATTATTTTCTCAGGCTTCGGCCGTTGAAGGTTGAAAACGACTGAGCGATGTGATCACAAGTACTACCCTCTACACCCCCACAAGGTGAAAGTCATTGCAACCCCGTAATAAACTTTTTATAGGCAAAAAATGAAAAATTTAAAAAAATTATTTTCTCAGGCTCCCGCCGTTGAAGGTTGAAAACGACTGAGCGATGTGATCACAAGTACTACCCGCTACACCCCCACAAGGTGAAAGTCATTGCAACCCCGTAATAAACTTTTTATAGGCAAAAAATTAAAAATTTAAAAAAATTATTTTCTCAGGCTCCCGCCGTTGAAGGTTGAAAACGACTGAGCGATGTGATCACAAGTACTACCCTCTACAACCCCACAAGGTGAAAGTCATTGCAACCCCGTAATAAACTTTTTATAGTCAAAAAATGAAAAATTTAAAAAACTTATTTTCTCAGGCTTCGGCCGTTGAAGGTTGAAAACGACTGAGCGATGTGATCACAAGTACTACCCTCTACACCCCCACAAGGTGAAAGTCATTGCAACCCCGTAATAAACTTTTTATAGGCAAAAAATGAAAAATTTAAAAAAATTATTTTCTCAGGCCCCGGCCATTGAAGGTTGAAAACGACAGAGCGATGTGATCACAAGTACTACCGTCTACATCCCCACAACGTGAAAGTCATTGCAACCCCGTAATAAACTTTTTATAGTCAAAAAATGAAAAATTTAAAAAAAATATTTTCTCAGGCTTCGGCCGTTGAAGGTTGAAAACGACTGAGCGATGTGATCACAAGTACTACCCTCTACACCCCCACAAGGTGAAAGTCATTGCAACCCCGTAATAAACTTTTTATAGGCAAAAAATGAAAAATTTTAAAAAATTATTTTCTCAGGCCCTGACCATTGAAGGTTGAAAACGACTAAGCGATGTGATCACAAGTACTACCCTCTACACCCCCACAAGGTGAAAGTCATTGCAACCCCGTAATAAACTTTTTATAGGCAAAAAATGAAAAATTTTAAAAAATTAATTTCTCCGACCTCCGCCATTGAAGGTTGAAAACTACTCAACCACGTCCTTGCATGTACTACCCTTTACACTCCCGTAAGGGGAAAGTCATTGCAACCGCGTAATAAAGTTTTTACAGTCAAAAAATGGAAAAAACCGTTGCTGGAACACCGATCCGATGCCGGCGCATTCACCATAATATAAGGTATATAATAAATTATTTTCTCAGGCTTCGGCCGTTGAAGGTTGAAAACGACTGAGCCACGTGGTCATACGTACTACCCTCTACATTCCCACAAGGTGAAAGTCATTGCAACCCCGTAATAAACTTTTTATAGTCAAAAAATGAAAAATTTAAAAAAATTATTTTCTCAGGCCCCGGCCATTGAAGGTTGAAAACGACTGAGCCACGTGATCGTACCTACTGCCCTCTACACCCCCGCAAGGTGAAAGTCATTGCAACCCCGTAATAAAATTTTCATAAGCAAAAAATGAAAAATTTTAAAAAATCATTTTCTCAGGCCCTGGCCATTGAAGGTTGAAAACGACTGAGCCACGTGGTCATACATACTGCCCTATACACCCCCACAAGGTGAAAGTCATTGCAACCCCGTAATAAACTTTTCATAGTCAAAAAATGAAAAATTAAAAAAAATTATTTTCTCAGGCTTCGGCCGTTGAAGGTTAATAATGACTGAGCGATGTGATCACATGTACTACCCTCTACACTGCCACAAGGTGCAAGTCATTGCAACCTCGTAATAAAGTTTTTATAGTCAGAAAATGAAATAATATTAATAAATTAATTTCTCCGACCTCCGCCATTGAAGGTTGAAAACGACTCAACCACGTTCTTGCATGTACTACCCTTTACACTCCCATAAGGGGAAAGTCATTGCAACCCCGTAATAAAGTTTCTACATTAAAAAAATGGAAAAAAACCGTTGCTGGAACACCGATCAGATGCCGGCGCATTCACCATAAGGTGTATAATAAATTATTTTCTCAGGCTTCGGCAGTTGAAGGTTGATCCCTCCCAGTAATCTATGAAGGTTGAAAACGACTGGGCCACGTGGTGATACGTACTACCCTCTACACTCCCACAAGGTGAAAGTCATTGCAAATGGTATGTTCTGTTTTTTGGATGTGAAAAAGTTTGTGAGAGGTAACTCGTAATATGTATGTAATTAGTCATATTAGGCTATAAAATTGGTAAGTGCCATTATAACTAAATTGAGGAAAAGTTGCCGAAAACAAGGCGGAGCCAAGTGTTCTCGATTTTCGTTTTTTTTTTATGCATTTAACATTAACGTGTGTATAGGTTATATTATTTGTCGTAGGATTGCAGAATCCTACATGTCAGATTAAAAATATGTATAATAATTGTGATAATAGATATCATGTATGACATCTAATCTAGATAAGCAAAACAGGAGTGTAACAATAACATTCAATGATTGTTCAAATTGTATATTTATTGTTTTAGTTTACTGTTAATAAATAGTTTCTTGTTTACTATTGATCATATTTATTGTCTTACTTACATCTTTTTGTCAAGGTAGAAATTGCATATGCTAAAAAAAAGTCAAATTTGACTCGCCGCATGAGTATCATTTTGAATTACAATGTTTGTAGGAATCTTTTTTTTGTTTTCATGGAAACGAATTAGTAAGTGGAAAATTTAACTTACAAGGCCTATCACAAATAGCGGTAAGAAATAAGATAAGTACAATGGTACGAAAATTGTATTAACAAGGAAAATGTCATTTAAGCAATAAATAACATTGTGTTGCTTCTAGAACGGAGTGTAGGCACGTGCTAAGAGAGAATAGACTTAATTTCATTAAGTAATAAAGAATAAAAGAATAAAACTGCTAATTTTTTAAATTAAATCAATTTTGAATTCTGTCACTCATGTTTACTTTTATTTGTTGCTATTACTGTTAATAAATTTCTTACCCCACAATAAATATGGTGCTTTAAAACGTGTGAATTATTTCGAATGTTGTAACAGGAACTTGTAGAGTTATTTCCGTAGGTACTTTAAATTCAGTAAATATGCTTGTTTTATAACAATAAAGAAGTCATTACGGGTCAGGTCGTGAAAAATGAGGCAGCCAAAAATTCGTTGAAAAATAAGACATTTTTTTCCATAATTTGCGACACTAATATAAACTGGTAAAAATACCAAAATATATACCGAATATTGAAATCTTTTCTCCAATATTGATTATGACTAATATTTGGAAAATATGTCTAAAAAAATGATATTGAAATGGTGCAATTTTATGATTAAAAACTTTTAAATTTGGCGCCGAATCTTTTGGTATATATGTCATAGTTGGTGTAAGAATGAAATAGTAGATGGCAGGAACTGTTGGAAATGGAATACAGATTCGTGTACAATACAACAGAAATCTTTCATTGAAACCATACAATAGAAATCGTATTTTAAAGTTAGGGGGAAATACGAGACAGGGAGAAGTTAAAAACGATATGCCTCGAGGGCAATACTGAGACGTATTACTCTGGTATTACGTATATATATATAAGTACCTACCCAACCAAAGAGTTTAAAAACTAGAGAACACAAGCCGTCGATTTGCCGGTAGTCGCGATTTGGTTGTCTTGGAGACGGTAGGCTCATCGTCCTTGTCGCAGACCTCGAACCCTTTCTCTCTCTCCACTCTGTTTTACAGCAACACAGCCTTACCCGGCGCGCTTTGATTTCACAAATACCGTCAATTTTGAATATTTGTTTTGAATAGCGTTCTGCTTTATTTACAATAATAGAGAGATATTGCATTGTCACATAACGGCATTTTATTATGTAGAGTTCAGTGCGGCATCCGCTATTACAGGATCGCGTTATTTGACATCTAAGCATGCGCATATATTTAATCTGCGTTAAGACATGCGGTAATAGACACTTATAGCAGCACCAACAACGTGTACGTAACACTTAGGAGTAAACGTAGAAATCTACGTAAATTCATATTATGCCTATTATGGTATATGAACTTAAATTGAGATAAAGCACCGCTAGAAACGTACGTTCGAACTAGGATTCAGTATATGGTACGTTGTCTCTGTCAGTATGTAACTATCTGATCTGTGACTAGGAATACTAGGATAAGCGTTAAGTTTGAGCATAACATTTTTCTTTCGTGTCTCGTTTTACTTATATAGCATAATAAATAATAATACCGTAAATAAGCCAAAAATTGAATTTTACTGTTTTCTCTTTATTCAAAAATTTATTTAATAAATTCCTCATTCTATCTTTAAACGTTCTAATATAGAAATATGTATTCCTTTAATTTGAAGAATATTAACTTGTATCAAATTCCATGGTCTCTTGTATACAGTTCTTAATTATGTGACGCGACCGACGACCGCTACATTTACAATCGAATGTCGAATGCAATCGGGGATCCCATCGCCATTACTCGGTTCGATACGCATACGTTTTATCATGGTGTTAGGGTAACGTACGAACACGCAAGTCTACGTCAAACGTACGTACAAATAAAACGTACACCAATTCACTACTGCGCCTGCGTATCTGTCATTTTATACGTTTACGTTTACGTCCTAGTTGGTGCCATAAGTGTCTAATAACTTAGCGCCTGACGTAATTTCCGTACGTTTAGCGAGCGTCGTATGAACGACGTTATCCTCACTTCGGTGAAAATCGGGAACAACCAGAATCAGCCGAGGAATCTCCATTATAAGCCTATATACAGGGTGTCCGGAAAGTAAATAAGGGACCCAGCTTAACTGTAGCTTTCTGAGGTGAAATGATGACGATTAAACTAAACATACCTTAGTCCAAAAATGCTTCCTTAAGGAGTTATAGGGCCTAAAAACAATTTTTTTTAGATGTTATAATGGGTATATGCTTCGGAAAACAGTTGACTAATCAAGCTGAAAATCGGTACACATATAATTTAGAGGACTCAGAATATTGTGAGGGTATAAGTACATCTGCATATAATAGATGGCGCTGTCGGCATATTTTTTTGACACGTTTTTTATCATAACTTTTTATTATTATTATTTTGGATTCTTATGACTTAATATTATGATATAACAACTCATTTTACAAAAATAAGGTCTACTTGTTTCATGTCGATAAAACGCACCGGTTTCAGTACAATCGCACTTACATATTTCAGCGCATTCCAAGCGCTACCATGCAACATGATATTCGATCAAGTTAGCCTTTGTCAAATTGATATTATTGAACCATTCTAGTGACTAAACCAAAAGTACCTTAGTCTTAACGTGTTTCCTTATGAAATTATGCGTTTTTAAATAAAACAAATATCTTGTTCTTAGGTATATTTCAGGAACATATTCTCATAACTATTTAAATCATGAATTTTTAATTACTCTTATTGCAATTAGAGAAGGTTCTCAAAATGTCCACCATTTTGTTCAATACATTTTTGACACCGTTTTGCAAGATTTTGTCTAACTCGAAAAAATGATATTATTATTTCTAATTTTATTTCCCGCCTCTCTAATTCTTCCTGACAATTCGTCTCTAGTGTGACTTGTGTGTTGGTACACATTGCACTTCATATGGCCCCAGATGAAAAAATCTAGTGGATTAAGGTCTGGACTTCGTGGTGGCCATATATGATTAGATCCACGTCCAATCCATCGTTGCGGAAACAGGTTATCTAAATAATTTCGGACATTTCGTTCGAAATGTACAGGGGAGCCATCGTGCATAAACCATAGATTTGGCCGCAGATTTAAAGGGACATCTTCTAGCAAAGTCGGCAAAATGTTTTCCAAAAAAATTTAAATATGACTCGCCATTTAAACGAGAAGGAATTTCGTAAGGTCCTAATAAGCAGCCACCAACAATACCACACCATATATTATTAATAGAAAATTCATGTTGAAAATGTTTGGCTCTTGTTATATGGGGATTTTCTTCACTCCATGTGTGGGAATTCCGTGTATTAAAGATACCACGGCGAGTAAAAGTTGCCTCATCAATGAAGAGCACACGGCCAAAAAATGTTGGGTCATTGTTTTGTTTGTTACGTAACCATCTGCAAAAATTAAATCTAAGTGGTAAATCATTTGGTAGCAACTCCTGTACTTTTGTATGGTGATATGGATAGAGTAACTGGGTCTGAAGAATGTTATGAACGCTTGTCCGGCATACACCAGCAACTGTAGATAAACGTCGTACACTAATATTAGGATTTTCTGCTACTCGCTCTAAAATATCCTCCTCTTCTTCAACAGTTCTTGGTCTTCCTGCATGGTGCTTCACTCGAACAGTCCCATATTCTCTTTGCCGTTGAAACAAAATTTGAAACAGTTTTCTGTTGGGTTGGCGACGATTTTGGTACAGTTCTCTGTACCTTCTCGCTGCAGTTCCTCCATTAAATTGCATTTGACAATAAACAGCAGTCATATCCGTCATTTCCTAGTTGGAAAATAAATTGTGTCGTGGCATCTTCTCAAAATATGGTAAAATACGAAAGAAAAAATTACACAGTAGAAGAACACAATCGCAAATGTCTTAGTAGAACAACAATTATCACTAAACTGGTTCAATAATGTCAATTTGACAAAGGCTAACTTGATCGAATGTCATGTTACATGGTAGCTCTTGGAATGTGCTGAAATATACGTAAGGGCGATTGTACTCAAAACGGTGCATTTTATCGACATGAAACAAGTAGACCTTATTTTTGTAAAATGAGTTGTTATAAGTATCATAATATTAAGTCATACGAATCCAAAATAATAATAATAAAAAGTTATGATAAAAAACGTGTCAAAAAAGTATGCCGACAGCGCCATCTATTATATGCAGATGTACTTATACCCTCACAATATTCTGACTCCCCTAAGTTATATGTGTACCGATTTTCAGCTTGATTAGTCAACTGTTTTCCGAAACATACCCATTATAAAATCTAAAAAAAATTATTTTAGGCCCTATAACTCCTTAAGGAAGCATTTTTGGACTAAGGTATGTTTAGTTTAATCGTCATCATTTGATCTCAGAAAGCTACAGTTAAGCTGGGTCCCTTTTACTTTCCGGACACCCTGTATATGTAAATATTATATTATATGAATCATATCATACAAAAATTCATCTTTGTTTTATCTACAATATAGACTCCAAAAAATTTTGTTTGAAAGGTCTTTTTGAGTAAATTGGAGACCCCATTTTAGAAAATAAGATCAGTTTGATTTTAAAATTAACTTACTTAAAATGTACCTTTCATAATTTTAATATTTTACAACAGGAATAATATATTTCTAAATTTGGCGACTATTTGACATAAAAAGTGACGTATTACATAACCTAGTTACGCACGAATGGAACTGCAATACAATAAGTGTGAATGAAAGCTGTGTTATTTGCCTCAATAACGTAAGGTAATTAGCGAACGTCGTGCGGTATCACTAACTGCAATATCTCTCTATTATTAGCTGCATGTAGCAAATAAACAGAACGACGTTTGACCATTTGACTTTAATTTTATCCTAGGTTGGGTGCAAATAGAGGTACCTACAAATAGAGGTAAATGCGCCGGCATCAGATCGGTGTTCCAGCAACGGTTTTTTCCATTTTTTGACTGTAGAAACTTTATTACGGGGTTGCAATGACTTTCACCTTGTGGGGGTGTAGAGGGTAGTACATGTGATCACGTCGCTCAGTCACTTTCAACCTTCAATGGCCAGGGCCTGAGAAAATATTTTTTTAATATTTTTCATTTTTTGACTATAGAAACTTTATTACTGGGTTGCAATGACTTTCACCTTGTGTGAGTGTAAAGCATAGTACGTATGATCACGTGACTTAGTCGTTTTCAACCTTCAATGGCCAGGGCGTGAGAAAATAATTTTTTAAAATTTTTCATTTTTTGACTATAAAAAGTTTATTACGTGGTTGCAATGACTTTCACCTTGTGGGAGTGTAGAGGGTAGTACGCATGACCACGTAGCTCAGTCGTTTTCAACCTTCAGCGGCTGAAGCCTGAGAAAATAATTTATTATATACCTTATATTATGGTGAATGCGCCGGCATCGGATCGGTGTTCCAGCAACGGTTTTTTCCATTTTTTGACTGTAAAAACTTTATTACGCGGTTGCAATGACTTTCCCCTTACGGGAGTGTAAAGGGTAGTACATGCAAGGACGTGGTTGAGTCGTTTTCAACCTTCAATGGCGGAGGTCGGAGAAATTAATTTATTAATTTTCATTTTTTGACTACAAAAACTTTATTACGGGGTTGCAATGACTTTCCCCTTGTGGGAGTGTAGAGGGTAGTACTTGTGATCACATCGCTCAGTCGTTTTCAACCTTCAATGGCCAGGGCCTGAGAAAATAATTTTTTTTAATTTTTCAGTTTTTGACTATAAAAAGTTTATTACGGGGTTGCAATGACTTTCACCTTGTGGGGATGTAGAGGGTAGTACTTGTGATCACATCGCTCAGTCGTTTTCAATCTTCAATGGCCAGGGCCTGAGAAAATAATTTTTTTAAATTTTTCATTTTTTGCCTATAAAAAGTTTATTACGGGGTTGCAATGACTTTCACCTTGTGGGGGTGCAGAGGGTAGTACTTGTGATCACATCGCTCAGTCGTTTTCAACCTTCAACGGCCGAAGCCTGAGAAAATAATTTTTTTAAATTTTTCATTTTTTGACTATAAAAAGTTTATTACGGGGTTGCAATGACTTTCACCTTGTGGGAATGTAGAGGGTAGTACGTATGACCACGTGGCTCAGTCGTTTTCAACCTTCAACGGCCGAAGCCTGAGAAAATAATTTATTATATACCTTATATTATGGTGAATGCGCCGGCATCGGATCGGTGTTCCAGCAACGGTTTTTTCCATTTTTTGACTGTAAAAACTTTATTACGGGGTTGCAATGACTTTCCCCTTATGGGAGTGTAAAGGGTAGTACATGTAAGAACGTGGTTGAGTCGTTTTCAACCTTCAATGGCGGAGGTCGGAGAAATTGATTTATTAATATTTTTTCAGTTTTTGCCTATGAAAAGTTTATTACGGGGTTGCAATGACTTTCACCTTGTGGAGGTGTAGAGGGTAGTACTTGTGATCACATCGCTCAGTCGTTTTCAACCTTCAACGGCGGGAGCCTGAGAAAATAATTTTTTTAAATTTTTCATTTTTTGCCAATAAAAAGTTTATTACGGGGTTGCAATGACTTTCACCTTGTGGGAGTGTAGAGGGTAGTACATGTGATCACATCGCTCAGTCGTTATTAACCTTCAACGGCCGAAGCCTGAGAAAATATTTTTTTAAAATTTTTAATTTGTTGACTATAAAAAGTTTATTACGGGGTTGCAATGACTTTCACCTTGTGGGGGTGTAGAGGGTAGTACTTGTGATCACATCGCTCAGTCGTTTTCAACCTTCAATGGCCAGGGCCTGAGAAAATAATTTTTTTAAATTTTTAATTTTTTGAGTATAAAAAGTTTATTACGGGGTTGCAATGACTTTCACCTTGTGGGAATGTAGAGGGTAGTACGTATGACCACGTGGCTCAGTCGTTTTCAACCTTCAACGGCCGAAGCCTGAGAAAATAATTTATTATATACCTTATATTATGGTGAATGCGCCGGCATCGGAACGGTGTTTCAGCAACGGTTTTTTCCATTTTTTTAATGTAGAATCTTTATTACGGGGTTGCAATGACTTTCCCCTTATGGAAGTGTAAAGGGTAGTATATGCAAGAACGTGGTTGAGTCGTTTTCAACCTTCAATGGCGGAGGTCGGAGAAATTAATTTATTAATATTTTTTTATTTTTTGACTATAAAAAGTTTATTACGGGGTTGCAATGACTTTCACCTTGTGGGAGTGTAGAGGGTAGTACATGTGATCACATCGCGCAGTCGTTATTAACCTTCAACGGCCGAAGCCTGAGAAAATAATTTTTTTAAATTTTTAATTTTTTGACTATAAAAAGTTTATTACGGGGTTGCAATGACTTTCCCCTTATGAGAGTGTAAAGGGTAGTACATGTAAGAACGTGGTTGAGTCGTTTTCAACCTTCAATGGCGGAGGTCGGAGAAATTGATTTATTAATATTTTTTCATTTTTTGCCTATGAAAAGTTTATTACGGGGTTGCAATGACTTTCACCTCGTGGGGGTGTAGAGGGTAGTACTTGTGATCACATCGCTCAGTCGTTTTCAACCTTCAACGGCGGGAGCCTGAGAAAATAATTTTTTTAAATTTTTTATTTTTTGCCTATAAAAAGTTTATTACGGGGTTGCAATGACTTTCACCTTGTGGGGGTGTAGAGGGTAGTACTTGTGATCACATCGCTCAGTCGTTTTCAACCTTCAATGGCCAGGGCCTGAGAAAATAATTTATTATATACCTTATATTATGGTGAATGCGCCGGCATCGGATCGGTGTTCCAGCAACGGTTTTTTTCATTTTTTGACTGTAAAAACTTTATTACGGGGTTGCAATGACTTTCACCTTGTGGGAGTGTAGAGGGTAGTACATGTGATCACATAGCTCAGTCGTTATTAACCTTCAACGGCCGAAGCCTGAGAAAATAATTTTTTTAAATTTTTAATTTTTTGACTATAAAAAGTTTATTACGGGGTTGCAATGACTTTCACCTTGTGGGGGTGTAGAGGGTAGTACTTGTGATCACATCGCTCAGTCGTTTTCAACCTTCAATGGCCGGGGCCTGAGAAAATAATTGTTTTAAATTTTTCATTTTTTGCCTATAAAAAGTTTATTACGGGGTTGCAATGACTTTCACCTTGTGGGGGTGTAGAGGGTAGTACGTATGACCACGTGGCTCAGTCGTTTTCAACCTTCAACGGCCAAGGCCTGAGAAAATAATTTATTAGTATTTTTCAGTTTTTTACTGTACTTTATTTCACCCATTGATCTAACGTACGGTTGAAGAAGGGAGTACAATACACCCATGTACTGCTGGCACGGGGAATATAGTGGCCTAATGTAGTAAGGAACGCACGCATGTTATGGGGAATGCGCCGTGTTCCGGCAACGGTTTCGGTTTTTCGCATCAAAACTTATTTCCGCGTTGCTGGCAACGCGTTGCCAGCAACGCGTTGCTAACTTCACATCCGTATTAAAGTGTTGAAAATTCTGTTGTAAATATTAGACCAGTTACTGAATATTGGAAGTATCTTTTTCCATTCGTTATATCATAATTATCTCAATAAATGAATTTGTCTTTTATCAGGTCAAGTTACAGCCAATTAAAAAAAATGTTTGGTGGTATTGTCTTCAAGCACGAAAATGAATTTTGTTTTTATTGTTGCAGGATCTATATTATGCGATATCTTTTTGATTATTTAGAAAATTATTTCCTTGGATGCAGACGAAAAAAAGATAAAGAATCGTTAAGTTGAAGGTAACTTAGTTTAGTGGCACTGCAACTAACATTGGAAGTCCAAGCTGGCATAATTACTGTGCAGTGCATAATTATGTTAGGAACAAACTCCAAGCAAACACTTTTATGCCATAAAACTGATATGAAGGTTGAAAACTTTATAGAACCAGAGAATGAAGAGTTACACTTCAAGGGTGTATTAAATCATATTAAGATTGAAATTGAAGAAGATATGATGACAGAAATAAAAACAGAAGACAAAGAAATTAAACTTGAAGTTGCAGAGCTTGACATAAAAACCGAAGAAAACTATATTGAAGATATTAAGAAGGCAGAATCAATAAACAAACACTCGTTAAAAATAGAAGAGACAGAAATCAGTGCGATATATGAAAGGTAGGTGAAAATGTACATGTTTCTTTACAGTAGCAACTTGTGAGTACCAAAACGCTTTAAATTTTATACGAAGCAAAGTTTCTGATTGAAATTTGAAATCTGGTACCTTTTTGATCTGAGTAAGATATTTTACAATTAATGTTTTTATAAAACACTCTGATTAGCACTACATATGTGTCAAAATTTCTGCACAACCTCATTTAGATTTGGTAGTCATGTTCAAGTATGGCTTGACTCCAGTACAAAGATACTCCAATGGATAATTCTTCTAGTTTGAAGTAATGTTTTCATACATGGTTTATTAAGGCTGTGAGGTCTTATTTACCATTTAGAATATTACTAAACGGTCGAAAAGTTCCATAGGGATATGTAATATTACTAAAAGGGCTGTAAAATTTTTAAAAAATGTTATTTCAACGAGTACTGGCCAATAATGTATTAAAAATTCCTACTAAAATAGACCATTGTTACTATAGTTTATATAAAAAGTGCTTACAATATTTGCAGATACTTTATAAAATTATTAATGTTCAGTTTCTATATAGGCATTGGCTATGATGAATTAAATTCCTGGTCCCTCAGTAACAACAGTAACTTAAGAACACTGCAGTAAAACAAATTATTTTCTTTGCAACTTTGTAACCAAAGTAAAAAATTATGTGATCATTATGTGTCTATTCTAAATCATTCACTGAAACTTGAATAACGTGCATTGGACAGTTTTGAAGTTCTACTCAGTTATATTGAGAAATGTCCTACTTTTTAAGAAAATTTTGACCATACCAGTTTGAAATCCATTATATTTTGGAAAATACACGTAAATAATAGTTTAGATACCGATAAAGCACGGCATTTTTTGTACAAGGAAATTTTTTCATAATTTTTTATTCTAAAATTTTGCAGCTCAAAAACGTGACCTCATGTTTATTCGGTTCTTTATCAATGTAGGTATATAAAAATTTTTTGATAACATAATTAATTATATAAAATGTAAGCATTCTCAGAAAAAAGAATTGGTATACAGAGTGTCCCAGATCTAAACAGACACACAGAGAAAAATGTGTGTGATATTTTACCACAATTGTAGAAAATTGTACTCCAAATTGGTCTTAAAATGGTGACAGGAACAATTTGTGCAAATAAATAATACATTTTTGGGGCAATAATTTTGTACAGGTTATGCATTAACATTGTTTGAAATTTTTGTACAAACTTAAAAATCACATTAATTGAATTTTTTACAAATTTGAATTATGGTTGCATAAAAATACATAATTTTATTCCACTTGTGGAAGTTAATTTCTACAATTTGTGTGAAATTTTTAAACATATTCTGAAGGTTTCCTAAACAAACATTCACATCTAAACCTCTTCATTTGTAAAACATATTTACAAAAAATTGTGCTCTTAAGTGACACAATGTTTACAGTTTTTTAAAAGAATGTGTTTTAGTTTTCCACAATTTCTAAATGAGAAATCCTCAAATTGTATGTTTATTTTGTCAACTTTGTAATTCATTTTGCACAATATATATACTTAATTCAAAGAAGCTGTTCAGTAATGTATGAACCGGAGTTAGTTTTGCACAATTTATTACTCTATAATCTCCAAATGATGTATATATTTTTTGGTTCACTGTGCACTCATTTCACACACTATATGTATCCACTACATTTTATTTGTGTTATTCTGTAACACAAATTGTGAAATATTATTTCCAAAATTGGAGGTATTCCTAAAGGATTTCAATAAAAAAAATTAAAGAATAAATATTTTATTTTAACAGAACAACAATACATAATAGAGCATGCATTTATATATTATCATATGGTAGATGAAAACATTTCTATTTTTTTAAATACAAATAAATTTTATATGCATAAAGTTCTAGTTGAAATGAAGTAGGTGACTTACATTTATGCTTAAAATAAATCCATTTAATAAATCTAATTTGGAAGTCTTCCAGTGCTTCTTCTTTTTAGCTTATATTAACGCAGTTTGTAGTAATAAAGCTTATGTCGTAGTCACGTCATATTCTTAAAAAAAAAAATAACATTTATCAGTTCATCACCAAAATCAATTGTATTGCTTACCATTAGAATATCTTCGTTTTCAAGCAGTTCTTTTACAAGTTTGCCTTTTGGGTTTAGTAGTTTAGGAACAGCTTTCTGTCGCTTCGCATAAGAAAACGAAATTACTCTCAAGCTGTAAATGAAATCAAGTATTAGAAGAGGTATCATGCATTCTTCGCATATAAACAAGAAACCATTTTTATATTTATGTGTTGACAAAGTTAATTTAAGAGAACATATATGCAAATCTGTAACTCTGTGTGAAGTACTTACCTCTGTGAATGCTGAATTACATCTAGGAAACCCCACTCGGTTAATAAGTTTTCAACAAATTTCATCACAAATGTAAGTACTTGTATAATTCGAAAGTATACCTCTTCACTTAACGAAATATCACCTGGTTCTGATGCGTAATTGCCTGCGCGCATATACGTAGCATGGCCGGCGCAGTCAGTACAATTTTTAACCAATAAACTTTACGTGAAACAAATGAAACAATTATAAAAAAATTTAAAACAATATCACCAAACTGATTGTGAATAGTATGTCATTAAATTGTGCAATTTGTGCGGGCGGCATAGATTACTATTATTGTTCAGCGGAAATAAATATATTGGGACTCCCACTTTCACAAGTTTGTCAACAACCGTTTTATAAAATAAAATCACACTTTTATATTACACAAGTTGTGCAAATCCTTTAAACAATTACTTAAAACTAATTGTAAATAGAATGGCAACAAAATATATAGTTTGAGGATACTATTAACAATTAATTTAGTTAAATTGGCTATGATTTGTTGAGAAAAAATAAATAAATTTAACTCTAAATTTTGCCAATTTGTTGGTTGAAGTTTTCAATATATTCATCGTAACTAAATCTTTATATTGGATAAATAAAACGCACAAGAATTATGCACAATTAAAATGTGTAAAATTATATAACGTTGTGCCTTAAAATTTCACAATTGTTTAAAAAAATGCAACAAGACGTTCCACAACATTGTGCAAAATGTTCCAAAGCGATTTCTCTCTGTGCATATTCTACTAGAAGGTAGAGCACACTCAGCTGAGTTCAAACCACCCCTATACTTACCGTTGAATGTGAACCATTTTTGAGATACGGGGTGTATTTTATGGTTTTTGACCTGAAGTTCTGGCCCTGATATTTTTGAAATGACTGCACATATTTAGATAAAATTTGGCATACATATTATGCTCTTTTAGGTTAATGAATAAATTAAGTGATTTTTGAAAAATTCCAGGACCACCTCCATTTTTTAAATATGAATCTTAGGATTGTTAACATCACACTGTATTATTTTTTGGTAAATATTAGTAAATTTTTGAAAAAGCCTATTAATCAGTTTATAAAATAATGTCATAATATTTGATGGCATGTTTATGGTTAATCTTCAATAAATTTTCAAAAGCATTGAAAGACCAAATTTGACATTCTACAAATAACACAATCCAGTTGCTAATTTTATTAATTTTAGCTAAATACCCCATAGAAGAGGTTGTTATTTGTTTGAGAATGTGCTTCCTCAGGAGTGCATTTTTGGACTAAGGTAAGTTGGGTTATACGGGCCCAAGATGAACTCAGGAAGCACAGGTTGGGAACTCAATTCTGGGACACCCTGTATATAATTTTTAGTGAAAAATACTGAATATTTGTTATTTATTTTTTCATGGTAATAATGTTAGTTATACAATCCAAAAACAGCCGCCACAAAATTTCGAGAGATATTTGTCACGAAAATCATGTATAATACGTATGTAATTGATGTATTTCATAAACAAGATAGAAGCCTCTGTACTAGGAGAAAAAGAGTTAGAATTTTCAACACCAACACCTAAAGAAAGAAAAAGGTTTATGCTTTTATAATTTGATGGCGGTGATATTCAGAGTACCTATAATACAAAAATTATTCATTGCTTCAGAGTTTAGTTATTTGAAAAATAGGTTGAAGAAGCCGTTAGTCTGTGGTAGTTTATCATCTTGCATAAATAAATGGAAATTCTATAGGATTGTAAATTGGTCTATTTTGATTCACTGCTTGACTTCGTAAGGTGAAACCGCAGTCGCATATATTTGTCAATAGGTAGTGGTACAAAAGATAGTAGTGTTTTAGTTATTTATGTTAGTTATTTGCTTTCATACCTAATTATTTAATGTGGCAAATATTCATGTTTTACAATATCAAAATTAGTAGTTGCCCTTATAGTATAGTGCGCTGAACATTAACTAATTAATATTTGCAGCCAAGAATCTTCTGCAGACATTACAGCGAATAATGGTGACAAACATGTAATCCAAAATATAACGATTTCATCCAGAAATGTTAAAATTGAAGATAGAGATGATGTAACTCAAGAGGATCTGTCAGGTAGAACAATGCATCAATGCAACAAGTGTTTATTTACGACGGGACAAAGGGCAAATCTCCAGCAACACATGCTGCTGCACAGAAATCCTTCAAAGGTAACCATGTCCAAGTGTAAAGTATGTACATTCGAAACAAAATATAAAAGTTATCTCAAGTTTCACATGTTAGTTCATAAAGCTCCTGCAGAAGTTACAATGTATAAATGTGGAATATGTACATACGAGTCGAAGCTGAAGAGGGTTCTTAAGAGACACATAGAGACTCATAATGTTCCCTACAAATGTGGGGTATGTAAGTATGAGACAAAACAGAAAACAACGTTTGATTTGCATACATTGAGCCACACGGATCCTTCAGCAGTAGAAACGTACAAATGCGGAGTTTGCTCATATGAGACAATACAGAAAAGACACTATAAGGATCACATGTTAGTTCACAAAAAACCTTCAGAGTTAGAGACGTATAAGTGTGTCCTCTGCAAGTACGAGACAACAATAAAAAGATACCTCACACAACATCTCCGGTCCCACAATGTTCCCTACAAATGTGAGATATGTAAGTATGAGACGAAACAGAAAACAATGTTTGATTTGCATATGTTGAGCCACACTGATCCTTCAGCAGTAGATACGTACAAGTGCAGAGTTTGCTCGTATGAGACGATACACAAAAAACATTTTAAGGACCACATATTGGTTCACAAAAATTCTTCAGAGTTAAAGACGTATAAATGTGCCCTCTGTAAGTACGAGACGACGATAAGAAGATATCTCACGCAACATCTGCAGACCCATAAAGATCGTTCAGACTTCACAATGTACAAATGTGAAAAGTGTGCTTATGAGACGAGAATTAAATCTTACATTAAGGTGCATATGATGACTCATCAAAATCCTTCTGAGGTATCGATGCATAAATGCGACATATGCTCATATGAAACGAAATATAAAAATAGCCTTAATGCACACAAGTTGAACCATAAAAGTCCTTCAGAGATAGAAATGTTTAAGTGTGAACTATGTACGTATGAGACGAGGCATAGAAAATACCTTAAAGATCACATGTTGGTCCATAAGGGTCCCTTGCCTAAAAAAAATATATATAAGTGTGACAAGTGTTTATATGAGACATACCAAAAGAGGTACCTTAGCAATCACAAGGCGATCCATCGACCAGATAGATATAAATGTGAATTGTGTGCATACACGGCGAGGAAAAAGGAGTACCTTAAGCGGCATAAACTGATTCACAAAGATCCTTCAGAGATAAAGATGTTCAAATGTGCCATATGTTCAATTGAGGTGAAGCAAAAAAGGTCTCTTGTGAGCCATATGTTGTCCCATAGAAGTTCTCCAAAAAATCATCTGTAAGTGTGTTCATGTCCAAGTTAGGCTCTTGATTTAATGTTGAGTTAATATAAATACATTGAAACTGTAACGAAAGTATTGGTCTGTTATTAATAAATATTGACATTAAAGCACCACTATGCCTATATTGATACTGTATTTACCCATTCCAACACAGACGCATCCAGAGACTATAATGATAGATATCTATAAATAATAATTTTACAATATTGTATGATCTATATTTATCCTACGTTTGTTATTTTTACTAAACTACGCTATTTAATAAACAATCATCCATATGATTAGACGTTATCGTTGCAATATTGTACACTTAATGTCGATTCATAATCACGAATGTTGAATTTCAAATATTGATTTTCCAATACTGAAAAGTCTATTCATGTTATTATTACATTTCTTAACAATACTGTACAACAATTAATAATGACAAATATTAATTTTAAAATATTGGATAATCATATTGAGATTATACTCGCTTTGTGTAAGGCCGACCTTCGCTCCACCATCCGCTGTATTCTCAACTGTATGTCCACATAAGTTCACACAAAAGATAGGAGTACTAATTATTAAAATTAAGTACATTTAAAGAAGTATATGTTTACTTAAATTTTCATTTATAAGCGATGCAATATATGAAAAAATATTCAATGCGAAGTTGGAAGTCGACAATAATCATAGAAAAAGTTCATTTCAATCTAGTTGCGCCCAAGTGCACACTCAGAGAAATAGGTTTGTGCTTTCTAACTGGTTTTGAGCATATCACACATACAATTAACTTCAACCCGAAGAGGATAAATAAAGGAAAAAATTCCTTGAAAAACCCATCAAAGCTTCATTATATATACATAATTATACATAACCTATGGATTTCCATGTTTACAACTAAAATAAAATGTCAGTGTCTATTGAAATTCAATTATCTTATGATCTCTAACAATAGTTTCGAATAGTACAAATTCACCACAAGCCTATGCACCTCAACGTAAAATGCTGACAAACACTTATAAATCTCACCACCCCGATCACTAGTGTCGCGACGCACAGAGCGAATTGGCCAACTCTCTTTCAACTCTTATTATAGATCATGGTACAAATATATACAGGGTATGCTCGTCCGAGCTACCAGAATTTGACTTTTCTGCACACTGAACCAACTGGTACCATATTGGAATGATATATCACAGTATATTCACAGAGAATCCTAATATTCTGTGATATTACACATATTTCAAGTTTTTATTATCCCTCAACATTGTACCCCTGCAACTCGGGGTAAAAGTAGCCGTGTTGAGGTGCGTAACTGCGTAATGTCATTTTTGTGTTTTGTTTCTCTGTGGTGTGACATTTGTGAGGTTAAAAAAGAAACGATTTAAGACATGGTTGGATGCAGTATAAACAGTTGCAAAAATAGGAGTGGAACTTCAGCAGATAGATTGATAGATAGATTTATATATGTTAATTGATCAACAACAATCATTACATTCGTCAATAAATTAATGTACTTTACAGCAAACATGTTTTAAGACCAGACAATTATGTAAATTTAGTAAACAAACATCAGATATATACTTAGTGATAAAATTACAACACAAATATTATTACTTATACATACAATATAAAATAGTCAATAATACAAATATGAAACATAAAACACTATATCAATGAATTGCACTGTAAAAATTCAGTTGCGCTGTAGAAAGCTTTTCTGACTAGTAATTTTTTTACTTTTGCCTTATACTTGTTTAGAGTTAATCCTTTGTAGTTATTTGGTAGCTTGTTAAAGAATAGAGGGCTGTAGTAATTAGTTGCCAATCGAGATTTACGTAGCCTGAAGTAGTCTATTCTAATATCATCTCCGTCACTGGTCAAATACTGATGAAAATTTTAATTTTTATTATAGACATCTTGATTAGTATAGGCATAAACTAGACATTCATATATAAATCGGCAGGGTATGGTTAAAACCTTAAGTTGAATAAATACATTTTTTACGTCATGTCGGTAGTTGATGGTATCTACGATTCGAAGAGCCCTTCGTTGTAGAGCAAAAATGCGCTCCACATGACAAGAATGACCCCAAGCCAGAATGCCATAACAGCTTAGTGACTGAAAAATTGCATGAAATGTTTGGAGCAATATATTATGTGGTAATATTCTTGACAAGTTTTTGAGTAAAAAGATATTTTTAGAGTCTAGTTGCGAGATGCGCGACTTGGTTTTCAAATTTAAGTGTTGGATAGAGATAAATCCCCAGAAATTTAGTTTCAGTAGGATTATTTTCATTTGTGATTTGCTTGAGGCTAAAAGTTATGTTGACAGTTTTAGATGCATTTAGTGACATTTTATTGGCAAGGAACCAATTATTTAAATTTGTAGTATTTTCTTTCATAACCTTATTTAAAATGTCATAATTCAATTTGAGTTCACCAAAGTTGTATCATCTGCAAAAAGAATCAACTTATCATTAGGAACTGAAGTATTTATATCTTTTATATATAAGGAACAGTAAAGGCCCCAGTATAGAGCCCTGGGGCACTCCATGTTTTATATCTTCCCACTTTGATATTGATTTTCTATAAAAAGTTTTTTGCTTTCTTGCAGATAGGTAACTACTAACGAGGGCTAAGCTTTTCCATTTTAATCCATAGTAAGATAATTTATTTATTAGTATTGAGTGGGAAACACAATCGAAGGCTTTGGAGAGATCGCAGAATGTAGAACCTACATAAAACCCCTTTTCAAAGGCCTCCGATATGTATTCCAAAAGATCTGTGATAGCAGTAGTAGATTTATGTAATCGAAACCCATATTGGGCACTTGTAAGTAAGTTATTATTTTCAAAATAGTCATAGAGTTGACTTTTTAATAAGTATTCATATATTTTGGATAGTGCGGGAATAAGTGTTATTGGGCGATGATTATTTATGTCCGTTTTTGATCCTTTTATATAGATGGTGTTATGTTTGAGCCTTTCGTGTCACACGGCGTAATGGGGATGGGGGATGAAATAATAAGAAGCACTTAATATCACAGTTATATTCAGGTTGACAATGTGTACGTGTATATCATTACATTCTGTCGTCGCGAGCCCGGTGCTCATGGCTAACTGCTTCCACCTCGAATTCCCCCACCAGGTGTCCTCTCGTAGGTTGGCTGGGGTTTACGTCACTTCCGTTCTCCGGCCATGTGCCGTACATCACACCTCCCTTTCCAGACTTGTAGCCCTGTAATTTCAAGTCATAAGTGCTCTTTCTTTTATTTGGCCCTAACATACATTTTTACAACACGTGTGTATTTTTCACATTGACATTTTACATATTTGTATACACTTTTTACACCATACATGTGTGTTTCTTACATTAACATTTTACATATTTGTATACACTTTTTACACTCTAAACATCTACAATATTTGTATATCTTCGACATTTATTTTATTATTAACCTTTCTACTATGAAGTATACCTATGCATTACAATCATATTCTATTTCCTAATCTACTTTAATCAAGACTTCCTAATACAAAATCTTTAAATTTTGAGTTTGGCTTGCGCACTCTTTGCGGCCTCGCACTTGTTTCCATAGCCCTTGTGGTGCTGTTAATACCATTTGCATTGCTAGGCCCTGGGGATGTTAATTGTTTATTGTTTTCGTTATTTACCTCCCCATTGCCTGCATTGCCAATACCATTAACTTGTGGTTTGTCCCTATCTATATCTATGCTTACAATGTTTTGACCATCTGGGTCTAAATAAATAACACTAGAATTGTTACAACTAGATACGTCACAATCAACATTTACCTCAACGTTACTTACGGTGTCTGGTGTGGGCAATGTACCTATTTTTTTATTTTTATTAGCAATTTTTGTTTCACCTAATATCTCGTCCAGTCCTGTCTCCTTTTGTCGTTTTAGCATTTGATTTTTGTGTCGTTTCCATAGTTTCTTTTCCTTAGTCTCACATAAATATACCGATTTTCCTATCTTTTTTACTATTACAGCTTCCTTCCACTTTTTGACATTAACGGTGGCATAATCTCGCACCATTATTTCGTCTCCCACCTCAAAATTTCTGTTGGTTACCCCTCGATAATTTCGTTTTTGTCGACGCTGTGCTTCTCCTATGTTTCTACATGTCTCCGTTTCCAATGGAGTTGGGGGTTCCATGCTTCTTTTCGTCTTTTCTTTGATCAACGTTAGTCTAGTTCTCAAGTTACGCCGTAACATTAATGATGCAGGTGTCTGTTTGGTGGAAGCTTGCTCCGTTGTTCTGTACGATAATAAGAATCTTGATATTAGGGTATTTAAAGATTCTCCCTTATTTTTGTTATCCATCAGCATCGTTTTCAACTTGTTCTTGAATAGCTTTACCGCTATTTCTGCTTGTCCATTGCTTTGACTATTTGCTACTGGGCTCGTCACGTGTTCGATGCCGTTGCTTTTTAAAAAGTCTTCAAATTTTTGAGAGCACAAGGATCGTCCGTTGTCCGACACTAAGATCCTCGGTAACCCGTACCTGGCAAACGTCTCTCTCAGTTTTTCCACCGTATTTTCTGTTGTTATCGACTTCATCGGAAAGACTTCAATCCACTTGCTGAATGCATCCACTATTATGAAGAACATCGTGTTGTTAACGGGTCCCAAAAAATCTACGTGAATTCTGCTCCACGGCTTGGTCTCTGGCGTCCAAGGTGTAAGTTCTACTTTAGGAGGAGATGGTTTATTTGCCAGACAGGGGATACAAGATTTTGCTACGTTTTCAATGTCCTGGTCTACGTTAGGCCAGTAGAATAGCGAGCGAGCCATCGATTTCATTTTTACTATACCTGCATGGGCGCTATGAAGCTCCTCTAACATACTTCTCCGGAATATCTCTGGCATTACGATTCGTAGTCCATACATAAGTATACCTTCGTCTAATGATAATTCCTTTTTCCGGTTCGCATATGGTAATAAACTTTCTCTTACTTTGTTTGGCCACTTATCTTTTTTCACATAGTTGATTACTTCTTGCAAATCCCTGTCATTTTCGGTATGTTTCCTGATGCTTTCATTATGTATTGGCCACTCACTTACGGTCGTTGTAAAATGTATAAAGCTTACTTTGCCTTCCTCGTCTTCTTTGGTCGCTTTTACAGGTGCCCTGCTGAAGTAATCTGCTACCACATTGTCCTTTCCTCTGATGTACTCGATGTTATAACTGAATCCCGATAGGAATGCTGCCCAACGTTGAAGCCTATTTTCGTACATTTTTGGAATGCCTTTATTTTCCCCAAAAATGGCTACTAGCGGTTTCTGGTCACATCTTAACGTGAATTTCCTCGCACACAGGTACTGGTATAGCTTGGTCACTCCAACGTATATTGCCAGTGCTTCTCGGTGAATTACGGAGTAATTTTCCTCCGCTGGAAGGAGCGTCCTTGATATAAAGCTGACTGGCCGTTCCGTTCCATCTGGCATTCTATGGGACAGTACTGCTGATATGCCTCTATCCGATGCATCTGTGGTTAGAAAAATAGGTAAGTTCGGATTGAAATGGGTTAAAACTAAATCGGAAGCAATAATATCTTTGATTTTCGTGAATGATTTTTCACAGTCATTGTTCCAATCAAACCTTGTATTTTCTTTAAGCAAGTTATAAATTGGTTTCATAATATGAGCAAATTGAGGAACGAATTTGTTATAAAAATTTACTAAGCCGATCAACGACCGCGTTTCTTTGACATTTGTTGGTCTCGGCGCTTGCACTATCGCCTTAACCTTTGAATCTGACTTTGACAAGCCTTCCCTACTGATTTTATGTCCTAAATATTCCAATGATTCTTGGAAAAATTTACATTTGTCTTTCCTTACGGTCAACCCGGCGTCTTTTAGCTTAATCAGTACTTTTTCCAACGTTTTCAAATGTTCGCTACTATTAGGGCCTGTTATTAAAATATCATCCAAATAAACAATGACGTTACTCATACCTTGAAATAGTTGCTCCAAATACTTCTGGAATTTTCCGCTTGCCGGTGTTATTCCAAATGGCATTCTATTCATCGTCATCAAACCCCTGTGCGTACTCCACACCAGTAGCTTTTTTGCCTCGTCGTCTAGGAGAAATTGATTATACGCCTGGCAGAGATCTAACTTGGTGAAGTGTTGACCATCGTGCAACTTAGAGAACATTTCTTCCACCCTTGGTAGCGAATAATATTCTTCCTTTAATTGGGAATTTACAGTTGACTTATAATCCCCGCAAAGTCTTAGTTTTCCATCACTTTTTATTATCGGAACCAGGGGCGTCGCCCAATCCGAGGTTTCGATTGGAGTAAGGATGCCCTCCTTAATCATCTGGTTGATCTGTTCATCCATCTGCTGTCGGTATGCCAAGGGGACAGGCCTGGGTTTAAGAAAAATAGGTTTAGCATTGTTTTTTAATTGTAACGAAACTTTAGCATGCTTAAAGGTTCCTAATTTCTCAGCAAATACTTCCTGATACTGATTTATTAATTTTTTTATTTCCAAGTTAATATGAGATTTACTGTTATTGTTTACCATTTTAAGATGCAAATTAAAAGTATTAACCCAATCTTTACCTACTATAGCCATCGCCCCACCAGATACCACATACATTTTTAAGTTTTTTACAATATTCAAATATTTAACTTTTGCTATAAAATACCCAACCGGAGTAAATATCCCTCCATCATAACTCTTTAAAATTACATTATCTTTTTCTAAGCTAAGGTTGCTAAAATGGTTCTTATACATATCATAATTTATACAATTGACTGCACTGCCACTATCAAAGTAAAATTTGAAACTTTTAAAACAATTGTCTTCGTTTTCAATAAAAAGTTCTATTAAAAATTGTTCTTTTTCATTGCCTTGTGATGCCATCTTATTAACATTAAAACAAGTATTTTGTTGATTTAAGTCATTTTTTACTATTGAAAATAGTGGAATAGAGTCTGTTACTACCTCACTGCCCTCGTTAGATGTCTCGTCGTTAAGATAAAAGCCTGGTACATACCGTTTATTATTCGTAATGTCCTTATCAATAAAGTTGACGTTTTTCTTTCTGCATACTTTTATCAAGTGTCCCTTTTGTCCACACTGTCTGCAGGAATAATCCTTGTACTTGCACTCTATGCCCTTGTGAAAGTCTCCACATACCTTACACGATTTGTTAACATTCCTGTTGTTGGATCCTTGGTTGACATTTGTCGTTGAAGGTTTCCGGCCGCCATGTTGCCGTTGTCGATAATGTAGATTGCCTGGGCCCGACTGATGAGGATGCCTCTTCCGGCGATTTAGAGCTGCTGCATCGGCGCCATTATTTAAATTTTCTTTCTTGTATCTCCGCACAAAATTTACACTTTCCGTACTTCTATCGGTATAATTTTCTCTCTGAATTGCCAAATCTCTCAACTTTTCCAGGGTCTGCGTGTCCTTTTCTTCTGAGATTCTGTCTAATACCGCGCCCTTCTTCAGTCCCGCTATGAACTTGTCCGTGAGAATGCTGGTCAGGTTATTACCAAAATTGCAACTGACTGCCAGACTACATATTTTTGCGTACCATTCTGCCACTGACTCATCCGTTTGCTTTGCTTCGTAAAACAACCTTCTTTCTCTCCACACATTTACTTGTGGGCTATAATGCTTCTTCAATAGACTACTTAAGTCTTCATACTTTTTGTCCTTTGGCAAATTAGGGAAACATAAGTTCCTCAGTAACACATACGCCTCAACACCTATTACGCTCAATAAGTTTGCTACCTTTACTTTATCTTCTGTAATACTATTTGCTGCAAAATACTGTTCAATGCGTTCTGAATAAATAGTCCAGTCGTCGGTTTCTGCATTAAACTCGTTAAATTTTGCACCCGCCATCTTACTTTTTCTTCACACGTGGTGTTCACGCCGTTCACCGCGCTTTTTCTTAAGATATCCAATATCTCGTTTTATTCTCGTCGCCAGTTGTTATGTTTGAGCCTTTCGTGTCACACGGCGTAATGGGGATGGGGGATGAAATAATAAGAAGCACTTAATATCACAGTTATATTCAGGTTGACAATGTGTACGTGTATATCATTACATTCTGTCGTCGCGAGCCCGGTGCTCATGGCTAACTGCTTCCACCTCGAATTCCCCCACCAGGTGTCCTCTCGTAGGTTGGCTGGGGTTTACGTCACTTCCGTTCTCCGGCCATGTGCCGTACATCACAGATGGGTACTACTTTGTTTAGTTTAAAGCAAGAAGGGTATATTCCTTTCCTTATGCTGTTGTTTATTAATTTAGTTAGGGGGATTATAAGAATATTTTTGAGCGATTTTATTAATGTTATATTCATGTCATAAATATCTTTACTAGATTTGTTTTTTATGTTATCGACAGCATCCCTGACCTCTACATAGGTTACCTCTCTGAATTCAAACTGAAGATTTTTGACGATTTCTAATTTAGACATATATATTTCATGACTCTGGTTACAATTTGGCAATGATAGTAATGTATTCTGTGCTATATTCGCAAAGAATGTGTTAAAATCATTCGCATTGAGGTCATACTCTTCGTGTATTAACCTGTTGGTGCCTCTGAAAGAATTTACCACTTCCCATGAAGATTTTATTTTATTTGTAGAAGTTGTAATGTAGTTAGAGTAAGCAGCTTTCTTTGTTAAATTTATTTCCTGCCTATATCTGAATCTGAATTGTTTTATGTATTCGGCCGACTCTGTACTAGGATTATTTTTATGTGCCTCTATAATGAATTTCAGGGTTTCTCTCATCTGTTTTAAGTGGTTATTAAACCAGGTTATGTTTTTTCTTTAATAGTACTTACCTTCTTGACTACAGGAAAGGCCCTGCTCATTGCATCTGTTAGTATGTGGATAAAGGTGTTAAACGGAATGTCTACTGAATCATCTGGAGTTATGAAATTCCAATTCTGTGTCTCTAATATGTTGAACATTTTACATGTTCCTTTCTTTGTGATAGGTCTCTGAATATGACATTCAGGCCTAGGGTCATTTCGAAAGTTAGCTGAAATTAGTATTGTAAAGTGATCTGAGAGAAATGGGTCATAGACATTGATATCAAATTGTACGATATTTAGGAAATTTACAAATATGTTATCAATACAGCTTAAGCATGTCGTGTTCTGGAAGACTTGTTGTGTTAGACCATACCCTTGCATCAGATCTATAAATTGATTTCTCCTTGTGTTATTTATATTAAAGTGTATATTGAAACCACCATTTATGATGATGTATTTACACAAGTTTATTAGTTTGTCTAAAACATTAGTTAATATTGAAAGAAATATATGAAAGTCTCCAACAGGTGACCTGTAAATTGTTACTATGATGCAGTTAAATTTACTAACCTCAATTGCTGAAATTTCACAGTGCAACTCAACAGACATATTTACAATAACATCATCTACATTTTTACAAGCAATATTTGGTTTACTTAATATCATAGTTCCACCATGTATCATGTTTTTCCTGGTAAAATATGATACAACTTTATAATCATTAATTACCAGAAAATTGATTTCGTCTTCTGTTAGAAAGTGTTCGCTAAAACACAAAAAATCGTAATACTGTGTTTCATTATTTAGAAGAAAGGCTTCGAGTTCTTCCACTTTATTTCTAATGGACCTAATGTTTAGATGTAAAACACTTAAATTAGATGACGTCTGCTGCTTAATTTCGTTTGATAATTTGTGCTGTTTTTTGTTCCACGGTGTTCATTTATAAAAAATCTCCTCTTTCCTGAAGAAAGAAATGTAATATTCTTTCGGTTCCCAAAAAATGAAGAACATCGAGAAAATGGTTAGAAATTTGTCCAGAAAAACCTGATAATATCGAAAACGGTAATTATTATTTTTTTACAACTCGCATTTGTTCAATGCATTTTAAGAGGTCAGATTTTAAAGCAACTCCAGAGTAGGTATCTCAAAAATGTTGAAAACTATTCTCCAACGAATATCGTTTCCTTCTGCCTCATGCAGTACCTACAGAACATTTGGCAAGAATCATTCTCCAAGATATAACATACAAAGCAAAAAGTAAGAATAAGTAAACACGCATATCGTTTAATTTCAAAGGAAAGTTAGTATGCAGTATGGCATATAAATCTAGGATATCTAGATTTTATTCTGTAAAATATGATTAATGACGCTTACGTCTCTTGTCAAGATACTCTATAATATACTCTATAGGTATGTTGTAAGAAGTCTCAGTATAATACTTATTTTATTTATTAAGTATAGTGTGTGTTTATTTTCTTATAGAATAAAAGTATAAAACAAAACGAGTGTAGGATTTCTTGTGTAACTGTCCGGTATACAATCTCCCTCACAAGGTGTCTGCTGGAATACATGCAATTAGAAGTTATATTACCCGTAGCATATGTATTTTTCGTAAATATTGGTTAGAATTTACTATGACGATAGCATTTGTAACTAAAAAGATTAATGTTATTGTACAAATAACTGGTAATTTGTATAAAAATATATTCTTTATATTAAAAAATTGACATTTATCATAAAATCATACTAAAATCTCATATAGTATTCATGAACCCTTTGATAAATATTGACTATATAGAACGATACATGTTAATTTTTTTAGTATTGATAACTTAACCTATAAACTCTTTAAGTAGCGGAACTACATCATATAAAATAAAATATATACCTATATACTGCATCAAAGAAGTACCTTTTACCATATTTTTTATAAAGAATGTCTTGCATATCCATAACTACACCGATAGTAAAAAAAAAAAACACTAAAATTACAATTAAAATTTGCTACATCAATGTAGAAATGTATGTATGTACAATCTTACATTATTATTATTCAAAACCATTCTGAACATTTAATAACTGTGCCTTATTAGAATAATAAACATATATTTGCATTTGTTCCAAATGGTCCGAAGTTAAATTCCAGTGCCTGTCACTAAATATCCACTTTTGTTGTGAAAAGGATCGTTCAACGTCTACTGATGTAATCGCATATTTAAATAAGTATATTTTCTTATAGATGGGAGATTTATGTCTGGCATTGAACAGTTCACTTCTTTGCCACTTAATAGGTTCACCACACACAAAAATGTTGAAAAACCGGGGTTGTTTCTTAACACAGTATCCACTTTGTATTTCACTGTCTTCGTGACACATCCACTTCTATCAAAAGCTGAAAATGTACTGACAAGTCTGTAGTAGAGCTGTGTCATTCGCGAACGACCCATTCAGAAGATCCGGATCACAGTACTGAATGACATGAACCGGTTCACTAAAATTAAGTGAATCGGATCTTCGGCTCAGTTGGATATGTTAGTTAGCTGAACTTGTATTCTGTGAGTTGAACCGCTTGAACGTAACGAACGAATAATTAATTCACTTTGGCTGGCAGCCAGACAAACAAAGTTTAATTATAATTATTTGTCGATGAATATTAGAATTATTTATACTTAAACAATTATTTTATAAAAGAAAACGAATTTTAATAAAATTAAAATACACTACTAGGTACAACGTGTACAATTAACTGTTAAAAACTGCCAACTTCCGAAACGCAAAACAAATGTCTCATGCTGAGTGGTGACTTCAGTCTCAAGAATGACCTTTATAATCCAAGTACCTGGCCAAAAAGTGTTGCTTTTCGAAGATTTGATTTAAAAAAATATAACTCGTATCAAAGATGCATGCCCGAGGTAAACCAGGATTTTTAAAAAACGACATCGACTTCAGTACTTCTCCCACCACCAGTATGAACGTTACGTCAAGAAGAGAAGGACCTGAGGGCATATATAGCAGTTCAAAGACTTCAGATACAATGATAAACCTAAATCCTGTCGAAAATAAATCAACAACAAACAGTAAAATGAAACCTAATCCGCAAGAAAAAAATAATATTATCTCTGTTTTCCATCAGAACATACAATGCCTAAAGAATAAGATATAAGAAATGGAATTGTTTTTAAAAGACATGAATCCTGTTCCAGTATTTATTTGTCTGGCCGAACACTGGTATACTTCTCCAGAAGAATGCTTTATGCAGCTAGACGGATATATAATGAAGTCTTCGTGGAATCGAAAGAACACAATTCATGGAAGTTCCTGCATTTTTGTAAAAAGCGGAGTAGAAGCCGATGAATTAGAATACATAAAAAATAAAAGTATTGAGGGACATATAGAATGTTCATCCGTTGTATGTAGAGCTCTAAAAATCATCACCGTATGTATTTATAGGCCATCTACAGGTAACTTAGATACTTTTTTTGAAATTTTAAATGAAATATTAGAAACAGGCCACAATAATTTTAAAAAATATAAAGTTATTCTCTGTGGAGACTTTAATATCAACTTGATAAGCATAACTAATATCACCCAGTCCTTTCAAACATTATTAACGATGCACAACTTTTCTCAAACCATTTTTTCTCCTACTAGAATTGCAAAAAATTCTATGTCCTTATTAGATAATATATTTATTAATTTTAAAAATTGTTATAGGGGGGGAAGTCATTACTACTGCATTATCAGATCATGAAGGACAAATATTAAAGGTAGAAGTATCTGCAAAAGTTTGTGATATCAAAAAAGTAGAAAAAAAGAGAATTTATTCTAGCACAAAATTACAGCACTATAGATATGAACTGCAAAATATAAGTTGGCATGATGTCTCTTCTTGTGCAGACCCGAATTTGGCTTATGAAAAGTTTATCAGCATCTTAACAAATCTTATAAATGTGATATTTCCCGTAAAATATAAAAAGGTAAAAAATAAACCAAAAACGGGATTACACAAGGAATAAAAAACTCATGTAAAACTAAAAGAAAATTATATTTTCAGCTAATGAAAGGAGAAATACCTAGAGATATATATAATACATATACAAATATTTTAAAAAGGGTAATTGTGGAAGCTAAAAAACTTTCAAATGTCTCATACATAACTTCTTCACAAAATACAGGTAAAGCAGTATGGAATTTAATTAAACAATATAATGGTTCTGGCACACAAAATAAGACAGTTTTAAAAAATATAGACACTCACAATAAAGACAAGAGATCCGTCTTAAACAATATAAATAGCTTTTTTATAAACCAGTGTCCAAAAATTCATTCTAATATAAGACATGAGAATGTCAGTCCGATCTTGGAATCGAGTCTATTTTTAGAACCAACTAACCACCAAGAGGTATATAATATTATCATAAACTTGAAAAATACAAAATCAGTGGGTAGCGATGAAATACCAGTCAAATTGTTAAAATATGTAGCGCAGTAGATTTCACATCCATTGGCTCACATTATCAACTTGATGTTAAGCACAGGTATCTTTTCCGAAATTCTTAAATTAGCGCAAATTAAAGCAATTTATAAAAAAGGTGATAAAGATATAATCAGCAATTACAGAGCAATAGCCTTACTATCAAATGTCGGCAAAATTTTAGAAAAAACAATATACAACCGCTTCATAATTTTTTTAGAAAATGACCAAGTATTATCAGATACCCAAAACGGATTTAGAAAAAGAAAATCTACAACACGTGCTGCGTACCAGGCATTATGTAAAATCTTAAACTCAATGAATAACAAGTTAAATACGGTTGCTTTATATATAGATCTGTCAAAGGCTTTTGATAGTGTTGAACATGACATCCTATTAAAGAAATTAGAAAATTATGGAATTAGAGGGATTCCGTTACAATTAATTACATCCTATTTAAGTAATCGGAGCCAATGTGTGATAGAAATGGATGGAAACAACGAAATCTTAAAATCTGATTCAGTGAGGTGTGCCTCAGGGGTCCATACTGGGTCATCTGTTATATATTTTGTATACCAATGACTTACCATTAGTAATAGACAATATACTCCAATATGCAGATGACACTTCTCTAATTATAAGTGAAGAAAGTGAGAGAAATTTGGAAAATAAAATATTTAATGCTATAGATATATTAGAACAGTACTTTACTCCTCTTAACCTCAAACTTAACACAGAGAAAACTCAGATAATTAAATTTGCTAACAGAATATCAATTAATGACACAATCTTTACAAATGGTACTACATCCTTAACTCCAGTAAAGAACACCTCGTTCTTGGGAATAAAAATAGACTCGAGACTAGACTGGAAGAATCATATAGAATATTTATCTAACAATATGGCAAAGTATTGCTATGCCCTTAAAATAATATCACAAAACATTAACGTTCAAACTGCTTTTATCGCATATCATGCCTACATTCAATCCCGCATACGATATGGTATTATACTCTGGGGAAACTCTACAGATGTAGATAAAATTTTCACTCTTCAAAAAAAAATGTATAAGAAACATATTGAACATGAAACAGACAGACAGCTGCAGACAAATTTTTATAGAAAAAAGAATCCTTACCCTCATTGGTCAGTATATTTTAGAAGCTGTGACTTTTGTTTTAGAAAATAAATCATTATTTAAGGACTGAGTACATCCACATAACACCAGAAACAAACATGAACTCATAGTGTCTAACATGCCTAACTTTAGCTACGTTCAGAAAAATGTACAATGTTCTATAATAAAAATATATAATACACTTCCAAATGAAATTATAATCCTTCCTGATAGAAACCTAAAATTACAACTGCACAAAATTCTAATAAATAAGGCCTATTATACAATGGATGAATATTTTAACGACAAAGACATAAGATGTCTAACCTGATTTTAATTCTGTAACTTTTGACACTTAGTTTACGTATTTACTTGAAATTTTGTTTGTGTAAATTTTATGTCAGTAGATCTTAACTATCCTGTACTGTCCTATTTAGTATTGTTTATTTACATTGTCTCTAATATTTTAGTATTTATATATATTTATTTATTTATTTATTAACGGGAAAGCCCAATGAGTACATGTGTATATAATAACAGTGACATAATTAACAAAGAATGTGTATATTACCTAGACTTATTTGATAACAGACTGTTTCTTAACCTATATAGTGATATATTGAACAAATCTAGCTGTATAGTGTTGGCATTTTTCATAACCCTGGTGATACCTAAATTTGCACCGTATAAAGAACGGTGATTTGAAATATAAAATGTATATGAATCCCTTAGCTGCCTTGGGGGTACATAGAAGTCTAACATAGATAGCAGTTCTGGACTGTCTATAATTCCGTTACAGAGTTTAAATGCCAAGACAATGTCTGAGTTAAATCTCCGTTGCTGTAAAGTCTGAATGTTGAGAAGAGTTAGTATTTCATTACAGCAGATTTGCTCACTGGGAATGTGGAGTTTAAACGCTATATAGCGCAGAAATCTTTTTTGCACTCGTTCAATTTTGTCTATATGTATCTGATAGTATGGAAACCAAATAACTGAACAATTTTCGAGTTGAGATCTAACTATTGAGTTATATAAAGATTTTATGGCATAAATGTTGCTAAATTCTGTACATTGTCTTTTAATATATCCAAGGGTTTTTAGAGCTTTATTACAGATTGATTCGATGTGATGTACAAAGGTTAATTTAGAGTCAAAGTAAATTCCTAGATCACGTATTACATCAACATTATCAATAGGTGTATCATTTATAAAGTACGTGTTTAGTGACTGGAAAATCCCTTTATCAAACTGAATATATTTACATTTTGTGATGTTAAGAGTCATTTTTTTGTTACTACACCATTTCTGAAATCTTTCAATGTCTTCTTGTAGTTCTATAATGGAGGTGGGATCAGTAATTTCTTTAAATATTTTTAAATCATCAGCATATAACAGTACTTGAGTATGCAAGAAACATTCAGTAACATCATTGATAAAAAGATTAAATAATAATGGAGCCAAATGAGATCCTTGAGGAACACCTGATATAACCTTGATTTCATCTGAATAGTAGTTATTAATTTTAACAGTTTGGACTCGATCTTTTAGGTATGATTCTAACCATTGAAGGAGCATACCATGAACATATTGAGATAATTCTTTGAGTAACAAAGAATGATCGACCTTGTCGAATGCCTTGGAGAAGTCTGTGTAAATTGAATCTACACAGTTACCCCTCTCCAAGGCACTGACAATGTAATTTTCATATATTAATAGATTAGTTGTTATAGATCGACCTTGACAAAATCCATGTTGTTTAGAACTTATAAGGTTCTTTAGTTCTCCTGTCAAATAGTCATTAACAATTGATTCAAATATTTTAGGTATATGAGAGATTTTTGTTATGGGTCTATAATTAGTCACCATTTCTTTATATATGTTTTGACATGTTCAACGCCCACTGGGTATTTGTAAGTGGTTATTTTCTTTGTTTACCACAATTTGAACTAATAAAGACTATTCTATTATTCTATTCTATTCTGTAAATTGAGAACGGTGGCAAGACTCGAGACCAACAGTCACACTGATAACTTGCGAGCAATAATTGCATTTTGCCCTATTACTCGCTGCATTAAAATGACTCCACACTTCACTTCTTTTTTTGTTGGAAGAATTCATTGACGTTGACAGTACTTATACTTTCCCCAGTTCATTTGTCATTGAGCACCAGGCGAACTTCGAACGGTTGAGTTGGAATCGCCGGGACGAACCGAGACCCATATACGAGACATTAACTTATGAACAGAAACGGGTCAATTGAGCCGGTTTGTTGAATCGGTTCAGTTAAGTGACCCAGATCTGGTGAGTCGGATCATTAAATTGAACCGGGTTGCCCACCTCTAGTCTGTAGTGTTCACTCCGTAATGCATTTGTGCATATGAAACAGGCTCACATGCCATTGGTGATTGTATAAAATATAATAATTGTTGAATCTTTTTTATTTCAAGTGCTTTTACTATTATTATCGTTTACCACATCCTATTTGCTGTCGTAAAAAAAAGTAGAAAGAGAGCAACAAAAGTGGCGGTGTCTTTGTGAGAATTCTCCTTATATTTTTTTAAAATACGGTGCCTTATATTATGTGCACAGATAAAAATATTTTAAATTAAGAATTGCTTAATATAGATGGGAAGAAACATATAGGAGATGTCTACATTTCCTTAATTGATACAAAAAGTTGAGGTGGTGGCATATGCCGGTTAAAGTCACTGAACTATACATAATACATAATAAATGGAAGACCAATACAGATATATGCGCGTGAACAATATTGAATTGGTGAGATTTCTCACTACGAGTAACTCAAAATTAGCTGCTCCAACAAATAGGATGTTTGAAGAAAATACTTTATTTGAAAAACTGCAAAGCACTCTTACGGATAAATTTGAAGCTAGACTCACACTTATGGATAAAGAAATATCATCCCTTAGAATTTTAATAAAAGAAAATTCGTCAACTTCCAGTAATGTTCCTGTGGTGATAAATGATTCTAATAAGAAAACTAACTTAAGGTCCTCAACAAAACTTGATGAAATAGCCAACAGTATTACCTCTAATATGGAAAATAATATACAAACATCCAGAAAGGCCAACCATATGAAACCTAATTTATCTAGTAAACCAAGAAATGGCGATAACAAAAAGGCTGCCTCAGTTATTGGCACTAAAAAAATTGCAAACACTAAATTAACAGCTGCTAAACTTTATCCAAAAACTAATATCCAAGTCAGAAGATTGGGTGATCAAGTTACTGAAGAGGATCTAAGAGAATACTTAGAAACAACGTTTGGTAGCTCGGAAAGATTTAGGATCGAAAAGCTAATGGTAAAATCTGGTGACTATGCTAGCTATAAAGTAGAAGCAAGAGCTGATCTCCTTGATGACCTTCTGAATCCCTCAAACTGGCCTGAAGAAGTTGAAGTAAAACGGTTCTTTCGGTACGAAGCAAGGCGCAATATTAACTACACCTCTGGATCGGCATACAATAGCGACCACCGCAGATCTTACCGCAACAAGCAGAGGTACTACTAATGGTAAAAATAATGACTATAGATTTTCAATTCTGCATCAAAACATTCAGTGTATCTCCAACAAAATATTGCCTTTAGAAGTGTCCATAAAAAACTTAAATATTGACATTCTGGTTATTGACATTCTGGTTATAACTGAGCATTGGAAAAACATTGATGAACTAAAAACTATTCATTTAAGTAACTATAATTTAGCTGCATGTTTTTGCCGTAAAAAAATGCTCCATGGTGGCTCTGCAATTTATATAAAAAAGAAAAATGCTCCAAAATATAAGGAGGTTTCTTGTAGCAAAATTTCAGTCGAGGGTATTATTGAATGTTGTGCAATTGAACTCGAAAATTTAAATATGTATATTGCTGCTATTTATAGGCCCCCATCAAGTAATATTCAGATGTTTCTTGATTCATTTCACGACTTGCTTGATTACTTAAATCTCAATAAAAAGGTACTGATAGTTGGTGACTTCAACTTAAACTTCTTATCAAATGAGAATAATGTAATATTGTTCAAAGATATCTTGGATTGTCATGGTTTTCAGTTTGTAATAAAAGAACCGACGCGGATTTCGAGTAACTCTAGTACTTGCATCGATAACATGCTACTAAATGACAAATTTGACAATTTTCTAGCCGATATTGTTGATCTGAACTTATCTGATCACTTAGCTCAAACACTGATAATTAATGTAAACAAGGAAAAATCGATCAAAAAAACTATATATAAACGGTGTTTCAATTCAGAGAACACTACAAACTTTCTTCGGATCTTGAACAATGAAAATTGGTATGATATATATAACTCTACTTCTACAGAGAGAGCATTTGATAATTTTTTTAATACATTTATGTATCACTTTGATATAAATTTTCCTTTGCGAAAATTCTGTGTTGCTGATAATGATGATATTAATCACGACCATTGGATAAACGATGAAATAGTAATGCTTAAACATCAACTATCAATATACACTGATCTTTCGAACAGGTATCCTCAATTCATTAGGCTACGGAATGAAACCCATCAAACTTATAATAGCAAATTAAAAATTGCAAGGAGGCTATACTATGATAGACAAATCAGTCAAGCTGAAAACAAACAAAAACAGATGTGGCAAATAATATCTAATTTGCAAAATAAAAAACATTCTTATCACAACATAGAAATTATTGATAACAATATTAGGTTAACTGGCACAAATCTGGCAAACAGATTCAATCAACAATTTACTACTGGTCCATTTCCAAGTACTAATAATGATCTGGCATTTCTGGAATCCAATGTGCCAATGAAAAACAACTCCCTGTTTCTAGCTCCATTAGTAGACTCTGATATCATTGAAATAATTAATAAATTAAAAAGCTCTAATTCTAGCGGTTTTGACAATATATCCAACAATCTTCTAAAAAAGTGTAAGTATCTGATTTGCAAACCCCTAACATTTATAATCAATTTAATGTTTCAAGAAGGTATTTTTCCATCGAAACTTAAGGTTGCAATCGTAAATCCTTCATATAAGAAAGGCAACCCAAACAGTATCGCTAATTACAGACCTATAAGCCTTCTCTCCAGTTTCTCAAAAGTCCTCGAAATTGCAATAAATGATCAATTAACTATATACCTTTATACATATAAAATAATTTCCCCAAACCAACATGGTTATACTAAAAACAAAAATACTGATACAGCCATTACCAATTTTGTCTCTGAAATCTCTAGAGCAATTGACAATAAGATTCCGGCTCTAGGGCTCTTTATAGATTTCAGTAAGGCATTTGATAATGTAGACCATGAACTATTATTAGCAAAACTCTTTAGGTATGGCATTAGGGGCGTAAACCTACAGTTGTTTAAAACGTACCTTCAGGAGCGCACTCAGAAAGTTTGCCTGCCGAATGGCAAAACAAGTTCAAGTCGAAATATATTAACCGGTGTCCCTCAGGGATCAATTCTAGGCCCTACATTGTTTCTAATTTTTGCAAATGATTTAAATTTTTACCTACAGGATGTAAAATCTATTACGATTACACAATATGCCGATGATACCAATGTATTGATAACAACTGAAAACATAAACAATCTTATGACACTTGCAAGTACAGTTTACTCTATGATTACGGAGTGGGCGGAGCATAATCATTTGTGCTTAAATCATGATAAAACACAGTGCATGCTGTTTAAATCGCAAAGATCTACATACTCTTTGAACAATAGCTTTCCATTACAAACTGTAGACTCCGTCAAAATGTTGGGTATCACCTTAGATAATAATTTGCGATGGAACACACACATCGAAAATCTCTGTGGAAAACTAAGTAAGTCGTGCTATGCATTAAGATTTCTGAAAAATTACTGCAGTAGTAACATTCTTAAAACCCTCTATTATTCATCTTTTCACTCCCACCTAAGAAATGGAATTGTAAACTGGGGAAGCACTGGGCAAAATCAACGTGTTTTTATTTTACAGAAAGTTGCAATAAGAATCTTAGCAAATCTAGGTTATCGGGAATCCTGTAGAAACGCTTTTCGCCAATTTGGCATACTAACAGTTATTGGTACCTACATCTATGAAGTCTGCTGCTTTGTTTTCAAAAACAGAGCTATGTTCACTCAAAATATAACTCCCCATGACCATGATACTCGTCATAAGTTTGAACTTCAACCTGACGCTCATTCAACCTCCTTATATCAAAGGAGCATTATATACAATGGCTGCAGACTATTCAACTTTCTACCTCCAGAAATTAAGGAATCTGCAAATCAACATGTGTTCAAAAAATCTCTCAAAAAACACTTAATAGAAAAAAATTGTTACACACTTAATGATTTTTTCTCTGCATAGGCCTTTACATTGTATTTACATATATATTTATATTGTTAGTTGCTAATTGATGTTGTTTCTGTACTTTTTATATTTTTTCCGTCTTTGTTTTGATATGCTTGTATAATTGTGTTTATTATATTATATAACTTCCATGGGTGTCACTATATTTGGTGAAATATGACGTATTTCACAGATAAAAATATTTTGTATTCAAATCTGTTGAAATAAAAGATTTACTTACTTACTTACTTCAATCATGCGATTCAAGGTCCCGGGATATGCGTCGTCGCAGTAGAAATCTAGTTTTAAAAGTATGGTGGTGCTTGAGTCAGAATACTTCTGAGGAACGTTATGCGCTGATGCAATTTTTCTTTGATTTGTGTCCCATAGCGGGAGGTCTTGAATTACTACAGAATTTCAGAGCCGGCGTTAGATAATTTTCCCGTTTTTATCGCTTGTTTAAAATTGAAAATTAAGTAATTATGTTTCTGGCATGACAACTTTTATGCTCATTAATAAAATAAAGACAAACTTAACTATATAAGAAACATCAATCTATACACGCATATTCTTGATGATTTCTGAAAAAAAGACAAATTAAAAACACTTATAATACGCTATAACACTAACAATAAAAATAGAGCCGGCCCTGGCGTTCGACACACTGCGATTGTGCCCCTCCTGGGCGTCGCCATACTTCCGCGAGATTCAGTTTGACACATAAATAGGTATAGACATTGGCATTCCACTTATATGCATAGTTCAGTGGTTAAAGTGTCGAGTTTTTTGTTTTAATTAGACCGACTTGCAGGTATATATAATATGCGGCCGAAGTCTGGTGTGTTTTATCCACCAGTTTCAGTAAACATTTCTTACATCTACTATACCAAATAAATAATTTCTTCAAATTTCTAATAAATTAGTTATTATTAAGTATATGAGTTTTATGTCATACTTTTTATTTCTTACCTCAAAAGTATTTGTTTCCTATAAATAATGTATTTATTTGCTTTTATAAATCATAAAATTTTATATTTATGTGTGTGAAGACCGTCTCTGGTATAACTACTTTTGCGCCGGAGTCTGGTTATAATATTTTTAGTATATCGGGCAGGGTATTTCTTCTCTCTTTGTTACATGGCAGCGTATTCTAATTTTCACTTGACAATGTCTTTGACCAGCAATATCAAGGTGTTATTATCCATAACATTACATACTGATTTTTATTTGCAGCCAAGAACTTTCCACAGAAAATATGGTATATAATTCTGGATCAGAAATCACAATCCACGAGGTGAGAATAAGAACAGACCAGCGCAATATAAGTTTATTTGAGGCAAAACAAAGATCCCATCTCAGACGACACCTACTGCACCTCAAAAATCCTGCAGAAATAACCATGCATAAATGTGAAAAATGCCCATTTGAGTCAAAATTTAAATGCGCTCTTAAGGTCCACATGTTGGAACACAGAGATCCCTCAGAGATAGCCGAGTATGAATGGGATATTGAGAGAAAGTATAAAAATAACCTTAAATGTAACAAGTTAAATCGCAAACGTCCTTCCAAGGCAGAAATATACAGGTGCAACACATGTCCATTTGAGACAAAGCACAAAAATTACCTTAACGGTCACATATTGAAGCTTAAAAGAGCTTTAGAGACAAAAGTTTATAAGTGTGAGATGTGTAACTATGAGACGAAAATTAAAAGATACCTTGACGATCACAGGCAGATCCACTTGGCTCCTTTGGAGATGGAAATATATAAGTGCAACAAGTGCTGTTATGAGACTGACTGCAAGAATTATTTTAACAGACACTCGCTGATCCATCGCCTACCGAATAAGTATAGGCTTTGATTTTATACCACTTAGATTGGCCACGTAATAGGCGAGCCCGTGGCAATAAATTTTACTTTTGGATGCCACTCATTGAGAGCGCAACAGTCAACTAAACAAATTTTTACAGTCGACCAGATTAATTTTATGGGCAGTGTCGGTGTGAAACTTTATATGAACGACCGCTCCCCACTCCAGTGCAGTGTTGATAGAATAAATCACAGGAATAAATACTACTAGAACCTAAACGTGCCGTTGCTAAGTAGATATAACTCATTGTGATAATGTGATATCGCCAAACCAATTTTATTAGCGATGAAGATATTCGGATGATTTCGATGCTTGGTTTGTCCGGAATCGGATGACAAGAATATTCGGATTAATCATTCGATGTTGAACTAATTTTCAATATTGTGCTAAAATAGGTATAAACAAGCTAACCATTACACTCTTCGCCGATTCAACTTTTAGACATTTTTCTTATTTACTTATACATCAGTCGTTATACAGCTTTTTATGCGCCCCACGTTTTTATTTTAGTTGATTTATTACCAGACGTCAGAATCTCAAGTAGGTCCAGGTTTGTGTTCTAATTATTTTGTAGTTTTTAGTACAGCTGATGATTTAAAATAAAACCATTTTTAACTTAAAAGTTTTTTTACCTATTCTTGTTTTTAACTTTTTCGTCTTATTTTTAGAAAAAACATTTTGATATAATATACGATTCAAATGTATTGACCCCTCACTTTAACCGCGAATATCAGAAACGGAGGAGCAGAAAAAATTTAAAAAAATTATGTGTTCATTATGAGTCTATTCTAAGTCAGCCACTGAAATTTGAATAATGTACATTGAACACTTTTGAAGTTCTGTTAAGTTATATTGAAAAATGTCATACTTTTTAAGGAAATTTTGTTCAAACCAGTTTTAAATCCATTATATCTTAAAAAACATGTCTACTATCTAAAATATTTTAGACACCGATAAAGCAGGGCATTTTTTGTATGAAGAAATTTTTTCATAATTTTTTATTCTAAAATTTTGCGGTTATTCTCAAAAACGTGACGTCATGTTTATTGGGCTATTTATCAATGTATTTAAAAAATGTTTGTTAAAATAGTTAATTATGTAAAATGTAAGCATTTTTAGAAAAAATGATTGGTATTTATCGAACATTAATTTAATTATCAAACGTAATAGATAATATTAGTGCAAAACTTGGAATGATATTATCCTTTACGCTTGATAACTAAATTAATATTTGATACATACTAATTCTTTTTTCTGAAAATGCTTACATTTTATATAATTAGCTATCTTAACAAAATTTTTTAAATACATTGATAAATAACCAAATAAACATGACCTCACGTTTTTGAGAATACCTGCTAAATTTTAGAATAAACGAATTCTAAAGAAATTTCCCCCTACAAAAAATGCCGTACTTTATCGACGCCTAAAATATTATTTGCAAAGTATGCATATTTTAAAGGATTAAAAACTGGTATAGTCAAAATTTCTTTAAGAAGTAGGACATTTTTCAATATAACTTAACAGAACTTCAAAAGTGTCCAATGTACATTATTTAAATTTCAGTTGTTGATTTAGAATAGACTCATAATAAATACATAATTTTTTCAATTTTTTCTGCTCCTTCGTTTCTGAGATATTCGCGGTTAAAGCAGACGCGGATCCAGCATTTTCTTGAGGGGGGGGGGGGGGGGGATGGCGGCAATTATTTAATAGGTAAAAATAAAATAAATGCATTAAAATACATTTATTTTTATATCAGGTTTTCTTATCTAAACTTTGCTCCAGAGGGGCGACATTCCCTTCGCCCCCCTCTGAATCCGCGCCTGGGTTAAAGTGAGGGGTCAATACATTTGAATCATATATTAGTTACATTTACACACACAGGTCTACTTAAAACGAGTTAATTAATAAAATTTGTCCGCCGCCATTTTGATTTCTGAATTTTGACTAAAAATTTGTACATCGAGATCCCGATGAAAACCCCCATATATCGAATTTGAGTCGAATCGGACTGTAAATGATAAAATTTATCCGTCGTCTTGGCGCCGCCATTTTGATTTCTGAATTTGTATAATTCGCGACCCCAAAAACCCCCAAATATAGACATTGAGTCGAATTGGACTAAAAATGATAAAATTTGTGTGCCATCTTCGCGCCGCCATTTTGATTTTTGAATTTTGGCAAAAGATTTGTAATTCGCGACCCTGAAAACCCCCAAATATAGACATTGAGTCGAATCTAGCTAAAAATGATAACATTTGTATGCCATCTTGACACCGCCATTTTGATTTCTGAATTTTTACCAAAAATTTGTAACTAACGACTCCGAAAACCCTGAGATGTCGACTCTGAGTCAAATTGGATTATAAATGACAAAGTTGGTCCACCATTTTGAAACAACCATCTTGAATTTTTGTTACATGAAAGTGTTCAAAATCAATTGTCACCGGAACTATATATACGTATATGTCTGCAAAGTTTCATAAGAATCGGTTTAGTAGAAGTAAAACAAATTAAAAATGTTAATTTATTATATATTCAGAACAAAAATAAATATAAAATTTCCCAAAAGTGTATATAATAATAAGATGTAATTAAAAAATATGTATTTCCCAAACGGCGCCTTATACACATTTATTTAGAAATTTATTTCATTTTAAACGTCATGTTTTTCTATTTTGGAAACTAAAATAAATAATAAATGAGAAATATTTACAATTTAAAAGTAATTGCCGAGTAAAAATTGTTTTTTAATCCTCGAAATATTGTCCAAGGAAAGTTGAATAGATTTATTTCCGCGCTTCACCTTTGATTTTCAATCAAAGCCTTCATTAACGGTTCCGCCTTTTAGCAAAGACTGAAGTAAGTGATGACATGCCTTCAGTTGGCTGCAGAATTGCAACGTATGTCGAAGATAATTCATACCGAGGTTACAAGCGCTCCCTCTGTTATTCACCTCCAAAAGTTGTCGAAAAACTGTTTACATTGGTGGCCAATCTAAGTAGTATAAAATCAAAGGTATAGGTGTGAGCTGTGTATGTATAAGACTAACACGAAGGCGAATCTTAGGCAGCATATTCAGGTTCATAAGGATGCTTCAGAATTAAACATGTACCAGTGTGACACTTCCTCATGAGGCTGACTCATCGTTAGACAAAATTCGGAACCGGGCAAAATTAGTATTCTGCGCCCTCCCTCCCCCTCAAAACATGTAAATCCTCCCACAAATTAATAGAACCGCCTAAATCGAAAACATCTCTTAGTCAGATTATTGTATGAATAATTAAAAGTACGTTGTTGATGGTAGTCATTATACTACTTTAATCGTTAACTTGACGTAGTTCATACTGAGTTTTTCTATTCCATAAAAATAAATAAGTAAATAAACGAGTACTTAATTTATAGTGTATTATTATTTAGTCTTCAAATGATAAAAATTAAATAACAACGAAATAGTAGCATAAAACTTTATGGAAATTCCAATTGGCTAACGACCGAGATCTTCCAGCCTACAATGAAAGAAAAAGCTTGGTTTTACAAGCAAGTAGTCGTTATACTACTTAAATAGTTACTTATGTCCAGTCTTAGTCGTTATACTCAAAAAAATATAGTATAGTACATTACTGTGTAGTCGTTGTACTACCTAAACACTATAAACTATATCAAATTAAATAAATGTAAGAAATTATTTTTGCATTATATTGTAATTAAATGGTTTCAAAAATATTTGTCGGGTTTCCAGTGTTATCTGTCAAACTATTCGAGAGCTTCAACGAATAATTTAAAATTCAAGTGACAAATATTCAACACCAAGCCACATACCAACCACGTTTCCAGGAACAAACGGAAGAAACTTTACCCCTCGAAATAACAGAATCAACATGAAAACAGGTCTCAAAAAATCATGCAGGCTGTTTTAAAAAGTATTTTCATGAATGGGAAGCTGGCCTTAAGATTTCCTACGTATCAGGCAGAATTTGCGCACCCATAACGCGCCCTGTGTGGTTGCTCGTCTCGCCCTTCTCTAGAAACAGACCTGGTTTAAGACCAAGCAAAAGAGATATCTTGTGAATCATTTGTTAACGCCTAGAAATCCACTGAATAGACCCTTGTAAGGAAATTGTTAGTCCATTAATATTAGGCTTAAAATCAGCGAATAGAGGAAATAAATGTTAACATTCTGCCCCTTGCGAATTATAATAATACGAGTTTCTGTGATACCTTGTTGAGATCTAGACATTCCATCTGATCGATGAGACATGTCTAACGTCGCTAAAAGGGCCTGAAAATCTGTAACGGGCTCCAGCAGAGCTGCAATGCTAAAAAATATAAATAAATAACAAAAGCCAGTGTTTACCTTAGAGAATTTATTAAAAGTACAATCACATTGCAAAAAAGACACATAAAATGTAAATTTTCTACATAAGAATCCAAATAATCTAGGACCAGGACACACAGTGAAAAAGAACAAAAATATCATTAGAATTTAGTAGGTAAAATTATGTTAAAACTAGATAAATAGATTGAGCATTAAGCAGCAAATACTGCAGAATAAGCTGCTAGCAAAATTTAAGCAGAAGAGTGATATAAAACCTAAGTGCGACCGAGTGCTGTGACGATAGTGTTTGCGGTAAGTTAAAGAGAACAGAACGGCCTGAAACGAGACTTACCTTGAAATGATCAGGAGAACATCAGGAAAGGGCACCAAACGTCAAAATTCACCAAAACAGTTCAACGAAAAGCTGAAAATAATAAAATTTTGGAAAATCAAGATCAAAATTTATCAAGTAAGCTGAAAATCCAGGACAGATGTCAGAGGCCGGCATGAAGGGATCACATTATGCTTAAGGACATTGTCTGGAAATTGCAAAAACAGGCTGGAAAAAGCTTCTTGATCCTAGTAACGTACCTAAAAAGAAAGGGGGAGAGTGAAATCATAGAATTGTTTTCATGAAATACAGAAAGAAAAAAGCAAATTTAATAAAAAAATTACATGAAAGTAATCCAAGAAGTAAGGAGAAGTTCAATAACAAGGTATACAATAAAGTATAATTTACCTGGTGGTAATTATCAAATCAGACAATTTTCTGCAAAATTTCAGCAAGTACCCTAGAACGTCACTGAAATTCAACCTAAAACACAAAGTAAGAACATTTAAAACAGTTTTAATAAATGAAACAATTTACAAAAGTAATCTCAAAATAATAACCTTTAGTGCCAATGTGATAAACAAAAACAATTTTTACTAAAATTGTATGTAAATAACCAAAGTTTTGATCATTGATCCTTTTGATAATTATATTGAAGATAAGAGCTGGAATAGGGAATTAAGAACATAGAAAATAAGTTGTTAACAATTCAAATGACATTTCATTAAATATTTCAAAAATTTACTTGTTATTTTAAAAACTAGAATAAAATTCATTTCATTCACAAGCACTGAGAACGGATTAGGCAACCAACAGTGTAAGCATTGAATTGACAGAAGTGACAATTCATATACATATAAGGGCCAGTTTCTAACGGTCACATTTTGAGACACTATAATTTAATTTGTAAATCTCAATTATGTGTGCCAAAGCGATTAAGCATATTGATCTTAGTATTATACGCGTTTAAATTTTATCAGCTAGTCATGACAAATACTTGACCAATAGCGTGGTAGCTTGTACGATCAAGTTTAGCCAATAGTAAGCGGGATATTCCTACGCCAAGTCGGCAACAAGGAGAGGGGGTCGAGAACGGCAGGCGGTGAGAAGACACAGTTTAGTTGTTGTTTAAGCAAGAAAATTTAAAGTTTTATGATGGTGACGATTACTTGTTGGAGTGTTGCAGCTACGTTTTATGTTAAAGTGTGCATCAGACTAATGTGTAAATCACAAAGTGCAAATATTTAATAGTCAATTAAATCTGTATTAAATAGCAGCAAATTGCATGATTAATCTGAATTAGTTGCTTTGATGGCATCCATGATTATTGATTTTAATTATCTGGTTTGTTCGTTCATTTTTGTTGAGTGCCATACGTTCATTGATCTTCATGTGTCCAGGAATGAAACTGTAAGTTTTTTATTTTATGTACTAGTTGTGGTAGCTCAAAAGGCTACGCGCGTGGAGAACAATATTTTTAGTGTTGTTAAAGAACTAGTTTCGTGATTGATTTTTCCTTCCTGAGTGATATCGGTAGACAATTTGACCGCTTTCATGTTAGTTGTAGACATTGGCCACATTGACTAGATTTGTTAACAATTTCGATGCCCCAATAGGCATACATAGTGGCTTAATTAGTGTGTGCTCGCTAGCAACATTTATACATTTTGTATGTCTCCCCAAATTGGGTATTCAGTTGTGAAACCTTTTGAGGGTTAAAATTTAGCGTGCCATGTCAATTTATGTAATTAGTTTAACTGGTTAATCCTTGTTAAAATGCTATTTGTTGTACAGTTCCTAGTAATTTTAGTGAGTAATCTATAAGTTTTCTTAGAATGGTCATTGAGCTCAGGCCGGGCGATACAAAATATTGTATCGATTTATCTCTGTAATACGATTTTTTGACTAGAGTATTTTCTTTGTTTTTTTCTTGTAACTCCGTATGTTAATAGAGTATTGGTTTTAGTAGTTGTTTAATTTCATTAAGCTAGCACTCATTTAAACTGTGATAGCTTGGTGTCTCCTTATTTTGCTGGGCCAACTTATAGTTTAAAGTGAGCAGAAATTGTGTATTATTTGATTTCCAGTAACTAAAAATAGGGTGGCGTCCAACTATCGTTTTTGTTGAGCCTTGTAGAGCTGTGTATTTATTTTTTAGTAATTTCCTGTTAGTAAGTATTTGCCAAGTTAAGTGATAACCAATATTAAGCCAAGCTATCAAGGATAATCTGCCCTCTGACGTCTTAAGCTCTATTTTGAATTTTAATTATGATTGCGGATTTAATATAACTAAAAGGCAAGGTTATAGTTTATCAATACGAGAATAAGGATCGGTTTATCAATGGGAGGAAAAGTGCTATCCTATCTGAGAGAATAAAGATATATATAAGGAGAGAGCACATCATGCCGAGGGTATTAAGCCGGCTACAGACGTAACTCTTGCTTGAACGGTATGCATGCGCAAGTTCATTGTACAAGCATACTGGAACGTGTGTATTATAACGCTTGCACAAGTATTGTGACTGTACAAGTGACTTGAGACTTGATGAAATTCTATATTGTATACTTGTACATGTTGGGTTTGCGCAAGTATACCTGAACGCTGGAGCGTGTGTACGGCAGGTCGGCAGACTTGTGCAAACTGTAAATATATACGCATCGTTTTCATTGGTTGATGCCATTTTGATCCTTTGTTCGCGCTTAGCTGTCACTGCACAACTGTTCAGCAGACATGACGTATTACCAGTGGCATTGCATAATGGCGTAAATATCTAAAAACATATTTGAGATTTGTCACACTTTCCTAATAAAATGAAATAATGTTTGCAACAATCCCCAACTGAAAACTTTAGAATGAAAAAGAAAATTGTTAATCATAAAAGGGCAAAGCAGCAAGTTAGGCGATTACCATAAGTAATAATAAAAGTCAATGTGTTAAGCAAAAAATTTAATAGTAACTAAGTTCTAGAGATAAACATGATTCTTGTAATCACTTACCTCACAGCCAAGTAAAAACGTCAGTATTCACTGCACTAATAACTATAATCGTTCTAGCCTTTCATTTAATGGAATAAAATTAAAATAACTGAAGCGGAGGTCATAGATATTATTAACAAGATGAAAATTTAAAATTCCGTGGGAGTAGACGTGATACCTCTACGTCTTCTGAAATCTTTTAAATATACCTTAGCTACTATGATCGCAATATTAATCAATAAGTCTTTCGAATTTGGACAATTTCCTAACGTCTTAAAATTGGGCAAATTAGTGCCCCTATATAAAAAAGATTATCACAATTTTTAGAAAACTAGACCAATAATAATTCTAAGTTATATTTCCAAAATTTCAGAAAAGTCAGTAACCAAACAACTATACAATTACTCAGAGAAAAATGAACTATTTACCAACTGCCAGTATGGATATAGATCTGACAAATCAACGGAACTGGCCAGTCTCGAATTCATTAAAAAAATATATAATTATCTTGATAAGGGCAAAAAAGTTGCTGGAATGTTTTTTGACCTAACTTCTGCTTTTGACTGCGTGAACTCAAATTTTTTTAAATTAAAATTGTCCTCTTTAGGAATAAGGGGTAACATTAAATTGGATACTATTGCATAATAATAATTTATTGGTGTCAAAATACATAATACAATGCTTACACACGTCAAAATATTGGACAATATAGTAGATGTAAAACATATTAAAAATGGATGTCACAAAATTACATAAGACACACAAGAGTGACACACAAGATTAAAAGTCGTATAAAATTATATAAACCAATTAAGAAATTAAGTAAGGGTAATAATATGAGGTTGTGAATATACAGTGCCTGTTAAATTAAATCTGAGAAATCATTCTCAATAAATTCTTCAAACCTATAGAAGGCCTTAGTTTTTAGATAACCTTTCATTTTATTTTTAAATTGTGTGTCTAGACAACAGGAAAATATTAGTATCTATAGATTCTGTTACTTCCGATATATATGACACACTGAGAAAAGCCGCAGCAAAAAATTATTTGCTACGCGTTTTTTAACTAGAGTAGCAATAATTTTAATTAGGTTAGAAATATCTGTTCACTATACTAGAATAAATAACTTTACTGAGTGTTTGTATTAGCCCTTAAAAAGTACTTTAGAGTTTTTATTAGTTGCTTTACTAGAGCACTAGAGCATTAGCTACTATTAAAAAGAAGACAATATAAAGAAAGATTTAACTGTGGTAAATAAAAACCTTGTTGGAATTACAAAGTTTTGTGTTGAATTACGTCACCACAACACCAATCGGACTGAATCGGTCAACTCGGGATTCAGGGGAGAACACACAAGTTGCCTCTCATTGGCTCTGCCCCGACGTCATTCTACGCTGTGACCTCAATGATATACTTGGTAAATAAGTAAATAATGTCGCGTTTACTTGTGCCTTTGTGCGGGTTGAATATTATGTACTATATTTTTATGTGTGGTGTGTTTCATTATAATAAAAATCACAGGAGACTTTTGGGCAAGTCGTTTTTTGTTTTTGGTTTCTTAAATCGCAGGGTCGATTCTATCGGTGTGTATGGATTCGGAAAATGTTTGTTTAGGTATGGCAATAGGAGCAAGCGAGAGCAAAGCAACTAGGCTATTCTTGTTTATCATAAAAAACATCACCTGCTTTCCCCATCACATGTGCGTGGAGCAGCTCTGTTTGTGGAATTTCAAATTAACTTGATTTAAATTCAGTTTACCATAGGTAATAGATATACCTAGTGATATATGTCACCATGACAGAAACGTATAAAGAAATGGTTGTTGAATGGGGGAATGAAAGTGTTTCTAAAGAACTTTGACAGTAAGTACTAAAATAATAGATGCGTTGTTTTGACCCACGACCGATAGCAGTAGAATTACCAGAATGACATTCACCAATTTAGTGTTTTCTTTACATTTTATGTATTTTACTTTTAAACATGTCGAAATAAATGTGTTTTTTTTTACTCCTAGGGAAAGATTGTTAATTTATTACGTATCAAAATAAATGTCTATTTATTCTTTTTTCTAATTTTGTTTTTGTTTTAAGCAAATAATACAATTTAATGTTTTATATGTTTTATGTTTTTTACTTATAAAGAAAATCTGTTAATTTATCATCTATGAAAATAAATGTTTATTTATTTTTAATTGATTTTAGTCTCTTTGGGCCAAATCCTTAACCATTTGTTAGTCCAAGGTATACCAATTTTTTGCTTGTAGTTTCATGTTTAGGTAATTTAATATTTATTATTCGTTTCCTCTTATGTAAAAAAAAATCTTAAAAATAATGTTTTTTATATAGCCGCAAAGTGATGTATCTATATATCTATGTCATTATGTAACATTTAATTTCAATGCTCATCAAGCGAATATTAAATTACAAATGAAAAATTCGTATACGTGTATATAAAACATTGGTTTGTCACAGAAGTTTGTCGCGTCTAGCATGGATGTTGGACAGGGCTCAATAATTGGCCCTCTGCTTTTTTTTATTATTTATTAATGATCTTCCTTCATTTATAACTGAGGGAGATATCTTCATGTATGCCGATGATACGTCTGTGGTCATAAATGCTAATAGTATCCAGGGTTAGAGTCTAACATATATTTAATAAATTTAAGGAATGATCAAAATTCACTTATTGTCAATAAAGATAAAACTGTTCGTGTATTTCTCTGTTTCAGTACCAAAATCCATTCCAAACATTAGTCATGTAGAAACAAGCACTGAAACGAAGTTCTTGGGAACTATTATAGAATCAACACTTGGCTTCTCCAGTCGTATAGATAGTGTCTGTTCAAAACTAGCTAAAAGTACATTTGCTATGTTAAATATTAAAAAAGTAGTCAATGAGGGTGGTTTAATTACATCATATTATTCTCTGATCTATACAACTCTTAGCTATAATATCATCATTTGGGGGCAGGCAGTGGATGTGAGTAGAATATTTGTCATACAAAAAAAGAATAATTAGAATCATATTTAATGTTCCTTATAGACATTCTTGTTGACAAACATTTAAAAATAAAAAAATTGTGACATTACTGTATATATACTGTTACGTATTTCCACTTCTTAGGAAACACCCTGTATGAATCCGTGGGTTCTAAAATAATTTAACTTCCGTCCTTCTGTGCTGGTAATCGCGCCTTATATACTCCGAAATTGCCTCTCTAGATCCATCCAGAAACAATCAAGAATCTTCTCCCCATACTCTAGAAAAAGTCCATTTCTTTCTACAAGTTTTCAGTCACTCACTGTTAGGCATAGGCGTATCAATTTCCAGTTCCAAGGGGGTGTAATTCATAACAATACATATTTAAATTACTCTGCTTTGTTTATAATAATATCGACAAATTTAGCCTCAATAATAATAATAATAATAATAATATATCTTTATTTCAAAGAATGTTTCTACAATTTAAAAAAATTATAACAACATAAAATGAAAAAGCGTCACATAAAACATTTCATACTTGTACAAAAGAAAAACGAAAAAAAAAAAGCTTCCTATCTCAGTGTTTCACATGAAAAATATTGATCTAAATGGTATGGTTTATATAGAGCCGTATATAATCACGTAACTCGCAGTATAAATGATATACATATAAATAATTATAGGCTAAGTAAATTTAAAAAATCTCCATACTGCGCTGGTGCCTATCTATTTAATATATTACCAAATAAGTTCAAATTATTACATCCGTACAAATTATTTAAGACAGGATTGAAAAACTACCTACTAGAAAATTGTTTCTATTCTTCTGAAGAACTCTGTTTAATAGGAAATCATGTATAAAAGGTATATAAAACATAATTTAGTCGCCAGGTTAATTTTTTATATATATTTTATGTGCATATTTGTTATTTATACATATTGATTTTTTTCTCTTTTCTTTTTTTGTTGGTCACTATTTTTTGGTTTGTAGTTTATTTAATGTCTTTATGTATATCGACGAGACCTTTTTCTTCTGTTTTACAACAGCTTTTAGTGGTCAAAAAAATTGCTTTCTATTTTCTTTTTCAATTTTTCTATGAATGTTTATAATGTTATATTTTTACTTTTTTGTGTTTCATATTTGTATAAAATTTGTTTTATCATATATTTATATATTATATTCTGAATACTTGGCATATGATTCTTATGCTGGGGCTTGTGTGATTTTGACGAAAGCATTTTTGTAACTTATGACAATATTGAAGGTTGATAAATTATATTCTATTCTATTCATATTGCACATGTTTTGTTTGTTTTTAAGCGTACTGTATTTTACCATTTGAATAGCCTCTTTTTTTCATCAGGTGCAAACTGGTTGGATTAACTTTCACACCAAGAAATATTTATGTATTTTAATTATATTATTAGTAGGGGATTCAGAGATCTTACTTTCAGTCCTATGCATCTCCTGGACATACTTTTAAAATTAAGTCTATATTATGTAAAATTTTCTGCTGGATCCATTTTTGGAGGGCGATTTGCGATATAGGTCTACATTCATTCCCTATGTTAATTTATACCTTTTGGCGAATCATGATATTTAAAATTTTTCGAATATAAATCATGCTATCTCGAAAACTATAAAAGCTATGATGATCAAATTCTAGACGGAGGTTAAATAAAGTATGGCTATAATTATGGATTTGACATTTTTGGACATCGATATCTTTCGCTTGCAATTGCAAGACATATGATGACGTGTATTTTCAGTAGATAAGAAATATGCACCATCACAAATATGCCAACTGCATAATATTAGTGAATGTTCATTAGTTTAGAGGATGGATCACATAAGCACAGCATAAACAGACTTTGCCACCCAGCCGGACCAGCGCCCAGCCCAGCTTTGCTATTATTACATTAAATTATTAATCGCAATCATCATCAGCGCTCCACTCAAAACACGAAACCTTAAAACCGAGAGATAATCGAAATCGAAATAAAATAATCGAATCGAATTGCCCTGCGCCGGCCGCTGCTCATCATTCATCGAGCATCGAGCGATTGTGTATTATGTACAACTAATTTCGTATCTCGATTATTTCCATCACTAATTTTCCTTAATACTACTCGTACACTACCACTTACTACTACTAATTTAGTACTATTAATTTTTAAAAGCAATAATCTATTATCTCGAGATATTTAAATAATCTACTAATTCGATTATCATATCTTGATTATTTCCATCACTACTTATATATACATATATGTATTAGTGCGGTGACGATGAAGTTAAAGCCATTAAAAACTTCTACAATTTCGATTTCGAGGTTCTTTTTACCATCTGATCTCATGCGATGTCCAACGATATAGACACGAATAAAGTGACGGCCTTGCTGCTGGAATGGAAGCTTCCCAGTGAAGTGTTGGATGCATTCGAGGGTAAGTGAAAATTGTTAATTTTGTAGTAAAAATTACCGCACGGTTTGCATTATTTCTGTGAGTAACTTATACCTACGTATCACATACTATTTTAGCATGAAACCGCATAAAAAAAGATGTAAAAGTATAATTATTATTTAATGAAACACTACAAAAAAAAACGAACCCAAACCTGTTGACTTATTATACATGGACTACGTGTGCACATGACAGAGAATTTCTGTTGTCAACATGTCAGGCAACCAGCAGTGCATATTAAGGGCAAATATCACGTTACAAGTCATACACAACCTGTGGATATCGATGTAAAATAGCCATACATTAAGGAATTAAAACATGCCCTAAATTTTAAACCTAGAATTTGAAATTATAGGTGTTTATTTTATTTTTAAATTTAAATTTTTTTGTAATCTGAATATTTTTTTAGTTAAAGTTGATGTATTTCTTGTATATTTGTAATAAATAGTTTTTTTTTTCAATTAAAGACCAATTAAAAATTGTATTTGTAACATTCTTTAACAATATCACATATAGGATTACGTGTGGTTTTCTGCCCTTTATGCATAATGCGGGTTGCCTAATTTTACTCAATTATGTTGACATTTCCAATGCATGAAAGCATACACAATGCACAGTCCATGTATAATAGGTCAATGCCCAAACCTATAAATAGCGCAAAAATGGCTGAACCAAAAAATATCAACATTTATATGATATTTTGTTGTGAGCTAATAATACACGGTTCGATTAATTACCTACCAATTATTTACTCAAAATAATGCGGACAATGCAAATACAATGCTAACATTGCACCAGTCATCTGATGGTAACTCACATGAAATTCAAATTACTGCAAAAATAAGTACTTCAATTTTGTGCCCTGTTTTTCTAGAACTAACAACCTTTCAACCAACATCATATGGCAATGAAGTACTACTGTGTATGACTGATTTTTTTGTACCTGACCACTTTTACAGGGGTTGCGCATTTTCAAAATATGGGGTTTTCACCCCCCAAAGAAAACTTTAATTTTCTTTGGAAGGCCTAATGTGAGAGCCAGTTTAAACTTTCTGAGATTAAATATTCATGTGTATTGATAACAAAAAATGTGTGTTGTGATTTTTTATTTCTTCCTCCAGACCACCCCAAAAAAATTAAATAGCAAAAATGAGAAAAATTACGCTTGTTTTACAATATCCTTCGTTTAATATATCAGGATCTTATCTCGATCACTTAATACACCCCTTCGAGACGCATACATAGACACTAAACATGCCTTCTCTCTCTTTAACCCCTTCCCTACAATAGTTATTTTTAAGGGGGCTGAAATTTATTATGTTTTAATGCTTTTTTACGCATATAGGCATGTACTAAACTGCAGTACCGCACGCCCATATACCTGATATTTTTGGGGAATATTGATGATTCATTATTACCAACCCAGCCATCGTATACAGTTTCAGAGGTGAACTCCCCTATTTCCTGGGCTAGAATCAGAAGAACAGAATCTATCAGTCGAGCTAAAAATATAAGGGTGTTCCATTAAAAAAAAGTGCATTTTCCCCATTTAATAAAAAACGCTATGATCAATTGATGTTTTGCTTTTATTAACTTAATCGGCAGAAAAAATGCTACAAGTTTGCTAATTTAACCGACCTCTTATACAGCTCCAATAATAAAGGAGTTAGCAATAGTGCCGACTTGAATTTGATCACCATGTATACCCTACCCATCTCTTACCCTCGTTTAAATACTATATAATTAGTAAATACTTATGCAGGTTCACTGAGTGATTTATTGGGATATAATTTGGAAATCAAGGACGTTTTGAAATAAACACCCTGTATACAAAGATATTTATATTTGGCAATTAGAGCATGAACAAAAACTTCCTGTCTGGTTGCTCTTAATAGTATTTCTACATAAACATAGCTTCTTAAATTCAACAAGAACAAAGCTGTGAAACTAAAAAAAATACAAGATTGATAAATATCAACTTTTTTACATAAAAAAATCGCTAAAACATTACCTGTAACTTCGCTTGCTTGTTAATATATTAGTAAACAATTTTTTTCTCTATCTGTCGGTACCCATTTGAAATTTTATACAATCTATCAAATTGGACAAATGTCAGTAGCCTATTAATTGATAAATGACTTTAGAATATTTTTACCTGTAAAAAGATTTCATTTAATTATCTGTCTAACCTTACAGTTGAAATATTAAATTTTCTTAGCCCTTTCTTTCGTAAATGGCGATTTTAAAACATTTTTATCACAAGAAGGTAATGTTTTAAATTATCTGTCAAACCTGACAGTTGAAATGTTAAATATAAAACCTTTTTTAGTCCTTATATAAAAGACGTTTTTATAAGATTTTTACTTTAAAAAGTGAATTTTGTCAAACCTGACAGTTCAAATATAAAAATTAATATTTTTTAGTTCATATGTTTTTAAAAATGACATTTTTAGAAGATTTATACCTACCTTAAAAAATAAATTTTTCTAATATCTGTCAAATATGACAGCTTAAATCTCAAATGTAAATTTTGTTTTTACTAGTACTTATCCTTTCATAAAATACGTTATTATATAGGTACATGTTTTTATTTTAAGAAAGCTATTGTTTAAATTATATGACGAATCTGTTTTTTTGGGTCTTGTCTTTTCATAAATGACATTTTTAGAACATTTGTACCTTCAACCAATTTTTAAAGTTTTCCATCAAATCTGACAATGCAAATGTCAAAATGTTACGGTCATTTGACGCTTACTCTTGTCAAGTAGGTACCCACCTACTATATATGCGCCAATCAAATTTCAAACCAAAACTACTACTATATAGAGCTAGACCACCAACGACCAACGAAATTGGGAAACTATGTTTTTCTGAATGTACATCGTGTCCGGTCATATTTTGACACCCACCTACAGGCTTTAGATATTATGAGTTGTATAAAAAAAATAGTAAATACATAAGTTGTAGGGAATTGGCCTGAATCTGCAGGATTTCCTGTGAAATTAAACAAATGAACAACATAAGATAGAGAAAAATTGCTAAGTTATGTTTTTCAAATGAAATAACATCCTATTTTTTTAATCAATATCTCCTAGTACAATATGTTGATTGTTAATTTTTTTAAAAATTATTTAAAGTTTTAAGAAGTATCTATCTCCCTTATAATGGCATTGTGTTTTACTTTTTTTTTCAAAATTTTGATCAATACTATACCCCCTGTAGTTGGGATACACTATTTTTCTTACACCCTTATCGTCGCCGAGTGTTGGCCACACCCCCTCCTTGGACCACACCGCATTCGCAAGGAAATTGAATTAAGCGGAAATGAGAAACAAGGTCGAAGCCATGACCAGGGGTGTCGCTATGAGAGGTATGGGGGGCACTCCCCCCTCCGACCGTGGCCGAGTTGAGAAATTAACACTTCAGTTTGGGAGATATTCTTCTTATAAAATAGTAGATGAAATAAAGATCGGATATTTACCTAGCAGTCCTGGATCCGCCCCTGTGATATACGCTATATACTAATACCGATGAGCTTTTTACGCGGCGCCGATGCGACTTTGCCGACACTCGAGTCACGAATGTTTGGGATTCCCAGAATGCTATGTAGGCTTGACTTGAGTGAATTAGTGCTTTATTAAAAGTTTAAAAATATACATGGCATACATACATACTTCTTTATGTGTATTATTTAAACTTGTTTCATAAATCACCAAGATAAGTGCTGTTTTTGATTCGAGATCGAGATTTACAATAATATATAATTTTTGTAAGTATATTTTAGGTTAATCATATTTTTATTATTAATATTCTGTAATTCTGTATTCAAATTACGTTAAATATTAAAATATTCATTTTTTTTGTGCTTTAAATTTATCATTTTTCCAACTATAAACTAATTCTATTTTGTTGTTCACATTATTTTAATTTCTAGAAAACATTTTGCAATGAAACCAAAGCGATATAACGTTCAATGCTGTGTATGCAAATCTATTTTTAATAATGATTTTAAAAGTCACCATGAAAGAGCAATACATAATGGAAAAAAGGTAGCGATACAAAAAATTGGAACACCTGCTAACCCCTTTCAAAATCCAACGGAGTAATATCTGGTGATCGAGCTGGCCATAGAATGGGTCCATAGGTGCCTATCCAGCTATCTGGCATAACTTGATTTAAATAATTTGTACATATTACAGCAGTGTGAGGTGGAGCCCCATCTTGTTGAAAATATGAATAATTTAATCTTTCCGCCACTGTTAATTCATAAAGAAAATCTTGAAATTCGTTTTGCAGGAAATTAAGGTATCTACGAGCGGTTAATTTGCCATCATAAAAATAAGGTCCAATTACTTTAGTCCCTAAAAGACCCAACCAAACATTCGTAGAAAATCTTTCTTGGAAAGCAGTCTCTCTGCACCAATGTGTATTTTCTCGTGTCCACTTATAATGCATATTTCTATTGAAAAATCCATTATTAGAAAAATTTGATTCGTCCGACCAAAGAATTTTGCTACATATCAACGCGTCATTCCTTTTCTTATTTAATAACCATCTACAAAATCTTACTCTCCTTGGCTTATCTCCCTCATTTAAATGTTGAACTTTCCTCATTTTGTAGCATTGAAATCCGTTTTTTTTCAATATTTTTCTTGCACTGTCTTTTTTTATGCACAGTTTCTCTGAATTTGTCTCAAAGAGGTTTCCTCATTTTGGTTAACATAATTCATTACTCTATTCGCTTTTCTTACATTATCCGCAACATGCGCTCACCTTACTACGTTTTTTGAAAATGAACCGTGCGTTTTTAGATTTTGAACTAACTTCCTAAACATAGTTCGATTTGGCTGCGGAGCATCTGGAAATCTATCTCCGTAAACCGTGACTGCCATCTCAGCGTCAAAATTGCACTGACAATAAATGCTAATCATATCGAATTTGTTATTATTGGTGTACACCATAGTTACTGATATAAAATTTGTCTTAGAACTCGACAACGCAACATACAACAGTGACAATCTGTCAAATTTATTAATAACTGTATACATTGTTTTTCACTAATTATGGCACAGCTGATTGTTACGATTCATATAATATGAATTGTGGTATTCGTAAAATATTAAATATTGACACTATCGGTTAAAATTTCTGTGACATGTTTTATATCGTTGGAATGAGAAAAAAATAACGGAATTAATGGCGTCATGGCCTACTTTGAGATATGTATTTTTCATTTTTGCACAATAGCGTATGTCAAAGCCAACTGCATTTTTCGATTTTTTTGTTACACATTATTCTTATTGTCTTTGCCGTCAACTTTCATTCCTTTAACTTTTTTCGTATCTCCTCAAATAAGGAAGCTATAACCGTTTGTGGTTTTCCTATTTTTCAGGTTTTTGTAATATATCTCATAAAGTAGGCTATGGATTTCAAATTTCTTTTTACTGAAATATAGCTCACAAAAAATGGGATAACTGTTTCTAAAACTTTATTCTTCTACAATAGATATTAAGCGAGATATTTGGTGTGGCCCTCGTAAAATAGACAGTCTGTATGTATTAGTGCGGGGACGATGAAGTTAATGCCATTAAAAATTTCTACAATTTCGATTTTGAGGTTTTTTTTACCAGTTTTACTCATCTGATCTCATGCGATGTCCAACGATATAGACACGAATAAAGTGACGACGGCCTTGCTGCTGGAATGGAAGCTTCCCGGTGAAGTGTTGGATGCATTCGAGGGTAAGTAAAGATTGTTAATTTTGTAGTAAAAATTACCGCACGTTTTGCATTATTTCTGTCAGTAACTTATACCTACGCATCATATATTATTTTAGCATGAAACCACATAAAAAAAGATGTAAAAGTATAATTATTATTTAATGAAACACTACAAAAAAAAAAACGAACCCAAACCTGTTGACTTATTATATGGACTACGTGTGCACATGACAGAGAATTTCTGTTGTCAACATGTCAGGCAACCAGCAGTGCATATTAAGGACAAATATCGCGTTACAAGTCATACACAACCTGTGGATATCGATGTAAATAGCCATACAGTAAAGAATTAAAACATGCCCTAAATTTTAAATCTATAGGTGTTTATTTTATTTTTAAATTTAAATTTTTTTGTAATCTGAATATTTTTTTAGTTAAAGTTGATGTATTCCTTGTATATTTGCAATAAATAGTTTTTTTTTTCAATTAAAGACCAATTAAAAATTGTATTTGTAACATTCTTTAACAATATCACATATAGGATTACGTGTAGTTTTCTGCCCTTTATGCATAATGCGGGTTGCCTAATTTTACTCAATTATGTTGACATTTCCATTGCATGAAAGCATACACAATGCACAGTCCATGTATAATAGGTCAATGCCCGAACCTAAATAACGCAAAAATGGCTGAACCAAAAAATATCAATATTTATATGATATTTTGTTGTGAGCTAATAATACCCGGTTCGATTAATTACCTACCAGTTATTTACTCTAAATAGCTTTCAAAATAATGCGGACAATGCAAATACAATGCTAACATTCCACCAGTCATCTGATGGTAACTCACATGAAATTCAAATTACTGCAAAAATAAGTACTTCAATTTTGTGCCCTGTTTTTCTAGAACTAACAACCTTTCAACCAACATCATATGGCAATGAAGTACTACTGTGTATGACTGATTTTTTTTTGTACCTGACCCCTTTTACAGGGGTTGCGCATTTTCAAAATATGGGGTTTTCACCCCCCAAAAAAAACTTTAATTTTCTTTGGAAGGCCTAATGTGAGAGCCAGTTTAAAGTTTCTGAGATTAAATATTCATGTGTACTGATAACAAAAAATGTGTGTTGTGATTTTTTATTTCTTCCTCCAGACCACCCCAAAAAAATTAAATAGCAAAAATGAGAAAAATTACGCTTGTTGTTTTACAATATCCTTCGTTTAATATATCAGGATCTTATCTCGATCACTTAATACACCTCTTCGAGACGCATACATAGACACTAAATATGCCTTCTCTCTCTTTAACCCCTTCCCTACAATAGTTATTTTTTAAGGGGGTTGAAATTTATTATGTTTTAATGCTTTTTTACGCATATAGGCATGTACTAAACTGCAGTACTGCACGCCTATATAGGTATCTGATATTTTTGGGGAATATTGATGATTCATTATCACCAACCCAGCCATCGTATACAGTTTCAGAGGTGAACTCCCCTATTTCCTGGGCTAGAATTAGAAGAACAGAATCTATCAGTCGAGCTAAAAATATGAGTGTTCCATAAAAAAAAGTGCATTTTCCCCATTTAATAAAAAACGCTATGATCAATTGATGTTTTGCTTTTATTAACTTATTTGGCAGAAAAAATGCTACAAGTTTGCTAATTTAACCGACCTCTTATACAGCTCCAATAATAAAGGAGTTAGCAATAGTGCCGACTTGAATTTGATCACCATGTATACCCTACCCATCTCTTACCCTCGTTTAAATACTATATAATTAGTAAATACTTATGCAGGTTCACTGAGTGATTTATTGGGATATAATTTGGAAATCAAGGACGTTTTGAAATAAACACCCTGTATACAAAGATATTTATATTTGGCAATTAGAGCATGAACAAAAACTTCCTGTCTGGTTGCTCTTAATAGTATTTCTACATAAACATAGCTTCTTAAATTCAACAAAAACAAAGCTGTGAAACTATAAAAAAAAATTCAAGATAAAGGCCTAGATACCGCAATTGTAATAGAAAATATAAAAATATCAACTTTTTTACATAAAAAAATCGCTAAAACATTACCTGTAACTTCGCTTGCTTGTTAACATATTAGTAAACAATTTTTTTCTCTATCTGTCGGTACCCATTTGAAATTTTATACAATCTATCAAATTGGACAAATGTCAGTAGCCTATTAATTGATAAATGACTTTAGAATATTTTTACCTGTAAAAAGATTTCATTTAATTATCTGTCTAACCTTACAGTTGAAATATTAAATTTTCTTAGCCCTTTCTTTCGTAAATGGCGATTTTAAAACATTTTTATCACAAGAAGGTAATGTTTTAAATTATCTGTCAAACCTGACAGTTGAAATGTTAAATATAAAACCTTTTTTAGTCCTTATATAAAAGACGTTTTTATAAGATTTTTACTTTAAAAAGTGAATTTTGTCAAACCTGACAGTTCAAATATAAAAATTAATATTTTTTAGTTCATATGTTTTTAAAAATGACATTTTTAGAAGATTTATACCTACCTTAAAAAATAAATTTTTCTAATATCTGTCAAATATGACAGCTTAAATCTCAAATGTAAATTTTGTTTTTACTAGTACTTATCCTTTCATAAAATACGTTATTATATAGGTACATGTTTTTATTTTAAGAAAGCTATTGTTTAAATTATATGACGAATCTGTTTTTTTGGGTCTTGTCTTTTCATAAATGACATTTTTAGAACATTTGTACCTTCAACCAATTTTTAAAGTTTTCCATCAAATCTGACAATGCAAATGTCAAAATGTTACGGTCATTTGACGCTTACTCTTGTCAAGTAGGTACCCACCTACTATATATGCGCCAATCAAATTTCAAACCAAAACTACTACTATATAGAGCTAGACCACCAACGACCAACGAAATTGGGAAACTATGTTTTTCTGAATGTACATCGTGTCCGGTCATATTTTGACACCCACCTACAGGCTTTAGATATTATGAGTTGTATAAAAAAAATAGTAAATACATAAGTTGTAGGGAATTGGCCTGAATCTGCAGGATTTCCTGTGAAATTAAACAAATGAACAACATAAGATAGAGAAAAATTGCTAAGTTATGTTTTTCAAATGAAATAACATCCTATTTTTTTAATCAATATCTCCTAGTACAATATGTTGATTGTTAATTTTTTTAAAAATTATTTAAAGTTTTAAGAAGTATCTATCTCCCTTATAATGGCATTGTGTTTTACTTTTTTTTTCAAAATTTTGATCAATACTATACCCCCTGTAGTTGGGATACACTATTTTTCTTACACCCTTATCGTCGCCGAGTGTTGGCCACACCCCCTCCTTGGACCACACCGCATTCGCAAGGAAATTGAATTAAGCGGAAATGAGAAACAAGGTCGAAGCCATGACCAGGGGTGTCGCTATGAGAGGTATGGGGGGCACTCCCCCCTCCGACCGTGGCCGAGTTGAGAAATTAACACTTCAGTTTGGGAGATATTCTTCTTATAAAATAGTAGATGAAATAAAGATCGGATATTTACCTAGCAGTCCTGGATCCGCCCCTGTGATATACGCTATATACTAATACCGATGAGCTTTTTACGCGGCGCCGATGCGACTTTGCCGACACTCGAGTCACGAATGTTTGGGATTCCCAGAATGCTATGTAGGCTTGACTTGAGTGAATTAGTGCTTTATTAAAAGTTTAAAAATATACATGGCATACATACATACTTCTTTATGTGTATTATTTAAACTTGTTTCATAAATCACCAAGATAAGTGCTGTTTTTGATTCGAGATCGAGATTTACAATAATATATAATTTTTGTAAGTATATTTTAGGTTAATCATATTTTTATTATTAATATTCTGTAATTCTGTATTCAAATTACGTTAAATATTAAAATATTCATTTTTTTTGTGCTTTAAATTTATCATTTTTCCAACTATAAACTAATTCTATTTTGTTGTTCACATTATTTTAATTTCTAGAAAACATTTTGCAATGAAACCAAAGCGATATAACGTTCAATGCTGTGTATGCAAATCTATTTTTAATAATGATTTTAAAAGTCACCATGAAAGAGCAATACATAATGGAAAAAAGGTAGCGATACAAAAAATTGGAACACCTGCTAACCCCTTTCAAGTTAAAAAAATGTAAAATTGAAGAAACGGAATGTTCTCTTACAAAAAATACTCTGGCAATACAATTTAATTTTTATTTTAGCCAGAGTAGCTTAAAAACCTGACGTGTTTATGCTTTTGGGTGCTGCAGAATTTAAAGGGTTTCTTCATTATCATGATTCTTGAAGACAAATGAATGTAGGTTTATGAATATGATGTATAAGTACATAACAAATTAATTTAATTTTATAAAAATTCCAAGTGTTAAAAAGCATACAGCAATTCAATTTAAAGAATAAATTTGACAACTTTGCGTCTTAAATCACTCCGTATGATGCCAAATATATATTCACAATACGACATCAGGGCTGTCATAAAAAAGTATGGTTGAGAGGATAGCATTGAGTATAAAATTATTATGATCTGCGATCTTCAGTTTTTTAAAATATTTTCAGAATTCTCCTGATGTCGGCAGTGAAACTAGTCTACAAGATATGTCCAGTGAAAATTCAGACAACAAAAATATTAAAGGTTCTGAGGAAATGTTAACTATGCCAAGTACAAGCAAATCAGCATCAGAAAGAGAACTTAGAGAAGATGTTCATACTGTCCATGCTAATATCGACAGTCATACAACCAAAGACCTGGATTCACTAAATAAAGCTGATTCAAAAACAGAAAACACGTTTATATCGTTGCTTGGAAAATTTTTATTTGTTTTAGAACGGCTAACTGAAAACAAAACACTTTTAGAAAAATATCGTAATTCAGAAATTATAAATGAAAGGGTTGCAACACTTGATATAATTAATTCTGTATTGGATCTGAAAGAACATTGTAATTTAGTGATAAACGCTGGAAATGATGTGATAAATAATTTAAACAACATAATTTAAAATATTATTTTTATCTGTGCACATAACGTAAGCAGGGTATGATTATTAAATTGAAATAGCATAATTAGTTTATTTTGTAATGTGAAGAGTGCCACGATGAGACAAAGCTGGCAATAATCAACTTTTATTAAACGATTGTCATTTGTTGAAATTACAGATTCTAAGATTGGGTAATTTAAGTAATATTATTCCACGTTGGTTCTTCTTTTTACAACGGAACAACAACTCTTAAATAAGGTTAGAGATATGAGCAATATATCAAAAGTATCTTTCGTTTTTAAAACTGGAAAGAAAATTCGAGAATCATATTTACATTTTATCAATAAATATCCCTGTTACATGTATTTATAAAGATTCAAAGTTGCAGGACCAATTATATGTTTTTAGTAGTGAAAACTTTCGATCATAGTCGAAAATGGTTAGAGAAAGAATAGTTAACAATTCACACTTATCTCTGTAAATAAGCGAAAAGGGCATGTTATTTGCAATTTGAATTTCATTTGAACATTAATCAGAAATAACATTCCTGTTAAGTATGCTTCTGTAAAGTGCCTCATTATAGCTTCAACAAAATTATTTAATTAAAGTGGTAATTTTTGGCGATTGTCATTTTCTTCACATCCGCGAAGATGTTTCTTCTTCGTCTAACATCATTAAAAGTAGTTTAGTTCTTGTCATATGCACAGTAAACACTTTCAAAATGGTAGCATAGCCAACAGGGTATATTCTTTACTAATAAGTGATATTTTTAAACTAATAAGTACTGATTGCCAATATCATTTACATATTTAAACTGACAACTATCACTACATTATGAAGGAACCTTCATGACCAGTCATATGTATCCTTTTCAGACTTAATGATTATCTCTTCTTTTTTCTACGGGTCAACACGTGATCTTTGAGATTTTGTTTTTTGATTCGTCTCAAATGAGCACACATATGCTTTCCTTCGTACGAGCACACTTCACACTTATACATCTTAGTTCCTGCAGGGCCTTTATGTGTTAAAATGTGATCCATAAGATACGTCTTCTTTTTTGCTTCATAAGGACACTCGTCGCATTTAAACATCGGAATCTCTGAAGAACTTTTATGAACCAACATATGACTCTCAAGATATTTTTTCTGCGTCGTCTTGAAGGGACACACATCGCAAGTGACTTCTGACCGATTTTGATGGATTAGGATGTGGACTTTAATGTATTTTTTATGTCTAGTCTGATACGAGCATATTTCGCATTTATACATGGGTATTTCAGAAGGATCTTTGTGTATTAACATGTGCTCCTGAAGACTTCCTTTACGCTTTGCTTGAAATGTGCACATTTCACACTCGTATATCTTCTCAGTCGACTGACTGTTATGAGTTGTCATGTGCAGCTCAAAGTTAATTTTTTTACCCGTTTTATACGAACAGGTTTTACATTCGTATGAATATGGATGGATTTGCATGTGGCGGTTAAGGCAATATTTGCGTTTCGACTGGTATGGGCAAGACTCGCACTTATATATTTTGACTTCTGAAGGACTTTTGTGGAGCAGCGAGTGAGACTTTAAGTCCTTTTTGCGTCTGGTCTCATATGAGCACACTTCACACTTGTAGGAAGGATCTTTATGGGTCAACAGGTGTTGGTCAAAATTTGCTTTACCGACTGTCTGGAATTTACATATTTGACACTCATATACCAAAGAGGGCTCTTTATGAGACAGATATTCGCCAGAGGTTGGAAGTATGTCACCTTTATCCATAGGCATTTCTTCAGAAGGTTCTTTACTGCAAATAAATTAAGGTCACTTAGTCTCTCATAGTTAATTTTTAAAATGCCACAAATTTTTAGTGGTCAAATAATAACATAATTTAAATTGGTAGAAATTTTCTTAAAAACACTATATCAGGGATCCATATCTTTAAAGTCTGTCATTCAGTAATAACACGGGCATACAAAAAAAAAGTTCAAACCCAGAAACTAAACCTACCTCTTTATTTTGTATTCTGACCTCTTGAATTCGATGCCATGCACCATCATAATTTGTTTTTTTTTTAACCTTAGATTTTAAAATTTAAAAATGCTATTTCAAAGATAAGAATCTAAGATTAAAATGAAACAACAATAAAATGAAACTCTGATGGCATCCACTTAAGGTCAAAATACATAAAGATTGGTAGGTTTAGTTTATAGGCCTGATTTTTTTTTCCTTGTACTGTTGTGAGCAAAAAGAAATAGGACAAATAATTTTTCTAATGTAAATCTGTCTCTATTTGAATACATAAAATAAAACAGTTAGCACTTTTATTATATATTTTTTTTGTAATGTTATTGTTAGTTATTGCTAAAGCAGAAGATGGATTGTCAATGAGACATATTGCACTGCATTGTAACTGCATTATAACATTAACAAAAATTCTGCGTTTAACATTTTAAAAAAGTGGAGAATAAACGGTGCAATTAGTAGAAATCCTGGATCAGAGCAACAAAGGATATCCAACTTAATAAGAATCTAACTATTAATATTTTGTTATTGCACCATTTTTATTTATAGAATAGAATAGAATAGAATTTTATTGCGTAACGGTGACAACAATTTTACAATTTATGTTTGTTACATGTCCAGAAATTTCCAAGAATTCAAATAATGATAATAGCTTAACTTAGTAAAAATATTATTTTTAAGTAAATGTTGTTTCATTCACTTCCTCTAAGGTGTAAGGTTCTGCAACTATTAAGAATTTTTTTACTGTAATTTTGAAAATATTTACAGATGTAATTTTTTTCAGTTGAGTGGGCAACAAGTTATAATAATACAAACATTTATAAAAGCAGCCTTTTTCTAGAATTGTTGTATTATGAATTGGGTATGAGAGAGTGTCTTTACGTCTTGTATCATAGCTGTGATCTCTGACATTGTCTTTAAACTCGTTCATATGCTTGAAAATGAAACAAAGACATTCATAAACAAAAAGACCTGGAGCTGTTAATAATTTGAGTGCTTTGAAGTGTTGTCGACATGATTCATCTACTCTCAAATCGGATAAGATTCGCAGTGCCCTTTTTTGAACTACGAAAATTTCTTGGATATGAGAACCACCTCAAAATATAATTCCATATAACATTAAACTGTAAAAATGTCCATAATAAGCTGTGAGGAGAGTATTATGATTCACTACCTTCTTCAGTTCTTTTAACGAGTAGTAAACTGTACTTAGTCTGCCGCAGAGAGCCCGTACACAGTCCATCCAATTCATATGTACATCAATAATCACTCCTAAGAATTTTGTATTTTCAGTGTAGGTAATATTTACATTGTTAATGTTTATTTCTGTTGGATATTCAATTTTATTTCTACTATGCTTAAATAAAATACAGTTGGTTTTATTATTATTTAATATTAATTTCGCTGAAACCATTCCGATATATTTTGCATCACTAGTTGCTTTCATCACAATACTATTATAATCTTTATCAAAGATTAAAATGTTCGTGTCATCCGCATAAGTAGTTACATACACCGAGTCATCATTTAGATATTGCTGCAAATCATTAATGTACAATAAAAAAAGGATCGGACCAAGCACACTGCCCTGCGGCACACCCAATACAACTCTACGAGTGCTTGAACAATACTCGGAGGAATTTGATGTAATACACGTCTTTTGATGTCTCTCACTAAGATAGGAATTGAACCAGTCATAAGCTACCCCTCTTATGCCCATCCTATCCAATTTATTAAGTAGTGTACCATGATCGACACAATTAAAAGCTTTGGATAGATCGAGGAATATTCCAAGAGCAATATATCCATTGTCTAGGTAATCAAGTATTCTTCTAACAAAATCAAAGGTAGCTGTTGTTGTAGATTTGTTTTTCTGATAGCCATGTGGATTTTTCGTGATAATATTTTGCATTTCTAAAAATGGGATTAATCTTCTGCACATGGCAATTTCAAGTAACTTAGAAAAAGAACATACTTATAGGTCTGTGGTTTTCTATTAAAGAAGGATCGCCTTTTTTGTACAGAGGTTTCACAATAGCTAACTTTAATCTTGACGGGAAGATACCATTTTTTAAAGACTTGTTCACTACATAAGTCAGAGGTTCAACTATAAAACAACCAATTTTTTTTTAACATGATATTGCTTATGTTATCAGCACCACTGGAATATTAATTTTTTAAACCATTAATTATTTCCAAAATTTCACTTTGTGTTACTTCCGATAAAAGAATTGAATTAGAATTACAGGAAATGTGTTTGACTGTGGTTTTTGCAGAAATTTCTCCAACCAGATTTGTAGCCGAGTTTACAAAAGTATTATTAAATATTTCACTTGCAAGTTGCGGAGAAGTGATCATAACACCATTATAATTAATTTCCTTAAACGACTGACTTCTATTTGTATTTTTTTTTTGTTGTAATTTTGCCCGTTTCAGTATTTACAATATTCCAAATAGTTTTTGATTTATTACAAGAATTATTAATTTGAGTTTCATAGAAATGAGATTTTTCCTGTATAAGAGTAGAATAATTTTTATAATCTACATAAGTTTGTTTTGTAACCTTACCTTGCTGATATGACTCATGTAATAAGTTTAATGTTTCTTTAACATTATAAATATTCTCCATTATCTATTTAATCTTTTTACTATTTTGAATCTTAACTGATTTTAGAGGAAATGATGAATTAAAGTAGTTTAGTAAAATTCTAATAAAAATATTATACATGTCATCAACAGTTGTTGCTTCATAAACTGATAGCCATGTTTCTTGTAGTAGTAGTCCATAAAAAGTTAGATAATTTCTTCTTGTTTATTGGGTGCTCATACTTAGGCAACATTAATTTATTCCATCCACGCACTTTAAAAATATTAGACTGATCTTGAGATTACACATACACTCTGAATTCTTCAAAACGAAATTTTCGTTTACTTTCAGATGTCGTGTTGATTTGAAATTTTGCATGGCTCACATGATAATACATACAAATTGGAATCTGGGGATTTTTGAGATTGTGGATTATAAAATATGATCGAAACACAAAAATGCAAACTGGCGGCGTCAATATGGTGAATGTCTTATTACTCATCTTTTAATTCGACTGAACATCGATGGGTGTTATTGAGGTTGCAGATTTTAAATATTTGGTCAAAATTTAAAAATTCAAAATAGTGACGTCAATAAAGCGGATAGTTTTGTAATTCATGGTCTGATTCGTCCGAAAATCGATATCTGGTCAAAATTTAAGAATTCAAAATGGCCGCCTCAAGATGACGAATTGGTTAGGTTAGGCAGGGAATTATATCGAACAAACACACGCCTAATCGAGATAGAATTCACAAGTAAAAATAAATAATTTTAAAAATATGGAAAACATGATTTTAAAAATCAACTGAAACTGTTCAAAAACGCATTAAAATAAAAATAATGATAATAATAATAGTAATATACATAAAAGTTTGGGGTGCTCAAAATACTTAGAAAAACAGAAATTGCCATCAGGTGCCCCAAGTCTTTACGACTATTAGCAATTATTATTAACATTATTTCTTTCTTTTCAGTGCATTTGCAGTTGGTTTTTAAGAGTGTTTTTAATCTTATTTATTTTTAAAAATATTTCATCTACATAACTATATATCTTAACCTCAATAAGATGTGTTATGACCATTACTACGAATATTTGCATGTTAACTTGAATTCAAAATTTTGGAAAATAATAGACATCTATTGTTTTTAATTTTAACATAAAATACACCCATATTCAACTTGTCTGCAGATTGGCTCCCAGTCCCTCACAACCAGATGCATGGAGTAGAGATTATCTCAGTGCCCATCCTGTTGAACATTTGACACACGTTTGAACGAATGGAATAGTAGGGCAAACCGTGTTGCTAGCTTGTAGAGAATTTTCTTGTTTACGCTCCCAATCGGAGAATTGCTTAAAACCTGAACTACTACCTATCAGGAACTACTAGCGAACAAGTCTACTACTTTCTGTTATCATTGGTATGTTATTTTTAAAATTCCAAAATGCCAGATAAAAATATCTGATACAGTAGTTTTAGTTTTGTAATGTTTTACCACTCAATTCTTTCATATGCTAATTCGGAACATTAGTTTTACTCACCTGTCATGTATACTGTTGGTTTGCATTTCTATCGGATCTATTTTAAAAAAAATGCGGTTGCGGTTGATTTCTTCTATTTTGGTGTCCACCTCCTCCATTTTAAGAAAGTTTTCGTTCATTGCTCTTATATTCATTTCTTCTTCAATTTCAGTTTTAATACTGTATTCATTTTTGATGTCTGTAATCTCAAGTTTGACATTTACTTCCTGTGTAGTTTCGATGTCTTCATTTTTTATTTCCGTGTATCCTACATTTATTTCTGCCTTGATATCTTCTCCAGTTTCAGTCTTAATACAATTTTGTACATTTGCAATATCAAATTCTGCATTTTCTAGTTTTATACAGTTTCCAATGTCCATCTCGGCGCTATGGACAATTTTTTCCAATTTGCAGCAACCAAGTTAGCAGTTTCAGTCTCTAAATTAGATTCAAAGTAAACTGCAAAACCTTGTTTAATTGAACTTGACCTCTACTGCTTAGGCCTGTAGTTTAATTTTTATTTTCTCTCTGCAGATGGCTAAAATCACTGTAGGTTTCCACATTACCTGGGTCCTTGGTTAAGAGAAAATCTGGAACATAAACGAACATTAGATAATTATATGCCATAAGAAATAATCTTCGTCGAGCTATAAATATCTCCTACAAATATTACATTAACTTCTATCAACTGTTTTTTTTTATACCGTAACATATCTTAATCAAAGACGGTCATGGAATTAAAAACTGCTACCTTTTGTCCTTTTCTAATGATTATGTCGAAGTTTTTTAAGCTACATCACACACTGACATCTGCAATAATATACACATGCTTTTAATTCTAGAGGTATAATAGTAATAATAATAAATTAAATAAAATATTCTGTGGTGAAAACCATAATTAAAACGATTAAAAAACTTCTATGTATCTATAGTCCAGAGGTGGCTACCCATATAACTACACAGTACCGAACCTCTATTGCATCTATATTTCAATTTTAAATCTTTAGTAATTTGCCAATACTCCGCCGGTATTGTATAGGTAGACATAAGATGCAGATTAGACAGCATTGTATATATTCCGATGGTAAAGATCCTGCACATATGCTGACATAACACTAAAGTACAGATACAAAGATGCAATAAAGAAATTTATGCTTTAATCTCTACTTAAAAAAAACTTTTTTCACTTGAAGATATTATTTCATCTATCGGTTTTTATTCATTTTACGTCTCTATTAGGAATGGTTTGATATACATACCAATAACACTGTGACATAATTTTAAATACTCATCTTGAAATCTGGCTGAGGAATTTGAACCATGTACCTTACACTTGGCAGTACTGTATGCTCCCAATAATGATGTATACTGTAGTTATAATAGAAATGCAGTATAGTTTGAATTTAAATGTTATGAATTCCTAATAAAGGTAGAATAAATATTACATGGCACAGATGTAGTATACATGCAGTAAAGATTCCAGAAGTATTTGCGGTACATACGCAGTATAGTAAAAACAAGGAAGTTAAGATTTAATAAAGTTACATTTATAAAGGTAACCAGGTATATCTGATGTATAGTAGCAATAAAGATCTTTATAGAATAAAAATATCTTTATCGAATGGGTACCTATACGTGTGACCATTCACACAGTAAAAAACTTCAATAGACCTAAATAGTTTTAGGATTGCGTGAATAAAATTAATATAACTAAAGAATGATTGGTAAGTATTTACAATTACATACCAACTTTCAACATATAGCAAATTGGTAAACACAAATTTACGCTAGCAGTATGCCGGGATACACAACTACAGCACAAAAATTGAAAGTCTAAAAGAAAGCAAGATATACCAATAACCTCAAATAATAGTAAATAAGATCTGGTAACATACAGGGTATGTGCGTACTGTGTAGAGATGGGGTCCTGTCTCCGTAGCGTAACGTTATTTTGTCGCAATTATTTTAGGTTTCGTCGAGTTGCTCATGCTAATATAATTGGCACTCAGCCGTGCCTGCTGATATTTCATAATCGTTAGACGTGACCTCTTATACTTCACTCACGCACGTATGACGTTCAAAATAAAATCAGCCACGAGCGGCGCACTTTTAACGCTTCTTAGGTGAAACCGCTATTTCTAGCGGTTACGAGGAAAATTCAAAAAATGAACAAAATTAATACCAACAGAGTTTATTATATCCATGAAAAAGGTATAGCTAAAAGGCACTAAAAGCTGTAAAATTGTTTTCAAATTGTAAATGACGATAGAATATAAACATAAATATATTTTAACATTTGACTACAAAAACTGTTATTTCAGAGAAATCGCTCCGTAATAGCAGCGGCAGCGGCGCGTTTTATGCTATGTCCACTGAATGCGACCTAAATAAGCAATCAGCTTAAAAACTTTACTCTTTGGCTGGGCGTCATGTCAATAGCAGTTAAGAGAAAATCACTGGAGCTCACAGCGATCTAGATGAAACAACCGGTTGTTTAAATACACAGGGATATTCAGTCGCATTGATACATTACCTCTAATAAACGTGACAAATTACCGTTACGAAACTGTTGACCCATCTCTATCCACAACTACGTAGTGAAGTATGGTACAAACACACTTCATTAATCTCCTGTCTCCAGTTTCTCAAACACTATTATTTGAGGTTACGAGTGCATTGATGGTTCTTCCTAAATTTTCAGTTTTTGTGCTGTTTTTTAGCATGCTATTAGTTTGTGTTCACCAATTTCATCTGCATTGTTTCCATGTGTTGAAAATCGTCATATAATTGTAAGTAGGTACTCAGCAATAATTTCTTAATAATATCTATTCTTAGTTTTAACCACACAATATACCTAGTTGCTTTCCATTTGTGAAAAATCTTAGTTACCATAAGTAGTTTTAGAGTCAAACCATATGGTACAGTTTGTACATAATGTTAAAACTACTTAATTTAGCCAAGATACAACTAAACCGATTACTTTAACTATGGTCTCTGCACTTTAGTTTCGTCATCCAACTGAGACACTTCCATAGCTTGCTTTTTCACACCAGTCAGGTTAAAAAGAAAAGAGGCCAAATATTTAATATTAAATATGCCCTAAGAGTACACATACTATATTATGCCGTATACTATAAGTGTTTGCCGTATCAAAAATAAAGATAAGTAAATCCACATGAGCATTCATAGACTATGTAACATACCCAGCAAACATTTAAGTATTATTTGACCTCAAGACTACCTAAATTATGTATAATAAATTTAGTCATGCACAAAATTGGAATTAAACATATTTTGGTAAAATTTACGTTGATGCTGCGTGGGATTGACATAAGTGGAGAATAAGACGACGTCGAAATTAAGTTATATCAACTAAATAAAATAGGCAAAATTACGTATAAATCTTACTTGTAGTCGCACAGTACATTTGGTTACTAATACCTGTTTAGGTAAATTTTACTTGAATTCAACGTCAATTTGACATCAAGTTGACTAGTTTTAGGCAGAATCTATGGTCATATGTGAAAATGGAAGATGACACCAAGTGGAAAAAAATAAGATTTTTTACTTATTTGGTATTTTTCTCTATAAGTAGTCGACATATACTTGCCAGTCACTTACAAAACTGAAGAGATACCTAACTCACAATAACGATACAAAATGAATGGTCGTAACTAAAATAAATACAGGAAATTGATTGAGGAAGCCGTTACTCTGTGGTAATCCATAACAATAACGAAATTGAGTAAAACACTACTATGTTTTTTACCAATATAGTGGTAAAAAATATAGTAGTGTTTTACTCAAAATAAATACAATTTATGAGGAAAGTATTTGCAGTTCTCGCTTATTGATATCAATGCGTCGAAAATTTTTCTGTGAATAATAGCAGCTGTACTCCATAAAATACTAATGCGCCTCAAAAATAATCATCTATAAGAAAATTTCTATTGCCAAATAAAAAAATTATTGTAATACATTGAGCCGAAAGTATACTACACTTGTTAAATCTGGGTTTACAGGTATAATTATGTAGTTTTTTAAACTTTTCATCAATTTCTTTCATTATACACTTATTTTACAAACTACAATATGGAGCCATACTTTAACTGCGCTGAGAAAATATGGCGCCTTGTGCTAATTAGGTCTACAAGTTAAAATTTCCACGAAAATCTACGTATTTTATAGATGTAAATTATCACAGGTCAAGTTACACTAAAATTTACGACATTTTGGTTAACTTTACCTATTGAAAGTATTATTAATTTTGATGTTATATCAAATAATTACTTGTAGGTAAATATAACCTATTTATGTTACCTAATTTTGAATATACTACCTATTGGTAGATTCTACTTATTATTCACCAGCACCCGAAAATTCTGGAGGCTCGGCTGGCATTCGTTAACACCTTTTTATTGAAATTTTATAAGCAATTATTTCCACATACTATAGTGCCAATATAGTCAAGATGTTTTCCTTTAAAGAGACTTGGATGGGAAATCTGGATGCGGAAGTAGTGGTTCCCTAGGCGGTGGTTTTTTACTTTTGGCACACATCATTTGTATATTGACACCACGAATTATCCAACCATGCTACGTTAATGGCTTCCGTTAATGACTGAAATAATTTTTAGATAATACCTATACCACCTAAGTTCATAATTGTGCAAATAACCTAAATAATATGAATTTTACAAATAGGTTAGACGAGAGTTAGCTTCTGAATTACTATTTTATGCTCAAGTTTACTTCGAGGTCGATTTGTCCAGGTTACTCCGACAAAGAGGTTTAAAATGTATTTTTTCAGAGTAACTTTAAGGTCAGTTTAACGGTAATTGACTTAATGGGTGAAATCAGGTAAATAATCTAGGTAGAATTTATTGATGTTTTCTACCTAATATTACTTCAAAGAAGAGTAATAAAAGTGATCAAATAGGTTGCTATTTAGGTATATATATATTACGTAGGATTTCTAAAAAAATCTACCTAGAAAGATATTCAACTATTAGAAATATTTTTAGTCGCTAAAAAGGTAAATACTACCTAATTATATTTCCTATTTCGACCTTATTGGAAATTTATCCTTAAGGTCAATTTTGGTAGATTTTTTTAGTAGTTTTCCACTTGCTGTTTTGGTTCAATTTACTTTCAAAGAACATTGTGTATGCGGTAGATTAATTGGTATTATTTACGTAAACTTAAATCTAAATTAAGACTAATTCATCAATTTGTATCGGAACTCTATTTTTTCATTCAATTTTACGTCATAATTAGTTTAGTAAGTAAATTTGTCTTGTCCCAAGTCGAATTGGATCTAATATTGACAAAAATGTTTGCTGGGTATGCTGTATGCTTTAAAATACTGTTAATTTTTATTTCTTAGGCTTATCAGTATGTACTTAATTGGTTAAAGGCGCTTGTGTTTGGTTACATATATAAAACGGTTTCCTCACAGGTACAACATTTGCAGCACAAACAAATAATTTCACCGCAGATATCACATTTTTAGGATAGAATATTTATTTCGAGTGCAGAAAAATAATTGGTTATATATTGTGGGTTTTCTCTACGAGCGACATTACCGGCCTTAGAAATGTGCGGATCAAATGCAATATATTCTTCATTTTGTATTTGCGAAGAGTATAACTAGTAACCTAGGTTAACCAAATCAAAACAGTCTATTATTACTCATAAACAATTTAAGCTCGACGAAGACTGTTTTTGTGGCAAATAATTCTATAACATTTTTTCATGTTCCAGGTTTCTCTTAATCAAGAAGCCACCAATGTGAAGTCCTGCAAAGAGAAATCGATATAAATGATGTTGCAAAATTAAAGGCTAGTTCAATCAAACGAGATTCTGAGTTTTATGTTAAATCTAATTTAGAGACCAAAACTGCTACCAAGATTGCTGCAAAAAGGAAAGAATTATCCACAACATCGAGATGGAGGTTGAAAACTTTATAAAACCAGAAAATACAGAGTTTGATATTACGAATATACAAAATGGTATGAAGTCTGATACTGAAGGAAATATTAAGGCAGAAGTAAATGTTGCATGCATGAAAATTATCAATACCGCACATGAAGCAAATGTCAAACCTGAGATCACGGACATCAAAAATGAATACAATGTTAAAACCGAAATAGAAGATAGCATGAATATAGAAGCAATGATCGTGAACTTTTCTAAAATGGAGGAGGGTGACACTAAGCTAGAAGAAATTAATGACATTTCTTTAAATATAGATCCAGCAGAATTGGAAACGAACAGTATATGTGAAAGGTAGGTAAATCCATCAAACCAAATTATTGTCTGAATGAATTAAGTAGTGAGAACATAACAAATAATTGTATATAGTTGTTATAACTATATGAAACTACTATCGTAAACATACCACCCAAGTAGCACAGATTGCTTTTTAAAAACGCTATGAATATCTACTCTGCTTTTTTATAAAGCTTAATACTTTATAATTAAGAGTTAACAACAATAGTCCAGTATTAATAAGGTATCTATATACCCAAAATAGGCACAGTTTATACAGCCTCGGCAAACTCTGTAAAAGGTATATAGATACTTAAAGTAACATTACAGCAACCTCTTTGTTTCGACTTACCAGCTATTATAAACCATGTTATATGACTGCTAAGAAGTTGTTATATAATTGCTCTAAATGTGAGTTACTGTTTGCAATTATAAAGCATCGATATTACAGTGTCTTTAGCAGCTTCACACACACACATACATTATAGTTGATATATTCTTCTGGGATGATGACGCAAATTGTTATGGCAACTTATTAGGAAGCTGAATGAATATTGCCTGCGAATTAGTGTATGCTGTCATTCGTAGAAAACTAAATTTGTCATGCGAAGAAAATTTTTCTGTTGAAATATGCTATTCTACTTTGAAATAAATAGACGCGCCTCCAAAATTCCTTGAATTTGATAATGTTGAAAATTATTAAAAAAATATATTTTAAAATTTTTTTCTGCGGAATTGTTTTAAAATGATGAGCCACGTATATTGAACACCCTATTAGTGATTGCTGTAAATATTTTGTACAATTTTCCTTTTCAAATGATAAAAAGTTAATTATACCTCAAACGGTAACAATGGCCGCCCTGTCATATATACTTTTAGAAAATACAATATGGTTACCAATAAGTATCGAAAGAAGGTCACTACAGAAGCTGTTATAAATTCTTAAAACAGCCCTTTGGCTGTCTAGTGGTGATATAATAGCATTTTTCGAGGATTATAAGATATTCCAATGGAACCTTCATCGAGCTCTTTCGTAATCAGTGGCATATCCAGAGAAAGGTGAATTTTATTTGAAGAAAATCCACATATTATGTAATAATTGAATTTATCATTTTGATTTTGGGGGATATGATTTTATTACTTTTATTTCAATTTCAGACCTATATTTTTTATCGATTTTGGTAGATTTTTGTAGTTTGTAATGATAAAATGATTGCATAAAATTTTTTGCTACATAACAAGAAAAACTCGAAAGCAAATCAAATGACATTGGAGAATTATCACTTTTATTAGCACTAATATTGTATATACAAAAATATCACCAATGGTATTAGGCACATTATATCAAATCAAATTGAGTTGTCGAGGCATAGGGTCCAGTAAGCTGAAAGAAAATACTTAACCAAGCATCGATCAACCAGGCATTAAGTTTCATTTCCATACATTTGTGGCGAGCATTCCACTACTACGTTTGTTTCTTGTGTTTTTTTAAGATCTTATTTATTTTACCGCCCTGGCGGAGTTAGCCATATAATTCCATCACTCACCCAGAACATAAGCACACAACATACAAGTACACAACAACCATTCCTTTTGACATTCCCATATGCCGCAGCTGAGAGCTAGTACTCTAGCTTAAGGCAGCTTAAGTGTTAATTTAACTTTCCTCCTGAAATGACCACTTCGCTTTGTCTTTCTCCAATACTTATGCATATTGTAATGTAACACTTAACAACAAGCAGCACATGAAAAATGTACGGAGTTTCAATGAAACTATAAGCGATTTTTTAAAGGTTATAAAGCGGAGTAAGTTTAGCTGTATAAGAGTTCTATAAAGAGGGAAAATTGTAACTACATAGCTCCAAAGCAGAATTTCAATTGAATAAGCGCTTTATAAAATATTCCTACTACACGTAAAATGCATTTATAAATAATCTATATTAGGGCTGACGTAAATGGCATTTGGATTACACAACTACATTGCTGCAAATTTTTGCTTTAAAAACCTTTAAATTTCAATGTTATAAAGCCATTATAGAGAAATTGCCAAACTGTAAAACAGATGTATACATATATAGAGGTTTATGCATCTGTTATAAATATACATGGTGTGTGTTTGTATAATAGACCTTACTAAGCCTTTATAAATTAAAAAAAAACTATATAAGATGCTTTAATAAAGAAGATTTATATTTATGCTGTGAAAGCATTCTATCAGCAATCTTATTCCGCCGAGTTACTTTATAAGCAGTTTAGTGCTGAATAAAGCTTCAATATAACTAATTTTCTGTATAAGTTGCCATAGTGGGCAGTGCCTGATCCTGTCCCCAAACGTGACACCTCTAATTATTTTATCGAAAATAAGTCAAAATATGACTAGTGATGTCACTGTTAAGTTCTCATGTTACAAAGATGATGTAAGTGGTTTTTAAACCAGTACTACTCCTATATAATTGAAGTTCTTGTGAGATTTTACCGAGCAATATGATAATGTGCTAAAACGAGGCGCGCTCCTTATTTTGGTCAAATCTCCTTTGCAATTAATGCTAAAAATCATTTTGAAGGTCTATTAATCTTCTTTTAGGTCAGGTAGGTCAAAATAGTATAGAAGTTGTCAGTTTTTTATATTCAACTTAAATGAGTCACTTTAAGGAAAGAAAAAAAAACGTTAAGAGTTAACTTCAAACACTTCTATCCCTTAAAAAAAAGATAAAAAGTTTATTGCCATCATTTTGTGTCTCCAGTAACATTTAGCTTCCCCGCCAAGTTATTTAGTTTAACCTTAAAGCCAAAAAAAATCATGTTTTCAAAAAATTTTGAAATACATTTAATTGTTAAATCTTTCTGATGGTGCATCTATCATGGTCAAAAAAATTTGACCGTATACATAACAGCTAGGACTAAAAAAACATTATTTGGAATTTTTTTTCCGATTTCAAATTTTTTCACTTTTTTGTGTAATAATGAAAATTTTGCTTTTATATTCCTGGTATCATTTTTAATTTTACAGATATCACAATTTGCCAAAAATGAACATAAAGTTGGCACCCAGAGTTTTCCGACCGTGGGTGGGAAGGGCCACGAGCTGGCGCGATTTTCTCTCTGTGGATGCTTTTCTTTTAACAATAGGTACCTTTAGACCTATTTTCAGCGCGGCAGCTCACGCCAAGTCGAGTTTTCCGGGGGGAAAGGGTTTTCCGATCGTGGAAGGGAAAGGCCACGACTTGCCGCGATTTTCTCTCTGTGGATGCTTTTCTTTTAACAATAGGTACTCCTTGACCCACTTTCAGCGCGGCAACTCAACGCCAAGTCAAGTTTTTCGGGGGAAAAAGTATTTTCCGACCGTGGAAGAGAAGGGCCAAGAGCTGCCGCGATTTTCTCTCTGTGGGTACTTTTCTTTTAACAATAGGTACTCCTTGACCCACTTTCAGCGCGGCAGCTCAACGCCAAGTCGAGTTTTCCGCGGGAAAAACATGTTACATCACTACTTGGCCTTAGAAAAATTAACGATGATATCACCGGTTAAGGTGATAACCAAAGGCAATTCAACCAACACACAATTAGTGACGGCGAACGGCTAGCTGATCTGGTGCGTGGCTGGGATTTCGTGGGTTCAATTAATATATATTTTTTTTAAATCAGCCAGAGGGTGAACCAATATTTTTGTGATATTTTTACCTAGCTAGTTTGTTCCAACACTCAGAGGTAGCTTAAAATAATGTAAAAATTTTGAGCGCCATCCACGGAAAATTTAAGAGTTACTGCTACCCCTGTGATGGTGAAACCAACCGCCGTGGAAAGATTTGATCTTATGGCGGACAAACAGAAAAAAATGAAAAATAGAATTATACGATAAAAGATACTTATTTATTAATAACTTCAGAAAAATCATCAATATAAGAACAAATCAAAGAATTTAATCAATAAAAATATAAAATAATGTTATCAATTATCAAATAGAAATATTAAGTAATCTCATCACAATTTCCAAGAGAAAATATGTATAGCTTAATAAATTTATCATTAAAAGAAAAGAAATATCTTGTGCAAAGAAAGTTATACAGTAAATATTACACAACAAAAAAAAATCAATGGAATTCTCAGAATCTCACCAATCCTCCTGACGATGGATAGATAGTGGATGAGGGGTTCTGGTGAGTTCTGGTAGCTTTTCCTAACAGCCTCTCCGAACACAGACTGCTCCTCGATGTGGTTTGACGTCTTGCTAACCTGTATAACGCTAGGGTTTTGCTGTTGGTTGGGATTGACTGGACTAAACTGGACTTGACTAAACGGAATTTCAATCGACTATGCTGAACTTTACTAAACTATGTTTGACTGGACTATCCGTCTTATGAAATCTAGCAGACATTTAACCATCAAACGAAAATGATTTTCCATGTGTAAATTATGTAGACTATTTGTACTAATTATGCAAATTATTTCGGTAAATGATTTAAATAATTTGTATTAACTATCTAATCAGTTATTTGTTAATTATCTATGTAATCAGTTGTTAAAATAATCAGTTATATAATCATCTATTAATCAGTTGGCAGCAAAACTCTACGTTTGGGAAGAAGAAAAAATATTATCAGCACATGTTTCAGAATTATGGTTAAGTTTAGTTAACAGGAATGAAAAATATGGCTGAAGGCCGTTAAATACTAATGAGAGGGATCAATTAAATAAATGTAATTACCTTTTATTAGATAGATCACTATGAGAAAGTTTGATAACAGCAGAAGTGTCACAACTCGTGACTGAATGATTATCAAAAAACTTAAAAGTCAAAGTATATGCTGCTGCAGAATTGGCTACAGAAATGGCCATTCTGCTACCAGCTAGCTAATAAAAGTGATATCCCTTCTCAAGTCTCAATTAACATATTACCATACTATAAACTAAAAATTACTAAGAATTTGGGTCCGCGTTGTTATATGCAACCCATAATACTTCCTGCAGTATATTTGGTTTAACCAATAATTCAAAAATATGTGCTGTGAAATAGATATATTTACTATGCGATCGAAGCCTCTGTGTTCTACGAGAGCTGTTAGCAAAAACTGGAATACAAAAAGAGTTAAATGGATGAAACATGAAAATATAATAAATGTGTACATTCCTAAATTTAAGCACATTACCTATGATAATTCAATGTCTGGTGTTTTCGTTACTAGAGTATGGTAAATACCTATACATATTTCTCAAAAATTCATTTTGTTTAATAGAATTTAATAAAATTACTTAAAGTTGCCAGATGTACGCAACAAACAGTTTTTCAACCGTGGAAGGGAAAGGCCACGAGTTGTCGCGATTTTCTCTCTGTGGATGCTTTTCTTTTAACAACAGGTACCCTTTGACCCGTTTTCGCGGCAGCTCTGGGCCCTTCCCTTTCACGGTCGGATGGCTCTTTTTCCCTCCGGAAAACTCGACTTGGTTTTGAGCTGCCGCACTGAAAATAGGTCAAAATATACCTATTGTTAAAAGAAAAGCATCCACAAAGAGAAAATCGCGGCAGCTCGTGGCCCTTCCCTTCCACTGATGGAATACTGTTTTTCCCGCGGAAAACTCGACTTGATTTTTATCAAAACCCTTTCATTTTATTTTTATATCTGAAATGTTATTTTCTTTTTTCTTCTGTCTTTAGTTAGTTATGGTATGTAGTTAACAAAAATAAACTTAATTTCAAAGCAAGTGAGCTGCCACAATAGGCATTTATAATTTCATATGTATTATAAGCTTTCATTTTTTATTTGTTAGTTGTATATTGACTTGCCATATGTACATCCTCATATTAAATTTTGGCCAATAAATTATTATTATATCAACATCTAAACCAGCTTGCATGCATAAGGCATCATTTTCATCTGTAAACAGAAGAACTTTTACAAAAGAAAGGCCATTATTGATAAATAAATTAAACAAGGGTCTCAAACGTTTCACTTCAGGAATACCAGAAGTCACTAAAGTTACATTAGACAGAAAATTTTTAACACAAACAACCTGTTCGCTTTCCATAAGGTAATCATTTCACCGGTCAGGGAGCGGGGCCACTTATAGCGTAATATTCAAGCTTGACTATTAAGATACAGTTTATTGTGTAGAATGCCTTGGAGAAAACAGCATAAATTGCATCTTCAAAGCTTTACTGTAACAAACTCGAACATTCATTATCATGTAACTATATTTCACAAATTTATTTTCAGCAAAGAATTTTCTGAAGAAATGACCATGGATAATAGTGACACACCTACAACCCCTGGAGAACATCCGTCTCATGAAACCCGTTCGTCCAAAGTGTATATGTGTGGTTTCTGTACATTTGAGACAAATCAGAAACCAAATCTTCGGCGGCACCTGTTGATTCATAAAGATCCTTCCGAGCTCACAATGCACAAGTGTGAAGTGTGTTCATACGAGACTAGACATAAAAAATATCTCAAGTTTCATAAGTTGATCCATAAAAGTCCATCCGAGGTCGAAATGTATAAGTGCAAGTCGTGCCCATACCAGTCAAAACGCAGAGCTTCCCTTAATCGCCACATGCTTATCCACCAATACCCATACGAATGTGAAACATGCTCCTATAAAACGAGAGAAAAAGCAAACTTTGAGCTGCACATGGCGACTCATGACAATCCGTCGACTGAGAAGATGTACGAATGCGAAATATGTGTATTCCAAACAAAGCGTAAAGCAAATCTGCAGCAGCATATGTTAACACACAAAGATCCCTCCGAAATACCCATGTATAAGTGTGAAATATGCTCCTATGAGACTAGGCATAAAACATACATCAAGTTTCATGTCCTGACCCACAAAAATCCGTCAGAAATTAAAATGCATAAATGCGAGCTATGTTCATACGAGACCAAGCACAAGATTTATCTTAACCGTCACAAGCAGACCCATCAAAAACCAAACGAATGTCACATATGTTCATATAAGACTAAACAAAAAACATACTTTGAGTTGCACATGGCGACGCATGAAAACCCTTCTTCTACAAAAACTTACAGTTGTGATGTGTGCCCATATAAGACGACGCAGAAAAAATACCTTAAGAATCATATATTGACCCACAAAAGTTCAACGGAGATTCCCATGTTTAAGTGTGATGAGTGTCCATACGAGGCAAAACAAAAGAGGTATCTCATGGATCACATTTTAGTGCATAAAGGTCCTGCCGAGATTAGTATGTATAAGTGCGAACTGTGCTCGTATGAGGGAAAGAATAAGAGATATCTTGCTAGACACATGCTGACACACAATAATCCAACAGAAATATTGTATAAATGTGACGTGTGCTCATTTGTAACGAAACAAAAAGAGTGTCTCACAGATCACATGTCAGACCATGTAAAGACAGAAGAAGTGATTATTAAGACTGAAAAGGATACACATGACTTATCATAAAAGTTCCTTTATAATCTAGTGGTAGTTTGTCAGTTTAAATATGTAAATTAGGGTGACTCAAAAAAAAAGGAGCAAATATTTTTGTTCTCACCCTCCAGACTTGTTTGATATATTAATTCTTGCCTTCATGGGGTCATTTTTGGGATCCTAGAAAATGGTCTTATGACGGATTGATTTGAAAAGGAATTATGAATTCGTATTTGGACAATTCTGAAAAGATAGCTCGTGTGCAACTTATATTTCATACATTTTCACGATATTAAATCACAAATTTACAAAGAGAGAAATACATAGGAAATTTCGTAGATTTGGAGGCAAGTTGCTGATATTAACCAATTTTAGTAAAGGAGATAATTTATTTGGGATTTCGAACAAATCTCAAGGGATGGGACGAAAAGAAATCAATCTATTTTTCACAAGTATAAATCTGAACCACGCTAATGTAAATGGTATGGTAATCGGTATTTATGGGTATTGGAATTTCTTTACAGCCTTATTAATTAAAATATAAGAAAGACAGTCAATTGTTAATTGATAGCAATATTGATGAAATAAATTGTAATTGTTGGAAAACATTAAAGTATTAACACAAGCATGAATTTTTTACTACAGTATAAAATATATCACAGAAGAAATAAATATTAAAAAAAATAAGATCTCTATCCTTTAATAACTGAAGTTTTAAAGTTTTTTGAATCGAAAATTTCGGTCAATGCACGGTAGAGAAAATTTCTTTCTTTAAAATTCTCTACTGCGCACCGACTGGAATTTTCGTCTGCCAGTGTAATTGTGGAGTGTCAAGTACATATGCTAACTACCTATACAGACAGATATCGGTAACCATTCGTTTAAAAAAAAAAGTCCCCACCTTCCACATTCTCCCATCATACCAAAAAATTTCAGAGAAAAAGGTCAGTTATTTGTTCTCTTCGATTACCAGACTGTCAGACGGTAACTTTTTGTCATCGAATTTGCACGCCATCTAGGGAATAACAGATCAACTAGCAATTTGATGTTTTGTAGAAGCTGAAAGAATTTACAGAACATTTTTTATAAAACAAGATTGTTGATACAAACTTTTCAAAACAATTATACAATGCTTATAGACGCATACTGGGTACAGTTTATAAAATAATTGTATAAACGATTACATATGATTTAAAAAAATTAGTAGCCGATAATTATAGAATTATTCGAGATATGACAAAACATTTTTATAAGCATTGTTATTATTTCCACTGATACTTCTTTGTTATGTTCAGCAACAACAACATAAGTTTTTTATTATTTAAGTGTTTTTGCAGACAATAATAATTCTCAAAATAGTTCAAAAATATTAATAAGGTAAGTATATAGATTCTATGTGACATGGCTGTGTAACTAACATGTTTAGTGAAATATGAGATAAATGTTAACTGATTAAGACTTTGTTTCGCCATCAGCAAACCGATTTTGGATTGCGAAGGAAATTTTCCTGTGAAAATAACGAATATTTATCAATATTAAAAATAAAACATTTTTGTATTAGATCTTTTTGTCGCATCGCACCAATTGTGTTTCACAGATAACATATTTTACAACAATAGATTGTTGTTAAAATGATTATATCACAGTAATTTTTATTTTTACACTACTTTCTTTAAGTCCAAAATGGCCACTATTCAAATAGTTTGAATATAAATAACATGGCATCCATCCTATAAATCATATTTATAACCATGAAAACAACAAATGTATTTTGTGAAGAATTGTTATATATAAATTTTTTTGTAATTAGACAGAAGTGTATTGCCAAAAACAAAGGTACTTTCCATTAATATTCCAAACTATTTTGCCCGCAATTGCCTTTTAAACAACTACGAGGAGTTCCCATCAGAAAACAATGGTGAATATGAAATCGATAAAATACAGGTAGTAATTAAATATATTTTTCTGTATACTTTCAAATATGTTACTATTTGAAAAGATTTTGTTTAGCTTCACTTGTAACAATGTTTGTAAACAAATAAATAATAAATCTTGCAATTAAAATTTCGACCAGTTCTAATTGAGCTAAAGCTTTCAAATTTTGCACATGTGTAGAATACAATAAATTATGTAACTTCATCCTAAATCCAACATGGCGAACGCCCTAAGATAGCAGAGTCCTGTAAAAGACTACTTGTAAAGGAGAAAACAATTCTTAGCACTTATTTAATATGGCTATTAAGTTGCGAAGACTAAATAATCACTTTGGCGGTTTTAATAAAACAAAATAGCTTTTGCAAAGCAGCAATTCAACTAATAAATTAAAACTGTACTAATATTTTAAATTTATAGAGCAACTTTGTTAGTTGAAAGGGGTGTTGGGTAATAACGACATTAAAACTAGATAAATAAATTTGCTTAACGTTTATTGAAAAAAGCAAAATATAAAGCTAATCATTTTTCTTTGGTGGTATACATAACCAACTATACCTAATATGTTAATCAAAGTAAGTACTGCAAGCAGCATTATGTTAACTATTAGATGATAGAACCATAAGCACCATAGCGTGGTATGTGTTTACTTAAAATACCCACACGCTGATATGTCATAGGGACTAAGTGATTGCTGAAACGTTATAAGTAAGAACTTACACGGTGTTGTATTTGAAAAAAATTGAATTATCATAATTTGAATCATCGAGAAGAACACACTGTAGAATTAGGGTCGACTTTAAGAGGGGAGGATATTAGCACATCGCTTTGACTAACATTCAAAGCTAAACGACAGTCAAAATAAAAATATGTTCAGATTTTTCAGACTATAAAAGTGGAATAACGTGGAAATGCCACAGTGCAGTTCAAAAGTGATATATGCTTGGATAGAGGATTAAGAGTGAAATATAAATATTTAAAAAAATAACAGTGTTCCATTTAAAAAGCCCAAGTATTAACTTGCTACCACTATATGAAACACTGTAGATTTAAAAATAATGATAAAATATACCACTTTCGACCTTCTGAGACATTTTTTCAATGGCTGAAAAGATATGGACCTCCCACTCACTAGTGACACTATGTATTATTTGTTTAATACATACAGGGTGTAATTAGTTTCATGTCATTAAAAAAAACTGGTGGTAGGGAACGACAAGACAAACAAAAAACCTTATATAACATGGGGTCTAAAGCTCATAGTTTTGGAGAAAATTTTTTAAAAAAATTTCGCAAATTTTCAATAAAATTTTTTGAGAACTGCTGGAATAATGAGGTAGGTTTAGAATTTAGATCTAGATCTGATCTGAAGAAAACTATACTCGAACTCTCCCTTGTGCAATATTTTAGTTACTGTCGGTGCTTCGTTATGTACACACGTCCAACCCGCCATTCGTTGTTTTTGTTATTTTTGAATTTCGCGTCATTGTGTATTTATAGTTAAGATTTACTTTATTGACTCACCGTTCAAGTTGTCAAATTCTTAGCTACGTACAGACACAACTTGTTCGGTCTTTTTTGGCTTTTTTGGCCAAGTTTTTATTTTACTTTTCTTTATTGACATTAGTTGATAGTTTAGTGTTGAACGAAGTGCGTATGTACTTAATTCGACGTACTGAACTGTGTATTGATACAGATGCAGAAATTTTGAATCATTTAGGTAAGTAGTAAGCTTTTAACCCAGGACACTCATTTATGTTACAAGTGTTAATAAACCACATTTAAATTTTCTAAATTATAAACAATCCAATATTTTGTACCGAATTAAAAAACACACGTGTAAAGAAATGCTCTGTTTAAACCTCTATGGCCATTATTTGCTTGCAATTGTGCACAAAGAGAGAACGAATTATTTACCTCTTTATACTTGCCTCAGTTCAGTTGAGGCGGTACATCAAAGGCGGTCGATGATCCTTTGACACCGCGTGTGCCGGCCAGCACTTTTTTATGACAATTTAAAAGTTGTATAATTGGGAAGTACAAGTCCATCGACCAAGAAAAGCAGTGGTTCTCAATAGTTGTCTACCATAATATTAAATATGTTAACCTAGATCAGTGTTTTTCTAAGTGCCCCTAGAGGGAAAAGTCATAAAGGTTTTTTGTTTGTCTAGTCGGTCCCCATTACCAGTTTTTTTTTAATGACATGAAACTGATTACACCCTGTATAATATATAAAATATTTTTAAAATTTATTAGGCAGAAAAAATGAAGTTTTTCTTACATGCCTAAGCTAAAGTTAAATTCTAGAATATTATGAAAACAGAAATAAAATTTTCAAAGACAAGTTAATAGAAAAACAACAGAAAACGTACAAAAATGTTCATGTTTATAGGAATCTCTTAAAATTACATTTACTTGATAAATACCTTACAAAATGTTGCATACAGTTCAGTATAACCTGAAACTAAATTATTAAATAAATTGCATAAAAATGATGTAGTATAAACTTTAATACAACTCCAAGCCCGAACGATAAAACTCGCCTGTACAACACATAACGACTTTAATACAACATAAATCTGGATCCTCAAAAAAACTTCACTAAGCAACCTTTAACAGTCGTTTGCAAAACTGTAGTTAGTTGCGTAATCATGTTAAATCTCGTTTTCTAATTTCATATAGTATAAGTTGTCCAAACTCCGATGTAAGAACTTACTTCTAGATACATAATGTTTATTAGATTGTCCATCGCTGAAATAGTCACAGCCTAGGATAATTAAATTAAAATGTCCCATTAGTTTCTAATTAGCTAATCGATCTATTTGTGACTTATTTGAATAGTTGTAATATTCTGGAAATAATCAGTTCGGCTTGGTTACCGATATCTATCCGACATATTCGCCGTTAATGGTAACAAATGTTTTTAGTGTTTTATAGTTATTTTGTACTGAAAAAGCGTTGTGCCATTCAAAAAAAAAAAATAAATAAATAAAAAGGAACTTAATCGATCATTTTATAATTAATTATGAACGTTCTCCCAAAGTTAAAACTAAGTCTGTTAATTTAGAGAACATGTAATCACTCATGTTTAAATAATATTAACAATTAAATGGAAATTATTTCAAAGAAAAGAATCAAAATCTAATAAATGACAGTAATGTCAAAATAATATTACAAAGCATTCTTTATGTGTAAAAGAATTTATTAACAAAATGTTGTAAATGGACATTGTTTTCTAAACACAAATTACTTGAGACCGGCTTGGTTTATCGAAATGCAATAAGAATATTTTCTTTTATTCCTAATTATCCGAAATTAGTTTTTTACAATAGTTTTTAGAAATGTGAAAAATTTTAAAAGTTATGAGGAAAATACAGACCATCACCCCCTAAAACACTACACCTCTTAAACAGAAGAGGGGGTTGGACTGGTACCATGTAAACTAGTGTCCAGATGGCCTATGATTAAGTTTAAAATATCAGGAGACAATTTTGGTCAACCTTGTATAAGAGGCGGGAAGTAATAATTTACAGATAGGGATAAATATCAATAGGGGATTATAATCAATGTTAATTAAAACTGATGGAAACCTAGATTATACAACTACTCTATAGTAATAATAACATTAAGTTGAATATCGTTAAAGCTAACATTGCTTAGGTATTAGGAAGAATCATTGTAGACTTTTATGTCAAATAACAAAATTTTATTGTTATTAATGTGTTCTGTCTATATATTAAATCAACAAAATACGAACTATTTATTTTAGTGTCCAAGATCGACAAAAATTGCAATGAAAATAGTAGAGCGTACACATAATAATAATATACAGTAGACGCAAAAGTTTTTCGATCATAGGATCTACCAGGCAAATTTACAACTTCCAACAAATGGTATATTATAAATGCCTACGCATGCGTAACTAGTAATCGACTCGTCGCAATCTCACATCACATAAAACTCGTACTCAAGCTAGTACTATTTGGGAACTGAAAGAATGACCTTGTCGTTAAATTAATTCTTAAAAATGTTTGAAACGGCCGAAAAAGTTCAGATGGTTATGTGGTACTATCAAGGAAAGTCAAGGCGTCAAATTAAAAATGCGTTTAATGGTGCATTTCCCGGCCGACCTTCACCTGCATTATCCACAATTCATAATATTATTCACAATTTTGAAATACATGGTTGTGTTGATTATAAACAACATAAAAAATCGATTCCTCCCAATGAAGCCCGAGATGAAAGAGATATGATTTGTGCACTGGCAACCAACAACCCGGTACTTACTACTTCCCAAATTGTTGCTGAAGTAGGTTCTACACCATCAACGGTTAGGTTGGTTTACAAAAAAAAAAATGTTTACAAATCATACAAGGTTAGGAAAACTCATGAAATTTTTGAGATGTACAATATCAGAAGAATGGAATTTTGTGAGCAATTAATGGAAAAGGCGAATGCGGCTGAACATTTTCTTAGAAACATTGTTTTTACCGATGAATCAACTTTTCCATTAATTGGCAAACATAATTCTACCTGGACACGATATTGGTCACGAGAAAATTTACATACTTAAGTTTTACAAACTTCGCACACAGTATCCTCAAAAAGTAAATGTTTGGGTCGGTATACTGGGTGAACATATCATTGGACCATTTTATATCGATTGCATCATAAATGGCCAAAAATATTTGGATTTGCTTCAACAGCAAATTGTCCCTAGGATTCAGGAACTAGAAGGTGCTAGGCTCAATGAAATTTGGTTCCAACAAGATGGTTGCCCTCCCCATAATAGAGTTATCTCTAGAGGCGTTTAAAATTTTTAAATGTGATTTTTACCCACTAACTCGGTTTTTTTAAATGGGAATTTAATCATTCACCAACATTTTTAAATACCTCATTTTCATATGAATCTAATGATACCAAAATTTTGAAAATCCGCTCAGAAATATTTGAGATTTCAGCCAAAATACAATGCAACCAAGCCTTTAGAAACATGCGGCTAATAGATAATAGATTAGTGGGCTTTGGAAACTAAAATGGAACATTTCTGTGTAAATCTGGTAACCTAATAACATTGGAAAAATCATAGTAGCCATTGAATGTAATAAAACAATATCAGCTGTCAGACAGACTCGTGTAGTTATAGGCAATCTTGAGCTATCAAACATTTAATAATTGTGAGCGCAAAGAATGTTACAATTAAGTTTAGCATAGTTATGTGGAGGTAAACACAATTACATCCACAAGGACATTTGCAATAGAAGTTCGGTTTTCAGAGTTTTATTTAAATGAACATAAATATCGGGCCTATAAATAAATAAAAATCAATTCCGTTTGAACAATTAAACTTAAACTAGGTAACAGTAGGTATCTTTAAAATAATTAATATAATTAAACCATAAATTGACATTTATAGATATTGTTCAAAATGTCCACCATTTTTTTCTATACACAATTCGGCTCTGCGTACAGTTGCTTGAATGGCTCTACGCAATTCAGCCGGCGTTATTTCATTTAGAGCCCGTACAACTTTATTTTGCAGCTCTTCACGGGTATTTGAAGAAGTTTTATAAACTTTATTTTTGAGAGTGCCCCATACACAATAGTCGAGGGGTGTTAAGTCAGGTGACCTAGGAGGCCACCCGATACGACCCTGATTTGCGATAAGGCGTTCACCATGCAAGTTGTTTAAATATTCCATCACTCTTCTGGAATTATGTGGGGGAGCACCATCTTGTTGGAAAAACAGATTTTGTAAATAGGCAAGAGGAAGTAAGTCAAGAAATTCTGCTGTCTGGTTTTGTAAAAAGAATAAATATCGTTCGCCAGTAAGTGTTCCATCAAAAAATATGGGTCCAATTATTCGATCTCCAAGTACTCCAAGCCAACAGTTAAACCCAAATCTTTCCTGAATATTCCCCCGCTCTACCAACCTCGGATTTTCTTGAGCCCAGTACCTAGTATTATTTCTGTTAAACATACCTTGGTTCGTAAATCTACTTTCATCTGAATATAAAATATGAAAAGGAAAACCTGGGTTTTGTTGTACTGCATTTAAGAACCAGTTGCAATATACTAGCCTCCTGTCGTTATCATCTCCATAAAGATATTTGGTATTTATAAGACTGAAACTTATGTTTCTTTAAAATTCTGCAAATCGAAGACTGACTAATGTCGCATTCCATTGACAATTCCCTTGTTGATGTAACGGTTAGGAATTGCCAGGAAGCTCTTGCCCGACTGGGCAAAAACAACAAACTGACTCTGATTTGGATACCTGGCCACTCTGGTATGGAGGGCAACGAAGTTGCCGATTCCTTGGCCAGAGAAGGTGCGGCAACCAAATTTATAGGTCCAGAACCGGCACTTGGCATATCCGCAAATTCTGCCAAGGCTGCTATCCTAGCCTGGGCTGAATTGAAAACAATCCAGCACTGGCAGGAACTACCAGGATTAGTTCACTCAAAGGAGTATATTACATACCCCTTGAAGTCAAGAACTAAAAAACTATTAGAGTTGAATAGGCTACACCTAAGAACTCTAATTGGCCTATACACTGGGCACTGCAGATTAAATCATCACCTGCACAGAATTGGACTGGTGGAAAGCGCCGAATGCCGTCTGTGTTTGGAGGATGATGAAACGGCAGAGCACATTTTATGTACCTGTCCTGCTGCAGAAAGAACCAGGTTCTCACTGTTTGGCAAAGGGCGACTGAAGCCAGAGGACCTGGACAGTTTCTCACCCAACAAGATTATCAGCTTTATTAAAAAGCTGAATCTGTTGGGTGAACTATAACTAGGAGTGAGCCACAATAGACCTGATGGTCGCAGTGGAGGGTCTGACAGGAGCCCACTCACATATGAACCTAACCTAACCTAACCCTTGTTGATGTTGTTGGGTGTACCATCACAAATCCTAATACATCAATTTCTTTGTCCTCACTTACAATAAATGTTTGATGGTAATCTTGTTGATTGGGTTCGTTTCTTAATTCTTGTTCCACTCTGGCAAACAAGTGTCTGCTTGGATGACGTCTGTTGGGATATCGTTGCTGATACAGTTCTGCAGCTGCAGTTGAATTTTTGAGACGCTCTCCATATATCAGTAACATATTGACCTTTTCATTTCTACTAAAATTATTCATTTTCTTTAATTTTTACTCAAAGAGATTTCCGCAACGCTTTATTTTGTATCTGTTTGACAGCTGATATTGTTTTACTACATTCAATGGCTACTATGATTTTTCCAATGTTATTATAGGTTACCAAATTGACACAGAAATGTGCCATTTTAGTTTTCAAAGCCCACTAATCTATTATCTAATAGCCGCATGTTTCTAAAAGCTTGGTTGCATTGTATTTTGGCTGAAATCTCAAATATTTCTGAGCGGATTTTTAAGATTTTGGTATCATTAGATTCGTATGAAAATTAGGTATTTAAAAATGTTGGTGAACGATTAAATTCCCATTTAAAAAAAACGAGTTAGTGGGTAAAAATCACATTTAAAAATTTTAAACGCCTCTAGAAAATTAAGTAATGCAATCATATTGCTCTTTTTATTTTTATAGTAACGTAGCACACAAACTAAAATATATTTTGGGCACCACAGCACTCTGGATTCAGAAATAGATTTTTTAATAAAATTTTTAATGTTTATCAAAAAGTGACCAAAATGTGGATGTATTGTATTCAAAATTCCCTCTAGATTCCAAAAATGTAAAAATATATAGGGTGTTCCATTTAAAAATCGAAAGTTGTGGGCATTTCCGGTCAAACCGGATGTGCACCAAACTTGATTTTTTATTGAAAAGATGGCATTTTAGTCCAAATTTCAATTTTCTATTCCAAATATATTAGGAAATATCGGGGCGAACGCAATTCGTGACTCACCCGGTATAATAAACAAATCTAAAAATTTTCATGCTGGCATTATTTGACAGACGAGAATGACTTGACATGATTGTATCTAATCGTGGCAAGCTGATGGCAATTTTTACTAATAATTCTTGACATTGAAGAAAATCACCAATATTTCAAAAAGTTGTAACTTTAACCCCTACAACGATTATACCAGAAAAAGGGGAATTTAATTTATCATTATTTGACGTAAAAGAATACATCGTGTTCCATTTCAAATAAAAAAGTATTTGAGGTTTGAATTTGACAAAATGTAACGTGAGAAATAGAACACTTGATATACTGTTATAGAATTTATTTTTATAGCATACAGTGGCTCATCTTGTGTTCTTTCTACATGCCAAAGAGCAAATGAGTATTTTCTACATGAAGAAAGTTATAACGGTTTTTGCAAACCCTTGCACCTTTTTATAAAATGTCAGATATCTCCAAAACTGCTGTGTGTAGGTATAGGGTATGGTACATGTTTCGACTCTGAATTTTATGGTCATTTCAAAAAGCCGAAAATATACAGGGTGTTTCATTTAAAAGAAGCAAGTTCATATCGATTTCCGGTATTTCCGGAATTGCCGCTGTTTTGAAATTATGAATATGTTAATTTAAAAAATAAACTAAAAAGAGATATAGATCTGGCTTACAAAATATATATAAATAAAATCCAACAAGACATAGGTGAAGACTCGAGATCATTTTGGCAGTTCATTAACAATAAAAAAGAATCTATTCCAAACGTGATGAAATTAAGAGGCAATGAATATAAAACAGGGGCTGCAATAGTTGATGCTTTTGCTAATGATTTTAGTAGTGTTTACACTGTAGATAGTATCACTGATGTTTCACATATAAAGCTAGCACCTTATGTTAATCCAGTAAAATGCTTGAAAGTAAACAAAGCCATAGGCCCAGATAAAATTCCATCCTATATAATTAAGGGTTCTGCCGATTTTTTTGTACATCCATTAAACGTATTATTTAATCTAAGTTTAAAAACTACAAACGTTTCCTGACATCTGGAAAGAAGTGAAAAAATGTCCTATTTTTAAAAAAGGAGACAAGAATAACATAGAAAACTATAGGCCTATAACCGTACTCCCAGTACCTGCAAAACTTTTTGAATCTATTATTTTTAAATATACATATAATGTAATCCAACATCAAATATCAATATATCAACATGGCTTTATGAAGAATAGATCTACTGTCAGTAACCTAAGTAACATTACCCAATTTATATCAGATACACTAGATGATGGAAGTCAGGTCGATGTCGTGTATACTGACTTTCAAAAAGCATTTGATATGGTGTCTCATGAAATCCTAATTAGTAAGCTATCTAATGAATTTGGTTTTCACGAAAATCTAATTGAGTTTATATCAAGTTATTTACAGAATCGAAAGCAAAGAGTATTTATGAAAGGATATGTATCAAAGTCTTTTATAGCTACATCTGGTATTTCTCAAGAATCTAACCTTGGGCCACTACTATTTCTAATGGTTATTAATAGCATAACAAAGTTAGTTACATCATCTAACGTTTTATTATTTGCGGATGATCTGAAAATATTTATTAAAGTTCATGAACAAGTAGACTGTCTAAAATTACAAAATGATTTAAACAATATATATACTTGGTCAATAGAAAACAAATTATTTTTTAACATTAATAAATGTAATGCAATGTCATTTACGAGAAGACATTACATTATTGATTACACTTATACAATACAGGGAGTAGCATTGGCTAGGGTGAGTGAGATGAGAGATCTAGGTGTAACATTTGACAGTCAAATTACCTTCAATAAACATATCGTGAACGTAACAAGTAAAGCTAGTAAAATGTATGGATTTATTGTGTGAAACTCACAACAATTCACCAATCTTAAATGCATTAGACGATTATACATAAGCTTTGTTCGAAGTATTTTGGAATATTGTACCATAATATGGTGTCAAATATTATAGGTATCAAATATATAACATCGAAAAGATACAAAATAAATTCTTACGATATCTTAACTATAAAGAAACTGGAGTATATGATATAACCATATCAAAACAAGATCTCCTATTACAATATAATTTTAATACATTAGAAAAATGTAGAAAAATAAGTTGCATAATGTATTTACACAAAATAATAAATAATGGTATGAACGATTTCTCATATCTATCACTAATTCATCTAAATGTCCCGACCCATTCCATCAGAAATTTTAGAACATTCTACCTAGAAACAATCAAATTAACTCACCGTTACATCGAATGTGTTCGCTATATAATAATATACAAAACACTGCGGATATTTTTCATATCACTCAAAGTAGACTAAAAAATATATTAAATGATGTGATGTAATCTCTGTGATATTTAGGCATGTCATTAAGTTATATGAATATCTATCTTTGTTCATGTTAGCTAATGAGATGATTTATTTTATTTTGTATGTTTATATTGTTTGTATGTGTGTATTATGTATATTGTATGTTCTCACAATACTCTATAATAGGGTTTGTACCTGTTGAGTATTTATTACCAAATAAATAAGTAAGTACCAATTCTCAAATGTCTATCTCATCTGCAAGTGGGAGATATTCTAATGGCCGCCTTAAAAAAATCACTCTGTGTTGTCAACATCGTCAACAATCGATATGAACCAAATATTACATTCTTGTTATTACAACTTAAGTGCCTTAAGACTGTGTCTATCTCAGCGGTAAATAAACAAATCATATATCTAGGAATAAGTTCTTTGATGGGAGCAATAACTCCATCCGGTTAAAAAACTTGTTTTAACTGTCGCTTGGGGCCTGTATGCGTTAACATGTGCTTCTTAAGACGATACTTACGTTTTGTCTCAAATGCACACAGTTCACACATGAACATTTTTATCTGTGAAGGACTCCTATGGGTGTCCCTTTCATGTCGTTTAAGATATTGCTTATGCCTTGTTTCATAAGTACACAATCCACATTTAAGTAATGTTTTTTCTAACGAATTGTCATGGACGAGCAATATATGCCTGCTAAGATCACGCTTTCGTTTTGCCTCAAATGTACACTGTCTACACTCGAACATTACTATCTCTGAAGGGTCTTTGTGTACTAATTTATGATCAATAAGATGGTGCTTGTGTTTGGTCTCATAGTCACACGTTTCACACTTGAACATTGTTACATCTGAAGAGCTTCTATGGGTCAATTCGTGTCTTTTAAGATATAGCTTATGTCTTGTTTCATAAGTACATACTGCACATTTATACAGTGTTTCCTCTGATGGATTGCCATGGACGAAAAGTATGTGCCTAGTAAGATCATCCTTGCGTTTTGCCTCAATTGTACACAGCCCACACTTGAACATTGCTACCTCCGAGCGGTCTTTATGTACTAATTGGTGATCAATGAAACGCTGCTTCTGTGTCGTCTCGTATTCACACGTTTCACACTTGAACACTGAGGAACTTTTGTGGGACAATTCGTGTTTTTTAAGATATTGCCTATGTTTTGTTTTATAAGGGCATGCTTCACATTTAAGCAGTGTTTTGCCTGAAGGTTTGTCATGGACGAAAAATATGTGCCTACTAAGATCGCGCTTACGTTTTGTTTCAAATTTACACATTGCACACTTGAACATTGTTATCTCAGAGGGGTCCTTATGTATCAGTATGTGATCATTAAGATGGGTTTTCTGTTTTGTCTCATATTCGCACATTTCACACTTGAAGGTTTTTATCTCTGAAGAGGTTTTATGGTTCAATTTGTGTCGATTGAGATATTCCTTATGTCTTGTTTCGTAAGTGCATTCTCCACATTTATGCAGTGCGTTATCTGTAGGATCATCATGGACTAAACGTGAGTGCCGTTTAAGATCACGTTTACGTTTTGTCTGAAATGTGCAGAGTCCACACTCGAACATTATTATCTCTGAGGGGTTTTTATGTATCAATACGTGATCATTAAAATAGCGCTTATGTTTCGTTTTATATTCACATATTTCACACCTGAACATTGTCTTTGAAGAACGTTTATGGGTCAGTATGTGATCTTTTAAATGATCCTCGCTGATGCTCTCACATGTACATGACTCACACTTGTACACTGTTACGTCTAATGAATTCTTGTCTTCGCCAAGTGGTTCTTGGAAACTGAAAATAATAAGCATTATTTTAAACATGTATCCCAGACAGAATATTAATATTGAACTAACATTGGTTTAATGTTCCAAAAATGTTGCCTCAATATGAAGAACACAATATTTAACCAAAAACAAATATGAACATTTAACTCATATTCCAACTAGCAATTTGATATTTTATAAAAATTGTAGAAATGTTTCCGATGCATTATATAAAACAGCATTACTCTGAGAAACACTTTTATAACATTTCACAGCAGCTATAAATGCAAAATTGGCACCACCTTATAAAATATTTCAGTCGCTGCTATTTTGTAATGCCTATTGGAACCGGTACAAAATAATTATATAAACATTTTCGCAGCCCTTATGAAAATTTAGTACCATCCTATATAGCAGTTTTATCAAAGCTTTATTTAATTGTACTATAAAACACACTTCACTGTTTGTCAAATTACTGCTATAAAAGAACTAAACAACTGTTTTATAAGTCATTATTAAAAAAAATGTTGCACTATACACACTAATAAAATAAAATGATTTCTTAAATGTATCCTAAAAGTTGCAAGTATTTTTGACACTAAAAGCATATGGGCATTGTGATTTAATACTAGGACCCTAATAACCTATAATAATAATTTCAGAGACTTGTTCTGGCTTACAATGACTGCAATGTTTGCTGTGGAGGAAACTGATAATAATTATGGGCATATTTTTAATGCGCCCCACAAAGTGCAGAAGTAGTAGAGTACCTCACTAGTATTGTCTGTGCAATAAGTTCATTAAACTTAATTAAAGTTGGAAATATTTCAAAGTTAATTATAAAACTTATATTGAAGTGTTTCTTAAATTGTGCTGCACAGATTGAGTGAATTTCCCAGGAAGAAAAGTGCTTAGATTGTGTGGTAAAATGCAATTTGATTGAAATTTATCAATATAAAAACCTGATAAACTAAAAAAACTAGGGAATGCAAGAAATGAAAGTGATATCTTTAGTATATTTTTTGCTGGATAAGAATTCTAAAATTATCTACAATAATGGATTGTTCAAACCATGAAGAATGCAAAAATAAAAACATTGATTTGAAGCAACTCATAATATGTGATGCTTGCTCCAATGGATACTGTAAATTATGTGCAGGAATTGCACCAACAGAAATAAGAGTTATGGAACTCAGCAAGAGAAGACTACAATATCATTGTCCCAATTGTACCTTAATTACAAATAAAGTGAAACAACTAAACAGCCAACTCACTGAGGAAAATAACATATTAAAGAAAAAGCTTGACGACCAGACAAATACTCTTGAGAAATTAGAAAACCTCGAACTAGCATTTAATAAAACACACGAAATATATATTCAGGCACTGAAACAAACAACTGCTACACTGCAATTGAATTACCAACAGGAAATTACAGTTCTAAAAAACGAAATAAAAAGTATCCGAGATAGCAATGTTGACTTGGTACGCCTTCTGACAACCGACAAGTTTAATGCCAACACCAAAAGCAACCCTCCAATGAAAAAAACCGGAGACAAGTGTGACGTTTACGGTGAAACAACAAAAGAGATAGATCCAACTAAACTGCTGATATCTCACAATGTGGCAGGAGCAACCTTAGCAGGAACTAATAAAACAACCCACAGTAATTCCTACAAAACTGCACTAACGAAAAATTTGAATACACCCCACCATGTCAAACCAATACCAGCTGAAGCGAATGCTGATATTCCCCAAAAGGAAAATGAAGGTTTCCAAACAGTGAGGAGAAGGAAACGTCCAAGAGTTGGCAATGGAGAAGGCGACGAAAACCTGCACGGAAAAAATTTCAATAAGCAGAAAAAAATATGGCTGTTTATATCCAAAGTTCCAGACAGTATAACCACTGAAAATGTTAAAAACTATATATCTAACCGAACCAACACCCAAGAAGTCTACGTAAAAAACTTACCAACTGCTAAGAGAGCTAAGGATAACCAATCATTCATGGTAGGGGTTGAAACACACTTAATAGATAAGGTTTATGATCCGAGCTTTTGGCCTAAAAAAGTATCATTTGATAGATTCGACTTTAGACTGGGAAAACGTTTTCTGGATAAACAGCAATCCGAATCGTCTGGTTTACACGAAAGCCCTAGTAAAGAAAACCCAAGTTCTTTTTTAGACAAATGACTCGAGCACGCCGCCAAACTATTAAGAACCTGCACCAAAAAAAGCCTGAGCAAAGCAACCAGGAATTTAGTAATAAAGCATTACTTCATCAATCCCACAAAAAGCAAAACAGAGTATTGTCAGTCGCCCATGTTAATATTCGTTCTATAGTACCCTCGTTCAATGAAGTCAAGGAAATACTTTTAGAAAAAAAATTCCACTTGATGGCCCTAACTGAAACATGGTTAAACCCAGATTATCCAACACCACTACTTGATATTCCAGGATACAGTTTTCTAAGGTACGACAGATTATCAAGAGGAGGTGGCATCGGCGTTTATGTGAGTTCTATATTTGAATTTGCGACGCTAGACATATCACATTTAGAGAACGGAGATGTCACTCAAATTGAACATCTATGGTTAAGTTTACATTATAAGACAAACAAAATACTAATAGGGGTAATCTATAGACCACCTGCTATTCCTTATTCAAAACTTAAAGTGATTGAAAACATTTTAGCTGCTTTCTCAGCTGAGCATGATTTTACTGTTATATTTGGTGACATAAATGTTGACTTGCTTGTAAATAACAATGAGAAAACGTTTTTCTTAGACATACTTAGGACATTCAATTTAAAACAAGTAATAAATGACCCAACCAGAATAACGTTAAATAGTAGCACACTAATAGATATAATTGCAGTAGATTCCAACATGTATATATCAGAATCTAGCACTATGGATATGTATGATCTCAATGACCATAGACTAGTTTATTGTAATATTTCTCTGGATATTGAAAAACAGGAAAATAAGTTAATTCAATATAGAGATTTCTCAGATTTTAATATTCGCGATTTTGAATATGATGTGCAGCAAATTCAGTGGAATGCTCTAAATAATATCGGTGATATTAGCGAGCGCATTGACATCTTCAACGAACTAGTTATTAATGTGTACGATAAGCACGCGCCGTTAAAAACAGTAAGACTTAAACATCCTTATCGGCCATACATCACAAATACGATAAAAGAAATTATAAAACTGAAACGCAAGGCGTTTGATAAATTTAAGCGAAGTAGATAGAAACTACTACATGGTTTTAAAAAACTATCTATCCACAGCAATTAAAAATGAAAAAAAGGCATACATGCAATTTGAAATAAATAAAATAAACAAAAATTCTAAACAAATGTGGCTTAGATTCAGACAGTGGGGCATACACAATAAGGGAAATATGGACTTACCGCATCATTTGAAAGACCCAAACGAATTAATCAGAGTAATCAATGATATGAACCAATATATACAGCCAGTTAATAATGATCAGTTATTATTTTATAGAAACAACACAATTTCTGATAATCACCCATATACTTTTACTACAGTACAAGAAGAAGACGTTCGTAAAGCAGTAAGCGAAATTAAATCCAGAGCAATGGGAGCCGATAATATCAGCTTAACAATGATTGAATTTATTTTGCCATTCGTTATTGGCGTAGTAGCGAAAATTATAAATGATTCCCTAAAATTAGGTATATTTCCATCGTTATGGAAAACATCAGTAATAAAGCCACTGCCGAAAAAACCAAATCCAATGGAGTACAACGATTTAAGATTAATACACTTAGTACCTGTTCTATCAAAAATAGCAGAAAAAATAGTATGCAAAATGCTGTTATGTCATATAGAGAATAATACCATTCTACCAAAAACACAATCAGGTTTCAGATCACATTATAGCACTTGCTCTGCACTCACTAAAATAGTGAATGATTTAACAGCAGCCATAGACCAGTCAAAGGCCGCATGCTTAGTCCTACTGGACTATAGTAAAGCATTTGATTTAATAAATCACGAAATGCTATTGGCTAAATTACACTATATTGGATTAGATGCCTCATTTTGCAACTGGTTTAAAGATTACCTAGAAAATAGACCTATAGTTGTAGATATAGAAGATAGAAGGTCATCGATTAATAGAGCAGCCGCTATAGGAGTCCCACAAGGAAGCATTTTAGGCCCTATATTGTTCTCTATATATACCTCAGATCTGCCAAGCGTACTCCAGCACTGTAACATTCACCTTTATGCAGACGATGTACAATTGATCATGTCATTTGCTGCACCGGATACTAATATTGCTCTGCGACATCTAAATGAAGATTTGGATAGAATATCAAATTGGTCACGTAACCAAGCCATGATCCTCAACGCCAATAAAAGTTGTGTTATGTTTGCGGGTAATCAACGAACTCTAGCTAAAGTCACTCAATATAACTTCTCTACTATTCACATAGACAACATAGAAGTACCTACCAAAGAAAATGTTAGGAATTTAGGAGTAACATTTGATAATCTTCTGAATTTTGAGCACATCATAAATAAATTAAAGACATGCTATATAAAGTTAAAAACTTTATATTCATTCAAATTTTTACTCCCTGAAAAAGTTAAATATAGATTAGTTGAGTCTTTAATTTTCCCCCAGTTCGATTATTGTTTGCCAATGTATTATAGCTTTTTAAACACCAACTGTAAAAACAAATTGCAAGTGGCTCAAAATGCATGTATGCGTTTTGTATACCTAACAAATAAATACGATCACATAACACCTTTATATAATGACCATAAACATATGAAAATTGCATATAGATATCAATATTTATTTGGAGTACTCCTCATGAAAATATTTACATATAGAAAACCTGAGTATTTATATGAGCTATTAATTCCTAGGAGAAATGTACATCAACTAAACCTAAGAAACAATGACTTATTTAGCATATACCAACATAACACCACTAAATTTGAATGCTCGTTTAGTTATATCTCAGTCAATTACTTAAATAACCCCACATTTCTAAATTTGTTAAATTCTTACAGACCAAATTCTTTCAAAGTTAAATACAAGCAAGCAATAATTTCTCACCAAATTAGTGATACTTCTTAAATTACAAATTATTACGTACTTTTGTGTATTTTTTAAATTATTTTGTAAGTTTTATTTAGCTTTACTAATATTCACACTCAGTTTTTACACTGTGACAGTTATTGTTGATAATTTTATGTTTTTACTACTATGTATGTATTTTTGTAGGGATTGTGGAAGAACGTTTCTAACGAACAACTCCCCTTTGTGTTATGTATACTTTTATTTTTATGTGTATACTTAATGCAATAAAGATTATTATTATTATTATTATTATATTTATTGATGATTTTTAATATTTGAAATTTTGTAAATATCAATTTTATGGATTTGAGTTTTTTTGCAATGTAACTTAAACTAATTTATTTTAGTAGTTAAAACTGTATAGTTAGAACGTTTTTAACTCCAAAAATTCTAATAAATATTTGATATTTTTATATTTTGGCATATTTACTATCACGAAAGCTGGCCTTTTAAGATGGCTTCCCCTCTATAAAATATTTTTGTTGGTAGCAAGCATTTCAATATATTTAAACTATTAGAGACGATTCCTATAAAACGTCTATAAAATAATGTGCCTGATTGTACTTTTATGTGAATCTTATAAAGTAGATCACTCACTTTTGCTATACTATTACAGGTCTTATAATAAATTTATTGGGGCTGAGTTGTAATACAACCATGGAGACAGAATTGGTTCAATTTGCATAAATATAACCTAGAAATTAGTGGCAGTAAATCACCTTATTTACAGTTTATTTATGGTTTATTTATTGCCAAAAACACGTAGCTACTTTTACTAGTGGACAGGTGTTATAAAATAATTGTATAAACGTTTACATAGGATTATAAGAATTAGTAGACAATAATTATAAAATTATTCGAGATACGACAAAACATTTTTATAAGCATTGTGTTATTATTCCCACTGATATTTTTTTTTATGTACAGCAACAACAACATAAGTTATTTATTATTTAAGCGTTTTTACAGACAATAATAATTCTCAAAGTAGTTTTGAAATATTAAAAAAGTATATAGGTTCTATGTGACATGGCGGCATATCTAAGAACATGTGTAGTGAATATGAGATAAATGTTAACTGATTAAGACTTTTTCGGCTGCGAAGGCAATTTTTGAGCGCTCTAAAAATATCGAATATTTATCAAAATTAATAATATAAAATGAAAATAAAATTTTTTTATTCGATTTTTTCGAGGTATCAACCAATTGTGTTTCACAAATAACATATTTAACAATAATGGATTGTTGCTAAAACGGTTATAACACAATTATTTTTATTTTTGAACTATTTATATTTTAAAGTCCAAACTGGCCGCTATACAAATAGTTGAAACATAAATAACACTATGATGTCCATCTTATAAATCATATTTATAACCATGAAGACACTTATAGAACCAATATATTGTTATGAATTACACCCCTTTGGAACTGGAGATGATACGCCTATGCCTACTAATTGTGACTGGAAGCTGTCAGAATGAAATGGACTTTTTCTGGAATGTTGTTGGAGAAGATTCTTGATTGTTCTAGATGGACCTAGAGAGTCAAATTCGGAGTATATAAGGCGCGATTACCAGCGCGGAAGAAGAAGTTTATTTGAGAAGTGACACGTTCGGTAAAAAGTGAGGTTAAAGTAAACAAAGTGTATTTTCAAGTATTGCATAGTCAGTAAATTATCAAATAAAGTGGTGTGTATCTCTTGTTGAAATTATTTAGAACCCACGGATTCACACAGGGTGTTTCCAAAAAGGCGAACAGACGTGACAATATTTTCCCAAGAATTGTTACGTATCAATTTTTTTGTAATTATACAGAAGCATATTGCAAAAAGCAAAGGTAATTTCCATTAACATTTTCCATAGGAATTTATTGTTTGTGTTTATCGTGTTTGAATATTCTGGAATATTCATTTTTTTTTTCTTTATTCACTGTATCACACTGAAAAAAATATGTTCGTAATATTAATAAATCGGTTCATCGACTGAAAAGTGATGAATCCGTTTATTAATATAATGTACGTTTACATAGTAACAATAAATGTGTACATTGTATTAATGAACATATACATTATATCAATAAACAGATTCATAAATTCTTAATGAACTTTCATTCACTGATTTCTCGAACATATTTTTTTCAGTGTATTAAAAAAAGATGCAATCAATTAACAGACCAATTTGGCAATTCCTCAGATGTTACTATTTAAGTTTCGGCAGTCAGCACGTGCCAGATAACAAATCAGCTTTTCGGTATATTTCACATTAATGAAAATAAATCTTCTGATAATGATGCGAAAATTCAAGAACCTGAGACAGAACAATCTAGAAAACCCGAGAAAATAACTGAGAAAATTTTTATTTTGAAACCAGTGATGAGGACTGCGGAAAGGAAGAACCACTAGGAAACGATTCTAGTGAATCTGGCGATGATGAACAAATAGAAAAAGAATCTGAAAATAAATAAAATTTGGAAAAAGGGTATGACGATGCAAAACAAGCTAATAATCAGTGCACTGCAATGATCAATGCATTAGTATCAACCTATAGAGGCGACATAGATTCCGAGCTATCTCCAGATAAATTGCATCAATTTTTGATATATGCTGGCCTAAAGTCGCCTGCTGAAATGTATAAAGGACCCCACAGTTTTTTATAGTAAATATAGTAAATGTGTTTCAGTTGATAGTTCCGAAACTTGCGGAAAATGTTGTCCTGGGCCCCCTGATTAAAATTCATTTTGACCACCAGTTCGACCGAATTCGATTTTTTGATCTAGAGACGATTGAAACTGTGAACATCTGCGAAGGTCTGCTTAAATGTTCCATAAAAATTCTGAAAATATTCAGACTCATTTTTTGGAGAAAGATAAACATCTTTTGTTTGTTGGTGTTTTTTTTTTCAAAGTGCTTCCTTCTCCCGGAAGAAAATAAAACAGAAAAAAATAATTGTTTTGCAATTTTTTTACGGGAAAAGGAAGCACTTTGAGGAAAAAGTTGAAGGGGCATAAGCTGATTATTTTTACCTAAAGAACATGCCTGAATATTTTGGGATCTTTCTGAAGTAGAAAAAAAATAAAATTTTAGGGAAATTCTTGGTCGAAATTATTTTTGTCTAAGAAATTCTGAAAACCGGTAGGTGTGTTCTTTGAACAAAAATAAGCATCTTTTGTCTCTTGGTGTTTATCTTCAAAGTGCTTCCTTTTCCAGTACAAAAATTACAAAAAATATTTTTGTTTGCTTGTTATTTTTTTCCAGGCGAAGGAAGCACTGAAAAAAAATGTCAAGAGACAAAAGATGCTTATTTTTCTTCAAGAAATGAGCATGAATATTTTCAGAATTTTTATGGAACATTTACGCAGACCTTCAAAGATGTTCACCGTTTCAGTCGCCTCTAGATAAAAAAATCGAATTCGGTCGGACTGGTGGTCAGAGAGAATTTTAATCAGGGGATCCAGGAGAATATTTTCCCCAAGTTTCAGAATAATCGACTGAAACCTATTCTTACTATAAAAAAGTGCGGAGTTCTTGATTCTCAATGTGTTGCAGGTGACATTTTTTAATGTTGAAACCCATTTGTGTATTTACTTGACCATTCCGGTCAGTAATCCCTCATGTAAACGTACTTTTTCGGCACTCAAAAGAATTAATAACTACCTACGAAGTACTTCGGGGCAACAACGACTTCAAAATTTGTCTTTTCTGTAGAGGAAACACAAAACTGTGATGTCAAACGTTCAAATTGACAAGTTTGCTAACATATAAAGGCGGAAAAAAATAATATGATAATATGTATTTGTAAAAATATACTTGTCTTCAAATCTTGCATCACATTTTTTTAATAGAGGAGCCCTCAAATCTCACAGCGCCTAGGGGCCCAATTTATCTAAACGCGTCCCTGGATTTCCATCAGAAAAAACAATCAGTATGAAATAAATAAAATACAAGTTGTAATTAAATAGTATTTTTGTGTATACTTTCAAATATGTAACTATTTTAAAAGCTTTTATACACTTTTTATATAAACATTTGTAACAATGTAAACAAATCTTGCAATCAAACTTTCAACTACTTAGTTCTAATTGAGCTAGAGCTTTAAAATGTTGTACACATGAAGAATACGACAAATTATGTGATGACATCCTAAATCCAACATGGCAAGTGCCCCAATATGACAGAGTCCTGTAAAAGAGCATTGTTAATGAGAAAACAATATGGCGCATAAACACCTACCGATGTTTTATAAAAATGGTACAGAACATATTATAGCCTTTAAGGACAATTTTCAGCTTTTTAACTATTTTATAAATGCTTTATGAGAGCAATGTGTGCTCTGTTTATATAACAATTGTTTAGCAACTACGGCCGAATACAGCTCTCAGAAATAATATTGTATTAAGAAGAGTGCTAAAAAAATTGTTTTATTAATGCTTAGCTAAACCTTTAATGAATAGTTTTATAGATGTTCGCAAATTGATCAAAAAGTAAATAATCACTATGGCGGTTTTAATAAAACAAAATAGCCTTTGCAGAGCCATAACGTAACAGTAATAAAATAAAATTGTTGTATTATTTTAAATTTATAAAGCAACTTTGTTAGTTGGGATGTATTTAATATTTTTATAACCACTTTTTAAGTCTTTCTATTGTCCTAAATCTGATGTTTTTAGTTTCGCCGTTATATGATCCGCAAGATTTGCACCGCTCTGTCCATGTTGGTAACCAAAATTTTGACAAATTTTCATTAAAAGACCTTAATTATGATTAAATATAAATACACAGCTAGCGCAGGAAATCAATTTTCTCAAATATGTTTTATAGTATTGTTAGCCACCACATTTCTATGCTCAAGTAAACAATTTTGTTTTGTAATGACTTTGTTGCTGTTTACATATAGCAAATACAATTTTATATAATAATTATATAACACTCTGGTAAAACAATTTATTTTTAAAAGCAAAATTGTCACTAATAGACCTTTAATATAACTGTTTTGTAAGATGATAAGAAATAACTAAAAAATAATTATACAACAATTTAGCTTTATAAGCTGAAATTTTTTATAACTTGTCACGGAAACATTTATAAAATAATTTCTTAATTGCATTATAAGATATTTAATAATTTTGCTGTAGAAACGAAAGATAATTTGTAAACAGTTGAATTTATAATATACTAACTTTTTGCTATATACGTTTTTTTTTATTAAGTATAGCGTGTAATCTGGCCCTAACAAAATACTTGCTTGGATCAAGTTAATGAATTTCACATAGATAAGTCAAAAGGTAAGCGAATATAACAGGTCTGTCAGTTGGTCAAGTACATATCTACGCACACAAAATAGTCTCATGCTCTGGGTTGAACCTTCGTAAGTGGGGTAAAGTAAAGATGAAATTTTAAACGTTATACAATTCGGCATACTAAGCTTCGAAACATAGGTAAAAGTCATATTTACCTATTATAGTCAATATGCTCTGATTTAATATCAACATGTTCGATCTCCATAAACGGTTCTGGGTTATCCACTTCTATTTCATATTTTACTTCAGCTTCAGTCTTCGTGATCAATTCTTCTTGAATATCATCACATATCTGTCCTACTTGATTTATGTGGTAGGACTCGCCTTGACATTTTAACATTGGTATACATAGAAATTGTTGTACAGCCTGTAATTCTATTTGCCCTTTATCATCTGTTCCTTCTGTTTCAATATATCTACTTATTTTCTCTTCTACATCCAAACACCTTATTAAAAACCTTGAAATGTTTTGCATTCCATCAAGACAGGATTTACATGTTAATAATTCCTCAATATTGGTGAAATTCTAAAATATAAAAGCAAAATAACTTATAAGGACTCATCGGTAAAATATTTGCAAGTAGAAAACATTTACGTGAAAATTAATTTACTACTACCATTTTAGTTTGTGTCAATGTGAAAAAAATTAATGTTTTTATTTAAGTGTACTAGTTTACATAATGTGTATCTAATTGAATTTTCACTTAATAAAATGTGTTTCTTTGACTTCTACACCTTTTCATAGTATAATTGAATAAAGATTATCATTATTATTATTATTATTACTTCTCACTTTCCATGGCTACCATATCATAGCGACCTTATTAATAATGCGATTATCTAAAAATTCAGGTGGAAAATACCTACCCATCAGGGGTTTGTGTCACGGTAAAATATTTAAAAATTCACAAGTGGCGTTCGTCCTTATGAAGAAAAATGAACCTTCTCTCTTATTGAAATTGGGTATTATTATTAATGAATAAGATTATGAGATTGTTTTACAGTTAAAACTTTCCTTAATATATATTTTTGGAAAATTAGGTTCATTTTTCTTCATAAGGATGAATGCCACTAGTGGGATTTTTAAATATTCTACTGTGAAACAATCTCCTGATGAGCAAGTATCTTCCACCCATATTTTTTTTAAATAGCATTGTAAATATGGCGCTGTGATATGAGTCATGAAAAGTGAGACATACTGTATATGTGGCAAGATTTTTACTGAGGTATGATTTTGAGAAGTTTTATTTTGGTTTCTAAAAATAAACAGTACGTTTGTGGATATATAGAAATATAATTACCAGTTCTGGAATATATCTCTGCAGAATTTCCACCACAAATATGCTTTCCTTTGATTCGTGTAGTGATATCAGAGTTTCAGTTTCTTTTGGCTCTGTACAAAAACTACATCTTATTTGGTCTTCGAGCTCCGTAGATGATTTCATATTATTTGTATTTCCAATCATCACTGGATCCAAATTCATATCACACTTCAAGTCATTTAAAGATATTTCTCTCTTCCTTGTGTTAATACAAGCTGATTTCAAATTAAGGAATGCTTGAAGATTATTCCTACATTCAATACACATAACAGTGTCCTTAGAGATACCAACATTCTGAAATATCACAGCTTATTAATAATTTCAAAATTTAAACACTCCATGTTTACAGAAACCACTATTAAAAGTGTGTTTCAAAATTATGAGGCAAATTTATTAACAACAATGCATCTTAACACATTGGTTCTGCCATGCATGGTTTTGAGTACATAATGAAACAAAAAAGTTGCAACTAGTTAATGCCAATAATACCTCAATTTTTGTTTGATGTAATGACTAATGCACATATGATCAGACTGGCTTTATTATTAACACAAGCACTACTGTATACTTCTCATATTCTAATACCTTCTTAGATTCTTCAAATCATTAATTTTGCTAATAGAACTGACAAAATAAGATTGATTTTTAAGAGAACCAACAAAAAGTTATGCTTAACTGGCATCAGTGGCGGCTCGTGATATTGTCTGCAGAGGAGGCTTGATATTCTGAAAGACAACTGATGTGCAATATGACTACAATTTGTACATTTCCCCACCACCCCTGAGGTATTACAACGGCGCGTTACATTTTTTTGCCGTGGGTTGTTCGCCAGGATACCGATTCACGACTTGAGAGAATAGAACTAATAAAAGAATAGAATGAAAAGGAAATAGAAAATATGATGAGATGAAAAAATCGTTCTCATGAAATTCTCGTTCCTACGACTCGAGTATCGGTATCCAAAGGAGTCCTACTATCCCACTTGTAATTAAATTATATAACTTTTAATAAAAATAAAAACAGTTTTGGTAAAAAAATTAAAGTGTTTTTCTACAAACAAAAAATTGTATTTGAAATATAAAATTAAAATAGTTTTGAGAAAGAAGTTATAAAAAAAAATATAACCGCGGAACTCTATATTATGGAGAATTATAAAAAATATTTCCTAAAAAATAAATAACACAAATAAATATTTTTTCTAAAATAACAACTACCTATACTAATCTCTGCTTTAAAGCCTGAATATTTTTATAAATGAGTGGTAATCTGCGATTTTTGGAACTAGCAAAATGGTTGATTATTTCATCATAAAATGAATCGCGTTTCCTCAATTCTGACAAAAAACGTTTTTCTATTGAAATAAGCGATACATTTAAAAGGCGGTCTTGACTCATTTTGTTTCTAGTAAAAATGTTTTTATGTGTTTAAGTGCTGAAAATGATCATTCTACAGAAGCTTACCGGAATTGTCTCAAAAAATAGTGGCGTTATTCAAAAAGTTCTCTAATTTTGGGTCATAAGTTTTAAAAAAATCTACCAGCTCTTTGAAATTTCCTTTATTGCACGATTCTCGTTTTTCGTCATGTCCACGGAAAGAATTTTCTTGTGAAGATAACTATATAACGGCATCTATTAACCTCTTTAATATTTCCCTATTCTCACGGACCTTTTCGTTAACATTTTCTATTTCTCTCTTATGTGCAGAATTCAAGAAATTTACAATATTTTGTTTACCAAACATTTCGAATTTAATGCAAGATGAAATGTGCTCCTGGGATTTTTCGTGCCTTTCTAAACCTCGCGACAAATTTTGCAAATTATTAAACCCGGCCCTGCCCCAAATTGAGGATTGATCATTAGTAAATAATAAACATCTCCAACAATATAATTTGTTTCTAACTGTTGATTCCGTTAACCACTCGACTTTTTTATAATTGTTATCACAAAACCCTCTGTTTTGTTTACCCCTTTGAAAAACTAACGAAAGCAATTGCTGGTGTAGGCCTGGCATTTCTTTTAATTCTTACCTTTTCATCATAAATAAGAGTAGTAAATCCATTTAATAACAAATAATCCACCACGGCTGGACAACAAGACATGTTGTTGGGATTATGTTCACCTAGAGCACTTATTTCTAGCCCGCCTATCAAATGTTTTATGTATTTATACGTCAAGTTGTTCTTAACCGGCTAAACGCAACTGTCAGACGTCAGTTCGTTTTCTTTGTGAATCACCTGACTCTTGAATGACCCGTGCACATGCGCTGTAAAGAATTGAGATCTAAGGCTGGCCTCATACTTGGCTATTCCAAGTGTTGCTATTTTACACAGCGCAAAGAAATTCAAGGTCATTCATGTTATAAGTAAATGCGGTAAAGTTGGAAGCTATTTCGTATTAGCCTCCAGCGAACCGCAGTGTTCATTCAGTGAATAATAAACAATAAAAAATATTGAAAATTGAGATATACCTAATAGAAATTTCTTAAGATATTACTTTTGAAGATATGGTGGTTCTTCCAAGGGGAGGCTCGCCTCCCCTGCCTCCCCTGACGAGCCGCCACTGACTGGCGTATTTTATACTGGCAGAATAGTTTGAATCTTGATAATAGATTAAGTATAAATAATTTGTTATAGTACTACTCATCCCTCTGAATGAGGGGCAAGTGGAGTCATTCGCATATGTAATTTGAAATAAGAAAAGTGAGTTGGTATCTTAATTTCGCTGTGAAATATTACAGAATGGCCATGAAAATAATAAATACACTGTACGTTATCTTCATAGCATAAAATACGCAACCAATATTATGTTATATTTCTACTGCAAGTCATTTTCAAAATTATTGCGCAGGTTATCTCTACTCGATCGTCATAATGGCGTTGTGTAGCGCCAGATACATGCTACAGCAGTATAGATGCCTTCATTCGTTTAGTGCAGGTAAAAAAAGCTGTAAAAAACGAACCATAAATTTGGCTCGCTAAGATAATTGATGTCCTACAGAGCTGTACTTAAACATTTTGTGCACATTATTTTGAGTCTAAGTTAGAATTACCAAATATTCTCTTGTTGCTCAGTTTCTCCAATAATAATTTAAACTGTTGAATTATTATCGTTGCCCAGCAAGGATCATGACAAGATACGAGCAATTCCTTGCAAACAATGTGGGTTCAGAGTATAGGGAAAATGATATACCATCTCATTTTCCTTATACTTACTGTAAGTTAAATCCCTTAACAACTTCAAAGCAGACGAATCTAATGCTCGTGATTTTCTTTTGTCTGATTTAGCTTTTCGATTATATGACCCTTCCTTAATTAATTATAAATACTTCGTTCTGGAATTTCTGTCAAGTAGGCGCTTTTTTCCACGGCTCCAGTTTCTCCTTCACTTTCTTATACAGGGTGTCTCGCTTAAATGTGGAACAAACCTGTAACTCCTTTGTTTACTGACCGATTTAATGTTTTCTTTTTTAATAATGTAGTGCTACATAAACTCTATTGATGAATAACACAAATGTTTCCTACAACGCAAAACGTGGCCTACTGCGAGATATTTTCAAGGTCAAAAATCAGTCATTCATATTAGCGATTTAAAAAAAAAAAAACTGATTATATTCTTTTTCACCGTCCCTTTAAACTCTGTTCTTCAAAGTTTCATATAAATCGATTGTTGCTTTTGGACTTTATTAATTTTTTTACAAATAAAAATTCTTAATTAAATAAAACATAAATAATTAATTTCTAATGCCATTTCATTTTTTTCCATAATGAATATAAACAAGAAATAAGTAATATAACATCAAAAACACCTGAACATGAATATAGAAACTAACACAACGATTTATACATTTTAAATCGAGCAACAAAATAAAAATATTTCAATTTTAAGTAGGAATGTAACACAAGTTAACTGAAATATTTAAATAATCTAAATTGTAGTTCCTTCTATTAAGTCCCCATTGGCAAAAATACATTTTTCTACTCTCCTTCTGTTATTAATAACAACTTTTCGCAGTTGCTGTCCCATGTCCGTTTCACTCCATCACCCACCAATTTTTTTAATAATAAATTTTTGTAATCAAGGTAGATTATTTTTTATGGGGTACGTTAAAAGAAGTATTCAAGGACCGCCCAGCTACCGTAGATGAATTAATAAACGGAATTTCCGTTACTTGTCGTGCTATTACTCGACAGCAACTATGAAAAGTTATTAATAACATAGGAGAGTAGAGAAATGTATTTTTACCAATGGGGACTTAATAGAAGGAACTATAATTTAGATTATTTAAACATTTAAGTTAAATTGTGTTATATTCCTACGTAAAACTGAAATATTACTCGTGTTAATTTTTTAATTTTGTTCGATTTAAAATGTACAATTTGTTGTGCTAGTTTTTATATTCATATTCAGGTGTTTTTGATGTAATATTACTTATTTTTTGTTTATATTCATTACGGAAAGAAATAAAATGGTATTAGAAATTAATTATTTAGATTTTATTTAATTAATAATTTTTATTCTTAAAAAAATTAATAAAGCCCAAAAGCAACAATCGATTTATATGAAACTTTGAAGAACTCAGTTAAGAGGGACGGCGAAAAAGAATATGCAATCAGTTTTCTGAAAAAAAAATCGCTAATATGAATGACCGATTTTTGACCTTGAAAATATCTCGCAGTAGGCCACGTTTAGCGTTGCAGAAATCATTTGTGTTATTCAACAATAGAGTTTATGTAGCACTACATTACTAAAAAAGAAAAATTCAAATCGGTCAGTAAACAAAGGAGTTACAAGCCTATTCCACATTTAAGCGAGACACCCTGTATATTTTTATAAACATTTAAAACTACTTTTTGGCTATGTTTACATAAATGTTGTCTAGAAACTTTCTCTGTAATTTGTGAGTTGTTGCTAATCTTCATACTTTCTTGACATTCTCTGCTAGTGCTAGGTAGAGAATCACCCAAGGCCTAAACATTTTCATGATATTATTTTACCACAGCCACTTATAGACACAAAACACCCGAATAATAAAAACACAATTGCATAAAATACGCTAAAACACAAATGAAAATATCATGTCTAATACTTGTTAAAGTATTACCCTTTTAAGCTCTCACAATTTAAATATAATGTAAACACAGAACATAGATCACAAACTATTTTTATTTTACAAAGCATCTACCGGTTAATATGAAATTCCGTAATACACTGACAATATTAAAAGTTCGGCTATGCGTCCTCACCTAAAACCTTTAGCTTGCCATAAGATCATAGAAATATCTTCCGTAGGGGCGAGTTGAGTAATATGAACAAAATAAAAAAATTAAATAATTGGAACGTGTGTTTTCGTCAATTTGTTATTTTAATCATTCCGGAAAAATTTTTATATAATAATAATGATGTTCTATGTATTAAGTAGTACAATATATTTAATATTTAATATGTTATACAGGCGTTATCTCGAAAATGGACTTGTCCTGATCTCCCCACAATGCTGTTGTCAAGTCAAAGTGGCATAGCTTTGAGGTTTTTTATGTGCCTTAAACGACTGAAGGCAACTATACAGGATCAGCTTCGTTTCGTATTATACGTGGTGTTTCACAAGTATTTGTGATTTATTTACTGTGTTTTATTGATATAAAAATTTAATCAGTATGTTTAGACCGTGGGAAAGCCCCCAACCATCCACAAGCAGAGAAGATGTTCATAATGTAGAAGACAGAAGTATTGCAAATACTAAAACCAAAAACTTTGCAAAAAAGCTTAAATTAATAGACTGCAAAATTACCATGTGAAACTTTCTTTATAACATTAAATTAAACATTTTAAAAACACCCGACACAATTTCTGCCAAACATGGCTATGAACCATCTCGCAAATATGGGCTTTTGAAACAAAAAAAAACCGCCTTGAAATCTGCTCAGCTACGATGCCACAGACAGGCACACAGAGACAAAGACTAAACTTTTACATTGCCGGTTAAAAGATAAATGTATTAATGAAAAATAAAATAAATAGCTCTTGAATTAGCAGCGATACTTCATAACATTCTGTTAACGCAAAATGATACATATATAACATGGTAAAAGGTCTGAAAATAACTAACGAAAATTTCAACATTTTCACAAGACTTACCAAACTTAAAATGATTTTCACAGTTTCTTCTATCTCTTGATAATCTTCACTTATTGTCTGCAGGCAAAGTCTGCAAATTTTTTCGTTCATGTTAATATAAGAAAATCAAATATAGAAAACAAATAGTATTTCATTCACAACACATAACCTAAAATACTTCACTAATATGAAATTAGCTGCGATCAGGAAATTCGCTGTCATAGACTACACCAAAGATTAGAGAACTAACAAGATAGGGCAGTCAGACGGAGAAGACGAAGACAGTTGTGAACACCAATATAAAGGGACACGACTTCATATGTGACATATATTATAAAGGAACCTTTTTTTTAGTGACCTTGGGTATTGACAGTCAGCTGAGTTCGGCCGTTCTATCGGGACAGTGTTGTCCAATTTTAATTATTGGCTTCTCTTTCTAATGTTACCTTCTCCGTCTAATTGTCACATTATGGCAATTGCGCGAGAACTCCAACTTAAATGTCGAGGTCAATGGCGCCCTTGCCAAGAGATAAAAGGTTTTCCGCCAACCCTAATCTTTGCATCTAGTGTCCCCCCCAATTTATTAAAACATGCAATGAAGATTGAAAATATGAACTTTTTCCAGAATGACAAAACCAACAAAATGATGAAATACCGACGTCTTACTAAAATTTTGAGATTCGAGGTTAAAGAAGTTAATTTCATGTTCGTGTTGGTTATTACGTTATTGTCAGAAATGTTCAAAACAACCAATTATACAGATTCGGAAATTGAAGTTAGTGATATCACATATACGTGAGGTAAACCACGCCTTGTTCGTAGATCAACGTAAGGTATTGGTATTCGTTTATACCAACACTGCTTGACTGTGTCGACCCCACCCATTATGCTTTCAATAGCCCAATTACTTCTTAAATAAAATTAAGACTCAAATGTAGGCACTTTTTATTTATCTTCAGTTATTTACAAAAGTAATAATAAATCATGAAAACAATCAAAATTTCTCGCTTGGACCATAACTATAGAAGCAAAATGATACAAAATAAATTTAAGCCTAGGGTAAGAAATACATTAGGATTAGTCCCCAAAATTATTTTGTATTTTATTGTTATGCAAATTACAAAATGTCTAAATTCCAAAACAATATGATACAAGATTACTATTATCCTCTTTGAGATTCCCAAGGAATAACGTGTGTAGAGGTATTATAACACAGATTGAAAATTATATTTCACAAAATACTTAACTACGTAACAATAATAATAATAAAATAAGTGGATGACAGTAACTCCGACAATAATTATACAGAATTAAATTATACAAAGCTAAAACGATTAGCTATCGGAACAAATTGGAGGGAGATACTAAATATTACGGATCCAGAAGATGCTACATATAATCTAACATGTAAAATATCAGAAATAATAGGATCATCAAGAACTAAAATACTCTACAGTAAAAAATCAAACCACAATTAACAATACGTTTAATACACTCCATAAAGAAACGTGATAAAATGAAAAAAGAATTACAAAAAAACTACAACACACAAAAAACAGAATACAAAAACTGCCAAAACAGTTTAGACAAAATTCTAGCAAAAACGAAAAATGATTATTATAAAAACAAAATAGGGCAAACTCAGACATGAGAAAAATATATAAAATTATAACAGATGCAACAGATGGACACACGAACATAAATAACAAAAACATTCAGATATTTAAAGATGGAAATGTACAATTTAATAATAAAAACATGGCTGATTACAGTAATAAATACTTTGCATATATTGGACTCGACATGTTTAATAACATACCGAATTCTTCAAATCCACAAAGTGTTTCCACAAACATTTGTTTCTCATCTATGTATTTAAAACCGTAGACACACAAAATGAGTTAATAAAACGTATTAATAATTTAAGAAATAACATCAGTCCAGGGGAAGATGGAATTTCAACAAAAATCATCAAACCTATACATGAATATATCCTTGCATTTTTAGAACATTAATATAATTTTTAAGTCAGGAAAAGTACCCAGATAATTTCAATCTTCAGTTATAATACCCATCCATAAATCAGGTCACATGCGTGTGTGCATCGTCACCTCAGTCGAATCTTTATGTGTCAACATATGCATCTTAAGAGAATCCTTATTATCCGTGTCAAACTCACAGACTTTGCACTTGAACACTGCCAGTTCCGCTGGATTTTTATGAATTAATTTATGTTTGTTAAGACAGAACTTATATTTCGTCGTATACATACAGGAATCACACTTATGTAGGGGCATATCTGACTGTCTGGTTAACAGGCGCTTCGCAAGATTATCTTCAAGTGTTGTTTTAAGCAGTCTCTTCACTGATTTAGTGCTATGGATAAACGATGTTTGCACGCTACTCCTTTCACACTTAAATACTTTTGTCCCTGGATGACTTTTATGGATCGATATGTGATCATTGAAATGTTCCTTGCTGATGGCTTTATATGAACTGCTATGGACAAACGATATATGTCTGCTAAGACTACTCTTACTAGTCGACTCAAACGTACATTGCTCACACTTGAACTCTTTTATCTCTACAGAGCTATTATGGATTAGTTTGTGTCGTTCGAAATATTTCTTATATCTTGTTTCATAAGTACATACCCCACATTTATACTGTGCATATTCAGACGAATTGCCGTGGAAGGAGTGTATGTGCTTATTAAGATTACATTTGCGTTCTGACTCATATGTACACATTGCACACTTGAACATCATTATCTCGGAGGGGTCCTTATGTACTAATCTGTGATCATTAAGAAGGGCTTTATTTTTCGTCTCATACTTGCACATTTCGCACTTGAATATTTTTGTTTGATGACCTTTATGGATCGATATGTGATCATTCAAATGTTCCTCGCTGATGGCTTTATCTAAAATGCTATGGACAAACAACATGTGTCTGCTAAAACTACTCTTACTAGTCGACTCAAACGTACATTGTGCACAAGTGTACTTTGTTTTCTCTACAGAGCTATTATGGATTAGTTCGTGTCGTTCAAAATGTTTCTTATGTTTTGTTTCATAAGTACATACCCCACATTTATATACAGAAGAATTGCCATGGATAGAGTGTACGTGCCTATCAAGAGCATGTTTACGTTTTGACTCATATGTACACATTGCACACTTGAACATTATTATCTCGGAGGGGTCCTTATGTACCAATCTGTGCTTAACAAGATAGGCTTTATTTTTCGTCTCATACTCGCACATTTCACACTTGAATATTTCTGTCCCTGGATGATTTTTATGGCTCAATATGTGATCATTCAAATGTTCCTTGCTGCTGATGGCTTCATCTGAACAATTTTCACTCTTATGCACTGTTATGTCTAACGAACTCTTGTGATCCGTGAGTGGTAGTTGCAAACTGAAAATAATAAATATTTGTTTTACATATAGTCTCTTCAAATTAGGTAAAATGAATGAAATTTTTCCACAGCTATGAGACTTGTAAACAGAAATGCGAAAGCTACGAGCATGCGCATTACCTTTTAAATGAAATATTTCCTGTTATTTTATAAAAAAAAAAAGGTGGGGGACACCCGCACCCCCCTTTCCTTGTCTGCCACGTTAATACTGCATGCAGCGCTAATAATTATAAACAATTAGATATCAGAATAAAAACCTACTAGCCTAACCTAAGGAAACCATACAAAAGAATGAAATTATTTTAAGCAGAATAAAAACCTACTAACCTAACCTAAAGAAATCAGAAAACAATTTGTGAACCATGTTGATAATTGGACCTATAGCGTTTCGCGCTCATATTTCAAATAATCCCAAGTAGCACCTTAGGTCTGAATTACGTAATGTAGACCTAGTTTTGGTGTTGTTTTGCCGTTTAACCTGACCTAATTGACTTGAAATATACGTAAAATATATGTAAATGGGGAATGAGACGATGTCGGTAATACGTCTTAAATAAGGCGACTCAGTTATAATAACCTATAAGTTATAGAACATATTTCCTTGAACAGGTAATTTAAACGTAAACATTGTGTTTAATTGTGGCCGTTAATGCGTAATATCTACCAAACCACTTATTCTTTTTCAACTGGTCTTTCTTTCGCAGACTAATAAAGTTTTATCTACAGCAATGATGATTTACTTATAAGGCATCAGCAGCATAATACATAATAGAAACCAGACATCTATTATAGTGATGAAGTAGGAGTATATCATACAATGTCAGACATAGTTGTGAAATAAACAAGGATGTAAATTCTGAAATAGTTAAGCAATTTATAAAGACGAAAGCATCTATAGGTAATGAACAGCTTGTGGTCGAGCAATTAAATACAGTGGGCCACTTTAATTCATTCAAAGTTGGGGTCAATCTTCAATTCTTTGGTAAAATAAATTCCGCTGATTTCTGGCCAGAAGGAACCGTCTTTAGACGATTCAATTTCAAAAGAGTGATAACGACTCCCCAAGCACAGCATAATAGGGATAACTGGGTACAAGGCACTGACAACCTATTAAGTCAAAATATGTCGCATCGGCAAAGCAATTTCGCTAATGAAATTAATGAAAATTTTTCCATAGTTCCCAACAATCGTCTAGTAATGTAGAGGGATTAAGTATCTATTACCAAAATGTAACTACTAAAAAAAGAATAAAAGAAAATATAAATGACATGAAAGATGTTACGATTCTTTATCAGAATGTGAGAGGTTTAAGATCGAAAACCAAAATTTTCTATGAAAACGTACTAGTGAACCATTTCGACATCATATGTGCTTCCGAAACTTGGCTAAATGACTCATTCTATGACATGGAACTATGTAACGAAGAATATACAGTGTTTAGAAATGACAAAAACTACTCTGAATCAGGAACCCAAAGAGGGGGAGGTGTTCTGTGTTTAGTGAAAAAGAAATACAAACCATTTCTGGTTGGCAAAAGTGAAAGCACTGATTTTCAGTGGATATGTGTCAAATTTCATGTCAAAAAAATAAACTGTGTAATCTGCTGTCTGTATATTAGGTCTGGGTCCAGCCTGGCAGTGTATGAGAACTTTTTGGATTCCATACAAAATTATGACGAATTTATTTCCGATAATCTATTTATTCTTGGAGACTTTAATATTCCTGAAATTAGAAATAGAACTTATAATCTTGCAAGCGGTTCAGCTAAGGCCAGGACAATTTATGATATAACATGTAGGTATGACTTGTATTCAATAAATGACATTCAAAATCATGTAAACAGCACTTTAGATTTAGTATTGACAAACATGACTGAAGCAAGGGTGTTTCTATCTGAAACCCCTCTAGTACCAATAGATAACTATCATCCTCCACTGGAAATCAAATTTGGCCTTGTTACCGTTAATGCTAACAGCAATCAGGATATTAACAGAAATGAGAGATGTTATAATTTTAAAAGAGGAGATTACCTTAAGTTATATCATCTTCTTAGTCAATGTAACTGGAGGGACACTATCACATCTGGAGATCCTAACGAGTGCACCGACCAATTTTACACTGCACTGTACCAAATATTAGATGAATGTATTCCACAGAAAAAGATATTTAAAAAAAATAAGTATCCTAACTGGTATACAACAGACCTTATAAAAAAAATTAAAACAAAAAAACGATATTCTAAAAAATCGAAAAAAGACCCCATTTACAAGCACAGATTTCGCGAATTAAGAGCAGAGGTTAAGCAGCAAATCAAAATATGTCATGCTAATTATATCAAAAACATTGAGACTGATATAAGTCACAATCCTAAAAAATTCTGGGAATATATACAGAGTAAAAGAACTAATTCAAACATTGCATATAGATTCTCCATGAATGATAATATTTTTGAAAATGATGAAGACATTGCCAATGCTTTTGCAGATTATTTTCAATCCGTCTACAGTACCAGTGCACCATCTGCATCTAATTTAAATTACAAGAACTATGACCTTGATAAGTTAATTGTTAAAAATATAACGACAGATGAGATTCACAAAGCAATAAAATCACTAAAACCTAAGACTGCAATAGGTGCAGACAAAGTGCCAACATATTTTTATAAAGCTTATATGGATTTACTGGTGCTCCCACTACAAATTATATTCAACATTTCTTTAAACGAAAGGAAATTCCCAGATAAATTCAAGGTTGGTCGAGTCACTCCCATACATAAAACAGGAAATACAAGCGTTATAACAAACTATCGACCTATTACAGTTTTACCTGCCCCATCAAAAATACTTGAACGTGTAATATATAACAGAATGTACTCTCATGTTTCCTCAGTCCTTATTGAACAACAGCATGGTTTTGTTAGTAAGAGATCTACTGTTAGCAACCTATGTGTATTTTCAGATTATGTCGCTCATAAAATAGAAAAATCCCAGGTAGACACTGTATACAATGACCTATCAAAAGCATTCGATAGAGTTAATCATAACGTATTAATAACGAAACTACAGCATTTCTCTATTGAAGATGACTTACTGCAATATTTACTATCATATCTTACTAATCGACCACAATATGTCAAATTTAATGATTGTTCCTCACATATATTCGTACCAACATCTGGAGTACCACAAGGTTCGATATTAGGGCCCTTGCTCTTTGTAATGTTTGTCAATGATATCTCCGATTATATTGAGCATTCAAATTTTTTAATGTATGCAGATGACCTAAAACTGTTCCTTCAAATCAACACCATAAAAGACACTGATAGGTTACAAAGTGACCTTGAGGCCATCTCTACTTTTTGTAAGGACAATGACCTGGCCTTGAATGTATCAAAATGCAAGATTATAACCTATACGAAAAAGAAAGACCCTATTATAGTCGCATATAATATCAACAAGATTCAGATTGAAAGACTGAACGAAATTAAAGACCTTGGCATTTTATTCACTAATAATTTCTCATTTAACAGTCATATAATAGGTCTTACCTCTGAATGCTATAGGAAATTAGGATTTATTCTTAGGTCAAGTAAAGACTTTACTCATAATACCTGCATTTTGCTGTTTAATTCATATGTACGCTCGAAGCTTGAATATTGTTGTGTTATATGGTCTCCAAGAACATACCTATACACTGACATGCTGGAAAAAGTCCAAAAACTGTTTTTAAGATCTATGTATTTTAAAAAACATAGAATATGGCCTTTTCTGATATCTTATCAATGTCAACTATCAGAATTTAACATAACTTCTCTCATTAAGCGCCGAAAAGACATACAAATATTGTTTATATTTGACATATTAAATAATCAAATAGATGTTCCTGAACTTTTAGGTGCTTTAAACTTTTATGTACCAGATGCCAGACTAAGACGGAGAAATTGTATGTTCAACGCCTCACATATAAACTCGCCGGTTGAAATGTGTTCTTTAGAAGTTAACAGTTTAAGCCATTATGTAGATATGTTCAATATTGATAGAAACAAATTAAAATCAGAACTATCTGTGATAAGAAATACATAAATATTTAGTGTTCTTGTGATATTTTTATACTTATACATTAATATTTGTTTTGTCATTAATGTTCCATCTATTTTTCATTTTTCTTTTTCACTGTATGTATGTAATTAGGGAATACCCTGTTTATATTCAGTATAAATAAATAAATAAATAAATAAATAAATAAATAAATAAATAAATAAATAAATAAATAAATAAATAAATAAATAAATAATGTGTCGACCTTTCTCCTCTCTGTGGTTTTTTGCTACCAATCAATTTTCATCGTAATTATATCAATTCTACCTCGGAATATTAAAAGTGCCTCAAGTATTTTACGTTATTAAAGAAAAAAATTTCTTCCAGCTTCAATGTGTTTTAAAAATATTTGAAAAAGCCTATACAATTGCCCTGCAGGATTTTCCTAGAGCATAAAATATAGTACCGAGCGACTTCAAAGTATTCTTTCCCAATATTTTAGACCTCACTAACATGTTTCCTACAGTCGAAGTGGTTAAAACTTATATATAATTTATACACTGTATTGACGTTTCTTGTAATATTCCTTTTACAGAATAAAGCAATATTATTATTATTATTATTATTATTATGGACTTTAAAGTTAAATGGGACCAACACAGGCTAAAATAATTTTGTAGTCTTCAAAATTGTAAAGTCTATAAATTTCAATTAGAACTAAATTGGTCATATTTCCCAGTCCAGGTTTGCCATCAGGTTCAAGGAAAATAGAACAACAATCATTGCTTATTCGTCAAAAAAAAGCAAAAAGAGTATTAAACCACGGCCGTCTCTAGAGACGGCCATGATTAAAACCTCAGATAAATACGTCTTTTATTTATCTGAGATCAAAACAAATACATGCGTTAGTCACGTGGGCTTAGTTTACAGTGCCATTCATGCGTAAAATTATAAAAATATACTTAATACCAATTAGTGGAAAAAGCTGGTTTTAGTCGGATTTTCTCCCTTCCAAATTATCCAACAAAAAATAATGAGACGTTTTTATTTCTTGAAAAACTGAATACCTAGATTCGAGATTTTAATATGAGGAAAGGTCAGGAAGTAAAATTTCCCTAATCTGAATGTAGGTGGCGTGTCGATCTCTTGCCTTCCGACGCGCGATATTTCAAAACAAGTTTTAAATATTACAACTTGTTTATGTGGTCAACAACTGTCAACACAACCTCTGAAAATTTATTATGTGGAAAATGTGAGACTACCCCATGACTCCAAGCATTAAAGTAAAAGTAAAGAAGTAACTTTTGACAGTTGACTCTACTAGGAGGGGCATCAACATAATACTGTCATTTTAGTCCTTTGAAGTAATTTAGACGATGAAAACGTAATTTTGCCTTCCAGGGAAGAGACCTAATTCTATTTTGAAGTGAAAATAACTCCTAGCACATTATATGAAGTAATATTTACCTAAATGTTAAATATATATGCTAGGTAAGTGGGGAAGTAAAATTAACGTAAATTTTACCTAAAATTGGAAGTAGTTGTGACCATGATGTTTTAACTAAAATCTGACTACAAGGACAAGACAAAACATAGGTTACATTTATGTTAAAAGTTGGTAAAATTTCCCTGTTTCTATCCAGACAAAAGTTAGCGACTCCAAAGTTAATAATTTGGTCTAAAATTTCGTAATATTTTAACTTTATAGTTAAATTTTAAGGAACAATTACGTTAATATTTCTTGAAAATTACACCAAAGCCAATGTGACTTTATCAGGCATTTCTTAAGAAAATATTACCTAAATATTGCTTAATTAATTACTATTAAGTTCACATGCCTTTAAAGTTGAAAGTAATGGTTGCAATTACGTTATATCAACTATCTTAGGTCATTGTCGCTTTAAACTGGTAAAATAAACTAATTGGGCTGCTTGGTATGGGTAGACCGGTTATATAGCGCTATATCGTCGGTCCGTACAAAAAGAATAATTGACAAGGGATATGATTTTTTTTATAATCGAGTCAGAAAAATCAATAAAAATTGGTACACAATTATAAAAATGGCATACCTAGATACATTATGTTAATGATAATCACAATACTGTTATTCATTTACGCATTTGTTCACTAATGGTTCCCGTCCAAAATATACAATATTAATTTTCATACCCCGTATCCAGCACTGTACCTATGAGAACCTGTAATGAGCATTCGCTGAGGGCTACCAGACAGCTTGGCTAATCAGGGGGGTAGTTTCCCAGTTTGTAGTGGGTGTCAAATAACTGACTGAGGGACAAAGGGGGTAGAAAAAAAAAACCTGAATACCCGGACAGTCATAAAAAAATGCAAATAGAAAAGAAACCCTCGTATGTGGAGGGTTTCTTTCCTTAACCTTCGCCTGGACTAAAGATATATCGGGAATCTCAATAAACGTGGCTCGACTAGTTCAGTGGTTATCCCAGAAAACCGGTAGGTTGTCGAAAAAGAAAACACCTCCAACCAGAAACTTTCTCCAGCCATCAACTAATTTTCTTAGGTCAAATCCCTCCAAGAAATTAGATTTAATGAAACTATACACCTCAGAAAAGTTACTCACACTAGCCAACCATCAGAAAACTATCTCCTGAGATACTAGAATATTTCACGCCTTATCATATACTTTAAGAAAAAAAACCCCAATCGTACTGCTGGACTCCTATCGCCCTCTTTCCATTACCTATGATACTATTGACATTGGCCTAATTACTAAAGAGTGACGAACTACCTACTAACAGTAATTAGATTAATATTCAAGTGGGCAACTTATAATATATAGTATACAACACTATCTGGGGAAATCGACCCATAACAATGTAGCGCTTTAAAAACATGTAATTTCAAAATTTGAAAAAATTCAGACATATGCATTCGCCATTCTAAAAATTTTTTGTCTCTTGGAATTTTTTTGTAACTTACTGATTTTCCAAGTTGCATGCTGTTTTTCACGATAAATAATGTGTTATTTTTTTTAACATTTTAAATTTAAAAATTATATTACACCTTTAAAAATGGTATAACTATATTAGGTTTCATATCTTTTTATAACAATATGTATAAATGACATTCATTTTTTGAATTTTCATGTACTTTTTAATTGAAGATTTGCAAAAAATGTACTACATCATTCATGATGAAAAACTGCCTGTAACTCGGAAAATTAGCAAGTTAAAAAAAATTTCAAGAGACAAAAAATGTTTAGAAGGCCTCAATATGTATCCGTCTCAATTTTTTCAAATTTTTAAATTATATATTTTTAAAGCGCTACAATTTCAGAAAAGGGGTAGTTTTTCATGTTTTTCTGGAAGAACTTTACAGAAAAGTTGAAAATAACGAAATATCTTGTATTTCGATGACACATTCAGCTGAATTTTTTCAGATTTCTTTTTCAACTTTTACATTTCTTCCCCCAATTTTAGGAATTCTCGAATGGCCGTATCCCGAAAAATAAGCATTTCTCGAAAAAATTCAACAGAGTACATCTTGTTTTGGACCAAAAAGGTAAACATATTGTTTTTTTTTTCATTTTTGACCTAATTCTACAAGTTATGGAACCCATGATAAAAGGGTTGTTTCAAGTTATGAAATAAAAATACTGCATTGCTTTTGTCGAAACAAACAGAAGTTCTACAAACACTGTCAAGAAATAAGATTTTTAAGAAGGGAACTAAACATTAGATTTAAATATAAAGTATTATTAAATGATCCCTTTCTTGAAGAAGACTTTATCCCAGTCCATAGCAGAAGCTTCTCTTGATATTTGATGGTAGCACAATGACAATGACAGGTTGGTGGCTTCTTACGTAACATGAAAATGTATCTTTACTGTTCTAAAGTTTGAACCACTCTGTGCATTGTAGACAAAGAAGGTATATGGTATATGCCTGTTTTGAGAAAGTTTTTATAAATAATTCCCTTACTCACGCCAACCCAGGATAGCATAAGATAACCTTGATGCTACCGATGCATAGTAGAATATTTTTTTATTTTACTGACAGCATTATCTAGATCATCATCACACACTGCTCATAATGTATCATTGGCATACAAATTCAAGAAATCGCAATTAAGCTAGTAACCTATATCATTGATATATACAATAAATAGCAGGGGTCCTAAAATGCTGCTCTGTGGTACGCCAAGCTCAGCTTCAAGGCTTGAGGAATATGTGTTATTAATATTGGTGATTTGTTTTCTGTTCATCGAATAATTTTCTAGCCATTTCAGAACATTGCTTTTTATACCATAGAAGATAATTTATCCAATAATACATTCCAATCGAAAGTTTCAAATGCCCCTTTTACGTCTATAAATACCGCAACTATATATTTCCCTTCATCGATCATCTGACTCCAGCTAGTAAATGTCAGTTGAAGTGCAAATTCACGACTGCTTTGCTCGAAAACCAGACTGGTGACTTATTAATATATTATTTGATTTAAGTAATCCATCAGTTCATTGTATACTGCTTTTTCTAACAATTTTTCTATAGAAAGTAAAGTATTAATCGGCCTAAAATTCCATGCTTCGTTCGTGTTCATAATCTTAGGTATCAGTGTAATACAGCTACATTTTAATTGATTTGGGACAACACCTCTTCTAAGAGACATGTTGATGAAATTCAACAAACATCGATAATAGACTTTAATACTTTGTTAAAAGTAATTCGTGGGATATTCTTATTATCCAAATCTTTCACTGAGATTTTTACATTCCTTAAGTTGAGTTGTTTAAATTCATTGATACTAGTTTCAACTAAAGGTAAATCAACGAGAGATCATATATCAACAACTCCAATCATAACAGCTAACTCAACCGCACTCTCAACAAAATATTTGTTGAAATATTCGGCAATATCCCTGTTTGTTTTAGCAATGATTATCTCTTCATTATTCAAAGCAAATTTAATTTCATATGTAATACACGTGTTCTTGTTTGGCGATACAAGTTCTTTGAGTACTTTCCACATGGCTTTTGATTCATATCTATTTTTTCTTTCTTTATTTAAATATGACACAAGTTCAAGACTATTGAAATGGAAAAGTTTTAACAACAGTAAATTGAATTTAGTCATATCAAACGTCTATGATAAGACATACAAATTGGTAATACATATTCCCCCTCCTCAAATGCACAGTACACTAATTCACACAAGGGGTCTTTTGTCAACCTAGCCTATTAAGCTATGAAAAGAAAGTGAAAGTTATATTTACCTATCATAATCGGTTTGTTCTGATTTAATATCAGTATTTCCTATTTCAATAAACTGTTCTGGATTATTTACTTCTATTTCATATTTTATTGCAGGTTCTGTCTTCAAGGAAAATCCTTCTTGAATGCCATCATCTATTTGTCCTTCATTTACGTGGCCGGACTCACCTTTAAATTCTAACATTGGCTGGAATATAAATTGTTGTACATTCTTTAATTCTATCTGCCCTTGGTCATTGGTTCCTTTTATTTTAGTATATTTATTTATTCTCTCTTCCACATCCCAACATTTCGTTAAAAAACTTGAAACACTTTTTATTTCATCAAGACAGGATTTGCATGTTAAAAGTTCCTCGATATTAGTGAAACTCTAAAATATAAAAACATAATGACCTATAAGCTATCCTAGGATTATCGTTAATTATAATCTGTCTAGTGCGTTCAAATATATATCCAAGGCTGGCAAGATTTTTACTGACTTCTGACTTCAATAAGTTTTGTGTTGGTTTCTAAAAATAAGCAGTATGTTTATGGATATAGAAAACTGACTGCTACCCATAGTAAGGAACTTATCGAAAAACTGAGAAAAAGATTCATTAACCAATACAACACTTTTGTTGGGAATAATAAAACATACATATTAATGTTCGATATGGACATAAAAGATTTTAATTCTCCTACTGAACCTAGATCAGGAAATGATATTTAAATTCAACGGCAAATTTAATATTCTCTACACCAATGTAAACAGCTATTGCTCCCAAAAAACTTTTAATAAATCATACAATAGAAATATATGACATCATGTATGTAATTTCCTTAGACCTAGAGGTCAAATAGAGGTCGATACATTATATAATGTAATAAAATACATACAAAAATACTATAGTCGTGTATTGTTGGTTGCCCAAAACGCCAAAAAGGTTTTAATGTATTTTCTAGTTACTTTTGTGGTGTGAATGGAACTTTCATGTTTACTCCTCCTGGTTTAAAAACAGACTATAGTAACAAAGAAGAATCAATATTCACCATGGATGAGAGATGCAAATATGCAATCATTATTGGAGATATGAAGGTCAACAATGCTGCAATAAGCAACTAAAGGATTTTCTAAAAAAACACTAATTTAGAAAAACATTTATAACGCCAAATAATAATGATTCTACACCGGACATGGTTCTGTATACCAAAAATATAGTCAACAATCTACATAAAGTTGATGTCCTGCCTGACATTGGTGCAGACCATTTATCCATCATGATTGTAATCGATGTACAAGCTTCGATAATGGCGGAAGATTAAATTAATAAATACAAATATGACAAACGTAACATTGAAGGGGCGAATCAGAATATGTCTTATTACTTAGAGTCAATACAAAACAGTGAAATAACATCAGATATTATATCACAGTTTAATGCAAGGTTAAAAGATGCTATTCTGCTTAACTCACCGACTTACCAACATCATTTTTACAGTCACCAATTACTGCCTTATATTATAAAGCTAATTAAACTTAAAAGAAAAATGTTTCGAGAATATCAACAATATAAAATGCCAGAGATAAAAAGAAACATTAATCATATCAACAAGGACATTCACAATTTGATACAACATTTTAAAACACACAAATGGCTATAGGTATGTGAAAAAATTAATCAGGCACAGGGCAGGAATTTTTATCTAGAAGTGAATAAACTCACTAAATATAAAGCGAAACAAGGCATATCGACAATAGTGGAAAACAACAAGGAATATAGTGCAATGCAGATTTTCACGGCCGTTGTCCAATGAAGTAGTTCCTTCCGGGTTTTGCCGCGGTCGCCAAACTTGACTTGACGTTTCGTTGATCATGCTGTCAGTTTCTTCAGAAGGGTTCCAAAGACTGAAGTTGTTCATTAATAATTCTTGGGTATTAACGTGCATTTCTGTCCAATATCCTAACGTTCTCGTATTTGATCTTATGGTTCTCATTGTGATGAACATGTTCTGCAACAACCGACTTATCTGCTCCAACATCCCTCGGTTGGTAATAAAAAAACTAGATTATAACATACGTCTATTTATACTGAAAACATATAACGACTGTATTGGACATCAATACTTCCTTAATATATGGAAAAAAGGCACGGTAATAGTCATTCCGAAGCGAAACACAGATCGCTCAACAGCAAATAATTATTGACCAATTACTTTGCTTCCTGTATTAGGCAAACTTCTTGAGAAACTCAGGTGAATGAGACAAAATTCCGCGATATCAGTTTGGTTTTAAACAAAAATGCTACACGTTACACCCACTCATGATTTTAACATCAAATACACAGTCGGCTAAACTAAATAATTATAAAACAGCTGCTTCATTCCTGGACCTCAGAAAGGCATTTGATAGTGTATGGCATTAAGGATTATTATGGACACTGAAAAGACTCGACTTATCATACACAATTATTTACATGGTGAAAAGTTTCCTTGAGAACAGAAACTTAACAGTGAAAATAAACGATACCATATCTCAAGAATTTACAGCTGAACAGGGAGTTCCGCAGGGTTCCTTTACTATCTCCACTTTTATATAACATTTATTTTTACCAAATATTTACTAATCAACCTGAACAACTGTCATACATTTTGCAATATGCAGACGATACAGCCTTAATCACACACACGTTCGATTATAAAGGCAAGGAACAAACTTCAAATATTGCCGAACAATACTCTAGTATGGACCAGCAATGGAGACTGCAAATCAATCCGCTGAAATCACAATTAATTTTATTCTATCACACAATATTCAATAACTTTCCCTCTATCGAAATAAGTAATCACCAAATTCATCCAGTAACCAATGTCAAGTATTTGTGGGTTTATTTTAGATAATACATTAAACTTCAACATGCATTCTAAAATGGTAAAATGGTAAAAAAGAAATGCATCTTTATTTACGTTATATGAAGCTCCTGTTTTGAGCTGTTTCAAAATCGAGCAAACTCCAACATTTAATAGTAAATACTGAGAGAGCAACAATTCATTCCAAAGATAACAACACACTTTGGCATTTGGAACATTTTAGATTTCTTCCTAATAGTTGCACTTCAACGATACAATTTTCAACACGAGTCTAGTTTCTGAAGCATGTGGCGAAGCCAAATCTTTCTGTACTCTCTCTTACATCTCCAGTTTATCGATTCGCTAAAAGATATCGCACCTCTCGGGATATAACTACCTTAAATTCAGTACTCTTATCACTATTTGAATAATTTTTTCTAGTCAGAACCACATCTTTCTGTGCGAGGCTTTACACCAGACCTTAGGTAATACTAAAGTACCTGCTAAGGCCTTGCGTAAGACGCTTTCGCCAATTTTGTAAGAGGGATTATGACAAGTAAGTCCATAACTATTAAAGTACCAGTAAAGTGTGGTAAAGTGCCATATGCAAGACGACGTCACTCCTCCCATTTTCGAGGATACTGAAGGCGGTGGCTCTCTCCGAGGTCACCCCACCCCCCAAATGGTCAAAAACCACCCCCCAAAATGGGTGAAACGCGAATTGGCCGTCTTCTCTCTGCTAAACCCGTGTTACCCTCCGGTTTCGAGGATACTGAGCATGATGGTGATGTCGAAACCCATCATCTTAATCACATAAGATTAAAGAACATACAGGATGATAATTCAAATAGAGTAAGTAGTATATACAGTTAAACAAGAATGTATTTTTGGGATTGGTTAAGAGCGAACAAGGCCTAAGATCAGTAGGATGGGGGTAATGCACCAAGTGAAGAGAGATCTCCCTAATAAGCAAATATCAGCGAAAAATATTCTTAACAATCCTGTTGTATGATAAACGATCTGTAGTCTAATTTCAAATTTTTATCTTAAAAAATAAAGGAAAACAGTTGTGGTGTACCCATTCCCGTAGGCACCAAAAACTAATTAAAATAAGTTTAGAATTTCTATGCTTTTCAAGGGTTTAACATGTGTACCAGAATCATTATAATCTGTTGAATTTTTTTCTTCTTGGTTGATTTGAAATGGAATCAACCACATGTAACAATAATTATATATACAAAACTAATGAATAAAATTTATATAATTACCAGTTCTGGAATATATTTCTGTAGAATTTCCACCAAGAAAGTGCTTTTCGTTGATTCATGTAAGGACATAAGGTTTTCCGTTTCCACTGGTTCTGTACAAAAATTACATCTTATTTCATCTTTGATCTCTATAAGTGATTTTACATTATTTGTATATTCAATCTTCACTGGATCCAAATTCCCATCACACTTCAAGTCTGTTAAAGATATCTCCTTCTTCCTTGTGCCAATACAAGCAGATTTCACCTTAAAGAATGCTTGGAGGTCATTCCTACATTCAATACACATGGCGGTGTCCTTAGAGATACCAAGATTCTGAAATATCATCTCTTATGATAATTTTAAAATGTAAAAGTGCCACGTTTACAGAAAACTGCAGGAAAATTTATACCTACGTTTGTTTTAAAGTTATTAGGAAACATTATTAAAAACAATGCATCTTAACACATTGGTTGCATGATTTTGAGTATACATTGAAACAAAAAAAAATGCAACAAATAAAAGTCAAGAATATCGCAATTTTTCTTAATGCACATTTGATCAGACTGGACTGGCTTTTTTATTATTGACACAAATCATTCACCGATTGACTATTTTTTACAAGCAATACTGTATATTTCTCATAATCTAAAACATTCTTGGATTCTCTGACTAATTAATTTTGCTAATAGAACTGACAAAATAGGTTAAATTTTCAAGAAAACTAAAAATAAGATATGCTTAATTGTTTTTTTTTTATACTGAGAATACTTTGGATCTTAATAATAAATATACATAATTATAAATGATTTCTTAGGTATAAGAGAACCATTAAATAACTTGATACAGTATTTTCTGTCTGACAGAGAAATCAGAGTTAAAATTGATGAACACATATCTCATCCATCTCAGCTCAACCTAGGGGTTCTTCAGGGAGGTGTGTTATCTCCACTATTATTCTTAATGTCTATAAATGATCTCGAACAACACATTGCAAACAATGCAAACAATGTAAATGTAGTGTTATATGCTGACAATACCACAATCATTATTACTGCTCCATCCCATGAGAAATTCCAAAGCAAGGTGAACTACACCTTAGATCAATTTTACCACTGGTGTTTTAATAACAAACTTATAGTTAACGCAACAAAAACAAAATACATCATGTTCCACAAAAGAAGGGAAAATCCACATATGGTGGTTAAACTTAACAACACAGCAAGAGATAAAGTCCAAAGTGTGAAATTTTTGGGGTTGTATTTAGATGAACAACTGACCTGGTTACTCCATATTGAACAAGTTATAAAAAAAACTAAACTCTACTTATTTTGCCATCAGAAATCTAAGGAGGGCAATGAATACTCGCATATGAAATATTTAATAATATATTGGGAAACTAGCTGTGAGTTCCAACACATCTTTATTCTTAAAAAAAATCATTAGGTTAAATATTCTTATTAAAGCCTGTACAGTCTTGCCATCAAATTTTTATTTAAAACAAAATTTTCTCCTTGTCATGTATGTTAATTTATGAGGGAGCTCATTTTGTTAAGCTTAACGACACAAGAGGCGTAATTTAATTTACATCAATAAATTTAATCTAAGTACTTTCAAGAAAGTTTCTTGCTATCTATGTGGGACAGTTTTCAACAAACTGTCAACTGAGACAAAACAGGAAGAGACCATAAATAAATTTAAAAAATAACTTTCTATTTTTTTGCGATAATTGCTTTTATTCTTTACAGGAATTCTATAATTTCGACTTAGCCAGTTAACTTCACTATTTAAAGTGAAGTATCTATAATATTTTATTGTAGTTTCATGTACCTTTTATTTTTAAAAGTATGTATTCTATATTTTCAAAATGTTCTTTACAAGAATTCTATAATTTCGACTTGGCCAGTTAAGTTCACTATTTAAAGTGAAGCATTTATAATATATTATCATAGTTTCATATATTTTTTAGTTTGTAAAATTGTATTCTGTATTTTTTAAATGTTTTCTTAAGTTTTCACTGTTCACATCCAGTAAAATGGCTTACATTAATAATTATACATTATTATTATTATTATTACATACATCTGCAATTTGCAGGGTTTCTCAAATAAATTTAACAAGCGAGGACATTTACAGTTGATTAACAAATCACGATTGCATCTGTAATATGCCGAAAAGGTGCAAAAACTGTGAGCAAACTAAGCCTTCTGTGAACTTTGCATAAAAGCTTGAGTTTAAACATTAATAGAATACGAAAATACGATATTTACCACCATAACATTAAATTAAAAATTTTAAAAATCCCCGACAAAATAAAACCTGAAGATTGGAAATGGCATACACGATTTCCACCAAACACGGCTAAGAATCATCTCGTAAATGCCAGTTTTTGAAACAAAGAAACCACTTTGACATCGGCTCAGCTGTCTTGGAGCTGCGCTGCCACAGACAAAGGGTTCAAACTTCGGAGGGAGTGAAACATAAATGTATTAATGAACAACAAAATAAATAGTTTACTTGAATTACATTTGACAATTCACAAACCGCTCTTGACGCAATATGATACACATATCACATGGTAGAATCTCTGATACTAACATGAGTTTCACGACTTTCACAAAACTTACTAAATGTAAAATGTTGGTTACAGTTTCTTCTATCTCTTGATATTCTTCACTTATTGTCTGAAGGCAGAGTCGGCAAATTTTTTCGTCATTTTGATATAAGAAAATCAAATGACGAAAACAACCAGTTTCTTGATTAGAACACATAACCCAACATTATTTCCCTGTTCCCTCTCTTGCACTAATATTAAATTAGCTGCAATTAGCAGACTAAGGCCACAGAACAACAGAAGTGCAACTCTCATTAAAAAGATGTGGAAAAAATTGGTGACCGGTGACCCTCAGCCATTTTATTGGGAACACTCTAAGGACCGGCTTCGCACAAACGGAGTTGACACAGTTGGCCTAACACGCACCTCTACCACTTTTTAATGTCAGTTTTTCCATTATTAAAACACAAACAATTAATACACACTAAGGACAAATCAAAAGTAACCATTCTAACACCACTTACTCCAACTGGAAATATACATATATAAAATATAGTTTACAGATATTCCACAATCGACTTGGCAACTGTGACTGAAAATAAAACTCGGCAATGTACAAGCGATCCCAAAAACATGACGACTTCACGTATGCCAACACTTCCCGCGTTCCCGCCAATGCGAGTTACACTTCAGGTTGTTCTGTGACTAGGCCAAAGATCAGAGAACCAACAAGATAGGACAGTCAGACGGTGAAGACGAAATGGACGAAAACGGTTGTGTACTCCAATTTAAAGGGACACGACATCTAGCGAAAACGGTTTCGGGATATGTCGGTTACGCATTAAACGAATTTGACCAAGCTTACAAAAATATAGGTTAGTTCATTAAAATCGACAAGTGGAAAAATTGTTATGGGAACAGCAATAAAATAGAATAAAATAAAAAATGCTTTATTGTGCAACACAAGACAAGATACATTTCTCAATGATTTTACAATCTTAATATGCTTCTACAATGCTATAATTTTGGTGGAATATTCTGTAAAGTATTGTGACGCGCTTGTGCCCCCTAGAGAATGGAGCTGGAGCTGAACGCTTGAGTGGTGAAGTAGAAATAGTGTAGGTAACTGCAATACCATCTCTGAGACAGCAGTAATATGCTTTCTAGAAGCTTACACAAAATGATCGAGTTTTCTACAATGTCAAGACTGTACTAGAAGATTTCTAGATAAATCTAGAGTATATAATCTAAGTGCTCCATCTAATGGAACACATCACGGAGGGTTTCAACCATCGACAAGTCACAGGAGCGATCTTCCTCGACATAGCGAAGGCCTTCGACAGGGTTTGGCACGATGGTCTTCTGGCGAAGATGCTGTCGATGGGTTATCCCGTCGGCGTCGTCAAGCTAGTGAGATCTTACCTTCTCCGGAAGCAACTCCGTGTGAAGATTGCTGACAAGCTGTCCAACTACAGCTTAGACTAGGAAAGATAGATGGTGAGGACTCGCAACAGCACATAATCGCCACGCTAACAAATTGTGCCTATGACGCCATTGTGGTGGTGGCACACAAACGGTAGAGAGCAAAATGAAATTTTCCAATAGAAGTGATTTATAAGTGATTTAGTGCTAATTTATGTAATGTACCTATATGATGGTATCATATTCCATAAACTACTGTAAAAATCACAGCGGGAAAAAATTGAAAGGAGTGACGCTTTTCAGGTTAAAGTATATGCAGTTTTCACTTTACCTGGTTAAATTAACTGTAGGCCTATTATTTACTTAATTATATCCGTGTGCATGCAATGATAATGAGAAGCATAGTATATCATTTTCTGGTATGCAATTTGCACGTTATTTGATTGAAACTTTCATTCATCTTTTCTTCATTGTATATAGAACAGTGCATCCGAAATGACACTTTTTCCATGGGCGTAGATATATCGATTATGGCGTTATATTATATAGAATGTAGAATAAATTCTGGTATATAAGATATGAGTAAATATATTTATGGCAGTGAATATTAATTGTATTATTATGACGCTGTTTTTGGAAAAATACCAGTTTTGTATCGTTTTATTCCTTTGATGTGATAAACTTGACACCTACATATTGTACATATGTTCCGCCACTTTCGCTTGCTCTCTGGTGGCAGGTGGCTTCACTATTGGCAGTAGCGTTACGACTCCTTACAATATATATCTTTCCTACTCTAAGAACTACAGGCCAATGGAAGCGGGCGTACTGCAGGGATCGGTACTCTCCCCCCACCTGTTTACCATCTACACCTCCGACATGCCAAGAACCGTAAGGACCTCTTTGGCGCTCTACGCAGACGACACGGCCATCATCGCAAGATCATGGAGCTCAAGACTTGCCACCCGCAACCTCCAGGAAGCAGCATCCCTTCTGAAAGAGTGGTGCAACAAGAGGAAAGTCAAAGTCAATGCGGAGAAGAGCAAAGCCATACTCTACAAGAGAGTGAAGAAGCAAACTCCCACAGGACACGTCTCCATGAACGGCGACAACATCCAATGGCACGATACCGTCAAGTACCTTGGCATTATCATGGGCAGAAACCTGACGTGGAAACAGAATACGGAAGCGATTATACAGAAGGTGAGGACAAAAAGGACTCTACTCTATCCTGATAGGTAGACAAAGCCAACTCAACCTGAGGAACAAGCTCACGCTCATCAGGACCCACTGGGCAAAGTAATATTTCAGCAATGTTCTAGAAATCTTATTTTGGAAGTTGTAACATATGAGCAATAAATATTTAGGTTCCCGCAACTTTGATGCAACAGCCCTAACGGCCATGCAGCAATATTGCAGTGCAATGTTACATATTGCAAAGTACCGGCAAGGTTTATGACTTTTGATTGTAAAGTTGTAGAAACTTTACAAAGCAGAAAATGAAAATATCAATATGATTACATCAATAATTTCCATGTACATTTCAATTATTTTTTTACTGAAATGTTCTAATGAAACTAACATTTGTCTTGAAAATGTAACTTTATATCAACGTTTTCTATGCTTATGCAGAGAATTGTGGAAACTGGACCTAGAAAGTGGAGAAAAACAACTATACCCTGCCTATATTTTTGTTTATTTTGCATAATCTTTTTCAGGGCTTAATAAGCAAAAAGTGAATGTCATGGGACAAATTCTATTTATACAATTTATATTTTTAACCAGTTTTTTTGTAATACAAGACTACGTTGTGGAAAAATAACATCCACTTTTTCGCTATTAAGCCCTGAAGACTATGCAAAATAAACAAAATACTGTACGCGTGGTAGTTGTTTTTATCTCCTTTTTAGGTCCAATTTCCACAATTTTCTGCATAAGCATAGAAGACGTTGATATATAGTTACATTTTCAAGACAAATGTTAGTTTTTGGCTATCCAACTCTGAATAAGTTTATATCAAATAAACAAAAATATGGACAATTTAAATGTTTTTCTTTTCTTAGTCCATACATTTGTCTGCATAAGTAACTGACAAAGTACAATTTTCTTTTTCAAATAGTATGGCATGCACTCCCACTTTTGATCTACGAGATTGTTTTTTTTTTACAGAATACATTAGTTCATAATATTCCCAAGCACTTAAACTGGCCGAGGTAACAAATCATATGCCGAATCTAAAGGAAAAATGAATTTTGTGCTTCTGTAGATATCAAAATTAGTCTTACTATAAACTCAAATTGTTTTGTAAATAAAAAATAAAATGCAAAATGTTATACTTACATATATTTATTTATTGTCACGTGATGAATAACTTACATTTCCAATTTTATTACAAATTAGTTTGTAGTTTTTGTATTATTTAACACAAATTTTATAGAAAAAATATGTTACCAATAACAGAAGCCAAGAAAACATATCTGTTGAGTCTATCTTTATCTATTGATGACTACTTCGTAGATATCTTGTTTTCGGATGTTGGAGCCACGCCATGGAAAACCTTTCAAACTGGTCGTCACTTAAATTCGGGAATTATATCCGTACCTACTGCATCAGCTGCAAAATATAACAATATTAACTACCTGCATGGTTATTATGCTACCAACTACTGCAGTGAATATTTTAAAACTTTATAATCAAAGTACTATTACAGTACGAAACAATATATGACTTTTTAAAAAGTAATTGGATACCTTAAATATTACAGGAAATAGGTATATACAATCCTTTACCCCCTTGTATGACATAGGTTTGCATATTTTGGGATGTGCCACATACATCCAATCTCAGAGCATACTGAAATTAATCACTTGCAGAAAAAAAATTCTAGTGGCCAAACGTAAAAAATTACGATGAGAAGTAAGTCTCTAGACCAAGCACTCATGCAGTTTTGAAAATTAGCAAGCACTTGTTTAATTAAGACAACGAATTAAGTATAGCTTAAAAGCAGGCTTTTAACTTACATTTAATGACATTCATTGATGCACATATTTAGTAGCATTAAACTATTAGAGAATGACGATTTCATTGCGACATAATTTTATTAACCTCAAACATATACCGTTCTATCACTCACTTTTTTCTTCTCCATATTAGGCAATCCAAACCACGTGACTTTCAACATGGCGTTGTGGGCAAACATCCTGCAAACATTCATTTTCGTTCGTTAAAAGAGTTTGTTTTTCTATTGCCTTGGTTTCGTTTCCGCAAGTTAATAAGAAATAAACCCCTGTTTGCCCACGTCGGCCATTTTGAATTACGTTTGACAGGTCGTTGGATTGCCTAATTGAAAACTCCATTAAAAAAATTATAAAATGAACGTATAGGTACCGCTTTTATGTTTTTTTTTAATTCCAACCCAACTCAACGACGCTTTCACTTTCACAAAAATGCCGAGACAAGCCTCCAAAACTACCAAAACTGAAGTGAACTGACATTCGACAATTAGAAAATGGCGTGCGTTTGGAACAGTTGAAAAACAATAAGGACTGGATTTTGCACAGTCAATTTTCATGTTAGTTGTAATCTTTAGTTTAACTCAATGTTCCACAAAGTTGTGTTTGCAATGTTACTCTTGTTAATTAAAATCAAATATATAGTGATTTACAGACCTAACTTACAATATATTTGCAAAATTAACATTGAGACAAAGTTTCATTTGTATTTTACATTTGAACTTGTAATGTATTTTGACATGAACTTACAAATTTAACTTATTTCTTTTAAATTTGCTGATGCTTTCCAGCAACTGAAGAATTAAAAAATACTAAAATTAACTAAATGCAACATTGCAGGAAACTTTTGCAACTTTCAATGCCCAGTGGGGACCCTCATTGCACCCATTCTGACCTACGCCTCTGTTGCCTGGGGATACCAAGCAGCCACTTACTTGAAGAGGTTACAAGCCGTGGAAAACGTCGCACTCAGGTGCGCCGTGGATGCACCATAGTTTGTCAGAAACGCCGACATCTTCAGAGACCTGGAAAACACCCCAGTAACTGAAGTCATCCAGGACAGAGTGAAGAAACTATACGCCCGTGCAGTAGAGCATGGGAATCTGCTGGTCAGACAGGCGACTGACTACGACTCCAACGACACTCCTAGGCACAATAGGCCTAAGCTCCATCAGATCCTGGATAATGGGTAAGTATAACTAACCTTCCTTTCAGCCCGATCTTCAGGCCACGTCGCAAGGAGACAATGACCAAAACACCCAAATCACCCAATTCCCGGGGGTATCCAGCAAGCAACCAACTAGGTACCCTTACCCTAGCCCGTGCCGGCCTCCGACGCTAAAACAAGCGTCCTTGGCCGAGCACAATCCTTGAGCTATACACAGCCCAAAATTTCCTTCCGACGAAATCGGAGCACATGATGCCAATTGGCACCCTGGGCTCCGACACACCCCCAAACCCTTCCAAACTCCGAGAGGGTGCGGCAACAGCCGTTCCCTCTCACGACAGATGAAAGACGCTCCCGGGAGCCGACATGCCAGCGAAGAAAGGAACTCAAGACAGAAGAGCGCCAGAAGAAACGACCCAGCTGGCAGGGTTCAACAGCCAGGACCAGGAGAGGTCTTCTAACTTCGCCTACACCGTCTGCATTTGCAGGTGGGGTAGTCGTAAAAAGCAGGCCCACCCCTTACGGGCCAGTCCAGGTCTACAGTGATGATTGGGGCAAAGAGCTCAAAGCTCGACCACTAATCATCCGAGACCGTCGTCAAGAATATTGACGCATATATAAGCTATGTAACGAAAACAATTTTTTTCGTTTAAGCACCCGTGCTACATAAATTTGAATTACCCGCGGAAATGCCGACTCAAAGTCAACATGCGCGCATACGCGGTAGAAACAGAACTGAGGCCTTTTAAATATCCATGCTCCTTTACTTTCGCTTTTGGCCCTGGGGAGTTAAGATCGTTTACTTATTCATTAACGGATTTTCACGTTTATTTCTTTAATCCTTTGGTATTTTGAATATATTTGATTATTAAATGATGTCATATTATTGAGTTAACATTGCTATATAGTTATTTTTGGGAATTAAAGGATATTCTGTGTAATAATAAATTTTTATTAACGCACATGCTTATGCGATTTCCGCGTCCATTGGACACATGTTAACTCTTTAATTATCGTGGCAATTTTGTATTTTGTGGTCGCTTGAAACACAATACCGTGGTGTTTTGTCATTATTTAGATTATTGTTTACGAGGATTAAAATCGGGAATTAATCAAGGGATAAATTAGAATCTTTGTTTCTTAAATCGTGTGTAAACAATCTCATCTCATTAAGGGTCGAAACCTAAAGTCGTTTTGTCGCATTTAGTTAACCTCGTGTTAGTACAAGAGGTTAAGAGATCATTTTTTATTAGTTTATTTTTTTTTGGGAGATTAAACCCATAATTTTGTTTGCTATTTATGTTACAGTATTAGTTTTCTTTCAGATAGTAATTCGGATATTTTCTCTCTAATTCTAACCAAAATTTCTTACCTTTATTCAAATTTTAGTAGAATTTTCTCATTTATTTATTTCATTTATTATATTAATCAGTAACTTATTCATATATTTTCAGAAATATCAATACTCAGGTTTTTGTTAAATTGCTAATAGTTTGGTTTTGCAGTGACCTTCATCACCATAGTTTTTTTTGTAGCTTTCTTGTATCTCTTTTTTCTCAATTTAAATTTTTTATATTATCAACTGGTTCTTTACATTACCCCTTTTTCATGTAAAATCCTGGACCAAACCACCATTGAAGCAAGGCACAAGGCATAAATTGAATATTTGGAGTTATCCTAAAAGTATTGGATATCATTCCGACGCAGCGTCTCCTGGAAATCAGCGTTGTCAGGACCTGAATATTACGTCCTCCTTCCCGGGTACCCGTGGCCATCTTCAGGATCAGACCTCGTCGGGATTCCATATCTCCGCTAAGCTAAGCAGCCAAATTTATGTGCAAAATTCAACTTTTGGTCAGAAGAAAAATTGTAAACCAGTTGATCGTTTCATTGTAATTTTTTTGTTAATATTCAAATTTAATTCTATCAACAAAATGTTTGTCAGTTAATTACATCAAATTTTTCACATTAATATTTCTAATAAATCGTAAAGTGTTGTAAAATTTTCACTCTTTTATACTTATGTTAATATATTATTTGTTTTATATTTGATTTTGATTGTTTTCTCCCCCTGATAAAGTTTGCAAGAGTGTTATTTACTGAATACGCTGGCGTCCAAATTTTTGTAGTTTATTCAAGTTTTGGTTGGTAAATTTGATAAGCAAATAATTGTAAAAAAAAAATATATATAACTCTTCTCGCCACCTAGTGACCCCCGACCAGCCCTGAGCTAACCGGTTGCTACTCTTTCATAGCTTCCTCAGCTGCCAGCTAAGAAGTTGTGGTTGCAGCTATGGAAACAGGCGGAAGAGGAAGCCTTTAATGAGTTGAAGCTTAGAAAATTCAAAGTAAAAACCGTGTAAATATCAGGTAATAACCATTATTAAATGTTATTTTAGTCAGTAAAAGTGTTAATGAAAGTATTGGTAAGTGCGCAGTAAGTTGTTAAATAAAATGTGTTTCGTAGGGGCGGAAACACTCGACACTATTTTATGAATATGCATGTTAAGAGCCAGGTGATTCTGGTGGTTGCAAGTGAACGCCAGGCGAGTGTATAATGTCCGCGACGTTTGATGGAAGTGCGAGCACAACAGGCTTATATGGATCACTGTGTGAAAAGGAGAGGATGGTGAATGGATAATGTGAGTATATGAAGAACAATTATTGTAATAAAAAAAAATAACGAAGTTATATATAAAATATAATTTCGTATTATTTTTAACATATATATTAATTTATTATATATTATTCATTAGGCATTAGGGACAGTCAGGTGGCTTGGGACCAAAGAATTTACTTGGGACGGACTTGATTTGTTTTAATTGAAAGCATTCTGCATCTACCAGTGAGCAGAAAAATTTTCAAAATATGTGGAAATTGCCGGTACGATGTTAAAGCAGCCAACACCGTATTTGGTTGTTGAAAAAAGTGGGAGTAGGAAATTTAAAATAACAGTAACTAAATATTACCTTCTTTTATAGACATTATATCTCTTACTGGCTGCGGGAGCCCATTTGACTTATGGACGGTAATTTTTTAAGAGGGCGATGAGAAGTCACAAGTATCGTTCTCAGACGAAATTCTCGAGAATACACTGCCAGATATTAATAAATCATAATTATTGAAGAAAACCCACATTGTTGTTTATATCTCAACGTGCAAAAACACAGGACGCAAGAAAATGAATTTATAACAAGACTGCCTATTTTTCAGCAATACCTACCTACCGCAACCTAAATGAAAGTTAATACCCAGGTATCTCGCGTCTTTTAATGTTGGAGAACTTTCTTTTGAGTTTATATTGTTAAAATGTTATGTAGACAACCTGTTGTTTTATACTCTTTCTCTGTAAGTAACATTTTACAGATAATCTATTCATTTGTACATTTAAGATTAATAAATACACACCTAGCGAATTTTTTATTTCAATACTAGTGTAGTAGTAGCCCTGATCGAAGAAAAAAATTTTTAAAACAATATTTTTCTCCCAATAAGGCTCAATTGGCGAGTACATGAAATGAAAATACAATGAAAAAATATGTTTGTCTCAAGTCTCCCAAAATGTAAGCTGACTTGGGACAGCTACTTTTTAGTTTTTTCTTCCTTAGCAGGAGGCCATTTTTGTGTTAATAGTCGAAAAGAAAAATTCATAGTTTACATTTTTTATTGATAAAAATAATTTGTGGGTTTGATAAATTGGTTTTATAAAGAATATTTACAAATTTTTAGTTTGTGTGTACCACCGTGCATTTTTCACATGTATGTAAAATTATAATTTTTACTGGCATTTTCACTGGAGTAAAATATTTGTCCAGTTTAGTTCATTTATAAAATGAACTGAACTGGATATATCCAAACCTACAAAAATTTCTTCAAATGCCTCAAAATGATCAAATAGTAGAGAGTTTGAAATGATCATAGTCATAACATCAAATAAAAGCATGAGTTCTGTTTGATTGATAATTGTATACCGGTGGAATTATAGTATATTATTTAATGAGCTGTAATGTAGGTATACACATACCCGCCATTGTTGCTTAGGGAATGTTATAATTATATGTCCATTTTTATGGCTATTATATGTGACTATGTTAGGAGCAAGCAAGGAATGTATCTAGACTTGTTCTTTGATCGGATATATCTCCTAAATAAAACTCAACAAACATTGATTTTATATGGTATTTTTACACACTTTATTATCGGTTCAATATTGAGCTTTTTGTATTGAGCCGACATTATTAGAACATTAAACCAATATTAGTCCAAAGTTAGTGTTCTATCTGGGGCTTTATGGGTCAGTGCGTGAAGCTTAATAGACGCTTTATATTTTGTCTTAAAAGAACACATTTCACATTCATGCATCGTCACTTCAGTCGAATCTTTATGTTTCAACATATGCATTTTAAGAGAATCCTTACGTTTCGTCTCAAATCCACAGATTTCACACTCGAACATTGTCACTTCTGCTGGACTTTTATGAATTAATTTATGTTTGTTAAGACTAAACTTAAGTTTTGTCGTATACATACAGGAATCACACTTATGTAACGGCTTATCTGCATGTCTGAGTAACACGTGCTTCCTAAGATTATGTGCAAGTTTTGTCTCAAACTCACACATTTCACACTTTAGCATCTTCACATCTAATGGATCTGTATGTGTCAGCATGTGCTTCCTAAGATTACTCTTACGTATTGTCTCGAACGTACACAGTCCGCACTTGGCCATTGTTAACTCTGCAGGATTCTTATGGCTCATTTCATGTCGTTTAAGGTATTCCTTATGCCTTGTTTCGTAAGCACATGCTCCACATTTAAGTAGTGCCTTATCTGAATGATTACTATGGACAAACGATACGTGTCGCCTAAGATTACGCGTACTATTCGACTGAAATGTACACTGTGCACACTTGAACCTTGTTATTTGTGAGGGATCTCTGTGTAGTAATTTGTGATTAATAAAATGGTGCTCACGTGTCGCCTCGTAGTCACACATTTCACACTTGAACTTTCTTATCTCTACAGATCTGTTATGGGTTAGTTCGTGTCGTTTTAAACATTGCTTATATTTTGTTTTATAAGTGCACACCCCACATTTATACTGTGTATTGACAGAAGAATTGCCATGGACGAATAGTATGTGCCTATTAAAATCACGTTTACGTTTTGACTCATATGTACACAACGTACACTTGAATATTATTATCTCAGAGGGGTCCTTATGTACCAATCTGTGATCATCAAGATGGGTTTTACGTTTCGTCGCATACTCGCACATTTCACACTTGAACATTTTTATCCCTGGATGACTTTTATGGGTCGATACGTGATTATTTAAATGATCCCTCCTGATGGCTTTATCTGTACAATTTTCACTCTTAAGCACTGTTATGTCTAACGAATTCTTGTGATCGGCAAGTGGTTCCTGCAAACTGAAAATGAACATTGTTTTACATACGTATGTATGAAAATATGTTTGTAGAACAGAATATAATAATAACAATATGTTTTATTTCTACCATTTAAATGAATAAAATATAATAATAAAAGAGAAGTCCAAGAAAATAATTATATAACATGCAGTACATATAGACACAACAAAATAAACATACATATTTATGTAAAGTACACAACAACACAATGTAATTTAATAAGGCAAGTAAATAAGTCAATGAATAGTTTTAAAAGATGAAACGTATTTAATTAAAAAAAATTCTTTATGGCATAACAGTTCCTTTACAGCAAATATATTTTTAATTTAGATTTAAACGTGCGAACACTAGAGGAGTTTGAGATTTCAGAATTAAAGGCATTATAAAATTTACACCCTGTGTAATGAATTTTTTTTTGAAAAATGTAGTTCGGAAGTGGTTTGGAATTAGCAAGCCTATTGACCTAGTATCGTGACTGTGATTCTGCTGCTTCTTTAAAAACAGTGACATATTTTTATACACACACTTCTAAAATGTATGTTCCAGCTACTGTCAGAATCTTGATTTTTGAAAGCATCACGGCATGGATTGGCGATTATTTAGTAATGCGATTATTCTTACAGCATACTTCTGTAGTATACTCTCTCAACTTGGACACTTGTTCCCCAATCATCTATCCCGTATTTTATGTGTGGATGGAAATTAGCAAAATATAACGTTAGTAGCACCCGTGGGCTGCAATATTTCGCCAGTAATGGAGAGCATAACAACTTCAATGCAGTTGAGAACTAAGTGAGTGAAGATGTCGTGACTACATTAGTTTATAGTCGAGAATAACGCCTAACATTTTAACTGACTTAGTACAAGTAATTTCAAGATTTTTGTTCTCCAGGAGATGAAGTTGATTACCCTCTCCTCGTATTCTAAATAAAGTTGAGTTAGTCTTTCCTCTACTTAATTGCAAACAATTTTTTTCTGACCATAACATCATATTTTGGTATACATGTTCAGCTGTAGTTTTAAGAGTGTCTAAATCATTACTCCACTACAACCAAGCCATTGATATCAATGGCATAACACATGGTATGAGTTGTTGGGAAGTTGCTATTCAAGAATGTTATAATGTCATTTGCAAAAACTGTAAACAGTAAAGGTCCTAGAATTGACCCATGTGGTACACCCTGTTTAATATCACAACTAGTACTTGTAATATTATTTACTTGAGCAATTTGGCTTCTTCCATTTAAGTACGATGTTAAAAAAACTTAGCAATTTGCCTCTAATTGCATTTCTCGATAATTTTGTCAGTAGCAAGCTATGATCAACATGATCAAATGCACGTGAGAAGCAAAGAATTTATATAAATAGAAGCAGATACACATTTGTAAGTGTGTTGACAACATCTCGTACTCAAGTTCAGACATTACATTTTATAACTATTTCTTTCTTTATGATAAAAATTACTATAGCCCCATCTTTGTTGCAGTATTACTCTTTTTAACATGACAAATAAATGTAAGACAACAGGCTATTCTTATCCTCAACTACACCACAAACAACACATTTCTTCACTATTTTTATGATTCAACGAGAATAATTGTTTAAATTTACAAAACACGAAAATAATTTTGAGGTTAGAGTAGTTAAAACAGACACGGTTCTTAAATTACTAAATTCCACATGTCTATACTACACTCATACCACGGTCTTGGAGTGATTGCAACAGAGATAGCGTTATAGGCAATATTGTATCTTAGAACGAAATGGTGAGAAAAAGGTATGTTGGACATGATGGCAACAGTATCGTATGACTTTTACACTTCATCTCGGTTTCAATTTATATAAATTCTTTGGTGAGAAGTCAATAAATAAACCTAAAACTAATTTCTTATTATCTAAGACATTAACAATTAAATTTTAAAATTCGCATAGTGCTGATTCGGTACTTTTTTTTTTTAGTAAAACCGTGCTGAGGAAAACAAAAGTTCATAGAATGAAACATATTTTTTTTTTTTGGCATTGCACCTAATCCATTAGCCAGTTGCATATAAATGAAACATATTCTTTATAGGATTTTGCAAAGTGCAGAAAAAATCCTTGAAAACTAAAATGAAAAAACAGCTGTGAAATTTTAATGAAATATTTGCATTCAGCACAGCACAAACTTCTCTTGACATCTGATGGTAGCACAAACGCATTTCTGTCATCGTCAATGAGAGGTGGCTTCTTGTGTAAGAACAGGGAAATGCATGTTTAGTGTTCTAAAGTTTGAACCACTCTGTGCACTGTAGACAAGGAAGGTATATGCCTGTTTGCGAATGTCTTCTTTATTTAATATATAGGGATTTAAACTGATAATACAATTTTTTTTCCGTACATCATAAGGCAATTTCGTAAAATATAAACTCGTCTCCATCTCAACAAACAAAATTCGCCACATGACTCGATTAAGGATAATTGTGGATGTTAAATAATCCAAAATTAAGTTTTAAAACATCATGAAATTCTCAAAATATACCGTTAAAACAACACATTCGATTGGCTGATCACAAACTGGCGACCACTTGTATTTTAGTATGCCCTAGTCTAGTAACACAGGAAATTACTTTCCATAATGTCAATATATTATAAGTACTCTACATATGTTTCGGCTGATTAGGCCTTTATCAAGAGTATTACATAGTGAATACTAAAGTTTCCGAACTGCTTATTCTAATTTATGCCTAAAAGTATTTATGTCTGAATCTATTTATGACCTAATCTATTTAAGACTTAATTTGTCCGGTGTTCCTCAGGGTTCCAACCTTGGTCCACTGCTCTCTCTCTCTCTCTTGTTTATAAATAGTTTAACTGAAATAATTGAATCAACCAAATATTTATTATTATTTGCAGATGATCTAAAAATCTAAAGTTGAAAACAATATGGACTGTTCCATGCTCCAAAGTGACATAGATAACATATACCAATGGATACTTCAAAATAAATTATATTGCAATATCAATAAATGTTTTATTGAGCTATACTAGGGGAAAAATCCGATTACATATAAGTACAAAATAAATGATACACCATTGGCCAGAGTTGAAACCATGAGGGACCTAGGTATGACTTTTGACACCCAGCTTAACTTTACCACCCATATTTATTCCATTATAAATAAAGCTAATAAAATGTATGGCTCCATAGTACGTAATACCAAAATGTTTAACAATGCAGGAGCTATTAGACAATTGTTTATATCGTACATTAGGTCTGTGTTGGAATATAGCCCCATCGTTTGGAGTCTGTATAGAAACAGTGCAAAATAAAGCATTGCGATACATAAACTATAAAGTGAGTAGTATCTATGACTTTACTGTAGAAAAAAATACGTTAAGAGAACAGTATAACCTTAAAACACTGAGAGTCGACGAAAATACGGTGATATTATATGTCTGCACAAACTGTTACATGGTAAAGTTGATGATCTTAATATTTTATCTTCAATATATATAAATGTACCCAAGTATCCTACCAGAACATTGAGAACCTTCCATTTACAAGTATCCTACCAGAACATTGAGAACCTTCCATTTAGCATTTGCTAGTACAAACTATCAAATAAATTGCCCCCTCTATAGAATATGTAGTATTTATAATGAGATACAAGGCAATTGTGATATATTTAATATCAGCCAAGGAATACACTGAACTGATCTTGTGGTAGGTACCTTGTGAAACATCTTGAAAATAATTGTTAATTATAAATTAAACACTGCTTTTAGATCAATCAATATATATATTAAATATACTCTACATATGTTTCGGCTGGTTAGGCCTTTATCAAGAGTATTACATAGTGAATACTAAAGTTTCTGCCTTGCTTATTCTAATTTATACCTAAAAGTATTTATGTCTTAATCTATTTATGACATAATCTATTTATGACATAATCTATTTACGACTTAATTTAACATCCTTAATTATTTGAATGTTTGAGTGGACCTAAACTGATTGTATAAATCAATGGATAGTTCTTAACAATTTGTTTATTATAGCGGTATTCAAGAAATTTTGTTGGTCATTTGTGGTACAAGGGTTGTACTTAAAAGATATTTTGATTTCTAGTTGTTCTAGCAGATCTAAACGTTTACCTTTTCTTTCTGAATTAAGTAAATTTATGTTATCAGTATCTATGAAATGGTTGTTTTCAATACAATATGTTGACATTTCTGTATTTTTATTGTTGTTTAAGATTGATTTTTTGTGTTCTTTTACCCTGTTCACAACGCTTCTACCACTCTGACCGATATAGACAGCATTGCAATCTCTACAATTAATTTTATATACACCAGATTTATCAATTTTATTTAGTTTTTCTTTGTTATTAACCAAAATGTTTCCAATATTTGTTTTGCTCACACTTATTGTAGAGACACCCAAATTATTTAATTTTTTAGAAATTTTGTTACTATATTTCATAACATAATTAATAAAACCATATTTTGTAGGTTTGTTAGGCACAGTGAGAAATTCTTTTTGAAGCATTTTTGCGTTGTTTATTTTTTACCATGTTATCTATTAGTGACTTGTATCCGTTACTTTTTGCAATTTGTTTAATTATATTTAATTCTCTATCAAAGTCACTTTGATCTAAAGGAAAATTCGTCAGTCTATGTATTAGACTATGAAAGGGTGAAATCTTAATTTGCCATGATTGCTGTGGATTATAATTTATTACTGTATCTGTAGTAGTAGGTTTGCGGTAGATGCTTAATTTCAACTGATTGTTATGTTTTTTGATATTAATATCTAGAAAGTTTAATTGACCATTTTGCTCCGATTCCATTGTGAACTGAATTTTACTATTAAAAGAATTTAAGAAATTAAGGTTTCTTTCTGTACCGGTCCATATACAAAAAATATCATCTAGTCCAATAAAACACATGTGTATTTAAACTGTTATTGCTATTAAAAATTAATTTTTTTAAGCTTGACAAATATTTCAGCTAACAAAGGAGAAATTGTTGAGCCCATTGGTAGCCCGTCTTTTTGTCTAAAGAATTCACCATTAAATTGAAAATAGTTTTGTTCAATATTACTTTTCTGTAAATATTCTGATATTTTGTATAATAATCAGAAAAGAACTGCTCATTCGTGTATTTTCGTATGTAGTGAAGAGATCGCAACTTTTTTGCAGAAATTTTTATACCTGTAGTTATCCATGGTTTTTTACTTTTTAATTAAATTTTTTGAATGGGGAAAGCTTTGTTAACTACATGTAATAAAAGGTTATGAAAACAATCAAAGGAATTCTTTTCATTTAGAAGTTCTTCCCTGTCTAACTCTAGGCAGTATAGAGAAAATGTATTATAATTAGTCCTGATAAACAAACGTTCAAATTTGTATTTTTGACCAAAATTATTTGTATCTAATTTTACTGAACAAAATATCTAAATTATTTACATACTAGGCATATTTTCCAAGATATAATGAATTTAAAACTGGTATGGCCAAAATTTTCTTAAAAAGTAGGGCATTTTTCAATATAACTTAGCAGAACTTCAAAACTACCCAATGAACATTATTCAAATTTTAGTGAATGATTTACAATAGACGAATAATGACCACATAATTTTTTAAATTTTTTCCACTCCTACGTTTTTCAGATAGTCGCGGTTAAAGTGAGGGGTCGATACATTTGAACGTATATTAATTCTCACAAGAGGCCTTTTGTCAGCCTTCCTTATTAAGCTACGAAAAGTAAGCAAAAGTCATATTTACCTGTTATAATCGGTCTGTTCTGATTTAATATCAGCATCTTCTGTTTTAATGGACAGTTCTGGGTTATCTATTTCTATTTCATATTTTATTTCAGCTTCAGTCTTCATGGAAAATCCTTCTTGAATACCATCACATATTTGTCTTAATTCATTTACTTGGCAGGACTCACTTTCAAATTCTGACATTGGCTCGAATATAAATTGTTGTACATTTTTTAATTCTACCTGACCCTGACCATCTGTTCCTTCTATTTCAGTATATTTACTTATTTTCTCTTCCACATCCCAACATTGCGTTAAAAACTTAGAAACACTTTGCATTTCATCAAGACAGGATTTGCATGTTAAAAGTTCCTCGATGTTAGTGAAACTCTAAAATATAAAAACATAATGACATCTCTTTCATGCGTTCAAATATATACGACCAAGGCTAGTAAAATTTTTACTGAGGTATGATTTTGAGAAGTTTTGGGTTAGTTTCTAAAAATAAACAGTGTGTTTATGGATGTAGAAAACTTATTGTTACCTCTTGAGATTCGTAATTTTTTACCTACTACAGTTTGTAGTCACCAGAAATTATCATACATTGCAGTGACCATTAGGGTGGATCTTAACTATACATGAAAAAAATTAAAACGATTTTTTTTTCACGCCGCCCCGTAAATGTGTTCCACTTATTGAGAAAATAATTACTATACAATCTGGGATCAATCACATAGATATCGAGGAACATCACTTTGAGACCGATATACCTAACAATAACCCTATTGTTAGCATAAACTCTTTCAGTGAAGATGAGGTTATTCGGGCTCTAAAACGAATTAAACCCAAAATGGCGACCGGTCCTGATTCCATTCCAGCTTTTTTATTAAAGGATTGCGCTATCATCTTTGCATATCCTCTAACTCTAATTTTTAACTTAATCTTAAAAAACTGCCTATTTCCTGACCTATGGAAATATTCTAAAGTATGTCCCATCTTCAAAAAGGGAAACAAACTAGATATTGAGAACTTCAGACCAATCTCTGTAATTTGTAACTTCTGTAAAGTCTTAGAAATGTTACTTCATGATAGAATATATCATTCGATTAACACCAAAATCTCTATTAATCAACATGGATTTATGAAAGGGCGTTCAACAACAACAAATTTATTCTGTGTAACTCAATATATTTCTGAATCCCTAGATGAACGTGGGCAGGTAGATGTCATATATACCGATTTCTCCAAAGCGTTTGATAGACTTGATCACCAGTTGTTACTTAATAAATTAGAAAAAATCGGCTTCTCATATTCTTTGCTCCTTTTGTTTAAATCTTATTTAATGAATAGGAGTCAGTACGTTGCATTAAATGGGTTCAAATCGATCGAATTTGCTGCCACATCTGGAGTTCCCCAGGGATCTATTCTGGGGCCCTTGTTTTTTAACATATTTATTAACGACATAGTGAACGAAATTAATTTGCCTCACCTTTTATATGCCGACGATCTAAAAATTTTCACAGTAATTGATGAAATCGATGACTGTTTTCAACTTCAAACTTCCCTTGACAAAATAAACACCTGGTGTATAGTAAATAAATTATTCATGAATCCTAGTAAATGTAACGTAATGTCCTTTTCTTTAAAAACATCACCTTTTATTTTTGATTACAGGTTAGATAATGTCATACTTCAAAGACCTATAACATTTCGCGACCTCGGCGTAACTTTTGATAGTAAATTATCCTTCACTGATCATATCGATACCATTGTGTCCGAAGCCTCCAAAGCCCTTGGATTCATTGTTCGTACTAGTCGAGAGTTCACTAATACTGATACTCTGAAAATTCTTTATCAATCCTTCGTCAGATCGAAACTTGAGTACGCATCGCTAATTTGGAGTTCCAGTTATGATGTTCACAAGAATAACTTGGAGGCAGTTCAACGTAGATTTCTTAAATTACTGTGGTTCAAATCCGACGGTACCTATCCAGTGATTGGTTTTCCGCACAGTAACTTGCTTGAAAGATATTCTATGACTACTCTTGAGGATAGGCGTACGTACTTTTCTCAAGTATTTTTGTTTAAATTACTACACAATGATTTTGACGCACCCGAAATAATTAGTAAGCTTAATTTTCACGTTCCCAGATTAACCTCTCGTAATCACCAAGTGTTCTATTTACCTACGCCGCGTACCAACGTACTAAATAATTCACCTTTATATACGATTTGCAGTACTTCTAACAAATTATGTAACGACTTCGATATTTTTAATTGCAGCCTTAGTGACATAAAACAAAATGTTCTAAATTAAATAACCAGTGAGTGTCTTTGTTTTTCTTAACTTGCTTTGAATCACATATGTGTATATATGTATATATAGTTTTTATATTTAAACATTTCCCATGTTATTTTTTTCTCTTTCTTCGTATCATTAGTTATTCATAGTTCGTACATTTAAGTAATTTTTTTCTTCATTTTACTTTCTTTCTATGTTGTTGTATATTATGTAATTAATGCTTTGTATGCCTTTATTCCTGTTCTGTAATTGGGTATCTTACCTGTTGAACAGTGTATGCAATAAATAAATAAATAAAATAAATAAATAACGGAAAGACGTGGCACATCTGTCATATTCGTGAGAAAATAATACTTTTCTAGAAACTGAAAAATACGTACCAAGTATTACAATTTAGTGAAGTATTCTGTTTTAGGTACTACATCTTGTCATATAAGACAATAATATATTTTGTTTTTTCATTAATAAAGACAATAATAATTAAAATTTATATACTAAAATCTTAAGGATTAGACCTAACATGAAATATTCTATTAAAAGAAAACAATTCGCTTATGTTGTAAAAACATAATAATACAGAATAACGCAGATACAGAAAATTCATTAGGAAACAGAAATATTAAATAAGTATAGTATGAAAGAAATAAGTATATTAAATACGCAAAGAAAAAATGAACAGACTTGTACGAACAGAATAAAAATCAATTTTTCATCAACGTAGACTTTTTCACATCTGGATACTGACGTCGATATTCCGAAACAACTTGTAGGATGAACTGTTTGTCGTCTTCTTTTCTTGACAAAATATCATTGTAATCTTGCATCAGTTTAACTCCTCTCTCTGCTGAATCGTTTACAACTTTGAGTCCTTTAACGATTTCCAATCCTTTTTTATAGCCATCGTCATCTTCCCATTCTAATGGATCCTTATCCAAAAAGTCTGTTGATATCGAAAATCTTTCGAAAAATTTTCGTGAATCTTTGTAGATGAACTGATCGATTTTCTGGCCCACTGGCTGACGTCCTTAGGGAGAATTGTCACTTTTTTTTTTGATTCGTCAGAGCTCTCGTTAAGTTTTAAAGCTTGTACCATCAGCTTTTTAGTGTCAGTTGAAATGTTTTTATCGAGAAATGCCAACGTCGCTTCTTCTGGTGCTAAATACCACAGGTGATTGCAAAACTTATTTAATGCGACACTACTTATGTCTTTGTCGATGTGACGGCAGGCATAAAGGTTTTGCAAAAATTGCAAATCTTGGCGAGGAGCTTCTGCAGCAACAGGTGTGTGAAACCAAGCTTGAAAGTAAAATCGTGCGAGAAAAATGCATACATCGCATATTTCCTTTTCTTCTGCGGTTTCCATAACGAACTCTTCTCGAAAAAGAAACATTTTCAAACAATGAAGTGCTTTGGCCATCCACCTAGCGTGGTGGAAGGCTCCTGGAACTCGAAAAGAGATCCCTCGGGGAGGAGTTCCACCGAGAAAACAAATTATAAGTTCGAGAAATTCGCGATAATCTTCACTAGGCTGCTTGTCCTGCTGCAGACTTCGTAACGCAAACTGAAGCATTTCTATGACATCCCCCAGTTTCTACCGAGTATACTTATCTTGAATTCCGGATTTAAAGTTTGATTTTATTATTTTAGACTAGGCCTGCTGAAATCTCTTGAAATTTGGGATATTTGGGCTTTAACACATCGAAATTTCTTTCTGGAACACAGCCCTTAAGACAATTTCATAAATATGATGACGACAGAGCAAACAGAGGACGTCTCTTCCGATTAATTGCTCAAGAATGACACAGGCGCCTTGTAAACGTCCCGTATTTGACGCTGTGGTATCACAGAAAATAGTGTCACAGTTATAAATTTACTCCACAAAATTTTTTAAGAAATATATCCTAAAAATTCTCAAAAATTGTAGAGGTGTATTTCCAACAGTGTACTAACTACCTAGTGTTAATAAACTCCTAAACAGAATCGAAATTTCTCAAATATACTTATACAAAACATTGAATGTTAGGTTATCTGACATGTGGTCAAAAATTAAATCTTAAATAAAAACACAATGGAATGTAACGAATGTAAAAAAACATCAAAAAAATATGCATGCTGTGATCAGTGCAAACAACTGATATGTAAAACATGTGCACATCTACAAGAAAGTGAATGGAGATGTGTGATTTTAATCAAACGGAGAATGAAGTTCTTCTGTGAACGCTGTGAACCAATCCAAAATGAAAATGAGATGGTGGAGAACCCAACTGAAGAAGACCCTGAAGAGGAAGCAGAAAGTGATAAAACGAAAAGAGATCTTAAAACAGAAATCGAATTAATGGCAACAATTATTAAAGACAAAGACATCATAATAAAGGATAAACAAAAAATAATAGCAATACTGGAAGAAAACATGAACTACCTAAAAGACAGCAAAGAACAATCTGCTCAAACAATAAAAAAAAGTGCTGACAAAGCTGCGACTAGCAACAAAAGAAACATTAATCAGGAGGAATCAACAAGCAGGATGTCAATGCCTGAAAAAACAAGTCGAAAATACTCTGAGGTACTACAAAAAAACGAAACCAAATTCGAAAATCATGAAGAAATTAAAACTATTTCACAAAAGAAGAACATCAACATAGAAATTAAATCGAACAACAGTAACAACACATATGTCAAACGAGTATATGGAAATGGGGAATTGAGTGAACTACTAATTGCTGCGCCAGAACGAAAATGGATTTGGATTGGAGGATTAAAGGAATCTATAACAATTGAAAACGTAAAAGAATACATTAAGAATAAATTTTTGGACAAGGAAGTAGACTGCTACGATCTCAAGTCTAAATATCGTAAAAAATGTTATAAAATTGGAAGCACTGAGGTGCCACTAGAGGACCTAATGGACCCAGACAATTGGCCCAAATCAGTTGTTATAAGACCCTTTCAAAATCGACCATCAGTTAACAAATCAAAAACTGACAAAAATTTTCAACTGACCAGCCTCGGCGAACAAGTGAAATAGCACAATGTAAGCTCACTACTTATCGAAATCCGTTACAAAAAGCCAGACTTGATTACTTGAATGTATTTCATCTGAACATACAATCACTAATAAATAAAATAAATGAAATTGAGATATTCTTGAAATGCGAGGAGTGTGATTACGATATCCTGTGTTTCACTGAACATCATCTGAAATCCTGTGAGGTCGATTATGCAAAAATGGAAGGTTACGAAAAGGCATCCAGCTTTGTACGTACAGAATTTGCAAAAGGGGGCACGATCATTTATTGTAAAAAGGGGATGCAAACCCAAGTGAGAGAAGATATAGCAAAATATTCTGTGGAACTAGATTGTGAAATAGCAGCCATGGAACTATCAACAAGAAATTCGATTATTATAACAGTGTACAGATCACCAAACGGCAACTTCCACAATTTTCTAAATATAATGAATCAAATATTGTTTTATGTTTTTAATATCGACAAAAAGGTGATCATCAATGGGGATTTTAACATAAAATTTAATAACCCAAATGAGCCACAAACTATTCAGTTTTTAAACTTAACGTCATCTTTTGGATTCCAGCAGACTGTTTTTGAAAATACTAGGTTAAGTAACTGTATTGATAACATATTTATTAACTTTTGTAATGTGAGTGTTTTTGAAACAAATGTACTTGACCCATTTTTATCGGATCATAAAGCAATAGTCATTAGATTCTTAACTACAAATCTAACTGTAAGAGCGCAGAGTACAAGTTACAGGCCAATTACTCAGAAAGGGCTGAAAACCATGTTTAATCATCTAACACATGAAAATTGGGAATTTATCCAACATGAGATTGATATAAATATCTTGTTTGATAAATTCTTATCAACAATATCTGACTCGATAACTAAGACATTTCCACTTGTTAAAAAAACTGCATACGGCAACAGAAACATAAATTGGTTCAGTAATATCCTAAAAGACATGCGTGATAAGTTAGTAATGTTAAATAATTTATATGCTATATACCATTCACCAAATTTGGCACATCAAATCAAAGAATATCGCAGAAATTACCGGAGAGAGATAAACAACGCAAAACTAAAGGCAAACTCTGATTATATACTCAAATCAGGTAATCCCACAAAGTCAATGTGGGATGTTGTCAATGAAAATAGAAAACTTAAGGAAGGTTCTGTAAATGATAGTACATTAAATTCTACAGTTCTAAATAACTTTTTTGTTAATACAGCCACAGATATTGTAAATCAACTACCCCCCACTAACATTTCTGCTGAAGAATGTTTAAATAAGTTTCACACAGAACACGAACATCAGTTTAATTTTAGGTTAGTATCTCATGCTGAAGTAGAAGATGCCATTGACAAAGCTAAAATGAAAGACAGCAAAGATATTTACGATATGAATATAAAAATAATAAAATATTTAAAACCCTTAATTGTAATACCGCTGACTATCCTATTTAACTTATGCATTCAAAAGGGAATTTATCCAGACTGTTTTAAAAAGATAAAGGTTGTTCCCGTACACAAAAAAGGCTCCAGAAATGATGTTGACAACTATAGGCCTATATCTCTTATTCCCGTATTTTCCAAAATACTGGAATATCTCCTGAAAAATCAAATCACCGAATATTTTGTTTCAAATAGTCTATTCAATGAATGCCAGTTTGGTTTCCAACGAGGAAAGTCTACAACTCATGCCATCAATAGGCTTGTGGAGTGGATAGGAGAAGGCCTAGAATTGGGTGCACATGTGGGAACTATATTCTGTGACCTGAGTAAGGCCTTTGACTGTGTATCACATGATGTCTTATTGATGAAATTACGCATTTATGGTTTCACACAAAACAGTATAGATCTTATGGCATCCTACCTTTCAGGCAGAAGACAAAAGACATCTTTTAATGGTGTCTTATCAGATGAGAAGGAGGTAATCAATGGAGTACCGCAGGGATCGCTGCTTGGTCCAGTGTTATTCCTAATCTATATAAATGATCTTAAACTCTCAGGTCCAGGCAGTGATATACTGCTGTATGCTGATGACGCCACACTCAAAAATGTCAGTAAAGACTATGATACTCTACTGAATGACATGAATTTAGCATTACAGGACGCGTCACAATGGTTTGTAGCAAATCGCTTAAAATTGAATGAAACAAAAACTGACAAAATGATTTTTACACTTCGGCATATAGACATTGAAAATCCGGATAGTATAAAATTCTTAGGCGTTTTGGTAGACCCTACCCTCAAGTGGGATCAACATATTAATTATATTTGTGCCAAGCTAGCAAAAGTCCTTTACCTATTAAGAAATCTACATAAAACTGTCCATAGAAATGTTGTGATGTTGGCCTACCATGCCCTTTTCAATTCTACCGCAAACTATGCCATTATAGTGTGGGGACACTCCGCTCACTGTGAAAGAGTTTTCGGAATGCAAAGAAAGGCCGTCCGAATAATTCTCGGGCTGGGTTATAGAGATGAAGTTAAACACAAATTTATTACCCTGCAAATACTCACTATACCTAGTATGTATATCTACACCTGTTTGTTATACATTAAATCTAACTACCACAAGTATCAAATTTCATCAGATATCCATGAATATAACACGCGCCAGAGACAAGATATATACATTGAGTATCGTAGGCTAGGTAAATCTCACAATGGAGTGGATTTCCATGGACCAAAGTTTTTTAACAAACTACCATTCTCAGTAAGAAACCTAGCTTATAATGTATATAAAAATAAAATAAAAAGATTTCTTGTATCGAAGGCATTCTATAGCATAAAGGAGTTTATGGACTGTGACATTAAGGTTGAAGAATTTTTCTCTATCGAATAAAACTGGGTCACGTAGTTTTGTGATTATTTATTTTATTTACATGTTATTTAAATTATTTTTTAGACTTTTAAATTTTTATATTGTATAACACTAGTCCTTGTATGTGTTTTGTTTTGTTTGACTTGTGAAATGAATTATGTTTATTCAAATGCACCAATAAATTCTATTCTATTCTATTCTATTCACAAGAAAGTGCCTGTACTTTATCAGTGAGATTCCATTCCTCCAGCAAATTATGTACCGCAGATGCTTGGTCTTCTCCCGTGCCACGCCCTGTAGTGACGTCATTTGAAAATAAACTCTAGAACTCAAGTAATTATCGTTTTCTAGTAGGTTCCTAGTAGGTCTCTTCTCAGTATTTAAATTTAATGGTTAATGGTTAACTCCTAACAAGTAGGCTCGCCTACATTGGCTGTTGTTATTCTTTATAGTGTACCACCAACTTCTGCCCCCAGCAGGTTAGGAAGTTGAGGTTGCCCGGTTCTCGTTTAGATTGTGGAGACTGGGTCGTGGTTCGGAAATTATTCAAGAAAAACTTTTTATTTTAGGTTAAGCGCCAGTAGTCATATAAAAAAGCATCTACAACGTACTTGTCTAACTGTACGACTGTGACTACTCAGAGATGATAGATTTGTCATAGATACTCATGCAATTCTCACAGATAAACACTACTTTGTAAAATATATCTGGTTTATTGACTCTATTATAATTGAAATGATTTTGATTTAATTAATTGAAATGTTACACCTTATGGTCGGATGTAGCTACTTCCTTACAGAAAGTTTATATATTTAATAAATAATTATGATTTGGTTGAAGACCAAGAAAAATACAAACTGACAAGTTATCGTTAAGCTGTGATTGAATAATTAAATGTAAAAAATTAATAAATAGCTGAAGGCAATATATAACATAAAACAATGGTAAAAATTTAGAAATGTTTAAAAGTTTATCGAAAGTTGAATAATGTCGTTGAAAGTTGAATATTGAAAAGAAATTCAGTTGATACGATTACCACCGGCTGGGTTCTGCAGTAACCAACCCTGGTCCTTGTCCCACTGAATCCTCCCTGTGTATCATTACTCGATTGCTGACATCAGCTGAGATCCCTCGACTTTTCAGAATTTAGTCGTCTGAACGGTTACCAAACTCAACAACTTGGAGCTCTCATCCAGCGAGGACTATTCATACCAAGACACTCCAAACTTGGATTCCAAAGACTCCTTAGCAAATAATCTGGTTCTCCTGGATTAGTAGCAGCCCAATTTTTATGGTAAAAATTCCAATTTTCAGGATTAACTTAACTTCAAATCTGAAGGGTCAACTTAACATCAATTTGAAGGGTCTACTTAAACACCTCATTCCTACAAGAGTTATTATCTGTTACTACACTTGAAATTACTTGCTTACTTGTGGGCACTCTTAGTGCGTTTGATAAAATCCCCACGTTAATGCATTACTGGTGTCTCTCTAAATAAATTACATTAATATGCCCTTCTCGCCCCTACTAATATCGAGTTAAATTCCTTTGAGCTTTAATTATTCGATAAGGTTACGAAAAAGTAATTTACTAAATTCGAACTGTCCTTAAACCCCTATTAAACCTCAATTATTCATTAATAACATTTACTTCTAAATATATATTAATACCGAGTTAAACACATGTCTCGAAATACCCCGTTCATACATTAACGTGACCACGCGGTCGCCATCTTACAAGCTACCCACCGCGAATCAGGTAATTTGTGATCAACAAACATCGCGTTTAATTATGATAAATTCAACAATTAAATTGCAAATACATGTACAACAAATACTACAGAAGGTAATTATATTCATATTATCAATTATTTTAACATACCACTCCAGATGCGGTGTTAATCGGTCTACAACACGTCCGTATTGCTACGAGATCGACGGGAAATGACTATAACGGCCTGTTCGGATATCGTGTATAATCTAAAAAAACCTAGTTACACTTCTATACGCGAGATGTCGCCGGTAGTGGTAACATAAATCATCCTTTAATACAATACAAATCTACACAATTACTCTACTGTATCATTCATGTGAATTCATGAGTTCCAATTTAATCAGAATTATCGATTTATAATTTTGTTTATCGATTTTTAGGATTTTGTTTACTTATTACAGATTTCTTCTTTTAAATATTTGTTGTACCAGATGACTTGTAGGTGTATTTCAAGAGAAGTAACAGATGGCGCTTGTATGCCCATTTATAATTTAAAGTTGAAATGATAAACAAGTGAAGATCCAGATTCAGTAAGACAAGGACAGCTTCAGGATTGAACTGAAAAATTAATTAATAAGTTTACTGAATTGTGGTTTAAGACTACAAAAATTCATTGCTATTAGAATAAAAATTAACAAGTGGCATTCAGGTAATTTTGAATGTCACAATAGAACCAATATAGTAGGTAATAAAATTGAAAAAATATGACAAATATATTGTTCTTATATAGATAAAATTTACTATCAAATAACGAATTATTAAGAATTTCAACCATAAATGTGAGAATTAAGTTGCTTCTTCAGTTAGCGGAAAATTACTAAAATTCAAAATTTCAAATTCGATGTGCCACGTCTTCGTCTTTCGATTGATCTGAAATTTGACAGAGGATAATTTTTCACAAAATGGAAAAAATCTAGAGGGCGGCGTAAAAAAAAGAAAGTTCGAAAATAAGGTCCACCCTAGTGACCATAGCCCAACGTACATGGTCTGCCGATTCTCATGAAACTCCTTAAAAATTCAGTAAAAAGGCAAGAGAATAACAGCAGACCATATATGTTGGGATTATGACAGTGACCAACCTATACATTCCCTCAAATTCAATACTATAGGTATGTCATCTCTAAGATTAAATTCAGTAGGTACTTTTATTATTATTTGAATACATTTTTCTACTGAGAACCATATCTTTTCATGTGAGACCTTACATCAGGCATTAGGTAATACTATCACCTAAGACCTCATTAAAAAAAAATCATCAGTCTCCAACTTGTTTAGAGGCAAATATCTCTAGTGACTGGGTTATATAAAAGATAATTTAACATGAGATCAAAAACTATACAGGTTGATAATTAAAATAAGGTAAGTGTATTTTTGGGATTGGTTATGTGAAAAAATGTATTTTTATACCAAATATTCTGTACCCTAAGTCCAAATTGTCATCTCAAAAAATAAAGAAAAAACTTGGGGTGTAACTAGTCTCTTGGGCACCAAAATCATTATAATCATATATAAAATTAAAGAGTAAAATTTAAATAATTACCAGTTCTGGAATATATTTCTGTAGAATTTCCATAAAAAATATGCTTTCCTTTGATTCATGTAGTGATATAAGGTTTTCTGTTCCCATTGACTCGGTACAAAAACTACATCTTATTTCATATTTCAGCTCTGTAAATGATTTTACATTATTTGTACTTCCTACCTTCACTGGTCCTAAATTCACATCGTATTTCAAGTCATTTAAAGATACCTCCCTCTTCTTCGTGTCAGTACAAGCTGATTTCAACTTAAAGAATGCTTGAAGGTTATTCCTACATTTTATACACATAACAGAGCCCTTAGAGATACCAATATGCTGAAATATCACAACTTATTAGTAATTTTAAAATTTAAAACTCCCATGTTTACAGAAAACTGCTCTTAACGCAGTGTGATACATAACATGATAGAATGTCTGTAAATAACTAAGGAGAATTTCATCACTTTCATAAAACTTACCAAACTTAACATACTTTTCACAGTTTCTTCAATCTCCTGATAATTTTCACTTATTGTCTGAAGGCAAAGTCTGCAAATTTTCTCGTTCATATTGGTATAGGATTATAGGAATATCTAATGAATTTAGATTACAATACATAACCCAATGTTATTTTCTATCTCTAACACTAACATGAAGCTAGTTGCGATAAATGGACTCGCTGTCATAGACTAAATTACATTACTACTCCATCGTGATTCGTGAAGAATAGAAATAGACCGAGCTCCCCCCATGACAAAAAAGGTAGCCCATCGAACACCACAAATTTAAAAGATGAAAATGGTTGCAAAACATGTAAATATTATGTTTAAAAATGAGTTATTATTTGTTTGCTTATAATTGTATTGAAACATTCTTTATAGGATTTTGCAAACATCAGAAAAAATAACTATCTATAACTAAAAGAAAAACTTTGTGTAGAAATATTAATGAAATTTTTGCATTCTTTCGATAACCTGAATTCTTGTTATGCTAGCAAATTAAAATCCTAAAATGAATTTGTCTAATTTCTTATTTGACAATTCTCATTTTAACACTAGCATCCACACAGTCCCCTACGGCCATGCAGATTAAACTAGTATCCACATAACCCCCTACAATTATGAAGATTCAGTTAAAAATGAGAACAAAGACCTAAAATGAATTTATTTATCTACCTTGTCTTAAAAAATTGTTCATTCCAATGGATTACATTTTCATGAAATCTATCATTCTGTTTCCTGGAAATGCTTAGCCTTTAAAACGTTTTTCGCCCTTATTCTGGAGCTCATCAGAAAGACATAAAGCCATTCATAAAGATGTTTCATGCAAAACCAAGACAATTTCTATGAATAAGTGTGAAATGATTATATTTAACATTGACTGATAAAAACAACTTCACCTAGTTTAATCTGCATGGCCGTAGGGGACTGTGTGGATGCTAGTGTTAGAATGAGAATTGTCAAATAAGAAATTAGACAAATTCATTTTAGGATTTTAATTTGCTAGCATAACCAGAATTCAGGTTATCGAAAGAATGCAAAAATTTCATTAATATTTCTACACAAAGTTTTTCTTTTAGTTATAGATAGTTATTTTTTCTGATGTTTGCAAAATCCTATAATGTTTCAATACAATTATAAGCAAACAAATAATAACTCATTTTTAAACATGCATAGAGTATATAGGCTCCAATACTAGTTAGCTAATAGATAGGTGAAGTTGTTTTTATCAGTCAATGTCAAATATAATCATTTCACACTTATTCATAGAAATTGTCTTGGTTTTGCATGAAACATCTTTATGAATGGCTTTATGTCTTTCTGATGAGCTCCAGAATAAGGGCGAAAAACGTTTCAAAGGCTAAGCATTTCCAGGAAACAGAATGATAGATTTCATGAAAATGTAATCCATTGGAATGAACAATTTTTTAAGACAAGGTAGATAAATAAATTCATTTTAGGTCTTTGTTCTCATTTTTAACTGAATCTTCATAATCGTAGGGGGTTATGTGGATACTAGTTTAATCTGCATGGCCGTAGGGGACTGTGTGGATGCTAGTGTTAGAATGAGAATTGTCAAATAATAAATTAGACAAATTCATTTTAGGATTTTAATTTGCTAGCATAACCAGAATTCAGGTTATCGAAAGAATGCAAAAATTTCATTAATATTTCTACACAAAGTTTTTCTTTTAGTTATAGATAGTTATTTTTTCTGATGTTTGCAAAATCCTATAAAGAATGTTTCAATGTAAATATTATGTTACGCCGGCCAGACCATACAAAAGTTGTTAATTGTTATTTTTTACGAAATTTTCAATTTGCCAAAAAAAAATGATTTTACATTTCAAAACACCTGCTTGAAATGTTCTCAATTTGTGTTAAATAATGAATCATTTAAAAAAAAATTGGTCTGTCTAATGTTAAGTTAAGTGTTAAAATAAAACGAATCATTTAAATTTAAGTACTTTAATAGTTCACAGAAAAAAACACAAACAATGGTAGAGTATTGACATCAGGGTGCAGGTAAACTATACAAAAAACTTTCGTCAGAATAATAATGTAAAAAATCATTAATAGTCCCTCTGACATGTAGAAAATACTTCAAACTAAATTACTCACGCACTATAGTGTTCTCGTGGTGTAGAAGTTTTAATCGAGGTAATACTAGATACAATAGAAATATTACTGACCAAACGTGGAATGAAGAAATGAAGCCACCGATATTTCTGCATAGTTGCAAGCGGCCTCAAACAGCAACATTTGCATCACGAGCGGCGTACATAATAGAAAAGTCTGTACTTACAATTTATTCGACGAAAACATTGCCTAGCTGTAGCTATGGGCAATGGTACACAATAACACAAACCGCCAGCTACGCCATTTTCTCAGCGTCCCTCAATACAACCACAGCACGAATTCTATCACCACGCTTGATTAATTCAGGGAGGTTAAATTCACCTTCTCCCGTTACTCGTGGTGTCTTAGCCCGAGACCAAAACTCAACTCTCTCTGCGAATCATTAATTAATGAACCAAATATAGGAATTAATTAGCAGAAATTTCCTGACAAACAAGTTGTAATAGGAGAGGTCTTAAACTTCATTTTAACACAAAAATCAAGGATGTCTTATTAAGTGTACTTTCATAAAAAAAAATATTTATAAAATATTGAGTCTGACAAATTAATTAACAAAAGTTGTCAAACAGACCAGTTGTAATAGATAGGAGAGATGTTAAATTTCATTTTAGAATAAAAATCAAGGTGTTATGAAGTGCACTTTCTTAAAAAAAATGCTTTATATAAAATTAAGTCTGTCACATTTATTTATAAAAATTTTCAGACAGACACCAGCTGTAATAGATAGGAGAGATGTTAATTAAGCTTAATTTTAAATAAAAAATCAAGGTGTTATGAAGTGCACTTTCGTTTTAAAAAGATGCTTTAGAAAAATTATGGAAGAATATGAATCTATAGAGGTATCAAAATTTGTCAAATTCAGAAGTTGTACAAAAACGACGCTAGGCGCTGGTCGGCGTCGACAGATTATTGTATACCGGTGAATGAATTAATTCATTTTATTATACGATACATGTAATACTGTGGTATTATACATCAAAAAATATAAATAAGTATACTACCTATGAAGAGATACATCAGCATGACACGAGGAATAAACATAACCTCATAACACCTCAGCATAGACTCCAAAAGAATAATTCCATAATTATTATAGTTTATTCAACACATTGCCTAGTCATTTCCGGAATCTTCCAGCGGGCTAGTTTAAAAGTAAACTTTAAAGAATATTATCAGAAAATTGCTTATATAATCTACAGGAATTTTACCAGTTCATTGCTCAAAATGGGAACATTTTCTAGCTGGTAATTTTATGTAAGTTTGTCACTGTCTGTCCTTTACCATTGTGTACTGTATTTTACCATTTTAACTTTATATACCTAACTTCTATTTCTTGAACTGTCTATAACATGTAATATATTTCTGAAGACCAATAAAAATTACTATTATTATACAATTGTATTTTACATCTTTGCATCTCTAGTCCTATAAGAATGGTCCCATAAGATGAGCCCAACACGTAACTGAATTCACCTCTATCATCGACATCGAAAAATTAAGGGCATCGAGCTTGTGCTACTAAATTTCTTTAAAATTCGAGAAAATGAAATCAACCAAAAAAATATGAAATATTTTATTTATTTTAAGAAAATTTACATTTTGTACAGCACATATTTAACTACACAATACAAATATAAGAAACAAGTGAACTAAAATATAATATTCAGATATTCCCATGCTATTCGTATTCAGTTTAGAGCCAAATACACGCAACTCTCTAACTAATTCTGTAATAGTGGGCTGGTCACTATCACTATTTATAAATGCATTAATATTATCAACCGACTTTATTATTATCATCAATTAGAGAAGGAAATTTAAAACTGATTTCATGTCTTGAATTCTAGATTGTCTGGAAGCAGAGTGAGCAGCATACACTTACAGGCACTCAGGCCTCATGTGTTAAAGTTACAGCATAGTTGAATTGGTGAAACATAGTGAAAGAAATATAAATGAAGTTATTAATAAAAATGATTTGTGATCGAGTGATATATATTTTTTTAAATTCTTTGATTTTAGCGTGGCGAATGTAATGGTCACATTTTAAGAGAACACTCAGTACCGTAAATTAAATAAAAGCATGTCCAAATTGTGTGTATTTATAAAATTGTTTTGTACGAAAATAAAATTGTATCTTCGAGCAGGTACTAAGACCGTTTGACGTTTAACTTGTTGCAGACTATTAAATATTTGCACCATGTGCAAATATTTAATAGTCAATTAAATGACAGAATGAATTTGTATTAAATAGCAGCCAATTGCGTGATTAATCTGAATTAGTTGCTTTGATGCCATTCATGATTATTGGTGATTTTAATTATCTGGTTTGTACATTCATTTTTGTTGAGTGCCATACGTTCATTGACCTTCATGTGTCCAGGAATGAAACTGTAAGTTTTTTATTTTATGTACTAGTTCTGGTAGCTCAAAAGGCTACGCGCGTGGAGAACAATATTTTTAGTGTCGTTAAAGCAAGGTTATACGAATTAACCAATTGTTATTAGTGTTATGCATTACACCTTCTACAGGCTGGAAGCTGACACGCTCATGAAAAATAGCCAGAATTAAGTACCAATGGTTAGGTAACTATAAAACCTGTAATGTATGCCATCCCTGACACATTGATAGTAGTAGAAGTACATATCTAGAAGCTTATAGAAAAAATATGGAAGTGTGCTGGACTGCTTCAGATGTCTTTATTTGGATAGGAGGAGAAGTTGAAGAGTGACAAGTGAGGTTAGAAATTCGAAGCATATACAAAGTGTAAATATTAAGTAATAAACAACAGTAGATACATTTAAAAGTTTAGGCTAATTAAATTTGAAATATATCAAGCATTATCTTACTGTAATTTTACATGCGTATAAATCACATTGTTTTATAAAGGGCAGGTAAATGTAGGAATTACCATAATTTATTTTGATGAAAATATTTACCTTTCTACACATACCCGCCACTGTTGCCTTGGGAATGTTATGATATCTCTCCTTTTTCATGGCTATATAATTTGATTATATTGAGAGCAAACAAGGTTTGTATTGAAGAGATAGCTGTTATGTAACTAACTTGTTCTTTGATCGAAGATTAAACCAATATTAGTCCGAAGTTAGTGTTTCTCATGGTTCAGCACATGGAGCTTAATTGACATACTATATTTTTGTCTTAAAAGGACACATTTCACATGCGAACATCGTCACCTCAGTCGAATCTTTATGAGTCAACATATGCATCTTAAGAGAATCCTTATATTTCGTTTCAAATTCACAGCTTTCACACTTGAACATTGTCAATTCTGCTGGAGTTTTATGAATTATTTTATGTTTTTTGAGACTAGACAAAACTTTCGTCGTATACATACAGGAATCGCACTTATATACTGGTACCTCTGAATGTTTAAGCAACACGTGCCTTCTAAGATTATATCCAAGTTTCGTCTCAAACTCACACAATCCACATTGTAACATCATCACATTCGATGAATCCATATGTGTCAACATGTGCATCCTAAGATTACTCTTACGTCTAGTCTCGTATTTACACAGTTCACACTTAGCCATCGTTATCTCTGTAGGGCCCTTATGGGTCAATTGATGTCGTGCAAGGTATTGTGTATGTCTTGTTTCATACTCACATTCTCCACATTTAAGTAGTGCTTTCTGTGAATGATTGCCATGGACAAACGATACATGCCTATTAAGATCACGTTTACGCTTTGACGCAAATGTACACTGTGCACACTTAAACTTTATCACCTCTGAGGGATCTTTGTGTACTAATTGGTGTTCAATAAAATGGTTCTTATGTGAACTCTCATAGTCACACATCTCACACTTGAACATTTTTATCCCGGCAGAGCTGGTATGGGTTAGCTCGTGTCGTTTAAAATAGAGCTTATGTCCTGTTTTATACCTACATAACCCACATTTATACAGTGTGTTCTCTGAAGAATTGCCATGTACGAAACGTATGTGCCTACCAAGATCGCGCTTACGCTTTGATTCAAAAGTACACAGTGCACATTTAAACATTGTTATCTCGGAGGGATCCATATGTATCAATTTGTGATCACTAAGATGTTTTTTATATTTCGTCTCATACTCGCACATGTCACACTTGAACTTTTTATGGGCCAATTTGTGTCGTTTAAGATACTGCTTATGCTTGGTTTCATAAGTACATACACCACATTTATACGATGTTTTCTCTAAAGGATTGTCATGGACTAAATGTATGTGTCTGGTAAGATCATGCTTATGTTTTCCCTCGAATGTACACAGTTCACACTTGAACAATTTTGTCCCTGGATGGCTTTTATGGGTTGATATGTGATCATTCAAATGATCCTTGGTAATGGTCTCGTATGTACAAGTTTCACACTTATACACTGTTACATCAAACGAATTCTTGTGATCAGTGAATGGTTCTTCAAAACTAAAAATAATAAATATTGTTTTACAAATCGGCCAAAGCATTTAGATTTTTGTTTCGGAAATTAACTGAAATAGCGGAAACTTTGAAAATGATGGAAATGATCATTTAAAATTTTTCTAACTTAACTATTGTGCAATTGTTTTTATTTAGCATGTTATGTGCACAAATATTGTCAAATAGTGGAAAAGCAAATGTTTCAATTTAAAATTGTCTTATTATTATCACTTTATCTGCAGGAAATATAAAAAGCATAATAATAAGTTATTTGTCATGTAGATACTAATATCATAAACAATAGACATTTAAACCAACTCAATAAAGCTGTAAAATTAGATATTGTTTTAGTAATGATTTAAAAGAACAGTGGCGGCTCGTGATATTGTCTGCAGAGGAGGCTTGATATTCTGAAAGACAACTGACGTGCAATATGACTACAATTTGTACATTTCCCCATCACCCCTGAGGTAGTACAACGGCGCGTTACATTTTTTGCCGTGGGTTGTTCGCCAGGATACCGAATCACGACTTGAGAGAATAGAACTAATAAAAGAATAGAAAGAAAAGGAAATAGAAAATATGATGAGATGAAAAAATCATTCTCATGAAATTCTCGTTCCTACGACTCGAGTATCGATATCCAAAGGAGCCCTACTATCCCACTTGTAATTAAATTAGATAACTTTTAATAAAAATAAAAACAGGTTTGGTAAAAAAATTAAAGTGTTTTTCTACAAACAAAAAATTGTATTCATTATCACTGCCAGGAGTGTAAAATTATAACTTTTAATAAAAATTAAAATTGTTTTGAGACAGAAGTTATATAAAAAATATAACCGCGGAACTCTATATTATGGAGAATTAAAAAATATTTCCTAAAAAATAAATGACATAAATAAATATTTTTTCTAAAATAACAACTACCTATATTAATCTCTGCTATAAAGCCTAAATATTTTTATAAATAATTGGTAACCTGCGATTTTCGGAACTGGCAAAATGGTTGATTACTTCATCATAAAATGAATCGTGTTTCTTCAATTCTGACAAAAAACGTTTTTCTATTGAAATAAGCGATACATTTGAGAGGCGGTCTTGACTCATTTTGTTTCTAGTAAACGTTTTTATGCGTTTAAGTGCTGAAAATGATTGTTCTACAGAAGGTTACCGGAATTGTTGACACTAATGACAAAAGTTTGTACAGTTCGGGGAGACAGCTTTTTAAATTGTTATTATATATAAAAGTAAGCATTTCTTGAGATGATTTTGAATTTGCTAAAAGTTGCTGGTCAGAATACAACACGCATAGTTCATTTCTTAATGAAATACGGTAAAAAAAGGGATAATGGTCCATTAATTTCTCCATTAGACTAGTAGGAAATGATGTTCTTTAATTCCGTTACATGCTTTACTCAGAACTAAATTTAATTGGTGTGCGTAACAGTGAATAAAGTAAGCTTGAGGAGCAATATCTTTTATTTTTGTTTGGAGTCCATTAAGATGCCCTGACATAACTGCAGCGCCGTCATAACTTTGTGCTATTAATTTATTTTTAAAATCAAATTTACCAAATTCATCGATTAATAATTTAAATAAACTCTCCGCGTTTCTTCCACTACTCACATCAAAAAAACCAACAAACCTTTCAATAACTTCTCCGTGCATTACATATCTAAAAATTACAGAAAGTTGAGATTTACAAGTAACGTCCGTCGTTTCGTCAATTTGCCACGAGAAAAATTCGCAATTATATAGTTCTTCATAAATTTTGCCTTTAATAATCGAGCTAACACTCTCAATTAGATCATTTTGAATTGATTTAGACGTTCCGGAAAAAACAGTGGCGTTATTCAAAAAGTTCTCTAATTTTGGGTCATACGTTTTTAAAAAATCTATCAGCTCTTTGAAATTTCCTTTATTACACGATTCTCGTTTTTCGTCATGTCCTCGGAAAGAATTTTCTTGTGAAGATAAATATATAACGGCATCTATTAACCTCCTTAATATTTCCCAATTTTCACGGACCTTTTCGTTAAAATTTTCTATTTCTCTCTTATGTGCAGAATCCAAGAAATTTACAATATTTTGTTTACCAAACATTTCGAATTTAATGCAAGATGAAATGTGCTCCTGGGATTTTTCGTGCCTTTCTAAACCTCGCGATAAATTTTGCAAATTATTAAACCCGGCCCTGCCCCAAATTGAGGATTGATCATTAGTAAATAATAAACATCTCCAACAATATAATTTGTTTCTAACTGTTGATGCCGTTAACCACTCGACTTTTTTATAATTGTTATCACAAAACCCTCTGTTTTGTTTACCACTTTTAAAAACTAACGAAGTCATTGCTGGTGTAGGCCTGGCATTTCTTTTAATTCTTACCTTTTCGTCGTAAGTAAGAGTAGTAAATCCATTTAATAACAAATAATCCACCACATCTGGACAACAAGACATATTTTCACCTAGAGCACTCATTTTTAGCTCACCTATCAAATGTTTTATGTATTTTTACGTCAACTTAACCGGCTAACCGCAACTAACAGTTCGTTTTCTTTGTGAATCACCTGAACGACCTGTGCACAATGTGCACATGCGCTATAAAGAACTGAGATTGGAGGCTGGCTTCCTTTGGCTATTCGAAGTGCTCTGCTATTTTACACAGCGCAAAGAAATTCAAGGTCATTCATGTTATAAGTAAATGCGTTAAAGTTGGAAGCTATTTCGTATTAGCCTCCAGCGAACCGCAGTGTTCGTTCAGTAAAAGACCGGCCGACCGGGAAATATGCATACAAAGACTATCCGGACTGTAACGTTATAGGTATGTTTGTGGAAAGGAAATGCAAAACTTTTATATATACACTGAACATTAATTAGTGAATTATAAACAATAAAAAATATTGAAAATTGAGATATACCTAATTGAAATTTCTTAAGATATTACTTTTGAAGATATGGTGGTTCTTCCAAGGGGAGGCTCAGCCTCCCCTGCCTCCCCTGACGAGTCGCCACTGTAAAAGAAGTAAAATTCCTAGCATTTCATACATGCATGCGTACTTTTGTTATAAATTTGAATGCCTGAGAAATAAGATGATTTGTCATGAGAGACAAATTATGCATGGGAATGACTAATGAAGATCCATATCTAGTGGTGTATAGATGAAAGCTATAATTATTTTTAAAAGAGGATAATTTTTTTCTTACATATTTAGAAATGTTGTATATACAAATTGATGGAAGTGTTAGAATTTTATAATTTATAAAGTATGGTCTACAAGACTCGGCAGTTTTTAGATTAAAGATAACTCTAATGACTCTTTTGTTTTATTAAGATTCGATTAATAGTGGGTGGTCTACCATATACCATGATATTGTAATAGATGCGGATGTACTATCGCCTAGTAAATATTAAGAACATTGTAGCATTTGAAAAATCTACATTAATAATTTCAGTTTGAATACAGTAAATTAGCCCATTAGTTCCTTTGTTTGAGGGGAGAGGTAGGCAACCACTCGTACTTCAAAGGGGCATAGCGGGTCGCATATCTGAAATCCTCAACAAGGAAAGAAAGCGTGTTTTCTCTTATGTATTATTTTTGAGTCAGAGGTGTTACTCACATGTTCTTGTTGTTGGGATATTACACAATGGTGTAATTCAGTCTTTAAAATACAAGCCCTTTTGTTGGCGCATTTTTATTGGCTCGAGAAAGTGTTCTCTAGATGTTTAAGTTGGCAATGTGGGGAACTGTCAAGCGGATTTCCGTCGAGGATTCGTCTTTGAGACAGCCACGAGTGAACAGCGGCGGTTCCGATTTTGTGTGGAATTTTTGGATTTTACATCGTTTACACTGAAAAGGGATTTGATTGATGTACCCAATGATCCTCACCGCCTTGCTGTGAAGATTTTGTGAATTTCCAAGAAGGAGTTCTGTCGGTTGCCATAAATCTGATCGCCACGTGTCTTGTCAGGTTATACCATACTCTCTATATGAGGTGAGCTTTTATTTTACTTAGTTTGGTGTTTTATTTAGTTCTTATTTATTGTAATTATTACAGAGTGTTTTGCAGAGGCTTGTACTTGGTACATGCATGTTTTGGAGGGGTATATGTGTTTGGTATAAGTATATGTTTGGAGAGGCTTACAATTGGGATGAGCACATGTTTGGTGCTGTAATTTTGGTTATGTAAGGGGGCCCAGTAGTTAGAGGAGTAATAGGAGGAAGTCTATTACTCAGATGTTTGGTTTTATGGGGGTTCCGCTGACACTTTGAGAAGTTAGGACTGGCAGAGTCGTTCGTAGCAGTCTCCCGGAGATTCAGGTAGAAATTTGATGCAGCACGGAGTTGCAGTTGTAGTCAACGTCGAGAACGTCCATGAAATGGTGACAAGTCACACTGCAGTCGTCACAGAAAATGCCAAGGCCTTAACCAGGTTTTTTTGTTCATTTTAGTGAAATATTTTAAAGAAAATATTATATTTTAATTCAGTGGTTTTAGTTCATATGTTGAAGTAAGTTATAACACAATCTTGCAACTATAAATCAAGCTCTAAGTTTATGTGTATAGAATGATGATATATTTAAGAGTTTTACTGTAAAACACCCATGGTACCGTGAGATGTTAATTTGCCCACTATTACGTCATATAAAATTTAATTCATGGTAAATCTTTAATTCGTGGTTGTAAGTTATAATTCATAGTTGTACATTGGCAAGCTCGTAGTTGCAAGAGAATCTCAGTCAGAGATCGAAGTTTGAATTCAAATTAAGTTTTTTGATCAACTGCATAGAATTTCTTTAATACGTATGAACCACGATTAGGTAAGGTTTGAAGTTTTTTATTTTTACTCTTTTTTACTGTTGTACATCTCATGTGTGTTGCAATAAATGTCTAATGTTTACATGTTCTTGTTATTTGCACTTGTACTCCTGATATTTGTTTAAATTTTGAGATTTCATAGAGTAAGGTAGAGTTTTGATATTACAGAGATATTTTGAGTATTCCATCGCATGGTTGCTAGTAACTTAATTTTGTTATATTAAATCATATTACGTAACATACAGCCGGTGGCGCCCTTTTGAGTGTCCACACACAATCCTAACCCACGACCTTGTGCTCTCCACCAAAAATCGGCTGCCGTTCGCAACGGAATAACATGTTTTAATATTTAGGTATCGAAATATGTTACAACATATTCTTAGGGTATATCCTGTTTTAATGAAGAACTAGCATATAGAGAAGTGTTAATTTTCTGGGTACATGGTCTACCTGGTCGTTCCACATTAGATGCGAATCTACAAATGTGTCGAGAAATTTTATCGGAACTAGAGAAGTTAACATTTCTGTTGTTAAAAAAATTGTCAGCAATAGTTGTTTCTCGAGGAGAAAAATATATACAATTAGTTTTCATGATACTTAATATAAAGCATTTTTTTCAGCACCATAAGTTGAAGCTATCGATCACATCATTTGTGAGATATTGCAGTTCTACAAAGCTTGATGCTCAGATCATGACTGACTTATCATCCGCATACATGGTGATTTCTCCTTTTATATGAGATGGGAGAACATTTATGTGTAGAGAAAATAGTAGAGGTCCCAGCATGGAGCCTTCTGGAACTCCCAGATTAATATGATAATCATTTGAGGTAGCATTTTATATTTTGACTTATATTAGTCTATTAGATAGATAGGATATAATCCAATCTAGGAGGATACCCCTAAACCCCAATCTGTAAAATTTTGTAGACCAAAACTCGATACCAACTGTGCCAAAAATTCGACTGAGATCGAAACCTACGACTAATGACCTTTATCCAATTCATTATAAATATATTGCAAACATTTATTAGTTGAGGTCTCCGATCATATGCGCTAAGTTTAAATTTCAACAGCTGTAACTTTTACAAAAAAAAAAAAAATAAATAAATAAAAATAAACCTGTACTAGCAGGCGAGGAGTCAGGTAGGTATTAAGTCCGACCTACACAGATTCGCTGAAGTTAAGCAATGGCCGGAGCGGTTACCGTTTCGATGGATGACCGGACCATCGAGATACATCGCGTGCCGAAACCGTTGCTGGCCTGAATGCGGAAAAATTCACTTAGAGACTTGCAAGGGCTGGTCATAGAACTATAGTTAACATAGCTAGGTCTATAGGGAATGACTGGAATGGCATAGATAAGACTGGGAAATGACAAAATAGGTCTACATGGCTGCAGTGCCCTCGGAGTCAGCATGACAGCCGGCCTATTAAAAAAAAAATAGCAGAATCTGATAACTTTTTCGAAGGCTATATATATATATCATTTTTATTTTTTATTCTTAAGTGAAATATAACTTGATAACATCATATTTACCTATCGCAATCAATTTGTTCTGATTTAATATCAGCATCTTCTGTTTCAATATACAGTTCTGGGTCATCTACTTCTATATCATATTTAATTTCAGCCTCAGTTTTGATGGAAAATTCTTCTTTAATGCAATCATCTATCTGTCCTAATTCATGTACATGGTAGGACTCGTCTTTAAATTCTAACACTGGCTGGAATACAAATTGTTGTACATTCTTTAATTCTATGTGTCCTTTATCATCTGTTCCTTCTATTTCAGTATATTTACTTATTTTCTCTTCCACATCCCAACATTTCGTTAGAAAACTTGAAACACTTTGAATTTCATCAAGACAGGATTTGCATGTTAAAAGTTCTTCGATATTAGTGAAATTCTAAAATATAAAAGCATTATGATCTATTAGCTATCCTAGGATTATTATAATTTATATCTCATATGTTCAAATATAAACTAGGGAGCAATTCTAAGCCTAGCAAGATATTTAATGAGGTATGATTTTGAGTACAGGTTTTGTGTTGATTTCGAAAAGTAAACAATATGTTTATGGATTAAAAAACATAGCTACCTACTGACATTCATCATTTTAGCCAGTAGAGATCCTAGTCACCAAAAATAATCCAAACATACATGTATGCGCCAATTTAGCGGTGAAGTAAGACTCACAAATGTCTTATTCGAATTAAAGAATACGAGCTAGTTCCGCATTGGTCTTCTGTGATTGTTAAATATATCCATTATATATTTATATGGCCATAGTCTCATAAATTTGTGCCTTCTAGCCATGGTGCAAATTTACAAGGTATGCTGTTGCACAGTTTTTGCGATAACCAATCAAATGATTTGGACCCAAGGGGAACCATGTTGATAATTGGACCAATAGCATATCTTGTGCCAATATCTAATAATATAGTGTATTCTTATGTACAAAATGAGCCGATTGCACATACCCACATACCACTTAGAAACATTCTTCATTTTCGAAATAAATTTAAACAAAATATTATTTTGAAAATTATTTAAGAATGGTTTTGAATATTAATGTAAGATTTTACATAGATTTCTACATTGATGTAGCAAATTTTCATTGTAATTTCAGTGTTTTTTTTTTTATACTAGTGTAGTTATGGATATGCAAGACAATTTTTGTAAAAAATTTGGCACGAAGATACCTGATTGATGCAATATATAAGTATGTAATTTATATGATCCTGTTCGGTTACTTCAAAAAGGATAACCGCTTTGAAGTAGCTGAACTGGATCATATAAGATATGTATGTGTATATTGTCTAAATGTTATTTGTGGCATTATCTTAATTTTCTTCTTCTTCAATTCTGTGGGACTTCCTGCCACGTGTATTTTTTCTTTTTAAGCGGTGCTTGGGGAATCTACAAAATATCACAATTAACCAGTATGTTACTGGTAAATAACCTCTACACCTGTCACTTTTACGTCAAAGGTTGCTTTTTTTAAAATATATTTATTTTTTTTAAATAAGTAAAAACTTGACATTAAATATTTCACCGACGTTTCGGAAATCTAATCCGTTTCCTTTTTCAAGGCTTATTTTTTGAAAAATCTTTTTTGCTGTGTATGATAAATACACAGCTCTAAGAATGTTTGTTATATTCAATATCCATAGATACTTACTATTTATATAGAACTGTTGATATAGTTAACAGTTTTTTTTTTAGTTTTTATACAATACTAAGTTTGTGAAGTTCTTTTTTTAACATTGGCAACCAAGTTGTACAGGCATCTATGGAACAATTCGACACGCATCTATCCTCATTCAATAATATTATCGCGGATTCTTTAATTTTTCTTTTTTTGCAATCTGTCGCTTTTGTTAAAATTTTTGCCGAGCCCCAGTTTATCTATGTCCGTTCTCCCAAGCATGTTCGCAGATCTTGGACCTCTGAATTTCATTTTTTCTGATATAATTTTGATGTTCGCCCAATCTTACACTAAATGGTCTGGATGACTCACCCACGTAATGTTTGTTGCACTCACACGGAATACTATAAATGCAGTTTTTTTAATTTTGCTCGTGGTTCTTCGGTTTCGTCTATGTCAGAATAGATCTTAAAGTGTGGTTTGTTTGAAATACCGTCCTAATATCAAATCTATCACCGATACGGCGCAACTTTTCGGATAATCTGCATACGTAAGGAATTAACGCTGTGTAATGTTTTTGTGGTTTTTGTTGTACCTGATTGTTGTTTTCAATATTTATGAAGGTTTTATCCACAAAACCCCCAGGGTATTGGTTATCTATAAGAACTTCTTTTATAAACCGCTTCTCATTGTTTAGTATTTCATCATTAGAAGAAATGATTTTGGCCCTATCATACAAACATTTTACAACACCCCTCTTAACGATTGATTTGAGTTGAAATTTAAATATCTGTTGATTTCCTATAAACACTTGTTTCAATTGTAACATTTACTCTTTTAATTAAAACACCTAAAAATGGTAATTCATTCCTAGTTTCCTTTTCTAAAGTGAATTTAATAGAAGGTTCTTTATTATTTAAATGTTCCAAAAAACTATTCAGTAACACAATACCGTGAGGCCAGATTGCAAAGATATCATCTACGTATTTCCACCAGATAACCGGTTTGTATGCACAATTTTGAACATGTCTGGTCTCAAAATCCTTCATAAATATATTGCTTAAAATCGGTGACAATGGAGAACCCACTACGTCAATACTAACCATCAGATGTGTATTATGAATATTGTTTTCATAAACTTTTTCGATAAAATGTTTACTATTTTTTTATATACGAGTCAGTATTTCCAGATCAAGGATTAACAATTTTAAGTAAGAATTTTGCCAAATTGTGGCATGGCGAATTAATGGAACTAACAATTGATCTTAATGGGACATTCTGTTTATGTATTTTTGATAAGCGATAAAAATGAGGAGGCTTGCTATAATGTGGTGTAATATAGTCTCAAAGAATTGAAGAAAGAAAAATGTGTGTATTGATAAGCTAACCTATAAAGGTTAAGTTATCAATACAAAATAAATTAACACGTATATATAATTATAGTCAATATTTATAAAATGTTTCATGAATACTATATGAGTATTTAATATAATTTTATAATCAATGTCAATTTTTTAATATAAATAATGTATTCTTATATAAATTACGAGTTATTTGCACAGAACAAAATTAATTTTTTTAGTTATCTTATCTTTATTATAAATATTTGTTTTTTTTTAACTGACCAATATCACACCACAGAAAAACCAAATAAAGAAACGATATTACGCAGTTACGCATCCAAACACTTGTACCACGGGTTTATCAATACCATGTTGAGGAATGATATAAGAACATGAAATTTATCCAACATCACAGAATATTAGTATTCTCTGGTAATATACTATGATATATAATTCCAATATGGTTCCCGTTGGGTCAATGCACAGAACAAGTCAAGTTCTGGTAGCTCGGACAAGCATAACTTGTATATTTGTACTATGATTCTAGCTGCCTCCTCAATCAAAATGTTATCGACGTGTAACACCTGTTTACATTGTGTCCGGCAATATGTTTTATTAAGTTTAGGAAATCTACAATATAAGAATGGTTTGGTGGACTGGGGTAGTAAAGAAACTTCTATGGATGACAAACTTTGGATAGTTTCGGCTCGAAGGATCAACGCTATTATTAGTAATAAAAGCATTGCAGATCAAAGTAATATCCAATTTTCAATAATGGTGGTTAAATTTAATCTTTAAAAAAGTATACAGAATACCCCTGATAGTTAACCTCATTCCACTAATTATTTTAAATGACCTTGCTGCTACACATTAATTGACCTATATTTGTTAGGATCACAGCAGTGACTAAGGTAGAAATGTTCTCAAATTCAAGGCAAGCCAACACCAAGGTTAGATTCAGTACTCTCATTGCTATTTGAATTAATTTCTCCAGTTAGGTGGTTACACGGATAGGTGATATTTTATACAGCACATGTACTAGCACTTCAAAATTTACTAACTTGCTACCACCCCATTTTTAAAATTGGCACAAAGGTATACGAAAGATCAGTTATAATTACTTAATTCCTTGAATTCTAAAAAAATAGCTTTATAAGATAATCCCATTTGAATATTTATTACCTCGAGACTAGCATTATGATTCACATATTATTTTGAGTTTTTCAATAGAAATAAACTTCTATTCATAAGCTACAAAGCCAGTGCTTACACACAAGGTTGTATAATAATAATTAGGTATTAAAAATATTTCTGTTAGGTATAATAAATTGTGTTAATTTTTTAATCTTTTGTGATCTATCTATATACAAGAATCTACTCTTCACAAACATTTTAGGCTTTGGATTTTCATGTATTTCAGGAGTTTAACATGTGTACCAAAATTCATTAAAGTCTGAGTGTTGAATTTTTTCTGTTTGGCTAATTTAATACGGATTAACCAATATGTAACTATAATTGAGTAAAATCTAGATAATTACCAATTCTGGAATATGTTTCTTTAGAATATCCACCAAGAATATGTTCTCCTTTGATTCATCTAGTGATGTAAGGCTTTCTGTTACCACTGATTCGGCACAAAAACTACATCTTATGTCACCTTTGAGCTCTCTAAATGATTCTAGATTATTTGTATTTTCAATCATAACTGGATCCAAAGTCACCTCATTCTTCAAATCAGTAAAAAATATGTTCCTCTTCGTCATGTCAACACAAACTGATTTGAAGTTAAAAAGTGCTTGAGTGTTCTTCCTACATTCAATACACATAGCAGTGTCCTCAGATATATTAAGATTCTGAAATATAAATTAGTAATAACTTTAAAATTTAAATACCTCCGTTTACAGAAAACCGCATTTAAATTTTTGCATTTCTCTTAATATTATTAGTGAAAACTCAGGGACGCTCCTGACGGGGGTGCAACATGTGCAGTCCCAAGTAACATGTTGAGTTATGATTTTTAGTGTCACACTTCATAGACCGCCCTTATCGCAAGATAACAATTTAACGAACGTTTCAAATAACATGCTTTCATCATTTTCACAACTTACCAAATTCAAAATGTTTTTCACATTTTCTTTTATCTCTTGATGATTTCCATTTACTGTCTGCAGGCAAAGTCTGCAAATTTTCTCGTTCATATTGGTTTAAGAAAATCTAATGAGGAAAATGAACAAACTATGTATTAGAACATTTAGAATATAACCTAATATTATTTCTTATCTCCAAAACTAAGAACTAACATGAAATTAGCTGCGATTAGCAGACCCGCCTGAGTCCGTCATGTCATGATGAAGACGAGAAAGGAGTAAGTATGCTAACTAAATAAATTGAGGATAGCTGTTCCGCAAGACCGCAAAAGATGTCGAAACAAAAGTGTCAACCTGGGAAAATTCGATAGAGTGGAAGGTCCCACAAGGCCACAATGCACTATTTTGTATAAGTTTCAGCACTCGCTGTGGTTCCTGATGAGAGCATACCCATGTAAAGTTGTAATTTTTTTTTGGTGTATAAAACTCTTGCATAAATCAAAGTAGGTACATGTATTTACAATGTTTGGTATAAACACCATTGAGTATATGGTATTTTATTCAAAAATTGGCGGGAAGATTTAAAAAGCACAAAATTAACATTCAATCAAAATGTTGAAAGTATTTAGGGTACGAAATAGATTTTTGCATAACTATATATGATTCTGAAGAAAAATCTCACTAATAAAAGACATTTGAAATTCTGAAATTTATACTGATTTCATTATATGATCAAACCTTAGAGTAGGAAAGATATATATTTTCCTAGTCTAAGGATCAAACTGACTTACCTGTGAAGTTCGATCATGTATCAAGCGCTTCGTCCGAATAGACAACTATTTAACTTGTAGAACCGTTTTCTGCGCACTATCTAGCAACCGGAAACTGTATTACAAGTTTAATAGTAATTTATGACGAAACTGAAACGCTGAACGCATTACAATCACCGCTGAAGTGCCAATAGGAGAAAAAAAAATTGAAGTTTGTTTACCATTGCCACACTTCCATTCCACTTTCCACTATGTGGATGTGCAAGTAAACGCCAGCGAGTTCCAGATACAAATTTTGCAGACGTTCAAATGATCATAACCTCAATTAAAGGCGTATAGATCCTGTTCGACAGATAATTATACGTATACCTTCCACTGGTATTATATTATTATTATTTAACCAGTGATAATGTAAGTAATAACCCACGCAGATGAAGTTTGCAGCGCGAGCCGTAGGCGAGTTCCTCTCGAACAACGTGCTGAACCATCATGAATCAATACATGTTTGTTAGGACGAGAGTTTGGACATGTGTCAGTCTTATAGGCAACACCTATCTCCTAAGATTATATGCAAATTTCGTCTTAAACTTATACATTCCACATTTTACCTTTGTCACTTCTGATGGATGCTTAAGCTAGTAATCTCGAAACGGATAAAATGCTTGTAACAGAGTCCGTGGAATTTAAATGTGCATTTCAGATGATAAATAATACTAAGAAAATTACAATGTTGTGGAACAGTAGAGCGAATAACTAGTTTACAAATTACCTAGCAGACTGATATCAACAAGACTAGAAGATGTATTCAATAAAGTAGAGGTGAAGTTTGGTGTTCCACAAGGGTCAGTGCTGGGCCCATTATAATTCATGATTTATATTAATGATATTGTTCAATAGTTTGAAAACGATACCAATGATAATTTATTTCTTCATGACACTTTAATATTTGTATATGGAGATAATATGAAGGAGGCGCTCGGGAAAATGCAGTCAGACTTAGAGAAAATAGATCAAAAAATAATTATCTGTTTGGTAATACTTATGCAGAAAACTAAAGTTATAGCTTTTGTAAATAAGGATAAAGGACAAAACGAAAATATTAAGCTATTAAATCAGAGTTTAGAGCATGTAAGAGAATATAAATTTGGGTAAAATAATAGATGATCAGTCAAAATTTAGAAAACATATGGTATATAAGTGATTCTTCCCCCCACTTTTTGCCGAACCTATTTTCTATCGAACAGTAGGGACATTTTACTTGCCTAACATTTAATAGACAAGGGACTGAATGCTTTACATCCTCTCTATGAAGGATGGTATATTCGATATATAGCCCCCATCTAAAGTTATACATACCTTCTATGCATGGTTTGATGTAACTGGCCAGTTCTTAAAGAACACCCTATATAGTAAAAGAAATTAAAATATTTAAAATCATACGTGTTTGTAGAATTGACTTTTAAAATCGAAATACGTTGATTCGCAAACAAGTGCATAAAAAACTGTTGACGTCGTTCGCGAAGCAGGTACAGGATCGTACTGAGACGAGAAGAGTCTGGAAAAGAGAGAGAGTGGCCGGCTTTGAACGGGGAGTTGGGTTTTGGCCTCTGGCCGAGACACCGTAGAGGGGCAGGTGAATTTTATCTCCCTCATTAATCAAGTGTGGTAATTAATTCGAGCTGTGGCCTTATAGCACAACGCCAGAATTTTGGTTGTCTGAGTTTAATAATGAAGTTGAGCCACTTGAAGCTATTCTTTTGTGATGTACGGCATATTATAGTGAAGTAACTGCGTTTTATGTTAATCTGTGCATTGCAATAATGCATGTGTAAATCACTAATGTGAAAATATTCACAAGTAAATTAAAGGACAGATTTACTCTCTGGATTGAATAGCAACAAATTTCCTGGTTAATCTGGATTGTTTCCTTTGATGCGTTCAACGATAGTTTGTGGTTTCCGGTATCATTGCCTTGTTTGGCTGTTTGTACGTTCAGTTTTTGGTGTGCTATCCGTCAATTGACCTTCATGTTCCCAGGAATGAAACTGTAAGTTATTTATTTTATATACTATGTTGTAGTGGCTAAGGCTACGCATTTAGAGAGACAATGTGCTCTAGTGCCGTTAATGAACCTTCGGGACCAGATTCTCTTTTGACGGCCCTGATGGGAATACACATAGATCTATCACTAGCTTGGCGAGATCATGTAGGTTATGTATGTAAAAATGTGCAAGTACTTGTTTTGCATTAAAAAAGCTTTCCACCATTACTAATAAAAATACCATAACGACCTTTTATTACTCTAATTTCGAATCTGTTGTGAGATATGGAATTATCGCATATAGATGCTCATCAACTGCAAATAGAGTTTTCCTAACGCAAAAAAGAGCCATTCGATGTATGTTTGGGTTGAAATATCAAGAGTCATGTAAACAAATTTTTATTAGAGAACAAATACTCACTTCTTCTTGCATAATTATCACAATTATAATACCAGACATGATGAAAATTTGCAATATGATATACACAGATTACAACTATATAAGTCAAGTTCATACTATATTGGTGCCAAATTATATAATAAACTACCAACTAATATTAAAAATGTTTAAACAAATTTACTTCTCATGTCAGGAAACTACTATTATCCAATGCTTTTTACTGTCAATTAATTTCTTTTTCATGTTCTTTAATTAATTATTTTACTGTAATCGTTTTCCTTTTAATTTTAAGTCAACTAAACAAGTGTTCATTAGACTTGCCCTATGTTGTGTACTATGATCTCTTGGGTTAATAAATGTATTATTATTAGTGTTATACAAAATAAATATATATTTTTTTCATACTGTAAATTAAATGAACTAATTAATTAAATTCACAAATAATAACTTTCCTTAGTGATGTGTTTCGTCAGGAACAATTTCAGTTATAAATGCAGTACCTGCTAACAAATATTATAACTAAATATTTGTTTATAATGTTGCACCCAGTAATAGATAACTAGTATGTGTAGTTTAGGGTTTCGTAGAAACTGATGGCCCAAAATCAGAAATGAAGGTTTTGGAAAAATTTTTTTTGGATCCCCCTTCCATACAGTTACAAGTAAACAAAAAATAATTTGAACCTACCCCATTGAGAGCGACAACGCTGGGCGGAAATATGCAAGGTCCCTTATTAAGGTGAAATAGCTCTTATTTCATAGCTATATAGTTCAAAGTTGAAGAAAATGTTAGTGAGTATGGCTACAGAACCCTACCATGTGCTCGCGCAACATACTCCAGTTTTTCCTTGAAATATCCCCAAAATTAGTGAAAATCCCTGACTCAATTATTCTTAAAATTACCTGACATGTCCGTCTTTCAATCCCTGACAATTCCCGGATTTTCCCGGTCGCTATGAACCCTGTAAAAGGACATATTTCATATATCTGACAGATCTCTATGTGTCAAGATGTGCTTCTTAAGAGAAGACTTATATTTCGTCTCAAATTCACAGTTTTCACACTTGTACATTGTCAATTCTGCTGGCCTTTTATGAATTAATTTATGTCTATTCAGACTAGACTGAAGCTTCGTCGTATATGTACAAGTATCACACTTAAACGGTGAAACATCTGAATGCCTTAGCAACACGTGCCTCTTAAGATTATATGCAAGTTTCGTCTCAAACTCACAAATTTCACATCTTGCCTTGGTCTCCTCTGAAGATTTCGTATGCGTTGACATGTGCCTCTTAAGATTACCCTTATTTTTCGTCTCGAATGGACACAGCCCACACTTGACCATTGTTATCTGTGTAGGCCTCTTATGGGTCAATTCGTGCCGTTTAAGAGAACGGCGATGTTTGGTCTCATGTGGACACAGTTCACACTTATACATTGTTACATCTGAAGTTCTATGGAGCAGTTTATGTTGTGTTAGATGATCCATACGTTTTGCTTCATATGGACAGAGTTCACATCTGAATGTTTTCACCTCTGAGAAACTCTTATGGGTTAGTTCGTGCTTTTTAAGATATTCCTCGTGTTTTGTTTCATAAGCACATGCCCCACATTTAAGCAGTTTTTTCTCTGCATGATTGTCATGAACAAAGAATACATGCCTATTAAGATCACGTCTACGTTTCGACTTAAATGTACACAGTCGACACTTGAACGTTGTTATCGCTGAAGAGTTGATATGGGTCTGTTCATGTCGTTTAAGATATAGCTTATGTCTCGTTTTATAAGTACATACCCCACATTTATGCAGCATTTTGTCTGAAAAGTCGCCATGAACGAAACGTATGTGTCTATTAAGATCACGTTTCCATTTTGACTCATATATACACAGTCCACACTTGAACATTGTTATCTCTGAAGTACTTTTATGAGTCAGTTCGTGTTGTTGAAGACATATTTTGTGTCTTGTCTTATAAGTACATACCCCACATTTATATGTTTTATTTGAAGAACTGTTGTGAACAAAAAGTATGTGTCTATTAAGAGTGCGTTTCCATTTTGACTCATATGTACACACTCCACACTTGAACATTACCACTTCGGAGGGGTCTTTATGTACTAGTTTGTGGTCATTAAGTTGAGTTTTAAGTTTCGTCTCATACTCGCACATTTCACACTTGAACATTGTTATCTCTGAAGAACTTTTATGGGTCAACTTGTGTCGTTTAAGAGATTCTTTATGTCTTGTTTCAAAAGTGCACACTTCACATTTATGCAGTATTTTCTGTGAAGGATCCTCATGTACTAAACGCATGTGCCTATCAAGATTACGCTTACGTTTTCCCTCGAATGTACACAGTACACACTTGAACATTACTATCTCTGATGGATCTTTATGTATTAATTCATGATCACCAAGATAGCGCTTATTTTTCGTCTCAAATCCACATATTTCACACCTGAACATTTTTGTTTCTGGATTACTTTTATGGGTCGATATGTGTTTGTTCAAATTATCCTTGCTAATGGTTTCATATATACATGTTTCACACTTATATACCGTTATATCTAAAGAATTCATCTGATCGGCAAGTGGTTCCTGGAAACTGAAAATAATAAACATTGTCTTAGATAAGTATATGCATGAAAATTTTATTTATAATGTACAAATTAAATAAAGAATGAGTCAGGCTGTTGAGTTATTGCAAAAGAACGAAAAAATAGTTTGAATTTTGACACCTCTATCTTTTATCACAGCAACACTTTACTAAAACATATTTTTTTTTGTTATTTTTCTATCCTTTGGATAGTCGTAGTGTCTTCATATTTTTTACTTATGGTCCGTCCATCAATTACATCACACTCTAAGGGGGGGGGGATGGAGGGGGTCCATAAAGTGTGAGAGTGTGACAAGAGGGGGGTCAAACTTTTGTGACATCACATTATTTACATCTATGTATACCATTGTTTTAATTGAATGGAATTAAAAAAAAAAAAAAAATCAAAAAATTCTACCTCAAAATTTAAAATGTGACGTCACAATGGGGGGGGGGGTTGACTCGAATTTGACAACCTGTGACATAGGGGGAGGGAGGGGTAGAAAAACCATGAAATTTGCGTGACGTAATTAATGGATGGCCCATTATGTGGTTTTATCTTCTTTAATTATACGACGCCGCCGAAATTATGAAACATTTCAAAATTGCTTTTTATCTACACTGTGGCAATTATTGGCATTTACGTCAATATATGTATCTACAAACCCAGTGTGAAATTATAATTATGCAGAGGTGGTGGTATACAAAAAGTGCTTCTCAAGCTTATGGATTCGCGATTTCTCAGAAATGAAATTTGATGGTACAGATCTTTATTGTAGTAGATGCAACAAAAGAATTTCGTGGACATCTAAAACAAATGTTAATAGACATATTTCCTCACAAAAGCATATTAGTGCTAATGGCTCTACTGATACTGACAGCCAACGTAGTTTTAATTTGGATTTAGTGGAAAGTGCCTTAGTAGCAAACATAACAATGTTCATGTGCCGTCGAAACAACACTCAGATGAAAATATTTATCAACGGGGTGTGATAATGTTAGACAAAAAATTTCTTCTGAGCTTACTGGGAGATACATCTGGGTTAGTGTAGATGAAACCACCAATGCTTGTGGTGAGAAGATAACGAATGTTTTAGTGGGTGTATTGCAGAAAAATTGTTCAGTGCATGGACATTTGATCGTCTCTAAAGTTGTAGAAACGACAAATTGTCGCATTATAGCGAAGGCAGGGAATTCAAGTCTAAAAGAGTTATGTGGTGACAAATATGTAGAAAATAAGGACTTATCACTTCTTACTGATGGAGTGAATTATTTGAAAACTTCAGAACGAATTATGAATGAAACACATCGCAATATGCCGCATGTAACATGTCTAGCACATGGACTCCATAGAACTGCTGAGACTATTACAGGGTGCTACGCTAATGTTGATAACTTAATATCTAGTGTAAAGATAGTTTTCCTGAAAGCACTACATCGTGTATGGTTATTTGGAAATACTTCCCAATCCACCATTACCTCCATTATAACACGGTGGAGAACTTGGCTAGTGGCGGCACTATTTTTGCCATTTTGAAAATGTCAAACTAGTAGTATGGTTGAATCAAAATGACACAGTCGTTATTTAATAGGCTCAACAGGCATATATGGATCCAACTGTTCAAGAAGATCTGAAGACCATACACAGAAGTCACTCGTGAATTCCTATAGTCATACGTGATCATCAACATATCCCAACATCAAAATTTACTGCAATAAACATCGTGTTCGATCTCCGGCAATATATTTTTCAATTACCTAGAGAAATCGTAGTTCAAACAAAATTCCAAAGAGTTTGAAAAACCAATCCAGGATTTGTAACGATGTCATCTGTAATAGATCTTTTAAACAGTAAAGAAGTAGATTTTTCTACACTAGGCGTCAATAGGACGACTTTAAAAAATTTCACATATTTTTAAAATGCCCCGATGACATCTGTTGACATTGAGCGGTTTTTTCTCATTATAAATGGATTTTTAATGACAGGCGGCAGAGGTTAACTTCAGGACATTTAGAACAAATATTAATAATATGCTTTTATATCGCGTCGCGCTTTTCTACCAACTTTATTAACAGTCGTTACCTCTGTTTTTTTTAGTACCTGTGATTAAATCACAGTTTATGATATGTCACCATCACTACCACATATAGCACAACGATGGAGATTTAACAACAGTAACTTGTATTTATTCACGTCAAATACCTTTCATAAGGCGTATAAGTTAGCAATACAAGTTCGTAACTTATGCTTATTAAGCGAAAAATGGGCTGGTTCGGCATTTTTTTTTTTATTTCATAAATCGAAAGTGCAAGTATAAATTAATGGATCTGCAAAAAATCAGAATCTTATTCGCACGTTTAGTATCTTAAAAACTATTACAAACTTCCATCTCGCGAAAATGGGGTGTGGCCAGGCGCTACGTCACTATACGCATAGACTCGGCGATCTCAATAGGCTTGATACTCCTTATTGGTTATAATTATAAGTGTTTTCGAAGTATTGTTTGTTTTGCTTACTACTTGACAGTAGGGGAGTACAATTTGGTGAAATGTCAGAAAATTACAATTTTCTCTCGCTCCTGCCGGAACGAATTTTCGATTTCGACCCTGCAATTTACGATTAGAATTCATCGCCGACCTTCTCCTCTCCGTAGACACATAGAACGAACTTCCACTCGACGTATTTATTTAGTTACCAGCGTTTAAAAATTCCATGTTTTTCGACTTTTCAGGTTAAATTTGAAAGGTCCCAGCAAGCCATTTTTTTACGTCACTTGCGTATAGTGACGTCACAAATGAGCGCTCAGTTTTTGCAACTGTTACTAATTTCAACTCCTTATATCTCGAGAATGGAAAAAGTTAATAATACGAAATTTTAAGTGTATAATGAGAATATCGAGTACTATATGAAAAAGTATAAAAACCATATAAAAAGAATATCATGGAACAAGCCCATTGTGATTGTAATATTTACCTATCATAGTCGGTTTGTTCCGGTTTAATATCAACAACTTCTGTTTTAATAAAAGGCTCTGGGTTATCTACTTCTATTTCATATTTTACTTCAGTTTCAGTGTTCATGGTAAACTCTCTTTGAATGCCAACATATATCTGTCCTAATTCGTTTACATGGCATTGCTCATCAACTTTTAACATTGGCTTGAATATGAATTGTTGTACATCCTGTAATTCTATTTGTCCCTTATCATCTGTTCCTTCTATTTGAATATATTTATTTACTTTCTCTTCCACATCCAAATGCTTCATTAAAAAACTTGAAATATTTCGCATTTGATCAAGGCAGGATCTGCATGTTAAAAGTTTCCCAATATTAGCGAAATTCTAAAATATAAAAACACTATGAACTATAAGCCATTCTTGAATTATTATTGTTTATTATAATCTATCTTCTTTTAGTTTAAATATTAACTTATTGGGCCCCCTTCCATGGCTAGCAAGATTGGTTTTGAGGAGGACATTATGTATCCATTTTGAAAAATAAACATTTTGTTTCAAAATTAGTATATTTTATTACCAAGGCTCGGGAATTCTATCTCTGAGCCAGAGTCTGCTCTAGTATGGACATAACATTATATTGCAAACGCTTACTGAAACAATCAGAAAAATGATGAAGTGGTGAAATATTCATTGCCAGCTACAATGTACTTTTGGCAATAAATTGAACCTAAGAATGGTAATGGTTTTTACAAAAATATATACATATCTGTCGACAAAAAGACAATGTTGAATCAATCACATACTTTCCTGTTCAGTTTAATATGTCCCACATAACATCTCATGAATATGTACATCCATAGCATATGCATTAGGTGTTGGAATTTGAATATGTATTGTTAAATATACATATGATATGAAATATATATTCAGCTACTGATATCCATCAGCGTCATATACACTGTATATTGCTGGAGGTATATACATAATGATTTATACATAACATGTCCATTAAGGTAAAATTAAATTATACGCGTACACGAATTTTATCTCATTATCTGATGCGCATGCGCTACTAATTTATGGCATACTACATCAGCGCACCAGGCATCATTTGTTTACGGATTGTAGTTTGTAACAGCAGGCGCCAGCAGCCATTAAGCAAATAAGCCCTGTAGTGTTGTGTGCATAGTGTTTATGTGTGATGGAAGTTAACTCTTTCTCATTTTCTGGATTTTGTATTTGCTTATTGCTATATTATGCTGTTACATTTGCATGAAGCTCCCATGATGTAAGAGTAAATTTATTATAATGCAATTCTTTAGACTTGTAAATACATACCCTTTTAGGGTTAGAAAATTTGCAAGTTTCATATTTAACTGATTGTGGCAGGTGTGTGTTTCGTTAAAATGGCGGAAAGTGACAGAGGCCTAAAACTACTTGATGGTTGAGAATGTTTTAAACATATATGTAGGACATGAGTAACTATAGTAGGTATTATACATATGTTTACAATTTGCTAAACTACCGGAAGGTAAAGAAGTATACGTCAATATTGAAAATTTTAAATATTGTGTATTAGGTTATTTTGTAAAGTTTGTGTATGTTTAAAATAGTTATATAAAACATATTTCTTATTAAGCTATCTGTGTTTTATTACCTCTTATATGGATACTATTGGATATCTCTGAAGTAGTTCCTACGAACATCAAAACACTCGAACACTTTCATTCGATGCGTGCTGCTCCAATCGTGTTGGTGTCATCGAGATGGTTAAAACTGTTCGTTTTAATCATCTCCCGATGATGCCAACATGACTGGGGCCACATGCGTCGGGTGCAGTATTTAATAAGTGTTTTGATGTCCGTGGAAACTACTTCAGAGATATGTAATGTATATTCATAAAATATACGATTGTGTATAGGATGTGTGTTTCATATCCAGTGAATATACATTGCATATGTTTACGTACATTCACTGGATATAAAATAGATATGTAAGTCGGCGACAAACGTATCTGCTGGGAATGTTAATTTCACATCCATTAGATGTACATTAGATATACTTTCTCCATCTTGTGGATATACATATCCATAGATTGAAGATACAGTGTATGTACATTGCATATCATTTTGTTATGTGGGGTGTGGTGTGTTTATTTTGTCTATTTTGATAATAATTAAATATAAAAACCCAATTAACTTACATAAAAACATTTTTCCCAAGAAAATAAACCATTTTTATACAATACTAAGGTTCAGTTTATCAATGCGAGGATAAAAGTTATCCTATGGTTAAAACCTATACCCATGTCCGGTCCTAAATCATACATAACAAACAAAGTTAAGGATTAATGGCATAAAACACGTGATAAAGTGAATTGCATTTCATTTTAAAATCTTAATACGTATAACGTACTTTTATCAGAAATCGACTACATTTATTTTGTGAAATGTACTGACATAAAACGTATTTTATTTTTTTACAATTGCAGTATTGAAGGCATTTGACCCTGACTATCAAAGTTAGATTCCAGTGTATGGCGGGTACTATTATTTTTTTTACTAATGCCGTTTTAATATCCTTTAATTAGACAATGGCACTGAAATTGTGAAACATTGCTTCTTGCTTCGACAAAATCTCTTTTTACCTACACTGTGGCAATTCTTAGCATTTATGTCAACATTTAATAAAGATTGTCTAAATGTTATTTGTGGCATTATCTTAATTTTTTTTTCTTTCAATTCTTCAGGACTTCCTGCCACATGTATGTTTTCTTTTTAAGCAGTGCTCAGGGAATCTACAAAATATCACAATTAACCAGTATGTTACTGATAAATAATCTACACCTGTGACGTTTACGTCAAAGGATCAGCTAAAGGGTGCTTTTTTTAATTAAACAACATAAATAAGTATAAAAACTTGAAATTAAATATTTCGCCGACGTTTCGGAAATCTATTCTGTTTCCTTTTTCAAGGCTTTTTTTGAAAAATCTTTTTTTGCTGTGTATGATAAATACACAGCTCTAAGAATGTTTGTTATATTCAATATCCATAGATACTTACTATTTACATAGGACTCTTGATACAGTTAACAGTTTTTTTAGTTTTTATACAATGTTAAGTTTGTGAAATTCTTCTTTTAACATTGGCAACCAAGTTGTACAGACATCTACGGAACAATTCAACACGCATCTATCCTCATTCAATAATACTATCGCAGATTCTTTAATTTTTCTTTTTTTGCTATCTGCCTCTTTTGTTAAAATTTTTGCCGAGTCCCAGTTTATTCTGTGTCCATTCTCCCAAGCGTGTTCACAGATCTTGAACCTCTGAATTTCATTTTTTCTTATATAATTTTGATGTTCGCCCAATCTTACACTAAAAGGTCTGGATGACTCACCCACGTATTGTTTGTTGCACTCACATGGAATACTATAAATGCAATTTTTTGAATTTTGCTCGTGGTTTTTCGGTTTCGTCTTTGTCAGAATAGATCTTAAAGTGTTATTTGTTTGAAATACCGTCCTAATATCAAATCTATCACCGATGCGGTGCAACTTTTCGGATAATCCGCATACATAAGGAATTAACGCTGTGTAACGTTTTTCAGGTTTTTGTCGTACCTGATTGTTATTTTCAATATTTATGAAGGTTTTATCGACAAGACCCCCAGGGTATTGGTTATTCATAAGAACTTCCTTTATAAACTTCTCATTATTTAGTATTTCATCATTAGAAGAAATGATTTTGCCCCTATCATACAAACATTTTACAACACCCCTCTTAACGTGCATCGACTGATTTGAGTTGAAATTTAATTGGTATGTGTTGGTTTTCTATAAACACTTGTTTCAATTGTACCATTTACTCTTTTAAGTAAAACATCTAAAAATGGTAATTTATTTCTAGTTTCCTTTTCTAAAGTGAATTTAATAGAAAGTTCTTTATTATTTAAATGTTCCAAAAAACTATCTAGTAACTCAATACCATGAGGCCAGATTGCAAAGATATCATCTACGTATCTCCACCAGATAACCGGTTTGTATGCACAATTTCCAATTGAAAACAAGTTGCTTTTATACACATAGTTAAAAGTTCCATTATGGTATTTACACTCAATTTAGTTCTAGCTTCCAAATTATTTTCATTTAACAATTTGTCTTTGATTATTTTTAAAGTTTTGTCTAATGGGACGTTAGTGAACTACGTCAAAACTAACCATCAGATGTGTATTATGAATATTGTTTTCATAGACTTTTTCGATAAAATGTTTACTATTTTTTATATACGAGTCAGTATTTCCAGATAATGGATTAGCAATTTTAAGCAAGAATTTTGCCAAATTGTGGCATGGCGAATTAATGGAACTAACAATTGGTCTTAACGGAACATTCTGATTTCTAGACACAGGTAATTTTCTTAATATTTTTGCATGTAGCATCAGTGCCTAAAGGGGAATGCGAGAATTTCGGCACACTATATACTTTAAGGTCAGGATCGAAATGTCAAAAAATGTATATGTGGTTGCCTAATAATCTTTAAAATTGCGTTAAATCGACACTTGGTATTTCATAAATAACTTTTTTATAAGTAATTCAAACGAAGTTTTAAAGTGGGCAGTATTATAACAGAAGTCGGCCAAAGACAACTGACCTGTTTGTTTCTTTTTTAAGTGCACGATAAATTCGGAATAAATTTTTAAAATTGCCTAATTATCAGACGCTACATTTGTAGCTATATTAGATAATCAGAGTTATTTAAGTACATTTAATCAGGTCGTTTTGATGCGTATTACAGTCATTATCTCTTATCTGTGTAAAAAATTGCATAAAATTGCTTTTGTACATTTTAATGTATGAAACTGATTTTTAACACAAATCGATGAGTCATCAGAATAATTGTAAAGAATATTTAGAATAAGTTCATCATGTAACTAGAAGATGGCGCCAATAGCCTTATGAATGAAAAGGGGTAATGATTTTGATTTATGAATGAAATGAAAAGTGACATATTTAAATTTCTTAAATAAATTAAACAATGAAAGTATTATTAAATGGTCAACAGTTTGCAACTGTATTCAAGCACTAAAATGGCACTATATTCCAAGTATACAATATATACAATAAATTCTGTTCATTTTTGTCAAAAATTAGGTGAATTTTCAATGAATGTAAATATATAAATTAGGTTCGAACCCTGAATATGGTTCATGGCATTGGTGTTTTAATCAACTGTCCATAACTTTATCTCGTTTATGCTTCCACAGAAAAGAGTATCTTATATTTCATTGTGTGACTGCTTCACCGAGAGGAAACAACGTGTAACCTAAACCCTAAAGTTACGGGTTCAATCAGCCAGTTTTGGCAAATTTTTATTGTGTAAGAATGATTAACCCAATATACTTATTCGGATATTGGTTATGTTATTTTCTTAGATATGTGCAAAAGCATGTTAATTTTTTTGGAAAATAGGATAATGATACACTATATCTAGAGGTCAAGCAAAGATTAGAGACCTAACAAGATAGGACAGTCAGACGGAGAAGACGAAATAGACGAAGACAGTTGTGCACTCCAATTTAAAGGGACACGACATCCAGCGGAAGCGGTTTCGGGATTTGTCGGTTATGCATTAAACGAATTTGACTAAGCTTAGTAAAAGATAGGTTGGCTCATCAAAATCGACAAGTGCTACGTCACTTATAGACCTCGATGACAGCTGCGTGTGGCTGTTTTTTCCTCATTTTATAGAAAAAAGTTTCAAAATTATTTTTTCAATGTACAATTCTATCCTAACCAAATAGATACCTTACATATAAACATAGAAATACTAAGCAACCTGTTTTTTAGTGACCTTGGCTACTGACAGTCAGCTGAGTTCGGTCGTTCTATCAGGAGACAGTGTTGTCCAATTTTCATTATTGGCGCGAAAACTCCGCTGGCTGTCCTATCTTGTTAATTCCCTAATCTTTGCCGAAAGTCCCGAGCTTCGAGCATGCGCATTACCTTGTAAATGTGTAATAAATTCTACAAGTCGAGAAATTGTTGAAATTGAAGTATTTCGTGTTATTTTGTGAAAAAAAAAGGCACCCGCACCCCCCGTTTCTTTATCAGCGACGATTATACTGCCTGCGGCGCTAATAATTATTATTATAACAATTGGATATCAGAATAAAAACCTACTAATCTAACCTAAAGAAATCACACGAAATAATGAAATTACTTTAAGCAGAATAAAAACCTCTAACCTAACGTAAAAAAATCATAGAAAAGAATTAGTGAAAAAACATATTAATCATTACAAAATTAAAGAAAAAAAAAATCAGCGGGTGTAGGAGTTTGAACCCGAGACCTTCTTCCATAGTTTTATCTACGCGCTAGCCACTCGGCTGACGGTGAACGCTAGAACAAGGAATAAATATTAAGTAGTCAGATAAATGATACATGTTTTGCGCAAAGTCGAAGCTTCGGACTTTTGGTGTACCTAGATGCTTCTCTCAGATACTACGTTCAAGGACATATTTACAACTGTCAGGTAAAATAAAAATTAGATGATGCACAGTTGCCAAATTTAAATACATATTGTCTTTGCCATTTTCAACAATTAAAACTTTGATATGTTCCCATAATTTGGATAAAAGTTTCTTGCTGTTTAATTCGAAATTAATAATGTGGTTAACCATTTAATTGTAAAATTTAAATAATATCCCTATATGATATTATATAGTTGTACATGGCTTAAATTATGCACACCTAGATTTTAGAATTTACCTAACCAGATAGTACCTATTTTACGACTATTTATGTAATTGGGTATTATTTATAATTATAATTTGAAACATTAATTATATCTTATACCAAAGAAATTTTTGTACATGTGGCAATGCGGACAACATTCCAACAAATATTGAAACTTGCCAATAAAATAAGATAAGATACACACTGTGCCATCTAGGATTAACATAAGTACTAGCTTACGAGTTTTTGACATTTCGATCCTGTCCTTAAATATTGACATCATATTGTGTAGCAATGGGACGCCAATGCTGGTATCCAATATGCTACCAATACTGGTATTGAATATAATGCCAATATTAATATCCAATATGGTACCTATATTGTAATTCTATTCTATTTTAGGTGACACCAATGTTGGTGTCCAATATGGCACCAATGTTGGGATCCAATATGGCACCTATGTTGGTACATAATATGACCCAAATATGTGATTGCAATATTGGACGTTTATTGCCAAAATCTGACGTTTGGTATATTGGCCCAATATGTCGATGCCTATATTGGCCCAATCAATTTGTGCTACCTGGGAATTTTATATTCCATATAACTACTTCTCCTATTGACAATATTCTATAGACTTGTGTAAATGCCTTTATAAAATTGTTTTATATAAAAAGCAGGTAATGCAGGAATTATAAAAATTCACTTTGATGAAATATTTACCCTTTTACGTGTCACTGTTGGTTAACGACTGTTATGATTATCTATCCTATTAAAAAATTGACATTTATTGTGACTATGTTAGCAGCAAACAAGGTATGTACTAAAGAGACAGCAATCATGTATCTCGTGGTTAGTTCTTTGATCGAAGATACCCTCACAGTGTAAGCTGAGCAAGTTAAGACTTCCTGACTAAAACCTCTATATAAGCTCAAAACTTAACAATTACATTAGTGTGTAAATTGTAAATATTTACCAATTCTGGAATATATTTCTTTAAAATATCCCCCAAGAAAATATTATCCTTTGATTCATGTGGTGATCTTTCAGTTGGCTTAATACAAAAACTACATCTTATCTCATATTTGGGCTCTGTAATTGATTCCAGGTTATTTGAATTTTCAATTTTCATTGGATCCAAATTCACATCGTTCTTCAAGTCAGTTAACGAACACGCTCTCTCTCTCACGTCAACCCAAGTTGATTTCAAGGTAAGAAATGCCTGAAGATTATTGCTACATTCAATACACATGACAGCATCCTTAGATATATCCAGATTCTGAAACATCATAAATTATTAATAGCATTTTTTTAAATTTAAAAACCTTCAACTTTTACGGAAAACTGCATAAAAATCTGTGCATTTGTTTTAAAGTTATTAGAGCAAATTATTATTAAAAGTAGTTCACCTTAGTGCAGATATCTTGGTTTAGTGATGTCCACTGGTGGTTTGGCATGATAATCGGTATTTTAGAACTTGCCTGTTTGTGAACGTAAACAGAATTTAGCATTTATTTGAGATTGTGGTTTTGAGTAGATTTTGAAACAAAAAAGGTTGCGACTGGCAAATATTAAAAATACCTGAATTTTTATTTGATATAATGAGTAACTCTTATACCGGGAGAGTGGACTGACCTTATTGGTGATACACATCACTCATGGGGACAATACCTTGAGAATCTAAGATTTTGCGTTAAGTAAAGCGAAACGAGGGCCTACAGTTTACAGTGGAGTCCAAATCACTATTTCGCAATCTACAGGGTTTGAACCTGGTTCACTAGGTATGCAAGTTTAAAAGCTAAACATTTCCCACTGAGCTACCGTCCCAGCAATTGATTAATAAATAAATAATAAATAAAGTCGCGATTTGTAATGCACTTACATATTGCAAAAACTGTTATGAAACGAAGCCTTCAATGAAATACAGGGTGATTCGTGAGGAGAGGGTCGTACTTTACCAAAAGATAGAAAACATTAAGGTGATCTTAACTCCCCAAACAGAAATGGCTGAACCGGCCCCGTTTTCGAAATACAGGGTGTTTTATAATTTTTGGAACAATATTCTTTTCACCATATATCTGTAATGCGTACGCGGAATCCAATGAAATTTTGTATTTTGATTACAGTAGTCATTCACCATCTAACGCCTATGATATTAATAAAATATCAGGGCCGGACCCAGAATAAAAATATTTTTAAGTTATTCCTAGAAAATAACACTCTGTATACTGTTTATAAAATATTTGACATTAAAATATTAATTTACACCTAGAAAGATACAACATCCCATAAAAAATCTTTTGACATCATTTCATTGTTTAAATAAAAAAATTAAATTGTTGAGGGTTCAATTTTTTTTTTCTTCAAATGAGAAATTGAGAGAAAAAAGTCACTCTAGGGATTAACTACATATTATTTTTTTTGTTTCCTATCTGCACTACCAAAAGGTAGTTCTCCAAACTCTGGTTTCAGCAATATTTAATTCATTGCAGGAGTAATTAATTGTTACAATCATCTAGTCTTGCCATTACATTTGTTTTAAAAGTTGGCTATGTACTTTTTAATAATCAAGTAGGTACCTGTCAAAAATCAGTCATATTGTAATTAAGAAGTGTCACGTCGCCACTGTTGCTTTTACTGGTTACAATATTGTCTTGTAATAATTCTAAATCATGCCGTTTACATACACGAGTAGAGAATACGCAAATATGGTTTTTGTCTATGGATATTGCAATGACAATGCAAAAGCCGCTGAAAGGGAATACAGACGCCGGTTTGGAAATCAACATGTACCAGATTATAAAACATTTTATAGAGTGTTTAGACATCTTTCTGAAACTGGAACTGTTCCCTCAATCATGAATATAGAACGTCCTGTTAGGCAGACCTGGCAAGAAAAAGATTTCATTTTAAATCTGGTTGACCAGAACGCAAAAATCAGCAGAAGAAGAATCGGTCAACAATTAAATATTCCTCAAACCAGAGTTTGGAGAACTATTAAAGGAGAACAAATGCATCTTTATCATATCCAAATTGTCCAACGATTGGTGCCAGGTGATGAAGTATCTCGGTTAACTTTTTGCCGCTGGGTTTTATCCCACAGACAAACTATGTTAACAGTATTGTTTACCGATGAATCTCAATTTACCCGTGATGGTATAAATAATACTCGAAATTTTCATGTATGGAGTCACGAGAATCCCCGTGCAAAAGAATTCCCAACATAGACTTTCTGTAAATGTGTGGTGTGGGATGTTCAATAATAATATCATAGGTCCTCACATTTTTGAAGGTCGCTTAAATGGTGACAATTATTTAGATTTTTTACAACATACCCAGCCAAATCTATTAAATAATGTCAACACAAGAGGAATGTCGTTTCAACATGATGAGGCTACGCCGCATTTTTGCATGGCCTCCGAGATCACCAGATCTCACACCCCTAGACTATTTTTTGTGGGGCTATTTAAAAACTGAAGTATATAAAGAAGAAATAAATACCAAAGAGCAGCTGATTGCAAGAGTTGAGCATTTTTGCAAGGAAATTAAAAACAATTTAGAGATTGTTAGAAAAGGCGTAAATGAAATGACAAATCGATCAAGAAAATGTATTGAATTTGGCGGTGGTCACTTTGAAAATAGACTGTGTAATTGGATTTAGTAAGTTTGACTGATTTCTTATGTTCTAGTTAAATTGTCAATTTTTATTATTTATTATTTTGTTAAGTTTATTAATTATACATTCATTACAAAATATTTCACCAGGTATATGTGATGAATTTTTATTCTCCCTATTTGCACCTTTTGCTAGTGCTGATAGGGAATAAAAAAATAATATGTAGTTAATCCCTAGAGTGACTTTTTTCTCTCAATTTCTCATTTGAAGAAAAACAATTTTGAACCCTCACAATTTAATTTTTTTTATTTAAACAATGAAAATGGTGCCAAAAGATTTTTTTATGGGATGTTGTATCTTTCTAGGTGTAAATTAATATTTTAATGTCAAATATTTTATAAACAGTACACAGAGTGTTATTTTCTACAAATAATTTAAAAATATTTTTATTCTGGGTGCGGCCCTGATATTTTATTAATATCCCAGGCATTAGACTGTGATGACTACTGTAATCAAAATACAAAATTTCATTGGATTCCGCTTACGCATTACAGATATATGGGGAAAAGAATATTCTTCCAAAAAATATAAAACACCCTGTATTTCGAAACTGGGGCCGCTTTAGCCATTACTGTTTGGGGTTTTAAGATCACCTCACTGTTTTCTATCTTTTAGTAAAGTACGACCCTCTCCTCACGAATCACCCCATATAATACGAAATTACAATGCCTGGACTTCTTAAGAAAGGTACCCCTCTGTGCAATGAAATCCAGTACACCTATTTTTCGCTATATTAAATCATTCTTTATTTATTTGTCAGTGTCAGTGTGATATTTTCACAACGCCAAAATTAATTAATCATCAAAAAATTTTAATTCTCTCTAAAATTGAAGAGGGATGGTCGATCAGAGCATTATCAATCGAATAAGAGTACTGTAACGTGTGAAGAAAAGATGCGAGGAGGAGGACGGTAGCATAAAGAGAAAAGACGGTTCAGGCCGATCGAGAAGTTCAAATCTTGTTCAAGATGAAGCGCCCCTTGGCTATTTGACGGAAAATCCATTTCAAACAGCTGTGTTCATGATAAATTTTTCAGCATCGAGATTAACAGCTAGTGGTGTAGTTTACGTGGCGTATTATGGGTACTGGCAGATTTAATGAACAGGTTATAGGTATATTTTGCAAAACGTTATGCTTCTTTCGGTGGAGCAATTATATCCAAACAACACCGTCAAATGACGGTGTTGTTTGGATATAATTGTGTTGATAAATATCAACAAGACAGCTGACAGGATAATTATTCCATCCCTAGTAGCACAAAATATGACCAATATTGAATCAATATTCATATATTGGTCCTATATAGGACCAATATTTATATATTGGTCCTATATGGGTTATATGTTGGTGCAATATTTGTGCTGGTTTGGGAACAATAATATTAAATTATTACTGTGGCCTTCGCACAGTCCCGATATAAACCCAATTGAGAACGTCTGGGGTTTCCTAAAAAAGAAGAAATTATAAACGAAACTTCAGACCAAGAAATGAAAAAGAATTGTGGTCGGCCATTGAAAATTGCTGGCAGGAGGTAAGGGAAAAAGAAAACTATTGTCGTAGACTCATTGCTTCTATGCCAACAAATTTAATCACGTCCTGAAAGGAAACGGAGCCATGATAAAATATTAGGTTACATTATTTACACAATAAATACAATCCCAGTTATGTGCAGTCGCATCTATGGATTTTTAACCGTCAATTTTTACACTTGTTATAAATCGAAATTATTCCCATCGAATGGTGTAAAAAAACATCAAAACACGTTTTTTTTTCTGGAATAACATTCAAATACCTTACTCATGACGTTTCACAATCAATGTCAGTTTTTTATAACTTACATGATAATAAAAAAATCTAAATTCCAAAGAGACTGATTCACACCACTCAATATTATTAAAAACTGCATTACTTTATTTTTCAAATGTACGGGATCATTGCACAGAAGTGTACATTTATAATTAAAAAATGAAATATAAATAGTTTATTTCAATTAAAAATACTTATACAATGTTAGTCAGTTTTAAAACACCTGAAACAAGGAAACCTGAAGAATCAGGTTGAAAGAAAAACCGCCTTATAATCGGCGCACCCATTTTGGAGCTACGATACCACAGACAGACACATACATAGTCAAAAGCTTCAAATTTATAACACCCCTCCATTTACATTAGGGGTTAAAGGATAAACGTATTAATGAGAAACAAAATAAATAGTTTTTGAACTAGTAGTGACACTTCATAAACCGCTCTTATCGCAATGTGATACATATATATAATACGGTAGAATGTCTGAAATAAATAACAAGAACTTCATCACTTTCACTAAACTTACCAAACTTAAAATGTTTTTCACAGTTTGTTCTATCTGTTGATAATTTCCACCTATTGTCCGAAGGCAAAGTCTACAAATTCTTTCGTTCATATTGATATAAGAAAATCAAATAAAGAAAATAAACAGAATTTGGGTTAGAACACATAACCCTTGTATTACCTATTTCTTATCTCTAACACTAGCATGAAATTAGGTGCGATCAGCTGTGACACCTGTCACCATCATGAAGAGTAAAGGAGTAAGCACGCTAGCTAATTACATTGAGGAAAACCATTCTGCCAAAATTTGTGGAAATGGCCTCGTCCTTCAAATCACTGTGTAGTACCACAGTAGAAAGAAGACCAGTAGTTCGACTCCTCCCCTTTTCTTGGTCAAAATTTACAGTGCGCTTATGCTGCTCCTGGGATATAAATTTTTGATGCGCAGTGAACAGAGTAGGCGTGGTAAGGTTTGTTGATATTATTTCTATAGCAGTCGCCATTGTTGTATTTTTGAGTTTTGAAATTATGCTAACATCCTAGTATTTGTTTTTAGTAAAGTGCCTAATTTTACTTTCTGACAATATTTACTTTGTGTTTGTATGTTTTACAACAATGATTAAAATTGCATACAAACGTAATTCCAGGAAATGCCCTGAGATAACCTTCTTTAGATTTCCTAAGGACAAAAATAGGTAAGTTTTATACTTTTCCTAGGCGGTTACATATTCTGTATAAGTACCTACTAAAAAATTTAAAAAAATATAAGTGACAACAAATTTAAATTGTAAATAAAAGCAGCTCATAGAATCCTAAAGTTTTTGGTTACGTTAGGTTAGGTAACCCTACTTATTATAATGGTTAAATATCACATTTATAACGCAATTTCTTTATTTTATGTAGGTAACTGCTATTTTCCTAAATTAAAAATAGATTTCTAAAAATTAAATACTACCTACTAAATTTGAAAAGGAAGAGAATAAGGTATTAGCGGTTATGGCTCAAAATAAGAGGAAAATATATACCCATCTGTTTGCTTATAATAAAATAATGAAACTCATTCTGACCATAGCATATTGATATTTTTTAGTGGGTTATAGATTTAATACTATGCCTACTATATCAGTGATTAAAGTACATACCTACCCCATATATACATATTATATGTATTATTTTTATATTTTAGGTGCTTATTATGGAAAGCAAATGTAAAAAATTCAGATTTGAATAATTACTATTCAACATACTGCAACATATGAACATTTTAGAATATGTAGTTTACATTTTGAGTATTCAAGAAAATCGCCTAAAAAGAGACGCAGTTCCATTTATATTTGAAATCAACAATGTTTTATACGAGGGACAAAGAAACAGTTCTGATGATGATTCTACAGGAGATGTTGAAGATATAGGTACTTATATACTTTGTAATTCTCTTGCAACACTTATCTACTTTTCCAATTTTAGAATTATTATCAAAAGTAACATTAATGGATAGAACACCTGCTAGTATTTCAAAAGATATTAATGTTCTTGATGCTCCTGGTCCCTCAACATATCATCCTAGGAGATTATCTTTTAAAGATGAACATGAGGCTTTTGGTATGTATATATTTATATGTATCATAACGGCACCAAATAGAATAATATGAAGGCTGTAAGTGGTTAACGTGGTCTAAGTTTTAGAGTACTTATTTCCAGAAGATATCACGTTAATTTTAAGATCTAAATCATCACCAAAGACTTCACAGTAATACTGTTAACTTTGAATATCTGTAATTGTTTTATAGAGGACTTTAACTGCCGACATAAATTTAAAATTTTTCCACAAAAATACAAATGTGAATATATATGTGTATCGTACCTACAAATATTTAAAAACTCCACTAATTTTTAATTTTATTATTTAGGTAACGAGGCAGGTGAGGGAATGATTGGCTTTGAACGTCCTACAAGTCCGACAGATCAGGAAGACTTACAACTAAAATTAGCAGTCCGAAAACCCAACATTACATTAAATTTCAAAAGTTTTCGATGACAATTATACAGCGACTATCAAACTTCATGAAAATTCAAATGACTCTTTCACGTCCACTGATGGAGTGATAAAATGTCAACAGTTTGTTTCTGACGGCATTTTTTTAGGTAACGAATTATTTCTTTGTATCAATGTTTGTAGTATATTAAACAGAGACAATATGTTGTACAAAAACTGTAGTATGCAACTCACACAAAATGGTAACTTTGCCCTAGTGTCAATTGCAGAATTCACCCTCGACTCTTCTTGCAAACTTCCATACTCATGCAAGATGAGCATCATTTTGTGCCTGTTGCATCATATACTATTTTGTGATTTTGTGCGTTACTTTGACTTTGTATGATGTAATGTACAATTGTATGTATTTTTGACGTTCATAAAGTACTGGTACTGGCTAACTTGAATAAATTATTTAATTAGTTTCCTTTTATTTAAAAAACTAATCCGCTCTCCAGCCTTCAATTATTAGGTAGAGATGTAAAAATTTAAAAAAAATATGCATACATTATTAGAGTCGGATCTGGTCATTAGTATTAATTACATATAATTACGTTCCCAGTTCTTTTAGTAGATTTATTAGTCGCTAGCTACAAAAATATTAAAAGATTTAAGTAAAAAGTACAAACATATGATTAGATACATTTATTAAACAATATACATACGTATAAAAATGACCAGGCACAATAATAAAAATTATTCAGCAATATATAACTATTACTAGAACCAAAAAGGTATATAACTAGCAGACTTGACCAGACAATTATCTCTAAGAAAGTGCTCTCTCACCAGGAAGTCAGCCTGGAAAAAAGTCACCAAAAAAAGAAGCAGTGTTCATCAAAAAAGAGGCAATTTTTGCAATACCTATACCTATTCATTTCCAAGTGCACTTAGATACCAGCATAGCGCCGCCGCCATAGGCAACAACCTATACATATTTTGTCAAACGGGTTGCATACATTCACACTAAATTATTTTTGTTTTGCTACAGGAGATATTATTATTGTTACTCAATTTGTATAACAGACAACCTATATCAGTTAGTTGCAATTCTAACACATCATTTATTTGCAAGCAGGCACCTATTTGTAGCAAGCTGTACACATTTGTGTTCCACCGTCGGCATCGCTGTACAACTTTTAGGTAATCAGTAGTATGGTTGGCACTGACCTTGAAAAGTGAAAGTTAATTAGGTCATTAACATTAATGAGGCAATTAAGATAATGAGGCAATTAAGTTAATGGCGTAATTAGGGAAATCCGCGGATTTTAATCACCGCGAGATAATTATCTTATCTGGCGGGGTGGCCCCGGTGATTAACGTTAATTAGATATACGTGCCGTTCAACATGTGCTGGAATTTTTGAGCGATTAAAAAACTTGATTAAGACTCGTTTTGATTTACGTGATTTTCAACAAGCATGCATGTGGAATTCTGACCGGAATTATTTATTTTTTCTGTTATTGTTCAAAACTGGTCGTAATAAATATGTATAGCAACAGAGATTTTCTTTAAAATATATATTTAAGAAAAAAAAGAATGGATCATCAATGTTCTCTAGGTGCTTTTTGCTACAGCTTTTGGAAATACTAGGAATACAAAATATTTTTTGTTATTGTTTAAAAGCTAGTGTAACAAACTGACTGGAATCTTGGGTCTATTAAGATGAAAAGATAATTTGGTTAGTAAAACCGCGGATTTGGCGAATCGGGGAAGACTGCGGATTTGGCGGTCCACATGCTTTTTAACGGAGGCCCAACGACTGTGAAAATGTAATGGGTAAAACTCCAACGAGCCTCAGCGGCTTTTGGATGATTTAATATGAGAAAAAACAAATTACTTAGGTATTCAGATTATATTTTAAGAAAATTAATGTTTTTAAGTAGAGTCATCCCTGGTGGGTTTTGGGAATATAACTTACCATATTTTCTACTATTGTTTGAAAATGGTTGTAATGAACATGTATAGCAACAGTAATTTCTGTAAAATAAAATATTTAAGAAAAAATAGAGCATTCTGACAGATCTTTTGTTTTAAATTATGTTTTTATGAGAGTGCACTTCATAACACACCCTTGATTTTTGCTTTAAAAAAAAAAAAAAAAGCTTCTGCAACCAGATTATGATAAAAGCTACAAAATCATACCTTTTTTGCAAAATAAAATTGAAAAAAGTGCCATATTGGAAGCTTATGTAAATAAAAATACACACAAGTTTTAGCTCGTACAATAAGACCAAAAAAAATGAGATTAAAGAGTATTAATAATGTATAACGTATTTTTATATTTTATAGCTAAAAATTTAAATATTCTTGCAGGTACGTGTGTGGTATATATTTTTAAAATGTTTTTTCTGTTACTATGATGCTGTAGTTATTTCAGATTTCAAAACTTCCACATTGTACACCCAAAGAGGTACTTATTTTGCAAATCACCTGGTCGTCTAATTACTGTAAGGTATATTTTAATATTGCATTGCAGTAATGACTAGAATATCTTATACTTAAATTTTAACTCACATTGTTATACCCAAGTACCTGGAAAATAACCTGCACTAATCTTTTATCTAGAATATATTAATATTTTATTATGGTAACCTTGTTTCCTAAGTCTCAACTTTCAAATTTCATTTAGTTAAGTACCACATAATTACCTGCACTAACCTTTATCTAGAATACATTAATACTTCATTACAGTTGGAATGCTTAGAACTCATGGGTTTTAAAATACATTAGGCCCACAATAATTAGGTACTTAGTGGGAATTCTTTAAATTATCTACAATATCGGAAAGCTGTTTATTTGGCATCTATATACCACTAGTTACTATCGATCCGTGAGCAGCCAGTGTTGTAGGGTAGCGAAGTGATTATATTTATCTACAAAATTAGAAAAGTTGCCCACTAGGCATCTGCAGCAATCGTTCTGAGGATATACTGTGTTGTGTTCAGTTAAGTAAAAAAAAATGGAGCAATTTAAAGCTGTGTTACACGCATACAGCTTAAAAGGTTTAATAAACATGTACATCAACAGTGATTCGCTGGAACATTTGATGGCAGTAAAAGAGGTAAGTGTTTAATATTGTGTTTTTTCTTTAATAACCGCATAAATATTTTTAGCACATTGATTACAAAATTGCATTCGGCTGTGACGATAGCATTAACCTGCTTGATTACGAGTCCCTTGAGAGACGTATACAGCACCTTAGAGCAAGTCGAATATCTGGGGCAGGACCGAGTACCACAGGCACAACACCGCCACAGCCAAGGAGCAAATCTGACCTGGGGCCCGAAGGTAACAACATCTACAGCTTAAAAGGATTAATAAACATGTCCATCAATAGTGACTCGCTGGAATATTTGATGGCAGTGAAAGAGGTAAATGTTTATTATTGTGTTTTTTTTTTTTTTTTTTTCATTAATAACCACATAAATATTTGTAGCATGTTGATTACAAAATTGCATTCGGCGGTGACAACAGCATTGATTTGTTTGATTACGAATCCCTTGAGAGCCGTATACAGCAACTTAGAGCAAGTCAAATGTCTGGGGCAGGACCGAGTTCCGCGGGCACAACACCACTACCGCCACAGCCAAGGAGCAGATCTGACCTGGGGCCCGAATGTGAAAACAATGGTTTCAAAAACATCGTCGTAGAAAACGAGTTTGACCGCGAAATAAAAAAGTTTAATCTAACAGCCAGGCGATACATCTTCAGCTTTAAACCATTTGACGGGGCCGGCGATCCCATGGCATGGCTTAAGGTATGATTAAATTTAAAAATACATATTTTACAAAATATAACTTTTAATTTGTTTAAGGATGGTCTCAACGAGGTTATGGTGCATGGGATGAGAGGATTTAAGCCCGACGACCGTGTGGGTCTAATATACCACAACGAAGAGCATCCTGACAAACCAGTGGCCATATCGTTTAGAAGGAGGGACCAGCTATCACCAGAGGTTGTTTTAGATGTTTTGGGGAGAGTGCTCCAGAGCAATGCGGCATTTTTTACAAGCGGAAAACTAACGATCTCTATTGACCGAATATGTCTCCCAGCTGGGAGCGGCCGCGTGGCTTTAAAGGGTGCTAGTTTTGAGGAGTTCTGCAGTAAAAAAAGAGGTATCGTAGAAGTATTTAATAGCGATAATTTTTGTCTCGCATACGCTATAGTGTTAGGTGTAGCTTATAGGGAAAACGAAGTAGAATTTAAAAAACTTATAAAAAACAGAGAATTATTAGTTGAAAAAGGGCAGCAGTTGTGTAGACGAGCAAGCGTTGATCTTTCTCAAGGTGGATCCCACGATCACGTTAAAAAATTTCAAGACGTCTTGAATAAACATACAATAGTTGTGTACGACAATAGAAAAGGATCTAGTACATATTTTGAGGGGCCTCGATCTAGTGAGAGGTCTGTAATAAATTTGCTTTTAGAAAATAGTCATTACAACCTCATTCTAAGTTTAACTGCTGCTTTCTCTACTAGCTATTATTGCGAGTTATGTAAAAAACGTTTTAGTAATAAGAAAAAGCACGCCAAATGTCAGTACACTTGCCCATGCTGCCACACTACGCCACCATGTAAAACTAATTTTGAAATCGTTACGTGTAATACCTGCACTAGGGAATTTAGGGGGACAGATTGTCTAAAATTGCACAAAGAAAAAAAACTTTGCTCTGCTTTAAAAAGGTGTAGCTTGTGTTTAAGTACGTATTGGGTTGACAAAAAGAGACCGCACAAGTGTGGTATTAAATTCTGTACGTCATGTTTGGTAGACAAACCTGTAAGACACTTTTGCTACATGAAACCACATACACAATCAAAAATGCAGGAGGAGAAATTAAAGAATAATTTTCTTTTCGTGTTTTATGATTTTGAGTGTAGACAGGAAAAAGAACTAGCGGGTAATAATACATTTTTACACGAGCCAAATCTTTGTGTGGCAGAGCAAGTTTGTTCATCTTGTATAAATATCACCGATATAAATACCGTTTGTGAAAGATGTGGTAAACGTGTGCATATTTTCCGAGAAGACCCTGTAGGTTCGCTTCTAGAATACCTACATGGGTTCGAAGAGAAAAAATTTAACGTGGTGGCTATTGCACATAACATGAAAGCATATGACGGTTGTTTTATAACTCAGAGAATTTTGTTAAACGTTAGCCGGTGGAACCCAAAATTTATCCGTAACGGTTGCAAGTTTATATCAATTATTTGTAATGACATTAAATTTATAGATAGTTTAAACTACATACCTTTAGCTCTATCTAAACTTCCCGGCACGTTTAAGTTTGAGGAAATAAAAGGGTATTTTCCACATTTATTTAATAAAATAGAAAATCAAAACTACGTAGGACCGCTGCCTGATGCATCGTTTTACATGGCTGATAACATGTCCACTAAAGCACGGGCTGATTTTTTTATCTGGTATAATGAACAAATATCAAATAATGTGGTTTTTGACATGGCTCTAGAAATTGTTAGATACTGCACGCTGGATGTAGATATTCTACGTAAAGCGTGTATTAAATTTAGAAAATGTTTTATAGAAACTAATAAAATTGACCCATTTCAAGAAGCGACGACAATCGCGAGTGCTTGTAATTTAGTTTTTCGACGACATTTTTTAAAGCCTAACACAATCGGTTTAATTCCGGCGCACGGCTATAGGCTAGCAGACAATCAGTCCGATATCGCACTTAAGTGGCTTTTCTGGTTAGAGTATTCGCGAAATTTAAATATTACCCATGCCGGTAATGCTCGAGAGGTGCGCTTACCCGAAAATATTTTAGTAGACGGGTTTTGTGCAGCGACAAATACCGTTTACGAATTTTATGGTTGTTATTATCACGGCTGTGAAAAATGTTTTTGTAATCAGACCGTCTCCGACAATATTAAAAACAAGAATGACTTGCTTTTTGTCAGACGAGAAAACACGGCGGCCAAGGAAAAGAGAATTTTAAGATTAGGGTATAACTTAGAAAAAATATGGGAATGTGAATTCAAGCAGCTCCTAGAATCGAATAATGGAATTAAAACGTTTTTAAATGAAAAATCTCCCTATATAAATAGCCCGCTTAATCCTAGGGACGGCTTTTTCGGGGGCCGCACCAACGCCGTTAAACTTTATTACAAGTGTTCATTAGAGGATAACGAAAAGCTGTGTTATTATGACGTTTGTTCACTATATCCTTATGTAAATAAATATGGAAAATATCCGATAGGTCATCCTAAGATATATATAGGCAACACCGAGTGTCAAGGCATAGATTTTAATACGGTAGAGGGTTTAATCAAATGTATAGTTTTACCACCGAATAATTTGTATCATCCCGTTCTACCATACAAGTGTAACGGTAAACTTACGTTTCCCCTGTGTCGCACTTGTGTCGAGACATCTTTTCAAGCAGAATGCACACACACAGATGAGGAGCGTAAATTTACGGGTACCTTTGTGGCCGACGAGTTGAAGAAGGCAGTTTCTCTGGGATATAAAATTTTAGAGTTTATAGAGATTTGGCAGTATGAGGTAGAAATTTATGATAGAGAAAAAAAGACTGGTGGACTATTTGCTGGGTATGTCGACAATTTTCTTAAAATTAAACAGGAGTGTAGTGGCTGGCCTAACTGGTGCACTACAGATAATTTAAAACAAAATTATATTGATGCATATGCTCAACGAGAAGGTATTAATTTAGAACCGTCAAATGTATCTCATAACGCTGGTCTGAGGTATATTTCTAAATTACAGCTAAATAGTTTTTGGGGAAAATTCGGTCAGCGCGAAAACTTAATGCAGACTTCCGTTGTGCGCGAGAGTATAGAACTTTTCAGGTTATTAACTGACCCTTCTGTTATTGTACACAACATTGTCATTATTAGTGATGATGTCTTATTGGTTTGTTGGGATAAGCATGAAGATGCTGTAACATCCTTAAGAACGGTTAACGTCGTTTTAGCTGCTTACACCACTGCTAGTGCAAGATTAGAGCTGTATCGATATCTCGAAAAATTAGGACAGAGGGTTTTATACTTCGACACCGATAGTGTGATATTCACATACAAACCCGGTGAGTGGATGCCCGAGGTGGGAGATTATTTGGGGCAATTAACCGATGAAATTGCAGAGTATGGCACTGGTAGTAAAATCACAGAGTTCGTTAGCGGTGGGCCTAAGAATTATGCCCTTAAAATTTTCTCTGGCAATAAGAATGAATATATCACGACCTGTAAAGTGAAGGGCATAACTATTAATTTTCAAAATTCAAAAACGGTTAACTTTGAAACTCTGAAATCTATGGTATGTGAAAACGCCGCGTCACCCTACGTTTACAACGACAGAAAAATTTGTCGAACATCTACGTACGATGTTATCACAAGGCCCGAAAAAAAAATATACGCTGTAAGCTATACCAAACGCAGGCGTATAGAAAACTGCTAAGATACCCTTCCGTATGGCTACAGAACTTAGCAAAACTATGAAATGTGTTTATATATTTTTAATAGGTAAAACATGATTTGTAACACACAGTGTCTTAGTAAATAATTAACTGTCTAAATATGCATGTGTTTTTTAGTTGTAGTGTGTATTTATTTTAATAATAATGTAAATATTAGTATATAGGAAGGAAATAAGTTTGTGATGATGAAAATAAACGCAAGAAAAAATATTTTTATTTTTTAATTTGCATATTTGAAATAGTTCTTAAATATAATTTTACATATGATGTCATTTTTATCTACTTCACAAGTAAATAGGTTTACAAATTCATTAATACTATAATTTTTACTTAAAGCTAATAAAAATAATATACAGTATTGGCCGCAGATTTGTGATGTAAAACTTTGGAGGATGTTTGGATTGTAGGTCCACCTTGATGTGTTTCTATTTAAAAAACGCTTGATATTTTCTTTCGGCATTCTTCCGAAGCTATCAAAAAAGCACCCACAGCCACAGTCATTGATGAACACGGCAACCCAGTGACTTCCTGGTTTATAGTCGGGGTCCTCATTAATCACAAATGCAGCCGGCCTACTTATAAATCTGGGTAATCTATTGTATGCAACTACTCCAACATGATATTTCGAGGGCATCGCTATCTGGAGACAGCTGAGTACTTGAAAAGTGTTCATTATACCACTGCAAAATATTTTTTGTATTCTGTTGGGAGCATAAGTGGTTAGTGCCACTTAGCTCAATGTGTGACATACAACTAACCTCAGCATGTGAGTTTCTTAATTCATCTATTGTGGGACACCCAAGATCCTCAATATTTTGTATTTTGCCATTATCGGGAACATATTTTGATAATACCTCCTTCTTCTCCGCCCCTTTCACATATATTAATGAGAATCTTAGTCCAACGTCTTGAAATATTTCTGAAACTTTTTCATACGGTATAAACCCACCGTCCCATTCAAGACCGTGGAATACATTTGTTAACCATGTAGCAGTTCTCTTAGACTTTTTCGATAACTTTTCAAAATCATACGGCGGTGCAAAAACAAAATGTTCGTAAATTTTACCATTAAGTGACATTATAGACATTTCTTTAATAATAAATTCATTACTATCACCACGAAAGCCTTGGAAGTCGCACACAATCTCCATGTTTTATTTAATATAGTTCACTCTATGGTAAAATGTATACTAAGAAATGCTAACAGGTGTGTTACATTTTTTATACACGCTTTCAAGAAGGTGTCTAGTTGTGGTGGGTACAAATGTCAGATCAATAAAACACATATTATAATGAATTATATCTATTTAAATATAGTTTGATAAAATTACAATCTTTTCTGTGAAACTTAACTATTTTTAACATATGTTTATTATTCTTAAACTTAACTACCATAGTCTACAATTACATTTCTACTTTTGTCAATTTCAATAATGTTATCGAATTCCGCATAAACTATACAATTAACAGTTTCGGTTAAATTATTTTTAAAACGAACTTCCATTCTTAAGCTGCCACTGCGGATCAGATTCCAATGTGTAGAAGAGTTAGCAGATAAATCTGGAGTTAAATCAAATGCTGACAGACAAAATCCATTGAGATAATCGCTTCTGCTTATACAATTTCCGTCATTTGAAAAGTGTATACCTGTCCCGGAAAATAACGATTGATACGCACTAATATATAAGTCTTTATCATAGTCTGGTTGCAGAGGTTTCGAGGGTATCTGCTGTCCGTCAATATAGAGCGATAAAAAGTTTATATTATAATTTTGAAAGTTAAAGGGATTAGCTTGAAAGTCACCATTAAATGCCTTATTAGACACAAAACCAACAACACATCTTTTTGGTAATTGTCCTAGAAATATATTGTCTAACGATTTCCCTTGAACACCGGTGGGGATAGTTAACACCTTAACATCAACCCTAGTAATGGGGTACTTGGCGGGTGTAAGCTGTAGCGCTTTCGCGTGTGCCACTAATACACTAGGGTTTATTTTCACTCTTCTTATCATTAATGAAGCATCGAGGATCTGAATTTTACCGGATTTGCCAGCGGGGGCCATCACCACAAAATTGTCTCTAGACCTAACAAGCTTAACTCGTAATTCGACACCGTTAATTAAAAATTTTTCTTGATTAAAAATATCACAACTTAGATGACCGATCAAATCGAGATGTTTACTTTTCTCTGTTAAGCCACGACGTTTTGTGTTCCTCTCGTAGTTTTCTAAATAATCCTCGTCTTTTTCCAACTCCCCCATTTTTTGGTCCATTAACCCCCACATCGTATCTGGAATGTCAAACCCGTCATCTAGAACTGCAACACTAGGCTCAGCTGGTGGCTGACTTGGCTGGACTCTTCTATAACCACTATATGGTTTACTTTTTCTTGCACTCTGTACACCACGACTCTTCTTACTGTAGGCATTTGAATACATATTTTATTACTTTTCTTGAAAAACTTATCGAGCACTGGACACTACTCGCTCACGAACACGTCGTTTGAATACGTATTTTACTGCGTTATCTTGAAGACTTTGTTGAACACTGAATACTAGCTGCTCAAAACTGTGTGTTTTTATATTAAGAAACCCGGTCAGTGTTTAAAAGTGGTATGGATATCAGCTTTAATATTCGACGTTCACCAAGGCATCTTAATCATATTCCAAGAGAAGAGATACCCATTAAACCGCAGTGCAAGTAAAGTTGTTGGTGGCTGCCCCGACCCCCGGCTCATTTTTTAAATATTACAATATTTTTTCAACACAGTTTCTCAACTGGATAATGAAATGCAGCAGGTATTAAAAACTCAGAGTTAGACATTTTTCATTGAATGAATTAACTTTTCAAGAAACGTAGTATTCGGTTCTCAATAAGTTTTTTAAGAAGTGTAGTAAAATATGTGTTCAAACGATGCATGTTGTGAGTTATGGGATAAGGATGACTTTCCAAGCTACAATCCTTTACAGGATATAGAAACAAAGAATGTTTTGAGGAGTGCGTTTTCGGTAATAGGGAAATCTAAAAAAGCCAAGAAAGCCTTCCGACTTGCAGAACGACAACGACTAAGTAAGCTTGAGGAAAAAGAACAACTTTCAAAAAAAGAAAATTTGAAAATAGATAATGTCGCGAAGAACTTAAAGTGATATTAGTGGAGACTGTACAAGTGTTCCGTGTTTAAAAAAACTGTTAAAAAAGTGGTGTGGCTATAGACAGCGGCTTTAAGGTTCACATACCGGAGCGCCATAAATAACTTAAGGTGACTCCATCTAGGCAGACTTTGGCATGTCTTTAATTTATTTCTTCTAAAACTAAATAACAGCAAACTGCAAGATTTCTAATTCACTCAGCCAATGAAAAAAAAATGTTTCCATAATTTTTGAACGCCTCTATTAGTAATAATTATTTTTTAAAAAGAAACTGCCAACTCAACCGAAATTTTATGTCGATGATGAAAAGTAACAAATTAAAAGTTGCGAGATATTACTCATTTCATAGTTAAGACTAAACCAGCGGTGTTAGCCAAGTTCGTGTTGTACAACAATTATTTTAAGTGTAAAGCCGTTGAAATAAAAAAATTATCAAAGAAATATTCTTATTCGCAGCTTACAAGACAAAAAACACAGATTGAATATGTACAAAATTAAAAGTTAAAATGACGAGCTATTACTCAGTTATGACGATACCAACAATAGGATTACTTTATCATAACACGACACAGAGAAAATTGTTTTATAATTAAAAATTCAAGTTTTTTCGTTTTCTTACAAATAACAATGATCAAAAATTAAAACCATGCGGACCAGGCAGGGACAGGCCTCGGTACGATTTATTGACTTCTTAATATTTCTTTGTTAATAAAAAATATTATTATTTGCAATAGAATTTTTTCACTAAGAAAACGTTTTACAATCGAAAGAAAAGAACTGTTGGATTAAACATTGCTACATCACTGAATGTAAAAATAAAATATTATTAAGCTCTAGTCCTTTCTTTTTTATTTTTAAAAAACCATCAGCTATATTTACGGGCAGTGAAAATTAATGGTTTTCTATAAAATAATAGCAAGATGCAGGTTTTCTAATTCGTTTATTCACTCAATGAAAAATTTCTCTGAGTTTAAATTTTCCATTATTTTGAAACGTTAATATCAGAAATAATTATTTGTTCATCAAATCTTTGAACAAATACTTCTACTTTAAAACAAAAACCTTGATCTTAATCGTAAGCGAAACTTTAAGAGGTTTTATATATATATATAAATATGTAAAAGTGCAATTGTCTATTCACTAGAAATAAAGAAAATATTTATAAAAATACATGTGTTTATTATTAATAGATATTTTTTAACATTTGTCTGGAGTCACAGAGATGATCTTCTCATATCTCATTTTATTTTCAAGATTTTTTTAATTTGATAGGAAAAATTTCTATTTACGCTCCATCAATCAGACAAAATGAAGAGAAGAGAACTAAAAGCTTAATAAAATACATTTTTGATAACTGTTATTTAGTGCCTTTAGGTAAGAAAATTAACAGACAATAAAATGTGGTTCACAGTACCAGCTGTGGTGTATGAAAAGTTATCTGCAAACATCGAAATATAAAAATACGTTATACATTGTGTGTACCAATCGTGCACAAAATAGATATTTTTTAACATTTTTCTACATCACGAGTAAATAGTTGATGCAGATTTTCTAATTCATTCAATAAAAATTTCTAACTCTGAACTTAAATTGATTCTATTATTTTTGAGTTCCCATATCAACAGTAGGTAATCATTTCTTCACAAACATTCTGAATGTTGTATTATTATTATAATAAAATAAACACATGTATTTTTATAAATATTTTCTTTATTTCTAGTGAATAGACAATTGCACTTTTACATATTTATATATATATATAAAACCTCTTAAAGTTTCGCTTACGATTAAGATCAAGGTTTTTGTTTTAAAGTAGAAGTATTTGTTCAAAGATTTGATGAACAAATAATTATTTCTGATATTAACGTTTCAAAATAATGGAAAATTTAAACTCAGAGAAATTTTTCATTGAGTGAATAAACGAATTAGAAAACCTGCATCTTGCTATTATTTTATAGAAAACCATTAATTTTCACTGCCCGTAAATATAGCTGATGGTTTTTTAAAAATAAAAAAGAAAGGACTAGAGCTTAATAATATTTTATTTTTACATTCAGTGATGTAGCAATGTTTAATCCAACAGTTCTTTTCTTTCGATTGTAAAACGTTTTCTTAGTGAAAAAATTCTATTGCAAATAATAATATTTTTTATTAACAAAGAAATATTAAGAAGTCAATAAATCGTACCGAGGCCTGTCCCTGCCTGGTCCGCATGGTTTTAATTTTTGATCATTGTTATTTGTAAGAAAACGAAAAAACTTGAATTTTTAATTATAAAACAATTTTCTCTGTGTCGTGTTATGATAAAGTAATCCTATTGTTGGTATCGTCATAACTGAGTAATAGCTCGTCATTTTAACTTTTAATTTTGTACCATAGATTTAATAAACGAGAGATAGAACATAGTTCACGGCGCACGCTACCAAATCCCCACTGCTGTCACCCACCAATCACAGGCAGTGTGTCGTGAAGTGACAGTTGATCGATGGCATCCATATATTGTATTTCGATTTTCGTTGTGAAAGTGAGGTTTTCTTTGACTATTTTTGTGACTATATAGAGTGAAAAAATGTCCAGGTGAGTTGTAAAAAGTTGTGTTTACCACAAAAGTGCGAATTGTGTGAGGGATAAATCATCTATTCACTTATTTCGGTAAGTTACTTAATAAACATGTTTGTTTTGGACGCCATATTCGATTGTTTAAGAAGACACAGAGCCGTATTTCCGATTTCCATGTGATTTGCAAAGACAAGTATTAATTATTGCAATAATGTCGATTAATATATTTAATTTATTTTCATAATAGGTACTTTAAGATTGTATTATTTTAAGTGTTCCAAAGGATACTGAGAGAAGAGAGGCTTAGAGAGTATCTTTAAATTTGGAAAAAGAAGATATTTTTGTGACTTTCAATGTATGCCACTTACATTTTACTCAGGAGTCTTATGATCTTGAGAAGTCACCTTTTTCACTCCATTTGAAGCGAAATGCTATATACAGTGTGTCCAACTAAGTCGGCACCATATGGAAAACTTTTTTATTATTGCTTTTATGAAAAAAAGTTATTCTTGACGAAAAGTTTCGCATGGCCTAAAACCCAAAATGAGATAATCAGATATCAATTTTTTGCAGTCGTATACCAGGTTTGTCGAAAAGTGTAAATTTTGCTGAATAGCAAAATACAAATTATTTCATTTCCAGTAATGTTATGAATGTTACTTATTAGTTAACTTGTTATCTTCTGTTTAACTTTTCATTTGTAAAATTATAAATTAATATTATGATATTCATGCATCTATTCAAATCAAATGGTTATATAACTTACCAATGAACTGAAAGGTTATCATGTTTTTCCATACAATAAATGTTTTATTATTGGCAAAATTAAATTATTGATATCCAAAATTATTAAAGATTGTTTTTTCATGGTAGATGGATAATATTCGATATCTGGCGGTAGTTTTCAATTAGGATCAACTTTTCTTAATAACGATTATCAATATTGTAATAAATAAAAGTACTTTACCCTTGAGCAAAATTTACAATTTTCGACAAACCTCGTATACGACTGCAAAAAATTGATGTCTGATTATTTCATTTTTGGTTTTAGGCCAAGCAAAACTTTTCATCAATAACTTTTTTCGTAAAACCAATAATAAGAGTTTCCCATATGGTCTCGACTTAGTTGAACACACTGTATATATATGATGCACATTTAAATAAATGATTGTTAGAAAATTAGTTTTTTTCATTATTTTGATATAAGTATATATACTATATATAGTTCATAGAGTACTATTTACTATTTAAAATATACAGTGCATAGGTTCCTAACATAAAAATTGTGATTTTTTTTTAAATAAAGCCAATTTATTTTTAATACTTATTTTTTTATTTGAATTTAACTTTAGAAACCAAGATAAAAAATGTAAATGGTTTTAATGAAAATTTAAAAAAGTCTGGATGTTCTTTTTTGCGTTTCTTAAAGAAATATACCCAAAAAAAAACTGATATTTGAGAAAAGATTACATCTAGTTAAATGAAAATAAATAAATATAAACCTATAACTTTCTTAGTTCTATTATTTAGTTCTTGCAACGAAATTAGGAGTCAAAATGTTTTGTTTCCGTGTTGTACGTCTCCTACAATATAATTATATTATATATTATGATGTATACATAAAAACTTTTTATGGCATTGTAAGGACATAAAAAAATACCGAGAAAAATATAATATAACTGTAATAATAATGCTGAAAACTTATAAAACAAAACTGTTACTGATGGTAACCTCTAAATTGTATCAGTTTATTTCTAACAAATTATCAACAAACGTATTTTGTGTACCTGGACATAAAGCTGAGATAAAAAATTTTCATATTTGATAAAATGCATCATAAAGCCTTAGTGCGCCCCTGTGCTTTACCCCTACCTATCTCACCCAAACGTGGAAGAGTGGCAGCCTTCGCGCATTACAAATTCTGCCGTTTGTTACCTCTAGTCTATTATAACCTCTTTGTTTTGTACATATTCAATCTGTGTTTTTTGTCTTGTAAGCTGCGAATAAGAATATTTCTTTGATAATTTTTTTATTTCAACGGCTTTACACTTAAAATAATTGTTGTACAACACGAACTTGGCTAACACCGCTGGTTTAGTCTTAACTATGAAATGAGTAATATCTCGCAACTTTTAATTTGTTACTTTTCATCATCGACATAAAATTTCGGTTGAGTTGGCAGTTTCTTTTTAAAAAATAATTATTACTAATAGAGGCGTTCAAAAATTATGGAAACATTTTTTTTTCATTGGCTGAGTGAATTAGAAATCTTGCAGTTTGCTGTTATTTAGTTTTAGAAGAAATAAATTAAAGACATGCCAAAGTCTGCCTAGATGGAGTCACCTTAAGTTATTTATGGCGCTCCGGTATGTGAACCTTAAAGCCGCTGTCTATAGCCACACCACTTTTTTAACAGTTTTTTTAAACACGGAACACTTGTACAGTCTCCACTAATATCACTTTAAGTTCTTCGCGACATTATCTATTTTCAAATTTTCTTTTTTTGAAAGTTGTTCTTTTTCCTCAAGCTTACTTAGTCGTTGTCGTTCTGCAAGTCGGAAGGCTTTCTTGGCTTTTTTAGATTTCCCTATTACCGAAAACGCACTCCTCAAAACATTCTTTGTTTCTATATCCTGTAAAGGATTGTAGCTTGGAAAGTCATCCTTATCCCATAACTCACAACATGCATCGTTTGAACACATATTTTACTACACTTCTTAAAAAACTTATTGAGAACCGAATACTACGTTTCTTGAAAAGTTAATTCATTCAATGAAAAATGTCTAACTCTGAGTTTTTAATACCTGCTGCATTTCATTATCCAGTTGAGAAACTGTGTTGAAAAAATATTGTAATATTTAAAAAATGAGCCGGGGGTCGGGGCAGCCACCAACAACTTTACTTGCACTGCGGTTTAATGGGTATCTCTTCTCTTGGAATATGATTAAGATGCCTTGGTGAACGTCGAATATTAAAGCTGATATCCATACCACTTTTAAACACAAAACTTGACGATTATAGTCATCTTAAGTTTTCGAAAATGTGTCACTTTTTTTTAAATAATTCTAAACACCGAAACTTGTAAAATCTGTTAAATATATGCAAACTTATTTAAAATGTTATTCTTATATGCGTGGAAACGTCAGAATTGTGGAGGCACTAACTTTGAAAAGTGAAAGTTAATTAGGTCATTTTTTAATCGCTCAAAAATTCCAGCACATGTTGAACGGCACGTATATCTAATTAACGTTAATCACCGGGGCCACCCCGCCAGATAAGATAATTATCTCGCGGTGATTAAAATCCGCGGATTTCCCTAATTACGCCATTAACTTAATTGCCTCATTATCTTAATTGCCTCATTAATGTTAATGACCTAATTAACTTTCACTTTTTCAAGGTCAGTGCCAACCATACTACTGTAATCTCCTGACATGGCAGTTAATGTAATTGGCAGGCGCAGCAGCCTAATCGATAGTTCACGGCCTATTCGGCAGCCGTACACAAATTTTTATAGGTGCTTGACCCCTTGGTAATAATATAAAGTCATACATTTTCAGTCTGTGACGTCAGACGCGGATGTTATGTAATAAATTTAAGTAAAGGTAGGTCAAATTTTAATTCGTCAATTATTGATTAATCAGTAAACATTAAATCCAATGTCCAAAAAATTTGCCAAGGATATAATATCTTCGAACCAAAATTTAGTGTCATTGTAAGTGTTGGCCAGTTTATTAGTATTTTCTACCTCGACCAGTGTATATGTGGATGACCGTGGGATACAAATATCGGATGCGCAGTGGATTCATAAAAAATAAAATCGAGTACAACAAATCTCAAGAGTAAGTGGGACTACTGGTCTTCTTTCTACTGTGGTAGTACAGATCACCGTGGCGTGCCGCTCACATTCGGTGGTATTTTTTACAATACACTATCTCGATTCTAATTTCAAAGAGTGGGGCGGATGATATTCCTCGCAATAAAATTTTGATCGCTTCTGAAATTTCGAGGGAGGGGGGGTAATATGCAAGTTGGCCCTATTCGATATAATTATAGAGAAAAATATCCAAAGAACAATACGAATTCATGTTTTAGGATTAAATATCGATATTTATTTTATATCGATACATCGACGCCATCCCTATGTATGAATCAAGTTTTATTATGTTACCATATATAAAAGGGAGTGTCTACGTAACCGCCGCGCATAGAAATTGAAATATTTTATGCAATTTTCTGAAAAACAAGGCGGGGGGACACCCCCCGCGCCCCCCTTTTTGTCTGCAACGCTAATGCTGCCTGCGGCGCCGATAATTTATTAACAATTATTTAGCAAAATAAAAATCAACCCAACTACCATCACATGAAAGAGATAAATTATTATATGAAAAACAAGAACATTTCTGTCGTCAAATCCAACCAGAATTTGTGAAAAAAATTATTAATCGTTACAATATATATAAAAAAAGTCAAGTGGGCACTATTTGAACCCGGGACCTGTCGCTCCACAACGCGATAACGTTACGCATAGGCCAGCGATCCATATGGAAATCACCGCTATAGCACAGAATAAGTAGTGAAAAAGATCCGCCGCGGCGGTTCAATAGCCACTGTGGCTATCTCTTTCATGTGATGGTGGTTGGGTTAGTTAGGTTGATTTTTATTTTGCTAAATAATTGTTAATAAATTATCAGCACCGCAGGCAGCATTAGCGTCGCAGACAAAAAGGGGGGTGTCCCCCCGCCTTGTTTTTCAGAAAATTGCATAAAATATTTCAATTTTTCTGCGCGGCGGTTCAATAAGTCGTGCAAAAGATCCGCCGCGGCGGTTCAATAGCCACTACCTATAATATTTGATTTGTGATGTTACCTTAACCTCACAAATCGTAAATTTCTTAGGTCTCGGTGAGTTGTTTAACTAATTTGAGTTCAAGTGGTATTCAATTGTCGGTGTATTAGAATGAGTAAGGAAGTAAAAATCCAGAAAGTCGAACTAAAACACCCAAATGGGTACAAATTCTGTGTTTTTTTGTCTGAGTATGAAATAAATCGTGCGGAAAACGGTAAAATATGCTATATATGATGCATTGGTATGACTGTTTAACTTTTTTTATATTTCAGATGCTCAGTTTTTAAAAGAATTGCTAGATAAATACAATACAAGTAGAAAAAATGGACTAATTACTGCTGAAAAAATTAATTTGCCACAAGATGTTGAAAATCTCGCTGATTCTGATCATACGGACGAAAAATCTGCAAAAGCACTAGATGATTTATCTGATGCTAATGGTGGTGCAGTAGGTTATAATCCCGGGAATCAAAATGAACAATCAGAGATTTGGAACGAAGAAGAAACAAGATTATTAATAAACTTGTATGGAGAACATGTGGACGATTTTAAGCATGCCAGAAAGAAAAAAAATGTATGGATTAAAATCTCAGAAAAAATGTCGAGCAAGGGCATCTATAAGACGGCGGAAAGATGCCAAAGAAAATGGATCAATTTAACAAGGGTTTATCGTTCAATAAAGGATAATACTAGCCCAAGAAAAACTAGACGTGGTCGTGTTTGTTATAAATACTTTAATGCACTGGATAAAATAATCGGCCATAGGCCTTCCAATTCAGTTAAAACCTACATCTTTGATGCTGAGGCGTCTACGTCGTCAGTTAAAGGAAATGGGAAGAATTACATGCAAGAATATTTTAAGAAAAAACTAGAAAATGAGGAAAGAGAAAGGGAAATTAAAAGACTGCGCCATGAGGAAAAAATGGATATTGAAAGGCAGCGGATTAACTTAGAGGAACAACAAATTCAATTATTAAAACAGGTTTTATCTAAATTAAATAATGGCACATAAGATTTATGCATTTAGTTAGTATTCGTTTAATATTATTTGTAGTTAAGTTGTTCATTTTGATTATTTTGTACCTATGCAAAATTTTATTCTTAAAAACTATAATATTTAACAAAAAAGTGATCTGTTTAATATCTCACATTGCCCTCGATTCACAGTAAACTTATTAGCTTATATATCGATATCATTTTGCCAAAATGTCGTAAGCCGCCAAATGCAAATTTTACAGGAATAATAATTTTTTGCTACATCCAAAAATTATAAACAATTTCTATTCATAAATCTCTTTATTTAGCATATAGCTAATTTAACAATAATGAGAAACACATACGATACAAAAGAACAATATACAGGTGTACATGCACGTCAATACATTAACAAATATAACTAATGATAAAATTAATAAAACATACTGATACATTTACAGACATAAATACATATGTCCAAATTTTAGCACGTAAATTAAGATCGTGTGTAGCATTCATCCTGCAGATGTACTTTTAACTTGTTTTGAGACCAGTGATGTTCTGTTTTTTATCGATTCGGGGAGTTCATTATAACGTAATACCCCCTTGTGTAAAATAGACTTCTCAGAACTTTTATTTTTTGTCCTTACATGAAATTCATTTTTCTTCCTCGTATTGTAATTATGAACACTCGTATTCTCAACTGACTTATCTGTCAAGTATTTCGGTGTAACTCTATTTTTTACTTTATATATTAGGATCATCGATTGGTATTCTATACAATACTTGACAGACAGCCAATCCAGGGAGCGCAGCATTGTTCTAATTGGGGTACCCTTAGGAACATTTAAGATAATACGCATGGCTCTATTTTGCAACTTTTGCAGTCTATTTAATTCATTTCTATTAATGAGGTATAATACCGAAGCGCCAAATGTCAAATGGGGCAATATAAGCATGTTATAAATAGTAATTTTTGACCATTGTGTTAGAGATGGTGCCAATCTTGTTAAAAATTTGTATTTTTAGAAATTTTGTTAATGATGTATATAGCATGTTCTTTAAAATTTAGGTTTATATCCACTATAAAACCCAGATATTCTATCTATTATCTCAAGATCAGAATTACCAACATTTATTTTATAATTGCCGCTTTTAAATTTGTTGTATACTGTGTTACTACTAATTAACATAAATTTAGTTTTATTTACATTTAGTTTAAGTAAATTAAGATTCAACCATTTATAGACATTATATAACTCATCATTTAACGTATTAACGAGATGTTCCAAGTTGTTGTGGCAGAAGTATATTAATGTATCGTCGGCAAACAACTTTACAGTCTTTAATTAACTTTACTATGTCATTTATATAATTTAGAAACAACAACGGACCCAAAGTACTTCCTTGTGGAACCCCCATGTGTGTTAGTTGTTTCTGTTGAGACGATTTAATTAATTTTTGCTACCTGCTTTCTATTATCCAGATAGTTACAATCCAGTTCAATGCCAATTCCCTAATCCCATAATTACTAAGCTTAGTAATAAGTCTTTTTCTATCAATAGTTTCAAATGCATGCTTCAAATCCAAGAAAACAGCCCCAGTTACACTGCTTTTATCTAAATAATGTTTCCAATCATATAAAGCATTCTGAACTGCTGTGTCACAACTATGCATCTTTCGGAAACTGGATTGATTTGGCGTTAATATGTTATTTTCTGCTATAAACTCCGTTAATTGATCATATACTATTCTTTCAATAAGTTTTTCAATTGTTACTAATGTATTTATAGGTCTTAGACACTTGCGTTATTTGAGTTGCTAACTTTCGGAATATGTATGACCGTAGATATTTTTATTACAGATGGAATTTTACCAGTCTCCAAAGAACTATTGATCAAGTTTAGAAGAGCTTTTTCGATACTGCTATAAATATTCTTTAACAGTTGATATCATCCGGGCTGCCCTTATTAGGTAAGGCAAAAACAGCATTACGTAACTCATCATAATTAATTAACTTAAAACTTTTAAGAAGATGGTGGTTCATTACGTGGTGGTTCAACAGTAGCATTTTCAGGATTGTGTGCTGGTTCTATCTCTGTTATAATCTGATCAATACTTGCTACATAGTATATGTTTAATCTGTTCGGTATGTCGGCAAAGTTGGTTATTTCTTCGTTGTCAATTTCCAGTTTATTTATTTGTTGTTCTTTGTGATTTGAAATTAATTGGTTAACAGTTGTTTTCCACACATTTTTTGGATTGTTTTTGCAGTCATCTATCTTTTTTTCGTTGTAAAGTCTCTTTTCCTCCCTTATAATTCTCACCACCTCATTTCTATCTTTAGTATAAATGTTTCTATCAACAACCAATTTAGTTTATTTGAATTTTTTGTAGCTTGAGTCCCTATTTTCTATAGCATTTTTTATTTTTTCGTTCCACCATTCTTTTTACTTTGGTTTAATTACTATTTGGTTTAATCACTATCAGGAACAGCATAATACTTAGTTGGGGGCTTGTTTTTCACAAAATATGTGTTTATTCAGCTCTAAAACTACTGCTTGAGGTGTTTTTAGTACTTACATTACTTATGCGGGGCCAGATACTGATACAAAAATATCGTAACCAACAAACTTATTAATTTCTTATATTGATTTAATGCAATGACAGTTTAGATATTCTTATTAAATATAAAAAAATCTTGAATTATTCAAAAACAATTTATTCAGATCATTGAGTACCTAAACAAAAATAAAAAACTGTATAAGAGAAATCTTAGAATTCTTATAATTATTACTAGTGAAAAAGGCAACAAAAAATGAGCCACTATAGTATCAGTCGTTTTCTTCGTCCGTTAAGTCTTCCGTATCAGTTTCTGGTAGCATATCTCTAACAGAGGCCTTGGATCGCAAATCGAAAAATTCCTGGTGGTACCTTTTGGGTATAACATTTTGGTTGCAACATTTGTCAAGGTCTCTTTTTTTATTGTAGACATAGGTAACTTCCCTGGATACAATACTTCTGACATTACATCAAATTGATTTCTACGGCCTAGGAAAAGGGGATAACATTAAAAACATTACAATATTAATAAAATTACGTCACCTTTTTTTCTGTCCATCAAAACATCAATACCAGAAATAGTATCGTACGTATAACTAACTTCAAAATTGGATTTTCCATTTTGGAATATTGCCTGTTTTACTCGACTTATTTTGAATGCTTGACCATCCGAAGTTTTCTAGAAAGCAGACATTCATCACCAAATTTTTTCCAGTTTTTAAAGTCAGTATGCTGTATCCTCACAACGTCATAATGTTTAGGATAAACTGTTGCATTTGTCATAATAGTATCCCATTCTGAAGATGCCCAGACTATTATTTTCCTAACAAATCTTTTAATTGTTGCGTGGACGGAATCTACGGGCATGTAAGTATGTCCAGGTAGCAAAAAAACAATCTTTAGAGATTCCAAATTTTTTGCAAATTCTTGCAGAAATTTTTGCAACATTACTAACATTACCCGATTTCGATTCTGCCCTGAGCAGCTATCACAGTAGAAAATTACATGTTTTAAACGTTTTCCATCTACAATTTTCAAATACTTGGAGTGTGGAGTATTCCGGACTTTGCGAAGGTCAAAGTTGGCACAAATGTACGATTCATCGGTAAGATAGTTTTTTTGGTCAGCTAAAAATAACTCCTTGCTTCTTTCTTTTTTTCAAAGGCATCTTTGGAACATTCTGTTTCCTGAAAATTGTTATCTTTTCTGCACTCGCAAATCCGACGTTTATCTTTTTTTGGTTGGTGGAATCCCAAATTGAAGTCTTTCAGGACCCAAGCAGCACAATTAGTTTATTTTACCAGTTTAAAACCACAATGACCTAAGACAGTTGATATAACGTAATTACAACCATTACTTTCAACTTTAAAAGCATATGGACTTAATAGTAATCAAGCAATATTTAGGTAATATTTTCTTAAGAAATGCCTGATAAAGTCACATTGACTTTAGTGTAATTTTCAAGAAATATTAACGTAATCATTCCTTAAAACTTAACTATAAAGTTAAAGTCCATATTGAGGTCAATGTACAAGAATATATTACGTAATTTTAGACCAAGTTATTAACTTTGGAGTCGCTGACTTTTGTCTGGATAGAAACAGAGAAATTTTACCTATTTTAACATAAATGTAACCTATGTTTTGTTGTACTTGTAGTCAGATTTTAGTTAAATCTTTAACCTCATGGTCACAACTAGTTCCAATTTTAGGTAAAATTTACGTTAATTTTACTTCCCCACTTACCCAGTATATGTGTTTAACCTAAAGTTAAATATTAGTTCATATAATGTCCTAGAAGTTATTTTTACTTAAAAATAGAATTAGGTCTCTTCCCTGGAAGGCAAAATTACGTTCTCATAGTCTAAATTACTTCAAAGGACTAAAATGACTGTATTATGTTGATGCCCCTCCCAGTAGTGTCAACTGTCAAAAGTTACTTCTTTACTTTTACTTTAATGCTTGGAGTCACATTTTCCACATAATAAATTCCAACATGTTTTCTTTTACTGTATAGGGCGTTCTTTAAGAACTGGCCCGTTACACCCGTGTCTTTGACATCGTCGTAGAAATATTTTTGTTGAACAATAAAGTACAACAAAAATAATTAAAAATATTATGTTTCTCTTTGATTATAATTATTATGAATTTTTCCTTAAATGTCCAGTTCATCAAATTGAGGTTAGGCAGATAATATTCGAAAAAATTAAATAATTCAGTTTAGAAAGTAAATCCGTTTATACCCAAATTTATAACATATTAGTTATACTAGGCCCAGTCCTGTTCTTAATTTATATAAATGATATAGCAAATTCTATCACATCAAAATTTATAGGATATGCAGATGATATTACCTTATTAACAGCGAATAGTGAATTAGACACCTTGATAGACAAGGATCTGGAGGTACAGTCAAATGCCCAAGACTACTACAATAATATTGAGTTAAGTTTAAATAAGAACAAAACAAAAACCATTATCTTCAGTCTTAACCCGCGCACATGTTGACGATGAATGACACAGTAAAATGCTTGGGTGTTACACTAGACGGCAAGTTGTCGTGGGAACCACACATAATTTCTCTATCAAAAAAATTGTCCATCTTCTAAAAAACCTGACAGACTCGATAGACAAAAATGTTATTCTGATGGCGTATCATGCTCTTTTTCACAGTGTTATGTGTTATGGTATCTTGCTCTGGGGTGGCTCAGTGCATGCAATAAGGATATTACGTCTACAAAAGCGGGCAATCAGACTGATTACTAATTCAAACAGCAGAGACTCGTGCAGACCATTATTTAAAAGCTTAGAAGTTTTGACATGTACGAATCAGTATATTTACGAATGTGTGTGTTATGCTAAAAAAAAATATTACTCACTACCAAATTGCAAATAAATATGACACGAGACACAAACCTTTAATTGCTCCATATTTTAGAGTATCAAAGAACATTTCCTCCTTTAGATATCTCTCTGTAAAATTTTACAACTTACTACCCCATGAATGGAAGGATCTAGCTGAATATCAATTTAAAAAACAAGTCAAATGTTTTCTGAGGGAACATGTGTTCTACGAATTTCATGAATTTTATAATCATTTTAAATAAAAAAAAAAAAAGTTTTTAACTTAGGATGTACCTAATAAGTGTGTATTGTAATGTTTCAGTGTTTTTTTGTTTTTTAAGGTCTTAAATTTTAGCTAATTTTATTAATGAAATAACTTTGCCATTTGTTTTATCGTAGTTCTTTCTTAGTTATTTTTATATAAATCAGAGTAAATCTATGTACTATGTACTAAATATTGACGAGTGTACACAATTCTTTGTCTCACATGAATAAATATCTCTCTCTCTCTATTACTGTAAATCAAATAATAATATACTCTATTGTCTAGAAATGGCTTCAATAATAAATAATCGTTAAAAAACACTTACTGTTAGTCACCATTTAGAAAAGCACAACAATACTAAATGTATCGTAATCAGCAGAGCCGGTATCGTAAGTGACATCACGTGATGTTGTTTTCGATACTTTGGCAGTGCACAGTTGAATAAAGAATGCTGCTTACTTTAATTTGGTTGTTATCGGCAGAAATTATCTTCACTTATGCTATAATAAAATTCATTTTCCCTCTTAAAATAGCTGATATTGATTTACTATACTTTGGCAGATCATGTTTTTCCATTAGCTACTTACGACAGTCAGTAAACCAAATTTTCGACAAAATCGCGGGTTACCATAGTTTGGCAAAATGGTATCGATATGTGGATCTTCTTCATCTGAAAAACCCAGGTCTGTTTCGTAACAATCTGGTGCAAATTCTGATCCAAAATCACCTTCCAAAATACAAATTTTGTGAAATATTAGCTAACTATAACTAAGGACCCCTTTGTGAAAATTTTGGGTATCGTCTGAAATGACCCTTCAGAAAACCGAAAGAATGCTCTACAACTATTCTTGTTGAAGAATGTTTAAAATTAAAACTGATCTCCTCATTAGTTAATAACTCATTGTCTTTGAATGGTATAACAAGCCATCTCAATTATGGGTATACAAAATCGCTCAAGAAATAAAATTTATTATAAAATATACCATTTGTTTCTGCTAGTATAAATAATTTTAACTTTCGTAATTCTCTTCCATCATGCAGAGATCCAGGTGTTCCTAGTGATATGTCAATGAACAATTTACGATGGTCGGTCACCACCTTGTAAAATGATACTGGCATAGCCCTTTCGATTAATATAATCATCTTCATTAATAGATGGCTTTTTAATTCTAATACGGCACCCATCAATGGCAGCTATAATATTAGTAAATACATATACAGGGTGTAATTAGTTTCCTGTCATTAAAAAAAATTGGTAATAGGGACCGACTAGACAAACAGAAAATCTATGACTTTTTTCTCCAGGGGCACTTTGAAAAACACTGACCTAGGTTTAAAATTTGAATGTTAAGGTAGGAAACATTTTCAGGGTCAATGGATGTTATAGTTCCGAATATTAGAAATAATAAAAAACTGTAACACCTGACTTGTGTTCCTGCCGGAAGAAGTGCGGCACTTTGATGGGATTACTTGTACCGAACTTTTAGTTATTGTAGCTTTTATTGTCGGCTATAAGAATTTATAAAATTTAAAAATGGTTTACTAACATTTGTAACATTGTGTTAAAAGCTTAAAAAATTAGTAATTATTTTATGAAATTGGAAAACGAACTGTTAGACGTCTGAGATACGATAACAGAAAATAGTTGTGTATTTTAAGTTAGGAAAAAAATCTGATTTTTTTAACGAATGGAGCACACATTTTTCCCAATCAGGTATCGAAAACTAAAAATCTCTATGAAAATCAATGTAAACAAAACAAGACAGAAAATACTAACAATAATAATAATAAGCATACCTTTAAAGCCCAATAGGTAACACCCAATAACTGAACAATTATTTTGAATTTTTCACAAAAATTGTTCGAAATGCCCTCCATCTCCACGTATACACATTTCGGCACGTCGAACTAAGGACATACGCACTCCGTTCAACACATTTGGTAAATTATTTAAATAAATCATTTTTTATGGTTTTTATGCACATTAAAATACGTTGTTGCAATTGTTCTAAAGTGTGAATCGGAGTAAACCAGAGATTTAAAATGCCTCCAAAAATAAAAGTCCATCGGATTTAAGTTGGGCGATCTAGCAGGCCACGGTACTGGTCCGCCACGTCCAATATGAATTGGACGTAGCGGACCAGTACCATGGCCTGCTAGATCGACGGTGGCGTCGAGGAAACTTTCTGTTCAAAAAATTTCGAACAGCCAGACTAAAATGGACTGGCGTGCCATCGTGCAAATACTACATTCTTCTGCGCGTAGCCAAGAGTACATATTCCAGCAAATTTGGCAATGTTTGTTGCAAAAAATTTAAGTATACATCACCATTTAATCTAGCGGGTAATTGTATAGGTCCAATTATTTCATTACCGCAAATTCCTGCCCACAAATTAACACTGAACCGTCGTTGAAAATGCGTCCTTCTTATTACACGTGGATTTTCGTCTGCTGAATAGTGCATATTTTTAAAATAAAATACTATTTCTGGTAAAACACGACTCAACAGAGAAACACAGAACGTTTAAAAATCCTCATTTGCTGCCTGTTTTCTTAAAATCCACCTACAAAATTGCACTCAGTCTGCAAAATCTTGAGGTTCTAGTGCTTGGACATGTTGAAAGTGATAAGGATGTAAGTTCATATCTCTCAATGTCCTCCACACCACAAAATACTCCCACATGGTTCACGATATCGCGGATGCTTAAAGTTGGATCCTCTTCTACAAGTTCCAAAATTTGAACCTCTGCGTCAATTACCCTTTCTTCACGTTGTGGACCTCATTCTCCTCCATGTCCATCGAGACTATCTGTTTCTCGAAAACGCTGGTCAGTACTAACAAATGTACGAGCACAAGGATGACGTCGATTAGGGAACCTTAAAGTATAAAGCTCTTCCGCACCAGCTGCATTTGCACCACTTTCTTCATACACCAAGTGCATATCTATGAGCTCTGGATGAGTGTAATCTCCCATAATGTCGAAAATCTGCATTTTAAAACACCACACTAAACTGTGATTTAATGTTATCAATAAAGAAAACAAAAAGAAAAACTTGGTCCAAAATCCAAAAAGTAACACAAAAAGCATGAACGAGAAGTAGGGTCTTACGTAACTAAGTACTAACGACTTGAACGATAAGTCAATAAAATTAATCTTAACATAAGTGGCACAAAATTCAAAAAGAACAAAAGCAGCAGACAAAACCGTTGTGTGTATGTTGTTTACCAAGTAAGAACACAAACTGAAATTATTGCTTGAGAATATTACAAGGGAGAGTATAGCACGCGTAATACGATAATTTGGTCGTGAAGAAGCAAAAAACATGGCGGTGTCCTGTGTCGGTCACTTTTAACTGCTTTGTCGGCATGTCTTTCGATGACCCCCATCACGGCCTAACTATCTCTTAGACTCACCATACTTATTTGCACGAATGTCAGAGTATCACGTGCAACAAGACGCGAGGCAATAAAGCCTACCCCAATATGCCAGCAGTTCTCAAAACTATGTTATCCTTTCAGTGGTCGCGCGAATTTTTTTTACTTTAGTGGTCGCACACGGTCTCAGAGACCGGCTTAAAAAAATACGTTTAAAGAAAAAAATCAGAAATAATTTTGAAGAGACCTCGAAGCTATATATATGTAATTAATAAATGTTAAGTATTTTCGAAATATTTATTTAAGTAAACCTTAATTTTTCAGTGTACAAAAAAAATTAACAAAATACTGGCTCACCCTATATATACTTGAATAAGAGAAATAAAAATTCTCATAAAACCTTTGTTAAAGTAAACTTGTCTTCTAGAAACATAAGGGAATCTATTTTTGTACATAAAAGTTTTTGGGTTCCTTCCAAAAAAAAGCATGCACTTTATAAAAATCATAAAAATATTTATAATTTTCTTTCCTTGTTCTTACATTTTTGGGTGGACAATGTTTGCTCCATTTCGTTTTTTTATCTCTTCCCATAAAATATGGTGCACTTCCATTCATTTCCCCACCTTCATTTTCATCAAATTTCTGTTCTGTATCGCTATCTTCTGATCTTTCATAAATGTTGTCTTCCTCCCCGATTCTTCTTCGTCATCATTCTTCTCCACTGGGTACTTCTTCGACCAGCCTCAATATTCTTTTTTGCTCTTTGTTAGAGTCAATATTTATATATAGTTAGGGACATAGAAGGTAAATCCTTACCGAAATATATATTTTTCGATGAATAACCCAAAACAAATGACAGAAATTTTATCTCACTAGTGGTCGCACCCGGTCTGAGACACCGTGTGTGCGATAACAGCAGTTATATGGACACATGGCATAATAATAACTACAGCAATGTATAGACGAGAAACTTTATGAAAGGTACACCAACGGAAACGGATGGGTTTATCCGATTATTTGAAATATCACAAATTAACCGTTGCGCCGGTCTCCTACACCGTGCGCGACCACTGAAAGGTTATTAAGTATTTTGGAAATTTTTGTTTATTTTCTTTCTCAAAACTATGAGTTTTAGACCCCAGGTTATATAAGGTTTTTTTGTTTGTCTTGTCGTTCCGTACCACCAGTTTTTTTCATCACATGAAACTAATTACACCCTGTATATGTTAACTATTATACAGTATGACTCCTATATCACAGCACTCTTATTTACAATGTGATTTTTATAAAATTTGAGTGGAAGGTACTTATCCATCAGGAGATTATGTCGCGGTAAAATATTTTAAAATTCATTGGCGTCCGTCGTTATGAAGAAAAATGTACCTAATTTTCCAAAAAAGATATTAAGCAAAGTTTTAACTGTAAAAAAATCTCATAATCTTATTCGTTGTTAACAAAATCTCACTGAAACTGAATTTTAATAACATAGTGTACTTGGTGTTCACGTAAAAGGAAAATAAAACTTCCCTTGCGTGGAAACTTCGAAGCACATTTTTGTCCAAACCGTTCGTTGCACATAACAAATGGAAGAGATCATTTTCATGCAGAATTTCATTATCTTTAATTTTCATAATAGCCTCAATTGGTCTCCAAGACAGAAAGCGTGATACTCGCAAAAAACCGTATTTTGTGAATTTTGAATAATTTTTTATACCATAGTGATCTCGTTCTCGATTTTTAATATTTTCATGAAAACACTAGAATAAATCGATTAAAAGAAAAAAAAATGAATGATATTTTTATTAGATCAGAAGCCAAACTTTTGCCTAAAGTGACTGGAGTAGAAGAAGTAAACTTTGCTACACCTAGCATGAATGTGGTGACTTTGCAAAAGTTTCGATATTTTAAGTATGCCCCAGTTACATCTGTTGACGTCGAGCGGTCCTCCTCGCAATATAATTAGATTCTTACCGAAAGGCGCCGAAGTTTAACTCCAAAACATTTAGAGCAGATATTAGCTATATACTTTTATTTTTTAACCACCGGCACTGAAAAATAGTTGTGTTAGTTTAGTGTGAAGTACAGCCTCCTATACCTCCAGTTATCTTCGAGTGAGTGTTTATACTAAAGTGGGTTATTACCTTTGGATACTACAGAATTCGTTACAAAAGATTTCAAGATAAGATATCGTTTCATACATGCATGCAACTCTTTATGCGCTGACACATCATCATCTAAAGTCAAACCTGGTTTTACGTCGTATCTGGTCGCTAAATCCGAGGTCTGCTTATAACCGTATGGTTTCATCTTTTTGCAGATAAGGAAATTATAGAGCTAGACCTACAGGGAGTCACTTTTCATATAAGCAAATTTTGCCCACGTCATGGAATATTAAAGTTTAAGTTTATTGGTGTTTTTGATACAATTAAAATCATTACACAAGTCAAAAGTACAATAATACAAATTAGGATTAGCCTTTCAGTGGTCGCGCACGGTGTAGGAGACCGGCGCAATGGTTAATTTGTGATATTTCAAATAATCGGATAAACCCATCCGTTTCCGTTGGTGTATCTTTCATAAAGTTTCTCGTCTATATATTGCTGTAGTTATTATTATGACATGTGTCCATATAACTGCTGTAATCGCATACACGGTGTCTTAGACCAGGTGCGATCACTAGTGAGATAAAATTTCTGTCATTTGTTTTGGGTTATTCATTGAAAAATATATATTTCGGTAAGTATTTACCTTCCATTTCCCTAACTTTATATAAATATTGACTCTAACAAAGAGCAAGAAAGGATATTGAGGCTGTTCGAAGAAGTACCCAGTGGAGAAGAATGATGACGAAGAAGAAACGAGGAGGAAGACAACATTTATGAAAGATCAGAAGATAGCGATACAGAACAGGAATTTGATGAAAATGAAGGTGGGGAAATGAATGGAAGTGCACCATATTTTATGGGAAGAGATAAAAAAACGAAATGGAGCAAACATTGTCCACCCAAAAATGTAAGAACAAGGAAAGAAAATTATAAATATTTTTATGATTTTTATAAACTGCATGCTTTTTTTTGGAAGGAACCCAAAGACTTTTATGTACAAAAATAGATTCCCTTATGTTTCTAGAAGACAAGTTTACTTTAACAAAGGTTTTATGAGAATTTTTATTTCTCTTATTCAAGTATATATAGGGTGAGCCAGTATTTTGTTAATTTTTTTTGTACATTGAAAAATTAAGGTTTACTTAAATAAATATTTCGAAAATACTTAACATTTATTAATTACATATATATAGCTTCGAGGTCCCTTCAAAATTATTTCTGAATTTTTACTTTTAAACATTCTTTAAACCGGTGTCTGAGACCGTGTGCGACCACTAAAGTAAAAAAAAATTCGCGCGACCACTGAAAGGTTAGTAGTATGACATATTAATTCTATAAAAACTGTATAATAATTTGGTATAATACATTATAATAAAATTAATAAAAACATATAAAAACAAGAAAACACAGAGGCAAATGCAGACAAACTCTACATATTATAGAAAAATTAAAAGTCTTGCATTATTGAAAATAGTTTTTTTTTTTTTACCGGAAGTGACATCAAAATGGGAGGATGCGGGCAAATAGGAAGAGGCATCCCATTTTTTTTAATAACTAGAAGGCCTGTACTTTAACTAAAAAATATATTTCATGTATTCGATGACTTAAGAAAACATAAAAAAAATACTTTAATCGAGGGTGTCTGAGGATTCTCTCACTCATACAAAGTTTTTCATGTATCTTATTCATAGAAAATCTGTACAGCCAGCTATACACCTATTAACCAGAAAATCTAACAAATAACACTCTTCTGAAAATTACTTTTGATTACACTGGATTGAAACCACATATTTATTACACATACCTATCAGACATAGTTCTAATGTTCTAAAAGGTTATAAAAACTTAGAGTGGTTGCTTTGTGACTACAGAATATAAAATATACTCTTCCAAGAAGGGTGTCAGCTGCTAAAACTAAAATTACACATGAAACGTTTTCAAGGCAGTCAACTCAAAGTTCCTGAATGTTATATACAAAAAAATGGCGCGTTAATCACGCCAATATTCGCCTGGTTCAATTACGAGTCCTAGATAGTTTCAGACTATTAGGGACTTTTTGCATCTACGCATACTATCCTGTGCAGTTTCCAAACTGTTTCCGTTTTGTGAACCAAACCAAACCTATTATATTCTGGGAATTATATCTTGGATTTGTTGGCAGGATTGGTTATTTTGAGTTCGTGGCTGGACAAGTGAGTTCAGGAAAATCTATAAATAGTACCTGGCATTTTGGGTAGTTCAGAAGCTTCCGAGTTTTTGGGTGGCTGTGAACAAGAGTAAGTTGTTGGCCCTTTATTTTAGAGTTCGAGCTTTATCTGCCTAAGAGCAATTTGGGGTAAATTTTTAGAATAATTAATTATAAAAATACAGTCTACATAGAAGATGGTGAATAAAATAATGTTAGTATATGCACTATGAGCAGTAGGTGGTTTGGATAAATTAAACAAAACATTAATCCCCAGATCCTTGCCCTGTAAGTGAAATAATTGCAGTCTCTTACGAGAGCACAGCCCTACATTATTGTATGTCACCATCCCTCGGCCTGAGTGACCGTAAAACAGAGCTTACTATAAAATGACAATAAAGCAAGACTTTAGATTAGTTGTTTAGTGGTGCTAAAGGGTGTTTGAAATGCTACTGCAATGTTACATAAGTATTATAGATTCCCTACTTTGTTGTTTAAACATTAGAAAATGTTGACACAGTTAAGCTTTAATTTTATTAGTGTTAGTAAATGTTATACAGTTTATTAACATTTAGTAAGGCATTAAATAACCAGTTCAATCTACTTGGGTATGTTTTGTCCCAATTTCACAGATTTCACACTTAAACATTGTCAAGTCTGATGAATCAATTTATGTTCTTTAAGACTAGACTTAAGCTTCGTCGTATATGGACAAGTGTCACACTTATATGGTGGTATCTTTGAGTGTCTACGTTGCATGTGCCTTCTAAGATTTTGTGGAAGTAGAGCCTCAAAATCACACATTTCACATTTTACTATCGTCATCTCTGAAGGATCCTTATGTGTTAATATGTGGTTCTTAAGAGTATCTTTTCGTTTTGTCTCGAATGCACACAGTTCACACTTGAACATTCTTACCTCCGAAGCACTCTTATGAGTCAATGAATGCTGTTTAAGGTATTGATTATTTCTTGTTTCATAAGAGCATGCTCCACATTTAAGCAGTGGTTTTTTAAGATCATGCTTACGTTCTGTCCCAAATGTATTCGTCTCATATTCAGACATTTCACTCTTGCACGTTGTTACATCTAAAAGACTTTTATGGGTCAATTTGTGTCGTTTAAGATTTTCCTTATATCTTGTTTCAAAAGTGCATGTTTCACATTTAAGCAATACTTTCTCTGGATTGCCATGGATGAAGGATATGTGCCTGTTAAGATCATACATACGTTTTCCCTCAAATGCACACACTCCACATTTGTACATTTTTGTTCTTGGATGACCTTTATGTGTCAATATGTGTCGTTTAAAGTTTTGCCTATTTTGTGTTTCATAACTGCATGCTGCGCATTTAATCGGTATTTTATCTGAAGGAGTGTCGTGGATATAAAGTATATGATTACTAAGACCGCACGTACTTTTTGCCTCAAATGTACACAGCCCACACTTGAACATCTCTGAACGGGGTTTATGTACCAATATGTGATCATTAAGATCGGATTTATGTTTCGTCTCATATTCGCAAAGATCACATTTGAAAATTTTTACCTCTGAAGAACTTTTATGGGTCAATTTGTGTCGTGTAAAATATTGCTTATCTCTTGCTTCATAAGTGCATTCTTCACATTTATATATTGTTTTCTCCGCAGGATTATCATGAATTAAAAAAATGTGCCTTTTCAGAACACGCCGCCGTTTTGTCTTAAATGTACACAGTTCACATTTGAACATTACGATCTCAGATATCATTAAGATAACGCTTACTTTTCGTCTCATGTCCACATATTTCACACTTGAACATTTTCTTTCCTGGATGATTTTTATGAGTCGATATGTGATCGTTCAGATCATCCTTGCTGATAGTCTCATATGGACATGTTTCACACTTATACACTGTTACGTCTAAAGAATTCTTGTGATCGCCTGGTGTTTCATGGAAACTGAAAATAATAAACATGGCTTTACATATGCTTGCAAGTATGTTCTCAAGTAAAGTATAATATTGACTGGCACTTGAATAAATGTTGGGTCAGTACAGATAGAAGTCATTCCAGTAATTAAATTATTAATTAAATCAATATTTTTCATTTCTCTTAAAAATTGTTTTTATATTAAATTTAGTCACTTCCTACTTACAAAATTAAGTAAAGTAAAACAGACAACTAGATAACGTCATGAAAATATCAGAGATTTTAGTATGCACAAAGCGTTCATATTTGATAGAACAACAAACAACATGACTTTTATTCTACGAGAGCAAAATTAATTAAAACAGACGAATTACAGAACATTTTTCAGTTGGGAAATGAAACTAATTTTCTGGAGTTGGTGGTATTCGCAAGTCTACTAACCCTTGACACAAATGAGTAATAACCATAATTGGTTCTATGAAGGGGCCGCTGCTGAGAAAAGGGACTAAAGTAAATTCAAAGTAAAAAATATGGATATACCACGGTTTGAGGGATTGCATCACCATTAATACTTAACATAAAATTATGGTCTGGATAAACAAACTGTACTCTATTTCTAGTCCAGTCACAAAAGGATTCATCTACTAAAAAAATCCAAGTGAGCAAGAATATTGCATACACCTTTACCTTTATAATACTAATAATGTGTCAAAAGTCCCCACCGATATCCTGCTTGCGAAGTTATTCAAGGTCTAATGTTACAGATATCGGTTTTTCACAAATATTTTGCTTCCTGCATGTCCTATGAGTCTTTTGGTTATTGTAAAAAATAAAGATTAAAAATGCTCTTAAAAAAATGTTATATACATATTTTACATAAAACCAATCGTTTTCACACTATATGCCACGAAAGCACAGGGTAGGGGTGCATCCATTTCCACATGCAAGGCGGGTTTTTTTTACACGATTTACCTCCATGATTGCTTGTTTTAGTGACTTCTCTGCAGCTTATCCTTATCTCGTTCTCTGTCCCCTCTTCCACGTCTTCGTCCTCTGTCATCTCCTCCAGTTCTAGTCCTCCCTCCCCTCCTCCAAGTCTGTCCTCTCGAATACCTGTTCGTTCTCTTCTATGTCGTGATTACTGTCTTCTCTAACGTTTTCTTTTCCTTCTGTTATATTTTGTGTCAAGAGGTCAACGGGATCAAGCTCATTATATTCTTCATCCTGAATATTTCCTTCGGTAGCGCTATCGACATTTGCGTTGAGACATGATTGACCGTGACAATGGCCACAAGGTATTGAACAGGACAGTCCAACTTTTCTGCACCCGCAATTTGTGTTACACCCTTTAGTGCAATTGCAAAAAGTAGTATTTAAAAGTACATCTGGTGCAGGTGGCAATAAAGTCTTAATGTACTCCAAAACATTATTATTTATCTTCCATCCCCATTATTCAGGATTTAAATAATTACTAAGCCAATTCTGTACTTGATAATGCACTCGACTTAGACATTGGCATGCGGCTGCGGCAGGTGGAAGTGACGATAATTTCACTGCGGTGTTACGTCTTGACTTCGCAAATGTCATGAACCGATAGTTTTCAATGGATAATTCTGATTTCAGAATTCCATAGATTGCCAGAAGAATGCTTAATCCATTTTCCAAAATGGCCTCGACTGTACAATTTTCTACTTAAAAACATCCTCAAATTGATGCAACTCACACCTCTTGAACATTTTGAAAACTTTTATTTTTCCTTTGTTATTTAATAAATCAGTGGTTGTACGAAAAAGACTTATATAACTTTTTTGTAGAGAATTTCCTGTTCTTTAATTTTTGTACTAACGCGAAAGTCATACAACTCACGAAAAGCAAGATATTTGAGAAAATAAGAGTTTTGTGATCCTTGATCTTAAATAACTAAGATTGCAAGCACGATGTTGATGGGAACTTTTTAGACATTGCTTCCAAAGTTAAAATAGAGGTAAGCAAAATTTAGGCTCACTTGGGTTTTTTTAGCAGATGCTGCTTTTTCCGGCCTAATATAACTGGAGTGTTTTATCTACTACTGACCCAATGTAACTAATTATTCTGTAGCATCCCATATATCAGTATTGACTTTATCTTTGTGTAATTTTATGCACTTGTTTTTCGACATTTGTCTACTGGTGTGGCTTTTCCCAAAACGAGTGGTTCTTTGCCAACCCTGCTCATTAAGCCTCGAAAGATATGTTAATGTCATATTTACCTGTCATAGTCGATTTGTTCTGATTTAATATCAACATCTTCTATTTTAGTGAACGGTTCTGGGTTATCCACTTCTATATCATATTTTACTTCAGCTTCAGTCTTTATGTCAAATTCTTCTTCAATGCCATCACATATCTGCCCTAATTCATTTACGCAGGACTCATCCTCTAAGTTTAACATTGACTTGAACATAAATTGTTGTACATTCTGTAATTCTATCTGTCCTTTATCGTCTGTACCTTCTATTTCAGTATATTTATTTATTTTCTCTTCCACATCCAAACACCTCATTAAAAAACTTGAAACACTTTGTATTCCATCCAGACAGGATTTGCATGTCAAAAGTTCCTCAACATTACTGAAATTCTAAAATAATGAACATTATAACCTATAAGCCATCCTAGGATTACGGTTTATTATAATCCAAATCTCATGTGTTCAAATATAAACTCGGCCCGCTTATATGGCTGACAAGATTTTCACCTATAGTGGGTCTCAGAATAGAATGCAGTTGTTCATGTTATAACCAGAGCACAGTTTACACAGGCATATGATGAAAGCCCTTGGTACACAAGATAAAAATTAATAGTTTAAATTCACTTTCATTTGGCATTTGGCTAACTTATATACTGAATTTATTTAATTTAATTTACAGCATAAATGTTCTTATTTTACTGCTGTAAGAATAGAATAAGAAATCTTATTTACTAATTTCCCCTGCGTAAGCTTGGCTTACAAATGTGCCAATCAGAGACAAGCACTGCATTCTAAACTGGGATAAACCATAGGTATGATTTTGAAGAGGGGCTTTTTTGTATCGAATATTACATAAATGGGGATGCAAATATAAAAAGAAATTATTCTCAAAAAGTGAATTTTGAACATTAAGAAAAAAAGTGTTTGTTTCTTATCGTCATATCTATTATTACATACAATTTGACAGTAGGGCAATAATGGGAACATTGTACAAAAAAATATTGTATTATGACCATGTTGTACCTTTAAGTCATCAATCGCATTCTTTAGTAATTTATTTTGCAATTTACAATATTAATTTTACAGATATCAGAATGTTAATACAAATATTAATCTTGAAAACAGGTGACCCCTCACTCAACCCCCTCCTCACAACAGTTCTCTGCCACATCTAGCATAATTGTTTGTACATAACAACTCCATGGAAAGCATATCGGGTGATTTTTTGAAAACGAGAGAACCATTAAAGATTTTTTTTTGCGGTATGCGGCATTTTCTTGAATGTTAAGGGGGACACATTTTAACGAAAAAAGGTGTGTTCCAATACTCACCACCAACCACCCCAAGTTTATAATTTCAAATGGCACCCCTATTTTTTTTCATTGATTTCTAATAGCAGAATTCAATCTATAAAATCGTAAAAAATAGTGTGACCTTGAAGAGGAAAATTTTTGAGGAAATGCAAATATAAAAAAGTGATAATAACCATAAAAGTCTAGGTAATGTGATATTACATTTGGAAGGCGCACACTGGCAATTGCCAGCATGTTAAAAAATCCCCATTATCCTAAACTAGGGGTACTACTTCAATATTATTTAATGTCACATAAACTTATTATTGAACTTTTAGGTAATTATAATTGTAAACATGAAACGCAACATAATTTTCAGACTCATAAGCTATTTTATTAACCTCAAAATAAGTGTTCGAAATGTTCGTCATTTCTGTCCATCCATACAGTGATACAGCTAGCTGGCTTTCAAATTATTCTCGCACTTTCTGAAATACGGGCCTTGGAATTGATCTACATTCCTGTGTATTCGTTGCCACAAATCTGCAATATTTTCGGGCAGGGTTTTGTACACTTACAACCCACTTAAGGTGACCCCATAGAAAGAAATCTGGGCTGATCGAGTCAGGGGATCTGGCTGGCCACTCAATAGGTCCTCTTCGTCCGATCCATCTATTTGGGAACCTGTCGCTGAGCCACTGTCGAACCGGCATGGGATAATGAGGTGGAGCCCCATCTTGCTGAAAGTAGAGCAGTTCTTCACTTAAAAATGTGCATACCTCTACCTTGGAACAGCTAATAGAGTACAAAACATAAAGAGTTTAAATTTTGAAATCAATATTGGGAATGAAATAATTCAAAATGTTGAGTCTGCTAAAGTCCTGGGCATCATATTTGACGAAACACTATCTTTCACACAACATGTAAGTAAATTGTGTCAGTCGTCATTTTTCAGGTTGAAACAACTATACCAATACCGTGAGTACATTAACGAGTCAAATAAAATTATGTTGACGGAATCCCTTGTACTGTCAATCTTAAACTACGGAGACTATGTATATGGTCCCTGTCTTACTCTAACAGACAAAAACCGTTTGCAAAAAATTCAAAATTGCTGTATTAGATATATTAAAGATATTTCCAGAAGAGAACACATCACTCCTCACATTAGGTCATTACACATGTTAAAACTAACAGAGAGACGCTTCAGTCATTATACTACATTAGTTTGTATGATACTAAGTAATAAAATTCCATTGTATTTATTATCAAAAATTGAGTTTAGGGAAATGGTGCACAATAGAGAACTTAGAAATTTAGGTAACGCAACTATCCCACGGCATAACACTTTTCATATTTAGCTTCCAACATAATTAACAATATCTCAGTAAATATTAGAGGTAGGAGTAAAAATAATATAAAAACACAGGTAAAATTTGAGTTACTACAAGGAAATAACTTCAATATTAATATAATTATGTTTTAATGATAGGGTAAGATTGTAAAATCATTGTGAAATGTATCTTGTCCTTTGTGTTGCACAATAAAGTATTTTATTATTATTTATTATTATTAAAATCAAATTCCCGTTTTTGCCATGCTGATTTTCCAACACATTAATTACACTTATACAATACAGGAAGTAGCATTGGCTAGGGTGAGTGAGATGAGAGATCTAGGTGTAACATTTGATAGTCAAAATACCTTCAATAAACATATCATGAACATAACAAGTAAAGCTAGTAAAATGTATGGATTTATTGTGCGAAACTCACAACAGTTCACAAATCTTAAATGCATTAGACGATTATACATAAGCTTTGTTCGAAGTATTTTGGAATATTGTGCCATAATATGGTGTCCACATTATAGGAATCAAATATATAACATCGAAAAAATACAAAATAAATTCTTAAGATATCTTAACTATAAAGAAACTGGAGTATATGATATAACCATATCAAAACAAGGTCTCCTATTACAATATAATTTTAATACGTTAGAGAAACGTAGAAAAATAACTTGTATAATGTATTTACACAAAATAATAAATAATGGTATGAACGATTTCTCATATCCATCACTAATTCATTTAAATGTCCCGACCCATTCCATCAGAAATTTTAGAACATTCTACCTAGAAACGGCTCATACTAACAATCAAATTAACTCACCGCTACATCGAATGTGTTCACTATATAATAATATACAAAATACTGTGGATATTTTTCATGTCACTCAAAGTAGACTAAAAAAATATATTAAATTATGTGATGTAATCTCTGTGATATCTAGGCATGTATTTATTAAGTTACCTATATTAATATCTATCTTTGTTCATGTTAGCTAATGAGATATGATTTATTTTGTTTTGTTTATATTGTTTGTATGTGTGTATTATGTATAATGTATGTTCTCACAATACTTTATAATAGGGTTTGTACCTGTTGAGTATTTATTACCAAATAAATAAATAAATCTACTATTAGGGTCAATATTTTCCAATAAATCAAGGTAAATATCGCCATTCAAATTTCCGTCAATGAAGAATGGGCCAATAATGGTGTTCCCAAGTATACCCGCCCATACATTCAGCTTTTTGGCAGTTTGACTATGATCTTCTCTGAAAATGTGGGGGTTTTTCATCATTCCAGTAGCGACAGTTATGTTTATTCACAAATCCGTGTAAAAAAAATGTGCACTCATCACTGAAACAAATATTTTTGACTAAATTTCTATTATTGTTAATCATATTTGTCATCACTTCACAAAACTCAACTCTGCGGTCATAATCGTCTTTATCAAGCTCTTGATGGATCTGAAGTTTATAGGGATGGAGTTCGTGTAGTTTCGTTACCTCCCAAACTAAACTATATGAAAGTTCCATTAAAGCGGAAACTTTCCGGAGTGAGTTGGTAGGATCCATAAGGAAGTGCCCTAAGACTTTTTTCTGTTTGCCACAGAGCCAGTTTCCTTGAATTTTGCAACTAATTTGTTAAAAGTATCGGCCGTTTTCCGAGCGGACTCTTTTTCAGTAGCATAAATTAAAATCATTTGTATTTTTTCAGCGAGAGTGTAAACCATTTTAAAAATTATCTTAAACTTTTAAAACAATTACGGACCGTTGTGATGCACAGTGAAATTTTTAAAATAATTAGTGCATGTACGATTCAGTGGAACAAAAACAAAACAAAATAGGCCTGCCACACGTGATGTTATTCAAATCAATGTAAAAAAAAAGGGTAGCTAGGAGTGGCTGGGAAATAATTACAGAATTTTCTTACCTGAGATCAAAAACAAGTAATTGGCATCGATTATGTATGCATTCATGTTCTACTTACCTATTTATTAAAATAATTATTCCCACTTATATTCAGGAAAATTTACACAAATAATAATCAATGTGATAAAAATAATAGATAAGAAATATTTGCCCCACTTTTACCTTCTTTTTACCGTCTTTTTATCAGATTTTTTATGTCTGCTACTTCTTTTTACAAAAATAGTGCTTTTAATGGTTGTAATAAATCCTACTAAGTCTAATAAGTTGGTATCACTCTAAATAATTTTGAAGTGGGGGTAGTTTAGGGTAATGGGGATTTTTTTAACGTGCCGGCAATTGCCAGTGTGCGCCTTCCAAATGTAATATCACATTACCTAGATTTTTATGAATAGAATAGAGTAGAACATTTATAGACATACAAGTATGTGTGTGAGCGTCACAATGTAAGTAAGATATATATATATATATTTAATTCTAAATGCCTTATATCTAATAAAATTCATAATCTGAACACACTAGACTTGGTATGAAATTTACACAGTAAAAAATAAGAAATAGAAGTAATCGATACTAATAATAAAACATTTTAAAAATAGAACAATTATAAAATATTAGAATAACTAAAATACAATACAGAAGAAGGCTTAGAAGCACCATGTCTAGTGTAATATAAATGGATTACAGAGTCACTTCCAAAACTGCCCAGTTAATTATAATAAATTTAATACAATTAAGAATATATATACAGTAAATGGTAAGAATCTTTTTGTTAATAAAATAAGGTCTGCACGACTCTCTTTGTCTGATGTTAAAAATCAGTCCCTCTTGGAGGACGAAAACACGGTTAATACTTGGTATTAAGTATTTATTACGGCTTTGATATCTAATAGACCACTTAACTGACTGATAGCGAAATATACTTTATTTAACTTACTACAAACAAGTTCTTCTATGTGTAGATCCCAACTTATTATCACTTTTATAAAAAGTAATTTTTTTGCATTTCTCTCAAAAATTTCCCTCTTCAAGGCCACACTATTTTTTACGATTGCATTCCAAAAAATTCTGTTAGAAATCGATGAAAAAAAATTAGCGGTGCCATTTGAAATTATAAATTTGGAGTGGCTGGGGGCGAGTTTTGGAACATGCCTTTTCTCATTCAAATGTGACCCCCTTAACAATCAAGAAAATGCCGTTTACTGCAAAAAAATCTTTAACGGTTCTCGAGTTATTGAGGGTGGCTCGTTTTAAAAAAATCACCAAGTTTAGTGAAATATTTTGTTATATTTTTAATATCTTGTATTACAATTTCTAAAAAATAATGAATAAAATGTAAATAATTACCATTTCTGGAATATATTTCTCTAAAATATTCACCAAGCGTACTGTTTCCTTTGATTCGTGTAAAGATATAAGGCTTTCTATTGCTGCTGAGCTGGTACAAATATTACACCTTATTTCATCTTTGATCTCTGTAAACGAGTCTAGATTATTTGCATTTTCAATATTTACTGAATCCAGATTCACATTATTCTTCAAGTTAGTTAAAGATGTCTCTTTCCTCCTTATGTCAGCACAAACTGACTTCAAATTAAAGAACGCTTGAAGGTTATTGCTGCATTCAATACACATAACACTGTCCTTAGATATACCAAGATTCTGAAATATCATAGATTTATTAATAAATTTTAAACCCCTCACATTGACAGAAAACTGCAATAAAATTTGTAAATTTATTTTAAGGTGGCCATTCCCTAGAAAGAGACATCCGATAGGGAAATATTTACTATTTTTAGCTATAACTTTTTTTTCTTAGTACGTGTATTTAAAAAACCTATAAGAGTACCTAAGTAGAACCATAACAAGACTATTACTATCAATTTTCACTCAGTAATTTTAGTGGTTTACAAAATAGCTCGATTTAAATTTAAAAATTGTGTTAATCTTCCTATTTCGTTGTTTTAAATCGAGCTATTTTGCAAACCACTGAAATTATTGAGTGAAAATCTATAGTAATAGTCTGGCTATAGTTCTACTTAGGTGCTCTTATATATTTTTTTAAATATACGTACTAAGAAAAAAGTTATGGGCAAAAATAATAAATATTTCCCTATCGGATGTCTCTTTCTAGGGAATGGCCACCTTAATGTTACTGAGGAACATAATTAAAAACAATGCAACAATAGTGTTTAAAAACCAGAAGCACTATTTGTTTTACTACAGATATCATCATTATTCGAAAAAAAAATCATAAGTACATCGGGAACCGGCGGGACCGCTGAAGTGAACAACTCTTATACTAATTATAAGTAACAATGCAAATAATGTACCTACCCAAGTAACTCACAATATTAACAGAGTTTTTATAACTATGATAGACATTTCTACAACTTATGGTATTTGAACTTATAAAATTAAAAAGTTGCCGTTATATAAATATTCAAAGTTTTATGTACCACTTTTAAACATCGTTTAATAAAGTTTTTGTGACAATTTGGATTGAAGTTTAATTAAAGTTAATATGCGAGTTCTTATATAGTTCTGACTTGGAGTTGTATTAAAGCTTACACCATGTCACTTACAGATGTTATTTAGTCGTTCGATTCGAAGTTGTTCTTAATGGTATGCAACGTTGTACAAGACGTTGAATACGTAAATCTATTCTTTTGATAGCTAAACGTTTACAGATGACAATAAATACATTGTAGTTTTATTTATAGTTGTTTAATGATGTCAATCATGTTGTAAAAGATTATGTTTGTGTTTTTAAATAGTTGTATCAAAATAATTATATCCTGCAAATGTAACCTTTCTTAACGTTTGTGACATGTGTTTGTCTTGTACTCGGTCTTGTATTTGGTTGATGATTGCATAATGGATAAAAATACTTCGATAATATAGGAAATATGTTTCTAAACCTTAGACTGGGGATACATCTAAGATACGTTGCCATTCGTTAGCGTTGTCCAACATTTATATCTATGCGCTCGTCAAGTGTAGACGGTAGTTTGCAAAGAATTCATTGTTGTGCAAATGGCCAGCAATGCGAACTAATGTATTCCATTGGCTGTCGGCAAAATGAAAAAATCAAAGACTGGAACGCCGCCAATGCTGGAAATCACAAGTAATTCGTTCATATGTGTCATGTTACCGCAAAACGTTTCTGGAATGTCAGCGAACAAGCAACAGTGATGGCAACGCAAACGAATGGCAACGTTTCTTGGATATATACCTGGCTCTACAAGCATACCACAGATTATGTAATCTGTGGTATGTAGTACAGAAAAGTAAAACATTACTTAAACTATCACAGAAAAGTGGAAAATAGTGTAATTAAAATAATTCTGAAAGCACGGTGCATACAGACCGTAGTATATCAAAATGAATATTCACACTTCACTTTACCACACTGATTATATTTAATTAAATGCATGAAAATAATTGCAGATGCTATTATATAATCGCATTAAAACTTGCAAGTTGTACTGTGGTCTCATTAACCGCTTTATAGCTTGGATCTTGAAGGCAAATGGACATAGTTTTATATAGCTTACTACATGTCTGAAAGATTCATAGAATGCATTAAAATTTAAAAGAATTTCCAGGATTCCTCTAAAAAATTTACCAATTCGTGTCATTTCCGGTTGATGAACAAGTCACTATTGCATTCCTAATAAATCTGTGGGCTGCAAAACTGTGAAGAAACGAAGCCTTCTGCGAAGTTTGGGTAAGAGCTTCAATTTAAACATTAACAAAATACGAAATTACAATGTGAGACCTTATTGAGATAAATGTACAATGAGAAAATAAAACATTTGAACTGAATATGCAATTTAACTTAGTAGTGACACCTCAGAAACCGCCTTACTATATTAGTAGTCTTTAGATCGGTCTATATTTTTACTTTATTCTGTGTTTTTACTTATTTATGATGTTTGCATAACCACTTAGAAGACAGAGTTTTGCAAAGGAATAGCCAAAATATTTATAATGGCGAAGGAAAATAAAAATACAGGCGTCAACGTTTTGCACATGATGACAATATTTTATTTTTACATGAAGTTGTATCACAAAATCTAATTCTAAACCTAGAGAGATGGGAAGTTGTCCATATTAACCAAGAAAAATTGTATAATAAGGACATTAAAAGAACACTGGCAATTATTGCTCTAGTCTTTAGAGATCATTTCTTTCAAACGAGAAATTCAGTTTTATATCATTACCTGGAAGTTTATAAACTTTATATGCAAGTCAAAATTGTTATCTGATTGCACTACATGTTCTCTATCAACCAAAATGTTATCTATAATTAAATACTCTGCCATCCTTATTTGTGCCTCCCAAGATAACTACTTCCAAAAGTTCTTCCATTCTGAGTAAAATGAAGACCATTACCACTCACTTTTGGAAATCCAAAATTATTTTCTATTAAAACCAAACTCAGGAGATACCCAAAATTTTAACATTCAGGTTAAAAACAAGAGAAGCAAAAAGCCAGGTTATGAACAACGAATACTGATTGATTAATGCAGCAGCCTGCGATAACTATATAACATGGTAGAATATCTGAACTAAGGCAAGTTTCATCACTCACAAAACTTACCAAACTTAAAATGTTTTTCACAGTCTCCTCTACCTCCTGATAACTTTCACTTATTGTCTGAAGGCAAAGTCTGCAAATTTTTTCGTTCATGTTGATTTAAGAAACCCTAATGACGAGAATAAACAGAATTTCTATTTCTACTTGGAACTCATAACCTCACACTTCGCACCTCTAATACTAACCTGAAAGTAGTTGCGGTCAGCAGACTAGTGTTGCCAATGGTAAGGAAGAAAGAGCGACATTGTGGGATTTAATGAAAACTTTAAAACCTATAATTTATTTACTGTGCATAAGTGCGTGCATATTGAGCCGGTGTATTTGTGTCTTTATTTAACTATAAAAAAAGATAAAGAGAAAGGAGGGGAAAATTTCACACTCTCCTTGGGAACCAGCAGTCGAGATCACATGATCACATCGCATGAAAAAGTATTTTCTTGCTCTAAAACATCATCGTAGGAGAGAAAGCATTGAGTTAGAAGGTAGGGAGAAGCTGTCACGTGATCAAAAACGGCATCATTTCGCCATCTTGTTACTACTTTTCCGTCAAATAGTTTTGTTTGCCGTGCGAATTATTGTGATTTTTACTGATTGTTTGTTAAATTTTAGACAATAAACATTAAAAGGACTATAGTGTCGTGTGCTAAAAGAAGTTGCTCTTCTGGAGATGGTGTTGACAAGAAGAAATTAACGGGAATAACATTTCATAGGTAGTGTAAACAACAAACAGAGCCGCATTTAAAAAAACAGCTAATTAAATGTTTTTTAATATACTCAGGTTATATATTTCATAGAAACAAATTGTTTATTTTACGATAACATTGTACATTTTATATATCAAGGTAAATAAAAACTGTTAAAACTCTTGCATTTATTGAATTGAACATTTATTTACGTTATCTAGATAGACCGCCTCGTCGGGGTACAAAGTTCTTATTATTTTAAATAGTCCGGGTCTGGCAAAACCACCATATTGTTACTATGTTCGGATAAGCTGTTTTATTTAGGCTCCGGTTGGTTTTTACTTTAGAAATAAACACTTTTGTTTCCTTAATTTAACTTGCTTTTATTTCTACGTTTTTACAATAATCTAACTGTCATTTCTCATTTCTAACCAGGGTTACCGTTTTCCATTAACCGTATTCTACCTACATTCAGAATAATTTCGATCACAGACTACCAAAATCTACTAACCTAGAATTAGATTCTACTAAAAATCTACCGCCATCTGACCTCGGGCGGCAATATTATGAAACAATTCCTGTTTAGGGCACACCTATAAGTTAATGTTTGCCGTGAGTTAACTACCGGTAGAAGGAGAAGCACTACTCTTAAACAAAAATACCAGCAGTAATAAAGACTAAAATAAAATTAATCATTTATTAAAATAACAAGCGAATAAAAACATTTTGAACCAGAAGTTCATACCTAAATACTAAAGCTTAAGCCTTACCTAACATGTCAGAATCAGGTTTAAACTCAGTACAGTTTCCTAACTCCGATATGCCTTAATTCTAGTGCGACGTCTGTCGAAGAAGGACTCAACTTACCTGAAAGACTGCAGCAGTTGTCTTTATAGTCATTTGATTGAGTTCTGTGCTATTCCAGTAGGTGCCACTTAGATAGTAGTCTGTGAACGTGTGAACTTAGGTTACTTGCTCAAACTGTGATAGATAGGGATAAAATATAGCATTAAAACTGGGGCTCAGAAAATCTACTGAAATCTACTAAAATTAATAACTCTACTAAAATTCTACTGTCCACCCTCATTTTTCTTGAAACTCTACTAATTTAGTAGGCAATCTACTGAAAACGGCAACACTGTTTCTAACTAATCTGTCGCCATCTACTCCTAAACTACTAAACTTTAATTATGCATTCGTCTCAACAGAGGGCAGAACTAACCTTAAAATTATTATTCTGACATACTACACTTAGCCACGCCTATTGATGCCGTTTCTGTATAGGATGTCGTCTCCCTACCTTCTAGGCTTGTGTCACATTAGTTCCTTGAAGGGAGCGCTCTTTTTAGTTCACTTGTCACAATTGAACTAGTTCCGTGAATTAGTTCACTAGTTCAGGCATAAGACAATTCTCAGATTGGGAACGTAAACAAGTAGGAAGGTTAATTACAAATTAAAATTGTAAGCCCAAATACAAAAATGATAAAAGAATAAAATATTTAAAAAAATAAATAGAGTCATTTATATAGGTTATATTTACGTACTACTGTGTATAATTAATTTGGAAACTGTTAGATTTTAATAAAGTACGTCTTGCGCTTAAAATGTCTCCTGTGCTGGAAAAGATTCTTTCGCATGGTACAGACGTGGCTACAATACAAAATCTTTTTAAGACAAACACATGTAAATGTGGATATACTTACGTTTTTTCTTTTTTCCCACCATTCCAATAGATCCTTTTTTCTGTCTAAATAATCTTCGTTTATGACGTTTATCAGGTCTATTCTGTAATTTTTTGGTTGAAAATAAACGCCCTGCTAAATTTTTAATTTTAACGGAATGCTAAAAATAATAACTCATTTTTCTATTCTGTATGCGACCATTTAACGGACCTGTTAAAGTCATAAATTTTTAACGACCGTACTTCTATTTGAGGTTATGATTACGATTATTTGAAGGCGGAAAAATAATTACTGAATATAAATAAGGAAATGGGTCGTCAAAAGAATCTCAAACTCATTGACAAACATAAATAAAGTGCCATTTACTGAATGATATTATAGAAAATTTTATGAACCAAAAATAAAATACGGTGTTTTTGCCTCTTTAACGGTACCGTTAAATTTTAGTGGCAGGTCCAAAGTCGCCTCTAATTTTAAACGATGTTGGTTAAATTTAACCTTAAAAAAAGTGTACAGAATACCACTGACCGTTAACTTCATTTCGCTAATTATTTTAACAGTGACCTTGCCGTTAAAGCTTAACAAAAATGTTACAGAATAGACCTGTTGGTATTCTATTCCATGGTTCAAACGTGTGTCAATTGTCAAATATTCAAAGGAACTTTACTGGCGCTGAGATCGTCGCCATTTCACGTATCTGATAGTGAGAGAGAAAAGAAGCGAATCTGCGGACAACTCGAATATGGGCGTACTGTTCGTGTCGGGAGCCAGGAACCGGGAACTGTTCTTCTCGGAGAATGGAAACTAGTTCCTTTACTTCATTTGCTGAGCCGGCTCTTTGAATTAGTTCGCTCATGAACTACACAAGCCTACTACCTTCTAACTCAATGAGAGAAAGTCAGGACCAAGTTATTTTTCGGAAAGTGCGATAAAATGAACTGTCAGCAAAGATTAGAGAATTAACAAGATAGGACAGCCAGCGGAAAACCTTGTATCTTTTAGCAATGGCGCCATTGAGTCCAGCATACGTTAAAGTCACAGAATAATAAAACAACTAAAGTGCACAAGGGACACGGGTATGCGCATGCGCCGATTTTAAAACCGCCCAGATTAATATTCCCTGACATAAGAATCGCAGAATGCAAACTTCGAGGTTATGTAATATGTAAATAATCAAGTTAAGTAAACACAGAGACATAATTAAATTAAATGATAATTTGCATTGGAAGCCTCGAATCAAACAGCTAAATGAAATTTAGGATTTTAAATAAAAATGTACTGGAAGGTAAGTTATTAAAATTTAGCAACCATTTTGCTAGATATATATATATATATATATATATATATATATATATATATATATATTTGTCCTTAGCATAATGCTGCGTCCATACATGAACACGGGACCATTCATTGCTGCGTCCTGTATAATATTGCGTCCGTATATAGGACGCAGCATTGTTTTCCTATGCTAGCATCAACATAGTACAAGATTGAACAATTCCCAGCATCTCCGACTGTTCTTTGTCTCTTGGACTATATGTAGGTACGGAAAGAAGTTCTGTGTCGTTTTAATTGAATGAGATATCGACCTTCATTTCTTTACGATTCGGACGCAGTATTATACGGTTAGTATAACTCTGAGTATATTTTTAGTTCAAGCGAATTTTGTTTGAGGGCGCTTCAATCTTTGTACAAAAATATACATTTAATATACACTATTCAGATATGGTATAATGATGCGTCCGACATTTGGCAACGCCGCATTTAACAGATATTTAGGTAGTTCTTCCTCATCGGACGAGCGATGACTTCTGATATGTGTGAAAGGAGCCCGCACCAAATACATGGGATTGTGAATTTCGGACGATTTTGATGGAACAAGCGGCATTCGATAGCTTACGGCTCACTGAATAAAAGTCTTTATGGGTACAAATTCACCTATTTAATATATTTGTAGGTACGGAGAGTAGAAGCGGCTAATTTTAAGTATTTAATAATAGGACTTTCTTCATTTGTATTGGGACAGGTGGCATTCGATACCGATTATGAATCCATTATCTTTGTACATATAATGAATACTTTTATCACTAAAATTATTTTCATGAAATGAAAGCAACTTTAACGGACATTAATATTGCTCAAATGATATTGTTGTAATTAGTAATTAAACAGTACCTTTTCCAAAATTGAATTGTGTAAGCCTTTCCTTTTTGATATAATTAATTAAGTTGACATAAGAGAAAACACCAATATTTTATAACTTTACTTGCTGGGGTTATATTAAATTAAATTCTAGATTCAAAAAGCCGAGAATAGAAACCGAACTCAAGGGGTGAGCAATATTCTGATAGTCAATTTGCTAAATCAAAAAATAATGTAGTTGATTGTCACCACAGGCTTACTATAACTTTAACGTTACCGAAAAATATTTAAATAAGTACAAAAATAGAAGGACTCAACAACAGGCCTTTATAAAGTTCACCGCAAAGACCAGGGAAAACGGTTTAATTTAACGAAACTAAACTTGTCAATTCAAAAACGGAAATATCACAACGACAATATATTATCAGAAAGTTCTTTACAAAATTTGCGTACTATAATAAACATATGGCAACCAAATAAACAACACGACAAAATCAAGTTTCGTTAATTCTCAACAAATATACTAAACAATATAACGCAACGGTGTTATTTTCGCTACATATTTGCAACCCATGAAACGTAAATATTAACAATATTTATGGTTAATAAACCTAAACAAGGCAACAACTTACGAATGGCCCTTAACATAAAATAGAACAGGCAAGTTAAACAAAAGCTAAAGCCCACAGTAACTGCTGTGGATAAACATGAAATGAAAATGTACATATGAATTGAAAATTTAAACAAACCTTAACTACAAAGTTACAGTGCTAATAACATTTAAACGTAAGTGTTTATAACAATTAAATAATCCGTGCCCCGATCGCCCGACATCACTGGGGTTCGTTAACGAACAGTCGAAACAGTTATCACTAAATACGAAAATTCTGTCATCAAATAATTGCAGATGTCGCAGAACCAGAATATTTCTAATGTAATTATTGCGTCAACGAATTTTACATTGAGATTTAACAAGTTTGTCTGAAATTCAAAGTTTCTAACACATACTTCAGTTCTAACAAATATCCTCCAATATTATTCAACGATATGCGGAATTTTACTGGCCATCAAGTTGCTTACTCATATAACCGAAAAACTAGGAAATACTCGGGTTTTATTATTGCCGATATAATTTATAAGAAATTACCACAATCGACATTTAACTGTAGCAACGTGTAATTTTCATTTAGACTGGATTGAACTTAAGGTAACTTGTACTTTTAGGGCACTAAATGACTTTACACACTAAACAAATTAGAACAATAACTGATTCAACAATCTCCCCTAAATGTATCGAAGTAATCTTTAATAATCCGCCTTGTGATCTAGCCTCAGGCAAATTGACCCGCGGTACGACGTGTCCCCTTCTCTAGTTATAGGCTCGCCCCCTATTGGTTAAACATTTGTTATGCATAACTGACAGGATTTAAATTCAAATAATGCACGGACTAGTAGCGCATAATTTAAGTTTACAAATTAACTTATAGCATATAACGACAAGTGATTGTTACAACTTTACTTTTCGTTTATCACCAATTTATTGTAATATATATGTTGTCGCATTTTCAGCACTTGATGTGTCACTTTCAAACGTTAAAAGATAATGATCATGCAAAAATAATTTATAGGGCACTTCTAATAATTTCATGATCATGAATCAAATAATAATAATAATAAAGAATTTGTTGCTCAACAGAATCTTCCATTTACAGAACAATTTTTCCAAATAAAAATAAATTTCATAAATGCAAAGTATACAATATAAAATATAAAAAGTATAAAATATAAAATAATTATTTAGTTTAGAGTAGTTTAATATTTCGGTTGTCTACTTAAGTACATATTTAAATATAGGTTACAATATATTTTGTACACAGAGTTTTATGGTCTTGAAGTAATTATTTGAAGAAAGAATAAACATGTCACTTGGTCACCAGTAGAGTTATATATTTCCATCGTGGAATAAATAGGTAATTTAGCAAGGACGTTTGTTCTTTCAGGTGGTAGTGCAAAAGGTTTGACACGAGTCTAAATGTGGAATTCTAAAATTAATTTGCCATAGAACTTCTCGAGAGTCTATTGTATTTTCGATCAGTTTGTAAATAAGTATTAAATTTGACATAATTCCTATGTTTTTTAATAAATCAAGATTAAACCAGATTATCATTAAATAATTGGGATATATCTGCTTGGGATATTGGTGATCTATTTTAAAAGAAATGTTTAAGAAATTTTCGCTGAACAGATTCTAATGATTGTGAATATTTCTCATAAATAGGATTAAGAAACTATACTCCAACTTCGAACGCACAAAACACACATATAATACACTGAATTGAACTTGTGGTAGGTACCTTGTGAAACATCTTGAAAATAATAATTGCTAATTATAAATTAAACACTGTTTTTAGATGAATCAATCAATATATTATAAATACTCTACATATGTTTCGGCTTATTAGGCCTTCTTCAAAAGTATTACATAGTGAATACTAAAGTTTCCGACGTGCTTATTCTAATTTATACCTAAAAGTATTTATGACCTAATCTATTTAAGACTTAATTTAACATCCTTAATTATTTGAATGTTTGGAGTGGACCTAACTGATTATATAAATCAAAGGATAGTTCTTAACAATTGGTTTATTATAGGGGTATTCAAGAAATTTTTTTGGTCATTTGTGGTACAAGGGTTGTACTTGAAAGATTTTTTGATTTCTAGTTGTTCTAGCAGATCTAAACGTTTACCTTTTCTTTCTGAATGAAGTAAATTTATGTTATCAGTATCTATGAAATGGTTGTTTTCAATACAGTGTGTTGACATTCCTGTATTTTTATTGTTATTTAAGATTGATTTTTTGTGTTCTTTTACCCTGTTTACAACGCTTCTACCACTCTGACCGATATAGACAGCATTGCAATCTTTACAATTAATTTTATAAACACCAGATTTATCATTTTTATTAAGTTTTTCTTTGTTATTAACCAAACAGTTTATTAATTATAAGTCTACAGCCGATGCAGTCAAGAGCCTTCGAGAAGTATATCACGTCTACCTGCCCTCGTTTGGCTAGTATATTAAAAATAAATTGGGGTAGACATGTTAAGTTAGATATTGTAAACCGTTTTTCCATAAAGGCATGTTGAGATACAGAAATTATTTTTTTTACAGCAGAATATATTACGTTAGACATCGCCACCTTGAAAACCTCTTGCGAAATAGGATCAAATAGAAATACCTCTGTAGTTAGGCATATCACTAATGTCACCATTTTTGTGTATGGGACATACAGTTTCCAGCAATCAGAAAATGTATAAGTTTTTAGCGATAGATTGAATAAGATTAAAATGGAAAATTAGAAACATAAATATAACTAGAATAAACATTACAATTTTTTGTAAGTAATTTTGGTTTTAGATATTCTTAATTTTATGACTCCAATTTGAGTGGTGAACACCTCGTCAATTTAAAATTAAATTAAATAAAAGAAGAATCTACATTTAACATACTGGGGGCTCGAACCGGCGACCTTTGGATTCAACCAACAAAGTAAAATCAAAACCAATCTATTTAACACAAACGTACACAATTTTGCCCTTCCCTGATATTCGTGTCGGAGCCACTCAGACATACATGGCCCTGATCGTCGTAGCAATTGAAGGACTAAGCGGGGCAAGGCTTCGTAAGGCTTAAAAATAGTTAAAAAATAACATAATATCTTGTGTGTTCCAACACAAATATTAATTAGAATTATACGTGTAATAGAAAACTTAAAATAATTTAAATAAGAAAGCAAATGGCGCATGTGTAAATAAATATCGGAGATAAATATAACAAGGCCACCGAAAATCCGTTTAAAGCAATTGTGACAGTGAACGGCTGCGCCAAATCGCACAATTTAATATTTAAAATGTTATGGTTTTAAAAGATCATAATACTCATTACTTATGTTACTCATGATTATGAAGGGAAAATTTAGAAATGAAAAGAAAGCAACAAGCAGAAACAGAAAAGTACAGGAAAGAATTAAGGATCAGAAATTTGTAATTTGACAGATTTTATAATTGCATGGGGAAGAGGAAATGTGACTAAATGGTCTGCCGAGAAATTGACAACGCCTGATATGGTAATATGTGTTTTATTCGAAAGGGTGCGTTATGCTCTCCGATTTTTGCAATATTGTTTGTAAGCGAACTATCTCCAAGTATGAATTGGTACAATTTTTGAGGTATAACTTTGATGTAGTCTGCTAGTGGAATTATGTCGTGATAATGCGCATAGATGTCTCTTAAGAAGACGGTCTTTCTGCTGAAAGTAGCCTCTTTAATCCCATGCTGGTGTTGGTTACTAAATAGTTATGGCATCGAAGTGTTTTTGGATTTAAAAAAGTAAATTAATTAAAGAAACGCTTGTTGCTCAAATTTTTCCCAAATGGTCCTATAATGAAATATAAATGCTTTTCTAATGCTAATCTACTTGTTAAATTCGTTGAATAGGTAAATATATCAAATTAGCCATCACTAAAATAAATAGTGAATATAGTTATATACCATATTATATGACAGTATGAAATAGACGTTATTACGATTAATTTCGGAACATTCTAAAGTCCTGGGATTTCTTCTGTGTTCCCAGGGCGCATAGTGTGTCAAGATTGCCTAAATCTGGAAAATCATTACCTGGTCGTAAACTATTAATGCTGTTTTTTGGAGTCTAAAGAAACATAAGAGCTCTGTCCATATATTTTCAAATAAACTATATAAAAAACTAGAGAATCCGGACATGTTTATTTTTCTGGATTCTTCAGTTTGGTGTTTTAAAACTGACTTTTCAATAAGGTGATGATAGAACATCAGCGATTCTTCAAGAAATTTTATAAAGATATTGTGGAGGTATATTTACTGCTATCACGAACCTTAATCCGTGAATGAATATTCTGAGACTAATTTGAATAGTTTTTTGAAAATATTGCTTATGGCAATTGCTCTTATGGTTTTTGTTTCAATTTTTTTAATTGTTCCTTTAAAACAGTTATTATTAAAGCCGTATGTGTCATGGAGTTGTATATTGCTAGTTTATATTTTTGGAGTAAGAGAGCAATTTGAAATTGTGGTATCAAATGTCGGTTTTCAGCAAATTTTAATGTTATTTTACTATTGCGTGTCAAACCTAAATTCAGAGAACTATTTCGAGAAAAATAGACATATTCTTCATTTATGGTGAATATTTCGTAAAACACTTATTTTTCAGTAAATTGTGATAATTTAATCTATTCAAAAGGACCAAAAGGCAATAAATTCAACACTGTGTCGGGATCAACTTTTATTTCAAATGGATGTGACCAATTTTATACTAACAGAAATTTCACAATATCTCTAACGTATTTTGAAAATGACATTCGAGACATTTATCAAAAGCACACTTTCCCTCGATTCCTGAAGGAATATGTAATAATGATTATTCATATAATGCTGAATTGCTCAGAGGATCAAGACATTTTTCTTTTACCTTGCAAATTGATGTTTATTTTTACTATATTATTGATTATTTATCCTAGAATAATAATAGACAGATGAAACAGAATTCGAATTCTACTAACAATTTTTACCATTTAAGTGATTCCCATTTGTTTGCTCTATAAAATTATCACGATCAATATGGCAACAGCGCCGGACGCAGTATTGTCCTAAGTTTGTCAAAAAATATACCGCCCGGACGCAGTATTATATTGAGATTAAACAAAAATATTCTCCGGATGCAGTAGTGTACCACTAATGAAAGGACGCAGCATTGTACAGTATATCAACTTTTTTATTTCTTGAGTTATTGATATTTTGAAACTAGCTATGAACTGCATTTAATTAGTAGATCAAATATACTCCATTAGATTTGAGCTAAATAGCGTATTTCTAGGAGACGCAGTAAGGTTGGTTTTTGAAAGGACGCAGCATTGATAGCAGGATGTATATATATATATATATATATATATATATATATATATATATATATATATATATTATATTTTTTAGAAATGTAATCCTGCCAACTCCTTTATTTTGCTATTAAACCTTATTTAGCCTTTGGGTATTCTCGTTTATAAAATTGCATAATAAATACCTATCTATTATTTGAAGCCAAGTTTTGATTTAAAATAAGTAATTAAAATTTCCTATGCAGTTTTAATGCTCTCCTGTGAAGTTAGGCTAAACGGAGTTAGCAGGTTAACATATTTCACCGACGATATTATATATTAAAACTTTGTCTGTTTGTTATAGATAAAAAAAACAAGAATATCAAATTACGTTTTGACAGCCGTATGTGAAGTATCTTGCTGAATGTTGTTATCAACAGCCAAGAGATCAAATCATTATATAATATGGAAGGAAGTGTCACTGTGTATTCTATATGAAGGCAGAATCTCAAGAACCGCTGAACCAATATTAATGCAGATTTCGCCATTCCGCTATTGTGTTAGTGTTTTTCCCAGCACTGGCTGTGTAACCCATTAAAAAGGTGTTGGTAGGCCAACTATGCATACTGAACAAGTTGTTAATTATATGTCCGTCAACGTGTGGTACAAGAGCCTGTAAAACCTTTGAAACTTCTCTCCCAGGAAATTGGACTTTCTTATGGAACATGCGGAAGAATTGTAAAGAAGAACTTGGGCATGCAATCATATCAATCACTTTTGCCGACAGGCTATACTTTAAACATCCTGCATACTCCAGTAGTTTGTCAATAATTTAATGAATGACGTCCTGCTTAATTGCCATTTATTTCTGATGAAGCATGGTTTCATCTTTCGGGGTATGCCAATTCTCAAAATATTGAATCTTCATTACATCTTTAAAAAGTTGATGCTCGAATGGCATATGAAAAGTAGGATTTTCATAACTCCTGGACTTAATTTGCAAGAACTGGAACAAAGAATTGAGCCCTAGGGTCCAAGTTCCGAAAATCCCAGAGCAACGGATGAGCCTAGGGCCGAACCTGACGACAGAAAATGCTGGCAGGAGTATTTTTGGATTGTTCTCGACGTCTGGTAACATATATATCACATTGCAATCAAAAAGTCTCAACAAAGCATCGTTGTGAAAGTTCAACTAGAATTTATCAGGTCACATGACCGCATCCACCGCCCGGACATAGTGGACCTTGTTCACCTCCTTTCCCTGCACCTACTGACAAAGAGCAAGCAAAACGTCCAGACTGATATTTTTTTATAACGAAGGGAGTGTCTAAGCTAAGACATAGCAGTTTTTAATTCCATGACCATATGTGACGAAAATAGTTTGTGATGTCACGGTACAATAAGTCAAGAAAAAATTTCTATTGATTCTATGTGGCAGTGTATTAAAGATAGACAAACATCAAATGATATCTACAGTGAATTCGTTATGGAGAAACTGCGCTTAAAATGACATCATGCGAAGGGACGGGTCCCTAGTTAATTATGTGTTACTAGTAGTATCAAATATAAAATTAAAGTATTCTATATAGTTTCACTGTTTATGTTTATTTATTAGTAATATATATGCATTTGTCGGAATAAATTTTATCTGTATAATTTCAAAGTTGTTCTTAAATTTTGATGTTTTGGCCTGAATGGAAACTTAAATGGAGCTTGATTGGATTACTAATAAATTTATAATATTGCAGAATAAAGAATCTGTTAGGAAATATAAATGAAGAAAATTGTGAATGCAAGTCCATACATTTTTTATTTCATAAATAATTTCTTTATTTTAAATCTCGAATTACTCTTAAGAATAAATTTTCTACTTTTATTTCATCGTTATGGTATATACATATATAAAAAAATATAAAGTTTACTTACCTATTTAGGTATTGAATGCAGAAGTTTATAAACTTAAAGAGCAAATATAAATTCCAATTTACTATACAGTATATGTGTCACTTTTCATGACTCCCATATCACAGCGCCCTTATTATTAATAATGCGATTTTTTAAAATCTTGTGTGGGATATATTTACCCATCATGAGATTGTGTCGCAGTAAAATATTTAAAAATTCACCAGTGGCATTCGTCAATTTCAAACGAATTTAACATTTTAAATAAGTACCTACCATAAGTGCAACTTTAACGAGATTTGGTCGATATCCAATTTCTTGTATTTTCTAAAATCATATTGATAATAGCAAAGAACATTTTTTCAGTGGGATTAAATTTCTATAACATCTACCATTTAAATATAAGTTGGTCAGTTATGGTCATGACAATTATTGAGCAAACTGTCATTTAGTTATTATAATAATAATAATAAATAATAAATGCCTTTAAAAGGGACATTTTATTTGTTTATTACATGAACACCAAGTACACCGTCTTATTCATATTGGGTATTAGTGAGTTTTTGATAACAACAAATAAGACTATGAGATTATTTCACAGTTAAAACTTTGCCTAACATCTTTTTTTGGAAAATTAGGTTCATTTTTCTTCATAAGGACGAACTCTACTGGTGGATTTTTAAATATTTTAACGTGAAACAATCTGATCAGTAAGTATCTGCCACTAAAAACTAAACGCAGTGTTAATAAAGGAAAAGGGATAAATGTTTTCTTATCCACTTCTCAAGTCACCGAGGTAACTCCTTGAAAATTCAGAATGATTTTGTGTTAGGTAAAGAGAAACTAGGCCCCACATCATGGGGATAATTTTATAATTAAACTTATTTCGAGGTAAGCAGGGATTGAACATTGAACCTGCTTCGCTATAGGTATGCCAGTATGCAAGCTAGATGCGCTAAACCACTGAGCTACCGTCCCCATATGGGAGTCATGAAAAGTGAGACATACTGTTTCGCTACAAATAGATAAAGTTTTGACAGTTTTAATTTGTTCAATCTAAAAGTTTTATAAATAAAACACTTGGGATATGTACCTATATGGTATACATATTAAGAAAGACAGGATTCGATTACTGCTTGTATAAGAAGAACCAAGAAGACACAAGAGTAAATATATGCTTTAAAAATATTTTACAAAAGTTATAACATTTTTTTTATTAATATGTATACAATAAATAAATAAATATCTAAACAGTAATAATGAAAATGTAAACACTGAAAATAAAAGTATTAGTATTAATTAATGAGTAAAATGTGGAGAGATAGCAATACTAATTGCTGATGGAAATTAAATAAATTACGTATGAAAGCTTTGCTATTAACTGGAATAAATTCACAAATAATTCACACACAGAACAATATTCAAGAATATGATGTGTCATTTAATTTATATATAGCTTTACGCGCTAAAAATTCAAACAGGTTGGGCCTTTGATCTAGTGACAAACTGAATAAAGAAATTCCCCAAAATCACCATGACGCATGCGCAGATCCCGTGTACCTTGTGCACTTTAGCGTATGCTATTGAGTCCTCGCGCAGTTGCACATTGTGACAATCAGACGGAGAAGGTAACATTAGAAAGAGAAGACAAGAGTGAAAAAAGCCTAGTTATTTGCGTCGTGCGGTGTCACTGACTGCAATATCTCTAAATATTACCTTCTGATAGATATTCTATCAAGTTTCTGAGTTGGGGAAATGAACAAGAACAAGAATCATATGTAAGAATAAAATATAAATATAATAAAATTGGTTGCAAGACTAAGAAGGGGCAACATCGATTTGAAAGAGTGGGGAGTGGTAAAGTTTTCTGAAAGTTACGTCGCCGCTCCGAAACCGGCGGAACCACAATGTCATTGGAACATAGCCAGACAAGTTCCAGAAAAGTGGCTGGAACATTATCGTCAACAAAGAATATTCCCCATTTTGGTCATAAACATTGTAACGAAAAAATAATTTTTTCGTTTAAGCACCCGTGCTAAATAAATTTGAATTACCCGCCGAAATAACGACCGGAAGTCAACAAGTGCGCAAACGCGGTAGAACCATCATTTGAAATATCCCTGCTAGTTCACTTTTGATTTCGACCTAGGTGAGTAAAGACTGGTACTTGTTCTTTAACGAATTTTCACGTTTATTTCTTTAATCCTTTGATATTTTGAATATATTTGATTATTAAATGATGTCATATTATTGAGTTAACGTTGCTGTATAGTTATTTTTGGGAATTAAAGGATATTCCGTATAATAATTAATTTTATTAACACACATGTTTGTGTGATGTCGGCGTCCATTTGGACACATGCTAATTCATTAATTATCGCGGCAATTTTGTATTTTGTGGTCGCTTGAGACACAATACCGTGGTGTTTGTCATTATTTAGATTATTTGTACGAGGATTAAACTCGGAAATTAATCAAAGGATAAATTAGAATCTTTGTTTCTTAATCGTGTGTAGACAATCTTATCTCATTAAAAGTCGAAACCTAAAGTCATTTTGTCGCATTTAGTTAACCTCGTGTTAGTACAAGAGGTTAAGATATAATTTTTTATTAGTTAATTATTTTTGGGAGATTAAACCCATAATTTTGTTTGCTATACTTGTTACAGTATTAGTTTTTTTCAGATAGTAATTCAGATATTTTCTCTCTAATTCTAACTAAATTTTGTTACCTTCATTCAAGTTTTTGGTCATAACCAGTCAGCCATTTTGTAAACGGCTAAAATTTCATGAGAGTAGAGTTTTCTTATTTATTAATTTCATATATTATATTAATCAGTGGTTTATTCATACATTTTCAGTAGTAGAGTAAAGTAAAATTTTATCAAGACTCAGGTTTTTTATTAAATTGCTGATAGTTTGGTTTTGCAGTGACCTTCGTCACCATAGTTTTTTGTAGTTTTCTTGTATCTCTTTTTTCCCACCATTTTAAAGTTTTTATATTATCAACTGGTTCTTTACATTCCCCTTTTTCATGTAAAATCCTGGACCAAACCACCATTGAAGCAAGGCACAAGGCATAACTTGAATATTTGGAGTTATCCTAAAAGTATTGGATACTATTCCGACGCAGCGTCTCCTGGAAATCAGCGTTGTCAGGACCTGAATATTACGTCCTTCCCGGGTACCCGTGGCCATCTTCAGGAACAGACCTCGTCGGGATTCCACGTCTCCGCTAAGATAAGTAGCCAAATTTATGTGCAAAATTCAACTTTTGGTCAGAAGATAATTTGTAAACCAGTTGATCGTTTCATTGTAATTTTTTTGTTAATATTCAAATTTAATTTTTTTTTTCTAAACTAAATTTTTGTTTAACTAATTAAATCAAATTTCACCATTAATATTTCTACTAAATTGTAAAGTGTTGTAAAATTTTCACTCTTTTATACTTATGTTAATATATTATTTGTTTTATATTTGATTTTGATTGTTTTCTCCCCCTGATAAAGTTTGCAAGAGTGTTATTTACTGAATACGCTGGCGTCCAAATTTGTATAGTTTATTAAAGTTTTGTTTGGTAAAGTTGACAAGCAAATAATTGTTAAGAAACAAAAATATATAACTCTTCTCGCCACCTAGTGACCCTCGACCAGCCCTGAGCTAACTGGTTGCTACGCTTTCATAGCTTCCTCGGCAGCCCGCTGAGAAGTTGTGGTTGTAACATGTATTAGGAACGTTCCTACTATGTGCCTGTGACTAGTACCAAAACACTTTAGTGCGTGCCTACAATAGTCATTGCTACACTCCCGCGACTAATTGTGCTAGTTGGGATTTTTTTCTTCAAACGTCGATTAGCTATAAAAAAATAAAGATGAAAAATCTCTAATTTCACCTCTACAAACGCATTGTTTTAAAAGAGCATATCCGGCATATTACATAAAATATGCGTTATTACTATAGATGTATTGTATTGTCAGACTTTTTCTGCTGCTTACAGCATCAGAAAAAGTATTTTTACTTCTGCTGCTAAAATTTCAAAATTTACTATCATAAAATGTGTCATGTTTTTCTGACATTTGAAGAAAATAGCTATTATTTAACTTGCTTTGTTTTTCGTGTCAAGGGATTTCAAATATTATATTACTAAAATTCTATCAGCAGTTCTTTCCACATATTGGAGTGTAAATATAGTATCAAGAAGTTTTCGTTTCCAAGAAATGAAAACACGGACAATAAATATTTTCGGTAGATTATCAGATTTTCCTTGGTCAAATTCGCTATCCATTATTAATATTGGAAAACAACGCAAACAAAATGTCTTTAAGAAATGGGTACTTACGGCACACACTAGATCCAGCTGACTTTACTGTGAACAGCTGACTGATGTGGCTTGTGACGTTAGACATAGTTTTAGTCTGCAAATCTTATCGTCTCCACACGAAACAAAAATGTTTAAATTTTAATTTCTTTTATGCCCTAAATGTACTGAAAAAAACATTGCGAGGTACAGGTGATCCAGTTTTTTACATTGTTTTTACATAAAGGAATTTGAAAATTGATGAATATTCTTTATTAAGATAGATTTGTCTTGACACTTTTGAATATTATTAATGGCCAAAGTTATTTCTTCCTTAATAGTAGTGCTAATCATTAATTTTAATTGATGACTCAAAACAGAGGTTTTATTGGCTCTGCAGTTAGCACAGACTTGATATAGTTTGCTATTACAGTTGTCAGTTTGCAAGTAGGTCATCCTTTGTTTCTGATTTTTTACATAAGTTGCGATTTATGATAAAAGCACAGATAAATTATTTGAGGTAAACATTTAAACCTAGACCTGTGTAGAGATAATGTTTTCCAGAAGATAGGAGGTAGATGTTTTGTCATTAGTTTTCTTTCACTTAGTTTTTACACAAGTTTTTGGTTTATCCACTATCCTGAACTTATGTTTGGGTATTAACTCACAGGTTAAGAATAAGATCTTTTTATGTAGGACCTTCCACACTAAATTCACTTTTTGATTAGATGACAGCAGTATTAATTAATGTGCAGCTTAAAAATTTCTAATTTTGGTTCACTATTTCCAATAGTATTTCCACTTTAAGAGACAGCAAAAACATATATCACACCAAGTAATATGTAAACAATATTCTTAATATGCCAGACATGTAACTTGTTTTGTCCTTTTACACATAAGGAAACTACAGAGGTTTTGGACAGAAATATTACTCTTGTAAATATTATCCTCTATAAATAAAAATTTACTTTCTGTCATATTTCACAAGGTTTCGTAAGAATCTAGATATCGCAAGGTCCACAAGTCATTCTATTGTAGTTGCTTGTGTTATGCTATTAGCTACTAATGTTGGTATATGTACTATGAGCAGCAGGTGGTTAGAATAAATTAAACAAAACATTAATTCCCAAAGCATTGCCCTGTAAGTGAAATATTCAGTCTCTCACTAGAGCACGGCTGTACTTTACTGTATGTCACCTTCCCTTGGTTCGAGTCACTGTAAAAATGAAACTTACTTTAAAATGACAATAAAACAAGACTTAGATTAGTTGTTTAGTGGTGTTAGGGAGTTTTTGAAATGCTAGTGCAATTTAACATAAGTTTTATAGATTCCCCGCTTTGTTGTTTAAACATTTAAAAAACGTCGACACAGCTAAGTTTTATTATAGCGTTACTAAATACAGTCTTGACTACAGTTTTTTAAAGTTTACTAAACTATTAAATAGCCAGTTCATGCTACATGGGTATGCTTCACAGATTTCACACTTTGTCACAAATTCAATTTATGTTCGTTAAGACTTCGTCCTATATGGACAAGCGTCACACTAATATGGTTATATCCCTGAATGTCTACGTGCTATGTGCCTTCTAAGATATTGTGGAAATAGAGTCTCAAAACCACACATTTCACAATTTATCGGCATAATCTTTGAACGATCCCTATGTGTTAACGTGTGGTTCTTAAGAGAATCTTTTCGTTTTGTCTCAAATGCACACAGTGCGCACTTGAACATTTTTACTTCTGAAGCACTTTTATGAGTCAGTAAATGTCGTGTAAGGTATTGTTTGTCTCTTGTTTTATAAGAGCATGCTCCACATTTAAGCAGTGGATTTTCTGATGCATCGTCATGGGCGATAAGTATGTGTCGTTTAAGATTTTGCCTATATCTTGTTTCATAACAGCATGATTCACATTTAAGCAGTTCACATTTTGGCAGTATTTTCTCTGAAGAATTGTTATGGATGGAAAATATGTGTGCCCTAAGATCAAAAATACGTTTTCCCTCGAATGTACACAGTCCACACTTGTACTTATTTCTTCCTGGGTGTTTTCTATGTGTCAATATGTGTCGTTTAAGGTTTTGTATATTTCGCGTTTCATGACTGCATTCTGCACATTTAAAAGGTATTTTCTCTGAAGGAGTGGCATAGATATGGCTATAATGTATATGACTATTAAGATCACGCTCACTTTTTGTCTCAAATGTACACTGTCCACACTTAAACATTACTAACTCTGAACGGGATTTATGTGCCAACCCATGATCCTTATGTTGGGTCGATATGTGATCGTTTAGATGATCCTTGCGGATAGTCTCATATGGGCATGTTTCACACTTATACACTCTTACGTTTAAAGAATTCTTGTGATCACCAAGTGGTCCTTGGAAGCTGAAAACAATAAACATTGCTTTACATATGCATGTAAGTATTTTCTCAAGTATAATAATAATAATACATTTATTATCCCAAGAGATTATAATACACAACATAGGGTAAGACTAATGAACACTTGTTCAGTCGACTTAAAATTAAAAGGAAAGCGATTACAGTAAAATAATTAATTAAAAAACATGCAAAAGAAATTCATCGACAGAGTAGAAAGCATTGGATAATAGTAGTTTGTTTAGACTAACATTTTTTACATTAGTTGGTAGTTTCTTATATAATTTGGCACCAATGTAATATGGACTTAACTTATATAGTTGTAATCTGTGTATATCATATTGCAAATATTCATCGTGTCTGTTATTATAATTCAGATAGTAATTTCGTAGGTTAAAACTGGAAATATCTTGCTTCACAAATTTTAGAATTTCAAATATATACATGTAAGGAAAAGATAGATAGATAGATACATTTATTGATCTTTGTGGCTACAATGATAGTAGATAAGTCAAAAGTATAAAGTTGGAACTTACAAATTACAGTTTATGATATAATCAGGGGTCGTAGCAGGTAATAACATGAGAAATATGTAAATAGCAACCAATTTTTTCTAAAATATGTACCTTTTAGCGACTTCTGAAGATAATATGTACTTGTAATTAAGAATTACAATATCACTAAGTTGTTATTATAAAAATAATTATTTAAGGATGGTGCTTGGCTTATACAGTAAACATAAAATAAAATAAATTTTATAACATAAGGGCCGTCCATAAATTATGCCACGCTTCTTTTGCCAATTTTTGACCCCATCCCCCTTGTGTCACACATTGTCACGCTCGCCCGATCCCCCCCTCCCCACCCCTGTCTGTCACGTCACAGTAACTTTTATGTAAATTGCTAATATCAAGAATGATAATGAATAATCAAGATATTAGGCATAAAATTATTTTCTTGTATTGTGACATCACAATTACTTTAGCCCCCTCCCCCTCCCCTGTTACAAAGTGTCACAACTTTCAGACCCCCCCCCCTTAAAGCGTGACATCATTAATGGATGGCCCCTAACATAAACAAGACATACAAGATTTGAATAAATTATCTCTACACGCTTTATTTTTTACAGAAAATAATATTAATTTAATTTACTCTTTTTTGTAAAATAATTAAGTAAATCCGATTTTCTTTTTTTAACAGATTTTTGCAGATTTTGAGCATGACTCTTTAGAGTCAACTCTTCCTCCATCAATGTTTGTGCCGATTGTATTAGTCCTTGGGCTACATTGGCTTCAACCATGTAATTATTTTTTAACGCCTTTCCGAGTTTTGATGCTTTCTTCTTGGTAGTCTCTTTATCTTGTAATAATTTTAAGTCATTTTCTAAAGCCTTTAACTTGCTTTTCTCGTTTTCATTCATTTGTATCTCTTTTTCTTTCTGTTCTCTCTCAAGTTCTTTTTGCGCAGCAGCGTTAACACATATGTTAGAATGTCTTTTAGACCCGTCACCGATTCAAATGATTGGTTCTTATTAATCATTCTAATAGACCATAATAATTCGGCTCTCGTTGCCTCTTGCCTAGGTTTAATAGTTGTCAAAACATTATTTTGAAAATGTAATCACTTACCTTAATTTTACAGTTTTGTTTATGGGCTAATCCTTAGGTGTGTTGATTTATTCCACTCATTGCTCGTTTCACACAATTTTTTTTCTCACATACACAACAGTACATTGAATAAACATCATTATGGTATGATTTCCCCCATGATTCTATTATTACTCCATTAATGTCATTTTCCTTTAACCACATTAAATTAAATTTACATGCCACAACAGTCTTAGGTACTTATCGTTTTCCCAACTAAACTATTTATAGAAGAGCACTCAATAATACAAATAAAAATTTTCTAAAACCGTTAAAAAAACGTAAATTATTTTCGACCACTTGTTCACTTGTCATATTTCATCATTCTAACTTGACGGTGTATTAGCACTAGTAGCGTTCCATTCGTCTTATGTGAGATCTTATTTGAGGTGCCGCTCTCTTTCTGTCCCACTATTAACAAGAGTTGTTTCCACTCAAGTGAGCCGAGATGTTCTTGCTGTTCTGTTATTTTATTACATCTAATAAAAAGAACACCGCTACTGGTATTATCTCTCTTAACTAACCACGATGCGCAAAAGCACGACTAACGCGTGTTATTAATCATTTGAAAATGATCTTTGCCATTGCTTTGCCCCGACGTAAGGTCGAATATTGCTTGCTTGGTCACCGCGCGCAAAACGAAGATTGCCATTGTTTCTGTAGGATGAATTCTCGCGCGGGGAAAATTCAAAATATTGAATACTCAATAAATATGTACTTTTAGGAACTAATTGTTAAAAATATGTACCTTTTAGCGTCCTAGTACCAAAATATGCACCTTTTACATAAAATAGCGACCGAATACGAGCCCTGTATAATAATATTAAGTATAAGAGGTATTACAATATACTTATGAAAAATGTTAAAAATACATTGAAAAGTGAGTATTTGTTCTTTGGTAGAAAAATTCTTACATGTCTCGATATTTCAACCAAACATACATCGAATGGCTCTTTTTTGCATTAGGAAAACTCTATTTGTGGCTGATGAGCATCCATATGCGATAATTCCACATTTCACAACAGATTCGAAATTATAGTAATAAAAGGTTTTTGCAATAGTTTTATTAGTAATGGTGGAAAGTTTTCTTAATGCAAAACAGGTACTGGCATAATTTTTGCAAACACAATTTACAGGATCTCGCCATGTTAGTGATATCTATGATCTATGTGTATTCCAAGTAGTTTAAAACTTGTTTCTTGCTCAATAGATTTTCCATTCAACTTAATTAAGGGGCTGCTCATATAATTGACAGTAAGTGGGTGAAACTGTAGGGTATGTTTTTTTTTTGGTTCATTTTTAAATTAATACTACTAAGACAATTAAATAAAGTTAGCAAGTTGCTATTTAGCTGTTGGTTTACATTATCCTGATATTTATTGCATGCAATCATCGTCATATCATCCACAAACTCACAATGAGACATAGAAAGATTCATCTATATAGTTCCAATAAAATAAAAATAACAGTGGGCCCAACACACTTCCCTGAAGAACACCAATGTCTACTGCAAACTCATCCGAATTTTGATCAAGATAGTTAAGAAATTGATTTCGAGTAGTTAAATATGATCTTAATAAATCATTTAAAAGTGATTATTCTTATTTTTTCTTAATACTTTTCTATAGGTCAATATCTCTTGACATAAAATTGTTGAATGTCTTTCGATAATTTCAGATTTAAGGTGAAATGTTAAAGGATGTTGAAGTTTGAACTCTGAAATCGCCACCAAAAGTCCACTATTTCAAATATATTGAAAATAAATCGATAATTTAGAAAAACCACTCTTCAGTGGTCTAAGTTTGAGTAATTCTAAAGCAAATTCTTGAAATAAAATTTCTTTGAATGCAGAAAATATAAATTTAATTTAAATAATTCGGAAGATTTTTTACCCATTCCAACCCAAATGCGTCCAGATTATATCGATTCTATGTTTGTGTCCTCCTTCCTTAACTATATTAGCTAACAAACATTCATCCATATAAATAAGGGAGTGGCTACGTGGACGCCGCGGCGGACATCTATTATTTCTTAGCTGTCCGCCGTGGCAATTGCTTTGGATAGATACTATTTATTCTGTGCTATAGCTGTGTTTTCCATGCGGATCGGTGGCCTATGCGTAACGTTATCGCGTTGTGGAGCGACAGGTCCCGGGTTCAAATACTGCCCACTTGACTTTTTTTTTTTAATATATTGTAACGATTAATATCCTTTTTCACAAATTCTGGTTGGATTTGACGACAGAAATGTTCTTTTTTTTCATATAATAATTTATCTCTTTCATGTGATGGTAGTTGGGTTAGTTAGGTTGATTTTTATTTTGCTAAATAATTGTCAATAAATTATCAGCGCCGCAGGCAGCATTAGCGTCGCAGACAAGAACGGGGGGTGTCCCCCCGCCTTCTTTTTCAGAAAATTGCATAAAATATTCCAATTTCTCTGTGCGGCGGTTCAATAAGTCGTGCAAAAGCGCATGCGCGGCGTCCTTGTAGCAACTCCCTATAAATAAATATTACACCAATACTGAACATTCTATACTTATATCTTACTATTTTACTAGTAATTATTATTGTTATACATCTAATTTTCATTCATAATGCTGCGCATTTCCACCTCCTAGGAACCTCCCTTAATAATCCGTGGGTTCCAAGAGGCAAACACTAACACTACTTACTGAGTAACTTACTGAAAATTCACGATACTCTTGTTAATTAAAATACACGTTTACTGACTAAAATAACATTTAACAATGTTTATTCTTTGATATTTACACTCACTTTACTTCACTTTGTATAACTTCCGAATTATCTAACCGCAATCCTTTAAAAACTTCCTTCCTACAAAATGCATCTAGAAGCATTCCATGAAACTTCCTACATTTCTAGTATGTCTTAAATATATTCTACAACAATCAATTATGACAAATACATATTTTCCAATATTGGAGAATCATATTGGGATTATACTGGTATACCCTCTTTTAACCCATATTACAAATAAACATTGCTTTCTTTTGTAATATTGAAATGTCTGTGCTCATTTGACGTTGGTTAAAGAATGTCATTTAATCGATATTGATACCTAATAACACGTATGGGTTTTAAAATATTGGAAAACTTCATATTCATTCTTTACTGACAAAGGCAATTTTAGATCTTATTAACTTAGATATTAATATATTCCTACCTAAACCGCCATTAGATGTGCAATATTGAAAAGTTTATATACAGGTTGTCCAGTTAGTGTTCCCTAGGAAGATTGTGCAAAAACGGCTGACTTTATAAAAAAACTTTCATAACAAAACTGTCAATGTTTCATCTCTACTACTACTCTCTTACTACTTATTTATATGTATCTGATTAATTTTACTTTTGGATGTTTCTTAAATATGTGTTTTTAATCATTTATCTTTATAATTACAGTGTTGTATACCTTTGACTAGTCAGATAAATTGGCAATGCTTTTTTTGTTAGTTTTTGTGATGAATAAAGTGTTTTATTATAATAATTATTATTAAACATTGAAAGTTTTGTTAAGAAAGTTTTTTTGTAAAGTTAGCCGTTTTTAAACAATCTTCCGAGGTAACACTAACTGGACATCCAGTAAATACTACACTGGCTTTGAAACATTGGAAAACATGCAGGGTGAGACGGGAGAAAAGTGTCCAAACTCCAGATACCCAAAATTTGTAATTCGATTCTTGTTTAACTATTATATATGTAACCAAGAAGTCTCAAATTGTCAAACATTAACTTGTCATTTTTCATTGATTATATATGATTTTATAAAAGTGATAAACTACGCCACACATCGTCTTGCATCTTGAATATGATTTTTGCAATGGTAATGCTTGTTCTGTGCTTAAAGAACATCGACAAACATAATGGACATATTGTGTATACAGGGTTTAGAACTATTTTTTGTCTCAAAAATGTCCCTTGCATTTACAATGGGGAAAGGAATTAAAGTAAATTCAAAGTCGAGAATAAGCAAGAGGTTACAGTGGGAGGCAAGGTCACCCAAAAAAAAAAAAAAATCCGCTAAAAAAAGGATTAGATAATTTCAGCTCGAGCACACAAAAAATGGAATCTACCACACTTTGAGGGCTTGTTCACTTTGTTGACTTTAACTGTGTATAATTCTAACTACTTTTTTTCAAGATTTGTCTACTGGCCGTGAATTTCCCAAAACAAGTGATTCTTTGCCAAACCTAGTTATTAACGTTTAAGAATGAATCATTATTTGTTTGCTTATTATTGAAACATCTTTATAGGATTGCAAACAGTAGAAAAAATAACTATCTATAACTAAAAGAAAAACTATTAATAAAATCTTTGCATTTTTTCGATAAGGATTTTAATTTGCTAGCATAACCAGAATTCAGGTTATCGAAATAATATTTATTTTTTCTGCTGTTTGCAAAAGCCTATAAAGAATATGTTTCAATACTACTTATTAACCTTCAAAAATACATCAAAGTCATATTTACCTATCATAGTCAACTTGTTCTGATTTAATATCAACGTCTTCTGTTCTAATAAACGGTTCTGAGTTATCCACTTCTGTTTCAAATTTTACCACAGCTTCAGTCTTCATGTCAAATTCCTCTTGAATGCCATTATATATCTGGCCTAATTCAATTACGCATGTCTCACCCCCAAATTTTAACCTTGGTTTGAATATAAATTGTTGTACATTCTGTAATTTTATCTGTCCTTTATCGCCCGTTCCTTCTATTTCAGTATATTCATTTATTTTCTCTTCCACATCCAAACACTTCATTAAAAAACTTGAAACGCTTTGTATTCCATCAAGACAGGTTTTGCACGTTAAAAGTTCCTCAGCATTGCTAAAATTCTAAAATAATGAACATTGTAATATATCAGCCATCCTAGGATTACGTATAATTATAATTTATGTCTCACACATTCAAATACAAACTCGGCTCTCTTCCATGACTGACAAGATTACACCTAGGTATGATTTTGAGACGGGGTTTTGTGTTTTGCATAGAAAAATAATCAGTATGTTTTAAAATGTTTTATAATTGATATATTTTATTACCTATATACAATTTTAATGCAGAGAGTACTAACAATTAAAATATTTAAATAAAATATATAGTTAAAATTAATTATAGTTGTAATATTCTTGGAAAGAGTAAAAACAATTTTCAGTGAGGCAGCGTTTTAAATGGTTTTTAAATTTGCTTGTCAGGTTGATGCTTAAAGAAAGTGGGCAAATGATTAAAAATGTGATTACAAAAACAATATCGGCTCCTTTTTTCATACATTGACAGGTTAAAATTTGAAATATGAACATTGGCATTTTGCGGGAATTGTTCTTGATTCATTTTAACAAAGATTAGTGCTTCATAAATAGCTATACAGGGAAATCTTAGGATACGATTTTTTTTTAAGAAGGGCTGTTAGGAGTTTTGTCGGACAACAGGAAAAATTTTCTGTATTATTCTTTTCTGTATAAACAAAATTAAGGTGATTTCATTTATTTGACCCTATAGTAAATCGTCATATAACTTAAATGAGAATATGCCAAAGGGTACTAAATATTCATTTAGGTTTTTCGTGTCTGGAGTATTCTCTGGACCACTTTTGTTGGTTATCGTGTCTCATTAACCCTGTCCCTTTAATTTAAAATTATTAAAATTAATTTAGAACTATTAAAATAAAGTAAAAAAAATAAACAATAGATAGAAAAGACAATTATTTCAGGAAAATAAATTTCTCGTTTTCAACAGTTTCTTCTATGAACAGGGTTGACACCACTGAATTTGGAGTTAACAACTATCTCTGCCTAATCCCATTTTTTCTGTCTGACTGCCTTATCTAGTCAATTCTCTAAACTTTGCTTTTAGTTCCAGAGTCTCAATATTGCAAAAGATTGTAATTTCTGCGATGTGCTTTCTTCCGGTTGCGTAGCGCATAGACAAGCGGAAGCGTACCTTTAGCGCTGAGCTATATATTGGTTAAATTCGGTTATTTCGCAATTGCAATTTTTACGTGGGGCAAAGGTCCCATCACAAATGGTCTCAGTCAAAATAATATAAACGGTAAACAGTAAATGTATTCTGGTTTTCTCTCGATATATCATCTATGTTCTCTGGAAATTCTTTGGAACATAGCTATTTGGATACAATCGGGAGAAGGTCCTAACTCGAACACACCTACTTTGATAATATTTAACTTTAACCCATTAACGCCGAGAATATTTTTTTCTCAAAATCCTGAATATTTTTCAAATAAGTCAAGTGCAGGGGCTTAATTAAATGATGTTGAGAGGTTTTTAATTTTTTTTATTCATTAATATACATAATTTGAAGTGTTCCCATATGGGACCGTTAGGCGGTAGCACCGATCACCAAGAAGTACTACAGGCATATACATATAAGAATATTTATTACAATACATTTTAATGTGTATGAAACTTTTTAAAACACTCAGTGCAAAGTCCCACTTCACACTTGCAGCACATTGTTCTTCCTCGACTTGAGCAATTGCTAGCTGCACACCTTCGTCGTTTACCCTCTGGTATGGGTATTACATAATGGTGTAAACCATCAAACCGCACGTCATTGCTCACTCGGAAGTCACTTCCGGCTGCCTTAGAAGTCCGTCCTGTTCCTTTTGCAGGTGTTTTAAAATTCGTCAAATACGTCTAGAATAAATATAAAACCTATAATAATATAGCTAGGAACAAAAAGCTATTAACATGTTTACCTGTGCTATGCTCCTTTTGAATTCTAACTGGGTTATGTTTCGACCACTTTTTCTATATAAAATCCATGCATTTTGAATTGAAACATCAATGAGGTAAGTGAAAATGGGCCAGTACCACTTCTTAGAGCGAATTCCAATGCGGTAACTAAAATATATACAACTGTAGACGATAAATATATGCCAATATTAAAAATATTATTACCATGAGACGTTATTATCCATCTGATCGGTACCACCCATATTTTTATTGTACTGCAGAACTAAATTTGGACGGGGTACATGTATACTTTTGCTATATTTGCGAGAATATCGTTCCACCGACTTTACTGGAGTCACCCCAAAGTAGGTGCTAGCCATTGTGACTACACTGTTATCCATCCACCTAACATACAAAATCCCAGATTCTTTTTCTAAAGCAGAACAATAGTCGCCTCTTGTTTTCTTTTCCATTTCTTTTTTCTCAATAAGTGGGCAATCTTTTACCAACCTATTTGCCCTTACAGTTCCTGTTGCTCCATAGCCATTTTCCCGTAAAGTACAAAGAAGGTTAGCACTCGTGAACAAATTATCGAAAAAAAAATTATAGCGAAATGCCCGTTTGTGACCCATTTCTTCAATCATTTGCACCAAAGGAGCCGAGGCTTTACCGAATAGCTTTTGAAATTCAGTATTTGCCCTTGGATTTTGTCCCTGATAAATTTCGAAATTTATTAGATATCCACTAGGTGTGTTAAGACACCAGACTTTATAACCAAACCGGACTGGTTTGCCACGAATGAATTGCTTACTTCCGTGACGACCGAAGTAGCGAATCATTGATTCGTCGTACGACAGATTTTGTTCGGGGATGAAATGCTTCAAGAACTTTTGTTTTAACATATCAGTTACAGGCCGTAATTTGTACATTTTATCTGAACCATCAATCGCATTGTTATCAGCAAAGTGAATAAAGCGACAAATTAGTAAGAACCTGTCCCTCCTCATAGCTTCTGATACTAATGTGTTTTTCATGTCTGTTGCATTTTCCCAATAACTTCGCTTTGTTGGAAGGTTGTTGTATCCACTTAACACCAAAATACCAATAAATACTTTTATTTCTTCTAGAGAAATATTTGGATCGGGTTTATTTTTGAATAACGCATAGTTTTTTGTCTGCTGCATCAAATGTTCAAGTAGCTCATTACAAAAAAATAATTCAAATATCTCGACACAACTCATAGTAGAATATTTGGAATAATCGCCTTGCGTAAATCTGGATTTAGGAGGTTCTAAGTCCCCGTCCTTACAAAATCTGAATTCTGATGGTGTAGTGGTTACTGCAAGTGAAGTAATTTGGGGACCTTCAACAACAGACGTACTCGCACTAGGCTGTGGTTGGATATATCCCAAATCAAGTTCTTCTGCAACCCCACCCAATCTCCTTTTGTCAGCAAAAACAATTTCTGCACCAGAAGATAGCTGTCTGGCGCTAAGGTTATCAGCTAGTCCTGCCTCATCCTCATCAGCCGAATCCTCGTCTGTAAGTACATGGCTCTCAGGAGGTTCAATATATATATCAGACACTTCCTGATTACTTTCATATGCGATGTCAAGTGCTTCTTGAAGAGTAATTCCTCTGAAACCAAAATCTCAAGTAAAAAGTATGATACCGCCTAGAGGTTCCATATGGGAACGCCGATGTTTGTATGCATTTACCAAAAAACTAAAAGTATTTTTATCAATTGCATATAATACAAGCAAAAGCATATATGTTATACTAACCCAAACACATATTGGCAATTCAATAAAGTCATACAAGTAACTACAGTAATACTTACATGAATCTAATATCCATAATTTCGAGATAAAATAATGTAGATCACTTTTTGACGACCACTAAACTTGTAAAATAAACTTTCAATTCACCGATGCTAAATACACGTGCTCATTGAACCTTGATAACACGACTGGCTAAAACAAATCTACGAAGAATGCCTCGTACGAATACTTATCCCCACTTAAGTGGGGGTATGTTTGCTGGTTCCATATGGTGCCGCTAGGCGTTAATGGGTTAAATTAAGATTTATTTGGCGAAGTCGGAAAATGATAATTATATTCTGATACATTTAAAACGGAAACGGAAAAGATTTTAAAACGGAAAAGATTTCAAGTTATTTCTTTGAAACATGCATTTCAGTGAACTAGTCTTATCGGTGTTAATATAAAAAAAAAAACACGATAAGAGACCCTAGCAGCGATGATAATTCGAGGTGTACTTACAGCATTGAAGAAACGGAAACAAAGTCGACTTGACTATCTGCTGGATCGGAGAGAAGTGATCTTCAAATCTGCTCTAATGAAACTAATTTACGCCGGCTGACTTACCAACGGCCTCAATGTCAATTTTTGTAATTATTGTTAATATTATGGACAGCCCTCTCACGGCCAGGTTTATCACATTTTCTATATAAAATAGAATCCTATATCGCAGTTTAAACTAGCTAAATCAGAAGGAATCTATAATTATGATTTACAACACATATGTTCAAACGTAAACGGGGCAAATAACGAAGTATACTAGTAATTTAAATTTCATTTTTGGCAACGGAAAATTCACCTCTTTACATTTCAGCATCATATGGCAAAATGTTTATTAAGTCAATATTGATGTTATCAATAGTTTTACTTAAAAGTAATGCCAAATGACGCACACTAAAGCATTCACTGGCTTTTCTTTCTGTCATATTTGACTTTTTTAAATACCATAATTAGTGTTATTTCTCAAAACTTTCAAAAATACCGAAGAAGAAAGTTGTTTATTTTTCAATTTTACATATGTATACCAAGAATTAAGCATCTAGTAAAACTTTTATTTTTTATATTACTTTATCCCAAACTTCTTGTCCGTATAAAGAATGTCGGGATTTTTGTCCTTTACCACACTGACGACATTTTTTATACCGACAAGATTGGGATAAACTATACATTAGTTATTCAAAAACTAATGCATAAAATGAATATTTACCATCTCTGGAATATATTTCTCTAGAACATCTACCAACAATATGATTTTGCTTGATTCATGTAGTGGTAAAAGGCTTTCTGTTGCCGTTAAGTTGGTACAAAAATTACATCTCATTTTATCTTTGTGCTCTGTAATTGAGTCTGGATTATTTGCATTTTCAATATTTACAGGATCCCGATTCACATCATTGTTCAAGTTAGTTAAAGATGTCTCTCTCCTCCTTATGTCAACACAAGCTGACTTCAAGTTAAAGAAGGCTTGAATGTTATTGCTGCATTCAATACACATAACACTGTCCTTGGATATACCATGATTCTGAAATACAGATTATTAATAATTTTAAAATTTAAAAATCCCTCACAGTTATAGGAAACTGCAATAAAATTTGAAAATTACGTTTTAAAGTTACTGAGGAACAAGGGATCTTAATATTGTTATAAGTCCTGCAATATACCCCCTGATGGTTCAGCACAATGATCAGTGTTTAAAAACTTGCACATGTGCACACACATGTATATAATCTAGTATTCGATTGAGATGGTTTTGAGTAAATGTTGAAACAAAAAGTTAAATTAAAATTTTAAAAAACCTCCAACACAAAAATAAACCTTTAAGAAGGAACAAATTCATATTCACTGGCTACTTCTTTTTCTGTAAATTTATTGGGCCATGGATTCCGTATAACCAAACTGTATATAACCTATATCGGATCTATATTAAAATCTTTACTCGATAAAGGCAGCCTATATTCTCTTGGTACAGCGACGATATGGATTTGAATACATTCTGGGTATAGAGAGAATAAAGTTGGCATTCATCAATTTGCTATCGCCATGATATATATTGGATCTAGATTGAATAAAGCTTAATTTATCGCTATCAGAGCACGTAAATTATTAGTCATGTATGTATACGTCAATGTCCTTTTGGTGTATTTGAGTACATGTTGCAAATAAAGCAATAATAATTAAATAAAAAAATATTTTTTTTGTATATATTTTTTCGGGAATTTATAGCATATATTACTTTATAATTCTTACTGTACTGATAAACTTATAGAAACTTTCAGATATCATACGCTTTCCTTGTTGAGTGCACAGTGGGATCCTGGTGGGATGCTAACCTACGACATAGATCTACAGTTGAAGTTGGTGGCTTTACTCTCTAGGCTACCCGGCTTTGCATTGCACTCTCGCTTATTGTATACACATATTGTCTGTAATTGTTTATTTGTGGCATATTCAGATTTTCTTACTTTTTATTGAATATTTTGTCACTGAAAAATATTTAAAAACTTTAATGAAAAAACCTCTGCACCAAACGTTGTAGTTGTTGTAATGCAGTATTTGGTGGCATGGAAGAACGTTTATACGAATGTCACCTTTTGTGTTTGTATAATGTTCTTGTACATATACATAATTCACAATAAATATTTTTCTATTCTATTTCTATTCTATAAACGGATCAGGCAGAGGTTGGTTCTTGAACACATGACTGTTTCAAAAAGTCTCACCTAAAAATATATAAACTAGAACAATGTAATACACCAAAAACTGAAAATGAAAGCTATAGGTAGTTAACGTTTCGGAAGGGAATCTACTTCCGTTCTCAAAACTTTTTTGGCCGTCAACCATGACAGTTCTTTGTTTATATTTATATTTACATAGAGATAGGTCACAATACCCGACATGGTAACACTCTCTGCATTCCGAGTCATAAAACCACTACTTATAAACACTCTCCACTCCACAAATGTATCTCTATTTACAATAAGCTACCAAACCACATAAAAAATATTCGAAATGAAAATTAATTTAAGATGGTAACTAAAGATTTCTTAATTGACAATGCTTACTATTCTGTAAACGATTATTTATGTAGTTAGCCTACGTATTTATTTCTGTCATGTGTAGTTGTTTGCATACATTTTCTGTATATATTTACAAATGGTAAAATTGTATTGTATTTATTTGTATTTTATGCTTATTTACTGCTGTGCTGAAAATAGGTCAAAAGGTACCTATTGTTAAAAGAAAAGCATCCACAGAGAGAAAATTGCGGCAGCTCGTGGCCCTTCCCTTTCACGGCCGGAAAACTCTTTCCCGCGAAAAACTCCAGTAGGCGTTGAGCTGCCGCGCTGAAAATAGGTCAAACGGTACCTATTATTAAAAAAAAGCATCCATAGAGAGGAAATCGCGGCAGCCCGTAGCCCTTCCCTTCCACGGTCGGAAAACTCTTTTTCCCTCGGGAAAGCTCGACTTGGCATTGAGCTGCCGCGCTGAAAATAGGTCCAAGAGTACCCATGAGTAACAGAAAAGCATCCACAGAGAGAAAATCGCGGCAGCTCGTGGCCCTTTCCTTCCACGGCCGGAAAACTCTTTTTCCTGCGGAAAACTCGACTTGGCGTTGACCTGCCGCCGATGAAAATAAGTCAGAAGGTACCTATTGTTAAAAGAAACGCATCCACAGAGAGAAAATCGCGGCAGCTCGTAGCCCTTCCCTTCCACGGTCGGAAAACTCTTTTTTCCCGGAAAACTCGACTTAGCGTTGAGCTGCGGCGCTGAAAATAGGTCAAAGGGTATCTATTGTTAAAAGAAAAGCATCCACAGAGAGAAAATCGCGGCAGCTCGTGGCCCTTCCCTTTCACAGTCGGAAAACTCTTTTCCGCGGAAAACTCGACTTGGCTTTGAGCTGCCGCGCTGAAAGTGGGTCATAGGGTTCCTATTGGTAAAAGAAAGGCATCAACAAAGAGAAAATCGCGGCAACTCATGGCCCTTCCTTTCCACGGCCGGAAAACTCTTTCCCGCGAAAAACTCGACTTTGCGTTGAGCTGCCGCGCTGAATATAGGTCAAAAGGTACCTATTATTAAAAGAAAAGCATCCACAGAGAGAAAATCGCGGCAGCTCGTGGCCCTTCCCTTCACGGTCGGAAAATTCTTTCCCCCAGAATACTCGACTTGGCATTGAGCTGCCGCACTGAAAATTGGAAGGCGCTTAGTTTACACTGAATCATGATAATTGCCACAACCCAAAGCGCGGCAGCTCTTTGCATGTGCATTTCAAAGCCGGAAATTTTTTTTACATCGGAAAATTCGATCCGGCAACAAGCTGCCGCTTTCCACCACCGACAGGCCTCTTCTACTTCTTGACACAAGATAAGTTTTATAACAAACTGCCCTCAAATGTAAAGGAGATAACCTCATTTAAGGATTTTAAAAAACAAGTTTTTAATATTATTTTAGCTCTTGAGCCATATAGCGAGAAGGAATTTCTAAACGCAACCTAAAGCTATATGCTACTATCTATTTGTTCTTTTATTTCTTATAATCAAGTTGTTTTTAAAACAAAATTTTAATTAATGATTTTATGATTTGAAATAACTTTCACTCAATTAGTTTTAAAATATTTTATAAGACTGATTTTCATGAAATAAAGTGTATTATTATTATTATTATTATTATAATCCCCACCAGCGGTGGCGCGGCCGCGCGTTACGTTGCCGTTTCAGACCTAGTGTGAATCTGGGGTGCTAACTCTGGGTGCCAACTTTATGTTCATTATTTTCTTCTACTTTGCACATAGACTAGTAAATCGTAGAACGCATAACCTCACATTTAACAGTCACGCGCGTCAGTTCTGTACTGCCAAGGCAAGCTTTAAAATAGGTTCTGTAGAGAAAACTGAAAATCTATACAGTTGCATTATTATCTCGCCTATAATTTAATGTTACTCAAGATGGGCGATAAATGAGGAAATATCAGTATCGATTATGTAATGACTCGATAACTATTTAGTATAGAATAACTATAGATGACATATAGACTTAATAAAGTTGTAATACATTTTCCATAACAGTAATGTTTTTATCGGAGAAGTTTACAGGACCTATATTAATGAGTTATTGATAATATAATGATACTTTATATCTGCTATAAATGTAAATCATATATTCTATACCGGGAAATATATACAGATAATGCTTTATAATCTCTGTACAGGTTAAATAGATAATATATCTGTAGAGGAGATATTTAGTTGTACTATAAATATATAGTTGAAATTTTTATCGAAAAATCTTTATAAATTATATACTATTCTATATACTCCACAGAAACCTATATCATTTGGTTAAAGTATCTATCTGTGGATATAGCGTCCTCGACGCACTTATGAATATTTTTCGAATAATGATGATATCTGTAGTGAAACAAATAATGTACCTACTTATTGTTCCTTTTTAAAGGTTTGTTTTTGTGTCGGAGGTTTGTTAAATTTTCCATAACTGAACTTTTATTATTTTCAAATTTTTTTTATTACAAGATTAACTTAAATTTATCAAGTTTAAGATATTTTTTAAAACTGTTTAAACACATTTCAGATACACATAAATTTAATATGTAAAATAACACTGGAACCTTTGACCATTTCTTAGAACACAACCTCCTTTACTCTGAGTGTTCATCAATGAAACCTGAAAATCTTGGAAACGACACACTCCATTTCCATCAAACTGGGCTACGAGTCATCTCGCAAAAAAAAAACGCTATGAAATCAGTTCAGTGCTCTTTGAACTAGGATGCCCCAGACAGACACACACACAGACAAAAGCTTCAAACTTAGGTCAATGTTTACGATATCCACTTTTTCATTAGCAAAAAACTAAATATACTGACATATCATACCTAATGTAACTAACAATAGCACTGGTCTCTTCTAGAAGATCCCACATGACGCGAATGCACAATGGGCCGACAGGCCTGAGTGCTGCGGATTCCACAGATCTGCTCGCGCGATAATAATAATAATAATAATAATAACTAACAATATGTTAGCTACTATATGTTGCGCAAACACCTGTAATTGTCACAAAAAATTCTGAAAGTTTTACACATTTCTTTGTTTACATTTTCTATTCGACATGTTTAGTACTGTTATCTCACTCACTCATCGCATCACACTATTGTCTGCATTCCTTACAGTAAGGGCTGCATCGTTGCGATGCCAAGTAACAACTTAGAAAAATGTTTACTTCTTCTATCGTGCACAGTTAAAACGAAGAATACAACATATCATTCACTTTTACTAACAACAACGGCAACAATCTACAAACGTCACAAAATATTTCTGAATTACACCTGTTGATTCAGGTAATCTAGCGCCAGGATTGACCAGAAACACATATTTCACGATTACCTTTGATTTTAGACACAATATAACATCATGTTTTTATATAAAGTAAACTATATTCAACATTTTGTGGCAGTTAAGTTTATATAAACAAAATGCAGTTATTTCATTGGATACATATTCAAAACAACACTAGGGGCTTTGTGGTATAGATAGGGAATATCAGTCCTTTGTTTTAGCTGCGTCTTTCATTCACGTTCGCTACGCTATTCACAATTTTTGTGTAATAATTTTTAATGCAAAAATGTCTCTTACAAATTGCATTTTCTGTAATTGTTGTGCGTGAATTAACAGCCATGTAGGTAATATTACTATTTATACAGTGACTTCTATTAACACAATAATACATGTACTTTACAATGAGTATCGAACATAGATTTCAAAAATGCCGAAAATGTTCCATGCCCATTTCCAAAAAGAAAAATTGCAGAAAAATATAAGCAAAACAATGTTTATGCAAATAGGAAATAGGGGAATATGGAGCGAAAAGGGGTGCTGGGTGGGTAAAAGGATGTAATTGCAAAAAATAAAAATCTAAAAAACAATTCTTAAATGCAACAAAAATTAAACAATACATCCTCTTTATTCTTGCATTCTTTTATCCACAATCCCGTAAGATTGCAGGACTATTTTCAATTTGCGCAACATTTCATTATATATATAGTTATAATACCATCTAAACCAAAAAATAATGACAAAAATCGATAAGTGAATGTCATAAACATTTACCCAAACTTAGAACACACATCCTTTTTACATTAGGGGTAAAAAAATTGCAACTGACATATTATGTCTATTGACACAAATCATTCACCGATTCGCTTTTTTTACAAGCAATACTGTATATTTTTATTATTTTAATAAATAGGTACCTTATTTGATTCTCTAAATAATAATTTTTTCTAATAGAACTGACAAAACTGGATCCATTAAAAAAAAACACTAACAATAACTTTTAATTCCGCTTAATTATCTTCTAAACTAAGGGACTAGCTTGGATCTTGACGACAAATGGACGCTTCATAAACTTACCAGACTTAAAATGTTTTTCACAGTTTCTTCTATCTCCTGATAATTTTCGCTTATTGTTTGAAGGCAAAGTCTGCAAATTTTTACGTTCATATTGATTTAAAAAACTGAAATGACGCGAATAAACAGAATATTAGCATATGAAGCGCATAACCTCACACTTTCTCCTTCTAACGTTTTAACTCTAGTACTAACATGAAATTAGTTGCGATCAGTATCACAGTATCAGTCACAGACTCACGCCTATCGCATCATGAAGAATACAAAAAAAACTAAGGCTATCGACGCCTTATTACGCTAGATGGCGAGGGATTTTGATTGGATTTTTGACCCATGGGCAAGATTATTGTTGAATAGCTTCGGTTTAGGTTGTAGTTGAACACCCTACAATTTCTTTACTTGAAAAGAACTGCACATGGGAGGGATAAAAATACTAGAAGATGGTGTCCATGTTGTCCCAATAATGTACAAATAATTTCAGCAAGATCGGTTTATTACTTTTTGAGTAAGTAACCATCAATTTTGACATCCCGTTGGAATTTTTGAAAAATCGCAATTTTGGCCGATTTTAACCCACACAGCACAATCGGGATACGGGATGTCAAATTAAAGTACCTGGATATCCCAGTATGTTAAGAAGATAGCAAAATGGACGTCCCATTTAGGATGTCCCCCCAGGATATCCTTCAAAAGTAGACCAGGTGGATATCCTGGACTGGTTTCAATTTGACATTAACTTCGAATTGACATCGGTATTAAAAAAGGACATCCAGTGAAGGGCGCCAAATATCCTTAAACTGTTTCTTTAATATGTTCAAATATATATTTGTATCGATCAATTGGCTTATATCGCTTTAAAAGTAAATATACCAAACTAAATAGAGGTTATATATAGTCCAATGAAATAGGTTGACAAATCAAAATTTTAGGGTAAATAGGTACTTGAATTTTTTATGTTACTTTGAAGTATTTGAACGCGATTAATGAAATAATTTTTTGTTCAACCCCGAGAAGGGGTGAAAAAATGTATGTGTTTTTTCAAAATTACTCAAAATGTGTAAAAGATAGTAAAAAAAAGTTTCAAATAAAAATTGTAAAAGCATGAAATATTACATAAAAATGATCATAATAGCAGTATTATATTTATGAAATATTTAACGTAATCTGCTTATTTGTCAAAAGAACTTTAAAATGAACGTGGAAAAGATGGCGTAGATGGCCCGGCGGATTTCTTAGAACTTTCGACATGTCACAAAAAGGCGGCTAATTCAAAACACAGTAAATGTATTAAAACCAAATTATAAATAACTGCTATTTAAATAAAATATACATTTATAATACATTTTTAATGAATTATTTGTACTGGAGGGATTATCAAATAGAAGAAACGAATAAGATCTAATGGTGGTATATTTAATTAATAGCAATGTTAATATATTTTGGTGACAGAAAGTTTTACTTACAGAAACTAAGTGGAAGCTTAATAGCAAATATTTCGTTCATATTTAGAACAAGTTTGGTATTCCCAACGGATTTAATCATGTCTAACAAAAATAGGTACAGGAGGTATGTATTTCGGAGTAGAGATGCGAAAGAAATAAATACGGTTCGTTTTTTTTGTTTTAAACGGGTTTTTTTCAAGAAAAAAACACAAGTTCTGTTTTTTTCGTTTTTTATTAAAAACATTGCCCATGTACCTATGCATCATCCGACCTATAAACACTCATAGCAATTCATACCACAACAATTATAGTTCAAATTTAATATTTTATATGCCTGTCCGGCAGCCGGTAGGTAACCCAAACTTTCAGTATATAAACCTTAGATTAGGAAAGATATATAGTGTATTTATAGTGATATTGGTGATGGCGAAAAATAAATTTTCAGGTTATAAAACGTTTGACATTTAGGATATCAATCAAGAATGCGCACGCGCAACGCAATATATGGCGGCAATTTCGAGTTTTAAATGAAAACTATCTGAACAACAATTTCTGTCAGAAAATATATAAATGTCAATATAAAATGAAAACACGTTTGAATCACACTTTGCGACTTTACCCATAAATGTAAGACGAAAAAAACGAAAAATACGAGAAAAAAACTGTTTTTCAACTGAAAAATCAAAAAAACTGTTTTTTGCATCACTGCCTGAACCCATACTCATTTGTACCAACATTTGGTTGATGTCGATCACATATTAATTTTTACGCATTCCCTTTTTTGCTTAATTTAATATTTGTTAAATAAAATCATTAAGGATAAACCAGAGGGCACTTTATTAGTCCCAAACTGGAGGGGTCAACCATGACTACCTCCTGCTTCATAGTTTTTTACTTGAAAAAACCACTAGTATTACAATCAACTAACGATTTACTTTTCCCTTTTCAACCAGAAAAATGCGTTATCACCGAGACTTCCCTGGTGGTCTGAAAATTAACAAGGTTTTTTCTTAAACAAAATTTTCCTGAAAGAGGAATAGCCACCATTCTAGCTTCATTATCAAATAATAAGTACATTTAAGCAATACGAGACTGCATATATAGGGCATTGCGGACTATTTGAGAGGTACTCTTTCAGATGTGATTGATTTCTTACGTCGATATACAGAAAAAAATAAATATAATTCCTTATTCAATTCATACAGTTCAGCCCTTTCGCTCATTTTACCAAATACTGGGAAAAGCCCGGTAATATATTATACACATATCTAAAGAACATACCGAGATTAAGATCTTCTAGAAAGTACAATGTAATGTAGAACATTTAAGTATATGGTACTGTATGCACACTGACCATGATCAAGGTACAGCATGTTATACTTTCTCTGAGAAAATCCAAATTTAAATTTTCAATCACATCAAAATAATATCATTACATTATATTCAACCACGGTTACGTACCCCATTTTTCTCTGAGACCAGAGGTATGTACCTCTTCAACCTTGCTGGAATATATTGAAAGAAATGCATTATTATTCAAAGAGGTGCAAGACTCTCTTCCTCCCTCCATTCAAAAGCCTTGTGAGTCTTACTCCGCACAAACAAGTATTCGTTGGATAAAAAAGACACCGGGTGAGACTGGACTAGTATTAATAACAAACGACTTTATGGAGAAAAAACAACAATACAAAAATATAAGCACAATATTAACAGCCTGAGGGCGAGATCTATACAGTAACAATTTTAATAGAATTGAATATATCGAACATCACAGGTAAGTTCGTTTGATTGTATAATTATAAATAACACGCTTGTAATAGTTATTATTCTTATGATGTAATAAATATATTTAGTTTAGTTTATATATATAGTGTACGCAAGTGTTTAATGAGTTTTTATACTTAAAGAGTTTTTATACTTCTAATTGATATTGTTTTTGTAGCGCTCGAACGCGACGTTTTTTAATGTATTGATATGTTTTAAATATAGACAGTCTAAAGTTAAACTTTGTTGATTCACACCATTACATGGCGCAGTTGAAAATAAGTAATTAATTAATAAAATAATGCAGTATAATCTTTACATTTAAAGTAACATCAAATGGAAAGAAAGTAATTTTAAAGTGCAAAAAGTGAAATAGTCTGGTGAAGTTATAACAAAAAGTGAAAAGTCGAAAAATATTTAAATAAAAATGCCAGGGGGCAATACTCGATCACAAGTAAATACATCAATTCCTCCTCCAACACAGATGACTTGGGATGGAAGCTTAGCAGATGCATGGAAATTTTTTAAACAGAAATTTGTGATCTATTACAAGCCACACGAACAGATGGAGAAAATACCGAGTACAAGGCGTCTTTACTACTGTCGTGTATTGGTGATAGGGCTCTAAAAGTCTACAACAACTTCACATATGAAGAAGGTGAGAAAAATATGGAATATGACGTAGTAATAAAAAAATTTGAAGATTACTTCACACCCGAAAAAAATGTTATCTATGACAGGCATATTTTCTTCCTAAGAAATCAAAAGGAGGACGAGTCCGTAGACAATTATGTAACGGAACTTCGTGAACTAAGTGCGACATGTGAATTTGGAGAATTAACAGACAGCCTAATCAAAGACAAATTAATCTTGGGTATAAGAGATGTTGCAGTTAAAGACAGATTATTAAGAATAAACAATTTAACATTAACAAAAGCTTAGACGTATGCAGATCTGCAGAAAGGAACTAAAGTACAATTAGAAAATATTTGTTCTTTAAATGGAAAATTAGAAAAAGAAGCGACAGTGGATAAAATAAAGAAGTCCCACAAAAAAGAAAATAAGTATGACAAAAATGTAGTAAGAAATCAACAGAATGGTCCATGCACCTCCAGAGGATCGTATCATGAACAGGATAATCAGCGGTCTCACTCTAAATATGGAAATGTGCGAGGGTGTTCAAGGTTGCCCAAATTTCAGTGCTTCAAGTGCGGTATGGTTCACGGAAAAAATCAGTGCTCCGCTTACGGAAAAGTGTGCATGAAGTGTCAAAAAAATGAACCATTTTGCGAAAATGTGCAAATCAGTCAACAAAATAAACCTGGAAGAGGACGAAGAATTTTTTATAGACAGTGTAAACGCCAACAAAAAAGACTGGAAGCCATCATAGAGGTACACAATGGTACACAAATTAATTTTAAATTAGACCCAGGTGCACAAGTAAATTTAATACCATCTAGATATTTAGAATTTTTAGGCATTTCTGAAAATAATTTAATAGAAGACAATTCAAAAATTTCTACTTACACTGGTAGTAAAATTAAAATATTAGGTAGATGCTTTTTAAATTGTAAATATAAAAATTTAAACAAAAAAATTACTTTTTATATTGTTGATAAAAAAGATGCAAAGCCAATTTTGGGACGAGTAGATTGTGAAAATTTCAATTTAGTTAGATTAGTAGAATCTGTCGAAACAAAACAATTACATAATAATAATTATAAGGCCTTAATTGCTAATTATAAAGATATTTTTACTGGTATTGGCTGTGTAGAAGGTGAATATAAAATTGAACTAAGAGAAAATGTTAAACCTGTTATTCATGTTCCTAGAAAAATACCATTTGCGATTCAAAAAACATTAAAAATAAATTAGATAACTTAGAAAAAAATAAAATAATAGCTAAGGTTAATAAACCAGACCGATTGGGTTAATTCTTTGGTAATTGTTAATAAAGCTGATGGAGACTTACGCATATGCATGGATCCAAAGATCTAAATAAAGCCATAAAGACGAGAATATTTTCCTTTGCCTACTGTAGATGATATAATCTCAAATCTCAATGGCGCGAAATTTTTCTCAATCCTTGATGCTAGTGAGGCATTTTGGCAAATCAAGTTGGACTATAAAAGTTCTCTGCTATGCACTTTTAATAGGTCCTTATGGGAGATACAGATTTTTGAGATTACCCTATGGAATAACACCCGCATCGGAAATATTTCATAGAAAAATAAAATATTTATTTGAAAATTTACAAGGTGTCGAATCATACATAGACGATTTTTTAGTTTATGGCTCGACAAAACAGGAACATGACGAACGATTAATAAATTTATTGAATAGATGTCGCGAGGTAAATTTAAAATTAAATTTAAATAAATGTCGATTTGGAATCAATAGTTTATTATTTTTGGGACACCGAATATCTGACAAAGGCGTAGAACCGGATGAAGACAAAATATTTGCCATAAAAAATTTTAAAAGGCCATTTTGTAAAAAAGACGTTGAAAGATTTTTAGGTATGGTTACATACGTCTCTAAATTTATAAAAAATCTATCACTTAAAACAGAGCATTTAAGGAACTTATTAAAAAATGAAGTACCATGGCATTGGGAAGAACATCACGAAAAAAGTTTTACTAATTTAAAAATTGCCTTATGTTCAAAACCAATTTTGCAATATTATGATGTCAATAAACCAATTACAATATCAGTTGATTCTTCGCAATCAGCCATAGGTGCGGTACTTTTGCAAGACAATTTGCCTGTTTATTATGATTCAAAAGCTCTGACTGACACGCAAAAAAATTATGCACCGATAGAAAGAGAAATGGTTGCTGTTTTATTTGGGTTGACTCGATTTCATCAGTTCACATTTGGCAGAAAAAATGTTACTGTTGAAAGTGATCATAAGCCCTTGACAACCATTGTGAAAAAACCACTAAATTCATGCCCAGCTCGCTTACAACGCATGTTAATTCAAATACAAAAATATGACATAAATTTAGTATATAAACCGAGGGTTCAAAATGGTATTAGCAGATGCGCTGTCAAGAGCTCATGATAGCAACATACAAAATGAAAATGAAAATTTAGACTTGGATAAATTATTAGACGATAAATTAAATGCACACATTTGTTTCATAACGAAAAACTTACCAGTTAGTGACAAAAAATTAACAGAAATAAAACACGAAATTAAGAAAGATAAAGAAATGTTAGAATTAATTAATGTAACAAAAACTGATCCTTTCATAGCAATGCTAGAATTAAGAAATACTCCATTATATAACGATATAAATTCGCCATCACAACTTCTTTATCAAAGGTCTCTTAAAAGTATTTTGCCAATCACACAAAAACAATTAATGCCAGTAAAAATTAAAACAAACACAATTAGACAAAAACTAAAAGGCAAACAACAAAAACAAAAACTTTATTATGATCAGCATGTCAAGCCATTACCAGATTTGAAGAGAAATGAAATGGTTTTTGTTAAAACAAAAAATTGTAGTAATAGTCCAGGTAAAATAATAAGTAAAAATGTTAGACCTAGATCTTATAATATTAAGTTATATAATTCTGGTAGAGAAGTAGTTAGAAATCGTAAATTTGTAATCAATCGAACTGCAGGCACAGCTAATCGTGATGAATTAAAATTTTCGAAAAATAAATTTTACACCAATTATTCATCTGATGATGAAGACTACGTTTCGAATGATATTTCCTCTAGTGTTGTAGAACAAAATATTTCTAATGATATTACCACACAAACTCGTTCTGGTAGAATCATTCGTCAACCTGACAGATTACAAATAGAAGCGTAATTATTCACTTTATATTATATTATAATACATAGTTTATTTTTTTTTAGAAAGGGGGATGTAATAGTTATTATTCTTATGATGTAATAAATATATTTAGTTTAGTTTATATATATAGTGTACGCAAGTGTTTAATGAGTTTTTATACTTAAAGAGTTTTTATACTTCTAATTGATATTGTTTTTGTAGCGCTCGAACGCGACGTTTTTTAATGTATTGATATGTTTTAAATATAGACAGTCTAAAGTTAAACTTTGTTTGATTCACACCATTACAACGCTAGACCTGTAACTGTCTAGTTTTGTCCTCTATAAATTAAAATATACTTCCCGTCATATTTCATAAGGTTTCGAGAAAATCCATATCACAAGTAGTTGTACCCTTCGTTAATGTAATGTCTTCTACGTAGTCATCTTTTTACTCTTCCTGGAACTCCTAGCAGGTCAAGAATTAATAACAATATTCATACAATGTTTTGTTGCCTACTTCAACCTGATTGGATACATTTTAGATGCATCCATTTATACCCATTTAGTCATTCTGTTGTAGTTGCTTGTGTTAAGCTATTTGCCACTATTAATTGATGTTGCGTAAAGTTTGACCTAGTGTGAAATTAATTTCAATTTAACTTTGATTAAGGTGAAATTAATTTCACATTAATTCAAAGATCGCGAAATTTACTTCAATTTGTAAATATTGTATATGTGGCCTCTCTGCACTTCTGTGACATCTATCAAAATTTTAAGTATATATGGTGAATAAAATAATGTTGGTACATGCGCTATGAGCAGCAGGTAGTTAAAGTAAATTGAACAGAATATTAATTCCCAAAGCCTTGTCCTGTAAGTGAAATAACCACAGTCTCTCACTAGAGCACGGCCATACATTATTGTATGTCACCCTCCTTCGCTTTAAAAGAACTAAAAGACAAGCTGTGTAAAAATATTAATGTTGAAACATATTCTTTATAGGATTTTTTTTAGTTCTCATAGATAGCTGTTTGCAAAATCCTATAAAGAGTATGTTTCAATGCAATTAAGCAAACAAATAATAATTCACTTTTAAAAGTTAAGTTTTAGTTTTATTGCAGTGTTAGTAAATGTTGCACAGTTCTTACTACAGTTTTTTAACGTTTAGTAAACCATTAAATAACCAGTCCATGCTACTTGGTTATGTATTGTGTCAAATTCACAGATTTCACACTTAAATATTGTCAAGTCTGATGAATCAATTTGTGTTCGTTAAATCTAGACTTAAGCTTCGTCATATATGGACAAGCGTCACACTTATATGGTGATATTTCTGAATGCCTACGCGACATGTGCCTTCTAAGATTATGTGGAAGTAGAGTCTCAAATTCACAGATTTCACATTTTACCACCGTCATCTCTGAAGGATCCGTATGTGTCAACATGTGGTTCTTAAGAGTACCCTTCCGCTTTGTCTCGAATATACACAGTTCGCACTTGAACATTATTACCTCTGAAGCAGTCTTATGAGTCAATGCGTGTCGTCTAAGGTATTGCTTATTTCTTGTCTCATAAGTGCATGTATCGCATTTAAGCAGTGGTTTATCAAGTTCTGCCCCAAATGTATTTGTCTCATATTCAGACGTTTCACTCTTGAACATTGTTACCTCTGAAAGACTTTTATGGGTCGATTTGTGTCGCTTAAGATTTTGCTTATATCTTGTTTCGTAAGAGCATGATTCACATTTAAGCGGTATTTTCTCAGAAGGATTGTCATGGATGGAAAATATATGCCTTTTAAGATCATATATACGTTTTCCCTCAAATGTACACAGTCCACACTTGTATTTTTTTGTTCTTGGATGACTCTTATGTGTCAATATGTGTCGTTTAAGGTTTTGCTTATTTCGTGTTTCATAACTGCATGCTGCACATTTAAACGGCATTTTCTTTGAAGCAGTGTCATGGATATAAAGCATATGACTACTGAGGCCACGCTTACTTTTTGTTTCAAAACTACACAGTCCACACTTAAACATTACTAACTCTGAACGTGCTTTATGTACTAATCTGTGATCATTAAGATGGGGTTTATGCTTCGTCTCATATTCACAAATTTCACATTTGAACATTTTTACCTCTGAAGAACTTTTATGGATCAATTTGTGTCGTTTAAAGTATTGCTTATGTCTTGTTTCGTAAGTGCATTCGTCACATTTATATAGTGTTTTCTCTGAAGGATTTTCATGAATTAAAAGAATGTGTCTATTAAGATCACGCTGCCGTTTTGTCTTAAATGCACACAGTTCACATCTGAACATTATTATCTCAGATGGGTCTTTATGTACCAATTCGTGATCGTTAAGATAGCGTTTACTTTTCGTCTCGTATCCACATATTTCGCACTTGAACATTTTTTTTCCTGGATGATTTTTGTGGATCAACATGTGATCGTTCAGATGATCCTTGTCGATAGTCTCATATGGACATGTTTCACACTTATACACTGTTACATGTAAAGAATTCTTGTGATCGCCAACTGGTTCATGGAAACTGAAAATAATAAACATTTGCTTACATATGCTTGCAAGTATGTTCTCAGGTAGAGCATAATATGGGTTGACACTTGACTAAATGTTGGGTCAATACAGATAGGAGTCATTCAAGTAATATGTAAAAACTGAAGGGGGTGATTTTAATAGTAATTATAAATATTGTGCATCTGATATTTATTCATAATAACAAATATTGAATTTCAAATATTGTCGAATTCACATTTGGTTCATATTGACAAATTCTGTGTTAAATCATATTGTTGAAGGAATATATTCTGATGCAACTAAACATTAATTTTACAATATTGTAGTTTATATTTACATCATGTTTTTATGATGTACCACCATGATTGGATTCTACAACAGTCAATAATGACATATTAATTTTATAATATTGGAGAATCATATTGAGATTATACTGGCGCTGTCCCTTAACTCATATTACAAGTAAACATTGCTTTTGTGATATTAAAATGTGTATTCATCTTTTTCCCGCATTAGTTGATGGCTCCTGCAAGAGCCTATCAACTATGTGAGAAAACACCCGGAAGTAGAACAACACTTCATAATGACAGATATTGGTATTAAAAGAGTGAAAATCTCATATTCACTTTTTACAAGCAAAGTCAATTTTAGATCATATTGTCCTTAGATATTAATATTTTCATATACAAGGCATCATTGGTTGAGCAATATTGAACAGTTTATATATAGGTACTATACTGATTTTGAAATATTGAAAAACATACAGGGTTAGTCGGAAGGAAAGCGCCAAACTCCAGATATTCCACACTGTATGATAAAAAACAGAAAAGTTGTAATCCGATCTTTATTTAACTTTTATAAGTTCAATCAAGGAGGCTAGCACTTTTAAATTGTCAAAAACATCAACTTAACATTTTTCATTGTTTATGATTTTATAAAATAGAGAAACTATGCCACACATCTACTCGCATCTTGAATTTACAAATATAGTGTTTATCTAAGATTTTTGCAATGGTAATGCTTGTGCTGTGATTAAAGAACAGTATTGAACATATTGCGTATACACCATGGAGTTTAAAAATACTCCTTGTCTCAAAAATGTCTCTTGCCTTTACAATGGAGAAAGGGGTTAAATTCAAAGCCGAGAATAAGCAAGTGAATTCATTCTGTTCAAGAGGTTAGTGGGAGTCAAGACCACGTAACTTAATTCTTCTATAGCATACTATATATCAATATTGACTTTTACTGTGCGTAATTCTATCCACTTGTTTTTCCACATCCGTTTACTGGTGCGGCTTTTCCCAAAACGAGTGGTTCTTTACCAACCCTATTCATTAAGCTTCGAAAAATATGTCATATTTACCTGTCATAACCAACTTGTTCTGATTTAATATCAACAACTTCTGTTTTAATGAATGGTTCTGGGTTATCCACTTCTATTTCATATTTTACTTCAGCTTCAGTCTTCATGTCAAATTTTTCTTGAATTCCATCACATATCTGCTCTAATTCATTTATGCAGGACTCACCCTCAAATTTTAACATTGGTTTGAATATAAATTGTTGTACATTCTGTAATTCTATCTGTCCTTTATCGTCCGTTCCTTCCATTTCAGTATATTTACTTATTTTCTCTTCCACATCCAAACACTTCATTAAAAAACTTGAAACACTTTGTATTCCATCAAGACAGGATTTGCATGTTAAAAGTTCCTCAACATTACTGAAATTCTAAAATATTGAACATTGAAATATATACGTTATCTTAGGATTACAGTTTATTATAATCTGTCTTACATTTTCAAATACAAACTGCAACGAATTATTTTGCAGAAAATTTTCTTGATTCATTTTAACAAAGATTAGTGCTTCATAAAGAAGAAAGAAATTTTCTGAATAACAATAATTCGACTCATCTCAATTGTTTGACCCCAGTAAATCATATAACTTAAAAGAGAACATGCCAAAGCATAGTAGACATTCATTATATTTTTCGTGTCTAGAATATTTTTTAGATTTACAATTGCCAAATTGCATGAAGAGTTTATAGCTTACTGGTTATGAAACCAACCTGCTCACCCCAGGTTATAGTTGATGTTGAATATAAAGACCTAGAATCTTGCAGTTATCTAATCTTTCCAACACAGTAACGTTAAGTTTTAAGTGAAATTCTGTAATTTTCCATCTTTAGGAAAAGATTATGTAATGCGTTTTACAGGGATTAAGGATGAGTTTATTTCTACTACACTACCTACTGAAATCAGAGAGCAATATGTTTTTCTGAGAAAGTAGAAAGAACGATGATCGTAGTGTCATCGGCGTGTAGAACTAATTGCATATCAACTCTGTTCCCAATGTACTTTCCAAATTTTCATTGATGAATAGTGTAAATAGGATAGAACATTGCCTCGGGGTACACCATATGTCAGATCTCCGAAGTTTGATAACTCTTGCCCAATTTTAACCCTGATTCTTTCAATTTTAACTCTGAAAGGCTTTATCCGATCATTCAGCAGCCCCTATCACCGATCACAAACAACTTGTTTATCAAAAAATCACTATCAACAGAATCAAATGCTCGTGTGAGATCAGAAAATAAAGCTAGAGTATATTAGTCTGCATGCAGTACTTGTTGAGTGACATTTTCTAAACCTATGTTGGTTTACTAACAATAGTTTATGTTTAGTTAGACGGGATTCGAGCCAATTGACCATAATTTTTTCAAGGATTTTAGAAAAGGTAAGGAGTTCAGTTATAGATCTACAGCTTTCGATAAGTTCGGGGTCGCCTTTTTTATAGACTGGTGGAAATTCACCAATTTTCAGATTAGTTGAGAAAACTCCCATTTACAGATTAAAGAGAAAATAGAGTACCTACATAGTGGTGTGTTTCATCTATTTATGCAAGTTAATAAACTACCACAGAGTAATGGCTTCTTCAATCGAGAAATTATTCTCAAAAAGTGTGCTTTTGGAAATTAAAAAAAATCAGCCAATTGTCAAAACTATTAATGACAAATTTCAAAACCGTCTTTGCTGGGTATCATGTCTTTTTAATCCTTTCCCTTTAATTTGGAACTACTAAAATAGAGTAAAACAAAAAACAATAGATAGAAAAGACAATTGTTTCAGTAAAACATTTTTCTCATTATCAACAGTTTCCTCAACGAACAGGGTTAGGCCATTGAGCGTGGAGTTAACAACTATCTCCTCCTAATACCATTTTCTCTGTCCCACTGCCTTATCTCGTCAATTCTCTAATTTTTGCTTTTAGTTTCAGAGTGTCAATGTCGTAAAAAATTGTAATTTGAGTATCACATGGAAAAATGTTTATTAACCAATTTAAGTCAATACTGATGTTATCAACAATTTTTGCTTAAACAGTAATGCCAAATAACACACACTAAAGCATTCAATGGTTTCTCTTTCTGTCTTATTTGAGTTTGTTTAAGGTGGCCATTCCTTAGAAAGAGACATCCGATAGGAAAATATTTATTATTTTTGGCCATAACTTTTTTTTCTTAGTACGTATATTTAAAAGAACTATAAGAGTACCTAAGTAGAACCATAACAAAACTATTACTATGAATTTTCATTCAATAATTTCAGCGGTTTGCAAAATAGCTAGATTTAAATTTAAATATTATGTTAATCTTCCTATTTCGTAGTTTTAAATCGAGCTATTTTGCAAACCACTGAAATTATTGAGTGGAAATTCATAGTAATAGTTTTGTTATGGTTCTACTTAGGTACTCTTATAGTTTTTTTAAATACACGTACTACGAAAAAAAAGTTATGGGCAAAAATAATAAATATTTCCCTATCGGATGTCTATTTCTAGGGAATGGCCACCTTAAATACCAAAATTAGTGTTATTTCTCAAAACTTCGAAAAATTTTGAAGAAGAAAGTTTTAATCATTTAGTAAAATTTTTAGTTTTTAGATATCTTTTTAATCTAGTACATTACAATTATTCAGAAACTAATGAATAAAATGAGTATTTACCATTTCTGGAATATACTTCTCTAGAACATCTACCAAGAATATGGTTTCCTTTGATTCATGTAGTGATATAAGGCCATCTGTTCCCGTTAAGTTGGTACAAAAACTGCATCTCATTTCATCTTTGAGGTCTGTAAACGAGTCTGGATTATTTGCATTTTCAATATTCACTGGATCCAGATTCACATCATTCTTCAAGTTAGTTAAAGATGTCTCTCTCTTCCTTATGTCAACACAAGCTGACTTCAAGTTAAAGAAGGCTTGAATGTTATTACTGCATTCAATACACATAACACTGTCCTTAGATATACCAAGATTCTAAAATATCACAGATTATTAATAAAATTAAAAACCCCTTACGTTTACAGAAAACTGCATTAAAATTTGTGAATTTGTTTAATTACCGAGGAACATCATTGAAAACAAAGGATCTTAATACGGTTAGGTACATTAGTTCTGTGATGCTCCCCTGGTGGTTCAGCATAAAGATATCGGTATTTAAAACCCTGCACATGTGCACACGTTTATAGAATCTAACATTAGATTGAGATAGTTTTGAGTAAATGTTGAAACAAAAAGTTAAATTAAAAATTTTAATATTCCTCGATACAAAAAATAAATGTTTAAAAGGAAATACATAACTCATATTCATGGGTTCGAAACACTGGCTATTTGTTTTCTGTATATTTATTGTTGGGCCGTGGATTAACAGTTTTTGGTAAGGTAGATAGGTAAAGTATTATTTTACTACAGATGTCGTCATTATTCGAAAAAAAAATTCATAAGTGGGTTGGGGACGGCTGAAATGATGTAACATAATGCATAAAATCAAATAATATGTATGTATGTATATTTATAATTTTATCAGAATCATGACATACGGAATCAACAAAAAAATCTGCAAATACCAAATTTCGCCTGTTATTATAACGAAACTAAATTTAATAAAAATGATGGAGTAATTATTTATGTGCACCAATCATTACCAACAAATATATCACACCTTAAACAAAATGAGGTAACTTTCTCCAAAATAGAATGTCTCAAAAAAGGTAAAAAAATTCGCGATATAACCTCTTACCGCCCCCCTAGCACAGATGCCAAAATGTTTGTTGATGATATAACCTCAATATTAAACAAGCTAACCGTTATACTCTTCGCCGATTTACTGCACTTTTTATATAACTGTTGTACATTCTATAGGATACTCTTCGCAGTTTTTTTGTAAATAATATTAGTTTTAGACCCTTTTAGGTTAACTACAAAACATAAAAAAATTTATTAAAAAAAATTGTTTTTTTTTTTAATGTATAACATTTTTATTTATCGATCGAGTTTGCTCAAAAACAATAGGGTTCTTCCTCTAGCTAACACTAACTTACTGTCCAAATTTCAATACAATCGGACTTTTCGTTCTTAAGTTATCGTGCTTACAAGAAACGTGACGGACAGACAGACGGAAAACAGACAGACAGGCGAACATTTTGAAAGTTGTTCAGATTTCAATCACCAATACAGTGATATGAAAATTTTTTCTCTACAAGCAATATTACCAATTTTAGAAATGTGCCAATCCAATGCAATATACTCTTCGTTTTGTATTTGCGAAGACTATAATAATAATAATAATGAAACTCAATATGCCATGGAATTTTTTGTAGGTGATATTAATAGAGATATTCTTAAAGAAAAAGAAGTTAACGAGGAACCATTATATCAAAATGAATTATGTCAAAAAGGATTTTATCCACAAATAAATAAAGCTAGAGTCAGGTACAATTTAAGCTGACTTGTGCCATGGCCGCTAAAACGTCTGAACTAAGATTTTATTTGATGCATAAGAAATGCCAGTAGTTCTCAAACAGTTCTTTCCTGTAACAGCAATGATGTTGATAAATAATTATAATCATAAAATGTTAAGATTAATTTAGTAAGTTCGTAATTTTAGTGGAATTGTGATCATAGAGTATATGCCATAAAGTTGGCTACATATGGGAAAGAATTGTATTATTGACATTTCTAAAAAACTCTATTAGGTATTCGTTTATGCATGTCCGACAACAAAAAATTATATTTTTATACATATTATGTGATCACCGGTTTGGCAGGACTGTAAAAAATAGTTGATGGTGGTACCGAAAAATGGGTCAAATTGTTAAGATATCGAAAAATTTTATTAAGAAAAAGTGCATAGAATAACACAAGGACCCCATATATAATTTGAAGCAGATATGAGGAAAATAAAAAAGTGCAAATTTTACCCCTACCATTAATTACTATACGAAATATCATAAATTCTTGTGTCTATTTCGCAAATATTTGATTATTTTCGACAAAAACTTTATGTATTTTAGTTGAATAAAGGTATTTGCATGTAAAAAAAGAAACAAACCCTCAATACAGTATTTTTTAGAAATCTCAATACAAATTTTTCCCATATGTAGCCAATTTTATGGCGGATACTGTAGATATATAGGCTCGGGCACAAATGAAACTGATAACAAAAAATGAATTGCCCAATTCAGTCAATAACAATGAGTTATCAGAAACAGAAATCAAAGACTAATATCGTATGGGAGGTATGGGCATTTCTTGCCAAGAAAGGATAGGATCGTAGTATTAGTAGGGGAAATGATGTTAGTAAAAATTAAATATTTCATATAATAAAAAAAAATTTGAAATGTCTGACAATAACCAAAAATTAATTATTTTTCTTTTAGCGATAATAAATAAATATTTTGGTTGACAAAATATAAAGAAAAAAAATTAACAATAATTTTAAAACAAATAAATTAAAACAATTCTGAAAGAACAACGCATTGGCACATTTTCATAAATACTAAAACACTTGAACACTACACTTGAACAGTACACTTAACAATATACGACACGTTTTCATAAACAATACAACACTACACTTGAACAATTTTTCTACTTGACACACATTTCATCATTCATGTATTAATACATAACGTAACAAAGTCGATTTTATTAGAGATAAACACGCGCTAGTAGTAATAATAGACACATTTTTGGAGAAAATAAAGTTTTAACGAAACTCGCGGCGCGGCTGAATAAAATAACAATTTTAGAGAGAAAATGATTAACTTTCAATAGAGCTTAAATAAAGAAAAAAAAAGTACATCGAACTCGCAACCACCCCATTTACATTTATTGTTGCTCGAGTATCTTACCGATTGAGCTACGCGATCCTATGTTCATTATGTTCTAAAACGTGTAATATGTACATACTAGAAAATTTTAAGACTTAGTGTTTTGACTAAATGTCAAAAATATCTGTGTTTACTCAATGAGATGGGTAATCCACTTATGAGGAGACTGAACTGGCTTTATTATTGGCACAAATCATTCACCAATTCGTTATTTATTACAAGCAATACTGTATATTTTCCTTATTTCAATATCTTATTTGATTCTTTAAATAATTACTTTTTCTAATAGAACTGACAGAACTTGACTCATTTCCAAATAAACCAACAATAAATTGTAATTATCCATAATTAGAATCTTCTAAACTGAGAAAATAGCGTGGATCCTGTCGACACAATTTTATATATGGATTGTATACAGGGTGTTTCAGGTACGTGATGGGGGTAATTCTACGTCACCCGCTTTGCGGGGCTCCGAAGGGGGCTCAAAAATTGACATTTTATTTAACATCTCAGGAACCCTTTGAGGTACAGTGACTAGTTTTTGCACATAATTTGATATTCATAAAGGTCATTATATGGTCTTATCCACTATGGGTAAATTCAATCAGGGGTGCACAAAATTGTAAAGGAGGGGCTTCTCCCCCCAAATATTTTAATGTGAATTTGCTGTGATTGTCTCATCGGAATATGATTCCTTGGCTATAAATACACAAAAAAATATTATTTTGTAGTAATACCATAGGATCAACCAGTTTCGAGAAATTTGAACCTAAAGAAATGTTTCCAGTCTTTTTGCGCAAACAGCATTGAATGGCGACCATTTTGAACATTTAATTTAATTTGTTAATCTTTAAAACCTGTCGAGTCCTTTAATTTAGTAATGATTTGTTATTTCTTCTGAGTTTATTCAAGAGAATTATAAATGCAATTTCCCAAATTTTGGGTGCCCCCTTCAGAGGCCCGCAGCGCACCCTTAGATGGGATTTGCGTATCCATGCTTATATGAACTTCTTTCATATTCTTTTATGTAGAATCACCACGAGAAATTAGTGTACCTCAAACACACTATATATGTTTGAAAATAGATTAATAGAATGTATTAAAATATAAAAGAATTTCCTGGGTTCCTCAGAAAATTCTCCAACAGGTGTTATATATGGTTGATAAACAAGTCGCTATTGCATCCGTAATAAACCTATGGGATGCACAAACTGAATAAACGAAGCCTTCCATGAAGTTTGGGTAAGAGCTTCAAATTAAACATTAACAAAATACGATATTACAATGTGAGACCTACTTAAGAAAGAAGGAAAACACTCTAAACCGCTCTAATCATAACACAAGTTTCATCACTTTCACATAACTTACCAAACTTAAAACGTTTTTCACAGTTTCTTCTATCTCTTGATAATTTTCACTTATTGTCCGAAGGCAAAGTCTGCAAATTTTTTCTTTCATATTAATTTAAGAAACTCAAATGATGAGAATAAATAAAATTTGTATTAGAACTTGGACTAGGAGCATATAACCTCAAACTTCATATCTCTAATACTAACATGAAAGTAGTTGCAAACCACAAATGAAATCATGAAAAATATAAAGAAAAAAAAATTCTTTCTATGTGTTTATTGAAATAAATTTAAAACGTTCCTCAAGGTGCCTCGCCATAGTAGGTATCGTATTTTCAATAATTCCCTCGTTTTCTCGTTCAACCAGACTAACCCGAGAAAGACAGTAACCTAAATCATTCACATACCATTCCCATTGTGCTGTATTGAATACACCCAGAAGATAACAGTAGTGTGTCAAGCTTAGTGTTTTACTATGTAGTACAAATAGTGATGTCTTCAGAAGAAGAATATAATTACGATCGAACTTTACAGCAAAGTTCGTTTGATCGATTAGAAGTTTTGGACCTATCGTTCTTTTCCGACGTTGGATCCAATGTTAGACGCATCATCTAGCACTAGCTTTAGAAGCTGTCATATCGATCGCGTAATTTATGTCAAACCTTAACTTTATTGTTTTCAAGACTCCCAGGATTTGTCCTGTTATTTATCTTATAGCATAAGAACTAAAATATGTCTGGTAGGCATTGTTACTTATGTAAAAATAAACACACAACAGGAGTGAAATCATCATTTTCTCTTCATAAGTAAGTCAGTGCAAAAATAATAGAATAATTTAAAAGTATTTCTTTCATGATCTTTGTTGCAAACTTTTAAGATATTGTAAGATCGTTTGTTTTAGGTTTCCAACGGACCCTGAAATTCGCTCTATGTGGATCAAGTGCTGTGATTTATATGCAAACGACGATGTCACTGGAGTTAAGCTTTGTTCCGATCACTTTGTGCCCAAAGATTACATAAATTATAATACTAAACAAGCTGGTGGACTTTTGAAGCTAAAGTATGGCGCTGTACCATCTGTAAATGTGCCAAATCCTATGAAAACCGATACAATTTTTACATTGAATGTAGTGTTACCGGCTGCATCAACAATGTCAGAAGTTACGACTGGTGTAGACCAAGCAGTACCTAGTTTGACCATTGATACAGCATTTTTAAATAATGTGCAATGTAATGATAAAAGTGAGAATTTTACTTTAATATTGATATGATTTAAGCTGATAATTTTTTTTTACAGTAGTTTGCTCTATAGTTTATTTATCTTTTGCTGTTTAACTGCTACATTTTATTTACGTGAAAGGGTATAGCCAGATAACTATGGATAACCCGCCCTCAGTAAGAAACCGTATTAAAAAATGTGTGTGTACATGAGTAAACATTATATTTAATTTTCATTCTAATTCTAATCTAAGGCACACAACACTTTCAAAGAAAATAGATAGATAAGACTACTTACCTCCGGTATATATAAATCATTGTCGTGCTAAGTAAACAGTGTTAATGTGGTTATTAAACTATTAGATGAAACTCGATAAATGTGTGGTTACACGTACGAGACTGATTTTAGAGCGAAACTAACAGCAAAAAAAAAAACAACAATTTTTTTGTTTTCACTTTTGTATACATATATTCGTAGATAATGATAATATCAACATTTTTACCCACAAATTATGACCCTAGAGGTAGTATATTAACGACCAACGCGTATTTTTCAGGTAAAACTTGTATTAAAAAAAATAGTAACCTGGCCTTTTTCGGACCCATTTTAATCGAAAGGTGGTTTGGTTTCTTTAGCTTTAATTTAAACAAAAATGAAGTCCCTAGTACATCTAAGCCGCAGATGTTGACAGCATTTTTGCTGCTGGAACGTAATTTCTCAAGTCATGTTGCCAATTGCATGGCCTGGCCCTTTTCAGACTACTTTTAATGGAAGGGTAATTTAAAAAACAAATTAAGCCCCCAATTCATCTAAAATAGAAGTTAATTGCGAAATAGACATTGACAGCGTTTTCCCCTCTAGCACATTTTTTAAGATATATTAAAATAAAATGGGGACTATTAGCCTGGCCCATTTCGGATAGATTTTAATCAAAAGGGGGCTCTTTTGCATTAAATTAAATAAATTAATTATCTACTATATCTAATATAGAAGTTAGTCACGAAATGCACAGCGATTTTGCTGCTAGAGCGTAAATTTTAAATTTAAATGTAAATAAAAAGAAATTGAATAACCTGGCCACTTTCAGATCACTTTTAATCGAAGGGTGGGTTCTTTAGCTTTGATTTAAAAGAAAATTTAAGTCCCTAACATAAAAATTAATCGCAAAATAGACATTGACAGTGTATTCGCTGCTGGCCCATTTTTTAATTTAAATTAAAATAAAATGAGGTCTATTAACCTGGTCCTTTTTGGACCGATTATAATCGAAAGGTGGGCTCATTAGCTTTAATTTAAGAAAAAAATTGAGTCCCTAATATGTCTAACATATAAATGGGACAGATTAATAGACCGTATTATATTTTAATTTAAATTTAAAATTCGCTGGCAGCGCAAATGCTGCCAACGTCTAATTTACATTTAAGTTTAAAATTTACGCTCTGGCAGAGAAATCGCTGTCAACATCCATTTCACGACTAACTTCGATGTTAAATATACTAGAGACTTCATCATTTTAATTAAAGCTAAGGAGCCCACCTTTCAATTAAAATTGGTTTGCAAAGAGCCAGGTTAATAGATCTCATTTTATTTTAGTTAAAAAAAAAACGCTAACGACAGAAACACTGCCAACGTCTATTTAGCGGTGAACTTCTATGTTAGATGTACTAAGAACTTAATTTTTCCTTTGAATTAAAGGTAAAGAGCCCAACTTTTGATTAGAATCAGTCCGAAAAGGGCCAGGTTAATAGTTCTCATTTTATTTTCTCTTTTCTTAACAGCTCTTGGGTCATGATTTGTAGGTAGAAATGTTGATATTATCATTACCTACGAATATACAGGGTGTTCCGGCACTATGGAGCAAGTCTTCGGGAACATATAGTTTGGTTCACAATAACACTAAAAGTACCCATAGCTTTTTTTCTTAGAGCGCCCCCCTATGGAGATATTACCTTTTAAATGTTACATATTCAAGAAGGTTGTTTTTTTAACATTTTTATGTTATTTTTATCCAATTTACTTTGTTAATTTTTGTGTTCAATCACAATCTTTAATAAAATGTAAGAAGCAGTTGAAACTGACTTTTGTATTATAAACAGGCAGACCCGACGAGGGGGGGGGAGATAAGAGGATGATTCCTCCAGCAATCGTTTGAAGGGTCCCGTGGAGAATTTTTTTTCTAGTCCATTTTGCTATCTCTGTTCCTCAGGCTTTCTCCCCCTCACTCATCAAAAAATGTTCCACGGCCCTGGCTATAAAAATTAGTCAGGAAAAAGTGAAGTGTATTAGTCAGAGAAATCAGGGAAGTCACGGAATTTAAGGAGCAATTTTAAGTGGCCACCCTGTGCTAGTTTTGCTGCTAAAATCAGTCTCGAGTTACACGTCCTGCATGTATCTAGAAGTAAATATATGTTTTGGTTTTCTTCTATGCTATTATATGCATTATAATATAATAATTTGCCCGTCCATCAACATTAATTATTGTGTCGGACATTCATTTACTTTCCTTCTTACCTCCCACTGTCCCTCTTTTTGCATTGGCCGACCACGACGAGGAGTACATCAACTTTAGATATTAGTATCGGTAAGTTTCCAACATATTTTCTTAATAATTTTACTATAATGCAGTTTACTATACATTAGACATACCCGCTGAAAGGGGTAGGTTCATTCAACGTGTAACATTTCATGCGATATATAGTTTATTTTATTACTAGCGACCAGACTTCACAAACTTTTGTAAAATCGTCACTGATTGGCTCACTTTTATTCAAGATAAATGTTTTACAAACTTAAAGTTGCACCGAAAGCTCCTTTACAAACAGTTAAAATCCAACCAGTGTTTTATAAATTAGCTTCAACAAACCGACAAACAGATAGTCACCCAGCGAGGACTGTATCACACCCTGTATGCCCAGTTCTTTCTCAATGTACTAGTGTTTGGTTTCGTTGATAAAAGACACTTTTAATTTTAACTATGCACAGAGGATTTATATGTGGCAGAGATTTAAGCAGATATATTCATATCTTTCACCTATAAGTGAAAATCATGCCTATCTGTCTATATCCTTTATAACACATCAATTTTTTTTTTTTTTTTGAATGATTTTGTATCTGAATGTTGGTGTACTATTTATGTATCTTTATTACTTTTTTTTATTAATTAGTTATGATATATTAACTTAAAACATATATTCTAGACAAGGAGTTTTTGTGTACATATGCAAACAGTAACTTAGATATAAAAGATTAGACTTGATCCACAAAGAACCATTCATATAAGGATAAATAATCCAAATTACAAAATTTGATAGAGGAATCTCTAAAATATATTGTTCTTTAACTCAAATTATGCAATTAGCAGTTTAATCTGTGCAGATGCGAATAAATTACCTTTTTGTGAACTGTCAGTGCACCTATCGAAGGGAATGTGTGAGGAAGATGAATAAATACAGAAGACTATCATGGAAGTGAAGAAGACAATTCAAGGCAGAACTTCATTTTTAAATAAAATCTTAAAATACAAGGACGATACATTTTAAAAGTTTTAGCTGAATACGTTTATATTTAATACACTGGATTGAGTATGTGGTAGGTTCCTTGTGAAACATCTTTAGAATTATTTTTAGAAAAGAGAAAAACAATGCTTTTTGATGTTTCAAATAAAAACTGTATTTTTATACACTCTACATATGTTTCGGCTTGTTAGGCCTTTCTCAAGAGCATTACAGATGAATACTCAAGCTATGAGGGCGGTTGTTCTAAAAATAAATGCAGTAATACCCAAACATGTGAAATTACGGGGATTTCAAGTAATAAAACTAAAGATCTACCTACTCGGAATAATTCAATGGGCTATTCTTAGAACCTTGTCTATTATAGGAGTGTTTATGAAATTTAGATGGTCATTGGTGGTACAAGTGTTGCTTTTAAGGGATTTTTTAATTTCTAATTGTTCAAGGAGGTTTAAGCGTTTTCCTTTTCTTTCTGAATGGATTAAATTAATATTCTCTGTGTCAATAAAATGATTATTTTCAATGCAATGTGTTGACATTCCTGTATTTTTGGTGTTGTTTAAAATAGATTGTTTATGTTCTTTTACCCTATTAGCTATACTTCTACCACTCTGGCCAATATATACTGCGTTACAGTCCTTACATTTAATTTCATAAACCCCCGATTTGTTGATTTATTTTTTCTTTATTGTTAACTAAAATACTTCCTAAATTTGTTTTGTTTACACTTATTGTGGAGATGCCTAACTTATTTAATTTTCTACTTATTTTATCACTAAACTTAGCAATATAATTAATAAAATTGTACTTTGTTGTTTTGTTGGTTACAGTAAAAAATTCCTTTATGGATGTGCAAACACATCTTCGGTCCAAAATGGGGAATAAGTCCGAGGTTCGCTCTTTGGACATATACTGTCATGGTAAAACATATGCGCCACTAATATGGTGGCTTTCCTAGGAGCGCTCCACAATTAGGGCTCGCCTTGGAATTACAGGAGCTGTCAGGACCACTTCAACGATAGCAATGGAGGCCATTCTTGGGCTCACTTCCTTGCATATCAAGCTAGAACTGGAAGCTGATTTTTAATTTTTTTTTCCAATTAAATATAATCTATCTAGGTAAAACTTATCTTCCTCATATTTGGATACAGATAATTAAAATTTAATTTAAAAATAAAAAAAATTATTACCTAGAATGCCCGGCAATCTTGCTCCCACGCTAGAATTCCGTTAATTCATCTAAGTCACACGCTCCTTTATTCAGCATCTGCAATGCTATAATAAGCCTCATCCAAGAATAGCTGCTTGTGGTTCTATGATTATCAAACTACGGCAGAGCATTTTATAACCGCACTGTGGTAGACAATGATCCTCTCCTAAACAATTCCGGCCTAGCTCTTGTGGTTGCTATTATTGGGTTCCTTATATCGTAATATGTTGCCCCCTCATTTCAATGAAACTTTTTTTTATTTCGTTTTATCTAGATTATTGCATGATACATATATATACAAGGAACAGTTAATATTTTGTGTTCCCTGAAGTAATGCTTACATGAAATACTCTTTTCCATCTTAACAAAATTCTAATGCAACTTTTTTGTATTATTAATAAAGGTTTTATTTGCCCTGAACATCCCCAGATCAAAATCGAATATTTAGGATGTGTACAAATCATTGAATAATAATAAGTTCAGTCGCGATTATATGAGAGGTGCCTTAGTATGTATTCCAGCTTACTTATTTTATTACAATTATTGGTAATATGCATAGTCCAATTTAAATTTTCAGTGATTGTAATGCCTAACCATTTAATATTCTCAGCATTTGCTAACTGTTTATCGTCTACATAGATAGCTAGGTTCGAACTTTTACAGTTTTTTTGTTTTAAAATATAGAAATGGAGTTTTGCTTTCATTCAATTGCAAAGCATTTGATTGACACCATGTATTAACTGTGTTAATTTCTTTATTTACAAACTCTTATAGATTTTACTCAGTATTGAAGGTTGTAATTAGGCTAATATCATCAGCATACATAACTGTACTTGTATTAATGTCGAGTTGGTGCACTAGGTCATTTTTGTATATTGTGACTATTAGTGGACCCAGTATCGATCCCTGTGGAACACCGTTTGTTAAATTTCTGGTAGTAGATCTACCTCTACCCAGACCAGTGCTGATTTCAACAACCTGTGCCCGATTTTCAAGATAGAACTTGATCCATTTTTCTGCCAATTCTCTTACATCATATGATTTTAATTTTTTGATTAGATCGTGATCCACAAGGTCGAAAGGTTTGCTGAAATCACAAAATAATCCCACAACCCTTAATTTTTGGTTAATAGCACTCAATATATCCTCTACTAGAGATAAGAGAGTTGTTTTAGTAGATCTTCCCAGTGCCGTGGAGAGCCGGGGCCGGCCCCGGTATTTGGTAATGCCTCGGGCCTTCCACTCCAAAAAAAAAAAGATCAAAGTCCTTGAAATTATATTTTTTATTATAGGGAACAAAATCTTTTAAAAGTCGAGTTAAATTTAAACTAAAAATACATTTCAAACATAAAGCAATAAAGTTCAGATATAACACAATATGACGTCATAAGCATCAAACATCTCTGTTTCCTTTGGAATTGACTTAATGACTTATATGACTTTGGAGAAACTAGGTACATACACTCTCTGCTGCTGCTCACATAATCATAAATAGTAAATTAAGAATTCATATTATAATTTGTAATCATTTTTATCTTTAGTTTGATATTTTTTGTTATTTGAAAAGTCTGAAGAGAGATGGGCTACATGTTACAAGAGCCAAACCCGGGCCCCTACAAAGCCCGGGCCCTGGTAATTTGTACCGGCCGCACCCCCCTCTCGGCGGCCCTAGATCTTCCCTTGCGAAAACCATGTTGATTTTCTAGAGTTATTTCGTACATATTTAAAAAGGATATAATAATAAAGAATAAAGAACATGATTAATAGAAATCCTGGATCAGGCCAACTAGACAACAACATAGGTACATAGGTGTCTCCACATATTTAAGGCAAATAAAAAAGACTACAGAAACAGACCAATAAAATATCAAAGTCAATACTTTTATCTTTCGAGGCGGTCCTACAGAGCCGTACTTCAAATTTTTTAATATTAGAATAAACAAAATAAATACTCAGAAGTCGTGCTTTCAGCAGAAATGTAATGACGTTTGTGGTAAATTAAAAATTTTACTCTGTTCTGCATCAAGATAGGATATCTTATGCATTGGTGGACGTATTGCCCTTCCTTCGCGATATTGATAGATAAATTCAAAGTATGTCTCTGCTTATTTGTTCCCTGGATATGACGTTCTCGTTAGGGGTGATTTGAGGAATTAAGAAGTGAAGAAATTAATTTTCCTGGATTAAGTCCTACTGGTTGCCGGCAAGTAAGAGAATCGAAACTGCGCTGTTATCCAGCAGCGCAGAAGTACTTACTTAAAGCGGATCTTAAAGAAGATCTAGTATTTGGTGTAAATGTTTGGAATAATACAGTTTTTACATATGCAAAATCTTTCTAATCAACGCAGCGGTCGCAATCATGTTTAGTGACCTGCCAATACTTGAATCGATGAGAAATATGTATCCAAAAATGACAAAAGTAGCAGATTTTCCGTTAATATGTGGGCATGGAGATCAGCACGTAGTCCTGGTGTTTTGTTGCATATTGAGGAACAATATAATAGTGAAATGTATATTAGGATTTTGGATATTACTATACTCAGTTCCGAGTCACAATTATTTCCTATTGAGTTCATATATAATTGTTCCATTCATACTGCTCATACCGTAACTATTTGGTTTCAAGACAACATTAATGTGGTTAACTGGCCCAGTCATTCCTTAACCCTGTGGAAGTATGGGGACTACTCGTAAGAAATTTCCAAAACCTAAATGTGAGACCACGGATCATGTGGGCAAGAATTACTGGAATTGAAAAATAATACATTGTGGCTATTAGAAGTGAGGTTTTAGTTTGCCCAAGTAGTTCAAGTGTGGGCCACCCTACGAGCGACATGGTTAGCGTCACTGGTTTCACCTGGCTAGCACAGTAAAGATACGGAGAGCAAAAGGGCGTTGAGTTCAAGGCTTGGGCGCCATTGATTACTGAGTGTAATCAAGGAAAATTGAAGATAAAGATAAGCAAATGTTACATATGTACAATAGAACTATATTACAAAATATTATATTACAAAAAAAATGAGCTATCACAGCATCAGCGATACTGTATAGCAAAATATCAAACCGAAATATATACAAAATAAACTATATTACAAGATACACTATATTACAAGATGCACTATATTACAGATTGCTCAACAGCAAAATAAATTTGAGGCGTCTACGAGACAAAAAAATATATTACAAAAGATAACGATCTACCAGTAGGCATTAGAAACAGTCCCACATTAAGTATATTTAAAAGTCGACTTAAGAAGTATTTGTTGGATGAGTCAAATCTATCAAATTAAATGTGATAATTTTAAGATATTCATTGTATGTGTATTAGTGCTAAGTGTGATATTTTAGTGTGTATTTGAGTGTCTAATGATTTCTTTTTTTATATATATTGTTTTATACTTATATGTACTTATTCATAATGTATTAGTCTTTTTGGCTAAATAAAGGATTTATATATATAGATACGCAACGTTACCTCAATACTAAAAATCATATATTAAGTAAGATATGAACATTTACGAGATTTAAACCGAGCTATATTACAAAGGTATCTCGCAAATGATCCAACAAACAAACTATTTACAGCACTAGATATACTAAAGTGCAACACAAGATATATTACAAAATAAGGCCTGGGGCTACTTCAGAATATTACGAGACAAAACAACTATATTACAAAAAAAATGTCTCGTAACGGTTTCTCAATACTCACAAAACATATATTACAACGAAATGTCCCATGGCTTTACCACATCAACTCTATATACACTCATTACACAAAATGCACCACGACTATTACCATATTTAACCAAACGTATGTGCACATACAATACTACGATGGAAAATTTCAACAATGAATCAAGATAAAGGTAACTGAATTAAAATATATTACAACGAATTCACAAAATAAAATCTTACAAAACACGCTTGATTCTACGATTTAAATTTAAGATACTTGGCTTTATGAACCAAAACTAAGTACATTGCTTTGATGAAGCGAGAACTACTATAAGTGAAAATAATCCCTTTTATGTGAGATAATAATCAAAAGTACTTATCTTTTGTTTTAAAAGTCCTGGTGAGAGAGATTCCTAAGTGCGCTCCTGTTCTGGGATGAATACGGATTTAAATGTTATGTAGGCTGATGTTTGGTACCTCCATTTTGCTGACTTGGAATGATTTGCTTAGTAGTAAAATCTTAAAGATGCGTCATGTCGAGAAATTCCCTAATAAATAGAAACGTAGTGTTGTAGAACTCATTTACTGATTATTAAGAAAAGCTGAATATAGGTAATTGTTCACGAAGCAAAGATGTAACATTGAGATCGCTTCGACGTTAAAATGAAATTTGTAATTATATAGAAAAAATAAAAGAACCTAAAACAATATTTTTATACGTTGATGGTATTTAAAGATATATAATTATTTAACTATTACCTTATACATCTATAAGGTTCCTCCATTGTAATATCCCCGTTAAGGTATTACAAAATTTCTATTACGTCCACCTCGAAGGACGGCTCGAGTGAAAGAGAAGGAATTTAGTCTAACGCGGCCTATTGTGACATATGTCCTGGACCGACAGTAACATGGCTCCGCCCAAAAAGTAGTTCTCTTCTCTTAATGAAATATTAAATTAGCTAAAGGATCTATATTGTTACTGATAATTCTACGTTTCATGTGACTATCCGACTTTATTATAAATACTCGACTCAACTTCATTTCTCAGTTAGTTTGATTTATTTATTTAATTTACTTTGAATATTATCGAGCGTGCGCTGTTTAATATACTGATGCGTAAGCATAGGCTACTACCAACTTCTCATCTGTTTAGGAAAGTTCGTTATAGTACCAGAGCATAGGAGAATAAAATGTTTGATTATTAAAATTTTTCTAATAAATGTTAGAAAATGTAACGAAGGATGCTTTTGCGCATTCCACACATTACAACATGAGAAAATATTACCGACGATTATTACAGGAGTTTATTGAATTCTATGTCAAACAGACTAATAGAAGTTATAAATAGATTTTTTTTTTAATAATATTTGTTATGAATTAATAAAACTGTTTATTCTCCACTTATTTGATATATTAATGAACTTTTGCTATTATTATAACGCAGTGCAATTTGTCTCGTTCACCATCCATCTTCTGCTATAGCAATAACTCTAGCCTTACCATACCCGCCTTCATATAAAAATAAAATAGTGGTAATATCTGTTTTATTTCAGCTACTCATTACATATACAAATAAAGATGGATTTACAGTAAAAAAAAAAAGTTGTTCTATTATTTATCGTCCATGATAATACCTTGTAGTTCGAATAAAGGTAATTTTTTGTCAAATTTGCTTACATGTCTGCCTAGGTTAAGCTGCAAATTAGATTGTCTACCATTACAAAACAATAAAAATCAGAGTTTTCCCTATCTAACAATGTAGGTAGTTTCCTTATACCTTGTCCCCCCACAATATCAGCAGATGGGCAGTTTAAGAATTCTTATATAAGAAATTTCTTGTTGATCAAGTCAAATTGTTTGTACTTATAATTATGATTGCGTGTGTCCTAACTCCCTGTCTATTTCTTTTAAAATGTATTGGGTTATTGATTTTACTAATGTTATAGGTACAGAATTTGGGGAACACATCAATATAATGGACGTAGATGCAGAAGGGAATATAGTTATCACCGCCGAAGAGAAAAGAGTTGCTGAACCATGTTCTGCTGGTGCTGAACTACGTTCTGCTGGTGCTGAACCGTGTTCTGCTGGTGGTGATAAAACTTGTTCTGATAAATCCAGGCAGAGTAATAAACAAATCATATGTACACTCAAGCAGACCATTTACCAACAATCGAAAGAGATAAAAGAATTGCGGACAAAAAATAAAAAACTTTTGGAACATATTGCTGCATTCAAAGAGCTAGTTCGTTGTTTAAGAAAAAAGTGAAAATACATTAATATTAATATTAAAAGATTGAAGTGGTACCAGTTAATATATTTATGTACAATACTTATACTAAATTAAAAAGAAATGTACTATCGGCGCTATTACGATTCTCTATAGTTAAAAATATTGATTATCGATAACTTTAATATGGTAAAATGTATTTAACAAGTTGGTCCTAACAGCCAATTACCAAGCCAATATCAATAAATGCCACCATGCTCCATTAATTTACATCTACCACTTTTCTAAGTGGCCGGCGCGGCGCACACATGAAAAAATCTCACATTTAGCTGGACAAAAATAAAATTGTTACCAATTGACGGAAAGCACGTTCATAAACGTTCATAGATGTATAAGCATTATTTGCATGTAAATAAAATGAATCGGAACACTGCCGAAGTTAGTCCATTACTCGTTACGAAACGCGTACAATCAGTAGTGGGAAATTGTGTAATAACGTGTCTTTGTGTTTACAATCTGATATGTGGAGACGTTTACAGACGCAGTGTATAATAATAATTAATATTTATTAATTTCAGAAACAAGTCCAGTTAAGAAACATTGTCGGTAGGAATACAAAGAAAAAATCACAAATGACATTGTGAAAACATATACACACACAAAAAAAAAAAAAAACCTGTGACAGTGAGCTATTAAACAAATATTATAACTAGAACTATAAAAAAGTAGTCCCACATTTTGTAAAAAATTCGTCAACACTGTAGCTGTTCATATCCAACAATAATGATTTTAAAGCCTTTTTAAACTTAAAAAATGTCATAGATTTAATATGTCACGGCGAACAGGTCAAAATTTACAGCCCATGAAACAGAGACTTTTTTGGTACAAAGCCGTTGTGTTCTTTTGGTGAAAGATGTTTATTCCTAGTGCTATATGGACGATCAGTTCTAATCTCGTTAAATTTGCTTCTATTTTTGTAAACAAAACATGACGGCTCATAAATGTAAATAGAGTTCAAGGTAAGAATGTTTAAGCTTTTAAAGGCTTGCGTGCAGGAAGTATTATATCCAAGATTGGCTATTATACGTATTGCCCTTTTTTGTAGTAAAAAAAACTATTTGCTTCAGATGAGGAACCCCAATGCACTATACCATACTTTATGCAAGAATTAAAAGTAGCAAAATACAACTGTCTTACTATTGATAGGCTGCATTGTTTGAATATTATAGCCAAAGCATAACAGGCCTTTGACAGTTTAACACACATCACGAATGTGATTAGACCATTTAAGGCTACAGTCGATTTTCAAACCGAGCATTTTTTATTCATTGGCATACTCCACACTTGTAGTAGGAGATAGAAGGATATTAGTATTGAAGACAATATTAGACTGCAAAGTTTTAAAGAAAACAGGTTGTTTTACTTTGGTTAATACATAGTTTATTATTTTCGGTCCACAATATTACTTTGGCATATATAGTTTTTGCACAGTTTTCAGCATCAGCAAGAGTATTAGATTTTATTAAAGTGTTCGTATCATCGGCATACAAAACTGTCAAACATGATGGATATTGAGCATAATTCAGCATGAAGTGTGGGCCCCAATATAGATCCCTGAGGCACTCCGACGCTGACAGCTTGCAAGTCTGATATAACATCCTCAATACAGACTATTTGCAAGATTTCTATTTGCAAGATATGACGCATACCAATCGCGAGCAACACCTGTAACTCCATATTTCTCAAGTTTCGTCAATAATATAGAGTGATCTACACAGTCAAAAGCTCTTGAGAAATCTATAAAGAGTCCCAGAGTTATTTGTCCTTTGTCCATGGACGTTACAATACCGTCCACAAAGTCGCTTAAAGCAGTGTGTATGCTTCTTTCTTTTGTAAAACCATGTTGACTGGGAGAAAGCCTATTGTACATCATTAAGAAGCTTATTAGCTGAGAGTTTACTGCAGACTCAAAAACTTTTGACATACTAGGAGAAAGGCTAATGCCCCTATAATTCTCAAGCAAGTTTGGGTCGCCTTTTTTAAACAACGGAATAACCTTTGACAATTTTCAATCCGATGGATACATTCCCTGCTCAAGAGACAGATTTATTAGATAGGTTAAAGGCGCAACGATGATATATGTAGCTATACGTTTTAATAATATATTTAATATTTCGTCATGTCCCAAAGAGTTGGAATTATTCAATTTTCTGATTAAAACTAAAGTGTCCTCCTTAGAAAGAGGCCTAAGGAATAGAGAATGATCAGAGACTTCTAAACGTCTATCTATAAAGTGGAAGTCAATATATGGAGGTAATTTAGAGGTAACAACTTTGGGAGCGTTAATAAAAAGTATTGAATTTTTCTGTTAGTTCACTATTATTTAAAGGATGTGGCTATTTATACATACAGTATGTATGCGGAAGTGGCTATTTACACATACAGTATGTATACGCAATTGGCTGTTTATACATACAGTATGTATTCGCAATTGGCTATTTACACATGCAGCATGTATACGCAAGTGGCTATTTATACATACAGTATGTATACGCAGTTGGCTATTTATACATACTGACTGTATATATAATATATATAATTAATATTTCGATAACTAACTACACAATTATAAATAATTATAATTTTATTTATTAAAGTTAAAAATAGTAATGAAACGTTGATAACATCTGGGACAACAATAAACTTAAATATTTCAGGTACAGACAAATAATGAACTGGCAGTTCATTTACAATGTTCAATAAAGTAATCAATAAACTATGAAGTATCATTAAATCAGTGAAATGTAGGTAATGAAATTTACAGCAGGTTGGTAGATATACCAACAAAATAAATATATTATTTTTATTCTGTATTTTTTCTTTTTTTCTGTAAAAAGTGCTCCGCTTAGTCTTTCTCTTCGGAAGTCCCTTGGATGTAATTTTAGTTTTGAATTTTAAATTTTTATTTGACTTATTTGGAGAGTGCTCGTTATTAGACCGAATGTTTTCTTCAGGTTCTTCTGGCTCAATTGCACTAAGCCCACTACTTAAGTTTTTATTTGATTTATTTGGAGAAGGCTCGTTATTCAACCGAATGTTTTCTTCAGGTTCTTTTGATTCAGTTGCACTAAGCCCACTACTCTCATGTTCAAAAAGAGAAATTTCATTTCTTGCATTGCTTTCTATTACTTTTAATTCCTCTATATATTTATTGAATGTTTGCATTTCATAATTAAACAAAATATCTGCAATATTTTTAGTTATCGCCAGTGCTGTATTAAATTTTTCCCTATCCGATAATATATTGTTGGGAAAATCAAAATCGGTAAAAGTTTCATCTTAAATATGACCATCGATGTCTACATTTACACCATCTGTATGCATACTTAGTGCATTTTCAATTGAAATAATATATCTTGCATGAAAGAAAGTTTTTGAAAATATCTCCAAATTATTATATTTTCTTATAAGAATATGACGACATGGTGCACTAAAAGAATTCCAAAACGAACACGAACATGTTTCCACCGATGTATTATAAAATTTTGCTATCAAGATTTTCCTCAATGCCATTATTTTCTATTCTCATTTTGGACTCTAAAGTTTTAAATAATTTTAACTGTCTATGAAATAATTTTATTCCCGTCTCTGTGAGGGCTTCAGCATATCCTTCCAGTATATTTATTATTTCGATATCACTATCCATAATTTTAAAAACTTTTTGCTTATTTTTGGCTAATTTGTTATTTATTCTTGAATCAATACAGTTTATGATTTCCTTGAGACATAAATTAATTGTTGGCAAACTATGATATTTAGTTTGTATGTATTGTTTAAGGGTCCAAAATGATCGTTCAATTCTGTTGGTTGTAGTGGCTCCCATTAATGGTAAATGTTTTCTAAAATAATGTACCCACATTTCTTTACAGCTATATCAATTTTTAAGGAATTGTTTCTCAAGTGATACATATTTATCTTTTGTTCCTATAAATACTTGTACAGATTTACAAATTTCCAAAAATTCTTTTATCTGCTCTTCATATTCTTCATATGATTTTGAATACAAGCATTTCTTGAATTTATCCAATATTTTATGCTTCTCATCAATTTGGCAATTATACGCAGTAGAAACTAATCGTTTAATATGTTTAATAAATTGAAATTTGCAAAGTAGAATGGTTGCACTGTATATAATATACAGTCAGTATGTATACATAGCCAACTGCATGTACATACTGTAAGTATAAATAGCCAACTGCGTATACATACTGTATGTGTAAATAGCCAATTGCGAATACATACTGTATGTATAAATAGCCAATTGCGTATACATACTGTATGTGTAAATAGCCAATTGCGCATACATACTGTATGTATAAATAGCCACATCCTTATTTGGATGCTTGTCATTTTCTTTTATTTGTATACCGGTTTTATTATAATTTTTTGATTTTCCTAGAGTATTATTTAGTATGCTTCATGCTCTTATTATTAGAAGACATAACTAATTTATATAAATATATCTATATCCGTTATTTGCCGTCTTGAAACTGTCACTAAACTGAGGGTATTTTCTACTTAGGTCTGCAAATAGTGATACATGTTTTTTTAGCATCAATTATTTTCTGATTAGACCATTATATTAACTGTAGTTAAAACTATATAAACACGGTCCATAAAATTAATCGACTGAAATAGCAGTACATGGGGATAACTCGATCGTTGATTTTGTCGACTAAATTGGTAATGGACCTGTATGCCGAATAATATTAATGACTTAATACTCAGAATATCATAAATCAAACAGAAGCATTCACAAACATTTAAAAGTGTTGCCCTAACACTGAATATTCTTTATGCAAGTTAAAAAATCGTGCTAGAAAAGGACATTCCCAATTTTCTAGTACTAATTACATTATTTTATTGTTGTTACTTAATAATATTAACATGGTACAAAATGTGAAGTTTCTACCTAATTCATGACTTACTACCACATGTACATATTATGTATCACAAAATCAATAAACATATGAATGACTTAGGATATGAATTGCACATATCAAGTAGATCTTTGTAAAAAATTATCTAGTGTTAAATTTGTGTATGGCAATAATTGGCAATAAGAACAAGTGAGAGCGAAGCAACTAGGCTATTCTATTCTATCGTAGTATAACACATTGTACAAAGTGCCACCTGCTATCCCCATCAAATGTGCGTGGGCAGCTCTGTCTGCGGAGTTTCAATTTGTTTCTGTCTTGGATCCTTCAACTAAAGTTTAGCCTTATACGATAGAAAAGAATAACCTAGTTGCTTTGCTTTCGCTTGCTCTTATTGCCTTACCAAAACGAACACTTTCTGAATCTCTATATCACTAATTTTTAAGCTATGGGGTAATTCTCTTGTTGCCATATATGTTTTCAGGCTACAAAAAAGTGGGGTTTCCTTTGTAAACTGTAAATTATGCCAGTGCCCAACTTTTGATAAAACTCTGATTTCCATAAACATCAAACCAGATCTTCCAACTTGCTCAAAGCTCCTAAACACAGGCTACATAAATCGGAGAAAAACTCCTTAGATCTAAGACTATATAACAAGCTACCTCCCAAACAAAAAAAAATAACCAACAATTTAAAGGTGTGGTAAAAGCTATTATGTTAAAAAATTGTTATTGTTCTATCCATGATATGGACACCCCTACCATTGATATGTAATGTGAACTAATATTCTGTTTTGTGTGGTAAGTTTTACCCATTGGCTCACTCGTTGGGGATATCCATGTCTAAATGTTAAATATTTTAATATGTTGTCTTCTATACATATTATATATGTGTGTATACTTTACAATTTTTTTGTGAATAATGTGCTGCAAATGTGTGTATGTTGTAATGTAGTCAAATAAAGATATTTATTATAATTATGTTTTGAGAGATTTTGTACACCAAGTTTAAAAATGTCTTAGTTCCAGCTTAAGAACATCCTAAATAGGCAGGGAGAATTAGACTTTAAATCTGAAATCCTTTTAAACACTACAATTTTTTGCTTAAAAACAGGTAAAAAATTTATAAGTAACAACCCTCGAGTCTTTATAGATTGGAAGATACGGAACACGGTTTTTTATTACAAAATAGAAAGCAGAACCCTGGTTTACTTTAGATTTTCTTAAGCATCATGAGCAATAAGCCTCAAATTGACTCGAGGTATACTGATCAAATTTGTTCCTAAGAAAATTTTCTACAAAGACAGTCTATTGTGAAAATTGGCAAGGCTCATTTACTATTGCAAAATTAGCAACAAAGGTGAGAAAATGAACGATTTTTAAATTGCAATAACACAGTAATTGTCATCGAACCTCGATGAAATTTTGGGAAAGGATAGCCCTTGGGATGCCTAAATCAAATCCAAAATGACGGACTATCGCAAATCTCTAAGTTAGAAATTGAAAGTGCTCCGTTTCGATACAAAAAAAATACATCGACATGAAACCAGTTAGGATAGGTTGAATTTACCGCATGTAACAAAATTCAGATTTTTTTATTAACAAATAAATTTTTTATTTACAAAAAAACGTAAAAGTTATCGTTGCTGAAGATCGTATCTGCGAATTTTCAGTTTAAACATTTGCATTGAATTATATCTAAAAAAAGCATGAATTTAAAAAAAAAGTTTTTTCTAGGTCCAATGGGAGCCGAGATACGCCCCTTTTACGTTTTTATCGATAACAACCAGTCTAATCAATATTTTTACTTGAAACTTGGTATGATGCAACTAGAATGTAAGAATGTAAGTACAATGTTTTTCAGTCCATTTTGATCAATTCGCTCAAAAGCGTACAGTGCAAAAGGCGACCGAGAGAGAAGGGAGTTGTGACGTCATGACGTGCTGTCGCTGCAGCCGAGGTCGGCTTTCGTAGACTCTTAGTTGAAAATTAGGTTATTCGGCTTAGAAAACACCTACAAAAATGAAATTTTTTTGAAACAACGTATTTTTTTCTGAACTTTCCGATGGCGTAAACAAAATTTCGACCGATAGTCGCTACCGACTTCAACAATTAGCAATTTTATGATTAGGTAATTTCACTTCTTTTGATAAGGTGGGCATATTTTTGATACTTTTAATAATATTGATATTTTTCAACAACAGATCGATATTAATTGCAAATACAGGGTCAAAAATAATTGAGCAATGTCACATTTACTTTTTATGTATTTTATTATAAAAATCATTGTATACACAAAAATTTATAAAATAAAAACATTTTTCTTTCAACAGTTTAATAATTCGAATTTATACAAAAATGGGATTGTTACCGATTGATCAATAAGGATTCCTAGATACTTCACTTTATATGTTTCATTGATTAACTGATTTAGGCTAATGCTAATATTACCAAAATCGCCGGCGACCTTCTGTAGTTGATGAAAATGCTATGTAATTAGTTTTTTTTATATTTAAGGATAGTTTGTAGGAGCTAAGCCAATTTTTTATTTTCACTATGCCTTGAATAACAAATTCTTTGGTTTCTTCCCATGTTTCCTGAAAATACTATGGCCGTATCATCAGCATATGATACAAATTCTCCATTTATTTTTAGATTTAGTAATAATTTTATATAGGCCATGAATAAAATAGGGCCCAAAACGGTGCCCTGTGGTACTCCAATCTTTATTACCAATGAATTACTTATTATGTTATTTATTCTTACACGTTGATGTCTATTATTTAACTAGCTTTCAAGAATATTCAATACGGTACCACGAACTCCACAATGCGATAACATTAAGGAGCTTATCATGTGGTACTATGTCAAAATGCTTTAGCAAGATCGATAAAAACAGTTATACATTTCTTGCTCATATTGAGATTATTTGCGACTTTAAAAATAAGATGGTACATCGCATCACTGGTACTAACCCCTTCTGTAAATCCAAATTGTTTCTTGGATATGGTACCATTATCTCTAAAAAAACTTAATGTCTTAAAGGCACTTTTCAAAGATTTTGGCAATGTTATTAATGAGATTTATTGAACGGTAATTTTGTATATACTTTTTTGAACCACCTTTATGTAGGGGTTACAATTGTATTTTTAAAATATGAGGGAATTTTGCCAGTTTTGAAGGTTATATTTTGAAGGTTATTATATGCGTTATTGGAGTTAATATTTCTAAATGTACCAATTTAATAAGTTTTGCAGATATGCCATCTTCACCTGGAGAACTGTCATTTTTTAAGGAGGCTATATGTTCAATAATTTCGTTTCCAGTCGCGGGTATTAAAAACATTGATACAAGTGATTATTGCTCTAATTTATAAGGCATCTGGGGAGCCTCAATTTTGTTTTCCATTTCAATACCCACATTAATAAAATAATTATTACACTGATTTGCCATATCTATGATTTCATTAAATTCTTTTTCATTCATCCAAAATTCTAAGTTCATTATTTGTGTGACTATTTTTTTCATTTGTGGCTTCTTTTATAATTTGATATACTTTTTTAACATTATTTTTATTATTGTCGATTTGCTTCCTGTAATAATTAATTTTTGTTTGTAACATAAGCTTATTCAACATATTCCTGTATGCCTTATACTTGGACACATCGTTATGAATTACACCCCCTTGGAACTGGAGATGATACGCCTATGCCTACTAATTGTGACTGGAAGCTAGCAGAATGAAATGGACTTTTCTGGAATGTGGTTGGAGAAGATTCTTGATTGTTTCTAGATGGATCTAGAGAGTCAAATTCGGAGTATATAAGGCGCGATTACCAGCATGGAAGGGGAAGTTTTATTAAGAAGGCAGTTTATAGAAGTGAACAAGTTGAAAAGTGAGGTTAAATATTAAGTAAACAAGTAGTGTAAAAGTTATTTTCAAGTATTGTATAGTCAGTAAATTATTAAATAAAGTGTTAGTGGTGTTTATCTCTTGTTGAAATTATTTAGAACCTACGGATTCACACAGGGTGCTTCCTAAAAGGTGAATAAACGCAACAATATTCAAGCATAGTTTATCAGAATGACCTTAATGAGTTCTTTAGTCTATCCGAAAATAGAATATTACAATAATGTCTATCTAGCAGAGCAGAATTCAATAAAAATACACTTCAAAGGATACAATTGTATAAAATATAGCTACTGTATTAATTTTATAAAACATGTTACACCCCATCTTAATAATATTAAAGAATTAAATGTCAGAGAGACAATGAAATATCTATTTTCAGCTTATTTAAATTACATATATACACTTATTTAAATTACATAAAATAGCAACTTCGATATATTTGTATGAATTGTTGACTAAACCCTCAGACATTCACGATGTCCATATATGAAACAATAAATATAACATTCCGCAAGTAGGTTTGAAGGCAGTTTCATAATGGATGCAGTAATACTTAATGAAAATGTTCAGCTTCTCAGTTTAAGTGAATTTCAATTTAAAAACAAAATATTTTTATATTTTGCATATTAAACAAAGCCTCTTGCTTTGTTTAATATGCAATTATAGTACCTTTTTTTGTTACTTTGCGTTTATACTCAGGTGTGACCTTAACTCCCAGTAATTCTTATTGCACTATTAATATTATTTTCATTACCCAATCTTATATTTTTTGTATTTATTTATCATCATATTTTATTAATAATCTATTCTGTAAGCTATTAATATTATTTATATTACAATTAATTACTTATTGTCTAAATGTTATTTGTGGCATTATCTTAATTTTTTTTCTTCTTCAATTCCTTGGGACTTCCTTCTTTTTAAGCGGTGCCTGGGGGAATCTACAAAATATATCACAATTAACCAGTTATGTTACTAGATAGTTTTTTGAATCATTTAAATAATAAAGAACCGTTTATTAAATTTTCACTTTAGAAAAGGAAACTAGAAATGAATTACCATTTTTAGATGTTTTAATTAAAAGAGTAAATGGTACAATTGAAACAAGTGTTTATAGAAAACCAACACATACCAACAGATATTTATATTTCAACTCAAATCAGTTGATGCACGTTAAGAGGGGTGTTGTAAAATGTTTGTATGATGGCCAAAATCATTTCTTCTAATGATGAAATACTAAACAATGAGAAGCGGTTTATAAAGGAAGTTCTTATAAATAACCAATACCCTGGGGGTTTTGTCGATAAAACCTTCATAAATATTGAAAATAACAATTAGGTACGCAAAAAAACCTGAAAAACGTTACACAGCGTTAATTCCTTATGTATGCGGATTATCCGAAAATTTGCGCCGCATCAGTGATAGATTTGATATTAGGACGGTATTTCAAACAAGCAACACTTTAAGATCTATTCTGACAAAGACGAAACCGAAGAACCACGAGCAAAATTCAAAAAACTGCATATATAGTATTCCATGTGAGTGCAACAAACAATACATGAGTCATCCAGACCTTTTAGTGTAAGATTGGGTGAACATCAAAATTATATCTGAAAAAATAAAATTCAGAGGTCCAAGATCTGCGAACACGTGTGGGAGAACGGACATAGAATAAACTGGGACTCGGCAAACATTTTAACAAAAGAGGCAGATAATAAAAATTAAAGAATCCACGATAATATTATTGAATGAGGATAGATGCGTGTCGAAACTTAACATTGTATAAAAAGTAAAAAAACTGTTAACTATATCAACAGTTCTATGTAAATAGTAAGTATCTATGGATATTGAATATAACAAACATTCTTAGAGCTGTGTATTTATCATACACAGCAAAAAAGATTTTTCAAAAAAAGCCTTGAAAAAGGAAACAGATTAGATTTCTAAAACGTCGGCGAAATATTTAATTTCAAGTTTTTATACTTATTTGTGTTGTTTATTTAAAAAAACCAACCTCTAACTGATCCTTTGATGTAAAAGTCACAGGCGTAGAGGTTATGTATCAGTAACATATTGGTTAATTGTGATATTTTGTAGATTCCCCTAGCACCGTTTAAAAAGAAAACATACATGTGGCAGGAAGTCCCAAAGAATTGAAGAAGGAAAAAAATTAATTATATATCATTTCACAATAATAATTAGAAAGAGCATTTATCACCATAACAGCTTTTTTGTAATCTCTTATTGTGTGAGGAGAGGGTTGAAAATCAACTATGTTGAACCCTTATCTTTTGTGTAACTTTGTAAACCAATACATTTTTATTATATACTATCTATCTAATGGTAAGTTCTTTGATGGGAGAACCTTTATGAACCAACAAATGTCTCTTAAGAGAATACCTACGATCTGTCTCATACTCACACAATTCACACTTGAACATTTTTACCTCTGATGGGCTTTTGTGGATCAACACGTGTGCTTCAAGATAATATTTATATGTTGTCTGATATTCACAAATTTCACACTTAAACATTGTTGTCTTCAACGGGTTTTTATGGGTAATTTTGTGTTGGTTAAGGTGACTCTTATATCTTGTCTCATATGTACACATTTCACATTTGAACATTGTTATCTCCGAGGAGCTTTTATGGATCAACGAGTGTCTCTTAAGAGAATACCTACGATCCGTCTCATACTCACACAATTCACATTTATACACCTCTGAAGGACTTTTGTGGCTCAACAGGTGTATTCTAAGAGTATCTTTATGGTTTGTCTCATAATCACACAATTCACATTTTAACTCCAAAGTACTTTTATGGGTCATTTTGTGTTGATTCAGATATTTCTGACATTTTGTCTCAAATGTACACAGATCACATTTGACCATTGTTAACTCAGAAGGACTTTTATGTACCAACAAGTGTCTCTTTAAGGAAGACCTGTGTTTTGTTTCATAGTCGCACGATTCACAATTGAACATTTTGACCTCCGAGGGACTTTTGTGGAGTAACATGTGCGTGTTGAGGGTATCCTTACGTTTTGTCTCGAATTCACACATTTCACATTTATACATTTTTAACTCCGAATTACTTTTATGGACCATTTCATGTAGAGTCAAATATTTTTTGCATTTTGTCTCATATGTACACATTTCACACTTGAACATCATTAATTCTGAAGGACTTTTATGGACCAACAAGTGCTTCTTAAGAGAATCCTTATATTTCGTCTCAAATTCACACAATTCACACCTGAACACTTTTATTTCTGAAGAATTTTTATGTGTGCGCAAAATGTGTGCTTTAAGAGAATTCTTACGATTTGTTCCATAATCACACAATTTACATTTAAACTTTGTTATATCTGAAGAACTTTCATGGGTCATTTTATGTCGTTTCAGAGTTTTCTTATATTTTGTCTCAAATGCACATATTTCACATTTCAACATTGTCAACTCTGAAGGACTTCTATGAAGCAAAATATGTGCCTTAAGGTTTCGCTTAAGTTTTGTCTGATAATCACACATTGCACATTTGAACATCGTTACCTCTGAAGACCTTTTATGGATCAACGAGTGTCTCTTAAGTGTAGCCTTATGTTTTGTCTCATACTCACACGAGTCACACTTGAATATTTTTATACCGGTATGACTTTTATGGGTTGATAAGTGATCATTGAAGAGATCCCTATGTGATGTCTCATGCATGCATATATCACAGGTATACACTGTTGCGTCTGATGAATTCTTGCGATCGTTATCCAACTTCATTTTGACAACACCTGGTTCTCCAAAACTGAAAATAAACAGTATTTCTCTATAAGTACACACACCGACAAATTTAAAGAAACAGGTGTTATGGCATTTTTCCGTCATAATTCTTCATAATTATCTTTTCTCCTAACAAATTGGTAAAGTTGACTAATAGCTAATTGCAGTTTATTTTATAAAAATTCATGCCATTTTGAGGCCTGCTTAAATACAAAAATAGCCTTATTGCAAAAATGAATGGTACATTTCGACTTGTTTTAAACATTCAATGATCGGGAAAAATTACAAGGATCATATTTTTTGATACCAAGTGTGTCCCCCATGAGCTCTTATAATCAGACCCTGGCTACGAGGTAGTTATGACATAAAATCAGAAACCCTATTCATTTATTCAGGCTTGTCTTCACCTGTTTTTTGCAGTTAACCAAAAATCCTGATGTAATTTTGTAAAACTGACATCGGGATTATCAGTACACACTGACACACACATACAGAACAATTTTATTGATATTTCGAAATAAATTATGTAAATTCAATTTTGAAAAACATGCTTACTGATGGTAATATAGTTATTTGCCAATTATTTTTACCTCTCACAATAGCCTTCTTCATCAAAATTTTCCAATTTAATATAAACAGCTTCTGGTTTAATATCATGTTCTGATTCAAAATCGACATTTTCTGATTTAATATCAACAACTGGCTTAATACCAACATTTTCTTTCTTAACAAACGAGTCTACGTTATCTGCTTCTATCTTATATGTTATTTCATCTTTAGCTTTCATGGTAATTTCTTGAATGCTATCACGTGTGTATCTTGTTGCATTCCCGTGGCAGGATTGACCTTCAAATTTTAACCCTGGTTTGAATACAAATTGTTGTACATTCTGTAATTCTACCTGCCCTCCATCGTCCGTCCCTTCTCTTTCAATATATTTACTTATTTTTTCTTCCACATACAAACATTTTGTTAAGAAATTTGAAACACCATGCATTCCATCCAGACAGGTTTTGCAAGTTAAAAGTCTTCCAGCATTACTAACATCCTGAAAGATAAACATATAATGATCTGTATGGCATTACTGGCTATAACTATTGTACATAAATTAAACGTGGTGATGAGCTGAACCAGCATTTTATGCGTAACAATTTCCATATGGCTCTGTTACAAAGTAATACTTGTTTCTGTTCCAAACTGTTCCTAATGTATTAAGCACGTCAACGATATTTGTGATGGAAGAAGACAACTGGAACAGATCGAGTATATAATATATAATCTGCAACTAGAACTGTTTCGTTGGGGCTCGGTAATGATATTTACTAACATGGAGTAACTATCCTATCCTAGGATCATTTATATTTTGTACCATTTTTTTCGCAAGTCATGTTTGTTAAAAGTCCGATTAAGCATAAGATCTTTATGTCATAGGTTTACTTTTCGATCTCAATCGAACTTTGACACAGTTGGTATCGAGTTTTTATCTGACAAATTGTACAGATTGGGGTTTAGGGGTACTTTCCTAGATTGGATTATACCCTATCTATTTAATGGATTGGTATGAGTCAAAGTACAAAATATGACGTCAAATGGTCATTATATTAATTTGGGAGTTCCACAAGGGTCCATGCTCCCATACAGCACAAGGACATCCTCAGAACATACTGGGGACAACTTTTCAGGACATATGGGATATCCTGGGAAGATCTCATTATCACCTTAGGATGTCCGAAGGATATCCAAATGGGACAGTTCGAGCTTTGCTGATGACGTCCTCAGGAGATCAGTACGGGTGTGTACAGGACATTATCAGCTATTATACGGGTTATGCCTGGGCTTTACTATGAACAACCTGAGGACATTGATCGGACTTTATATAGAACATCCCCAGTTCTTTTAGGGTTTATTGGATGACAGCAAAAAATACATATTATTTTATATATACTTTTAAACTGAGCCAATAAGCGAAGACAAAGGAATACAAGTTTATATAATGGCAGAGGTAAAATGACTAATAAAAATGTGGTACATATATGTACAACTCCATACACATATTTGTATCTATCAATTGGCTTATATCGCTTTAAAAGTAAATCTACCAAACTAATAGAGGTTATATATAGTCCAATAAAATATGTCGACAAATCAAAATTGTAAGGTAAATATATTTGAATTTTTGATATGTTACTTTAAAGTATTTGAACACGACTAATGAATGAAATTTTTTTTCAACTCCGAGAAGGGGTGAAAGAAAATATAAGAAAGTGTTTTTTGAAAATTACTCAAAATGTGTAAAAGATAGAAAAAAAAAGTTTCAAATAAAAATTGTAAAAGCATGAAATATTATATAAAAATGATCTCTTGCCTTTTTTTGGTATTATTAAAATCAACAGGTTTAGGGTGGTTAGAAGTTATAAGGGATGATATGTACAACTTTAAAAATCATAGTGTGCTGAAAAGTTATACACGAAAAGGCGGCTAATTCAAAACACAGTAAATGTATTAAAACCAAATTATAAATATCTACTATTTAAATAAGATATACATTTTTAATGAATTTTTGTACTGGAGGGGATTATCAAATAGAACAAACAAGTTTTTAGAAGCAAATTTTACAAACCAATAAGACACTATAAACAAATAGCCTCAAAATAATATACACTTTTCATTATTTTTGTTGTTGAAATCTCCTAAATAATAATACCTATAATAGGACTGTAGGATATTCCCACAGTGGATATTTTGTTAGGCTTTTAATATCTTTGCAGGATATTACTAAGACATCCTGCCAGGATTTGTTTAGGATATCCCCATCTGGGATATTCTCAGGTTGTATATATTTTATTGGGATATCCTAAGGATATCCTGAGGAATGTTGTCCTCGATTGGGATATACGGGACCAAATGAGGATATCCTAAGGATGTCATGTGCTGTGTGGGCTGGGACCTTTAACATTTTCAATATATATGTAGATGATCATCCATCTTACAGAAGGAAAAAGTACCATGGATGTGGATGTGGCAGTCTTGGTGTCAGTGGTGGAGCCTTATATAGAACTGCAATCTCTTATAAATGATGTAATGGATACTTTCAACTTATGGTGCTCAAAAGATTGTTTAATTTTTAATATCACGAATACTGATTGTATATATTTTCTCATCAAGAAACAACTATTGTTGATAACTTTTTTAACAACAGAAACTTAACTTCTCTAGTTCCGTTAAATTTCTCGGCACACTTGCAGATTTACATCTAAAGTGGAATGACCAGGTAGACCATGTAGCCAAGAAAATAAACAGTTCCCTGTATGCTAGTTCTTCATTAAAACAGAGAAACTTGGGTATACCCAAGGAATATTTAATTAATACTTACTATGCTGTTATATCCGCATTTCTCTTACAATATCATGGTATGGGGTAGATCATCCACTGTTAATCGAAACTTAATACAACAAAAGAGTTAATTTACAAACTACTGGAGCCTTTTAGACCAAACTTTGCAAATCATTAAATTATATTAACTACTTCAATAAATAAAATAAAAATTAATATTTTTCCCCAAAAATTTGTATATAGAAATTTTGCAATTCTTAACATTTTTTCTTAAAGAAATTTCTTGACTAAACAAAATTAGAGAGATATGAGGGTGTGTAAGCAAGAGATGAGACACTTCATATATGGCTGTGATCTCCTCTATTACCCTACTTCATTTGATACTTCCACTAATGTGATAACCCTCTATATAACTGATGTACATGTATATAGGTGTTTCATAGGCAAAATAACAGCCTCCATACCGTCAGAAGAGAAAGCAATGATTTCGACACCAACACCTAGAGATACAAAAAGAAGGTTTGTGCTGAAAGAAATTGCAGGAAGGATGTGCTATAAAATGTTCCCTAAACTTCATAGTTTCTATTATAAAGAATGTTTATAAATGTTGCAAAAACAATTTTGTTACTTTATACCAACTATTCTTGTATTAAAAAGTTGATAAGTTATATAGGAGTAACAGTATTACTTCTTGCTATAAAACATAGAGATATGTAAGGTTACCAAACAGTGGCAACAGTAACCCTTATAAAGCTGCCATTTATGATCTTTAAACGATAAGTAATTGAGAAGTTATATTATCAATACATACATTAGTGGATTTGTTTTACTGCAACACTCAGGCCTCAAGGCCCATTGTGCTCGTAGGGATCTACAGTTTTGCGTGGACTCCAAACCACGGCATCGGCTATCAACTTTGACGCACCCCCGGCCATCTCACCGCCTTTCTGGCGGGCCAATAGCCCTTGGCGTCTTCTTTGCAGCGAAGACAGTTGCCCTGTGCCATCGGCGCCACCTTACTAAGCGACTTAACGGCCCGGAACTGTCTCAATCGATAGCCTACCGACTAATAGACGGATACACTGGTTCACCCATCCAAATGCCGGACTCAGCCAGCGTGCCTTAACATCGCTGATCGAGTGTCGGAAATTAAACCGGTGACCATACCGCGTCCCCTATATTTTCAATAACTAATGTTTTAATATTTTTATAATTTGACAATGATGATAATACATTGTCGATATTAGAAAACAGAAATGATTCATTCCAATTCGTACTGCCTAATGGGCATATACAAATAAAACATATATAAAGTTTATATATTTACCAGTTCTGGAATATATTTCTCTAAAATATCCACCGACAACAACTTTTGCTTTGATTCATGCAATGATGTAAAATTTTCTCCTCCATTTGACTTGGCACAAAAACTACATCTTATTTCATCCTCGAGTTCCGCAAGCGGTTTCAGATTATTTTTGTCATGAGTATTTATCGGATCCAAGCTGATATCGTTTCTTGGATCAGATAAAAGTAATGCTCTACTCCTCATATCAACACAAGCCGATTTCAAATCAAGGAATATTTGAAGGCTATTTCTACATTCGATGCATGTCACTGTGTCCTTAGATATATCCGGATTCTGAAATATCACAAATTATTAAAGAGTGGAAACTGTGGAAAATCTGTTTGTGAATGCATGTCACTGGGTAGCTTAGTTCAGCTCTTGTTACTTTTGAATTTGCAAAGGCTTTATTCTCAAATTGGTGTAGTTATATGAGATAAAATTTTCCATGTCGTGTAAATAACCAAAATGGCCGACTTCCGGTTTCTGTAATTTACATAAAAACTAAATTTTTAAACGACAACCTGTATATTGTTGCCTATTTGGATCCGGCTATCCAAAATACATATGATTCAATCTTCAGATATTATTTTGATTTTCAAAAAATATTTTTAAAATTTTAAAGTTTCAAGCATAGATGATTGCGACTTGCTTCAAATTGATAAAATTCGGTCTGCAAGCCCTTGTAAAATATTATCTCTATCCTAAGGAATCACTACTTCCACATCCAGATTTCCCATCCAAGTCATTTTAAAGGAAAACATCGACTATATTTACAGTCTAGTATGTGGAAATAATCAGTCATAGAATTTTAATAATATAATACTTGCGGTAGATGTCATAAGTCAATTTGAGGCGTCGGTTCTCGCATATATGCCAAAAATGAAATTTTTGAACTTTTATTAGCTTGCTACCACAACGCATATATCCTGCAATTCGCTGATGAAAATTGTCTTGTGTCACATGGAAAAAATTTCAGTGAAACCGTTGAAAACCTACAACACCTCTCGGACAACACAATATTTTGGATGAAAAAATGGCGAACTATACCAAATCCAAATAAATCTCATCTGATTATATTTAACCATAAAATTTCCAACAATTCTCCATCAATCAACCTACTTCAGCAAACACTCCATCCTTCATTATCATGCAAATACCTAGGAGTCAATATTGATAGCAAATTAAATTTTAAATTGCACACCAGACTTTGCAAACAAAATATCATAACAAGAACCAAACACTTTCGATCGTTAACTTATAAAAATGAAGGAATAGATACACAAACAGCTTGCAAAATTTATAAAATGATTTGTCGACCAATACTAGAGTATGGTTTTATATTATTTGGAAATTGTCGGAAGCCAGCTTTAAACAACATCGAAGTAGGAGAGAGAAGCAGTCTGAGGAAAATCACGAAGATTAGACACCCCAACAACCCCTTTCATAATCCCTCTAACAACTTTCTTTATCAAAAAACCCACATTGAACCTATCCTCTCCCGATTTAAAAGACTATCACAAAAATTTGCCAATAATTCACTTAACATCGAAATTATAAATCCTTTAATACACCAAACCAATCCCAACATCCCACCTAAAAGAATATTCCATACACAATCAATTTACGAATCCCTTATATTGCTACGTAGTGACTAATATTATTAATTTAATTTTGTCATACACACAAACATCTACTTATATATATATGTAATTTTTTTTTTTTTTTGTAAGATTATATTGTGGTACAAAATCAATGTGATTGTAAAATAATGTATTGTACATAGGCTGGAAGACCTCGGTCGTTAGCCAATTGGAATTTCCAATAAAGCTGTATACTACTACTATTAGCTTGCTTTAATTTTTTTCCTCTATTTACCACCCACCCCTTCAAGGAAATCATCTCAATCAGATGTCATTACAATACATACATGTACCAAATTTCTGAATATCTCAATTTAATTTTATCAACCCCTTTAATAATGAAATGGAGGCCTTGGCTTTTATTATATACAGCAAATCCCAAGTTTAAGTATATATTATTCATATCATTCTTTTCATAATTGCAAGGTCTAATAAATTTCGCTGAAACTCTAATATCGCTCAACTTAATGAAGAGTAAATTGTGTTTAATCCTAATATTTGGAGAAATAATATTTGAAAGGTTTTTGCAGACCGAATCTTAATAAGTTTTACTGTCGTGGTCTTCTATGACTAAAACTTCAAATAAAAAACAAACATTTAAATTAAAATATCTGAGGATCGGATCATATATTTTGGGTTGTCCAAAACCGAAAGTTAGCCATATTGTTCTTTACATCACATGCTTAATTAGAAAATTTATCCCCTAGACCAAATTTGAACATAATTCATTGAACCAATCGAAAGTTACAACAGTTTCCTTTGAACTGAGTCACCCAGTATACACAGAACGTAGTACAGGACCAAGGTACTTTTGAGTATATTTTGAAACAGAAATTTTGCAATCGATAAAGCAGCTAAGAACTCCCAACTACCACATTGGTATTATAAATTGAAATTAATTAACTAAACAATCAAATGCTTTGTAGTAGCTTTTCCATTCATAGATTTGTTTTTGTTAATGTCTACAACAAATGTGTTGCTGATATTAGCTGTAAGAATAATATATACCGATTCAGAAAATGCAGTTTAGGGTATAGGAATAATGATGTAATTGACCATGCCCCGCTAGTTCCATAAATCGTGAAAGCAGAGGCACACAATGAATTGAATTTAGTACGGCATGAACTAAGGATGGTTGCGGACGTAGGTAATAATTTCTAATACGAAGTTATTTGTCACATTTTTGACAAATGATTTCTTCAATTGAAAGCATTTCTGCAGTTTCTTTTGTAGCCGTAAATGCTATGGGAATAAAATAATTCTTATTAAAACCGAAATGAAAATAGAACATTAAAATAAAATGAAATAACTCAGAAACTAAAATCAACTAATAATTATCAAAAAATAAATTATTCTTATTACATTACAAAAATAGAACATTAAAATAAAATTAAATAACCCTCAAAAACTAAAATCAACTAATAACTATCAAATAATAAATTAATGAAGTAAGGATTCAAACAAACCACCTTCTTGTGCCAAACAATAGCCAAACCGATACAATGAACCTCTCATATCATTGAGTTGATTTGGAGTAATGCTTGCACAAAGTTGGATAAGTTTTTCCTGTAATACAACTAAATTATTGGCTCGTTCAAATGCATGTTTGTACGTGGTTTCCTTTAAAAAGCCCCACAGAAAGAAATCATGGGGTGCGAGATCAGGTGACCTGGGGGGTCATTTTATCATTACCTCGTAGCTATTAAACGATTGGGAAATGTTCTTTCCAGAAAATTAATAACAGTTAAGGTATTGTGACTTGGACAGCCGTCTTGTTGAAACCAAATGTCGTCAACGTTGACAGGAACAGGAACATTTTGAACTACAGGAACTATTTGGTTTTGTAAAAGATCTAAATATTTATTGCCATTTAAATTGCCATCGATTCCCGTCCAAACGTTCAACTTTTGAACTCAGTTCGCATAGCAACACTCAAATGTTTATTTTTCAGAGACCAATATCGTACTACGGATGGATTGTGTTTCCTATGTAATGAAAAGGATGATTCATCTGTAACCAATATATTCTTTAAGAAGTTTTCATTTTCATTCACTTTATCATGATTTCACAAAATTCCATCCGTTTGAAATTGTCCTCGGGAAATATTTCTTGCGTTGTTTGAACTTTAAAACAACTGTGCCCATTTCTTTTCAAAATATTTCAGCACAGTTCTTTCCTTCATGTCAACTTCATCAGCAATTTGCCTGCTAGAGGGTTCGCTAGTTTCAACAAGTGCATAGACATTAGTTTCGCGAATTTCACTTTCTTCGCCCATTTGTTGATGACGAGGTTCGGGTTGACAGCATTTTTTACAATAATTCACGACACACCTGAAATTCTCAAATTTTTTAATAATGTATGAAATTATGCTAGCTGAGGGGATTGGTCTGTCTTGATATGCCACAGTAAATAAATTTATTGTCTTCAGTGGAATGACCCCCCGAAGTACCACTTCACAATTTGCACTTTTTCTGCAGTTATATAAACACACACGGCATTTTAATAACGAAATTGAGATTAATTTATTTTATTCCCACACGTCTAAACAGCTACGCTATTAAAAGCAGAATGGGTGCGCGCTGTTCTCAACTCAACATGGTGAAGCGATGGCGCTATTGTTTTATACCAATACCCTGCATTGTTCTATAACAAGGCGTGGTTTATCTGCGCAGAAACAAGTTTACGTACCCAAAACTAAATTTGCTGAATCTGTATACAAAAAAAAGACAATTAAATATGTGAAAGGTGACGACTGAAACTTCTCTAATATTTTAATCATATTAAATAATGGGTGAAACAGATACTGTAGTCTATCCAGTTTAAGACTGATGTATCTCTGAGACCGAGTTACACAGCCATACGCAATGTAGTTAAAATTTGATTTGGCTACTGTTCAAGTCGATTCCACCTCCATCGCAAAATATTTGTACTATATGCCATACTTACTTATTGGGGGTAAATATCAGAATCAATTCAAAACTGAATGACACTAATAAAACTTATAATGACGCTTATAAATCGCACGCGAATTGTATATTTACTAGCATTTAAGGCAAAACAATAGGGAACAGAGACCGGTCCAGTTTACAAAAAGCAACAATTAAGTCTGAAACTTTAGTAAGTATGTATAGTAATTATGGAACACATAAAGGCCTAAAAATGAAGAGAAATTACATGACACAACCGTTACACTTATTCAGTAAGTATATGATGGAATATTTATATAATACGTAGATATGTAGGTATCTTTTTAACAGTGTTGGTATTGCCATACAATTGGCATAGATGAGTCACAATCCAACGTTATGTGGTATTCAATGTGTGTGTTTTTTTGTTAATTCTTACATATGTTTATAGATTTAACTGGAAATGACACTTGCTTTTGCCAACAACTCTCATATTTGTTCAGATTCTATTACTTTGATTTTCATTTCAGTTATGATATAGTATTTTTCAACATGCCCAGTATTCTGTAATATAACGAAACAAAATTTTAATAATCTTTGTTTCTAACAGAAGTGACAAAATTGGATGTACTGTTCAAAACATACCTATTCCTCATATTCTTAGTTGGCATCTATAGCGATTGCCCATTGAATAGATTCAATATATTCATATGTTGATAATTGCATAATGTTCGTTATTTATATGGTTGGAAAAAGAATCATAGAAGTATTAGAATGTGTAACAAAGAATTTCACTTTCACTATTTACCAATTTTAAGACGTTTTTCAGAGATTCTCCTAACTCCTGATAATTTTCATTAATGGTCTGAAGACAAATTCTGCAAACCTTTTCGTTCATAGTGACGTAAGAAAATATCAAATCGTGAACATAAATTAAAATACTATTTCATTATACCATTACACACCACATAACCTTAAATTGAATTAATAACATGAAATTAGATGCGAAATGCGAATAATAAAGGGAGTGTATTCGATTCTAAGTTCTCGCTATTGTCGAAGATAGAGTTCATAATCATAATAGAGCACTAGCAGTGACGTCACAGTTTTCCCAGCTGTCAGTTGCCTGGGTGGTAAATGGTAAATTCAGAAATTTGACATTCGAGTTCGTGTCAATTATTGTTCAATATAAATTAAAGTGGAGGATTTCTTAACATCAGATATATGTAGTGATGTTTATAAATATATTTTTTCAAATCTACCGTGAGAGAGAATTGTATATATACTTTCTTAGTGTTGTTTTTACCAGTGTAAAATTTGGTGCCAAAAACGTTGACATCTTTGTGAACCCATAAATTAGTGAAAATAAAGGCTATATTGGATTTTTTACTTTTTTTGTACATATATAATATCAAGACATATTTTAGTAAGTGTTTAATGAATATAGGCTCAGTTACAGCTAGGCAGTGACATAGTTAGGTGGTATTATTACACTGGGATAAAAGTTATCACAATACTCATTGATTTATGCAATATATTAATGGTTTTGTAAACCTAATGTAAAATTCACGTTTTTTTCACTATTTAAAATATTTCCCTTCAACTTTTTATTGATTTATATCTTACTTTTGTTCGGCTCAAAAGTTTTAATTGTTTACCACATTAATAACAACAATCAGAGGTTTGTATTGTGAAATGCAGGAGTAATAGTAAATCTAATATAAAGATAGGGCGGTGAGAGACCATCTCAGTATCCATTTAATTTAAATTGTAAGCAGATATGCAACATAATATACTCCGAATCCTTTATATAGCAATATACCTACTTTGGTAATCTATTCTGATTCTTACAATTATTATAATTACAGACGTTCAAAATATTGATAATGTACACAAACAAAATATCAGTTAAGGTAAGTGAGCTAAAACACAACAGAACTTAGAAAATTACACACTTTTAACAGCGTCGTCTACCATAATTGAATGTTTTAAATTATACACATTATACATAATTATAAGGGTAAGTATGAATAATAATAGTCTTATAGTTTAGATATAAATTTTATTTCCAAGGAGGGTCACAATGGTTCATTAATAATAATAATAATAAGTAATAATATTTTATTAACCATTCAAGATACAAATAGTACATATGGCAAGTCAAAGTGTACATGAATGTATGTATAGAGTACAATTCATGAAATTTATCAATAAAATTAGTAAACTAAACAAATCAACAAAAAACACATGAATCGACGGTAAAGAATACAGTTCATATAAAGTTAATTAACAAATTTTCTGAGCTAAGAATACTAAGATGTAGTCAAAGCTTTGTCAGTTAATATATAAAACAAAATTAACAACAAATATAAGACAAAGTACGTGTGCATACATAATATGTGACCTAGTAGAACAGATAACATCAATTACCTTCAATAAAATCGGATATTGTGTAATAGCCCTTATTCGATAGATATTCTTTTACTTTTATTTTAAATTTTAATTTGCTTGGAATATCACGAAGATTTTTTGGGAGAGCATTGTATAGGGTGATACAGTTATATGTAGATGATCGTTTAAATAAGCTTTTATGGTGATTCGGTACACATAAGAGATCGCCATCTCTCGTTGGATAGTTGTGATAATCAGACCTTTTTTTAAAGAGAGCTATGTTATTTTTTGTAAAGGTTAGGCATTTTAGGATGTAGATGGAGGGTGTTGTAAGAATACGTTTTTCTATAAATATTTTTCTACAGCTTTCATTTATTTTTAGGTCAAAGATAAGCCTAATAATTCTTTTTTGACAGATAAACACTCTTTCAGACTCGGAAGCTTTGCCCCTTGCAATAATATTAAATGAAATGTGGCTATACGCCATAGCATAATATATGCTGATTAAGCCTTCCTTGCCTAGAGTGGATTTTAACTGTAACATTGCAAAAAATGCCTTATTCAGTTTATTACATACATGATCTATATGTCTACACCAGGAGAGTTTGGAATCAAGTAAGGTGCCGAGTGATTTGACAGAATCCGATAGCACAATATCATTGACCATGAAGTTTTCTGGTACGGTCTTTTGAATGTGAAAGTTTTAGGCAAACTGTCTTTTTTTTTTTTTAATTCAATGCTATATTATATTTTTGAAAAATTATCCAACGATACCTTCCCTATAGTCTCACTTTTAAATCATATATGTTAGCTCCATTAATATATTTCACCTAAGAAATGTAATGAGGGGACTCCTAAAATGTAGAATTAAATAAAATTATAATAAATTCACTAATATTCACTTAACATATGAAAAAGAATTAACTTTTAACATGTCAACAAGATGACATGCCTATTCAAATATATAAATAAAGCATTAGATAAAAGTCTGTTCAGCAATTCACGAAATATATAATAGATAATTGAACACCAACAATTAGTTTTACACAAGAAAAACGTTTAAAAAAGCACTAAATACTCCTTAAAAACCCAAACTATTTTACATCGACACAAATGAAAAACTAGGTTATTGCCATCCAGTTAGCAGGAGCGGCCATATTGTGACGTCAGCTGCTACTGCTTTATTGAACAAAATATAATTTTTTCATAAAGTCGTTTTGCTATTATCAATAAAAGTTGATTAAGTACTAAAGACATAGCTTCTCAAATAAATTAATTAAAAAGAGTTAAGGTATAAACAATTTGTTGTACTTTAATATATTGCATTTTCTTTAATTTTTTATATTTAATTATTGTTTACAGGCACAACGGAAAGGCTTTTGACAACAATCTCGATTAGTGAAATACGGAAGAAGCTATTACATAACGTGTACATAGGGCCAAGAAGACTGAAAATAAGCCACACTGGGTCACTAGGAAAGGCAGTTTTTTCATTTTGGTTTAATAAATTTGTGATAAATATAACCATATTTCTGGGAGTTTCAAGATTTTCTAAGTTTTAAAATAAATAAGAATCATTAATTATTTATTTCTTTTTTGCAAACACATATACTCATATACACTTTATGTGTGTGTGTGTATGTGCGTGGGCGTCCATGGGTAGAGGTGTTTTAAAATCTCATGAGCCGTGACCTTCATATGCGCAGAGACATAATCCGTCCTGTTGACTCAGTTACACTTCTTAAAAATATTATATTTATTGTTTACAATTTATCCCGAGCTCTTGTTTATGTATACAGCAAGGCAGCCTCCAGTGTCTTCAAAAACATACTTATAACTCAGATTAAACTTTGCCTTTTGCGCATTTCGCGGCTCATGAGATTCTGAAACACCTCTACTTTCTAATTTTAATAGGTTTTTTGACCAAAATTTTCACTTACTCGAAAGTTTCGCAGCTATGGTCAGAATTATAACTTTGTATCGGGAGGTCAAAAATGGAAATATTGTAAGATTGGCAGGTGCCTATATTTTAATTTGTAATGGGGCTGTGATTTAAAGGTTTCATCAAATCCCATTTTCCATCTTCTGTCTCTTGCTGATAACTATACTTGCTACTGATTCTTGTTGCTTGTGCTAAACTGGTGTTTATTTCAAGCAGCTATCAGTGAGAATCTGAAGGTGACAAATGTGATTCTACAGAATTTCTACTATAGGTACAGCTGACGTGTGCTACAGCGGGCGTCCATTGTAAATAAATTATATCCCTACAGACTAGCCATGGATGTCCGTACTGGCTTACCTAAGGATGTCCCCTGCTGCACCAGTAATATGGACGTACTGATTTGTGATAATTGTATAGTGGACGTCCATTGTACATAAATTGTGTCCCTATAGGACTAGCTATGGATGTCCCCTGCTGGACCAACAATGGATGTCCTCATTTGTGTCAATCGAATAAAATACGGTATTTTTGCATCTTTAGACATGACACAATGAATAAATGAAGGATCATAACAAAATTACACTTTGAGAACTTTTGTACCTACTCAAAGTTCGACCATGTTTTACAGTACTTACCTCCAGCTTATTATGTTTAAAGTAGTAATGTCTGTTTAGAGTAGTCGTTGAACGTTTTTTGATAGTTTGGGTCATGCACCAACAATAATATCCGTGGTAAACAAAAATTACTTGCAAGAAATAATAAACAAAATCAAGATACATTTTCTTTATTCACTTATCAAGAAGTGACCCATATTTTAACTACAAATCATAAATACATGAATTATAATACTTAACTAACGCAAGACTTAATCTTAACGAAATAAATCCCTAGTATCAATTAACATGGTTAAAGTTCTAATTTTATTAATTTTGATATTGAGTGTAGATGAAAGTTCGCACTCATTAAGCTCCTGTCTGGTGAAGCTAGTATAGGTACATTATAATAATTTAAATGATCGGGTCTAATTTTGTTGTCTCAAATTTGTTCGAAATTTTAACAAAATGATCTCCAAATTAGACCAAAGTCCGTTAACATTAACCTATCCCTGAGACCACAAAAAAAATTCCCATGTATTTCTTATGGGAAAAATTCTTTAAGAATGTAGTTTTTTTACTTCCCATCTGTAAAGGTTTCAAGAAAATTCTATTGCGCTCTGGGTTTTTAGTTCTTAGACTATAATGTGCAGAGACAACAGATAAGGATAAAAATGGTTCCTACTTATACTCTTCCTTGGGTAAATAATATGCTGCTACAATGCATTAATTTGTGTTGGTTTAAATTATGGTTTTGTCTGATATCAAACTTTGTAAATTGTTCCTAAAAAAAAAAAGAATGCTGCTTAAGGAGTCATCACTTCCACATCCAGATTTCCCATTCAAGTGACAATTTTAATTTGATAATCCCTTTAATAATGGAGTAGGGGTGGTGTTAAAGGAGGTAGATACGACACAAAAATTTGAGACTTTGTTCACCAATACACCGTGCGCCGACGAGACCAGGTACACCCCCATATTTTCTTATTTCAATAATTGACACAAAGTACATTTTTTGACAGGACTACACCCAAAGAAACACTTTCGATTTAACCAGAAGCACTACTTTTTTTGTATATTTTTTAATCTTATTTGATAGAAGCTTGAATTATCTTCACAATTCGCGAAAATCAAACAAATGAGTCCAAGAGGGATTTACCGTCGATACACACAAATTCACCAATACGTGAGAGCGATTTAGATATTACGATTTTCCTCTGTTACTATACAAACTTTTCCTTATAGGTGAATTCTTTTGTATCGAAGGTAAATCCCTCTTGGGTTCATTTGTTTGATTTTCGCGAATAGTATTTTCAAAACCAAATTTGAATCATAAATGACCTTGAACATTATTACTTCCACATCTATGCGGTGGAGTGGTTATAAAAAAATTTCCAATATTTTTCTTGTTGAAATAGTTTTAAAATATCATGAATCGTCGAGATTTTAAATTTAAGTGGCAAAAAATTGCTCAGCAACTTCTTTTTGTGCGCACGTTTTCTCCGCAATGGTTTAAGATATTGATTTGAAATTTTGTAGACATATGTATTATAATGAGAGCTGGAACTGGACTGTTTTTTTAACATATCCGGTAAAATTTGGGGGGGTAAATAAGGGTACGTAAGTAAAGCGCCCTGCTAAGAGTACAGAAGCTTGGGATTTGTTATATATAGTAGAAGCGAAGGTCTCAGATTTTTTTATCTTTTAATCTTTTATCTTTCAATCCCTCCATTACCCATACACTCTGATAAATCTGTCTCTTGAGCAGGGAATGTATTCATCGGATTTAAAATTGTCAAAAGTTATTCCGTTGTTTAAAAAAGGCGACCCAAACTTGTTTGAGAATTACAGGGGCAAAGTCAAAAGTTTTTGAGTCTGCAGTAAACTCTCAGCTAATAAGCTTCTTAATGATGCACAATAAGCTTTCTCCCAGTCAACATGGTTTAACAAAAGAAAGAAACATAGACACTGCTTTAAGCGACTTTGTGGACGGTATTGTAACGTCCATGGACAAAGGACAAATAACTCTGGGACTTTTTATAGATTTCTCAAGGACTTTTGACTGTGTAGATCACTCTATATTATTGACAAAACTTGAGAAATATGGAGTTAGAGGTGTTGCTCACGATTGATTTGCGTCATATCTTGCAAATAGAAATCAGCAGGTCTATATTGAGGCTATTATATTAGACTCGCAAACTGTCAGCTTTGGAGTGCTTCAGGGATCTATATTGGGGCCCACACTTTTTATTATTTATATCAATGACATGCTGAATTATATTAAATATCCATCATGTTTGACAGTTTCGTATGCCGATGATAAAAACATTTTAATAAAATCTATGACTCTTGCTGATGCTGAAAACTGTGCAAAAACTGTATATGCCAAAGTAATATTGTGGACTGAAAATAATAAATTATGTATTAACCAAAGTAAAACAACCTGTATTCTCCTTTAAACTTTGCAGTCTAATATTGTCTTCAACACTAATATCCTTCTATCTCCTACTATACAAGTCTGGAGTATGCCAATGAATAAAAAATGCTCGGTTTGAAAATCGACTAGCCTTAAATGGTCTAATCACATTCATGATATGCGTGTTGAACTGTCAAAGGCCTGTTATGCTTTGGCTATAACATCCAAATAATGAAGCCTATCAAGTTGTATTTTGCTACTTTTCATTCTTACATAAAGTACGGTATAGTGCATTGGGATTCCTCATCTGAAGCAAATAGAGTTGTTTTACTATAAAAAAGGGCAATATGTGTAATAACCAATGTTGGATATAATACTTCCTGCAGGGAAGCCTTTAAAAGCTTAAACATTCTTACTTTGAACTCTATTTACATTTATGAGCTGTCATGATTTGTTTACAAAAACAGAAGTAAATTTAATGAGATTAGAACTGATCATCCATATAGCACTAGGAATAAACATCTCCTTTTACCAAAAGAACACAGAACGGCTTTGTACCAAAAAAGTCTCTGTTTCATGGGCTGTAAATTTTTTAACTGTTTTCCGGGGCATATTAAATCTATGACATTTTTTAACGAAATTGAGTAGAACACTACTATGTTTTTTACCACTATATTTGCACAAAAACGTGATTGCAGTTTCAACCCTTTTTAGGTCATTTTCAAACAATGATTCAACTAAGAATTCTTAGTTCAACTAAGAATTCTTAGTAGTCAATTTCGTTATAATTATGGATTACCACATAGTAACGGCTTCCTCAATCAAATTCTTGAAACATTTTTTGAGTTTAAAAAGGCTTTAAAATCATTTTTGTTGGACATGAACAGCTATAGTGTTGACGAATTTTATATAAAATGTGGGACTACCTTTCTATAGTTCTAGTTATAATATTTGTTTAATCGCTCACTATTCACATGTTTTTTTTTCTTTTGTGTGTATATGCTTTTACAATGTTATTTGTGATATTTTCTTTGTATATCTACTGACAATGTTTCTAACTGCACTTGCACATTTTCTGAAATTAATAAATATTATTATTCTTATTATTATTAAAAGAGTTGATAAAATAAAATGAAGATTTTCACTTGAAATTTGCTACATATATGCATTATAACGACACCTTAATTAGATTATATTTTGAGATGATTCCTTTAAAGGAGTTGGGGATTAAACATGGGGGAACATAAGTAAATCAAGCTGGTAAGAGCTATAACATTAGTTTTTTCGCCATTCTAATTTACCCTAAGTTCATCGGAGCATCAGACATATACTAGGGCGTGGGTAACATTGACAGACTGGCATATGTCTTGCTACTCTTACCTGAATCAAGGTTCTTACTAAACAGCATCAAAAGGTACAGTGAAATAAAATTATTATACTTAAAGGTTACCTTATTTAAGTGTTGCTATTATAATGCTCTATTTATATCTAAATAATCCCGACAAACAAGGAAATTCGTGGTTATCGTTATTTAAAAGCGAGCTAAGCAACCCTAATCAATAAAAACTGTTATAACAAAAACAATATATTGAGAAAACGTGTGGTACAAAGTACATGAAAACCAACACCAAAACGTATTATAAGTGACAAAAATATCTATATATATACCGTAGGCCAAGCTTGAGCATACCGGCAGCACTATTGCAGAGTCAAAACAAAATTAACAAAACATATACAGTAAGATTTATACACATTTATAAACAAACCCATATGTAAAATTTGATAAAAATAGAATTTGAGACATTTTGGTTATAATACTCAACTTAAACTACATTACAAAATCTTGGATAGGTACTGCGATTAACAAATACCGTAAATTAGATACTATTTACAACAAACTCGTTTTGCGGATGAAACAGCGATAAATGTCACTATCGCTTACAGTCAACAGCAAAACGAAAATAACTTCGGGAATGTGGTAAAGTCGTCAGAACCATTAAGATGATAATTGTCCGTTTATATGGAACAGCCTTAATCTTACAATAGTTTTTCCCGTGCAAATGTGGCCAGAAAAACATTTACTCATATGGACTAGTGTTAATCGCGAACTTAAATATTTACAGAATGTATAGTTCTGTTCGAATGACAATAGAAAAAATTATCACAAGTGAAACAACTTACGTCAATGTGTCCTTGTACCCCACTGAATGATTCTTCTGCGATTTTAGAACATACGGTAAAACTGTAATCACTATCGAACGACAGCCGTAAACTGAAATTTCTTCGGTACACAATTATTACAGTGTAGAAACCACCAATACGTTAGCTTCTTAATTTAAAATTTTTATCTTGAAAATAAAGAAAAAGGTGCGGGTGTACTTGGTTTCGTGGGAGCTCAGTATACAACAAATTCCAAGTCTCTAGACTCTTATTAGCTTGCTTTATTTATTTACCACAATTTACCAAACCCATACCCCCCAAACCCTTCACAAAATAAGCTCAATATACAATCTAGTTCTGGATCTCATTATAATACATCACATGGTAGTACAGTAGTATATTTATTTATCACTACAGATTTACATAGTACATATATTAACAGGCTCGGTGGCGCAATGCTAAGGCGTTTGGCTTGCGACCACGGGGTCCCGGGTTCGAATCCTGGCCAGGATATGGATGTTTAGTGGCGTTTTTCATGTGTTACCGAGATGGTAGCAGCGTACTAGACTGCTGTTGGGTGGCACAACATGTCTAGTCGCTGATATCTATCTTGAGTTCGAGTCTCAGCTGCGGTAGATGGCAATATCGCAGGGAATGGTCGTTGTGTTGATGTCTATGTGTACGTGTCCTGGTTGAGTGGTGGAATAATAATAATAATAATAATAATAATATTTATTGGTGTATATAACAAAAATTGTTTTACACAAGTCAAAATTAGTATAAAGAAAGATTCCAAAATATACATATACAGTCAAAAGCAAAATATATAAAAATATTACATATAAATGTACACATTGTAAAAAGCAAACAATACATTGCAAAAAACAAACAATACATAATAACAATACATTGTAAAAGCGAACAATACATTATAAAAAGCAAACAATACAGTCATAACAAAAGGAAACAAAAACGAAAGAAATAATAATACAAATTATGCGAAGAAATCATCAATTACATAACAGTTTTTTTCTAGCAACAATTTTTTCAATTTTGCCTTGAAAACATAGGTTTCTTGATGATTTAATGTCATCAGATAAAAAATTAAAATATTTACATCCATTATAAAAAGTTTTTTTGATAAAAAGTTGTCCTACAAGAGTTTGGCTGTAGCAGCCCTTTAAATCTTGTATTGTGTTCATGGTTGACTTGATTAGCAAGAAACTTATGCTTATTCTTGTAAACATAGAGGCATACCTCAAAAATATACAAACTAGTTACAGTTAAAATCTTTAAATTTTTAAATATATTGCGGCAACTTTCACGAAATCCTAGCCCCGCAATAATTCTTAAGGCATATTTCTGCAGAATGAATATGCGGTTTATGTGTACACTGTTTCCCCAATTTATGATTCCATACCTCAAATGACAGTGAAAATTTGCATAGTGGAGACTCAAAAGAATCTCATTGCTACAATGCGTGGACATAAATCGTAACCCATAGCAGCTACTACGCAATTTACTACACAGATTGTCTATATAAATTCCCCACTGCAGGTGCTTATCGAAAATTATTCCTAGTATTTTTACAGAGTCGCACATTTCTATATCACTGTCAGAGAGACAAATATCTGTGTTTTTTTGCAAGGTGAATAATAATGTTTTTGTCTTATTTTTATTCAAATTGAGCTTATTTTCTTCTGACCATCTAATTATATTTGAATAAGCTAGGCTAGCAGTATTTTTAATTGCATTTAATTCATTGTCTATGATAAGAATGTTAGTGTCATCAGCGTAACATATAGTATGGACGTTTGATATTCCACTTAGATATGTTATCAGATCATTTGCGTATATATTAAATAACAGAGGACCTAAAACAGATCCTTGAGGGACACCCTGTGTAATTTCACATATGTCGCTCGACACGTCATGATTTAGTTTGACGATTTGGGTTCTATTATTTAGGCATGAAGAGAGAAGGTTTAATGGAATCCCTCTGACTCCATACCTATCCAGTTTATGATCAACCATATCAAAAGCACGGGAGAAATCAATAAATAATCCCAAGGCATACTGCTTCTGATCAAGGGCATCCACAATTAATTCATGGAAATCACAAAGTGCCGATTGTGTACTTTTATTCTTAGAGAATCCATGTTGACAGGAAGACAGTAAATTATTTTCACGAAAGAAAGATGATAATTGATCTTTTAGGACAAGTTCGAAAAGTTTTGAAAAACTACAAAGTAAACTGATTGCTCTGTAGTTTTCATAATCATTGGGATCTCCTTTCTTGAACAACGGACGAACAATAGCTAATTTAAATATGTCAGGAAATGTTCCTGAATTAAAACATAAATTTATTAAAAATGCTAGTGGCTGACAGATGCTTGTTTTACAATGTTTTATTAAATTATTGGATATGCTATCATAACCACATGAATTGGAAGGTTTTAACCTATTTATTAACGAAATTACATCAGATGGTGAAATTGGAGTTAAAAAAAATGATCTTTCAAAAAAAGTTACAGTTGCGCTCAAAAAGTCAGGATCATATGCGCAATTATTAGTTACCATATGCGTAAAACGTTGATTAAAATTATTAGCTACAGCAACATCTGGTATTTTTTGTCCATTTTCAGTTATAGTTATAACAGGAGATTTATTCTCATTACCTTTCAATTTATTTATTGTATTCCACATTGCTTTTGATTTATTACTGGATTGTTGAATTTGTCTATATTCTCTTTTGGCTGTTTTCAGTGCTTTACAATATTCCTTCTGCAAAAAAGTGCTAATGTCTTTATAATTTTTGTTTATTTTAGCCAGATCGCTAGAAATTGTAACCCTATGCTTTAGCAGTCTTAACTCATCTGTCATCCAATAATCTCTCTGTTGTGTTTTGAAACGTGGTACTCTTTTTAATGGGAAACATAAATGAAAATAATACATTACAGTGTCACTAAAAGTTTTACAAGCCTTGTTTGGACAATCCTGAGCATAAGTCTCTTGCCAATTTTCTCTCTCTAAATAGTTACAAAATTGCATATTTTCTTTACAGAAATTTCTACATTGTGCAAATTCGTTCTTTGTTTTGTGTCTGTATATGAATTGACTGAGAGAAATGATCAGATAAATATAAGTTAGTAACTTCTGTCTTAAAACTTATTACCTTAGAATTTACTAAGAAATTATCAATACAAGTACTTGATGAAGCGGTTACTCTTGTAGGAGATTTAATGGTAATAGTAATATCATAGCATCCCAATAAATCAGTTAGAAGTGCAAAGTTAGTACTACATGTGGCAAAATTTATATTAAAATCGCCTCCAATAACTACAAGTTTATCCTCAACCGACAAATATTCTAATAAACCATCAAACAGCTCTAAGAACAGTTTAAAATCACCATTGGGTGGTCTATATATAGCTACAATCAACATATTAAAAGAAACTAGTACTACTGAAGCGCATTCGAGCACTCCGTCTACACAAAAGTCATGTACTGAAACAATAGCATTAGCTAAACTCCGCCAGGACGTTAACATAAATAAGACGATTAAATAAATAAATAAATAAATATGTTTAAAAATGAGAATTATTATTTGTTTGCTTATAATTGTATTTAATATGTACATATATGAACATCAACAGCATCTAAAATAGTTCAGGATAATAAAATAAAATAATGTACAGTTAACCTTAGAATAAAATAGCAATATACATTGAATAAAATAAACATATAATCACAAGCTGGTAAAATACTTAATCTATGATCATTACTGATAATGTTCAAAATTTTCCAATATCACTGTGGCTCATAGTTCAAGTACTCTTCAACTGAATAGACACCGTTTTGCATCAAGAACATTTTTCAGACAAAATTTGAATTTATTTACAGAATCTATGCCTTTGATTTCTGGCGAAAACTTACTATACATTTTAATGTCTGACGGGATGGAGATTATTTATATAAAGTTGTATTATGATTTCTACCTTTTAATGGATGATCTTGTCTATATAATTGTCTGAACTTGTTTCGAACATGTTTAAATTTTTCTTGACAAATTTAATGGTGTTTAATATGCATATGCTGTGGATGGTTAAGATTTTATAATATTTTAAATAAGGTCTACAGGAATCCCTTGGTGCAATATCAAATAATAACCAGACAAGTAATTTCTTTGAGGCGGCACCCCAAGCCACAATGTTATATGACAAATGTGAATATGCAAGTGCTTAATAAGCATTTAATAGTGGTTTGGTATTAAAGTTACCTTTCAACTACATTTACAAATTACTAATCTAATATTACCACAAAAAAAATTAATTAAGTGGCTAAAATTATTTTACTCACGAATATGGTGGAATATTGTGTTCATATGTTGTAAAGTACAGGCAGACAGGTGTGAGGGATGGGAAAATAAAGGATCGTAATGAATTTTGCAGTACTTTAACTAAAAAAATTTTAACACTGTCTATAATATGAATATAATATACTATTTTAATTTAGTGCGGATTATGACTATAAGAATAACTAATTTAAAATGAGTAATTGATTCCTTGCTACTAGTGACATCCATTGAGCAGGTGCTCAATTGGCGGGCAGGACTTTATAAAACAAATTAAAAATAATTACCCCAACAAATCCTAGATGGCCTAAACAACATATGCCTACCTACCAAATTTCAAGTCAATATCTTAAACAATTTCAGAATAATTGTATGCTTAAAAAAAGTTACAGACTAATAGACAGAATTTCTTTTCCACTCAAATTTAAAATTTATACGATTCATGACACTCTAAACCTAAAAGTATTTTTTTACGATTACTCTCCAGTAATTGGATGTGAAAGTAAAATTTATCATCTAAACTTAAAAAGCTCAATGAGAGATCACAAATTATTATTTTGTCTTTAATTTCCATGAACTTTTACTAAAGCAAACATTAAATTATTTTTAATAGTAACTCACTAATCAATGAAGGTACTAATAAAATTAAAAAAAAAACAAAAACGCAAAAATAATAATTTTGGTCCTTAATAAATTACATAAATTAAGTTTTGAGAAATGCTTGTCTTGGTGATAATACAGTTACTTGTCAACCCTGCTTATTAGGGATTCAAAAGTTGGTGAAACTTATATTTACCTACCACAATCGCTTCCATTTGATTTCATATCGACACCTTCTGATTTTATATCAAATCATTAGCAAGATGGCCGATGGGTCAGATGTACAGTTACAACCTCTCTGTAAATACTGTGAAAAGAAAGTGATAAAAAAGGTGAATTGCAGTAATTGTGGAGCAACTTTTCATAAGAGTTGCTCAAAAAGGAAAATGTGCTGTAATAATCAAGAATTAGTGGACGAATATCAACACAACATACCTTGTGAGGGCAGTGAGGATGAAAATACCAGCGAGATTCTACTGGAATCCCTAAAATCGGAAAATAAACTATTAATTGAGTTCAACACTGAATTAAAAGAAATGAACAAACTCCTAAAAGAAAAAATTCTTCTCCTGGAAAATCAGTTAATATCCTCAGGACATACATCAAAAAATTCTCAAGTGCACACTATGCAAGAAAATAATGAACTGATGATGAAAAATTTAATACAAAGAGAAGTAAACTCATATTTTAGTGTTAATAAAAATGTAATAATGAAAATTAATAATAATGACCCAATGATTAATAATATGGAATGCAACAAAAACCCACAACAAACATCATCTCATATCAGTGGAGATAAGAAAGAACAAAAAATAAATAAGCAAGGATATGGAAATAACCAAGATAAAACAGAGCAACAAAAAACAAATCAACAAAGAAATGTAAACAACTCATTCAGAAATAAAAATCAAAATGTAACTAACTTGAAAAAAAAACAAAGACACATTATGCAAGACATAATAAATTTGGAGACGGACGCACCAGAGCCCCAAAACAAAATATCAGGTTTACACACAACACAGAATAACGTAGAGGATCAAAGTCAATTAAATGATGGTTTCAAAGTAGTTAAAAGAAGAGGACGCTACAAGATTGGTAGTGGAAACGGCGACAAAAATTTCTATGGAAGAGAAAATAAAGATAAGAAAATATGGCTCTTTATATCTAAAGTGCCAGATAGTGTGACTGAGAAAGATATAGGAAACTACATAAAAACACGAACAGACAGAGAGAATGCATATGTAAAAAAATTAGATACACACAACATGCGTGCCGACAACCAATCATTTATGGTAGGAGTTGAACCTCAACTACTTCAACATGTATATGAACCTAGTTTCTGGCCTAAGAAAATAATATTTAATCGATTTGACTTCAGATTAGGTAAGCGTTTCCTTGACCAGCCGCAACATAAACAAGAACAATCCCAAGAAGAACCCAATAATCCACCTTCGTTTTTATCAAATCTCAATCAAGAATAAGCACAGATACAAATAACAAATCTTATAAAAAAGAGAAACAAGTGAAAAGAGATACAATAAAATTAATGCATATCAACATCCAGAGTGCTAAAAATAAAATTAATGAACTAGAAACATTTGTTGCTGCTGAGAGGGTGCCATTGGACATCATATGTATCACCGAACATTGGTTAAACAGCGATGAGTCTGATTTCTTTCAAATTAAAAATTATTGTGTGGCTAGCATATTTTGTAGATCTGAACTCTGTCATGGGGGTACCCTAATTGCAGTCAAAGAAACCTTAGACTATAAAGCTTTATTACATTTAAATAACATCTCTATTGAAAAACATTGTGAGATAGCTGCTGTGAAAATAAAAAATTTTAATGTGGATGTGATAAACATCTACCGTTCCCCAAATGGAGATTTTAATGTCTTCATAGAAATATTGGAAAAATTATTAAATAAAATAGGCACCAATAATAAGGTAATCATTTCTGGTGATTTTAATGTAAGGTTTAACACATCCGATCGCTTCAATACCACTTTAATTGATCTACTCAAAACATTCGGCTTTGAGCAAACTGTGTTTGATAATACCAGATTGACTAATTGTATTGGCAATATTTTTATAAACTTCTCAGTAGATGAATATAATTGCTATAATAGTGAACCACTTTTGTCTGATCATTTATGTCAGATAATCGAGGTACCAATATATAATGTAAAAAATTGTGAGCATCAAAAACCTATTAGACCGATTACAGCTATTGGTAGGAATAGGTTTCACGAAATTATATCTAGTTGTTCATGGGATTTTATCGGTAATCACACTCTCAATATAAATGAAAAATTTCAAATATTCTTAAATTTACTTGTACAAGCCTACAGTGTTTCTTTTCCAGAAAAGTTAGTTCGTTTTAGAAATAGTAATTCTTTTGAAGTTGCATGGTTTACAGATGACTTGAGACGAATGCGAGATTATTTGCACTTTCTGAACGAGGTCTGTAAAACTCGAAACACTGAAGCAAATAAAAAACTTAGAAATGATTTCAAATTTAGATACAAATGTGCATTAAGAACTGAGAGAATCAAATCAAATGATAATAATATAAAAAAATCTAGTAATCCTGTAAAAACCATGTGGCAAATAATAAATACAAATCGGAAGAAAAGGTCTATACAGACATCACACATTGAGCCAAATACCTTTAACGATTTCTTCATTAATGTTGCTGGAGATGTTACTGCTGGACTCCCCAAATTAGATATTGACCCCCTGCATTATATTGAACAGGCTAGTTTCACTGAATCTTTCTGCTTCCGTGAGGTAACATACAATGAAGTAAGAGACATACTTAACTCTTTGAAAAACAGTAACACTAAAGACATATATGGCCTAAATACTGACTTGATAAAAACTATAAAAAATCATATTGTAATTCCCTTAACCAAACTAATAAACATAAGTTTCAGGACTGGCATATTTCCAGATGCACTTAAAATTGCATCTGTTGTTCCAATCTTTAAAAAAGGTGATATAGAGGAAGTAGGCAATTACAGGCCAATTTCTATACTCCCAATTATCTCAAAAATCTTTGAAAAGGCCATTAAAAATCAAATAACTGAATATCTCGAGAAACATAAAATACTCTTTAGACATCAATTTGGATTTCGTGAACATTTATCAACAACAGATGCTATACTAAAATTTACAGAATATACATTAGGGTGCTTTGAAAAAGGACTCTACTCTGCTTCATTGTTTTGCGACCTCAGCAAAGCGTTTGATTGTGTATCACATAACTTATTAATTCAAAAGTTGCCCAAATATAATTTCAGCAACTCAAGTATTTCACTTATCAAGTCCTACTTAGAAAACCGAAAACAAACGGTCAGATTAAACGGAATAACATCCGAGGAGTTAAATATTAAGTCGGGAGTACCTCAGGGCTCAATCCTGGGCCCGGTCCTATTCCTAATCTATATCAACGATTTGCCAAATGCACTTAAGAATTTCACTTGTATATTTTATGCCGATGACTCGACACTTCTAATGTCAGATTATAATCTAAATAACTTAATGCTGAAGAGTGACGATGCGCTCTCCAATGCCAAAAAGTGGTTCACATCTAACTCTCTAGCACTTAATGAAGAAAAAACAGTTAAAATGATCTCAAGCACACGCGATTTGGGAAATCTACCGAATAATCCAACTAACACTAAATTTTTAGGAGTATTCATCGACAAATCTCTACGTTGGGATGCTCATACCGATTATCTTGCTGAACAGTTATCAAAAAATATATATTGTCTAAGACAACTGTCAAATTCTGTATCCCGCAATGTGCTTAAAACAGCCTATTTTGCATTATGTCACTCTAGACTGTCCTATGCCATTCTTGCCTGGGGCCACTCTGCTGGCAAGCACAGACTTTTCGGCCTTCAAAGAAAGGCCTTAAGGATTGTGGGTGGTATAGGGTATCGAGATGATACTAAGCACCTTTTTATCGTGCTTAAAATACTCACATTACCTTGTTTGTATGCACTGCAATGTATCTTATATATACATAATAACCTAAATAACTTTAATACTCATGCTGATTTACATCAACATGAAACCAGATATAAAGATAATATATGTCCTGAATTCACAAGACTTACCAGGGGACAAACTGGTGTCAAATACTATGGTATTAAAATCTATAATGCACTACCTAATAGCGTGAAAACTTTGATCCCAACAAGGTTCAGATCTACAATTAAAGACTTTTTTCTAGAAAACGCATTTTTCTCATTAGAAGAAATTGAAAGAGAGATTGGACATATTAGAATGTGATATTATATTATTGTACTGTATCCTTGTAAATTTTTTGTTTGTAAGTAACTGTACCTGTTTCATACAAATTAATTATATCTTTGTAGGTGTGATATTATATGTATGTATGTATGCTTCTAAAATTAACTTGTGCAAACCTTTTTTTGACATGTGTATATTTTTATAATTTTAACATTAATAAATTTATCTTATCTATCTATCTTATCTTATACCATATTGCAATTTGATATCAACATCTACTGCTTTAAAATAATCTTGAGGGCTTTTATGGATCAACAAGATGTCTTTTAAGATGTAATCCATGTTTTGTCTCATATTTATACATTTGAACATTGTTGTCTATGAAAGACTTTTATGGCACAAAATGTATTACATTTTGTCTGATAATTATACTATACACATTCGAACATGGTGAGCTCTGAAGAACTTTTATGGATCAACAAGTGTGTATTGACAGCATATCTACGTTCTGCCTTAAATTCACATAATTCACTTACATATTGTTACCTCCGAAGGACTCCTGCATGTCAACATGTGTGTCTTATGGTTTGTCCCATATTCATACTTTACAAATTCAAATATTAACTTCTAAGTATTATGGTTTATTCTGTGGAGGTACGTCAGAGATGTCTCTTATTTTTGTCTCATAATTGCCCAATTCACATTTTAACATCATTAACTCTAAAGGACTTTTATAGATCAAAACGGGTCTTTAAAGAAAAGACCTATATCTTACCTGATACTGTCACATTGCGCACTTCAACATTTTTATGGGTAATCTTGTGCTGGCTCAGATAAATCTTATATCTAGTCGCAAATGTGCACTTTTCACATTTAAACATCATCATGAAGAGCTTTTATGGAGTCTTTCTAAGTGCCTTTTAAAAGTAAACCTATACCTTGACTCATAGTCACATGATTCACACTTGAACATTTTTATCTCTGAGGCACTGTTATGGACCAATGAGTATTTCTTAAGAGAGTCCTTACGTTTTGTCTCGAATTCACACATTTCACATTTAAACATTGTTAATTCTGAAGGAATTTTATTAAGTGTTTCTTAAGACAATCCTTATGTCTCATCTCAAATTCACACATTTCACACTTGAACATTGTTAACTCTGAAGGACTAACGATTATAACGTTGCACTAAGCATTCGCATTTAAACACTTAAAACCAACACTGAAATAACACAAAAGTAAGTAATATGAAATATTTGTGCAACTTTTGTTGAAAAATGTATTAATGATGTCTATGGACCGTGTAATTCTTTATTAATAAAAACGTAACGTTTAACGTGATATATACGTGACTCTCGTACGTATATCACTTTGTAACGATTATAACGTTGTACTAAGAGATCATTTTCACGTATAATAGACGTATAATGTTATAGTAGGCACCCATTTAAACGTATTATACACGTGAGGTAACACCAAAAATTAATGTGAAATGTTTTTACAAGAGTTCGTTAAAGAGACGTGTATTAACCATGTTTCTAAATCGTATAATTCTTTACTAAAATAAACGTGACCTTTCAACGTGTCATACCCATGTAAATTCTAATAATTACAACGTTGCACTAAGCATTCGCGTTTAAACGTATTATACACTTAAAATTAATACTGAAGTATCACAAAAGTAAGTAATATGAAATATTTGTGCAAGTTTGTTAAAAAAAACCGTATTAATGACATTTATGAAATGTGTAATTCTTTGCTAATATAATCGTTAACGTGATATATACGTGTACTCGTACTTGTATAAATTCTAATGGATATAAAGTTGCACTAAGCAATCATTTTCACGTGTAATATACGTATAAGTAGAACTGTTGGTAAATTAACACGCATTATCAACGTTTATAGAACTTGCAATTACTTTCATGGAGGTAATGTGTTACTTCAACGTTGAAATAAGGTTGTACAGTTCAAATTTCGTCATATTTAACGTTTAAAAAGCGTCTAAAAAATGACGTTGAAAACTCAACCAATTATTACACGTGTAAACATCAACCTATTAACGTGTATTTAACCAAACCACTTTAGATTCACGTAAAATATATGTGTATGTGCTTACTGGGATGTTTTGACTCATAGTCATTTCTATCTCTGAGGGACTTTTGTGGACCAACATGTGCATCCTAAGATCATTTTTGTGCTTCGTCTCGAATTCACAAATAACACATTTAAACATTTTTAACTCCGATGTACTTTTATGGATCATTTTGTGTATATTCAGATTATTTTCATGTTTTGTCACGAATTCACACATATCACACTTGAACTTGACTTGACTTTTATGGGCCAACAAGTGCTTCTTAAGAGAATACTTATACTTTGTCTCATAGTCACATGATTCACACTTGAACATTTTTATTTCTGAGGCACATTTATGGACCAACAAGTGCTTCTTAAGAGAACTCATATATTTTGTCTCATGGTCACATGATTCACACTTGAACATTTTTATTTCTGAGGCACTTTTATGGGCCAACAAGTGCTTCTTAAGAGAATACTTATACTTTGTCTCATAGTCACATGATTCACACTTGAACATTTTTATTTCTGAGGCACTTTTATGGACCAACAAGTGCTTCTTAAGATCATTCTTATATTTTGTCTCATAGTCACATGATTCACACTTGTTCATTTTTATCTCTGAGGCACTTTTATGGACCAACATGTGCTTCCTAAGATAATCCTTACATTTAGTCACAAATTCACACATTTCACATTTAACCATTTTTATCTCTGATATACTTTTATGGGTTATCTTGTGTCGTTCGAGATGTGACTTACATTTTGACTTATAGGAACACATTTCACACTTGAACTCTGATATACTTTTATGGATTGTCTTGTGTCGCTCAAGATGTGTCTTATATTTTGACACATATGAACAAATTTCACACTTGAACATCGTTAACTCTGAAGGACTTCTATGGAGCAAAATGTGTGAATTAAGAGAACCCTTACGTTTTGTCTCGAATTTACACATTTCACACTTGAACATCGTTAATTCTGAAGGACTTTTATGGACCAACAAGTGCTTCTTAAGAGACTTTCGATATTTTGTCTCAAATACACACATTTCACATTTAAACACATCTATCTCTGACATACTTTTATGAGTTATGTTGTGTTGTTCCAGATATTTCTTACATTTTGACTCATATGTACACATTTTACACTTGAACGTTGTTAACTCTGAAGGACTTCTATGGAGCAAAATGTGTGACTTAAGAGAACTCTTATATTTTGTCTGATAATCACATATTGCACATTTCAACATCGTTATGTCTGAAGAAATTTTATGGAACAATGAATGTTTAGCACTATGTTTTGTCTCATATTCACACGAGTCATACTTGAATATTTCAATTCCTCTATGACTTTCATGGGTTGATAAGTGGGTGTTGAGAAGATCCCTATGTGTTGTCTCATATGTGCATATATCACAGTTATGCATTGTTATTCCTAAAGATTTCTTGTGATCATAATCCAAATTGATTTTGACAGATGGTTCTTTAAAACTGAAAATAGATTTGCTTTTCTGTAAGTAACTATATAACTTTATAGACAGACAGGTGGATATATCTTTATTCTCTGATGTGCAAATAAATTCACAATACCCATGGGGTGTAGAACATATTACACTGTATAGTAAGAAGGCCAACATACATACATATAAATAAAATAAGATTAAGTTATAATAATAGACAATAGTTTCACTTAAAAAAAAAAAAATTATATTAAAAATAATTTGGGATAATCCTTTTTAACACTTAAAAGTATAGGTCACAGCTTTGCCTTCAGATGTATTAGTGATAGATTTTTGTATGTATCAAGTAGTTTCCAGTGCACTTTAATCATAGAAAATGGTAAATTTTTTTGCACACGAGCGAAGTTTGCTATAATGTTTCATAAATCATTTTTATTCCTTGTATCATAGGAATGAATTCTATCATAGTCTGTGAACAAAAGTATATTTAATAATTTATTAATAAAAATTTACATACTTTGTGAATTGAATATAAAATAAAATGTCGGCCAGTATCGAGATAAAATATTTCATTCTGATTTTCGATTTAAAATATCAGCGTTTTCATAAACATGGAAATATTAACATTTATTTTATTCGTAAAATAATATTTCTGGAAACTACATAATCAGGTCTTCTACGCAGATTTAATTTAAAGCTCAATCGTCACATGACATGCACCCTACCCAAGCAGCACAATTAGTTTATTTTACCAGTTTAAAGCCACAATGACCTAAGATAGTTGATATTACGTAATTGCAACCATTACTTTAAACTTTAAAGGCACACGGACTTAATAGTAATTAATTAAGCAATATTTAGGTGATATTTTCTTGAAGAAATGCCTGATAGTCACATTGACTTTAGTGTAATTTTCAAGAAATATTGTCGTAATTGTTCCTTAAAATTTAACTATAAAGTTAAAGTGCATATTGAGGTCAATGTATAAGGAAATATTACGCAATTTTAGACCAAGTTATTAACTTTGGAGTCGACTTTTGTCTGAATAGAAACAGGGAAATTTTACCAATTTTTAACATAAATGTAACGTATGTTTTGTCTTGCCCTTGTAGTCAAATTTTAGTTAAAACTTTAACCTCATGGTCACAAATAATTCCAATTTTAGGTAAAATTTTACTTCCCCGCTTACCTAGCATAAGTGTTTAACCTAAAGGTAAGTATTACTTCATATATTGTCCTAGAAATTATTTTTACTTCAAAATAGAATTAGGTCTCTTAACTGGAAGGCAAAATTACGTTTTCATTGTCTAAATTACTTCAAAGGACTAAAATGGCTGTATTATGTTGATGCCCCCCCTCCCAGTAGTGTCCACTTTCAAAAGTTACTTCTTTACTTTTACTTTAATGCTTGGAGTCATGGGGTAGTGTCACATTTTCCATATAATAAATTTTCAGAGGTTATGTTGACAGTTGTTGACCACATAAACAAGTTTTAATATTTAAAACTTGTTTCGAAATATCGCGCGCCGGAAGGCAAGAGATCGACTCGCCACCTACAGTCAGATTAGGGAAATTTTACTTCCTGACCTTTCCTGATATTAAAATCTCGAACCTAGTTATTCATTTTTTCTGGAAATAAAAACGTGTCATTATTTTTTGTTGCATAACTTGGAAGGGAGAAAATCCGACTAAAATCAACTTTTTCCACTAATTGGTTTAAGTATATTTTTATAATTTTACCCATGAATGACACTATCAACTAAGCCCACGTAACCAACGCATATATTTGTTTTGATCTCAGATAAATAAAACAATAAAAGTCTTATTTATCTTAAGTTTTTTTTAGAGACGGCCATGTTTTAATACTCTTTTTGCTTTTTTTGACGAATAAACAATGATTGTTGTTCCATTTTCCTTGAACCTGATGGCAAACCTGGACTGGGAAGTATGACCAATTTAGTTCTAAATGAACTTTAAAACCTTTTTAACCTATATTGGTCCCATTTAACTTTCAAGTCAATAATATAAGTTTTAACGGTAAGGAAAAATGTTAGTGAGGTCTAAAATATTGGGAAAGAATACTTTGAAGTCGCGCGGTACTATATTCGCCATATTTTTCAACCAGCTGTAAGAGACCATTTTTTAATGAAATTTTGATGAGTGATTAACTGAAAAAAATCATAAATATAGGGTTATTTAACAGATATCAAGTACAATATTAGCATATTTTATGCTCCAGGAAAGTCCTGCAGAGCAATTGTATAGGCTTTTACAAATATTTTTAAAACACATTGAAGCTGGAAAAAAAAAATTCTTTAAAAACGTAAAATACTTGAGGCGCTTTTAATATTTCGAGGTAGAATTGATATATTTACGATGAAAATTGATTGGCATCAAAAAACCACAAAGAGGAGAAAGGTGGACACATTATTTCGCAACTATGTCTGACATTATATGATATACTCCTACTCCATCATTATAATAGATGTCTGGTTTCTATTACGTGTTATGCTGCTGATGCCTTATAAGTAAATTATCATTGCTGTAGATAAAACCTTATTAGTTTGAGAAAGAAAGACTGCAGTTGAAAAAGGATAAGTGGTTTGGTAGATATTACGTAATAACAGCCACAATTAAACAGAATGTTTATGTTTAAATTACCTATTCAAGGAAATATGTTCTATAACTTATAGGTCATTATAACTGAGTGGCCTTATTTAAGACGTATTACCGACGTCGTCTCATTCCCCATTTACTTATATTTTACGTATATTTTAATTCAATTAGGTTAGGTTAAACGGGAAAACGACACCAAAACTAGGTCTACATTACGTAATTCAGACCTAAGGTGCTACTTGGGTAATTTTTATCTTGTTATTGTAAACACACAGAGCCAGATACACAATCATTGGTTAACTAATAGTTACGATTTTACCAATGGTTTATTATAAGCAGAGATCCGGAATTTTATCTTGGTGATGTAAAAGTCAGGGTTGGCTCTGCCGGCGTGGAAAGATTTTTATGCACGTATTATACAACTTATCTCACCTTGTACTTTTGTTTAGGGAATTCCGTAATATCTAAAGTTAATATGGTGAATTTATTGTAACCACTCACTCGAGGAGGAGGTATTAGGGGATGTAACATTGAACTAAAACACACACATTTGTGTCGCTTGTCATTAAAAATCCATTTATAATGAGAAAAAGACCGCTCATCGTCAACAAATGTCATCGGGTGTACTTAAAATATGTGAAATTTCCTAAAGTCGCCCTATTGACGCCTGGTGTAGAAAAGTATATACACTGCCTTCACTATAATGCGACAACTTGTCATTTCTACAACTTTAGAGGTGATCAAGTGTCCACGCACTGAACAATTCTCCTCCAATGCACCCACTAAAACATTCACTACCTTAAGCGCAGAAGAAAATTTTTGTCTAACATTATCACACTCCGTTGATAAATATTGCTTTTGTGAGGAATCATGTCTATTAACATTAGATATTCAAGAAATTGTTTTGTTGCAACTGCTACAATAAAGATCTATTCCATCAAATTGCAGTTCTAGGAAATCGCGAATCCACAAGTCTATTGTAGCCTGAGAAACACTAAACATTTTTGTATACCTCCGACTTTGTATAATTTCACACTAGGTTTGTAGATTCATATGTACATACACATCGCTAGATTTATACCACAGTTTGCAAAACTGCGATTTGGGATGGTCTACTCTTTCCGTTTATTAAATGTTGACATAAATGCCAATAATTGCTACAGTGTAGGTAAAAAGCGATTTTGAAATGTTTCACAGTTTCGGCAGCGTCGTATAATTAAAGGAGATAAAACCACATAAGTAAAAAACATAAAAGTACCTCCATACACTGGAATTTAATGTGGACACTCGGTCGGGGTCGAATGCCTTTAACACTGCAAATATATAAAATCAACTATGTTACTTCCCTCGCATACCGAAGGGAAGTATTGTATTCGAGAAAAAATCACCCTCCGAGATTTTTTGTATTCTGACGTTTCAGATCACGTAGATTACGAAAATATAAGTTTTTCAATTCCGTCAGTCTGTCTGTCTGTCTCTTGGTGCATTAACTAAAAAACTACTTGATGGAGAGCAGTCAAATTTGGTAGGTAGTTGACCCTACTGACAGCGAAGAAATGGTAAAATTTTCACTGGAAAATATACAGGATGGACCGTCTAAACGTAATAGTGAAAACAATTTTTTTTCGCTCAAACTTAAAATTTCCACGTTTTATGACACGCTAATCCTATTTCAGAAAAAAAAATTTTGAAAATTTTTTTCACCAACATTATTGAAAAATTTTTTACTACTAAAATAGATGTACAATTTTTTTCTTTCTTCAAATTCAAAATTTCCATGTTTCATGGCATTCCATGCCTGATTCAAAAAAAAATTTTTGAAAATTTTTTTTACCAACATTTTTGAAAATTTTTTTACCACTAAAATAGATGGAATTTTTTTTTATTTCTTCAAATTTAAAATGTCCACGTTTCATAACGTTCTAAATCTATTTAAAAGAAAAATTTGAAATTTTGTTTACTATTTTAAAAAAATTTTACCACTAAGATAGAATTTTTTTTTCTTTGTTCAGATTTAAACTATCCACGTTTCCATGGCATTCTAAAACTATTCAAACAAATTTAAAAATGTTAAAAAAAAAAAAAAATTTGAAAACATTTTTAATATATTTATCACTACTATAGAATAGACGAAAACATTTTTTTGCTCAAATTTAAAATTTCCACGTTTCATGACATTCCAAACCAATTTGGAAAAAAATTTAACACTAGAATAGATGGAAACTTTTTTTGCGTAAATTTAAAAGTTTCATGTTTCATGACATTCTAAACCTATTTCAGAAAAAACATTTTTGAAAATTTTTTTCACCAACATTTTTCAAAAAGTTTTTACCACTTAAATAGATCGAAATTTGTTTTTATTTGCTCAAATTTAAAATTTTCACGTTTCATAGCATTCTAAACCTATTTAGAAAAATACATATTGTTAAATAAATAAGTCTTAAATATACCATTCAGTTGAATGATTCATTATGTATTAACGTTGCGGGTTCTCTGTCGCCAATCTAAGACGATAACTCTCGCATATTAGCCTAAACATGTCAGCAATTTGGTGGCAGGGGTACCCTAAAGCGAGTTAGTTGAGCATGTACTTTTAATCAAAGCAGTGTCCATAATTTCTAATACATTTTTATTCAAATTACCTCCGCGTTATTATTATTTATAACAAATCAGAAGTGAGGATAGTCTCATGTGCCTGCCTTATTAGCACCCATTCCATTAAGTGTGTGTGTCTTTTTGTTTACAAACATGCCGAGACGTCAATTAAAAAGAACCGCGCGACCGTCATCTTCGTCATCTGCCGATAGTAGTGACAGTGCATCGAGTAGCGCTAGTTCTAGCAGTGATAGTGATACTAAATCTAGGCGAAACAAAAGATTAAAACGCCAAATTAAAACTTTAAAGCGAAAATTAAGTAATAAGTCCAGTGTACTATTGCGACGGTGGTCCAGTGAACCACAGAGCGGTCCAGTGTACCGAACAGAAATAGTCCAGTGTACTATTGCGACGGTGGTCCAGTGAACCACAGAGCGGTCCAGTGTACCGAACAGAAATAGTCCAGTGAACTATTGCGACGGTGGTCCAGTGAACCACAGAGCGGTCCAGTGTACCGAACGAACATAGTCCAGTGAACTATTGCGAGGATGGTCCAGTGAACCACACAGCAGCGGTCCAGTGTACCGAGCACAAAAAAAATGGTCCAGTGAGCCACATATAAGGTCAGTAAGTAGTAGTAGCTCTAGTACTCCTAGAACCGTAGTCCAGTGTACTACGGAAGATGCAGTCGCGAGGACGCTCCACGTCAGGATTGGCCGATTGTTAAATAAATAAGTCTTAAATATACCATTCAGTTGAATGATTCATTATGTATTAACGTTGCGGGTTCTCTGTCGCCAATCTAAGACGATAACTCTCGCATATTAGCCTAAACATGTCAGCAATTTGGTGGCAGGGGTACCCTAAAGCGAGTTAGTTGAGCATGTACTTTTAATCAAAGCAGTGTCCATAATTTCTAATACATTTTTATTCAAATTACCTCCGCGTTATTATTATTTATAACAATAAATTTAAAATTTTAAACTTTTTTTACCACTACTATAGAACAGAAGGAAACTTTCCTTTTTGCTCAATTTAAAATTTCTACGTTTGACATTTTAAACCTATTTCAGAAGAAAACATTTTAAAAATTTTTTTACCAACATTTTTGAAAAATTAAAAAAAAAATGAAATTTCTTAACCACCGCTATACTTCCACTCCATTACGTGAATGTTGGATTGAAAATGTGACAGATGGCATAATATCTGGCATATGCACCTATTATACTTTTATTGAAAAATGTACAGGGTGGTCATTCCAAGAAATAATTCAGTCATGGTGGACATTTGTAAAGGTATTTGCGCAAGCCTGCGATAAGTGGCACCTCCTATTTAGTATTGAACTTTTGCTGTTGGATGAGCAATCTGTATATTTTTTTGACCAAAACTTATCGAGTTTTCTTTGTAATAGTAGCAATAACTATATTCCGATTATTATTCTCAATGTCATTCCGTAATAATTAATTTTTTAGAGTGACCGCCATGCACAAATAACGAGGGAAGTTCTGTGTAAATACCTTTACCGATTTTTTTTAGGTATGTGTCAGTACGTTTCACAAATGTGGTAGATTTTCGACAAAAGTAATCTATGCAATTAATCCTTAACTTTGTTATGTATGATTTAATATTATATAAAAACGATTTATTAAACACGACACACATTAAACAGAACAGGAAAGTGTGTTTGATTCAAAATTGTCTTTTTATTTGATAGATACATTTTACATATTTTTGTAAGAACTATTACTGTTTTTAAGTTAAATTTATCACCAAAACTACAATGCAGTTGACCATAATAAATATTTCTTCACTTTGTCGTTTTTCTAATTGTTTTAGTAAATGTTTGCAATATAATATTAGGTCTATATGAGAGCCGTCTCTAGCACCGAGATAAAATTCCCAATATCTGATTGTAAGAATTTAAAAAACCAGCAGAGAAGCTATTGGTAAACTAACAGTTAATGACTAACTAAAAGTATAAACATGACTTGACTAGAGATCCAAGATCAAACAACTGACGAAAACACTCATTTATGATAAACTTAAACCTCGGAGATGCTATAAGAGTACACACTAAGGTGATTATTTTTCTAGATTGAAAAGTGCATATTTTCAGAAATATCATAGACACCGGAATATTGAATAGCATACAATTAGTTATATTAAACACTTAAAAAACTAGTGTCAAGTCTTTTAGTGCCTAAAAGTATAAACATTTATTAAATCGTTTTAAATAGCTATCTTTATAATACAATTATGTTGACACAATTATCACAAGGGATGCTAGTAATGCTTCCTTGATTTTTTATATTGAGTAATAATATGCTGCGAGTAAATACTGCGCAAATAGGATAATCACCTTACAAATTGCCGATAACACAATTGAATTTAACAATGAATTATAGATTGGTTCCTCCTGATTTAGTTACCAAATTGGTAAAACGTATAATAGTTCGAATAATCCGCTAAAAAGGGACAGCATTACTGGGTTCAAAAAGGTAAATATAAATCTTATTTGTTCGAACATCATTTAGTACAGCATTATTGTAGCCCTTTGTATGGAAAATTAATTAAAAGAAAAATCTTGATATTGGCTAATTATGTCGATATTAATATAGATTATTTTGTATTCTGTTCCAAATGTACAGATTTCGCCTCCCTTATGTATCTTCAAAAAGTAAAGAGACTTACTCTGTGCGGTGAGAAGAGAATCTATGATTCACTGTGTTTCATAATTTCTTGCAAATTATGATGGCTTAACTTCACCATTTACTTTTCACAGTTAATTTGACAAAATCAATAATTAATTGTATTTCCTTAGATGGAAATTAACAAAGATGTGTTATTATTATTATAATTATTTGAGATTATTTGAATTTGATGTTCTCATGAATAAAGCCTAATGTAAAGTGACATGTGAGTTTGTAAATTCACCAAAATAAATGCCAAAGGTCAAATTGAAATTTCCATGACTTTATATTCTAGGCATGAAACATGGAAACAGTACAAAACACAATTATTGTCTGTGATAGGAAAATATGTAGCAGAGTTCACAACTTATTATTCACAACAGTAGCTTTAATCATTCTGGTGATGAAAGAACAAAGAACTGTTCTTCCCTTTTAATCTTAATTACTCCAAAATTATACTTCCTTGGGATAAATTTTAGTTTTATGATGAGGTATTGAATATGTGTGGTAAATTCAGTTCAATAATATTTAACACTGTTGACAGCTGTGTTAAAGTTACATTTGCTTTGAGCTCTGTCCACACTTCAGACTGCCTGTTGTACACAATTTGTGTCATCTGTGGCTAAGCTGCTTATGTGACCCAAAGTGTGTTCCTCAGACAGCCGTAGGTGAGAAAAAATATTGTAATATTCTTTGTTATTTATCCTTACAACTTTATACTACAACAATCCTTACCAGTGTTTATTTAGGTATACTGTCAACTTGTTTTGCATACACATCATCACAACACCAAAGACTATTTTTAAGTTTCAGATCTGTGCTACTATTATAGGCAGATCACATATGCACCTATAACTTCGCAATTCTACGAGAGATGACGTGACAGTCAAAGGATGTTTCAGTTTGCATTTTTATTAATGATTTGGAAAAGTTCCCGAGCACTGCCCCAGTTAGCACACTGACGTCAATTTGCCGTCATCAGACGTCAGTTTACGGTCAGTATTGGTCTACGACATCATTTGCCAAATAATTTATTAATTTATTTAATTCACGGGTTAGCCCAATTACACATTTAGAATTGCATGGAGACCTGCTTAAATGATTATTAATAAATTAATTAGAAAAATAGAACATAACAAATAAACATACATTTTAATAAATACAATGAGAGTATATAGAACAACGTAAATAATGGGACAGATCATGAGAGTATATATGTTATATTTGTTATTTTGAAATAGACTTTTTAAAAAATATTTATTTGTTACATAGAGTCATCGATGACTCTTAAATGAAAAATAAAGTTATAAGTTTAAACGTTTAATATAAATGTGAGTATAATACTGAATACAAATGCGTCTGCTGGTCATATTTATAATATTAAGAAAGCAGTGTCAGCTAGACGGAGAACAAAGGAAATGCAAATGTGCAATTTGGCATAAACTATGAGAACGGATACGTAAGATAAGCAATTACCGAGAGAAGTCGTTATCAACTTATGTAACTTGATACCACTGAGGAGCTTACTTATAACTCAGTGTCGTACTGTTATTTTTTAATATAACAACTTCCCCCTTAATAAAAAAGTTGATTGTTATACAACAACTTTTGAATAAAATGATTATTGAATACAATATAAAAGTAATAATAAAACAGAATAAATATAATGCAAAGATAATAATAAAATATTGAGTGAATAAAATAATAAGCATAAAATAGAAACAATAAAAGTCAATAAACAAAAATTAGTGGTTCACTGGAAAGTCTATGATAACTCGATATCTTCTTCTTGAGGTTTGATACCGGGTCGCTTTCTTGGAGGGATTAAACTTGGGAATTTCATGAAGGTTTTGCTTCGTCCTGGAGGAGGTGAAGGAGAATCGCCTGTAGAGGGTTCGATCTTCAGTAAACGTCTCTTCCTTCTACATTTACAAAACACGTAAAGTAGAATTAAGGAAATGATGAAGGTGATGGTGAAATACGTGAACCAGGACATATGTTTGGTCACGAAAGGTTCGTTGATGAGATCGTCCAGATCCTTAGAATATTGCTCCAATTTGTTTTTAGCAATATCCAAATCTTCGATATTTAAATTGTTGAGTTTCAATGGTTTTAATTTAGGTAGTTGAATTTTGTCGGGCATCTGGTTACAACATTCAAATGGGATTTGCACAGGATGGGAATTGTCTTTAATTTCGGAGAGGTCCTTGGCACTGGCTTGTATCCTGGTAATACCTGCGAAGGCGTAACATCCAGGTTGTAATTTTATAATTGAATTTCTATTAATCAGCTCCGTTGCTGGTTCTCTCTTCGGGCAGCTAATAGTAATATGGAGAGGTTCGGAATTTATTATCAGCCACGTGTTCTCTTCGAGTTCTTGAACATTGTACCCTTGACTAATAATGAAGGAGGTTTGGCAATTTTCAGGAAGTTTAATTGGTTGTTTCAGAATCCTAGCTTCACATATGGCATTCTGATCAATAGGATATGCAAACAGGTTTGAGCAAAGTTTGGTTCCAAAGTAGAGGGGTTTGCATTCTTTCAGATTTGTTATTGGTATGTACATTAAAGAATCATCATCTCTCGCGATAAATTTTTGAGAAATAGATAAAATATGATGAAGACCAGTTCTGTTATCAAATATTGGGATAGGGTATAAACGGTAGGTATTATAGTTTTGAGGTTCAACAAGTGGTATCTTTAAAACAAATATTAAATTGGAATCTACTTGAAATGCTTTTAATTCAATAATGTCTAAATATTGAGCAACTGCCGATAATTTGATTGGAAGAGGCAAATTGTTTCTTCGCAAACTCTGTGAAATTTCTTGTAATGCTGTTACTAAGTGATCGGGAGTTATGATCGACGAATGAATTATTCCTAGTCTAGCAAATGTTATTGAGTTTAAAATGTCATTCAAGTTGTCTTCAAGATACAAATAGCTTGCCATTAATTGTTCACAAATGTGTAGGAATTTTAGCTTTATTTCTACAGCTTCGATGTTTCGCGTCATGGTATCGATTGTACGTTCGATCTCTTTTATGTCTTTGTTAAACGTTTCCTCGTCAATTTGCAATTTTTGAATAGTTGAGTTGAAATTTTTGATTACTGATGTTGTAACTGAAATTTGATTTTTTATTAAATTTTCTAATTGGTGTTCGTCGTTATTTAATTTATTAATACAGTTAGCGTAATATTCGCCATCTTCGGCATCTAGATTTCCGGTTATTGATTTAAAAATTGTGCCGATACCATTTAATATTCCGCGCTTATATCGTTTTGTGTCTAGAAATACTTCATCAAATTTGGATTGTATAGTTTTGGAAATTTGTGTCAAAAGGTTAAGGTCTGTTTTGACTTCACTTCTAAACGTAATCATTTTTTGATGAGCACCGTCGAGAGTATTTAATATCATGTCTAGAATTTGTTGGTTCTTGTCGAAAGCTAGTTTAAGGGATGATATATTTTTATGTACCAATAATGTCCATTTTTCGTTTGTCACAACGATGTCCGTGTCTTTGTGGTAAAATACACCAATAGTGTTGTTTATTGGTATTATTTTATATTGTGCGAGTGCTGATCCGAACAGCAGGATAAACCTGAAAATAAATTTAATTTTCAGTATATGGTTTCATTCTATCGAAATTTACTTTAGTTTCTTGATTTGTTTCAAGATTTAATAAGGTAGCAGAATTTTGGAAAATTTCTATGATTTTAAAAGGGCCGTTAAATTTATTTTGAAGTTTGTTTTTGATTTGAGAATCTTTCACATATACTTTATCACCGACTTTGTATTCAGGTCGATTTTTTGGGACATTTCTGTCAAAGCGAACTTTCGCTTTCTCCTTTTGAGATTGCGTTCGACTGCGGGCGATTTTATAATAGTGAGATATTCTGTTGTTTAAATCTCTTATATATTTCGTTATTAATTCTTTTTGGTTGTACAAAGTTTCGGGCGGTCTAATAGACGTATGTCCGAAAATGAGTTCGTACGGTGTGAAGCCGTGTGTTTTGTTAACCGAATTGTTATAGCAAATAATTGCATATGGTAGTATTGTGAATGGATGTTCATTCGGATTTTCAGTTTTGTGGACTCTTATCATTTCGGCTAATGTAGCGTGAAATCGCTCGAGAGATCCGTTGGATTGGGGATGTCCTACGCTTGAGTATGTCAGTTTTATGTCATAGAGCGTACAAAGGTCTTTTAATAATTTATTGTCAAATTCACCGCCGTAATCACAATGAATTCTCAACGGGGTACCGTAGTGTTGAAAGTAAAGCAATAAGGTATTTACAACTGATTTCGCGGATTTATCTGGAACAGCATAGGCTTGAGTAAATTTTGTTAATTCGTCGCGAATTGTAACAGCGTAATTTCGCGTGGGAAATTCGAATAGATCAACATTTACTCTTTCGAATGGTGTTTTTGGAGTCTCGGTAATTACCAGAGGGTTGCTAAGATTTTTACGACAGACTTTAGTTTTTTCGCATGTCTCGCAATTTTTTATAAAGTTTTCTACGTCTTTCGTTAAGCCTCGCCAATTGTACTTTACTCTAATCCTTCTAATAGTTTCATTAATACCACGGTGTAAGTTATTTTTGCCTGAATGATTTTGATCTAAAATAATTGGAATTTCGTCTTCATCGGGGGTTTTAACAATATTTTGACAGATAACCATTTTCAAGTCTTTTTCAGCAAAAATAAAAGATAGCATTTCGAGTATTGGAAGATCTAAATTATTTTCTACATAGTATGTTTTAGAAAGATCCAAAATGTCTTGTCTTTTGTACAATACCATGTTCGTTTATTGAATCTACATCAAAAGGTAAAGGAACAATAAAATATTTTCTATGCCTGACTGATTTGCTTGAGACAACGTTAATAGTGTTGTTATAAAACTCGGGGTGTTCTTCGAACATGTCCTCAATAATTTTATGATGCAAATCTTCTAACTTATTTTGTTGAAAGAATGTTATAATATTTTTGTGTTCCTTGTCTAAAAGTTGTCTGTTTGAAGTTTGAATTTTAGAATAATCTATTAAGGATTTCGTCTTATACAAATTACAAAAGATATCAAATTCTCGAGAAATTTGTTCTTTAGTGATTTTGCCGTTATTATTTGGGTTTTTGTCATTGTTTGGTTCGTCATCTTCTGATTCGTCGTCCTCGTTCGCGGCTAGAATTTTTGAATAAAATTTGGAACATTCTGAAAAGTGATTGATTTTAACTCGCGATAGCGCGTCCGCGTTTTTATTGGTTTTGCCGGGTTTGTAAATGATTTCATAGTCGTATTCTTCTAATTTAAGTCGCCAACGTGCAAGTCTGCTTCCTGGGTCTTTTATCGAAAATAGCCAGGTAAGTGGTCGATGATCGGTTACTAACTTGAACTTTCTGCCGAATAGATATGGTCTAAAGTGTTTTACTGACCATACTATAGCTAATAGCTCGCGCTCTATCGTTGAATACTTAGTCTCCGCCGCGCATAAAGTTCGAGATGCATAAGCTATTGGTAAATCTTTGCCTATATTTCCTTGCGAGAGCACGAAACCAATGGCAAATGCGCTAGCATCAGTAGTTAGGATGAAAACGTCGTCAAAATTTGGATAAATAAGAATCGGAGTTGTTGTTAACGCTCGTTTCAAATTTTCGAAGGAGTTTAAGCAATCATTGTCAAAGTCGAAAAGTATGTCTTTTTGCAATAATTTTGTTAAAGGTTTAGAAATCTTTGAAAAGTTAGGTATAAAACGTCTGTAATATCCAGCTAAGCCTAGGAATGATTTTATTTCCTTAGGGTTTCTCGGTTGAGGAAAATTTAGAATCGCGTCAACTTTAGCGGGATTTGGTTTTACACCGTCCTTAGTAATAAGATGGCCTAAATATGCAACTTCCTTGCGTAAAAATTCGCATTTGTCCGGTTGAATTTTGAGATTGGCTTTTTGTAAACGTTTAAATACTTCCGTTAATCGCGAAATGTGGTCATGAATGGTAGGCGAATAGATAATAATATCATCCATGTAGACGAGACACCGTTCGTTTTGGATACCTAACAAAATGTTGTCCATCACTCTTTGAAATGTTGATGGAGCATTTTTCAGTCCAAATGGCATTCGTACAAATTCAAAATGACCGTTTTCTACTGTGAAAGCAGTTTTTTGAATATCTTTCGCGTCGATTTCTATTTGATGGAATCCGGAGGCAAGATCTAACGTGGTAAAATATTGGCACTTGCCTAATTGATCAAGAAGGTCCGAAATATTTGGAAGCGGATATTTGTCGTCAATAGTCAGTTCGTTAAGTTTTCTGTAGTCTACTACAACTCGCCATTTTTGTTTACCGGAGGCGTCTAGTTTTTTAGGTACAACCCAAACCGGGGATGACCAGGGTGAAATTGATGGTCTGATTATACCTTGGTCTAGCATTTTAGAGACTTGAGTTTTAACTTCCTCTTTGTGAATATGAGGGTAGCGATATGATTTTGTAAAAACTGGTTTAGAATCGTTCGTGTCAATAGAATGTTTAATTTCGTTGGTAAAGCTTAAATTGTCGCCTTCTAAATAAAATATATCAGAAAAATTTAGACAAAGTTCTGTTATTAATTCGGCTTCCTCTTCGTTCAAATGATCTAATCGTAGTTGGTTTCTAATTTCGAAATTTCTGTCTGTATGTTGAGGACTGTCCGGATTTTGAGAGTTTAAATTAAAAATTGATCTAAATTTTTGAACTGGTTCAAGTTTAAGATTTGAGAAATCGATTATTTTGGGAATTGCGTTAGCGTTTATAATTGATGTTAAAAATTCTCCGTTGTCGTCGATTTTGACAATAGCATTTGGTAAGCGTACCTTTTCATTTTCCTGGGCTAACAGTATAGCCTCAGTATTTCGTAAATTACATTTTAATTTAAATATTTTTTCCATGCGTGGTTCGATTGAAATTAAATTTTGATTTTTCACGTTACATGGAATTTGATTCCGAATTTGATTTGAGTTTGTAGTTGGTTGCAAAGGTAAATTTTGTGTTTTTTCGTCACCCGTAGCTTTAAATATCGGTACGGTTTTGAAATTGGTAATTAGTCGCTTATTTTTAATATCTACCATACATTCGTAGTGTTCTAAAAAGTCTGCGCCTAATAGCCCGTCAAATTCTATATCCAAATTATGGATGTAAACTTTGTGTGGATTATTGTCGGTAAATGGTATAAGTACAGATTCGTTAATGTTAATTTTTTGTTCAGTTATGCCTTGTATAATAATATTTTCAGAAAATCTTCTTTTATAATTTTCTGCCGTTTTTGGTTTAAAAATCGAAATTCCTGCACCAGAATCAATAAGAATTTTAAATTTATTTGTGATGTCTTTGATATAATAAAGATTATTTGAATTTACAGTCAATAAAGCATGTGAAAGTGTTTCTACATGAACTTCTGTTCTGGGAAGTTCAGAAACGGGTCGAAATTGTCGTTGAGGTTCATATTCTGAATTTGGTGGGAAATTTGATCCAATTCGCAATTTGCTGTTGGAGTATCCGTGAGATACTCCGGACTTTTGTAAAAATCCTGAGGATTAGCAGTATAATCCTCCTGTGGTAGGTGAGAATTAGCAGTATAATTCTCTTGCAGCATCTGAGAATTAGCGGTATAATTCTCGTACGGCATCTGAGAATTAGCAGTATAATTCTCGTATTGTTCTGGCAAATTGGTTGTATTTTCAGGGAAATTTTGACAATCTCCTGAATTAAAACTATCGTATATTTCATTTACATTTTGGTGTTCAGCAGAATAATCTTCATACTGGTTAAAATTATATTGGTCATCATAAGGTTCATAATTTAAATGATGAGTCTTTTGTTGATTGAAACGGTTAAAATTTGGATTTGGTTGTATTGCTGATGGCCTTTGTTGAATAAAATTAGGATTCGGTCTGATTGCTGAGGGCCTATTCTGTTGTGTTTGACTAACTTGATTATTTTGCGGATAAGTTCTAGAATTAAATTGACTAGTTTGTTGTGCAAAATTTTGAAAACCTGTATTACCTTGAAAGTTTGGTCTTTGGAAATTTTGTGAAGTTGATGGCATAAATAATTGTTGTTGTCTTGTGCGACATTCGTTTATTATATGCCCGCTGCGTTTACAAAATGAACAAAATTTTTGTTGGAAATTTACGTTTGGTCGTTTTTGTTGAGGAGGCACTGGATTTTTAACATTATTATTATTATTTTTTGAAAATTTCTGTGATTCAAAGTAAGAGAGTTGTAATTCTCTTCTAATCCTATTAATTGCCTGTAACATACTTGTTGGGTTTCCAGCACGAATTATTTGGCCTAGTTTTGACTCTAAACCCGTCAACAAAGTGTTCAGGGTCATAGTTTCTATTAATTCCGATTGAGATTGTTTTTGTTCTCCAGATAGGCGTTGCTTCTGAATAGCCGCATGCATTTTCGCATTATGCGTCTGTAGACGCGCAACAAAAGTTAATGCAGATTCACCTGGCATTTGGTGAATGCGCTGTAAGTCCTGGATTAAAGATGTTAAGTCGCGAGAGTCTCCGAAATGAGTTTCGAGCAAGACTCTTATCTCTGCCCATGTATCGGGGTTGCGAGAATTTATTAATTCGGCAGCTCTGCCGCGCAATTTATTTTTAATGTGGAGAGTTAGTAATATTTTTTGATCATTGATTGCCATGCCTTGTGCATAAATACAAGAATTTAAAAATGTTTGTAAATTAATGGCATTGCCATCGAATTCCGGTATGACGGAGAAAATTTCAGAGAGCTTGTAAGGCTCAATTTGCTCTATCCTTGCACTTTGTACTGTTTGCGTAGTTTGCGAAGTTTCTGGCATTGTTGCTTTTGTTTAGAGATTACAAAAAAAATTAATTAAATGTTAACTTGAAATTATTTTTTTTTTTTTTTTAAAATGACCTTTTTAGAAAAGGAAATTAGTTTTAATAAAAAATTATTTAGGCAGTTTGTGTATTAACTGTATAATACACGGTGACGTATTAGCAGTATAATACGTTTCTTATGCTAATTAAAATTAAATTAAGGTTGTTGCGTATAATTATATTTGGTAAGAGAACTGTATTTTGTTCGTTGAGTGTATATAGCACTTTTATAAAATAATTGTGAAAAAATAATAAAATAAAACGAGATGATTCTTAAAATGACTTACGTTATTGTCTTCATTCGTAGATTCTTTTCTCTTCTAAAGGATTGGGATCCACCACCTCTGTCCTGAAGTACTCCTTGTTCTCTCGGGCTTTCCCACTAGTTAGGCACCTTCTTCAGATGAACTCCTTGTTCTTTTGGGTAGTTTTCCTCGAGTTAGGCTCCGTCAACAGGGTGTTTTGAAGATCCTACCACGACTGCGCCACTGTTATATTTGTTATTTTGAAATAGACTTTTTAAAAAATATTTATTTGTTACATAGAGTCATCGATGACTCTTAAATGAAAAATAAAGTTATAAGTTTAAACGTTTAATATAAATGTGAGTATAATACTGAATACAAATGCGTCTGCTGGTCATATTTATAATATTAAGAAAGCAGTGTCAGCTAGACGGAGAACAAAGGAAATGCAAATGTGCAATTTGGCATAAACTATGAGAACGGATACAAAACAATAGGTGAAACTTGATACGTAAGATAAGCAATTACCGAGAGAAGTCGTTATCAACTTATGTAACTTGATACCACTGAGGAGCTTACTTATAACTCAGTGTCGTACTGTTATTTTTTAATATAACATATATCCTTAATTATCAATTATAAACAAACAAGTTATCTGTAAGTTATCTATATTAATTACATCTCAAGTGTCTTTTTAAATTATCGACTGAGATATTGAAGAAATCTACTTGAGTATTGTTAGCATTTTTACAATTCTACTTATGCCTAGATTGGTTCCATATAAATTGACGTCAAAATTATGTCATATTTTAGTACGTCGCAAAGACGTCGTTGACAGAACGTTGTTATGGCGCCATTCTTGAGTCATTTTCTGGCGTCATACACTGAATTTAAACATGACGTCAAAGTTACATCACATTTTAGAACGTCACATAAACGTCGTAGACAGAACGTTGTTATGACGTGATTTTTGAGACATCTGACGTCATACACTGGATTTAGAAATGACATCAAAGCTACATCAGATTTTAGATCGTCACAGAGACGTTGTAGGCGAACGTTGTTATGACGTCATTTTTAAGTCAAGCTTATGTTTTGGATATTATATATAAATACATATAAATGGTCTTAAATAAGACCACTCAGTTATAATGACCTATAAGTTATAGAACATATTTCCTTGGACAGGTAATTTAAATGTAAACATTGTGTTTAATTGTGGCCGTTAATACGTAATATCTACCAAACCACTTATCCTTTTTCAAGTGTAGTCTTTCTTTCTCAGACTAATAAGGTTTTATCCACAGCAATGATGATTTACTTATAGTGCATCAGCAGCATAAGACATAATAGAAACCAGACGTCTATTATAATGATGGAGTAGGAGTATATCATATAATGTCAGACGTAGTTGTAAAATAATGTGTCCACCTCTCTCCTCTCTGTGGTTTTTTGCTGCCAATCAATTTTTATCGTAAATATATCAATTCTACCCCGGAATGATTTTTTTTCAATTAATCACTCATCAAAATTTAATTATAAAATGGTCTCTTACAGCTGGTTGAAAAATATGGCGAATATAGTACCGCGCGATTTCAAAGTATTCTTTCCCATTATTTTAGACCTCACTAACATTTTTCCTACAGTCGAAGTCGTTAAAACTTATATTATTGACTTTAAAGTTAAATGGGACCAATATAGGTTAAAATAATTTTGTAGTCTTCAAAACTGTAGTCTTTTTAAAGTTCATTTAGAAGTAAATTGGTCATATTTCCCAGTCCAAGTTTGCCATCAGGTTCAAGGAAAATAGAACAACAATCATTGTTTATTCGTCAAAAAAAGCAAAAAGAGTATATAAATATGTCTTTTATTTATGTGAGATCAAAACAAATACATGCGTTGGTCACGTGGGCTTAGTTCACAGTGTCATTCATGCGTAAAATTATAAAAAGATTCTTAATACCAATTAGTGGAAATGGCTGGTTTTAGTCGAATTTTCTCCCTTCCAAGTTATCCAACCAATAATAATGAGACGTTTTTATTTCCAGAAAAAATGAAGAACTAGGTTCGAGATTTTAATATGAGGAAAGGTCAGGAAGTAAAATTTCCCTAATATGACTGTAGGTGGCATGTCGATCTTTTACCTTCCGACGCGCGATATTTCGAAACAAGTTTTAAATATTAAAACTTGTGTATATGGTCAACAACTGTCAACATATAACCTCTAAAAATTTATTATGTGAAAAATGTGACACTACCCCATGACTCCAAGCATTAAAGTAAAGGTAAAGAAGTAACTTTTGACAGTTGACACTACTGGGAGGGGCATCAACATAATACAGTCATTTTAGTCCTTTGAAGTAATTTAGAAAACGAAAACGTAATTTTGCCTTCCAGGGAAGAGACCTAATTCTATTTTTAAGTCAAAATAACTTCTAGGACATTATATAAAGTAATATTTACCTTTAGGTTAAACACATGCTGGGTAAATTTTACCTAAAATTGGAACTAGTTGTGACCATGAGGTTAAAGTTTTAACTAAAATCTGACTACTAGGACAAGACAAAACATAGGTTACATTTATGTTAAAAATTGGTAAAATTTCCCTGTTTCTATCCAGACAAAAGTCAGCGACTCCAAAGTTAATAATTTGGTCTAAAATTACGTAATATATTCTTATACATTGACCTCAATATGCACTTTAACTTTATAGTTAAATTTTAAGGAACAATTACCTCAATATTTCTTGAAAATTACACTAAAGTTATTGTGACTTTATCAGGCATTTCTTAAGAAAATGTTACCTAAATATTGTTTAATTAATTACTATTAAGTCCATATGCCTTTAAAGTTGAAAGTAATGGTTGCAATTACGTTATATCAACTATCTTAGGTCATTGTGGCTTTAAACTGGTAAAATAAACTAATTGTGCTGCTTGGGCTAAAAGTGCTAATCCCTTGTTGAAATTATTTTGACCCTACGGATTCTAAAGGGTGCTTCAGGGGTGAAAATGCGTGACAATAACTTATTTTAGAGATTAGCCCCATAATTATTTACATGGAACCAAGGTTGCCTTGAGAACTTTTTTTTATATTTTCTACCAGCAAGGATCGACCTAGTTCTGCAAAATTTTATACAATAAGTACACAGTACCACAAAGAGCACTTGTGTTTTAAACTGGAGTAGTGTAATTTTATGCTTTTTGACGCAATGTACTCGAATATGAAGTCTACATTATTAATTGCTCATTTAAGAAATTTCAAAAACATGTTATTGTGAGCCGGTGCACAGGACTATAAACTACTTGTATCTTGAACTGGGGCAGTGTAATACTGTTTTGTACCTAAAAACTACAATGATCAATTGCAAAAACGCATTTTATGAAAAATTTTTAAATTATTCAAAAAGGATCCGGCACTAGGTCGAAAAATGGATAGTTCTCCAGATATCGGGAGTGCAAAGGGGGTGCTTATTTCTTATGGGAAGAAGCCTCCGGTGAAACTCACTGGAATCGATATATATGATTCCTTTCAACCTCCTAATCAAAAGTTCTCATGGGCATAAGGTCAGAAAATGGACAATTTTTCGAGACACTGTACATTTTCCGCACTTTTGATCAGGATGCCAAGATCCACAAAATCCTGCAATATGAGTAAATTCGGCTGAAACCCAGTTTCAAAAAATTAGTGCATGATCCTTTGAACTTCAAATTCGAGTATGGCGCGTTAAAGTAGACAGGATTCCACTACTCCAGTTTAAAGATCAAGTACCATTCTTTGGTAGTCCTGTGTTATTTAGCTCATGCCAAAACGCTCTGGGAATTGGGTTATTATTGATATTCTGCTAGTTTTATATTATCAATATACACACATTCAGAAAAATATTATTGATAATTCTAAATAAACTAAATTTTGAAAAACGTCATATTTACCTATCACAATCGTCTTCTTCTAACTTCATATCAATATCTTCTGATTTAATATCAACATCTTCTGATTTAATATCATCATGTAATTTAATATTATCTTCATATTTAATATTAATAAATTCTGAATTAATGTCATCTACAGATTCCACAAAAACTTCATCGATATCTGATTTAATATCAACATCTTCTGATTTAATATTATCCTCAGATTTAATAATAACATATTCTGAATTAATATCATCGTCTGATTCTAGAAAAACATCATCGACATCTGATTTAATATCAACATCCTCTGATTTAATATCAATGTCTTCTAATTTAATATCGATATCTCCTGATTTAATACTATCGTCACATTTAATATCAACAGCTTCCAATTTAATGTCATTTTCTGATTCAAAATCGACATCTGATTTAATTTCAGCATTTTCATTTTTAACAAACGAGTGTAGGTTATCTGTTTCCATTTCATTTGTTATTTCACTTCTAGCTTTTACGGTAAATATCTCTTGAATGTTATCATGTGCCTGGAATGTTACATCTATGTGACAAGATTGATCTTCAAATTTTAACGTTGGTTTGAATATATATTGTTGTACATTCTGTAATTCTACCTGTCCTCTATCATCTGTTCCTTCTATTTCAATATATTTACTTATTTTCTCTTCCGCATGCAAACAGTTTGTTAAAAAATTTGAAACACCTTGCATTCTATCAAGACACGTTTTACAAGTGAATAGTTGTCTATTATTACTATCATTCTGAAATATAAAAATATAATTTACTGTAAGAAATCTCAGCACTACTGGATATATCAATTATGCATTAATTTAACGTGAAAAAGAGTAATGAAACATATTCTTTATAGGATTTTGCAAACAGCGGAAAGAAAAACTATGAGAACTAAAAGAAAAACTATATGTAAAAATACTAATGAACCCGAGTAGCACAAAATATTGGACCAATATTGAACCAATATTTATATATTGGTCCTATATGGATTGTATATTGATGCAATATTTGTGCTACTAGGGAAATCTTTGCATTCCTTCGATAACCTGACTTCTGGTTATGCCAACAAATAAAAATTCTTATTTGCCATTCTCATTATAACACTAGCATCCAACATAGTCCCCTACAACTAAGCAGATTAAACTAGTATCTACATGATCCCCTACGATATGTAAATTCAGTTAAAAACGAGAACAAACCTGAAATTTATTTATTTACCTACCTTGTTTTTAAAAAAAATTTCATTCTAATGAATTACATTTTCGTAAAATCTCATTCAGTTTCTTGGAAATGCTTAGCCTTTGAAACGTTTTTCGTCATTATTCTGGTCTCATCAGAAAAGCCCAAAGCCACTCATAACAATGTTCCATGCAAAACCAAGGCAATATCCATGATTAAGTAGTATGAAATATTTATATTTGACATTGACTGATGAAAAACGACAGATCTTCACCTATCTATTAGTTAACTAGTATTGGAGCCTATATACTCTATGCATGTTTATTCTTTATAGGATTTTGCAAAATCCTATAAAGAATATGTTTCATTACTATAAGCAAACAAATAATAAATAATTCTCTTTTAAACACGCCTGGAGTATACAGGCTCCAATACTAGTTAGCTAATAGGTAGGTGAAGATCTGTCGTTTTTTATCAGTTAATGTCAAATATAAATATCTCATACTTATTAATGGATATTGCCTTGGTTTTGCGCGGAACATCGTTATGAGTGGCTTTGGGCTTTTCTGATGAGTCCACGATAAGGACGAAAAACGTTTCAAAGGCTAAGCATTTCCAAGAGATTTTATGAAAATATAATTCATTAGAATGAAAAAAATTTTAAAGACAAAGTAGGTAAATAAATTAATTTCAGGTTTGTTCTCATTTTTAACTGAATTTACATATCGTAGGGGATCGTGTAGATACTAGTTTAATCTGCGTAGTCGTAGGGGACTATGTTGCATGCTAGTGTTATAAATGGCAAATAAGAATTTTTACTTGTTAGCATAACCAGAAGTCAGGTTATTGAAGGAATGCGAAGATTTCATTAACCTTTCAGTGGTCGCGCAAATTTTTTGTACTTTAGTGGTCGCACACGGTCTCAGACACCGGCTTAAAAAAATTCGTTTAAAAGTAAAAATTCAGAAATAAATTTGAAGGGATCTCGAAGCTATACATATGTAATTAATAAACGTTAAGTATTTTCGAAATATTTGTTTAAGTAAACCTTAATTTTTCAATGTACAAAAAAAATTAACAAAATACTGGCTCGCCTTATATATACTTGAATAACAGAAATACAAATTCTCATAAAACCTTTGTTAAAGTAAACTTGTCTTCTAGAAACATAAGGGAATCTCTTTTTGTACATAAAAGTCTTTGGGTTCCTTCCAAAAAAAAGCATGCAGGTTATAAAAATCATAAAAATATTTAAAATTTTCTTTCCTTGTTCTTACATTTTTGGGTGGACAATGTTTGCTCCATTTCGTTTTTTATCTCTTCCCATAAAATATGGTGCACTTCCATTCATTTCCCCACCTTCATTTTCATCAAATTCCTGTTCTGTATGGCTATCTTCTGATCTTTCATAAATGTTGTCTTCCTCCCCGTTTCTTCTTCGTCATCATCCTTCTCCACTGGGTACTTCTTCGAACAGCCTCAATATCCTTTCTTGCTCTTTGTTAGAGTCAATATTTATATAAAGTTAGGGAAATAGAAGGTAAATACTTACCGATGTATATATTTTTCAATGAATAACCCAAAACAAATGACAGAAATTTTATCTCACTAGTGGTCGCACCCGGTCTAAGACACCGTGTGTGCGATTACAGCAGTTATTTGGACACATGGCATAATAATAACTACAGCAATGTATAGACGAGAAACTTTATGAAAGGTACACCAACGGAAACGGATGGGTTTATCCGATTATTTGAAATATCACAAATTAACCGTTGCGCCGGTCTCCTACACCGTGCGCGACCACTGAAAGGTTAATATTTTTACATATAGTTTTTCTTTTAGTTCTCATAGATAGTTTTTCTTTCAGCTGTTTGCAAAATTCTATAAAGAATATGTTTCATTACTATAAGCAAACAAATGATAAATAAACACTTTTAAACGTGGAAAAGAGCTAAACCACTATTTCCACATAATAGTTCCCATCTGTTCCTGTTACAAATACGTTCTAGTTCAAAATTGTTCCCAATATATTAAGCACGTCAACGATACTTGTGATGGGCAAGACAACTGGTACAGATTAACTATATAATACACGTGCATGAAACTGTTTCGTTAGAGCACGGTAATGTTCTGATAATTACTAACATTGTATAACTATCCTAGGGTCATACATGTCTTTTTTTTAATTTATTTATTTATTTATTTATTTTATTTATTTAATCATACATCATCCAACAGTACAAAACCATTTATAGGATGGACATCTAAACTAACTTAACCTAACCTAACTAAAAAGTACAAATAGAAATTATGAAGGCGATTATACTGCACGACAGTAGATGAAATTTCTGACTGCTAGGCAAATATGTCCAATTCACTGCAATGAGTATCATAACTAGTACAAATATTAAAAAGAGGAGAAAACTTTAATATGTTTGATCTAGGAGTGGGTAAATAAAAAGTATGAGAATGACGAGAATTAATCCGTGGGACATAGAAGTTCAGTTGGCTTAATATTTCACTACAATCTATTTTATTATGCATAATTTTATCTAGAAAACGCAAAGCAAAGGACTCACGCCTTTCGGAAAGACTAATAATATCAAATTTTTCAAGTAATTGATTTTGAGAAGCTCCAATTGGTGGATATGTACCTTCAGTTTTCCAGTTTAAAAATTTCAGGAAGCGGCGCTGAATGTTTTCCAATTTATCATTATGAGTATTATACCCAGATTGCCAGACAAGTGAAGCATACTCCAGTTTAGACCGACAGAAAGCAAAATAAAGCATCTTTAAGGTTTTCGCATCATTAAAATCATGGCTGTTACGCAAAATGAAGCCTAACATTCTGTATGCATGCGAAATTACAGAGTCAATATGGTTAGTGAAGGTTAATTTTTTATCAAAAGTTACATTATATTAGATCCTTGAACGTAGATGGTCTGTTCAGCATGTCGCCATTAACATTATAATTATATATAATTGGGGATTCCTTGGTTGTATAATTCATAACATTGCACTTGCCAACATTTAGGTGAAGATCATTTTCATCGCACCAAGCCGATAACTTAGTTAAGTTGTTTTGAAGTTTTTTGCAGTCATTAAAATCATTAATCCTATGCAACATCTTGACGTCATCGGCATATATTAAGAAATATACATCTAAGTGATCACTGATGTCGTTAATAAAAATATTAAAGAAAAGGGGTCCAAGTATTGATCCCTGGGGTACTCCTGACGTGGCTCGGTATTCAACAGATTTATATCCATTATATGATACGAACTGAACTCTATCAGTCAAGTAACTCTCAAGAAATTGAAGTAAACCGTCAGACAATCCGAATTTGTCAAGTTTACAGATAAGTTTCCTATGGTTCAGTCTGTGAAACGCTTTAGAAAAGTCAGTATAGACTGAGTCTACCTGTATTTGAGAATCAATTGATTCAGCAATGTACTGAGTAGCGCAGATTAAGTTCGTTACGGTGGAGCGACCTTTCATAAAACCGTGTTGTTGCATAGATATTTTCAGTTGAACATGTGCATAAATGTTATCATGTAGTAGGATTTCGAAAGCTTTACCAAAGTTACATATGATTGTTATCGGTCTATAATTGGTAACATCATTTCTTTCACCTTTTTTATACACAGGGCACACTTCGGAGTATTTCCAAATATCAGGAAAACAGCATTTCCTAAGACATAAATTAAAAATTATGCAGAGAGGATATGCAAAAATGCTGGCACAGTCTTTCAGCAGAAATGATGGAATTCCATCTGGGCCCGCAGTAAGTTTAGGTTTAATTCTTTTTAACGCCATGCAAACTTCAGCCTCGGAAAAGCGTTTAATGTCCAAACAGTCAAACGAAGGATTATTAGACTCGGTTACAGGGGCGTCCGAGATGTTAAGGAAGTAAGATTGCTCGAAAAAGTTAGCAAATGCATCGACGATATCATTAGGGGTCTCTAGATGCTCATTGTTATAAGTCATGTCTTTAGGTATGCTAGTTTTCCCTTTTTTTCCATTGATGTAAGCCCAGAATTTATTGGGTTCCGATGTGATATTATTTTCGATTCGATTTGTATAAATTTGAAATGCAATTTTAATATCCGACTTGATTTGTGATCTAAGTCTACGAAATTCAGTTAGCGATTCATTATTACCATGACGTTTAAATGATATCAATTTTTTATGCTTTAGCTTTATATTTTTTATAATTTCACCGTTAAACCAAGGGGGAAACTGTCTTTTATTTTTTGGAGTTTTGAACTTGGGTATGTTCTCATTAAAAACTTCAGTTAATTTCTTATAAAATAAGTCAACACAGATTTTAACATCATCATAGTCATTTAGGAACGACCAGTTAATGTGCAGTAATTGTTCATACAGAAGAGGAAAATTTGCCTTTCGAAAGTTGAAAGAATTAGTAGATTTCATTGGAAATTTGATATTCGGATTTACAAACTGAGTTTCGAAGTTCACAATAAGAGCAGGATGATGTATATCTTCTGAAACCAATAATTCAATTGATTTTTCCACAACGCAATGTGCCTTACATATAACCAAGTCTAAAAGTCTATTGTTATTATTAAAAACAGAGTTGTATTGACGCAAGTTTTGAAGGTTTAGAAAATTGATAAGTGTTGATACTTTAGGACATTTAACACTATTCGAGACATGAAGAGAGTACAGACGCAAATTAAAATCACCTAATATAAGCGTATTACTGTCTTGGATATAATCCAATGAAGAAATTGTTTCAAATAGAGTTTCATAAACATTAATACTTGACTCAGGAGGAATATACAGTACAAAAATATAAAATGATTGTCGATTAATTGTGAGTTTGGCAGCTACTATATCAATGTTCTGAATAGAAAGGAAATCCCCAAAACGTAAATTTAACTTTTCTGCATGTAAGTTGGAATCGATCGCGAGTAAAACTCCTCCACCTCTGGACTTATTTATAGCAGTAAAATTTCTATCCTCCCGAAAAATATTGTAAGTGTGGTCGAATAACTCATTGTCAAACACTGAGGAATCAAGCCATGTTTCGGTTAATGCAATGATAGGGAATGTACAGGCGGCTACTAAGTTGAAAAATTCAAATGTTTTGTTTTTGATGCTTCTAACGTTTTGATAATAAATGTCCATGTTATAACGAGAACGACACTGAGTAGAATTAGTGATAAGATTATGAGTAGCAGTTAAGGTAGTGATGGCTGGAATGTTTGGAGATGTAGATGATTGCTATCTAACACCTATTAAGTCAGATCTCAACTTATCCCTAGCTTGAATATACGAGGTACAATTGTTGATGTCCCAAGCCGCATGGCTTGTAGATATATTTAGTTTTTCTGCGTTGTTAAGAGAGACACAATTTGTACATTTTAATACTTTGGATTTACACTGTTTGACCGAATGACTTTCTCCGCAGCGAGGACAGGAGGCCTTATTTTTACAGAATTTGGACGAGTGATGAAACTCATTACAGTTAAAACATCGGTATATATCAACTGCGTCAAATACTCTACAATTGTCATAGCCGATAAATAGATTACCAGCTTTCATTACCTTTTCGTAAGAAATTTTATCCACCTGGAGCACAGCCTGAAACACATTTACATTTTTCTTAGTTGGGAATAACTTGATGAGATTACAATTGGATTGATAAGGTCACTGTTCATTTTAATAATGTAGTTGGTAAGTTCTTCCTCACTGAATTTTTCGGTAATGCCAACAATGCGAATTCTAGGGTTGACGCCATGTAACTCCTTTACCTCATAGTCATCTGCAAGGGTTTCTTCCACAATTTTTTTAAATTTCGCATTTTCTTCTTTGTTTTTACATCCGATCAATAATCCTCCATTTTTTATCTCCTTGATTTTCGAGATCTGTAAGTTTTTATGCACAGGATTAACATTTTGCAGAATATCGACTTTAGTCTGAGAGGTTCCCTGTTCAAGATTCTTTGGCTTGATAATAATAGCCGGCGTAGTTTTATTTTTTAGGAGATCTGAATACTTAACAGGTTCGGTGATTTTTGTCGATGAGGTGCTGATGGAATTAACAGAGCAAGTTTCAGTTGCAATTTTTAAGAATTCGTCTTTAAATGAATTGAATTCTGAAGTTATACTGGATACAGCTAACGCAATTTTATTGTCCACAATATCGTTTAGCTTAAATTCGTTAATTGTTAAACAGTCGGCGGTGCATTCGGGGCATTTCCAGGACAGGCCAGGAACATTTTTTAACAGGCTGCAAAGATCAGCAGGTCCAGCATAAACACATGCCGCATGAAATTCTTCCTTGCACGTACCAGCACAAGAAATACTGGGTTGTTTCCTAGATATCGACACTTCACAAACACCACAAATAATAGTCATTGTCCAGTTTCTTAAGCACTAACATAAGCGTAATAAATTTTATAGCACAGACTATCGATAATCATTAGACCCTCTAAGAAAGCCTTAGAGGTAATAGTAATAAAAGTAATAAAAGCCAGACGTTGAGACCACTTTAACACCTTGGGTTAACTAATATCGACATTGCACCAACGCTTTGAAGTTCGCACGTGTTGAACACTCGTTTTGGAATTAGACCGGAGAGCTCCCGAAACACGTCCACTCTCTACGACAGACAGGCATTATTTTTTTATTGTTTCTTAGTTGTCCTTGTCAAAAATACAGTTAACAAAATTGGCAAGTTAAGTAATATTGCCAGAAATAAAGCAAAATGAGGAAAATTAGGTAATTAGGTTCAATTAACCAAACAAAGTCGAAACTTTATAATTTTTTATGACAGTTTTTAAACGGGGTTCAATTTTTTTCCACCCCTTTCAGTAGCTAAATTTCATGTAAATCTGCAAAAGTTATGTAAATATGACACCCATATTGGATTGGCTATTTTGGATCTTTTGACATCGGATTAAACGTCAGCTATTACAAGATAATTTTTATTATTAATTTCAAATTGATCTGAAAAATTGGGGATGATATGAGGGTATGTAACCGAGAAGCGAGACACATTGTATATGGTTATTTTGATTGGAAATGGTCTCCCCTATTACTTCGTCTCTTTTTCATACTTTTCTTACGCAAAATAAAGGCTCTATATTGTGAGAAGAGAAAATATAACATTTTCAATATCAACACTTAAAGAAAGAAAAACCATTTATGCTGTAAGAAGAAGTAAGCAGGATGTCCAATAAGGCATTAAAAGTTCAAACGAAAACTAAATAGGGCTAACAGTTACATATGTATTAGTTCAAAGAAACTTAAGAGATATATATCGATTCGTGTTTAAAATGAAATTACCATATTAGAAATACTTCAAAAAAATTATTCTTTGCCTGCTATGCTCTGCGTGTCCTAACCAAATACATGGATTACAAAACACTTAAATTGGTTTATTACGAGTAATTTTACTCTATACTAAAATTCGGTATACTTTTTTGGGGAAGGTCATCTGACGTACAGCAAATATTTAAAATCCAGAAAAAAGCCATACGCATAATGCTTAGAATGAACCCTACTGAAAGTTGCAGGAGAGTATTTCGAAAGCATGATCTGATAACGGTCATAGGTGTGTACATATTTGAATGCATACTTTTTCTAAAAAAACCATCCTGAAATATTTAATATCAACTCGATAAGCCACAAATATGACACAAGAGGAAAAATTAATTACAATAATTACCCTACAGGTTCTTTAACTTTAACCGAAAAGGGGAGTTACTACTCATGTATTTATTTTTATAATAATCTTCCAGAAGGAAGCTGGACAACCTGGAACCACCTTCCATATTAGGCAAAATTATTCCATTTGTGGAAGAAGTGAAATACCTAGGTGTCACCCTAGATAAGTCACTAAACTAGAATTCCCACTTGGAAAAGGTAATCCACAAAGCGAGACTGTCCCTGTGGACATGTCAAAGAATTTGCGGAAAATCTTCGGGCAACAGTTGGGTTGTTGAAAGGGCTGCAACAAACGACCAAAGCCAAACTCTCTGGATTGCAGAGACAAGAATGCTTGGCAATAACTGATGCAATAAGCACCACACTGTCAGCTGCTCTGGAACTACCTTCTCTCCATATTTATCTGGAGAGAGAGGCCAGGTGGGCAACATACAGAATCCATCAAGCGATAACTAATATATCGCAGGCTAGCACAACAGGCTGTTAGACGACTTAAACTGGGAATACCTTCAGATGTGATGCCTAGTTTGATCAACCATGAACTGCCTTTTAAAGTCCTGTTTCCTAGAAGAGACGAATGGGATTGGAGCAAAACTGACCTACAAAAGGCAGACAGTTGTTGGTAACACAGTCGGCTCCAAAAATCCTGACGGAAATGAAGCTGGTGCATATAGTCAGAAACCAAAGGTAAGGATAATTTGGAGCCTCGGTGACAATGCGACTATATTTCAGGCAGAAATCCATGCCATTAAGCTGTGTGTACTGAGGCTTGAACAGCCGCAATCTAGACACAGATCAATAAAAATATTTTCAGACAGCCAAGTGGCTTTTAAAGCCCTTGGATTCTACCATTGTAACTCTAAAATGGTTAGGAATTGCCAGCAAGCTCTTGCCTGACTGGGCAAAAGCAACAAACTGACTCTGATCTGAATACCTGGCCACTCTGGCATCAAAAGTCTTTTGAAGATTTCTTGGCCAGAGAAGGCGCTGCAACCAAATTTATAGGTTCAGAATCGGCCCTTGGCATATTCGCAAATTCTGCCAAGGCTGCTATCCTAGCCTGGGCTGAATTGAAAACAACCCACCACTGGCAGGAACTACCATGATTAGTTCACTTAAAGGAGTTTATTACATGCCCCTTGAAGTTAGAAACTAAAAAACTATTAGAGTTGAATAGGCTACACCTAAGAACTCTAATTGGCTTATACACTGGGCATTGCAGATTAAATCATCACCTATGCAGAATTGAACCCCGAATGCCATCTGTGTCTGGAGAATGATGAAATGGCAGAGTACGTTTTATGTACTTGTCCTGCTACAGAAAGAAGCAGATTCTCACTGTTTCGCAAAGGGCGACTGGAGCCAGAGGACCTGGATGGTTTCTTACCCAACAAGATTATCAGCTTTATTAAAAAGCTTAATCTGTTGGCGCGCCAATATTCTTGACTAAAGATGATGGTCTCGGATGATTAGGTGTCGAGCTTGAGCTCTTTGCCCTAAGAATCTGTTGGGTGAACTATAACTAGGAGTGAGCCACAAGTCACAGTGGAGGGTCTGACAGGAGCCCATGCACATATTAACCTAACCTAAACTCACCTTTAGTTGACATATGAAACTCTAGGAATCTAATCTCGCCCACATTTATAAGTGGCAGGCGGATCAAGTTCACGTCGACTGTAGACGAGAAGGGGTGAATATCCGAGTTTTCGTTTTTATGCTGTCCCAACTGAGATCGTATATACTATAATAGCATTGTCTTAAGTCAATTATACATAAAACAAATGTGTAAATAAAAAAGTTTTGATATTTACCAGTTCTGGAATATGTTTCTCTAAAATATCCAAAAAAAGCATCATTTCCTTTGATTTGTTTAATGATACAAAGTTTTCTTCTCCAACTGACTTGGTACAAAAACAACATCCATTTTTGAGCTCTGTAAGCGGTTTTAAATTTTTTTTATTTTGAGTATTTACTGGATCCAAGCTAACATTGTTTCTTGGATTTGCTATAAGCAGTGCTCTCTTCCTTATACCAACACAGGCTGATTTCAAATTAAGGAATACTCGGAGGTTATTGGTACATCCAATGCATGTCACCGTGTACTTAAATATATCCGAATTCTGAAATATCATAAATTATTTAAACAGTGAAAACATCAGTGTGTGCATGTGCATATTGTGCATGTACACCGGGCGACTCAGTCCATGGGGACATTGCTGCAACTTTTGAATTTGCAATGCCTTTACTTTGAAATTTAGTGTAACAATATGAGATAAGATTTCCAATTACCTATGTCATGTAAAATAACCGATATGGATGACGCCTGGTTTCGATGTAATTTACATAAAAATCAAATTTTTAAACAACCTGCATATTTTTGCATACTTTGATCCTGCTATCCAAAATACACATGATTCAAAAGCTAATTTGGTTTTCAAAAAAACATGTATTTTTAATTTTAATTTTTATTCATAGATGATCCAAATTGTCAAAATTCGGTCTACAAGCACCTGTAAAATATTATCTCATCAAATACTAAAATTAAATATAATTTACTCTTTATTTCTTAAACCAACCTAATGGTTTAAGAAATCAAACTTACTCAGGGCCAACTTATTCAAAATAATTGTTGTAAAATATTATTTTAGATTGTTAATTTTTCTCAAGAAGAAACAAGACATTGTTCTTATTGCTTTTGTAGCTTAAAGTTCTATTATTAAGAACAAAAGCTGATTTCTGTCCGCAGCAAATAGACATGTCGGCCCATTGTATATTTGCGACGTGTAAGATCTAGAAAAGATCAGTACTCTTCACAAAGCACAGTATGAACACGCTTATTTAGAGGATAATGTCCTGTTATTGGGCCTACCATCTGCCTCATTATTTCACTGACAAGCACAGACAACCACTTCATGGTTGAATTAGCTGACGGGTACTTTACATGAAGCCTCGACTGCCTCATTCCGGTGGCTTGGACCCAATAGTTGTTAACCTGTGCCATGGCCCAATCTTGCAGTTTTGATTGAATCAGACCTCTTGGCACACCGAAGGCTGGCTCACGGCCAAGGAAAGGAGTTTTGGCTCTTTCTCCTTCTTCCATCGGGAGGAACGAGGAAGCAGACCATCTTCCTCGTTACCCTCCACATACTGTCCGGGCACCCATGTAAGTTTGAGCGAATAGTGTTCACACAGCTCAGTCAAAATATTCCGACACTTCAGAGCCAGCCTAGAGGTCATTTTGTTTGATGGATGTGCCCTAAAAGCCGCTTGCAGCTGTCGCCGCATATATAAATACATTAAATAATAACAGGTTGTCCAGTAGGGCTTCCAGTAAAAAAAACATGTAATGAAAAACTAATATCGCTGAACTTGAAGAGTAAATAGTGTTTAATTGTAGTATTTGAAGAAATAATATTTTACAAGTGTTTGCCGCTGATTGTTATAATTTTTACCACGAAGTAGGTCTTCTAAGATTAGAACTAAACATTAGAAGAAAAAAAATTTAACTTAAATGATACCTGAGGGTTGAATCATATCCATTTCGGCCAGCAGAAATCAAGTATGCTAAAATATATGTTCCATTTAAAAATGCGATTTTTATGTCACAGCATCGAAACCAGAAGTCGGTTCTTTGAATCACATAATTAGAAATTTTATTTCATATCACTAGACTAAATCTGAAAATAATCTATTGACCCCATCAAAACTTACAAGTGTCCATATATGCTGAGCCAGCCGGTATATACAAAATGTAGTACTGTATAGAGGCGGATTTGAGTAAGTTTTGATACTAAAAATTTGCAATGGATAAATCATCAGCTCAGAATCCCCAACTAACATATAGGCTTTAATTACCGATACTAGTATGCATAGTACTTATGGAAGATGTAAGAACTAAGAGAAATTACGCAACACGATAACACTTATATAGCATAATACGATTAATATTTACATAATACGTATGTATGTATCTTTTTTAAATAACTATTAGTTAGCATTGCAATGGAATTTGCAAAGACGAGTCATAATCTAAGTTTTAACGTTCATCAATAAAATTTAGTACTTTTTGTTGTTACATAGCTTTATAGATGTCACTTCCTGTTCAGTGGGAAATGATATTTAGTCATTGTTTTTGCTAGCAACCCTGCATATTTGTTCTAATTTTGTTACTTCCTTTGATTCACATTCCAACTATGCTATACTATTTTGTAACTATGTCTCCAGTATTGTATAATTTAGTGAAGCAACATTTCAATAATCGTTGTTTCTGAGAGAGGCGACAAAATTCCATCTAGTGTTCAAAATGTATTCACCACATTCTTATTTAGCGTCATCTATACCGATTACCTAGAGAATAGATTCAATAGAATATATGTTGGACAACTAATTGCATAATGCTCATCACATATATGGTTGAGAAAAGAAACATGGAAGTATTACAATGCATAAGAAAGAATTATAATCACTTTCAGTAGTTACCAATTTTAAGATGTTGTTCAGAGTTTCTCCTAACTCCTGATAATTTTCATTTATGCTCTGAAGACAAAGCCTGCAAACTTTTCCGTTCATAGTGATATAAAAAACATCAAACTGTGAATTTTTACTCTTCGATTATACTTTATACTAGATCACTTAACCTCCAATTGAACTAATGTCATCGTCATGAAATTAGATGCGAATAGCGATGGGAGATATATCACAAACTGTGATTTAATCACTGATATTAAAAAATTATATTTCGGCGTTTCGTCCTCTAGATCACTGTATTTTAAACTGAGTAGTACCGTTATTCGATGCTAAATGGCGCACAAAGTATAAATTTAAAATATATAGTGTTCTTCTATACCGACTTTCCTTCCTTCTTCATAACGTTTTTTGTGCATTAATGGCGTACACGCACATTCCGAGAAAATTAGAAATAAAGGGTAAATATATCTTAAAACCATTACTTTTCAGCATTTCTTTTAGGCTGATATGGGAAAAACAAAAAAAAAGAATCGCTCTAGATCGTCTAGCCGCGATTCTGATAAAGAAAACGTAAACAGGAGGTTAAGAAGACTTGAAAAGGTTATCAACGACCATTTTAGGAGCAGGAGTAGCAGGACTAGATCAAGGTCCAGGTCTAGACACAATAATGGTAGCGTTCGATGCCCAAAAAGCAGTCGCTCCAGAGGCTCGACACGTGATCGAAGTCCAATCAGAGACTCGACACCAGATGATCGTGCTAGAACCGTTGGCTCAATTTCACTTGAAATGTTGAATCACACCCCTCCTCAAATAGACCCTGTAGCAGAGGATGTTTTAGTACTCAGTGATGAAGTGGTATTGGACGAAGCTACTTTGGAAGTTTTAGGTGATGACCCTGAGAACATACAGGGCCAAACAATAGAGTTGCATACAGCATTGGTCTCCAGGTGGAAATATATTCTCACAAAGGGTTTAAATAAAGAAACAAGAGACGAAATTAGTAGTAGATACCCATTCCCTTCTAACTGTGTACATTTAAATGCTCCAAAATTGAACCAGGAAGTGCAACAGATATTATCACCCACCTCATTAAAGAGGGATAAATATCAGACGCTGTCACAACAACAACTTGGTGCAGGCATTACAGCATTGGGCACTGTAATAAATACTGTTTTAAAAGGAAATAACGATCTTTATAAACCACTTTTACCGGGATTAATAGATGCAGGCAAGTTATTAACTGACCTGCATCATAATTTATCTATTAGTAGAAGGAGTTTGATTACACCTCAGTTAAATAAAAATGTGAAGCAACTCGCAATAACGGGCGAGATTGACCAGTTTCTCTATGGCTCGGACTTCCAGGAAAGATGTAGAAACATAAAAGACTTGGAGAGGTCAAGTAAAGACCTAAAAGCAGAGCCTAGCCAAGGTCCTAAAAAACCGAATGTACCGAGTAAAGTATCAACTTATAGAAATGTAAAGCCTGATTTAAACAGGAAGGGCCCGTTTCGAACATTAGGGAATTCGAAGCAACAAGGGCAAACCCCTCCGAACAGAAGACTGAACGACAGATATTACCCGAGCTCGTATCAGAGACAACGGAAATACTAGAGGTAAGTTCATATGCAGGAAGGCTTAAAGGTTTCACAGAAGTTTGGAAAAAATTAGAACCAAGCAAATTTGTTTTAAACTGCATTGAAGGTTTTAAAATACCGTTCACAACAATGCCTGTAGAACAAGGCAAATTTAGGCACAGAAATTTTTCAGAAATTGAAAGGAGTGAGTGCCAGATGGCCATTTTAAAATTAATGAACCAAGGTGCAGTTGTACCTTGCCGTTACAAGAAGGGACAATTTCTTTCGCCATTTTTTCTAGTGGAAAAATAAAATGGGGATAAACGATTTATATTAAATTTGAAAAGGCTCAACAAATATATTCAACCGAAACATTTTAAAATGGAAGACTATAGAACAGTTACCAAACTTGTTCAAAATAATTTTTTTATGGCATCAATCGATTTGAAGGATGCATATTTTTTAATTCCCATCCATAAATCGTCACGTAAATATCTTCGTTTTGAGTTTAACAACAAATTATTTGAATTAGTTTGTTTACCTTTTGGATTATCCTTAGCACCATATATTTTCACCAAAATAATGAGACCAGTAGTCTCTGCAATTAGATCTAGGGTTATAAGTTGTGCAGTATATTTAGATGATTTTATAATATTTAGCGAAACTGAAGCTAAATGTGTCAAAGATATGTCTGCAGTGTTAACAATTCTCCAATCCCTAGGTTTTATCATTAACAGGGAAAAAAGTTGTTTAACTCCCAGAACACAATGTAAGTTTTTAGGTTTCATTTTTGATTCAGAACACATGACCATAGGACTTCCTATGGATAAGAGACAAAAAATCATTGGCCTTTTAAGTAATATTAAAAAAGCAAAAACTTGTAAAATCAGGTTTTTTGCACAGATGATAGCTGTATTGGTCGCAGCAACACCAGCTGTGAAGTACGGTCTGCTATATACAAAAAAGTTAGAGAGAGAAAAATATTTAGCATTGAATAAAGCAGGTCAGAAATATGATACTCTCATGGTTGTTATGTTAAATAAATGTGGAAATAGAAGTGTGGTTTTAATTATTTATTGGTCGAATACAGAAACAAAGTTTAATTCTAACAAAGAGTATACAACACACGCTGCTTTTCTTAACTTGACTCATAACTAACTGACTAGTGACCATAGATAAAATACAAACTAGTGACTATATTGCCACATTTGTAAAAATAAAATTGGTAGACAGGTTTGCCAACTTTAAATTCTTACTTTAACACCCTCCCTCAAACCTGGCATCCCGCAAACAAATTTTATTTTCATTACATTTTCAAATTTAACATTCTCACAAAACTACAAAATTTTTCATGACTTAAGGACTTTGTAAAAATATCTGCCACTTGTTCATTGGTAGAGACATAATTTAGTTTTACAATTCCTTCACTTACCAAATCTAGAACAAAATGCACTTTTACATCTATATGTTTACATCTTTTGTTGTTCTCAAAATTCTGAAGTAGCTTAATAGCACTTTGATTGTCTTCAAATAAACAAAATGGCAGCGAAAAGTTTACTTCTAAATCAATCAACAAATTTTTAATAAACAGTAATTCACATGAAGCAGCACACACTGCTATAAATTCAGATTCAGTACTTGACAACGTTACAATAGATTGTTTTTTAGAACTCCAAGAAATTAAATTGCCAAATAACTTAAAACAATATCCACTTATAGATTTTCTGTCAGTGATATCATTAGCCCAATCTGCATCTGAATAACCAACGAGATCACTTTCAGAATAATAAAAATACAACTTATAGTCCATTGTCGACTTAAGATATTTTAAAACTCTTAAAAGATGTTTAAAATGTTCATCTGTAGCACAGTCTTGAAATTTACCAAAATAACTTACACTAAAACAAATATCTGGTCTTGAACCCATCATTATGTACATTAGACTACCTAACAATTCTTTATACGGTAACTTAGTCTTAAAATTTTCATCACAATTTCTTTTTAAATTCAAATTCTTTTCAATGGGTGTTTTAAATGTTTTACAATTGTCTACATTAAATTTCTTAATTAAATTTTTAATTGCTGATATTTGATCAATAGTTATAATCCTTTTTTCAAAATCTCTACAAATTTTTATGCCTAAAAAATTGTTTACATTTTCTAACGTTTTCATTTTAAAAGTTTCACACAATTTTGATTTTAAATAATTTCGAAAATCATTGTCATTGCTAGCTATTAAAATATCATCCACGTAGAGAAGTAAGTAACATCGTATATTTTGATCAAGAAAAGTATACAAACAATAATCAGATTTTGATCGTTTGAACTTTAAACTAAACATAAAATCATTAAACTTCTCATTCCAAGCTTTAGGCGCTTGTTTAAGGCCATAAATCGCCTTTTTTAATAAACATACTTTATTTTTGTCAATTTTTGAAACTTTAAACCCTTCTGGAATATTCATAAAAATTTTTTCTTTTAGACAACTATTCAAAAATGCATTCTTCACATCTAACTGTTCCAAAAATAAATTATAATTGTTACAAATCGATAACAAAACTCTAAATGTTGACAGTTTTGCAACTGGAGCATGCATTTGAGTGAACTCACTAAAGTAGTTTTGTTCAAATCCTCTTGCGACTAATCGTGCTTTGTACATAGGCTTATCTTCACTATTTTCTTTCACTCGAAATACCCAGCGATTACTTATTATTTCCTGATTGTCCGGTTTATCAACTAATTCCCATGTGTCGTTTTCTTTTAGTGCACTTAACTCATCTTCAATTGCTTTCTCCCAAAAATTCCATTTTGAGCTTTCTTTTGCTTCTTCATATGACCTTGGGGTATCTGAAAAATCACTCAATAATGCCAAACAACTTACATCAATGTCATAATCATCAAATCTCAATGGTAACTTTCTGTTTCTCTTTGGTCTTTCATTTACATTTTCATCTCGATTTTCATATGTCTCCATATCCATTTCCTTTTCTTCATCTTTTTCACCATTTCCAATTTCTCTATTATTTTCATTAAAACCAATTTCACTTTCATCTGAATCGTTCCTTTTACATGTTATTTCATTTTTCTTATTTGTAAAATTAGTTTCATCGAACACAACATTTCTACTATGAATAAATTTATTTTCTTCTTCTTGCCATAAACGATAACCATTTTCCGTGTAAGCAACAAATCTACATTTTATTCCTTTGTCATCCAACTTTGTTCTTAAAGAATCGGGTACTCGTGCATAAGCTATGCAACCAAATATACGCATATTGCTAACGTTGGGTTTCCTTCCTAACCATAATTCATAAGGCGTTTTGTCTCTAACTAAACACGATTGTGTTCTGTTCGTTATATAGGCAGCCATAAGTACAGCTTCTTCCCAAAAACTTTTGTCCATATTTGCCTGCATTATCATAGATCTTGCCTTATCCATTAATGTTTGATTCATTCGCTCCGCAATTCCGTTTAACTGAGGAGTGTACGGGGGAGTATGAGAAATTTGAATACCTTTTTCTGAACAAAAATCTAACAATAGTTTCGAACTATATTCCCCTCCATTATCGCATTTAAGTTTTGATATTTTTCTATTACAGAACAACGATGATACTTTGGCTTCATAATCTTTGAAACATTGAAAAACCTCATCTTTATGTTTAATTACATACACCATTACAAATCTAGAATAATCATCTACAAAAGTCACAAAGTAGCTATTACCATTATGTGAAATGGGTTTAATCGGCCCACATACATCAGTATGAACTAATTCTAAAACTCTACTTGTTCTTGACCTTTTAGAATAATATGGAAAACATTTTTGTTTGGATTTAACACAAATTTCACAAATTTTATCATTAGTTGTGTTAACAAAATCTAAACCATTAACTAAATTTAAATTATTAATTTTTGATAACGACATATAATTTAAATGACCATACCTTTTATGCCAAAGTTCTTTATCAGATTTAACTGCCAAATTTGCGTTTTCATTATTACTCTGAATTTTAAAAACTAATTTATAAAGATTTCCTAAACGTTTACCTTCAGCATATACAACTTTACATTTTTTGATAACAATATTGCCATTAGAACAAACAACTTTAAAACCTGCTTTTTCAATTGTCGATATAGATAACAAATTTACTCTTAACCCTGGAACACATAACACATTTTTTAACACAATTGGTACCTGTTTACTTCCTACTTCACTGATGACTTTTACATCACCTATACAAGTTGCCTCCATTGACTTGCCCTCCTCTGCCAGTTGTACTAATCTTGGTTCTTGAAACTCCCTTTTATCCAGCAAAACTTCTTCGTTGTTTATATAATGATGTGTGGCTCCCGAGTCTGCAAACCATTCAATTTCGCTTGACGTAGATTGTGACGTTGACACTGCACAGAAAGCAACAGATTGTTCTTCTGACCTTGAATCACTCGAGGGTCTATTTTCTCTCATAGCATAATTAGCTTTATTTTCATCATTTCTCCTATCCTTATTCTTATTTTGACTACACTGCATTGACTTATGTCCGAATTTCTTGCAAATAAAACACTTTACTCCACAAACATTTTTCATATGCCCGAGCTTCCCACACTTGAAGCATTTAATTGTCTTTTGAGCAATAAATGACGATGCATTATTTTTTGACAGCTTGTTGTTTTTATTCACATTGAACTCTAATAATCTACTCTTCACGAACTCCATTTTTAAATCCTTTTCTGACAGGGTTCTTATCGCTGTGACAACATTTTCAAACTCTATGGGCATTGACAATAACAAAAAGCATGACATGTCTGACTCATCAAAATTACTTCCTAGATTTTTAAGTTCCCTGAACAGTCTGTCACATTTAGCAAAATGATCTTGTATGTCAGCGTTGCATTCATATTTCAGCTGTATCAGCTCCTTTAATAGATAATATTTCGAACATGTACCCTTTTTTGCAAAAATTCCTTCTAATTTGCTTAACATTCCCGCGGCATCTTCAATTCCTTTGATGTACTCTAAATGCGAATCTGCTATACTTTGTACTATTACCATTACAGCTTTGTTATTTTTCTTATGCCAATTCTGATCTTTTTCACCAACTGCAGCTTTTAAAACTTCTTCCACTTCGTGTGCTTTTAACACTGATTGCAGCCTAAATTTCCAGTTATCAAAACCATTTCCCGCAAATGGAACTATTCCATGCTTGTTTTCACCGTTTTTCGCACAAGCCTCCATTTTTATTCTGTATTCTAACACGACACTTAACACCAACGACTTTACAGTTTCTAATCTCTCAACTTCAACTTCTCACCACAACTCCTTTACCTGGGCCCATAACCAATGTTATGTTAAATAAATGTGGAAATAGAAGTGTGGTTTTAATTATTTATTGGTCGAATACAGAAACAAAGTTTAATTCTAATAAAGAGTACATAACACACGCTGCTTTTCATAACTTGACTCATAACTTACTTACTAGTGACTATATTGCCACATTTGTAAAAATTAAATTGGTAGACAGGTTTGCCAACTTTAAATTCTTACTTTAACAATGGTGATCAATCATAACATTATCGATAGTGACCTAGATTGGTGGCTAAGAAATATCCTGAAGGTAAACAACAAAATTTTGCAAGATAAATTTGATATCGAATTGTATAGTGATGTATCAAAAACAGGGTGGGGGACGTACTGCAATGAACAAACAACGCATGGATGGTGGAATAAAGAACTTAGTTCAGAGCACATTAACTATTTAGAGTTGCTTGCTGTTTTTTATAGTTTAAAGAGTTTCGGTAATAATTGGTCCTCGTGTACGGTTCTTATTAGAGTGGACAATACCACTGCTTTGTCTTATATAAACCGAATGGGAAGTATAAGACATCCAAACCTTAATAAACTTTCCAGAGAAATCTGGAATTGGTGTGAATGTAGAGATATTTGGTTGCACGCCTCCTACATACACCAACCAACTCAAATTTAGCAGACGAGAGCTCACGCATTTTATCACAAGATACTGAATGGGAATTGAATGAGTATGTTTTTAAAGACATAGTGGGAAGATTTGGTAAAGTAGACATTGATCTATTTGCGTCAAATATTAATTTTAAATGTAAAACTTACGTGTCATGGTATAGAGATCCAGGGTCACTATCAGTTGATGCCTTTACTATCTCATGGAAACCATATTTTTTTTTTTTATGCTTTCCCACCCTTTGCGCTTATCTTAAGGGTGTTAAAGAAAATCATCACAGATAAAGCAGAAGGAATTCTTATTGTCCCTTACTGGTCAACGCAAGCTTGGTACCCTCTTTTTCTAAAACTTTCAGTTGAAAAACCATTGTTCTTTGGACCTAATAAAAATCTATTGACTTCTCCTTTTAGGGACACCCATCCACTAGCAGCTACGCTTATCCTGGCTGCGAGCAAATTATCAGGCAGTCTTATAGAATCAAACAACTCCCTGAAGAGGCGCTGGAAATAATACTGGAGTCTCTATCAGAAAGTACAAAAAAGCAGTACAACACAGCATATAGAAAATGGTGGGAGTTCTGTAGGGAAAAAAAGGTAGATATTTTTAAGGCCTCTGCCGCAGAAGTAATCCTATTCTTGCAACAACAATTTGACACTAATAAATGCAAATATGGTACGTTCAACTCATTTAGATCAGCATTAGGACTAATTTTACTGGATAATATTGGTCAGAATGCGGAAGTTAGAAGATACCTCAAAGGTATATCGAAACTCACACCTCAACGACCAAGATATGGTTGTGTTTGGGACCCACAAAAGGTCCTAGACCACCTGTCAAAAGTATCATCACAAGAACAGTCCCTTGAATATCTGGGAAAAAAGCTTGCTACATTGCTAGCCTTGACTACCGGACACCGCATACAAACTCTTTCCCTCATTCGAATACAAAATGTAGTATTTTTAGAGGACAGGGTGAAGATTTTCATAACGGACAATATAAAGACAAGTAGTGTCAATAGAGTCCAACCGTGTTTGGAAATACAATACTTCAATGAAAATCCTAGTTTATGCGTAGCAGCCACATTGAGTAACTACATTGAGTCCACCATTAGTTTGAGACCAGAATCTCAAGAATTTCTGTTCATAATTCCGAGACCACCATTCAACAGAGTATCTAGCCAGACATTATCACGCTGGATAAAAGAAGTGATGGCAAAAGCAGGTATAGATACCACAATATTTACAGCATACTCCACACGCCACGCATCTACGTCAGCAGCGTATAGGGCAGACGTCTCCATTGAAGTCATCAGAAAGACAGCAGGTTGGACTCAGAAGTCAAACACTTTCCTTAAATTCTACAATAGACCTCTTAGCGAAGAGAACAATTTCGCAATGGCCATATTGAAATCATAAAACTGTATCACAGCTAGGTGTTTGCTTTTAATTTCAGATTTAGGATCTGTATAATATTTACCTTATACAGAGTTATATGTTATATATAGAAATTCTTTTATTTTAAGTTTTAATCAGATATCTCTAGATATATATACTTACTTTTATACCTTATATACTATATACTTACCTATTTATGATACTAATAATAGGTTTGTTTTTTTATGGAACCAAGTTGTACATGTTATACGGACATTTTATCTTATTTTAAATATATCCTTACTAAAATATAGGTTTGGTTTATTTTTATGAAACAAAAACAAAATTCTCTGAACATCTACTCAGTTTAAAATACAGTGATCTAGAGGACGAAACGCCGAAATATAATTGTACGATTAAACGAACTTACCTGTGAAGTTCAATCGTAATTATATGAGGCGTTTCGTCCGAAGAGATCACTCCCGCCCAATCCCAGAATGATTCATCGGTTGGATTGCTCATAAAACCCTTATTAATTTGTTTTTGTTTCCAGCCTTTATACGATATGAAGAAGGAAGGAAAGTCGGTATAGAAGAACACTATATATTTTAAATTTATACTTTGTGTGCCATTTAGCACCGAATAACGGTACTACTCAGTTTAAAATACAGTGATCTCTTCGGACGAAACGCCTCATATAATTACGATTGAACTTCACAGGTAAGTTCGTTTAATCGTACAATCATAGGTAACGACTGTTAATACAGTTGGTAGAGAACATACATATACTAAAATATTTTTTTAACGATATAAATAATATCATTAGGTAGGTACGCGTTTTATACTGTATACCTAGATAGTTATTGGAGATCAAAGGCAGTGTTGTGAAGTAGATCGATGAAGAGTATTTATAATGCTCGTTCGTCTTAAAAATGCTATTTGCTGAAAATTGTATGGATGAGGTACCAAATTTTCGACAAATTTGTTGAATGGGAGAAACAGCGGAGGACACTGATTGTTAATAATAGATCATTAAATAATGGTAAAATAGGGCTATATAAGTATTCTAAGCATGAAGAATCTCCCACCCGCTCTTCAATATGTTGATCAAGGTAAATATTTAATTTTATGGAATATCACCCCCCGCTTTCCGAAATTTTTATTGAGATAAGTCCGAAGATTGGTGGGGCCCCAATGTTCTCTCGATGGTCCTGTATATCACACAATATAAGACTCATACAAAAGTAGGGGAATATATTCTTGTTAATAAAGAACTAATAGAAATGCGCCTTTATCCAACAGAATTCTTATTTTTACCAATCAAATTAAAAGGTGTCAGAAAATGGTACATTGTCAGAATATGGTACATTTACCTTACCTACTTCCAGCTCATTCCATTGAAATTAGCTGGTTTAAAACATTCAATAAATAGCTGATACATAATAGCGCCTGTATTTGCACCAACAATAATATCTGTAGTAAACAAAAACTACTTGCAGGAAATAATCAACAAAATCAAGACACATTTTTTTTATTCACTTATCAACGAGTAACCCATATTATAACTACAAATCACAAATACATGAATTATAATACTATATTATAGTATACCAAAAAGTTAAGACGATTCTACCGAAACCCAATTCCGATAAAGTTTGTGAGGAGTCCTTTCTCTTTTTCATGTAACTGCAGAGGTTTTGAATAAAACATGTCGAGAAACATATAGAAAAATGTTATATATTTTATAATGAAGATTAGCAAACATTTAGTGTTTGGTCAACATATTACTCTAAGAATTAGGATTACTTTACTTATCTGGAAACGCCAAAAACCCCCATAGAATTTTCTTGAAACTGTTACATGTGGGAAGTAGAAAAATTGTATTCTTAAAGAAATATGGCTATCCAGGTCACTTTTTTATTTAAGAACATTTTTCATAGCCGTATGATGCACCAGTTCAAAAATTATTTGATGATGAAAATTCAATCAGGGTAATTAAAAACAAGACTATGATCACTTCTCACTTAATAGGTAGACAATGCTTGTGGGGTTAAATTAAAATTAACATAAAACGCTCCTTGTTGTTTGCCATAATTTTTAAAAGAAGTCCATTCTAGCCCCAGGTGAAAAGTTACGGAAATGAAAATATACTTTCATTAGCAAAGCGTTGTGGCAATCTTGATGACATCATGATTTAGTTCTCCCCACCACCAAATTTCTTTAAGAATGTCGTTTTTCTACCTTCCATCTGCAAAGGTTTCAAAAAAATTCTATTTTCTTTTGGTCTTTTGGGGTAAATAAACGTACTCTAGCTCTTAGACTATATTGCACAGAGACAATCAATAAGGATAACAATACTTCCTTATGGTCTTTTTTTTTAGGTAAAAAAATATACTGCTACAGTGGATCAATTTGTGTTGGTTAAAATTATGGTTTTGTCTGATAACAAATGTGGTACACTGTTCCTTAAAAAAAGGAATGCTCTGCTTAAGGAATTATCACTTACACATCCAAATTCTCCATTCAAGTGACATTTCTATTTTGATTATCCCTTTAATAAACTCACACTTAGATATCGTCTCTGAAGGACAAGCGAGTCCTAATAGTATCCATATGGTTTGTCTCATATTCATACTTTGCACATTTAAATATTGTTAACTCTCAAGCATTAAGGTTTGTTTTGCGGTGATATCTTTTATATCTTGTCTCAAGATCATACAGTTCACATTTTAACATCTAACTCTGAAGGACTTTTATGGAGCAAAACGTGTTTCTTAAGATCCCTATATCTTGCCTTTTACTTGCACATTGCACACTTCAGTGTTCTTATGGATCATCTTGTGCTGGTTTAGATAACTCTTATATCTAGTCTCAAATGTGCACTTTTCACATTTGAACATCATTATCTCTGCAGGGCTTTTATGGCGTCTTTTTAAGTGCCTCTTAAAAGAGGACTTATGTTTTGACTCATAGTCACATGATTCACACTTGAACATCTCCATCTCTGAGGGACTTTTGTGGATCAACATGTGCTTCCTAAGACCATCCTTATATTTTGTTTGATGATCACACATTGCACACTTAAAGATTGCACATTGCACACTTAAAGATTTGAACTTTGAAATATTGTTATGGACCAACAAATGCGTCTTAAGAGAAACCTTATATTTTGTCTTGAATACACACATGTCACATTTAAACATTTCTATCTCCGACATACTTTTATGAGTTATGTTGTGACGGACCAAATATTTCTTACATTTTGTTTCATATGTACACATTCCACACTTGAACGTCGTTAACTCTGAAGGATTTCTATGGAGCAAAATATGTGCCTTAAGGTAACACTTCTGTTTTGCCTGATAATCACATATTGCACACTTGAACATCGTTATGTCTGAAGAACTTTTATGGACCAACGAGTGTCTCTTAAGGCCATCCCTACGTTTTGTCGCATATTCACATGAGTCACACTTGAATATTTTTATTCCTCTATGACTTTTATGGATTGATAAGTGATCGTTGAGAAGATCCCTACGTGTTGTCTCATGTGTGATGGTATCATAATTATGCATTGTTTTGCCCAATGAGTTCCTGTGATCATTATCCAAATTGATTTTGACAGATGATTCTTTAAAACTGAAAATAAGCATTGTTTTTCTGTAAGTATATAACCTTATAATAATAATAATAATAAAAGACTTTATTAACCAAATTAATATTACAATTTAGAGTAATGATTTTACTGGGCGAGGTTCAGAAAAGCCTAAAGCCATTCTGTTCTTCCTTATAGATAGATACCCACTAAACATGAAAACATTACCGAAATAAAACAGTAATGTATCATCGTTACTTTGTAACATTATTCAATAGATAATTTTAACATTTCTATAACAAGTATGTTATAGAGTCAGTCAGCAATGTTACAAAGTTATATTATTAAAAACACAACATTAAAGCAATATCCTCTCAACATATCTACATTAATGTTTTAATGTTATATTTTAAATACTACATTATGACTACATTTTTTAAATGTAACAAAATAAATATTTTAATTTGATTACTACAATAATAATTCAGTAATATTAAAAGTAATTTAATTATGAAAATTATATTTAAATATTGTTCTTTTGATGTACTATTTGTTAACAAGTATACAATTTTATATTTTATAAATATTTACAGGGTGATCTGTAAATGATAGCTACATGATTCTTTAATTATGGTTCCCCTCTATGTTCTTACTTTTGGTTTGGAGATGGCTGAATGGCACTTACACAACTCTAAAATTGAACGGATAAAAGGTGGTAATATAGGCTCATATTTAAAAATCTTATTGCTCAAAATGCAAGGAATATAATATGCAACTGTACAGTATAGTCGCCATTACATTCCTTGCACTTTGTGCTGTTAGATTTTTAAATGTGATCTTATATTTTCACTTTTCATCCCTTCAATTTTAGAATTGTGTAAATGTCATTCAATCATTTCCAAACAAAAAGTGAAAAAGCAGAAGAAACGTATTATGTGAAAGAACCTTGTACCTATCATTTAAAGACCACCCTGTAAATAATTATAAAATATAAAATTGTATCATAGAATCATAAAAATTAATTTGAGAATTTACAAAACATAATCACAATTATATGTGCATATGTATGACACAATACGCTTAGCATTTCAAAACCACTTGCATTTTACAAATTGTTCACTAATTATTAATAACAAAGCACCAAATATAACTTGTGTGCCTTTCAATGTTGTTTAGAATAGGTGAATTTAAAAAATTAGTTAATTACTTGACATCCAGAATTACTTAATATATTTAGTTATATTTCGAATTTTAAAATCAAATAAAGTGCGACAACTAAACAGAATTATCTAGAGGTTTCTGTATTGAAAATAAAATAAAAATATGTGTAATTATGCGTTTATACACAGTGTATTAGCTGTTCTGAACCAGTTTATGAATAAAACAAGCAGAAATTTATAAATGTTCTTTATTGTTCAAACCCGATTAAATTATTAGTACAGATGATATAATATTCACCACATAATATTTTTTCTGATGGAGTTTATCATAATCAATTTGATTTGTATTATGTATTTTGAGATAATGTGCATTATATAATATACAAAAAATAAACATTGAGTTATAAATTGTGTGAAAATAACATAAAATATTTTGTATACACTTTCTTTGCTTTGAAAATCGTAGACACTTGAAATTTCGAAACATTCTTTAGTGGTATTCGGGAAGCAACTCTAAGCCGCATCTGAAATTAAAACAGAGCAAATTGTTAAAATTATTGATGTTATATATGGAACATTCTAAATTCGGTGTCATGGGAAAGAGGAAGTTTAGAAACGAACGCTCGTTTAGGGGAGGGGGTTCCATAAATGTTACAAGGGAGGAGGGGGGGAGGGGTTGCTTTTTGCAAACATGTTTTTTTTTGGATAGTCTCTTAAATGTAAAATTTATCACAACACAACCTAAAAGTTTGACATACTTATGCTTATTAACAAATTGAATATTTAAAATTTACCATTCTTGCAATCAAAAAACTTTTATTAAATTTGTTTTAGTAAATATTAATAGTCAATCTGTCAATATAAAAACTTAAAATGATTGTTCCATGTATACATATAAAACCAAAATTTATTTTTAAACATTAAATACCCTAGTTTCACTTACCGATTCTCCATGTTATTATCTGTTTTTAGTTCTTTTACTAGCAGAAATTCATCGAATTTTGTCGTCTTTTAACAAGTCCTTTTCAGTAGTTTCACCACTTGCATTTACTGCTTCTAAGATCCGCTGCGTCCTAGCTTTAATTGCCAAGATCAAGTAAGAGTTGGGATTTATATAAGATTTGCTTGATCTAGATTAATTGCTTCCTAAAATAGGAATTTAAAACATTAGTTCATTAATTTCAAATATACATAAGAACACATTTTTACATTTCAATAAGTGTGAACCGTTAGCTAGGTAAGTACCAAACTATTTCATCTTTTCTCAATGTAATTTGTCAATGTGAGCTTGATTTTTAAGGAAACCGAAGTTTCGAAAAAATGTTAAATATTACTGAAACTTAATTACAAAGTACCTAGCCCTGTGCAGCACAGTACATCTTTAGGATGAAGGCAACAGTTTTGTAGCAGAATATATGAAATTATATTTTCTTAAATCTAATATTAATAAGTGTAACCTTTTTCACTGGGATTATCGGAAATTGTGAAAAGAAGTATCGCATTCGTTGCATAAATAAATAACTATAAAGTATGTGTACAATAAACAATTATTATTTACTTACCCTTTGTTTTCGGACATATTGAACACTAACCAAAGATAATATTTCACTAAACTATTATATAAAGTCGTCTTCGCGATCAGGACTTCAACAATCAATTTGTTAATGACGAAATCAGGACAAAATATGCTTACTCTTTTGTTTTCGGGCATATTGAACACTATTAACTATTAGGTATTATAATGCTATCTTTGCTAACAAATTCGAGGCAAAATGGCGTGTGACTGACGATTCTCCTTTTCTTCTTGTTTAGCCTTCTCGGATGCGTCCGTTACGTTCGGTCTGGAATGAGCAATAAATAGCATTTAGGCGTATCACGTGACTATAGATGAATGTTGGTTTAATAACATTTATAATTATAACCTATAAATGTAACGTTCATTTAACAACAATGTTAATGACAAGTGTTTTTAATATAATTTTATAAATATTACATAATAACATTATGGAGCTGTTATAGAATAATATTGCATTGTTACATTTCAGTAATATTATCAGAGTGTTTATGAACAATATAACATATGTTATATTTTAAACACATAAATAATATTGATTTCTTGTAACATAGCTGTTTTAATAAATAATGTTTTTTGGATATGTTAAGATAAAATTATAATTACATAAAAACATTGACAAAGTAACTTTAAAAAAATGTTTTTTAATATTTTAGTTATGTTTCATGTTTAGTGGGTAGATAGATATACCTATATCTTTATTCTCTCATGTGCAAATTTACAATACCCATAGAGTGTAGAACATATTACAGTGTACAGTAAAAAAACCAACATAAATACATATTAAGTTATAAAAATAGACAATTTACAGTTCAAATCTCAAATGTTGATCACGTCATCAATTTATGTACTTATCAAAGATATGAGATTTTTCTATCAGCATCTATAGATGTAAATAACAGAAAGTCACATCTCATGGGGCTACGACAGAAGTCGGAAGCGTAATGATGCATTTTAACGATGAATAATATACCCGCTTGTTGTAGCCGCAACTAACGTTCGGCATTGTGTCAATTATTTCATTCGGCGCATTGCAAATTTAATGATTTTCTATTTACTTCCTCTTTTTATTTACAGTGTGGACTATTAATAATAGGCGCGGGGGTAGAGTTTTTGGGCCAAAATATGCAGATATAACCAAATATGCTTTAGTAAAATGTTGCTATGGAAAAAGATACAGGGTATCAAAAATCAGATTATTTGTTTGTTTTTTTTGCTATAACAAACTCAACAGCCTCTTGACTGATCTTCGCTAAATTTGCTAGAGGAACTTTTTTTATTCTAAGAAACAATAATTTATGTATTACATCACGTTAGATCATAGAGGGCGTCGCAGGACTTGTATCATGAATTTTTTTCATATTTTTTTTGGACGAAAAGTTGTGGTACTTCCACAGAGTAGATTTAAATACAGAGTTTTCACTGATGACGTTTCATGGCTTAATTTTCTGTCACCACTCTGGGCAGGTACCGATTTAGAAATGATCTGCGCATCATATCAATCAGTATTTGCTTGAACGTCGAACGTCGTGATTAGGCTCTGAGACATTTCATAATTTCAACATTTTTCATGTTTTAAAATATTTTTCAATGTAGGATTGTTTTTATACGTTTATAATAGTGTTTTTTAATTGGGTGACTGTTTTCTAAAGTAATGAATATCATATATCATATTATTCAGGTGCCTTAAGGATAATGAGAGGTAAAAAGAAATTAGTAATTAAATAAAAGCATAAGTATACCTAATTATATTCTTTTATTAGATGTTTAGCTGGGCAAAGAATTATGGACGTGGAAATATAATAAAATCCCCCACTCGTATATGTGCAAGGTGTGCAGCTTGCATTTCGGCGGAGAGATGTTTTCAGATACTTTGAAAAACAAGTTAAATGAACATTATATGGGTATACCATCAATTTTCAAGTCTGTCATAGATTCAGGTAAGACTATCATAAATTAACTTACAAGTCTGTAATCAACTATTAAATACTTACACAGAAGACCATAAATAATTTAAGAAAAGTTTCGAAATTCATTAGGTACCTACTTCATTTTCATTATTTAATGTTTAGTAGGGACATAAATGGCTAAAATTTTGTTTAAGTGCATAGATGTAGTTCAATTTAACTTTATTAAAACAACCAAGTTGTTAGAAATGTATAAACAAACAAATATTTTAGTGAGGTTATAATCGGTTAAGTAGGTATACTTAAATTAAATGTTTTTTTTTTTTTGTTTAAATTATTTTTCATATTGCATGTAAATCACAGATGTGCTCTAGCAGCATTGATAAAGCATATTTATTACCTCCCACTTGGTGACTACTACTGTAGAACAACCGGGATCGAGTTCAAGTACTGACTCTCTTGATGAGTCTTGATGATTTTTGGTTCTCGTAAACACCTCAAATTTATTTTGCTGTTAAGCTAATTTGTAATATAGTGCAACTTGTAATATAGTATTTTATTATCTTGTAATATATACTTTTGTTTCATAATTGAGACAATTTACGAGTCATCTCTTTTGTAATATATTTAATTTGGCTCTCGTAAAAGTCTCAAGCTTATCTTGAGCTTCGGTTATTGTAATATAATATTTTGTATATATTTCTGTGTGATATTTTGCCATACAGTATCGCTGATGCTGTGATAGCTCGTTCACTTTTTGTAATATAGTACTATTGTATATATGTAACTTTTGTCTTTCTTTTATCTTTATCTTTAATTTTCTTTGATTACCCTAAGTAATCAATGGCGCCCAAGCCTTGAGCTCCACGCCCTTTTGCTCTCCGTATCTTTACTGTGCTAGCCAGGTTACACCAGTGACGCTAACCACGTCGCTCGTAGGGTGGCCCACACTTGAACACTTGGGCAACATTTTAAACATCGACTAAAACCTTGAATAGCCACAACGTACACCGTTCACTTCAGAATAAATATTAGAAATAAAAAACGAAATAGTCATAATATTTTTTTGACCAATTATGTACAACAGAAACTATTTATTTTCAGATACATCTGCTCAGACCCAGACTGCAACGTATTTTTTACTTCCTATTTCCCACGGAAAACTAAATTTAGGGAAGAAGTCATAAAACTGAAAAGAAAATTATTTCATCAGGAACGTCAGTCGAAAAGGAGAAAAATGAAAAAAGATGGATTTATTCAATTTTGTGAAGATCACTTTTCGAAATAACGTGTGATACCATAAAAAAATGGCACCTGTTGTCACACACACACACACACACACATGAAAATTTGTTCTTCCGAGACTGTCTTCTGTAACTTAGTCTATTTTGCAGTAACACTGGCAAGAATTATAAAAATATCTATGTACTTTACCATTATTTATGAAAACTATTGTAATAACTTTTATTTTGAATATTTAGTTATCGAGATATGTAAATCTTTTTGTTGATGTTATTTTTAAAATGTACTCTGTATATACCCACGTTCAGTGTGTTATATTGTTAACAATTGTATGCTCTTTATGTATTTCTATAATTATATATTTTTCTACTTCTGAGTGTTAATTTTAAAAATCAAACATAGATGGTTTATTCCTAGTCAATATTAGAAAGTATTAAAATGAAAATGTTGGAAATAAACTATTGCTAGGAAGATTTTCACAAACTTTACTCACAAAACTTAATTCTATGCATCTTTTGAACAATTAGAAGCATTTATGTACAAATTTTCAGCCATCAATTTTCGTGTTAATTTACATTTTTTACGATAAACTGGAATAAAAAGAAATACAACTTTTAATATTTTGTTATATATTAGTATGATCGCTTATCCCCGTAAAGTTTTTCAATTTCATATATTGTCATGTGGATTTTCCATGAAATATTTTTTAAATTCTAAATAATTCAGTAGAGTTCGGTTTATTTTGGTTAGGAATGCATGTAAGTACAATAAAAAGGGAAAGTTAACGTGAATGTTACAAAATTATGATTGATTAGAATTTATTTAACAACATTTATTTATCATATTCATAATATAACATGGAAACAAATACTTAATACCACCCCTGCCTAAAGTAGCTCTTGTGCTGAAGCCAACCCTGTCTATCGCAAGGAACATTTCTGCGCATAATCTGGGCAGGTATACGTCACACGACAAAAAATGAAACTATGAACATAGGGAATAGCATTGAGTGAAAACTCTGTATTACTCTGTGGTACTTCTGACCAGAAAATATGTTGAGGGCGTCATTTCCACATATAGAAGGTACACTTGGTAGAACTTGATAACTCCAACCGTTTTCGAGGAAATTGCCGTTAATTATTTGAATAATTCTTTCAAAGGCAAATTCAAATTTAATGAAACAAAGTGTATTTATTGAAAAGTGTACTTTGGTTACATTTTAGTTCTGTCATGTACATCATTTAGTCATTTTATTTTGTTCTTGTGTTCCTCGAGCTAATTTCTTTAACTTCTTTATTTAAAATGCCTCGACATAATAATTTTTCAAATAGGAAAATGAGGGATATATATGTACTCATTTCAATATCCAAATAGAATACAGCTAGACCATAAGATTTTCAAAGATCTGTTTCGTCGTTTGGGAGAAACGGGTTCATTTCGCCATAAAAATGACGTAGGACAACTGAAACGAATTACTCCAGATCAAGAACTAGAAATTTTAGTTCGTGTGGATGGAGATCCTCAAGTCAGCTCAAGTGTTTATCAGCGGCAACATGGGTAAGTAAACAATCTGTTCTAAGAGTTTTACGCAAAGAACGCTTCTACCCATATCACTTCACTCCTGTACAAAACTTAAGTCGAAGGGATCTTCCACAAAGACTACAATTTTATCAATTTGTTCTAATAATAATAATAATAATAATAATAATAAAAGTTATTTATTGATTGCATTAGTATACAATGTAATATATTGCATTAGTATACAATGTAATATAATACAATCAAAAGGCCATCGACCTAAGTCCTTCAGCCAAGGAGATAATAATATTAAATTTAACATTTTGTATAAAAAATATGGTGGGAAACAAAAGGTTGATTACACAGATAAATTGTAAAAAAAAAAAAAAAAATCCAATGTGAGACGTAGTGCTTCAGTACTCCTGCGACATCAACATCATGTAACAAGTTTTTTCCGCAACTTGTTAATTATTTAATTAGTTGCCAAATATTTTCCATTCAGCACCCGTACTAATAAATTCAATTTGTTGCCAAAAACTCATGTTTAGCGACCGTGCTACAATAACCGAAATAAAAACCAAGTTAGAAGCAGCTGAGCATGTGCGGGCGGAATATTAGAGAGGGATAGAACTTACAGGAATTGAAAACCGGCACTTTCCGTCTTGACGTCGCTGAGGTGAGACTATTCTAATTTTTTTCTTAAAAGATTTGTAGTTATTAGAGCCATCCTACAATACTTTGTTGAAATTTTTACTTTTATAATTATAATTTCTTGAACAATAACCTAGTTATTTTGAATTTATATTAAATCTTAAGCTGGCATTTAATTAAATTATTAATATATTTGAGGTTAACCTTGGTGGTTAATAAGAAACTACTTGTTAGTGTAGTTAGCAGTAGTTTATTTGTCATTTTGGGACAGTTCCTGCTGGATGTTTATGTATTAACAGTTTCAATAATTTTTGTTTGCCAGTAGTTTATATTATATACTTACATATATATATATATATATATATATTTTTTTGTATTTAGGGTCGCTCTAAAACTTTTTATTAGATAATCTCATTTCACGACTAGTATACTAATTATTGAATTTATTAAAGTACGAGACGTAAAGTCAATTTGTTTAAATTAATTTTTATAATAGTACGGAGACTATCTCCAAAATTTTAAATTTTCTTATTTAATTTTTTCTTAATGTCATCGATTTCTTTTATGCTGCTTTAAACATTTCATCATAATTTAGAATAATTTTGTTGATTCACAGCCTCAGGGCCAAAATTTAGTGATAATCTAGTAGTAGAGTTTTTTTATTGGTTTAGTTTTTTTGTTTTTTTTTCGATTCATTGCTTAAATTTTACAAATTCTAATACCTATTTTTTGTGTAATTTCTATAAAATTTGTGACCTTGGCTTAACCAATGGTATTCCATTTTGTATTCTGCTAGATCATTCTTTTCAGTAAGTTTTAAAGTTAATTAATAATTTATTTAGCCATTTTAAATTTTAACCGATAGTTTTTTTCTTTGTGTGATTTAACTAAATTTGTATCAACTGGTTCCTGAATTATCATTGTTTTTCATGTAATAACTGGATCGACCAACTCTGGATCAAGCACATGGTAGTTTTGCTAGTGGCTGGACGAGAACTATAATTCGCAGAATATTTCCAACTTCGTGTCATCCTGGAACCTCCTCGTAGACCCGGACAAACAATATAAGTCCTTAAACCCAGGTACCTGTGGCCATCTCCAGGAATTGACACACTGGAACTCCGCATTCGCCACCCAAAGTTACGTAAGCAATTAACTATCATTGTAGCTTTTCTTGGTCAGAAGATAACTACTAAATATAATTGTAAACCAGTTGATATTTTCAATTTATCTTTTCAAATTAATTTGTTTTTCTCTTAACAAAATGTCATCACTATAAACCTTATATATATATTTTTTTATTGTAGTAAATTTTGAAATTTTCATTAATTCTCACATTTATAATTGTAAAGTCTTTGTAAATTTTAAACATTATTGTTAATATATTGTTATTTTGTTTAAATTTTGCTTTTGATTGTTTCATCCTTAAACAGTTTCAGGAATATCAGTTGCATGAATACGCTGGCGCCCTTTTTCTTTGTTTGGTTTGTTTAATAACACTCAAATTATTTATTAAAAAAAAAAAAATAGATACGTAAATAACTCTTCTCGCCACAGAGTGACCCTCGACCATACCTGAGTTAACCGGTTGCTACGCTTTCATAGCTTCTTCAGCACCCCGCTGAGAAGTTGCGGTTGCAAATTGGCGCCCAACGTATTCATGCAACTGATATTCCTGAAACTGTTTAAGGATGAAACATGGGCGCCAATTTGCAACCGCAACTTCTCAGCGGGGTGCTGAAGAAGCTATGAAAGCGTAGCAACCGGTTAACTCAGGTATGGTCGAGGGTCACTCTGTGGCGAGAAGAGTTATTTACGTATCTATTTTTTTTTTTTTAATAAATAATTTGAGTGTTATTAAACAAACCAAACAAAGAAAAAGGGCGCCAGCGTATTCATGCAACTGATATTCCTGAAACTGTTTAAGGATGAAACAATCAAAAGCAAAATTTAAACAAAATAACAATATATTAACAATAATGTTTAAAATTTACAAAGACTTTACAATTATAAATGTGAGAATTAATGAAAATTTCAAAATTTACTACAATAAAAAAATATATATATAAGGTTTATAGTGATGACATTTTGTTAAGAGAAAAACAAATTAATTTGAAAAGATAAATTGAAAATATCAACTGGTTTACAATTATATTTAGTAGTTATCTTCTGACCAAGAAAAGCTACAATGATAGTTAATTGCTTACGTAACTTTGGGTGGCGAATGCGGAGTTCCAGTGTGTCAATTCCTGGAGATGGCCACAGGTACCTGGGTTTAAGGACTTATATTGTTTGTCCGGGTCTACGAGGAGGTTCCAGGATGACACGAAGTTGGAAATATTCTGCGAATTATAGTTCTCGTCCAGCCACTAGCAAAACTACCATGTGCTTGATCCAGAGTTGGTCGATCCAGTTATTACATGAAAAACAATGATAATTCAGGAACCAGTTGATACAAATTTAGTTAAATCACACAAAGAAAAAAACTATCGGTTAAAATTTAAAATGGCTAAATAAATTATTAATTAACTTTAAAACTTACTGAAAAGAATGATCTAGCAGAATACAAAATGGAATACCATTGGTTAAGCCAAGGTCACAAATTTTATAGAAATTACACAAAAAATAGGTATTAGAATTTGTAAAATTTAAGCAATGAATCGAAAAAAAAACAAAAAAACTAAACCAATAAAAAAACTCTACTACTAGATTATCACTAAATTTTGGCCCTGAGGCTGTGAATCAACAAAATTATTCTAAATTATGATGAAATGTTTAAAGCAGCATAAAAGAAATCGATGACATTAAGAAAAAATTAAATAAGAAAATTTAAAATTTTGGAGATAGTCTCCGTACTATTATAAAAATTAATTTAAACAAATTGACTTTACGTCTCGTACTTTAATAAATTCAATAATTAGTATACTAGTCGTGAAATGAGATTATCTAATAAAAAGTTTTAGAGCGACCCTAAATACAAAAAAATATATATATATATATATATATATATGTAAGTATATAATATAAACTACTGGCAAACAAAAATTATTGAAACTGTTAATACATAAACATCCAGCAGGAACTGTCCCAAAATGACAAATAAACTACTGCTAACTACACTAACAAGTAGTTTCTTATTAACCACCAAGGTTAACCTCAAATATATTAATAATTTAATTAAATGCCAGCTTAAGATTTAATATAAATTCAAAATAACTAGGTTATTGTTCAAGAAATTATAATTATAAAAGTAAAAATTTCAACAAAGTATTGTAGGATGGCTCTAATAACTACAAATCTTTTAAGAAAAAAATTAGAATAGTCTCACCTCAGCGACGTCAAGACGGAAAGTGCCGGTTTTCAATTCCTGTAAGTTCTATCCCTCTCTAATATTCCGCCCGCACATGCTCAGCTGCTTCTAACTTGGTTTTTATTTCGGTTATTGTAGCACGGTCGCTAAACATGAGTTTTTGGCAACAAATTGAATTTATTAGTACGGGTGCTGAATGGAAAATATTTGGCAACTAATTAAATAATTAACAAGTTGCGGAAAAAACTTGTTACATCTGGTCAAAAATTGGTCTTTCCGGATATGCGAATCTGGGTGTTTTGTTGTTTTGAGCGATTATTAGAGGTTGCATTACTTCGATATTGTAGTTTCCCTGTGCAAATTTTTCGTTGAGAAGTTGTATTCTCTCCTCGATAGGCAGTATTTGCACCAATTCATACAAAAGTGCATTAGGAGGGTTATGTAAAGGATTGTGTGGGTGTCGAATCTTTGTAATTTTCCTTAGTGCAGTCGTTTCAGCTGTCCTTAAATTTTTTTTAGCTGGATTTCTGTTGTTCATGTATAATGTATGTCCATATTCTAAAATAGGTCTACAAATTGTTTTGTATATTCTGGCAGCTGCTGTCGTTTTTATCCCCTTATTTTTGAATGATAATACTCTGAAATGTTTCGCTCTGGATATGCATTTTTTTTTTACCATTTTAGAATGCATGTTGAAGTTTAATTTATTGTCTAAATAAACCCCCAAATACTTGACATTGGTTACTGGATGAATTTGGTGATCACTTATTTCGATAGAGGGAGAATTATTAGATATTGCGTGATTGAATAAAATGAATTGTGATTTCAGCGGATTGATTTGCAGTCTCCATTTGCTTGTCCATGCTAGAGTATTATTCAGTAATATTTGAAGATTGTCCCTTGCCTTTGCAATGGAACGTTCATGTGAGATCAAGGCCGTATCGTCTGCATATTGTAAAATGTATGACAGTTGTTCAGGTTGATTATTAAATATGTCGGAACAATAAATGTTATATAAGAGTGGAGATAGTGAGGAACCTTGCGGGACTCCTTGTTCAGCTGTAAATTCTTGAGACACGGTATTGTTTATTTTCACTGTTATGTTTCTGTTCTCAAGGAAACTTTTCACCATGTAAATAATTTTGTCTGGTAAGTCGAGTCTTTTCAGTTTCCATAATAATCCTTTATGCCATACACTATCAAACGCCTTTTTGAAGTCCAGGAATAAAGCAGCTGTTTTATAATTATTTAGTTTAGCTGACTGCGTATTTGATGTTAAAATGGTGAGTGGGTGTAACGTGGAGCATTTTTGTTTAAAACCAAACTGATGTCTCGGAATTTTGTCTGTCATTAAAGCCTGAATTTTATTTTTAAGGAGTTTCTCAAGAAGTTTGCCTAATACAGGAAGCAAAGTAATTGGCCTATAGTTGTTTGCTCTTGAGTGATCTGTGTTTGGTTTCGGAATGACTATTACCATGCCTTTTTTCCATATTTTAGGGAAGTATTAATGAGCGATACAGTGGTTATAAATTTTCAGTATATATAAATGTATGTTATAATCAAGTTTTTTTATTACCAACCAAGGGATGTTGTCGTAACCGGGAGCTGAGTTTCTTTGTTTTTCTAGAATTTGAAAATATTCTTCTTCTTCGACCGAAATATTTTCTTCAAGACCTGTATTTTTAAAATAATCATCATACCACTCATTGACATGGTTGAAATTTTCTTGGTCAAAATATGGAAGATTGTCTTCAGAAAAGTTTTCCTTGAACTGCTCCGAAAAAATTTCAACTTTCTGCGCGTCAGAGATATATTCCTTGTTGTTTTCCACTATTGTCGATATGCCTTGTTTTGCTTTATATTTAGTGAGTTTGTTCACTTCTTGATAAAAATTCCTGCCCTGTGCCTGATTAATTTTTTCACATACCTGTAGCCATTTGTGTGTTTTAAACTGTTGTATCAAAATGTGAATGTTCTTGTTGAGATCGTTAATGTTTCTTTTTATCTCTAGCATTTTATATTGTTGATATTCTCTATACATTTTTCTTTTAAGTTTGATTAGCTTTATAATATAAGGCGGTAATTGGTGACTGTAAAAATGGTGTTGGTAAGTTGGTGAGTTACGCAGAATAGCATCACTTAACCTTGCATTGAACTGTGATATAATATCTGATGTTATTTCACTGTTTTGTATCGTTTCTAAATAATAAGATATATCCTGATTCACTGCTTCAATGTTACATTTGTCATATTTGTATTTAATAATTTGATCTTCTGGCATTATCGGAGCTTGCACATCAAATGCGATCATGATGGATAAATGGTCTGCACCAATATCAGGCAGGACATCAATTTTATGTAGATTGTTGACTATATTTTTGGTATACAGAACCACGTCCGGTGTAGAATCATTATTATTTGGCATTATAAATGTTGGTGGAGACAGCTCTTTCGAAATTAGTGTTCTTTAGAAAATCGTTTAGTTGTTTACGTTTTGTAGCATTGTTGACATTCATATCTCCGACAATGATTGCATATTTGCATCTCGCGGCCATGGTGAATATTGATTCTTCTATATTACTGGTGGGGTGAATATAGACCAGAAAAATGTGCAACTCCTCATCTTTAAAGGGGATGGTACAGTGTAATGTGTCATTTATCGGATTGTTAATGGCAGGAGAGTTTGCTTTTCCCATTTTTAACGACGGATGCATTTGGATAAGGCTACCACCTCTTGTGTTTGCATTTATTATATTTCCGTCATGTCTCAAGGAATTGTAGGTTGGCTAGTAGTTCATTTTCATTAAATTTCCTTTTTTCGCCTTTTCCATTTCCCTCCATAGAGATATCCATATTTTCTAAACCTCCATCACTTGTACTTGCCATCTTAGCACACTTTAGATGTAAAATTCAGATTAATACTTTATAAAAACACTTCTACACTGTGAGCTCAAATAATCTATGTGACTTGCTTGAGAGTCACTAATCAACTAATTTGTTCTAAATAAACACAAGGGTCGAAATTTTGTTAAGAACATTTTATTTACCGACGAAGCAACTTTTACTCGCCGACGCGTTTCTAACTGGAGAAATACCCATTACTGGGAAGTAGAAAATCCTCATGCCGTTAAAGAAAAAGTGGGAATGTACTTGCTTTCGTGGATGCCCAGTATAGAACAAATCCCCCCTTACTAGCTTGCTTTATTTATTCACTTCTATTTACTCTCCAACACTTCAACAATGTAAGCCTTTGAGTTTACATTGTTGAATATTTTGATATAATCTAGTTCCCGATTTCATTATAATGCATACGTGCACCAAATTTGAAATCAATATCTTAAACAGTTCCAGAATAATTATTTTAAAAAAAGTTATAGACAGACCAACCGATAGACAGATTTTTTTTTATTCAAATTTATGATTCAAAATATTCTAAACCTATTAAAAAAATAATAATAATTTCTTTACAATTACTATACTCCTCTACTTGGATGTGGAAGTTAAATTCATCATTGAAACTTAAAAAGCTTAATGAGACATCACAAATTATTATTTTGTATTTAATTTTCATCAACTTTTACTAAAGCAAACATTGCAATTTGGTTTTGGCTTTACTTTTGTAATGATAAGTAAGCTTGACGCACGGCACTGGCCGGTGTGCCAAAGGAGAGAGGTAGTCGGGTGGCATCCAAGTGGCCGAACGTATCATCTTCTGTCGAGGGAGCAAAAATATTATTATTATCTCTTGATTGATAATTCATATAAAAATATATAGTATGTACGCCTGTTGGTGGAGTTAGAAGAAAGTTGTAATACAATGTTTTAGTAATTCTGTAGAATGATACCCGTTGTGGAAAAGTGTTCGGTCCCCAATCAAGTGTCACCACCTCTTTAAACTATCTATAATAACTTAGTAGGAAAGTATACGGTTTTCTTTGTTTTCCCTAATAAATAAAGTGGTGCCCAGCTTTACCCAAAGTATTACATCACTGCTAAAGAAAAAGACCAACGACCATCTCCACCGAGCTGCCGAGCCACCCACATGGTGCATGGGTGTAAAGCACCACCGTTCTTTTATAACAACTCGTTATAACATATTAAATTATTTTCAATAGTAACTCACTATTCATTGAATAGGTACTTACTGCTAAAATAATGGAAAAAAAAACGTTCAAATTAATAATTCTTTATTCTAAATAAATTACATAAATTAAGTTATAAAAAATGCCAACGGTGATAATACAATTATTTGTCAACCCTGCTTACTAGGCTTTGAATAGTAGGCGAAAGTTATATGTACCTATGACATTCGCCCAGGCCCACCGAGAGGGGCGGCAGGGACTTCCCCCTGAGGCCGGACCGTATGAGGGGGCTCGAATTCTAGGAGATGCATATTCAAATTCAGATTATTAAGAGGTAATACATACATTTTTGACGAGGAAAATGTAGGCGTAAGCACCGAATCGCAAGAAGCACTACAGCATTACCTCCTGCACACCGAAACCTTACAATCGAGACAAAAATCGCATCGTAAGGAATCACTTCTTCGCAGAATTGCAATCGAGGCAGAAAATTGTGTCGTAAAGAATCACTTCCCCGCTCTTCGAAATTGCAACCAAATAATTTACTGTGAGGAATGCCACCTTCAAAATTATACTGGAGAGCTGGGAGGTGGGGGCCCGTATGTCACTACCTCCGGGCTCAGATTTCCTCTCGACGGTTTTGCAATCGCTTCCTTCTGATTTTATATGATCTTGCAATCTTGTGTCTTTTAAGACGTAATCCATGTTTTGTCTCATATTTACACATTTGAACATTGTTGTCTATGAAGTACTTCTATGGCGCAAAATGTGTGACTTAAGAGAACCCTTACGTTTTGTCTCAAATTCACACATTTCACACTTGAACATTGTTAACTCTGAAACACGTTTATGGATCAACAGATGCTTTCTAAGAGAATTCTTATATTTTGTCTCGAATTCACACATTTCACACTTAAACATCGTCAACTCTGAAAGGCTTTTATGGCTCAACAAGTGATTCTTAAGAGAATACTTATATATTGTCTCAAATTCACATAACTTACATTTAAACTTTGTATTATCCAAAGTACTTTCATGGGTTATTTTGTGTTGTTTCAAATTTCTCTTATATTTTGTCTTAAATTTACATATTTCACAATTGAACACTGTCAACTCTGAAGAACTTTTATGGAGCAATAAGTGCGACTTAAGAGCAGACCTATATCTTGTCTTATAGTCACATAATTCACACTTGAACATTTTTATCTCTGAGGGACTTTTGTGGATCAACATGTGTGTCCTAAGATAATTCTTATATTTCGTCTCGAATTCACACATATCACATTTAAACATTTTGATCTCCAATATACTTTTGTGGATCATTTTGTGTTGTTCCAGAGCTCTCTTACATCTTGACTCATATGTACACATTTCACACTTGAACATTGTTAAGTCTAAGGGACTTCTATGGCGTAAAATGTGTACCTTAAGATATTTTTTACGTTTTGTCTGATAATCACACATTGCACATTTGAACATTGTTATCTCTGAGGAACTGTTATGGAGCAACAAGTGCAACTTAAAAGAAGACTTATATCTTGTCTCATGGTCACATGATGCACACTTGAACGTTTTTACCTCTGATGGACTCTTATGGATCAACGAATGCACCTTAAGATAATCCTTATATTTTGTCTTATATTCACAAAATTCGCACTTGAACATTTTTATCTCTGAAATAGTCTTATGTGTGTACAAAATGTGTCTGTTAAGACGATCCTTACATTTTGTCTCAAATTCACACATTTCACATTTAAACATTTCTAGCTCCCAAATACTTTTATGAATCAGCATGTGTCGTTTCAGATGTCTCTTATATTTTGACTCATAAGTGCACATTTCACACTTGAACATCGTTGTGTCTGAAGAACTTTTATGTTCCAATGAGTGTCTCTCAAGAGTAGCGCTATGTTTTGTCTCATATTCACATAAGTCACACTTGAATATTTTCATTCCTCCATGACTTTTATTGGTCCATAAGTGATCATTGGGAAGATCGCTATGTGTTGTCTCATATGTCAATGTATCACAGTTCTGCATTTTCATGCCTAAAGACTCTTTGCCGTTATTATCCAAATTGATTTTCTCAGATGGTTTTTTAAAACTGAAAATAAGCATTGTTTTTCTGTAAGTACGTATATAACCTTATAATAATAATAATAATTTATTCATCCAAGGAACTTGTACAGTTATGGGATATGTCACAGTATATGATGCACTGAAGGTGTGACTCAGAATTATAAACAACAACAACAAATTATGGTAATACATTCCTATCACAATATACGTCAACACATTAAAATTTGTAAATTAAAATGTTTAGAAAATATGTTTTCATGGAGAATCATACAGTAAAAACTCTCCCTCACTATATAGAAGCAGTGAGTTAATAGCAGTTTCTTTACTTTTTGTTTAAATTTATTGATGGACAGATTTTTATATTCGTCAGTAATTTATTATATACTATGATCCCTTTATATTTTGGACACTTTTCAAATTTAGATGTTCTGTGTCCTGGAATTTCAAGTATATTTACATTCCTTATATCATAATGGCGGTTATCATCCAGTCTCTTATGGTTATTGATGTTTTTGTGTGTATGTATAGATCGCTCGATAAATCGACGGATAGATAGATGGCTAGATTGATAGATATTTATTCTCTCATATGCAAACTTACAATACCTATAGGGTGCAGAACATACTACAGGCTACAGTAAAAAGACATACTGTTATGTATTACACCCCCTTGGAACTGGAGATTGATACGCCTATGCCTGCTAATAGTGACTGGAAACTTGTAGAAAGAGATCGTTTTCTAGACTGTGGAGAAGATTCTTGATTGTTTCTGGATGGATCTAGAAGCTATTTCAGAGTATATAAGACGCGATTACCGGCGCAGAGGGAGAAGTTTATTAAAGAGAAGTTTTATTAAAGTGACGTTCGGTAACAAAAGTGAGGTTAAATATCAAGTAAACAAAGTGTAAAGGTTATTTTGAAGTATTGTATAGTCAGTAAATTATTAATAAAGTGTTAGTGTTTATCTCTTGATGAAATTATTTTCGAACCCACGGATTCATACAGGGTGTTTCCTAAGAGGTGGAAATACGAAACACTGGTGTCAGACGCGGAATTTTGACAAGAGGATTTTTCGGAAGTGTTGAGAAAACTGGGACAGTATTCTCGGAAGTAGTGCTAAGACAGTGGACTGATTTACTGGACGTTGTTCGAGGGTTATTTTATAACAGGAAAAACAGTGTTAAGTGCATTTTTAAGACATTTTTGGAACATTTTATTAGGACATTAGTGATAGTGATTAAATCCTTTGAACTAAGAAGAGATAAAGACTCTGAACAAGACTTTCGTGTAGTTAATTAAGTGCATTTTCGGAACTTTCTAGAACTTTTCTATTTGGACATTAGTGGCTAAGTGAGAAAGACTCTAGATAACATTTTTTTTTTGTGCTGTTTCATGATTTTTGGACGGTAACTTTACTAATATTGACGTGATTGTTACATTTTATTGATTTTATGGTAATTATATGCCGGCAACGACCAGAAGCATGGCATCCAAAAAACAAATACGGGACTTATTCGCCCAAATGCAAAAGCTGATGATGGACCAAGAAAAGAAACGCCAGGAAGAGAAAGAGGAACGGGAAAGAAGACGACAAGAAAAAGAAGGAAGACATCAAGAAGAAGAGAAACGACGTCAAGAGGAAAATGACGACTTAAGGAAAGCTATACAGACGCAACATAATGCCTTGTTTACAGTCGTTGAAGAAATAAAAAATAAGATTAAGGAAGATATGGGTAGCGTAAAGACGAAAGTTAATGAGGTCGAAGTAAAAGTAGGCAAGGTCAAAGAAGAAGTTGGTGAATTCAAAGTGAAAGTAAACAAGTTCGAAAAAGAAGTCAAAGGAGAAATAGACCAACTTAAGCAACAGTTGAGGGAAAGAGGAAACCAGCAAGTGGTATCATCAGGCCAGCGATTAAAACTTCCCCCTTTGATGGTCAAAGTTCCTGGATGACATACAAGACACAGTTTGAGGCAGCAGCGAATGCAAACAACTGGAATGACGAAGAGAAGGCTTTAATCGTGGCTTTAAGAGGCCAAGCATTGGAGTTGCTCCAGACAATTCTGGTAGACCAACAACAGAACTTTAGAGTTTTAGAAGTTGCCTTAGATCTACGATATGGCGATCAACACCTTGCTCAAGTATACCAGACCCAGCTAAAATTGCGTGTTCAGAAAGCTGGAGAGTCTGCAAGAATTTGAAGCTGTGGTGGATAGACTGACACATTTAGTATATTCTAATGCGCCAAGAGAATTTAAAGAGCAATTGGCAGTGGGGGCATTATGTAATTTGTAAAGTACTGTTTGTTTAGTTCATTTACTCATATTTATTTTGTTAGTTCTTTCAACTGTAAGAATTTCGTTGTAAATTGTTATATCACATGGAATGTGTTAAAAACATGTATTATTAGGTTGTTTTATTTTCAATAAAGATAAAGATTAAAGAATAAATAAAGATTTCCAATAAAGATTATCATGACTAACTAAATACATTAGCAAACGTTGTTGATGGCGTCGGCCATTTAAAATGCAGAAAAATAAAGTAGAAATTTTATAGCGTACTTACAGATTAATTCTGGGATAATTTGGAACTACACTACTTCACTATATAACTCGTTAACTATTGATAACAATAATTTTAAGTTTCAATTTACTAAAGCAGGTCGGTTGGATGAATGTAGTTATAGACTTTTCTAAATCATAGCGACAAATTCTCGATAACCAACGTTTCTATCGAAGTTCCTACCTACAATGCCTGTTTCCTCCGTGATTACACTGTGCTGATGCCTTTTGGCGGGATCCATTTTGATTGGTTATTTATAAAGTGACTATTGCTCTATGTGCAATGGATCTATTTGTTCTCTCGTATGGATTTCTAGCGTGCTAGCAGGGTAGGCTTAAGGTAATTTTAGAACAAAATATTAAATAAAGGCCGTATTTCAGTTAAATTAGTCTTATTTTCGAGTGGATAAAAATTGACCCGTTACAAAATTTGTGTTCTTTAATTTTCACTCCAACGTTTCTTATGTATTTCACGTTTTTTAAAAGTTATGCCTAAAAATATTTATTTTTAAGCTTGGGCCTATTTTTATTTACATTGGAATCAATGTGGCCTTAAAAACTTTTAATAGTTCTCTATCAGCAAAGACCTAATTCTGAAAAAATTTCACACAATGATTACACAGGACCACAAAAAAAGCACTTGCTTTTCGAACTGGAGTAGTGTAATCCTATGCTCTTTGACGTGCCGAACTCGAATATGAAGTCCACATTTATTGATCATTTAAGAATTTTTCAAAAAGCGCGTTTTTGTGGACCGGTGCACAAGACTACAAAAAAAATTTCTTGTACTTTGAACTGGGGCAATGCAATCCTGTTTCTTACCTAAATATTACACTGACGTTTTATGAAAATATCTTAAATTTTTCGAAAATTTGGACTTCAGATTCAAAGTAGACAGGATTCCACTACTCCAGTTCAATGAACAAGTGCCTTTCTTTCTTGGTCCTGTGTTGTTTAACCCATGTCAAAACCCCCTGGGAACTGGGTTACTATTGATATTCTGCCAGTTTAATATTATCGATATATGTACATACAGAAAAACATTATTGATAATTCTAAATAAATAATGTAAATCCAATTTTGAAAATCGTTTTTACTGCTGATAATTTAGTTATTGATCACCCCTTCTTACTAGGTCTCAGAAAATAGATGAAAGTCATAGTTACCTATCACAATCGCCTTCTTCTGATTCCATATCTTCTGCTTTGATATCAACTTCCTCTGATTTAATATCATCTTGTAATTTAATATTATCCTCAAAATTAATATTAATATCTTCTGAATTAATATCATCTTCTAATTCCACAAAAACATCATCAACATCGGATTTAATGTCAACATCCTCTGATTTAATATTAACATATTCTGACTTAACACTATCGTCACAATTAATATCAACAGCTTCAGATTTAATATCGTTTTCTGATTCAAAATGGACATCTGATTTAATATTAGCATTTTCATTTTTAACAACCGAATCCAGGTTGTATGCCTCTATTTCATATGTTATTTTACTTCTAGCTTTTATGGTAAATTCTTCTTGAATGCTATCTTGCGCCTGAATTGTTGCATTTATGTGGCAAGATTGACGCTCAAATGTTGGTTTGAATACGAATTGTTGTACATTCTGGAATTCTACCTGTCCTCTATCATCCGTTCCTTCTATTTCAATATATTTACTTATTTTTTCCTCCACATACAAACAGTTTGTTAAAAAACTTGAAACACCTTGCATTCCATCAAGACATGTTTTACAAGTTAAAAGTTGTCCATTATTACTAAGATTCTGAAATATAAAAACAAAATTAATTGTAAACATTTTAGCACTACTGGATATAACAATTATGCATTAATATAACATGGAAAACAGCTAAACCACTATTTCCACATACCAGTTCCCATCTGTTTCTGATACAAAGTAACACGTTCCGGTTCCAAAATTTTCACGATATGTTAAGCACATCAATGATACTTGTGATGGACAAGACAACTGGAAGAGGTTAAATATATAATATACAGGCATGAAACTGTTTTGTTAGAGCATGATAATGTTCTAACATGGTATAACTATCCTAGAGTCATACATGTCATTTTTTATTATTCTTTAGTTGCGTTTGTCAAAAATATATTTTACAAACTGGGTTAGTTATTTTGCCACAAATACAGCAAAATGAGGAAAATTAAGTAATAAGGTTCGATCAACCAAACAAAGCTGAAATTTTATTTCATAATTTTTAATGACCGTTTTTAAACGGAATTCAATTTTTTCCCCTTTACCCCTTTCAGTAGCCAAATTTCACGTATATCTGCAAAAGTTATGCAATTATGACACAACTATTGTACTGGCCATTTTGGATCTTTTGACATCGGATTAAGTATCAGCTACTTAATTTAATAATAATTTTTATTATTAATTTGAAATTGATCTGAAAAAATGGGGATGATACGAGGGTGTGTAAGCGAGAGGCAAGACACAATGTATATGGTTATTTTGATTGGAAATGATCTCCCCTATTACTTCACTTCTTTTCATACTTCCACTAACGAAACACCCTGTATATAATTGATACATGTGGGTATAAGTTTCGTAGAAAAAATAAAAGACTCCATATTGTGAATAGAAAAACTATAACAATTTCAATATCAACACTTAAAGAAAGAAAAACCGTTTTTGCTGAAAGAACGAGAGCAGGCAGGATGTCCAATAAGGCATTAAAAGTTGAAACGAAAGCTACACAATGAATTGAATTTAGCACGGCATGAACTAAGGATGGATGCGAACGTAGGTAATAATTTCTATACGAAACGAGAAAATATCTCTTCGTCAAAAGCGAAGAAGTTATTTGTCACATTTTTGACAAATAATTTCTTCTATTGAACGCATTTCTGCAGTTTCTTTTTCAGCCGTAAATGCTATGGGAATAAAATAATCATTCTTATTAAAACCGGAATGAAAATAGAACATTAAAATAAAATTAAATAACTCAGAAACTAAAATCAACTAATAATTATCAAAAAATAAATTATTCTTATTAAATTACAAAAATAGAACATTAAAATAAAATTAAATAACCCTCAGAAACTAAAATCAACTAATAATTATCAAACAATAAATTAATGAAGTAAGGATTCAAACAAACCACCTTCTTGTGCCAAACAATAGCCAAACCGATCATACAATGAACCTCTCATATCATTGAGTTGATTTGGAGTAATGCTTGCACAAAGTTGGATAAGTTTTTCCCGTAATTCAACTAAATTATTGGCTCGTTCAAACGCATGTTTGTACGCGGTTTCCTTTAAAAACCCCACAGAAAGAAATCATGGGGTGCTAGATCAGGTGACCTGGGGGTCCATTTTATCATTCCCCTTGTAGCTATTAAACGATTGGGAAATGTTCTTTCCAGAAAATTAATAATAGTTAAGGTATTGTGACATGGGCAGCCGCCTTGTTGAAACCAAATGTTGTCAAAGATGATAGGAAGATTTTGAACTGCAGGAATTATTTGGTTTTGTAAAAGCTCCAAATATTTATTGCCATTTAAATTGTCATCGATTAGCAGTAGGCCTATAATACAATTGTCTAAAATTTCCGTCCAAACGTTCAACTTTTGAGGATACTGAGTTCGCACAGCAACACTCAAATGTTTATTTTTTCGAGACCAATATCGTAATACGGACGGATTGTGTTTCCTATGTAATGGAAAGGATGATTCATCTGTAAACAATATATTCTTTAACAAGTTTTCATTCTCATTTACTTTATTTATCATGATTTCACAAAATTCCATCCGTTTGAAATTGTCCTTGGGAAATATTTCTTGCGGTGCTTGAACTTTAAAACAACTGTACCCATTTCTTTTTAAAATATTACTTACAGTTCTTTCCTTCATGTTAACTTCATCAGCAATTTGCCTGCTAGAACAAGGTTCACTAGTTTCAACAAGTGCACAGACATTAGTTTCGCGAATTTCATGTTCTTTGCTCATTTATTGATGACGGGGTTCGGGTTGACAGCATTTTTTACAATAATTCACGACACACCCGAAATTCTCAAATTTTTTAGTGATGTATGAAATTATGCTAGCTGAGGGGATTGGTCTGTCTTGATATGCCACTGTAAATAAATTTAGTGTGTCTTCAGTGGAATGGCCCCCGAAGTACCACTTCACAATTTGCACTTTTTCTGCAGTTGTATAAACACACGGCATTTTAATAACGAAATTGAGATTCATTTATATTATTTCCACACATCTAAACAGTTACGCTATTAAAAGCAGAATGGGTGTGCTGTTCTCAACTCGACGCGGACAAGCGATGGCGCTATTGTTTTATACCAATGCTCTGCATTGTTCTACGACAAGGCGTGGTTTATCTGCGCAGAAACAAGTTTACATACCTTAAACTAAATTTGCTGACACTATATATTGAACAAATGTGTAAATAAAAAAGTTTTGATATTTACCAATTCTGGAATATGTTTCTCTAAAATATCCACCAACAACATCATTTCCTTTGATTTGCTTAATGATACAAAGTATTCTTCTCCAGTTGACTTGGTACAAAAACTACATCCTATCTCATTTTTGAGCTCTGGAACCGGTTTTAGATTTTTTCTATATTGAGTATTTACTAGATCCAAGTTGACATTGTGTGTTGTATTAGCTATAGACAACGCTCCCTTCCTCATACCAATACAGGCCGATTTCAAATTAAGGAATGCTTGGAGGTTATTGGTACATCCAGTGTATGTTACCGTGTACTTAAATATATTCGAATTCTGAAATATCGTAAATTATTAAACAGTGGAAATGTCAGTGTGTGCATGTACTATTGTGCATGTACTCCGGGCAACTCAGTCCATAGGGACATTCTTGTAACGTTTAAATTAGCAAAACCTTTATTTGAAAATTTGGGTAGCGATACGAGATAAAATTTTCAATTATGCCATGTAAATAATCAAAATGGCCGCATTTCGGTTCCAACATAATTTACATAAAAATCAAATTTTTAAACAACCTGTGTATTGTTACATATTTGGATCCCAGTATCCAAAATACATATGATCCAGCCGCTAATTTGATCTTCAAGAAACACATATTTTTAATTTTTAAGCTTATTCAGAGATGCTCTAAATTGTTAAAACTTGGTATGCAAGCACCTGTAAAATACTAATTCTTTAAATACCTAAATTAAATACGATTTAGTGTTCATTGGGCACGTTTTCTACGATTTTTGTCCGCAGCAATTAGGGCTGTTGGTCCACTGTACAGATGCGACGTGTAATATCTTGAAAAGACCAGTGCTCTTCAAAAGGGGTAGCAGTCCATTCCACGGTAGATACTGTAGCACCTCTGGCTGTAAAAATTTTCTTCGGAAATACTTATAGCTTGACTTACCGAGTGGTGTGCAATTGCACAGAAGATGAGTGATGGTTTCATCTTCCAATCCACACATCAAACAAATAGGATCGTTTCTTAACCCCATTGTATGAAGATGCTTATTCAGAGGACAGTTATCAGGCCTACCATCCATCTCATTCTTTCTCTATCGAGCCCACTTCAGAGTTGAGTTAGCTGACGGGTCTTCTACATAAAGCCTTGACTTCCTCATTCCAGTGGCGTGGGCCCAATAGTTGTTAAACTGTGCCATAGTCTAGTCTTGCAGTACTGTTTGAATCAGACCTCTTGGCAGGCAGAAGGCTGGCTCAAGGCCAGGGTAAATATTCCAACAGTTCAGAACCAGTCAAGAGGTCAGATAGATTGATGCAAGAGCCCTGAAAGTCGCTTGACTGTTGCTGCATATATAAATATATTAAATAATAGCAGGTTATTCTGAACGGGATCCATTAAAAAAAAAACAGAATGAAAAACTAATATTGCTGAACCTAATGAAGAGTAAATCTCGTGTTTAATCGTAGTGTTTGAAGAAATAATATTTTACAGGTGTTTGCAACCAACTGTTAATAATTTTGACCAAATTGCGAATATTCTATGGTTAAAAATTTGAAACAAAATTCTTAAATTAAAATAATATCTGAGGGTTTTTTTTTTTTTTTTTTTGGGCAGGAGAAAATCTTTCAAAGACACCGCTCTTTGCGGCGAATGGGATTTTCACCCACTAAAAACTCCTGCCTCTCACCAAACCCCAGAGGCTCCCGGAAGCGTCACTATGTGACATAACATCAGTGCCCTAGGTAGTCATTTCCTTCTTCCTACTTAATCGCCTTTAGTCGCCAGCTTGCTCTCTTTCTCTTTCTTCGGCTTTTTTCTTCTGTAACACCTTTTTAACAAAACGGCTTACTTTTGTCAAGTTTCTCCCATTTTTAAGCATCACGTTGATTACATTCTCCCTACTTATTTCGACATCCAGGTCTTCTTCTAGCTCTTGCCTCCACTGGGACCATCTGTCACATATCAGTACTGTGTGCTCCGCTGTATCTGTGTCACCACAGTACATACATGTATCCTCCTGCGTAATTCCCATTCTTTTGGTATAATGTCTAAAATACCCGTGGCCCGTCAGAAACTGTGTCACAAAGAAATCCAGCCTCTTATGTTCGCATCTCACCCAGGGGAGGATGTCTGGGATGAGTGTCTTCGTCCAGGCTGCCGTGTCCGTATGGTTGTTCCATATTTCTTGCCATTTGTTTAAAGTTGTCTCTCTCTCCCTTTTTTTAATCATTTGTAAATGGGCATTTTCTTTATGGTACAGTCGGTGTCTCTCTTCAACGAGCAAATCAATCGGCGGAATTCCTGTGACAACCTGTATGGCCCTTGAGGATATTGTGCGATACCCACTGGCTATTCTCAGTAGGGCTTTCCTTTGGATGCTCAAGAGCATGTTCTTATATTTTTGTATCTCGATGGCCCGTCGCCATACCGGCGCGCCATATAGGACTATCGATTGAATGACTCCACATAAGACCGCTCTCTTTGGTCCGCTCGGTCCCCCTATATTTGGTAGGATTCTTGTCAAAGCCCCCATTTTCCCTTGGGTTTTCTCGACAGTCCATTCGATATGCTTGCCGAATGTCAGCCGGTCATCCAGGATCACTCCCAAGTATTTAAGTTGTCTGATTGGTACTATTCTTGTGCCTACAATGTCAAAATGGATATGGTCTCTCTTTCGTGGTCCCTTCAGAATAATCGCTTTTGTTTTCTGAGGAGCGAGGAGCGAGGAGCTACCAATATCTGAGGGTTGAATCATATGTATTTTGACTAGCAGAATCCAAGTATGCAGAGCCTCGAGAGGAACTCGGGGCCCGGGGATAGTGACTTGCGGATCCCCACTCCCAGTTATTCCATATAATTCTGAAGATGGCATTCGCAGTAAAATATTTGACTACAATTTCGAAGAGCGACGGGGTGATTCTTTATTACAACACAATTCTTTACCTCAAATCGAAGAACCCTGGAGGGGTGATTCCTTTCCAAATAATTTTTTACCATGCAATTTCGAAGAGCGGGGCAGTATTCGTTGCGACAAATTTTTTACCTCGGTTGCAATTTCAGCAACCAGGGGATGGTATTTCTTACAATATTTTCAGCTCCATTGTAAGATTTCCAAAAATTCATATTCCCTCTTACAATTTGCACAGAAGTATGCCTTCTCTTGCTCTAACTAATATAAATATAATCAAAATTTGCATATGCATCTTCATCTATTATAATCCGGGCCCATTAAAAACTCTGGGAACTTGGGGAAAGGCCCCTCCTCAACGGGCCTGCAAGTTTGCAAAAATATATGTCCCATTTAAAAATTTTATTTTCATGTCAATTGCATCGAAACCGGCTGTCAGTCATTTTAGTCCTTTACATCACATGATTACTAGAAATTCTTTAAAAGTGAATTATTTATTATTTGTTTGCTTATAGTAATGAAACATATTCTTTATAGGATTTTGCAAACAGCAGAAAGAAAAACTATCTATGAGAACTAAAAGAAAAACTGTATATAAAAACATTAATGTAATCTTTGCATTCTTTCGATAACCTGACTTCTGGTTATGCTAACAAGTAAAAATTCTTATTTGCCATTCTCATTATAATACTAGCATCCCACATAGTCCCCTACGGCTAGACAGGTTAAACTAGTATCTACATGAACCCCTACGGTATGTAAATTCAGTTAAAAATGAGAACAAAGGCCTGAAAGTAATCTATTTACCTACCTTGTCTTTAAAAATTTTTTCATTCTAATGAATTACATTTTCATAAAATCTCATTCAGTTTCTTGGAAATGCTTGGCCTTTTGAAACGTTTTTCGTCCTTATTGTGGACTCATCAGAAAAGCCCAAAGCCACTCATAACGACGTTCCATGCAAAACCAAGGCAATATCCATGAATAAGTATGAAATATTTATATTTGACATTGACTGATAAAAAACAAATGGCAAATAAGAATTTTTACTTGTTAGCATAACCAGAAGTCAGGTTATCGAAAGAACGCAAAGATTTCATTAATATCTTTACATATAGTCTTTCTTTTAGTTCTTATAGATAGTTTTTCTTTCCGCTGTTTGCAAAATCCTATAAAGAATATGTTTCATTATTAGAAATTCTATTTCATATTACTAAATCAAATTTGAAAATAATCCATTGACCCAATCAAAAGTTACAAGAGTGTTCCTATGGGCTGAGCCACCCGACATATACAGAATGTAGTACTGGATAGAGACGCCTTTGAGTACGTTTTGAAATAAAAAATTTGCAATCGATAAATCATCAGCTCACTACCACATTGGTTTTAATTAATCAGATGTTTTGTAGTAGCATTTCCATTAACAGATTTGTTTTTCAAAAGTTGCTGTAAAGGTATTTTAATATCTACAGCAATTACGTTGCCGATTGTAGCTGTAGGAATGATGTACGTACAAAAAAAAAACACAATTATGTTTTAAATATATGAATTATGACCGAAAATTCACTTCTTTAAAATTTTTACACTATAAATAATGGATGAAACCGATACTAGTATGTATTAAGTGTAACATATATATAGATTCGATGTAGTATATTCGATGTAACAAATTATATGTAATCAATATTATATGTAGATGCAAGTTAATTGGTAGACAGACAATTAAAGTAGTAAGCAGTACAAAGCGTTCATTTATTTTCGTATTAATAAGTATCAGACATTGTACAAAAGATACGTTACATGGTGGCAGCGGTAAAACCGAAAATAACAAAATTTAAGTAAGAAAATGAGCCTACTAAAACCACCCAAACCGTTCGAATCTGGAAAGAATCCGGCAGAAGCCTGGGAAAAATGGCGTCAGGTAGTAGAAATTTATTGGATAGCCGCCGATTTGGAAACCCAACCACTTAAAAAACAAAAAGCCATCTTACTACACATATTAGGAGATGAAGGGTTAAACTTGTACAACACGTTTGAGTTTGAAGTTGAATTAGATGAGAATGGAGCAGAAAGAGATATAAATGACTTTTTGACAGTAGACATGATTTTAGATGCATTTTCATCTCATTACACACCCTTTAAGAATGAAACTTATATTCGACATTTATTCTTTTCCACAAATCAAACTGAAGGCCAACCAATTGATGAATTTGTAACGGAATTAAAAACAAAAGTACGTGATTGTGGATTTGGGAATTTAACCGACTCGTTAATTAGAGACAAGATAGTTGGTGGTATAAGAAGCGACAAGCTAAGACAAAAATTGTTAAGAACTCGTGACCTAAGCCTAGCATCATGCATTAACATATGCCATGCTGAAGAAGAAGCTGCTAAGCAATTGAATAAAATGAGTTTAAATAGCCCTAGCCAAGTAGATGACATCAGAAACAAAAAATTTAAACAGAAACAAATGGCGAAAAATGCTACAGAGCACAGAGGAGCTAAGAAGGACAATAGAAATGAAGAGAAAACCAGTCAAAGAAAATGCAGTCGTTGTACGTACCAACATGAATATAACAAATGTCCAGCAATGGGTCAACGTTGCGCAAAGTGCAAAAAATTCAACCACTATGCAAAAGCATGTAAGTCCCAACAAATTCATGAAGTGAATGAAGAAAATGTAGATGAGGATGAAGAAGAAGTTGTAGACATTAGTGCTATATATGAGACGGAAAAGGATAACATTATTAAAGTAAATTGTGTACAAGATAAAAAAGAATGGTTAGAGGTAATAAAAATTGGAAAAGAAGAAGTAAAATTTAAATTAGACACAGGCAGTCAAGTTAATATATTACCCAATGATATTTTCAAAAAGCTAACTGAAAAAGTTAAATTACAAGCAACAAATAGAAAGCTAGTATCGTATACAAACCATGACATCCAGGTTAAAGGCATTTGTGACCTAGAATGTGAAGTAAAAGCTGTGAAAAAGAAGTTAGAATTTGTTGTAACGATAGACAAAAGGCAGCCACTGTTAGGCCTAGAAGGAATTGAAGAATTAAAGTTGATAAAGAGAGTGGAAAAAATTGACGTTAAGAAAAATAGCAAGGCACAAGAAATCGATGAAAAATTTGGTTTAAAGAAATGTACAGAAATTGTAGAAAAATATGAAGATGTGTTTACAGGCATAGGATGTACCAAAAGTGTGTATAAAATTAAATTGAGAGACAATGTAGAACCAACAATAGCAAGATGTAGAAAAATACCAATAGCGTTACATGACAAAGTGCAAAACAGTTAACGGAAATGGAGAAAGAAAACATAATAAAGAAAATAGAAGAACCAACAGATTGGGTTCATCCCCTGGTGATTGTTGAAAAAACTGATGGAAATCTGAGATTATGCATGGACCCGAGACCATTAAACAAATATATACAAAGAGAGAGACTTGAATTACCAACGTTAGAAACCACCTTATCAAAAATTAAAGATGCCAAATACTTTACAGTTCTTGATGCAAGCTCAGCATACCACCAAATACCATTAGATGAAGAAAGTGCGAAAATATGTACTATATCTACGCCATTTGGAAGATATAGTTACCAAAGACTACTATATGGTTTATCAAGTGCATCTGAAGTTTTTCAGAGAGAAATTAATAAGATAGTAGGAAAAGTTGATGGAGTTTTAGCATATGCAGATGACGTATTAATTTATGGCAAGAATATTCAAGAACACAATGAAAGGTTAGAAAATTTATTAAAAGAAGCTAGAGAAAGCAATATGAAGTTTAAGAAAAAGAAAACACAGTTAGCAGTGAAGAAAATTAAATACCTAGGACACGATATATCAGAACATGGAATAGAAATTTCGAAAGAAAAAGTAACAGCAATTTTAAACATGGAAAAACCGAACAATAAAAAAGAATTACAAGTATTTCTAGGAATGATAAACTACTTATCCAGATTTATACCTAACATGTCAAAAGAAACGGAAATTTTAAGAAATTTATTGAAAAATGATACAGCGTGGATTTGGAATGCTAATGAAGAAAATTGTTTTTGTAAATTAAAAAATCTAGTTTGTGAAGCTCCAGTGTTATCATTTTTTGACACTAACAAAGAAGTAACAATAGCTGCGGATGCAAGCAAGTCAGCGATTGGAGGCGTTTTAATGCAGGACGGACCACCCTTTGATTCACATGCATTTAAGGAATACTTGAAAAAAGAAGATATAAAACATGTAACGAGTAGCCCACTTTATCCAAGATCCAATGGTTTTATTGAAAGACAGGTGCAAATATTTAAAAACTTAATAATAAAGTCACCAGAGGAAAGTATTTACAGTTTAATGAGAATATATAATGCTACTCCAAAAGACAAATTACCATCACCTGCAGAAATTTTAATGGGTAGAAAAATAAAATGCAATATACCGTTAACCGATAGCGCATGTTTAAATAATTCAAGATACATCCAAAGACAACTTAAACACAAACAAGATAAACAAAAAAGATATCATGACAGGACAGCAAAAACTGACAAAGAACTAGGAAATGATGTACTCGTGCAAAAATCAACAAAGAACTGGATTCAAGGAAAGATTATGATTAAAGATGATAATCCTAATTCGTATTGGGTTAAAACGGAGGAAGGAGGAGTATATAGAAGAAATAAAAGTCACCTTAAAAATTATATTACAAATCCTGACCAAGTCAATAAAGAACCCGAAATAAATAATACCAAACAAACACAGTCCCAGAATGAAGAAAACACACCGACTAAAGAAAGCCTTCCGGAAAGAGAAAGTAGCCCAAAGAAAAATGATGTACATAGCGACAGCAAAGAAATCGAAGTTAGAAGAAGTCAAAGAACAGTTCATAAACCCGTAAGGTTACAAGATTACAATTGTGATTAAGGGGGGGCATGTAACATATATATAGATTCGATGTAGTATATTCGATGTAACAAATTATATGTAATCAATATTATATGTAGATGCAAGTTAATTGGTAGACAGACAATTAAAGTAGTAAGCAGTACAAAGCGTTCATTTATTTTCGTATTAATAAGTATCAGACATTGTACAAAAGATACGTTACATTAAGGAAAACATATAGATGTAAGAATTAATAGAAATTACGCAACACTTATTCAGCATAATCTGATTAATATTTATATAATACGTACATATACGAGACTGATTCTAGCAGCGAAACTAGCAGCGAAAAAAATTATTTTTTTGTTTGCATTTTTGAATACATATATTGATAGGTAATGATAATATCAACATTTTTACCTACAAATTATGACCCAAGTGCTAATAAGAAGGCTATTAGCCTGAAGTTTTCAAAATAATTTTGACTGCCAACGCGCATTTTTCAGGTAAAACTCGTATTACAAGAAAAATACTAACCTGGCCTTTTTCGGACCGATTTTATAAGAAAGATGGCCTCTTTACCTTTAATTGAAAAAAAAATTAAATCCGTAGTACATCTAACATAGAAGTTAGATCAGGAACGAGTGGACAGCGTTTTCGCTGCAAGAGAGTAATTTCTCAAGTAATATGTTAATAAAAAAAAATTGAATAGCCTGGCCCATTTCAGACCACTTTTAATCGAAGGGTGGGTTCTTTAGCTTTAATTTAAAACAAAGATTAAGTCCCCAGTGCATCTAACATAGAAGTTAATCGCAAAATAGACGTACACGCCGGTCTCGCTGCTAGCGTATTTTTTAAGATATACTAAAATAAAATGAGAACTATTAACCTGGCCCTTTTCGGACTTATTTTTATCGAAACGTGGGCTCTTTACCTTTAATTGAAAAGAAAGATTAAGTCCCTAGTACATCTAACATAGAAGTTAGCCGCGAAACAGAATACAGCGTTTCCGCTGCTAAAGAGGAATTTCTCAAGTATTATTTTAATTAAAAAAAAGTGAATAGCCTGGCCCATTTCAGACCACTTTTAATCGAAGGGTGGGTTCTTTAGCTTTAATTTAAAACAAAAATTAAGTCCCCAGTGCATCTAACATAGAAGTTAATCGCAAAATAGACGTTCACGCCGGTCTCGCTGCTAGCGTATTTTTTAAGATATACTAAGATAAAATGAGAACTATTAACCTGGCCCTTTTCGGACTTATTTTTATCGAAACGAGGGCTCTTTACCTTTAATTGAAAAGAAAGATTAAGTCCCTAGTACATCTAACATAGAAGTTAGCCGCGAAACAGAATACAGCGTTTCCGCTGCTAAAGCGGAATTTCTCAAGTATTATTTTAATTAAAAAAAAGTGAATAGCCTGGCCCATTTCAGACCACTTTTAATCGAAGGGTGGGTTCTTTAGCTTTAATTTAAAACAAAAATCAAGTCCCCAGTGCATCTAACATAGAAATTAATCGCAAAATAGACGTTCACGCCGGTCTCGCTGCTAGCGTATTTTTTAAGATATACTAAAATAAAATGAGAACTATTAACCTGGCCCTTTTCGGACTTATTTTTATCGAAACGTGGGCTCTTTACCTTTAATTGAAAAGAAAGATTAAGTCCCTAGTACATCTAACATAGAAGTTAGCCGCGAAACAGAATACAGCGTTTCCGCTGCTAAAGCGGAATTTCTCAAGTATTATTTTAATTAAAAAAAAAGTGAATAGCCTGGCCCATTTCAGACCACTTTTAATCGAAGGGTGGGTTCTTTAGCTTTAATTTAAAACAAAAATCAAGTTCCCAGTGCATCTAACATAAAAATTAATCGCAAAATAGACGTTCACGCCGGTCTCGCTGCTGGCGTATTTTTTAAGATATACTAAAATAAAATGAGAACTATTAACCTGGCCCTTTTCGGACTTATTTTTATCGAAACGTGGGCTCTTTACCTTTAATTGAAAAGAAAGATTAAGTCCCTAGTACATCTAACATAGAAGTTAGCCGCGAAACAGAATACAGCGTTTCCGCTGCTAAAGCGGAGTTTCTCAAGTATTATTTTAATTAAAAAAAAGTGAATAGCCTGGCCCATTTCAGACCACTTTTAATCGAAGGGTGGGTTCTTTAGCTTTAATTTAAAACAAAAATCAAGTCCCCAGTGCATCTAACATAGAAATTAATCGCAAAATATACGTTCACGCCGGTCTCGCTTCTAGCGTATTTTTTAAGATATACTAAAATAAAATGAGAACTATTAACCTGGCCCTTTTCGGACTTATTTTTATCGAAACGTGGGCTCTTTACCTTTAATTGAAAAGAAAGATTAAGTCCCTAGTACATCTAACATAGAAGTTAGCCGCGAAACAGAATACAGCGTTTCCGCTGCTAAAGCGGAATTTCTCAAGTATTATTTTAATTAAAAAAAAGTGAATAGCCTGGCCCATTTCAGACCACTTTTAGTCGAAGGGTGGGTTCTTTAGCTTTAATTTAAAACAAAAATTAAGTCCCCAGTGCATCTAACATAGAAGTTAATCGCAAAATAGTCGTTCACGCCGGTCTCGCTGCTAGCGTATTTTTTAAGATATACTAAAATAAAATGAGAACTATTAACCTGGCCCTTTTCGGACTTATTTTTATCGAAACGTGGGCTCTTTGCCTTTAATTGAAAAGAAAGATTAAGTCCCTAGTACATCTAACATAGAAGTTAGCCGCGAAACAGAATACAGCGTTTCCGCTGCTAAGGCGGAATTTCTCAAGTATTATTTTAATTAAAAAAAAGTGAATAGCCTGGCCCATTTCAGACCACTTTTAATCGAAGGGTGGGTTCTTTGGCTTTAATTTAAAACAAAAATTAAGTCCCCAGTGCATCTAACATAGAAGTTAATCGCAAAATAGACGTTCACGCCGGTCTCGCTGCTAGCGTATTACTTCCACATCCACGTAGTGGATTGGAAGTATAGTAATCGCAAAATTTTTTAAGATATACTAAAATAAAATGAGAACTATTAACCCGGCCCTTTTCGGACTTATTTTTATCGAAACGTGGGCTCTTTACCTTTAATTGAAAAGAAAGATTAAGTCCCTAGTACATCTAACATAGAAGTTGGCCGCGAAACAGAATACAGCGTTTTCGCAGCTAAAGCGGAATTTCTCAAGTAATATTTTAATTAAAAAAAAGTGAATAGCTTGGCCCATTTCAGACCACTTTTAATCGAAGGGTAGCTTCTTTAGCTTTAATTTTAAAAAAAGTTAAATCCCCAGTGCATCTAACATAGAAGTTAATCGCAAAATAGACGTTCACACCGTTTTCGCTGCTAGAATATTTTTAAGATACACTTAAAATAATATGAGAACCATTAACCTGGCCCTTTTCGGATTGATTAATTAATCGAAACGTGGGTTATTTACCTTAAATAAAAAATAATAATTAGGTTCGTGGTACATCTAACATAGAAGTTGATCACGAAATAGTCGTTGATAGCGTTTCCGTTGCTACCGAATTCTTTATGTTAAACTAAAATAAAATAAGATATATGAACCTGGCTCTTTTCGGACCAATTTTAATCGAAATATGGGCTCTCTGCCTTCAACCGCGAAACCGTTGACAGCGATTTCGCTTCTAGAGCATAAAAATTTAAACTTAAATGTAAATTTTAAAAAAACTGAATAGCTTCGCATCTTTTAGACCATCGAAGGATGGGTTGTGTAGCTCTAATTTCAAAAAAATTTAGTCCCTTGTACATGTAGCATTGGAGTTAGTCGCAATTGACCAACCGTGCTACTAGGGCACATTTTTTACATCAGTTTGAATTGCCCTGGTCAATTTCTGAGTACGTACAAAAAATATCTTTTGTCGCTTAAAAACTGCTCGCTACATTTTACAACGTTGAGAGTGTCATGCATTAATTTAGGAATGTGTGTGTGTGTTAGCACGATAGTGGCGAAATTACTAAACGGATTGGGATGAAACTAAATAATATTTATTTATAATTGATTTCTAGTTTTGTAATGTGTTTCAGGTAATAAAATTGGAATTGATTGAAAAAATTCTGTCGCTTTAGTGAATAGTTCTCATTTTATTTTAGTATATCTTAAAAAATATGCTAGCAGCGAGAACGGCGTGAACGTCTATTTTGCGATTAACTTCTATGTTAGATGCACTGGGGACTTAATTTTTATTTTAAATTAAAGCTAAAGAACCCACCCTTCGACTAAAAGTGGTCTGAAATGGGCCAGGCTATTCCCTTTTTTTAATTAAAATATTATTTGAGAAATTCCGCTTTAGCAGCGAAAACGCTGTGTTCTATTTCGCGGCTAACTTCTATGTTAGATGCACTGGGGACTTAATGTTTTTTTAATTAAAGCTAAAGAAGCCACCCTTCGATTAAAAGTAGTCTAAAATGAGCCAGGCTATTCACTTTTTTTAAATTAAAATAATACTTGAGAAATTCCGCTTTAGCAGCGGAAACGCTGTATTCTGTTTCGCGGCTAACTTCTATGTTAGATGTACTAGGGACTTAATCTTTCTTTTTAATTAAAGGTAAAGAGCCCACGTTTCGATAAAAATAAGTCCGAAAAGGGCCAGCTTAATAGTTCTCATTTTATTTTCGTATATCTTAAAAAATATGCTAGCAGCGAGAACGGCGTGAACGTCTATTTTGCGATTAACTTCTATGTTAGATGCACTGGGGACTTAATTTTTGTTTTAAATTAAAGCTAAAGAACCCACCCTTCGATTAAAAGTGGTCTGAAATGGGCCAGGCTATTCACTTTTTTTTAATTAAAATAATACTTGATAAATTCCGCTTTAGCAGCGGAAACGCTGTATTCTGTTTCGCGGCTAACTTCTATGTTAGATGTACTAGGGACTTAATCTTTCCTTTCAATTAAAGGTAAAGAGCCCACGTTTCGATAAAAATAAGTCCGAAAAGGGCCAGGTTAATATTTCTCATTTTATTTTAGTATATCTTAAAAAATACGCTAGCAGCGAGACCGGCGTGAACGTCTATTTTGCGATTAACTTCTATGTTAGATGCACTGGGGACTTAATTTTTGTTTTGAATTAAAGCTAAAGAACCCACCCTTCGATTAAAAGTGGTCTGAAATGGGCCAGGCTATTCACTTTTTTTTAATTAAAATAATACTTGAGAAATTCCTCTTTAGCAGCGGAAACGCTGTATTCTGTTTCGCGGCTAACTTCTATGTTAGATGTACTAGGGACTTAATCTTTCTTTTCAATTAAAGGTAAAGAGCCCACGTTTCGATAAAAATAAGTCCGAAAAGGGCCAGGTTAATAGTTCTCATCTTATTTTAGTATATCTTAAAAAATACGCTAGCAGCGAGACCGGCGTGAACGTCTATTTTGCGATTAACTTCTATGTTAGATGCACTGGGGACTTAATCTTTGTTTTAAATTAAAGCTAAAGAACCCACCCTTCGATTAAAAGTGGTCTGAAATGGGCCAGGCTATTCAATTTTTTTTTATTAACATATTACTTGAGAAATTACTCTCTAGCAGAGAAAACGCTGTCCACTCGTTCCTGATCTAACTTCTATGTTAGATGTACTACGGATTTAATTTTTTTTTCAATTAAAGGTAAAGAGGCCATCTTTCTTATAAAATCGGTCCGAAAAAGGCCAGGTTAGTATTTTTCTTGTAATACGAGTTTTACCTGAAGAATGCGCGTTGGCAGTCAAAATTATTTTGAAAACTTCAGGCTAATAGCCTTCTTATTAGCACTTGGGTCATAATTTGTAGGTAAAAATGTTGATATTATCATTACCTATCAATATATGTATTCAAAAATGCAAACAAAAAAATATTTTTTTTCGCTGCTAGTTTCGCTGCTAGAATCAGTCTCGTCGTACATATGTGTCCTTTTTAAATAACAGTATTAGTACGGAGATGGAATCTGCATCGACGAGCCACAACCTAACTTTAAAGTTCATCAATAAAGGTTAGAGGTATTCTCACCATGTGTTTTTTGTTAATTCTTTCATCGCTTTATAGATTTAACTTTCTTTTCAGTGAGAAATGATACTTATTCGTTGTTTTTGCAAGCAACCTGGTAAGTATATTTGTTTTGATTCTATTACTTTCTCATTCCAACTATACTGCAGTATGTTGCCACTATGTCTCCAGTATTGTGTTATTTAACGAAGCAACATTTCAATAATCATTGTTTCTAACAGAAGCGATAAAATTGTACCTACTGTTCAAAATATATTCATCACATTCTTATTTGGCGTCATCTATACCCATTGCTTATAGAACAGATTCAATAGAATATAGTATGTTGATAACCAATCTAGGTAATTACTATTTCACTACTTACCAATTTTAAGATGTTGTTCAGAGTTCCTCCTAACTCCTGATAATTTTCACTTATGCTCTGAAGACAGAGTCTGCAAACTTTTCCGTTCATAGTGATATAAAAAACATCAAACCGTGAATTTAATAATTTATACTATTCGATTATACTTCTTACTAAATCACATACATATTACATAACCTTCAATTAAACATTAAACTAAAAGGTTTGTTCATTTGTGTTGATTTAAAGCAAATTCAAGCAGTTAAATAAAGATAGTGCTGTCACAAATAATGTGAGTATGAGAGAGATAACGTGTTTCAAAGTTGCTATAAATCAACACAAATGAACAAACTGAAAGAAACCTTCGACGGATTACAGTGTTGCCATTTGTCAGGAATAAAGAGTCCTGGCAGGATCTTAGAGTAGGAAAGAATCTATCTTTCCCTAGTCTAAGGCATTGTATATAGACTACCATACAATGTCTAAGGCCAGGATTGACTTAACGCCAGGAATTTGGCAGGAATAACTAGGGATGGCAAAAAAATGTAATCGATATGTAATCATTTGATACATCACAAGACTCAAATCGATATATTTTTGTAAATTAATATCTAATGTCAAAAATTAATGAATATTGCTTAAGCTATAACCAAAGATTAGAGAATTCTAATCTTTTTAATCTTTGGTATAAATTCTGAAAGAGGGTGTGCGGGGGGATATTCCATACCTTACAATCAAATTTTTATCTCAAATGAAATTTCGAAGAGTAGGGGGGTATGCAAGTTGACCCTTTTGGATATAAGTATTTAGAATATCGATATTTATTTTATATCCATACATCGTTGCTATCCCTAAGAATAACTTGTTAGGGATATCGATCTGGAAGTAACTTCCAATTTTTTTTTTTCTATTGACATTCCTACATATAAATCATAAAGATTACTCTGATGGATATTAAGAATGTCAGTGACGTCAATTTGCCGTCATTTATTTGTCATAATTTACGTCATAAGTCCCAATATAGTGACGTTCAATGTACTTCTATTTTGACGTACGATCCAAGGTTCAGTGCAGACGTCAATATAACGTTTAATATGACCTTGATTTGACGAATATGGGTCCAATTAAAAATCTTTTTTCACTTGTTAATATTATTTAATCTCAGTTTGTATTCAATTTTAATTTTTATTAATTAGGAATAGTGTACACTAATAGTATCAATAAACATGGTTATAGTTCTATTTTTATTGATTTTTATATTAACTGAGTGTAGATGAGTAGTCTAAGTTTGCACACTCATTAGGGTTGTAATGGGTAGTACATTAGAATAACTGAAACAATCAAGTCCAATTTATTTATTTATTTATTTAATACATTTGTCCAACAGTACAAAAGAACAAATTACAGGACAAGAAAGCGACAAAATATAAAAAAAAAAAAATGTAAATACATAGCTTCTTACATACATACAAGTGCCAATCTAAAATTAATTACAAGTACACTACATGTTTGTGTAATTTTAACACGATGGGATGCTGCAATTCTTAAGAGAAGTATAAATTGTATTTATCGAACAGTCGAATATATCACAAGTATCACAAATTGAGTGTAGGTAGAGCACATAACGAATATAGAAGACTTCAGCATTATATTGGTTCGTGCTGGTTGACAATAAAATGTGTGCGGTTTCCGACTAGCGGCTCTTGGAACCCAGAAGTTCAACTGGCTTAGTGCAGGAGGGCAATCAACTCTGTTGTGTATGAGCGAATACAGGAATTTTACAGCGTAGAATTGCCTTCTAAATTGTAGTGAGTCGAAGTCGAACCAATTTAACAGATAGGTCTGGTCGCAGCCTCTATTTGGATAACTGCCATCAGTGCGGAAGCAGAGAAATTTTAAAATTTCCTCAGAACAGACTGATTGATTTAACTTGATAATCATAGATAGGGCTCTAGATAAGTGAGCAGTACTCGAATTTAGACCGTATATAACAATAAAATAGTTTGATTAAGACGTCATCTTTCCGGAAGACCTGACTTAGTCTTAAAATGAACCCTAAGGTTTTCATAGACGAGGAGACCGTAAATTCGATATGCTTGGCAAATGATAATCTGTCATCAAAAAAGACTCCTAGATCTCTGGTTGAGTCAGTACGTGGCAAAGATTGTGTGCCGACACGATAATCGTAGTCGATGGGTTCATCTTTTCGTGAGTAAGTTACAACCTTGCATTTGGTTATATTTAGAGCCAGAGAGTTTAAATGACACCACTGTGCCACATTATTAAGTTCCCTTTGTAGCATATGACAGTCATCTTTGGAATTTATTGACCAAGATTTTCAGGTCATCCGCGAAAAAAAGCTTTTTGCAGCAAAGATTGTCATTGAGATCATTGACAAAAGAGCGAAAAATAGTGGACCTAAATTGGAACCCTGTGGTACCCCTAATGTTATGGTATATGGGTTAGACGTGTAACCATTGTAAGCATCGAAAATTTGATAGAGAATGGCGAGAATGTAGTAAAACAAAAATAGGTAGCTAATTTTGCTCTTGGAAAATTATCTTGCATAATTATGAAATGAGTCCCAAAACATAAGTTTAATATGTTCATAAAACTCTATGAAGTAGCGATCCTCTGACACTCACTAATATATTATTTGAACCTAGATTATGTACATTATTTACATGAGATTTTATATTCTTATATTTCTCTCTTTTAAGTAACTCCAGAAGTCTTAGTAAAACATGTTAAGAAATATAGAAGAATATTATATAAAATGAAGATTGGGAAACATTTAGAGTTTTTTCAATATTTTACTGTAAGAACTAGAACCATTTTTTATCTGAAAACGCCAGAAACGCCATGGAATTTTCTTGAAACTGTTACAGGTGGGAAGTAGAAAAGTCGCATTCTTAAAGAAATATGGCTGACCAGCTAACTTTTATATTTTAAGACATTTTTCATGTCCGTGTTATATACTAGATGAAAAATTATTTGACTATTAACATTCCTCATGTAATAGATAGAAAATGCTTGCGGAATAAAATTAAAATTAACAAAAAATGTTCCTTATACTTTCCTAAAATTTTTAAAAGTCCATTCTAGCCAAGGTAAAATCTTACGATAATGGAATGGAAATAGATAGATAGATGGATACTTTATTCATTCATTAATTTTACATACAAAGGTAAAACTTATCAAACTAGTCAAAAATAGTATATTACACATACATATATACATACACAATGCACTCACTCATACATAAACATTACCAAATACACTTAGGCAATCTAACACGCAATATACATGCAATAAACAAAATAGTCGAATGACCTAGATACTCCTCTACAGAATAAAATGCTTACTCACTAGGTGTTCACACAGTTTTTGTGATTAAATTTCTGAATAACACTAACTTCACCACAAAGATTTAAAAACCTGTTGAAACATGTAATGCCCTGATAAATATGCGAATTTTGAGAGACACTTAATCTTAAATAAGGTTGGTATAAATTACTGTTGTTATGTGTATCATATTTATGCACATTGATTATTTTCATAAATGAATTTTCTCTCATTTTTATATTTAATATAGCTAAATACATATAGAGAGAAGGCAAAGTTAGAATTGACAAGTTAATAAATATTTGTCTACAGGATGTATGAGGATGTGCTCCTATCATAAATCTGATAATTTTTTTCAGTATAACAAAGACATGAAAGTGGGCTGAATGTCCCCAAAAAATTAAACCTTAACTTAAAATATATTGCACAAGCCCATAATAGGCCAATTTAAGAATGGACAAAGATACTGTAGCTCGAAGCTGTCTTACAATAAAACACATAGTACTTAATTTTGAAGAAATATAATCTATATGCTGCTCCCAGGTCATTTTTTGGTCTATTACAACCCCTAAAAATTTTATAAAATTCACTTGTTCAATGCTGTTATGATTCATCTTAATGAGTTGACTAGATTCGTCTTTACGATTCTTTGGTAGAAATACCATAAAAAATGTCTTATTTACATTTACTCTTATTCCATTATATTGGCACCATTGATAAAATATACCGTTATTAGCAAGATGTCGATGTAATCTTGATGGCGTCATAATTTAGTTCTCCCTGCCACCAGGTTTCTTAAAGAATGTGTTTTCTCTACTTTCCACCTGTAAAGGTTGGTCTTTCGAGGTAAATAAACAGTCTAGCTCGTAGACTATATTGTACAGAGACAATAGATAAGGATAAAAATGGTTCCTACTTCTCTTTTTTTTTGGGTGGTAAACAGTATACTGTTACAGTGGATCAATTTGTCCGTGTTAAAATGAATATTTCATTCAATTCTACTAATGACATCCATTGAGCAGGTGCTCAATTGGACGGCAGGTGTTTATAAAACAAATTAAAAATAATAACTCCGACAAAAACTAGATGGCCTAAACAACACATGTGTACCAAATTTCAAATCAATATCTTAAAAAATTGCAGAATAATAATGCCCTTAAAAAGTGACAGACAGACCAACTGATAGACAGATTTTTTTCTTCCTCTCAAATTTAAAATTTATACGATTCATGACATTCTAAACCTACTTAAAAAAATAATACTTTCTTTACGATTACTATACTCCATTACTTGGATATGGAAGTAAAAAAGCTTAATGACAGATCACAAATTATTATTCTTTGTTTAATTTTCTTCAAACTTTTATGAAAGCAAACATATTATAGTTATTTATTATATAAGTGTTTTAGACAACGCAACTAAAATACGAATGCTATGCAACGTTTTATCCACAACCACGGTCATTTAAAATCAGATTTAATAAAAAAATGGTATGACATTTCGCTCTGTAAGCGGCTGTAACCTCAAAAATTATTGAAATTAATTTAAAAAAACTAGGTGTTGAATGCTTGCTATTTAGTTTTGATTGTTTATCGATTCCATTTGTAAAAATTTGTGAAGTTGGTGAAAAATGCAAGAAAGCGATTTTGGTAGACAGAATCCTTCAGGAAGCTGAAGAAGCAACTCTCCAATTATTGCCTGCGAAGTCCAGGGAACATTATGAAAAAGTATTTTCCGAATTTAATGAATGGAAAGAAAAACGGGGGGTAATCACAATAAATGAGGAAGTTCTGCTATCGTATTTCTTAAATTTGAAGAAGTATGCAATTTCATCCATGTGGTAGAAGTATTCGATGCTGAAAGCCGCTATAAAGGTCCATAAAAACATAGACATTGGAAAATATAGTAAGGTCACTGCCTATATGAAGAGTGAGTTGAGAGGGTACAAAGCGAAGAAAGCTGCGGTGTTGGAAAGAACACACGTGGAAGAATTTTTGACAAGGGCTTGCGATAAAGAATATTTGATGATTAAGGTAATATCTCTTAACCTTTTAGACATTGTAGATAACAAACTTTGAAATATTTTAGGTTGCACTAATAATGGGGGTGTCTAGCGCCTGTCGTTGCTGTGAATTGACGAACTTGAAAATCAATGATGTAGAAGACAGGGGCGCATATCTGCTTGTTTCTATACCAGATACCAAAACCGGCGTCCCATGAAAATTCACAATTATGGAAGAAGGATTCTCTATCAATACTGTGGAGACGTGTAGAAAATACATGTCCTTACGTCCGCAAAAGATATCCAACGACAGATTCTTTTTACGATACACTAATCAAAAATGTACTTCACAACCTGTTGGAATCAACAGTTTGTCGAAAGTTCCTTCAAGAGTTGCTTTATTTTTTAATGTGGCAAACGCAGAAGCTTATAGCGGCCATTGCATGAGGCTCACTTCAACAACTTTACTGGCTAATAAAGGTGCTGACCTCACAACAATTAAATGACATGGTGGGTGGAGAAAGTTCGCTATAGCAGAAAGTTATATCAAGGATTCTATATCCAATAAGCTTGATATCGCAAGGAAAATCCAAGGTACTCCTGGTACTAGTCATTCCTTACAAGAGGAGACATCCACTGTTTCTACAGATTTATCAAAAACTTCGACAAGCACTATGTGTTCTGAAACAGATGACAACTACTAGTTTTGAAACATTTTCTTTATAGGATTTTGCAAACAGTGGAAAGAAAAGCTATCTATGAGAACTAAAGGAAAAACTATATATATATAAAAATATTAATGAAATCTTTGCATTCTTTCGATAACCTGACTTCTGGTTATGCTAGCAAGTAAAATTCTGATTTGCCATTCTCATTTTAACACTAGCATCCAACCTAGTCCCCTACGGCTAAGCAGGCTAAACTAGTATCTACATGATCCCCTACGATATGTAAATTTAGTTAAAAATGAGAACAAAGGCCTGAAATTAATTTATTTACGTACCTTGTCTTTAAAAAAATTTTCATTCTAATGAATTACATTTTCATAAAATCGCATTCAGTTTCTTGGAAATGCTTAGCCTTTGAAACGTTTTTCGTCCTTATTGGGTACTCTTCAGAAAAGCCTAAAGCCACTCATAACGATGTTCCATATATGCAAATGAGAATGGCAAATCAGAATTTTACTTGCTAGCATAACCAGAAGTCAGGTTATCGAAAGAATGCAAAGATTTCATTAATATTTTTATATATATAGTTTTTCCTTTAGTTCTCATAGATAGCTTTTCTTTCCACTGTTTGCAAAATCCTATAAAGAAAATGTTTCATTACTATAAGCAAACAAATAATAAATAATTCACTTTTAAACTACTAGTTTGTTATTAATGGAAACGAAGTGAAATATGATAAAACAAATAAGGGAATATCTATTAACATAAATGTTAATATTAATATTAATAAAAATTAAATAAAATGTAATTGATTTAAGATTGTATTTTTCATTATTCTACTACTGGAATAAAGTAATTTCATTATTCGACTAGTGGATAAAGTGGTACTTTATATGCTTCATAAGTGTGGATATAACTCCAATTATAATGTGACTGTGGATAAAATTATTTTTAATAGTAACTCACTAATCAATATATCGGTACTACTAAAAAAGAAAAAAAACCTTAAAAATAATCATTTTTGGTTCTAAATAAATTACAGAAATTAAGTTTTGAAAAATACTTGTCTTGGTGATAATGCATTTATTAGGGATCCAAAAGTAGGTGAAAATTATATTTACTTAACCTTTTGACTGCGGCTATCCGTAAATGGAGCTATTTCACCAGTGCGGCTATATATATACGTTTCCCGCAACGCGGGAACATTTCATAGGTTATGGTAACGAAAAATGTCAAATAATCATCGAAGTTTATTTGTTTGTGAATTTCTAATATTGTTATGGTTTGTGACTTATTTGTGTTCAATTCTCAACCATTTGCTAATAAGATTCTGCCATGAAATGCGAGCGGTATGTTTGTATTTCTTAACAACAACGTTGCTACATGCTATACTGCTATATTGTCCAAGTCGTCGTCCGACGGATCCTCAATATTAAAATTTTCTATGAAAAACTCCTCTTCACTATCGCTGCGAGTGAGAATTTCTTCCAATTCTTTGTCGGAATAAAAACTACCACTACTAGGTGCAGACAGAGACATTTTGTAGGATGCGGCGAGTTTTACAATAATTATTTTTAGCAGCCGCGACCTACGCTAACACGATGTAGTCGATAACACTGATTACATATTGCCTACTATTGCTCTGTGCGTTCAGATGAGCTCTCACCCCACCAAAGATATCCCCACTACATAAAACATGTGAATCCGTTTATCGCAGTTGACGACAGAAAAGCAAACATATATGTCGGTCAGTAGCAACAGTGGCATGATTTTTCAAAACATATATATCCGCCAGTAGCAGTCAAAAGGTTAACACAATTGCTTCCTTCTGATTTTATAGCAATACCTTCGGATTTTATATCATCTTGCAATTTAATACCAATATCTTCTGATTTAACATCATCATTAAGCATCATCTTAAGCTCAGAAGAACTTTTATAGATCAGCAAATCTGTATTGATAGCATATCTATGTTTTGCCTTAAATTCACACTTACACATTGTTATCTCCGATGGACCCCTGCATATCAACACGTCTGTCCTTATAGTTTGTCTCATATTTACACTTTGCACATTTAAATGTTGTTAACTCCCAAGTATTACGGTCTATTTTGTGGCGGTATGTCAGAGATATCTCTTATATTTTGTCTCATAATCACCCAATTCACATTTTAACATCATTAACTTTGAAGGATTCTTATGGAGCAAAACGTGTCTCTTAAGAAAATTCCTACATCTTACCTGATTCTCACACATTGCACACTTCAACACTTTTATGGGTCATCATGTGCTGGTTCAGATGACTCTTATATCTAGTCTCAAATGTACACTTCGCACATTTGAACATCATTACGTCCGAAGAGCTCTTATGGAACCGTTCTAAGTGCCTCTTAAAAGTAGTCCTATATTTTGATTCATAGCCACATGATTCACACTTGAACATTTCTACCTCTGAGGGACTTTTGTGGATCAACATGTGTCTCCTAAGAACATCCTTACGCTTGGTTTCGAATTCACACATATCACATTTAAACATTTTTAACTCCAATATACTTTTATGGATCATCTTGTGTTGATTCAGATATTTCTTACATTTTGACTCATATGTACACATTTCACACTTGAACATTGTCAGCTCTGAAGGACTTTTATGGATCAACAAGTGCTTCTTAAGAGAAGCCTTATATTTTGTCTCGAATTCACACATTTCACACTTGAACATAGTTAACTCTGAAAGATTTTTATGGACCAAGATGTGCTTCTTAAGATAATCCATACGTATTGTCTCAAATTCACACAATTTACATTTAAACTTTGTAATATCCAATGTACTTTCATGAGTGATTTTGTGCTGGTGCAAACTTCTCTTATATCTTGTCTTAAATTCACATACTTCGCAATTGAACATTGTTAACTCCGAAGGACTTTTATGCACCAACAAGTGCTTCTTAACAGAATTTTTATATTTTGTCTCATAGTCACATAATTCACACTTGAACATTGTTATCTCTGTGGGACTCTTATGGACCAACAAGTGCTTCTTAAGAGAATCCTTATATTTCGTCTCAAGATCGCAAAATTCACATTTAAACATTTCTATCTCCGAAGAGCTTCTATGGAGCATTTTTAAGTGTGTCTTAAAAGTAGACCAATGTTTTGATTCATAGTCACATGATTCACACTTGAACATTACTACCTCTGAGGAACTTTTGTGGATCAACAAGTGTCTCCTAAGACTATTCTTACGCTTCGTCTGGAATTCACACATATCACATTTAAACATTTCTAACTCCGATGTACTTTTATGGACCATGTTGTGTAGATTCATATATCTCTTATGTCTTGTCTCGAATTCACACATTTCACACTTGAACATCATTATCTCTGAAATACTTTTGTGGACCAGCAAGTGCTTCCTAAGAGAATTCTTATATTTTGTCTCGAATTCACACATTTCACATTTGAACATTGTTATCTCTGAAGAACTTTTATGGAGCAACAAATGCCCCTCAAGAGATTTCTTATATTTAGTCTCAAATTCACAAAATTCACATTTGAAAACTTTTATCTCTGAAATACTTTTATGTCTGGACAAAAAGTGTGTGTTAAGATTATCCTTACGTTTTGTCTTAAATTCACATCTTTCACATTTAAACATTTCTACCTCCGATATGCTTTTATGGATCATCTTGTGTCGATCTAGATGTTGCTTACATTTTGACTCATATGAACACATATCACACTTGAACATTGGTAACTCTAAAGGACTTTTATGGACTAATAAGTGTTTCTTAAAGTTAGCCCTATGTTTTGTCTCATATTCACACGAGCCACACTTGTATATTTTTATTCCTCTATGACTTCTATGGGTTGATAAGTGATCATTGTGAAGATCCCTATGTGTTGTCTCATATGTGCACATATCACAGTTATGCACTGTTATGCCTAAAGACTTGTTGTGATCATAATCCAAATTGAGTTTGACAGACGGTTCCTTAAAACTGAAAATAAAAATTGTTTCTCTATAACTAAGTATATAACTTTATAGATAGACAGATTGATAGATTTTTATTCTCTCATGTGCAAATTTACAACGCCCATAGAATGCAGAAGAGGCTACAGTGAAAAGACCAATATAAAATAAGATTACAAGTTATAATATATGTTCCCACCCCTTAGGAAACCTCCCTCAAAAATTCGTGGATTTCAAAATTATAACATGAGATAAGCTACACTAACACATTTTATTGAATAACTGAAAACTTCACAATACTTTTAGGGCCAGTTGTAAAAAGTGGATCAACCAAGGTTCAGTTGAACTTCAGAATCTAAGGTTACAATTGTTACAATAACGGTATCCTTGAATTTTAAACCAAGTTCATCTGAACTCTGGCCGATCCACTTTTATAGAGATGACCCTTATTAACGAAAATACATGTTTACTGTCCAAAATAACCTTTTACAATATTAATATTTTCACTCTGCCCAAATAGAGACACAATTTCGAAAATAATTTGGTAATGGGAAACAGTTTTGTGACTATTTCGATTTTTCTATACTGTCGTGAGCAAAAAAAAATATGACCAGTCTTATAACATTTTTTTTTCTAAAATCTAGTTGTGTACATCTAACTTTAATTTTTGTGACATTGTCAGTCAGTGTGCCAAAACTAATATGCCACATATAACGATTTAGTTAAAGCTGGAGTTAATGCTAAAGCAGAAGATGGATGGTCAATGAGACAAATTGCACTGAATTATAATATTAACAAAAATTTTGTGTGTAACATTTAAAAAAAGTGGAGAATAAATGATACGATTAGTAGAAATCCTAGATCAGGGGGACGAAGGATATCAACTCAACAGCAAGATTAGAAACTGGTAAATAAATGAGTAGAAAATCAATTTCAGTCAGTAATTCAGGCTGCTGAAGTAACGAATTTTCCTGGATCGAGTAGTATTGGTCGCCGACGAGTAAGTGAATCGGAGCTTCGCTGTCATCCAGCAGCACAGCCAAACATAAAGAAGCTCGATTGGGATTTGCACTTGAATTTCTAGTACATGATGTAAATTTTTGGAACAATGTAATCTTTACAGATATAATTGTAATTGTAATCTTTATTGGTCATAAAAAATGCACCGTAGTGCTTTGACATGTCAAAACAGCATATTACGAGTAAATAAATAAATACAATACATAATACAAGTATATATAGTAACAATAGGATCAAGTCCTAAATATTGTTAAATGATATAACAATTAGGAAAATTGGGCCCTAACATAGTCAACCGATTACATGACAAACAAAATAAATGCAATAAGTATAACACAAAAATCACAATTTAGGACAATAGGTCCTAATATAGTCAAACAATGGCGTAACAAACAAAATAATAAAACAAATTGAGTGAATTGATAAATAGGCAGTTAAGATAATAACTAACGTAATCACAATTATTGGGAACATGTATATAATATGGACAAACAATGACAAACAGGATCATATTCACAATACAAATATATAAAAACAATCTGCCTAAGCCTAAATATAAAAAAAAAAAATTACAATACAGTTACACATAATTAAAATCCGATATATTGTAGTAGGCATTGGCTAAAAGATGTCTTTTTAATTTAGTCTTAAATTGCGCAATTGGTAAATCTTTTATGGTATTTGGAAGAGAGTTGAACAAAGCAATTCCAAAGTTTTTTTTCTGCGTAGATGACAGTCTCTGATTCGGAGTTTGTATATCATCACGGTTACGAGTGTTGTATTTATGAGTATCGCCATTTTTTTAATATTTGCTCAAATGCTCTTTTATGTGAATTAAGTTACAGTAAATAATTTCCGATGGTAACGTTAATATATTAAATCTAATAAACCATGATTTACAACTCTCAGATTGATTCACACCTGCTAAAGTCCTTATTGCCCTTTTCTGTACAATGAAAATGTTATGAATCTGGTTAGATGTACTCCAGTTTATCAAACCATATGTCATCGTATTATGGAATAGTGCATGGTATGCAATAAGGGCGGCATCTATGTTGACCCTATTTTTTATTTGTCTAATGGCATACACTTTTTTTGACAATGTTGTAGTTAAATTACTAATGTGTGAATGCCAAGTTAGCTTGCTGTCCAAGGTTGGGCCCAAAAATTTTACAGTTTCAGAGGTATCTCTCTTGGTAGAAAACAGTAATGTGTTTGTTTTATCTACATTTAAGCATAAGTTGTTTGCATTAAACCAATCAGAGGCTTTATTTATTATGTCACTTTCTGCCTCAGCAACAGCGCTAGCAGTATCTTCCACCCGTTTCGCAAAAGTAGTGTCATCTGCAAAAAGGACCGTAAAAGTCGACATAGCGTCGGGTACAAACATTCCAATCTATACACAGCAGTTGTATTCATGTTTACTGACCTCCGAATACTCTATTCGATGAGAAGTATATCCAGGGTGTAATCAGTTTCATGTCATTAAAAAAAACTGGTAATGGGGACCGACTAGACAAACAAAAAACCTTTATGACTTTTCCCTCTAGGGGCACTTTGAAAAAACTGACCTGGGTTAACATATTAAATATTTTTTTAATATTAATGTAGAAAATAATTGAGAACCACTGCTTTTCTTGGTCAAAGGACTTGTAGTTCCCAATTATACAACTTTTAAATTGTCAAAAAAGTGCAGTCCTTGGCGTAACACGCGCTGTCAAAGCAAAGCCTTTGTTTGGATCATCGACCGCCTTTGATGGACCGCCTCAACCGAAGGCAATTATAAAGAGGTAAATAATTCATTATCTTTTCCTGCACAACTGCAAGCAAATAATGGCCATAGAAGTTTAACCAGAGCATTTCGTTACATGTGTGTCTTTTAATTTGGAACAAAATATTGGATTAATGTTTATAATTTAGAATATTTAAATGTGGTTTATTAACGTTTGTAACATAAATGAGTGTCCTGGGTTAAAAGCTTACCTAAGTAAATCATTCGAAATCTCTGCATCTGCATCAATACACAGTTCGGTACGTCGAATTAAGGACATTATACGTACTCCGTTCAACACAATAAACTATCAACTAACGTTGTCAATAAAGAAAAATAAAAGAAAAACTTGGTCCAAAATCCAAAACGAAATACAAAAAGAACGAACAAGTAAGTTGTGTCTGTACGTAATCAAGAATTTAACGACTTGAACGGTAAAGTCAATAAAATAAATCTTAACTATAAATACACAGTGACCCAAAATTCAAAAATAACAAAAACAACGAACGGCGGGGTGGATTGGACGTGTGTACATAACGAAACACCCATAGAAACTAAAATATTGCACGCGACGATCTAACTTACCTCAATATTCCAGCAGTTCTCAAAAGATTTTATTGAAAATTGTCGAAATTTTTGTTTATTTTTTTCCTCCAAAACTATAAGCTTTAGACCCCATGCTATATAAGGTTTTTTTGTTTGTCTTGTTGTTCCCTACCACCAGTTTTTTTTAATGACATGAAACTAATTACACCCTGTATCTAACAGTGACAAAAGTGGTACATTTTTCATTAACTTGTGGGCTTGGATATTGACACGTGGTCCTGGTGTTTTGTGGCATATTGAGGAACGATTTAATAGTGAAACGTATATTAGGATTTTAGTCAATAATATAAATTCATATTTCAAGTTCATACTGCTCATACCGTGATTAACTGGTTTTAAGATAATAACATTAGTGTTCTTAACCGGCTCAGTCATAGTCCAGATCTTGACCCTGTGGAAGATGTATGGGGACTACTCGTAAGAAGTATCCAAAAACGAAATGTATGGCCACGGAATGCCCAAGAATTACTGGAAGTAGTAAATAATGCACGGGAAAATATTATTACTAATGATTATTGCATAAGTTTAGTTAATTCTATGCCAAACAGACTTATTGAGTTATAAATAGAAATGGCACAATAACACAATATTAATAGTTAGTTTCTTGTTAAGTTGGATACCTTTGTTGCCATGATCCGGGATTTCTACTAATCGTACTGTTTATTCTCCACTTGTTAAACATATAATTTTTTAAAATGGCTAACTGTTTTATTTCGGCTACTCATTACATATTCAAATAGAGACAGATTTACATTAGAAAAAAACAGTTGTGCAATTTTTTTTTTTTGCTCACGACAGTACAATGGTTTACATATAGGGAGATTGAGTAAGAATGAAGATTTGTGCGTGCCACTCACACTATTTTGTTATACTTTCTACATTTGCACGTTTGCGACAATGACTTTAGTGATTTACATAGGTCTTATGCACGTAACATCAAAAACTTAAGACATTTGTTAATGTTAAGACAACAAACCCAAATTCCCAAGATGTTAAATGGAAACTGATCAAACTGTTCAGCCCATTTTCGGCCATTATTAATTGTGGAATTTTTGAAATAAATGAGATTGAATACTCTAAATGAAATAAAACTAAACCGGAGATTTACTGCCAACGTTAAAAATTTGAAATCAAAATAATTCTTTAAACAAAAATAGTATAAAATAAATAATCCGTAGAAAATAAAAAGTGCAAATGTAATTAATGATGAATAATTATTCAGTCATTAGTTTCGCCAAAGAAAATATATCCAACAAAATGCAACTTAACAAAATATATAAACAAATTGAGAATTCATTATTCAGTGCTTATTTTTATTTTTAATCAATGTAAAAATTATTCAGTGAGTATATTAAAAAGAATCTATAATAAATAAAACTACTATCATAATTTAAATTGTGGTGCCAACTACTAAGAACTAAACGATCATGTAAATGCCCAAAGAATGAGCGAAAAATGTGCCCGTTTTTGTCCCTTAATTTTAAAATGAATTTATATGCCAGGTGACTAGTTATGATAAAATATTAATCACAGAAAAATTTTAAGTTGAGCATATGATCAATTTCAGTAATACAGAAGATCAAAGTAACCATTTTTAATTCAACAAATACTGCATTAGTAGACTTTTACAACACTCATATTAACGTTGAACAAATTTTAAAGTACTTTCTTTTTGTGTTTCGAGTTTTGTAAAAGTTATGTGTAAAAATAATTTATTTTAGAGCCTAAGCTCTAAAATTAGGATTAATCCCGTTGGAACGTTGGAACCAAGGTAGCCTTAAGAATTTTTTAATACTTCTCTACCAGCAAAATTTCACACAATGATTACACACAGGACCACAAAAAAAGTAGTTGTATCTTGAACTGGGGCAGTGTAAATCTGTATTGAACCTAAAAATTATATTGATCAATTACAAATACGCGGTCTTTGAAAAATTCTTCAAAGACAAAAAATTTGAACTTCACATTCGAGTACAGCACGTCAACGTAGATAGGATTCCACTACTCCAGTTCAAATAACAATTGCCATTTATTAGTGGTCCTGTGTTCTTTGGCCCTAGTTCAAGACACCCGGAAACTGGATTATTATTGATATTGTGTTAGTTTAATATTATCAATAGAGAAAGATATTATTAATAATCCTAAATAAATTATATGAATCCAATTTTGAAAAACATTTTTAGTGCTGATCATTTAGTTTTTAGTCAACCTTGTTTTAAAGACAGACGAAGCTCATATTTACCTATCATGATCGATTTCCTCTAATTTCATATCAATATCTTCTGATTTGATATCAACTTCCTCCAATTTAATATCATCTTTTAATTTAGTATTATCTTCAGATTTAATATAAATATATTCTGAATTAATATCATCTTCTGATTCCATAAAAACATCATCAACATCTGATTTAGTATCAACATCTTCCGATTTAATACTATCGTCATATTTATCATCAACAGTTTCAGATTTAATAACATGTTTTGATTCAAAATCGACATTTTCATTTTTAACAAATGAGTCCAGGCTATCTGCTTCTATTTCATATGTTATTGCACTTTTACCTTTTATGGCAAATTCTTCTCGAATGATATCATGTGCCTGGATTGTTGCATTTATGTGGCAGGATTGCCCCTCAAATTTTAATGTTGGTCTGAATATAAATTGTTGTACATTCTGTAATTCTACCTGTCCCCTATCATCCGTTCCCTCTATTTCAATATATTTAGTTATTTTTTCTTCCACTTCCAAACAGTTTGTTAAAAAACTTGAGACACCTTGCATTCCATCAAGACAGGTTTTACAAGATAAAAGTTGTCCATTATTACTAACATTCTGAAATATAAAAACATAATTAACTGTAAACTGGATGTAACAATTATGCTTTAATTTAACGTAGAGCTAAACCACCGTTTTCATATAACAGTTCCCATCTGTTCCTATTACAAAGTAATACCTGTTTCTGTTCCAAACTGTTCCATATATTAAGGACATTAACGATACTGTCGTAATATATTTGAGTATTAAATTGAATATTAATTTCTAAAAAGATCACGGTAAAAGTAACGAGACAGTAGAGCGTACAGGCAGTGGATGTAGCATTAGATTTCCGTTGCCTGTGCAATCCATCACATATCTATTGGAGTTTTTCTACAAGGCATTGCACTAGCAATGAACTGCACATTGCTGAGTCAGAAAGATCGCGGATAGATATTGATGGAAAAATGTGAAGAGAATCGGTTGTGGTTAAACCTCCGCAAGGGGAACAATTCAATTGTTGACAAACCTCCACAAGGAGAACAATTCAATTGTTGGCAAGCCTCCGCAAGACAAGGTAAAAGTTGTGTTACCAAATTAATCAGTCGGGTGTATAAGAAGAAAAAAGTTCCGAAAGAGTAAAGAGTAGATTTACTAATCAGCCAGGTGTATAAAAAAAGTCCCGAAAGGGTGAATATAGCTGTCTCTCTTCGGTCGGCGAGTGGAGGTTCAGGATTAGAGGTGTATCTATGTAAGTATTGTTTATTGATTTCTTACTTGTTAATATATATATTTTTTTTAGCGTTAATTTGGGTATATTTTCGTGTGTGTAGCCCTAGTACCCTTCTATCTGTGACATTAGAGGAGCAACCTGGTCTCTTGCAAATTAAGTTGAGCACCAAGCGAGTACAACAATAAAAAAAAGCGCGCCTCGCGGGCTCGGCAATACTTGCGACGGACAAGACAACTGGAACAGATTAAATACATAATACATAATCTGTGTTTAGCTTCACGTGCGCGATACTATTTCGTTAGGGCTCTGTAATGTTCTAATAATTACTGACAAGGTATAACTATCCTAGAGACATGCATATTTTTTTAAATTATTTTTTAGTCTTGTTTGTCAAAAATTTATTTTACAAAATTAGTTAGTTATTTTGCCACAAATGAAATGGGAAAAATTAGATAATAGTTTCAATTAACCAAATAAAGCTGAAATTTTATTCTACAATTTTTCAATAAAAATCTGCAATGTGTAGAATATGTTAATTTATTTCCATAAGGGTTGATAATTTTGATTCACTTAAGGCACTGGTAACTAATCACAAAACAGGTTGTGAGTATATGGTATACATATTATACACCTCTACTTACTTCCTATTTTATCTCTAATGTACTGTAATCACATTTCATATTCCTGATGTATATACACAAATATCAACTAAGTTTATGGCCGATCAACCAATACTAATGATAGCAATGCGACATGCAACATTCAGGTTCTAACATGCGTTGACATCAGGAATATGAAATGCAACTGTGGTCTAGTTAATCGTGCTTTAATGGAATAGAGATGGGAAAAGCGAAAAATACTAGTAGCTTTTACAGTTCCAGGAAGTTGCATTTGCATATAATTATATTGATAATAAAATATAAAAATAATTAATAAAATACTAGTAGCTTTTACAGTTCCAGGAAGTTGCATTTGCATATAATTATATTGATAATTATCCCTTTACGGGGAATTTCCTATAATCTAATTTTAATTTTTAATATCCTGTTCTGGTAATCCTTTGATAGTTATAACACGAGTATTTGCTTACATATTTCAGTTGATTGTGAACTTTAGAAAAAGCCGCACCGAAGAGACATAGATGTCAAAACACGTGTCTGTGGATGTTCTAAAGTTTTGTGTTACTGCTATATCGGTAAGTGCTTTTGTTTTGATTGTCTTTAATAAAATACTAGTAGCTTTTACAGTTCCAGGAAGTTGCATTTGCATATAATTATATTAAATATGAATTATTCGCGGGAAGAAATGGTTGACATGATTTTTATTCTGGGGGAGTGCTCAAGGAACAGCCTCTTAGCATCCCGAGTCTATAAAACCAGATATCCTGAAAGGAGACACCCTTTAGAACCTGCATTTAGTAATCTTAGAGACAGATTTATCGAAACTGGTGAAGTGCAGTACAAACCTCATGAAGTTCCAGCAAGAAAAATGACTGATCCAGACAATTAACCTTAATATCTATGCAACTCCTAAAGATAAATACCTACTATGATATATCAATGGAAAGATAATTTAACACTTCATTAGATGACAGAACTGAAAATAGTACGTCCCATTTGAAAAAATTGAATTACGGCCTTTTTTATTAGCGAAACATTAAACTCAATTTTTTCAGCACTCTGTATAAGATTAATATTAATAATGTTTCTGCCCTACTAGCCCTTAATATGCTCAACATAACAGTATAAGCAGAATTTTGAAAACTCTCTTGTCTATGAAATCAGAGGTACTCAAAAACTTATCCGCAAACCTCACTTTTTGTCAAAAAATCTTTTTTATATCGTAAACGGTTCATTTTAAGTACCTACCACCTTAATAGAATTATGAATATAATTAGATGGGTAACTCGATAAAGGAAAAAAATATAGGGTGTTCCATTTAAAATAACGAAGTTGTTGCTCGGACAACGAAAACGGAGTACCCTGTATAATTGTACATATTTTCTGGTTATTCAGAATTGAAAATCAAGAAAATAATCTATAGACAATATATTTCCACCATTTCAAATACAGCCGTAATCGACCAAAATCAGAACTTTGGCGCACCCTGTATGTATGTTATAATAAGATTAGTATTATGCTGTAAGGTATATATAATATATAAATATTTTGAACTTGGCTATATATTTATAAAACCGCAGTTTGGGTTTGGATGTGGTATATCGAGTGGTTTAGCCAATAAAGGACAGTCTTCTAACTTTTGGATGGGTCAATGAATTATTTTCAAATCTGGTCTAGTAATATGAAAACAGAATCCAATTATGTGATGTAAAAAAACCAAAATTGCCGACTTTTGGTTACGATTTAATTTACATGAAAATCCGATATTCAAATGTGATAACCTTTATATCTTTGTATATTTCGATCCTGCTAGCCAAAATACATATAATCCAACCTTCAGATGTTAGAGTAACGAGTAACCAATTACTTTAGCCCGTTGCAATGACAAAGCAGGTCAGTGGTACAACGTGCAGTCGTTACTTGGTGAGAGTGATGATGCTCGTTGCGAGTAACAGGTTAATGAAACATTTTCTTTATAGGATTTTACAAACAGTGGAAAGAAAAGCTATCTATGAGAACTAAAGGAAAAACTATATATAAAAATAATAATGAAATCTTTGCATTCTTTCGATAACCTGACTTCTGGTTATGCTAACAAGTAAAAATTCTGATTTGCCATTCTCATTTTAACACTAGCATCCAACCTAGTCCCCTATGGCTAAGCAGGCTAAACTAGTATCTACATACATATCTACGATATGTAAATTCAGTTAAAAATGAGAACAAAGGCCTGAAATTAATTTATTTACGTACCTTGTCTTTAAAATTTTTTTCATTCTAATGAATTACATTTTCATAAAATCTCATTCAGTTTCTTGGAAATGCTTAGCCTTTGAAACGTTTTTCGTCCTTATTGTGGACTCATCAGAAATTATTATAATAATTATAATTATTTTATAACCATTCATGGATAATGTCTTAGTTTTGCATGGAACATCGTTATGAGTGGCTTTAGGCTTTTCTGATGAGTCCACAATAAGGACGAAAAACGTTTCAAAGGCTAAGCATTTCCAAGAAACTGAATGAGATTTTATGAAAATGTAATTCATTAGAATGAAAACATTTTTAAAGACAAGGTACGTAAATAAATTAATTTCAGGCCTTTGTTCTCATTTTTAACTGAATTTACATATCGTAGGGGATCATGTAGATACTAGTTTAGCCTGCTTAGCCGTAGGGGACTAGGTTGGATGCTAGTGTTAAAATGAGAATGGCAAATCAGAATTTTTACTTGTTAGCATAACCAGAAGTCAGGTTATCGAAAGAATGCAAAGATTTCATTAATATTTTTATATATAGTTTTTCCTTTAGTTCTCATAGATAGCTTTTCTTTCCACTGTTTGCAAAATCCTATAAAGAAAATGTTTCATTACTATAAGCAAACAAATAATAAATAATTCACTTTTAAACATGCATAGAGTATATAGGCTCCAATACTAGTTAGCTAATAGATAGGTGAAGATCTGTTGTTTTTTATCAGTCAATGTCAATTATAATTATTTTATAACCATTCATGGATAATGTCTTAGTTTTGCATGGAACATCGTTATGAGTGGCTTTAGGCTTTTCTGATGAGTCCACAATAAGGACGAAAAATGTTTCAAAGGCTAAGCATTTCCAAGAAACTGAATGAGATTTTATGAAAATGTAATTCATTAGAATGAAAAAATTTTTAAAGACAAGGTACGTAAATAAATTAATTTCAGGCTTTTGTTCTCATTTTTAACTGAATTTACATATCGTAGGGGATCATGTAGATACTAGTTTAGCCTGCTTAGCCGTAGGGGACTAGGTTGGATGCTAGTGTTAAAATGGGAATGGCAAATCAGAATTTTTACTTGTTAGCATAACTAGAAGTCAGGTTATCGAAAGAATGCAAAGATTTCATTAATATTTTTATATATAGTTTTTCCTTTAGTTCTCATAGATAGCTTTTCTTTCCACTGTTTGCAAAATCCTATAAAGAAAATGTTTCATTACCATAAGCAAACAAATAATAAATAATTCACTTTTCAATGTGCATAGAGTAATAGGTTATCTTGACATTTCGTAGCGCAACGCTGCGTTACTAAAAAATACCGCGACAAAACAACGTTACAGAAATAACGACCCATCTCTATAATGGAATTAAAAATACAGTCCCGTAGCCTATGATAACCTTTAATTAACCTTTATCACTGATTATATCAAATATATGCTAATTATTAATTCAAAACTTCATTCATTTTGAGTTAAAAAATGTAAAATTTGGGGATAAATAGGTTTCTTTATATTAATTCTATAATACTCTGAAGATAGAGATACCAGAGATTTATCTTAAAACTTTTTATTAACGGTAAAACTATACGTAATTAAATATGAAACAATATATTGTTAAAACAAAACTACTCTAGTTTTTACCTGAAACTTTAAAAGTTTATTACAATTACGTAACATTCTTTTATTAAATATTTGCATATTCGGATAATAAGAAAAAAGGTGTTTGGATTTAAAATATAGTGACATTTTCTCACAATTATTTCATATATTTTAATTAAAAAGTATATATTCACGAACAGAAACTAAATCAAATGCAATTTTCTTGGATGAAGAAAATATATTCTTGCGTATATATAAACGTGCGATGCATTAAAATTAAATATTTTATTTTTAAATCAAGAAAATTTCTTTTTCCGTGCGGGTCGATTTCGCTCCTCCATTAAGATAATTATACATAAGACAAATGTGTGAATAAAAAGTTTTGATATTTACCAGTTCTGGAATATGTTTCTGTAAATTATCCACCAAGGACATCATTTCCTTTGACTCGTTTAATGATATAAAGTCTTCTTTTCCAGCTGACTTGTTACAAAAACTACATCTTATCTCATCTTTGAGTTCTGTAACTGGCTCTATATTTTTTCTATTTTGAGTATTTACTGGATCCAAGCTGACATCGTTTCTTGGATTTGCTTTAAGCGACTCTCTCTTCCTTATACCAACACAGGTGGATTTCAAATTAAGGAATACTTGGAGGTTATTCGTACATTCAATGCATGCCACCGTGTACTTAAATATATCTGAATTCTGAAATATTATAAATTATTAAACAGTGAAAACATCAGTGTGCATGTGCATATTGTGCAAAATACATATAATCCAATCGATATTTTGCTTTTCAAAAAACATAATTTTTAAATTTTTAGGGCCAACTTAATCAAAATAATTATTTTAAAACATTTATTTTTTTAAATACTGACTTATTTCAAGGAGAAACCAGACATTAAGTACTCATATCATTCTTTTCATAATTAAAAATTAAATAAGAGGTTCTTCCATAGGGGTTAAATTAGAAGAAAAAAAAATTCGTTGAAAAACTAATATGGCAGAACTTAATGGAGAGTAAATCGTGTTTCACCCTAACAGTTCAAGAAACATTTAATTTATTGATGCATAATTTTAATAATCAATGTGTCTACCACAAGTGATAAAATTATATCTACTGTTTAAAATTCACATTCTTGGTTCGTATCATCTACACCGATTACCGATCGAACAGATTCAATAGAATATGTCGATAACTTATCCAGATAACTGCATAATGTTCGTTACATGTGTGGTGGTAATGGGCAATACGACGGTTTTCAAAGATTCGTCTCATACTGACTCCGTATACAGAAAGAGTAGTATTAGAAATTTCGTATTCGTATTTCGTATCAAACGTATCTCATTATACTAAGAATGCTATATGTGAGAGAGTCGGACTGTGCACAATTATACCACAGCCTAAATTAGTCTGGGATTATACTATTGTACAATTCAACTCGTATTTGTATAGGTATCCTTCGTATTGTCCGTATACAAAGATTCGTACCAGTAGTTTCGTGTATTTCGTATTAATTGCATCTCATGATACCATAGATACATGAGAATCATACCGCACATAATTAGGGAACTATTCTTTTATTCTTTATTTGTTATTAATCTCAATAGAACTTATGAAAGGAAAGACGAACACGTGATATTTGAAACATAATAATAGTCATATTTTAGTTGAATATTGAACTTTATTGGTTACTGTTTAGTGTTTACTTTTAGCCGCGGAAATCAATTATTAACTATTAAAAATGAATAGAAATAGAAGTTTAATGTTTTCTTTTTCGTACTGGTATGAATCGAACCGATGCGTAATCCTCAATTGGTAAGTAGTTAAATATATTTTTACAGTTCGCAATATTCCCGTTGGTCCAGTGTATGTATAAGAGTGCATTTGGTACGAATACGAAACCGTATTGGTTGCAAAGATTCATACCATACGAATCATCAGAAAGAGTCGTATTATTGTACGATTCATACATACAATACGACACACCACTAATGTATGGTTGAATAGGAAGTCATAGACGTATTAAAATTTGTAACAAAAAATTTTAGTCACTTTCTATATTTACCAATTTTAAGATGTTTTTCAAAGTTCCTCCTAACTGCTGATAATTTTCCTTTATAGTTTGAAGACAAAGTCTGCAAACTTTTCCCTCCATAGTGATATACAAAACATCAAATCGTGAATGTAAATCAAATTTATACTAAATATTCGATTCTACTACATCACATAACCTCCAATTGAAAATTGAACTAATGACATGAAATTAGATACGAATAATGATGGGATAATTCCAGAACTATAAACAAATAAAAGTATTCGATATTCGATTCTAAGTTCCCGCTGTTCTCGAAAGCAGTTTTTGAAAGTAATCGCGTAAACGATTCAATAACCAACCACAGCGTAATTAATCTGTGCAATAAAACATGGAACATCGAACAAAAGTGACGGAAGTAGCCGGTTTTGTCATCTCTTTTTTCACTTACTAGTCAAATTGAAAATATGCATACTCGGCAAATCCAGAAACTGTTACCGACCACTGCACAGTGCACGTCGTGTTCATTTCATTTGGGGTTGACACAGTGTTGCCAACTCTGGCGAAAAAACTGAAAACTGGGAATTTATTTTAGTGAAACAGTAAACTTACAGTTTTTTTTTCAAAGTGTGCGTTTGCTAATAGCTGATAGGTATAAAGGAACACGAATTGTGTAAATAATATAAACTGCTATCTTGCTATACTTACATATGATTTAATAATGTAAGAATGTTCTTTACTTATGAAATTCACTTTTCTGTTTATTCTCTTATGTGTTAGTATTTTTATATAAAATAAGTTTGTTTATATCTTATTCATTATATAACTTGGACATTGGTTGTCATTATTGATCAGATATTTTTATTGATATACTATTTGATACTCTCCCAGCTCTGCTCCTCGACCGTTTGAAATTTGAAAAACATCCTAAATAAAAATTGTGAGACATCAAAAGTTTCTGTGATGCGTCTGGGACGTTTCTGTTTCACTGCTAGAAACATTTCATGTTAAGTACATTCATTTCAGAAACATCTCTGGTTAAAAAAAATGTTTAGTGGGGGAGATCAAAAGTGGCATATTAAAAAATCGTTTTTAAATTGAGTGTTCCATATAGCGGAGGCAAGCTAATATAGTTGATTTTTTAAAATGGAACACCAGACATTTCTTCATATATTTATATTTGACACTTGGTTCTCTATCCGGGCATATATGTCATTCTTGGACTAACACTTGGATGTTGTCACAATATTACACATTTTCCTATAAAAAATGCATTTACACCAGTCAAGATTAAAATATGAAAAGAACGTCTTTTCATAAATTACAAGGTCATCTCACTTCCAAAGTTAAGTAAGTTAAGGACATGTACTAATTTACAGGCTTCTTATAGTCGCATCTATTTCTACAGGGTGTTCTCCACAATGATTCAAGTTTTTCTATTTTTAAACTGCCAACTCAATTTTTTTTTTAATGAAAATCGAAAAATGTTTCTGTAATCAACCCTGATAACAACAAACGTCCCCAGGACGTACACTTTTTTATATGGTAGGTACGTCCCAAAGACGTCCCTAAAACGTTCTGAATAAACCTTTTATTGACATCCTGCTAAAGTCTAGTCAGGACAAACCTAAACACATTTGTGAAATAACCTCTAGGAGTGATGTTTTTCTTGAGCAGGACATAATTAAAAAAGGAAATTAAAAACTGTAAAAATGAAATTAAAATCCTTAAAAAGTTTTACTAAAATTTCTTTTCATAACAAAATATTTTCGTTTTTCATGGTCCAATTAAATTTTGTTAATTTGATTTTTCTGATTTCAGAAATCTTATATTCGTTTCAACAATTTTTTTCATCTTGCGAAATCACATTAATTTGTACTTTTTGACAGTACACTATATTACTATCCTTTATATTAATGTGCTACTATATATAATTTAGTACGAAAATATCACAATGAGAATAAATGGAAATACTGGAATGAATAACAAAAATATCTTAAGTTCCTATAAAGCTCTTTTATTTTAAAATTCACGAAGAACGTCGTGTTGTTTGAGATGGAGGAATTTCGGTTAAAAGCTGTCAAACTATGGGGAATTCAATTTGGCGGCCCTATATATCGTTATTGCACTGCATTATTTTTATTTGGTCCGAACACTAGTCACTTTTGACGGCTACAAAAGAAAGTACCAAAAATATGTAAGTCTATTTAATTGATTTATTAATATTTATTTAGATCGATATTTTATTCTAGATAAATTTGGTGCTGCTTATTTGTAGGTTATAGCCCATATATAATAAATATACTGCCACCCACCTTATCTGGCTCTGTTAAAATTCTATGGGAGATCACCTGTGAACCTGGGTATGTAGTTTTTGGTTGTTTATCATGGAGCGAACTTATTCACTTAAAAGAAGATTGTTGGTTAAACATTATAAAAAATTTAAAAGAAGAAGTAGGTACCTACTCAGTGTGTTAAACGAAGTAACACTTCGTTTAACACACTTACATATTTAACAAATATGGTTCGACATCTGATGAACAAGTGGAGGTGATGAAACTTGTAATAGGTAAGGTTTGATAGATAAATAGATAGATAGATAGCATTTATCTAACCTCGATATACAATTATGTTCATTTGTAGCATAAGTCAACAAAAAAAGATAATCTATCCTATGGTTAATTAATTCCAACTATGGCAAACTGCCATCAGTCGTAGTTCTATACATACAAATAATAAATAACAAATTTACATAATACATTAACTATAGTAAAACAAACAGTATAGCATAGTACACTGTACATTGTCAAGACTAAAATATCATATATACATCGAGTAATAAAAACAGTTGCTAGAAAACATCAACAAACTTGTAAAGCATATTTAGGGATTTCAGTAAATTAATATAAGGTAAAAACTAATAAAGGTACTTTTTAAGGAAAATTTACAATTGTGTAACTTATATGCCCTATTTGTTATATTATTTCTGAAATTACTCTGTACATACGTACAAAAACTTTTATACATTATCAATGTTCAACCTAATAAACCTGCTTTCTAACCGTAAATTCTAATGCATCTTAACCCATTTTCTTTACTTGAATTCTGTAATATTGGCAAAAATTATAACGTAAAACTTATAATAATGTTATTAATCTGGTAGCATTAGTCACAACATATATTTCTGCTTCTCTCGGTCTTTGGTATTATTTGTAAAATCGTTCATTCATATAAAGAGGTGTTCTTAAAATTTTTAAATGAACAAGGGAACCTTTCAAATGCAAAAGTCGGTTAAAGAAAAAAAAATTCACATTTAAACTGTGACTTTATTTAAATAGGACACCAAGAAAATTATAACAATTTATTTTAAATATAAGCTTGCCATGAGGTGGCATATATTAGTCATTGTTTTTTGCTAAGATTTCATCTGTTATTGTTAATGTTAATTTTTTTTTTATTTGCACAGGGGCTGCTGAAGTCGCTAACGCTTCAAAGTCTTGGAAGGACACCAAAATGGCTATTGCATTGTGATTGAAGAGGGGCAAAAAAAAGAACAGAGAGGGTGTCAAAAAAGAGAGAATATTAGAGAATAATATAAACTAAGTTAATTATAAAAAGACGAAGTGTGCAAAACGTTAAGATAAGGTGAGATATACATTTATCTTACGTTTTATTGCACACTTGGCTTACTTATAATATAATATTCAATATGACTTAATGTATATATAACTATATTATGCTGTACTAGGTATTATAATATATAACTTTTAAATCCCATAAAAATTGTATTTTTGACACTTGACACTTGAATTTGTAGAGTAAGAAGTTAATTTTAAAAAAATACAAATGCCATAACTTATTTTTCAATAGCACAATAGAAATAAAATGTTCGCATAAATTTGTCATTTGGTGTTGATAAATAAAAATATCAAGTATTAAAATCAATCTATTTGAATAATTTTTCCAGATAGTAATTATATATATTGTCATTTTTTTATCTTTTTGGCTTTTCTAACCACATTTATTCCCTTCGAAATAGAATCCAATCACTGGATTCTATTTCGAAAGAAATGCATGTGGTTAGAAAACCCAAAAAGAAACATAAATACCCTCTGGGTGAATACACCTTAATAGTGGTAGAGGGGGAGGTACCTATTTGTTTTGCATAGTATGTCCCAACAACATTTTCAGGACGTCCTCTCTAGACCTACATTCGTCCCACATAAGTCCTGAGTTGGACGTCCTCGGGACACCCTGTTTTGCTGATACGGAACGTCCCTCAAACGTCCTCGGTACATTTTAGGTCGGCAAAGTACATTCTCGGTACGTTTTCATGTCCTCTGGGTACGTACTTGGGACGGCCATGTGCTATTAGGGAATTGCCTACACTTTTCTTTCGACTTGATTTTTTTCGAATTATTCAAAAAAACCGTCGAAAAAGGTTAGCCTTATGAGGTTGTAGATAATTGATTACCGAAATATTTTAACCCAAAACATACATGGCCTTTTTTTTTTTTTAATTGAGGTATATGGCAGTTTAAAAATATAGAAACTTGAATCATTCTACAGAACACCCTGTAGAAATATGTTCGACTATGAGAAGCCTTGAAATTAGTACAAGGTGTTGACTTAATTGATGAAAACACGTTTTTCACAGATTTTACTCTATGAAAGCTACAAATGCATTTTTTATCAGAACATGTGGAATAACGTGACAAAACCACAGTGTTAGTTCAACAGTTATATATGCCTGGATAAAGAATTAAGAGTCAAATATAAATATATGAAAAAAATATTTGATGCACCATTTAAAAGTTAACTAACCATATATATTAGCTTTGCTCCGCTACATGAAACACACTGTTGATTTAAAATCAATTTTGTAATATGCCACCCTTTACCCCCCGCAATTTTTATCTCAGACATTTTTTCATATCTCAAATGGTTGAGGAGTTATTGACTATCTACGTACTGGTGACTCTCCCTGTATATCATATTAACTGATAATAATTAATATAAAACGACTTGAATTGAGATTATTAATAATAAAAACTCATAAATTACTTAATGTTCTAATTCATCGATTTAGGCTATGCTTATAGGCCTTACAGTAAATTAAAATGAAGCAGCCATGAGGAGATGTGGGCAAATAAGAAGAGGCACCCTATTTCCCTTAATAACTAGAAGGTTTGTGCTTCAATTTACAAAAAAATAATCGAAGTATTCCCCCACATAACAACTCATGGATATGTACATCCATAGCATATGCATTAGGTGTTGGAATTTGAATATGTATTGTTAAATATACATATGATATGAAATGTATATTCAGCTACTGATATCCATCAGCGTCATATACATTGTATATTGCTGGAGGCATATACATAATGATTTATACATAACATGTCCATTAAGGTCTTAGAGTAGGAAAGATATATATTGTAAGGAGTCGTAACGCTACTGCCAATAGTGAAGCCACCTGCCACCAGAGAGCAAGCGAAAGTGGCAGAACATATGTACAATATGTAGGTGTCAAGTTTATCACATCAAAGGAATAAAACGATACAAAACTGGTATTTTTCCAAAAACAGCTTCATAATAATACAATTAATATTCACTACCATAAATATATTTACTCATATCTTACATACCAGAATTTATTCTACATTCTATATAATATAACACCATAATCGATATATCTCCGCCCATGGAAAAAGTGTCATTTCGGATGCACTGTTCTATATTCAATGAAGAAAAGATGAATGGAAATTTCAATCAAATAACGTGCAAATTGCATACCAGAAAATGATACACTATGCTTCTCATTATCATTGCATGCACACGGATATAATTAAATAAATAATAGGACTACAGTTAATTTAACTATAGGTAAAGTGAAAACTGCATATACTTTAACCTGCAAAGCGTCACTCCTTTCAATTTTTTCCCGCTGTGATTTTTACAGTAGTTTATAGAATATGATACCATCATATAGGTACATTACATAAATTAGCACTAAATCACTTATAAATCACTTCTATTGGAAATTTTCATTTTCCTCTCTATCGTTTGTGTGCCACCACCGCAATGGCGTCTTAGGCACAACTTGTTAGCGTGGCGATTATGCGCTGTTACGAGTCCTCACCATCTATCTTTCCTAGTCTAAGATTAAGGTATACTTAAATTATACGCGTACACGAATTTTATCTCATTATCTGATGCGCATGCGCTACTAATTTATGGCATACTATGTCAGCGCACCAGGCATCATTTGTTTATGGATTGTAGTTCGCAACAGCCGGCGCCACCAGCCATTAAGCGATTAAGCCCTGTAGTGTTGTGTAGTTGTGTGCAAAGTGTTTATTTGTGATGGAAGTTAACTCTTTCTCATTCTCTGGATTTTATATTTGCTTATTGCTATATTATGCTGTTACATTTGCATGAAGCTCCCATGATGTAAGAGTATATTTATGATAATGCAATTCTTTAGATTTGTAAATACATACTCTTTTAGGGTTAGAAAATTTCCAAGTTTCATATTTAACTGATTGTGGCAGGTGTGTGTTTAGTTAAGATGGCGGAAAGTGACAGAGGCCTAAAAATTTGCTGTTATATCATATTTGGTATGTATTTTATAAATATAGTGAATAAAAAGTACATACGACATGAGTAACTATAGTAGGTATTATACATATGTATACAATTTGTTAAACTATCGGAAGGTAAAGAAGTATACGTCAATATTGAAAATTTTAAATATTGTGTAATATTAGGTTATTTTGTAAAGTTTGTGTATGTTTAAAGTACCTAGTTATATAAAATATATTTCTTATTAAGCTATCTGTGTTTTATTACCTCTTATATGGATACTATTGGATACCTCTGAAGTAGTTCCCACGAACTTCAAAACACTCGAACACTTTCATTCGATGCGTTCTGCTCCAATTGTGTTGGTATCATCGAGATGATTAAAACTGTTCGTTTTATCATCACCCGATGATGCCAACATGACTGGGGCAACACGCGTTGGGTGCAGTATTCAATAAGTGTTTTGATGTCCGTGGAAACTACTTCAGAGATATGTAATGTATATTCATAAAATATACGATTGCGTATATGATGTGTGTTTCATATCCACTGAATGTACATTGCATATGTTTATGTACATTCAGTGGATATAAAATAGATGTGGAAGTCGGCGACAAACGTATCTGCTGGGAATGTTAATTCCACATCCATTAGATATACATTAGATATACTTTCTCCATCTTGTGGATATACATATCCATAGATTGAAGATACAGTGTATGTACATTGCATATCATTTTATGTGGGCCATGACCTAAGAAAACATAAAAAATCGTGAACGGAAGTGACTCCAAAATTCCATGATGCAGGCAAATTTACTTGTGAGAAGCGGCTTCCTGTGAGTCTGTGGTAGTACTTACTCATCAACACAAAATTTTTCATGTTTCTTATTCATAGGAAATCTATGTCAGACTCTCCACCTAAGGATTGTATAAGTGTTCCAGTTTAGTTTTTTCCCTCTAACTCAATGGAGTTAGGTATCAAATAAGCAAGTTGCCACCATATTTATTTTTATTTCTTCTCAGTATGCCTATTCCGAAAGATAAACAGTTTCGTGGTTGCTATGCCTACCCCTAACAAATTCTCGCATTTTATCAACAGCCTTACAAAAAAAATCATATTTTCTACAATTATTTATTTATTTACAACTATCCAACAGTCAAGGACCAATTACAGGATAGGCAAAGTGTAACATATAATACTTATAATTATATTCTAATATAATTTCCATTAAAATAGGGTACGTACATTTCAGGTAAGAGACAAGAACATTATGACATTATGGCAAGCAAAAATCAAATGATAAATACATACTTATGTAATTATGTATGTTGGTATACATATACAGACATATATACCTATATACGCGCATACACACAAATAAGTATTTCATAAGTCCAGATATATATAATGTATATCCTTGTGCTATATGGGTGGTTTTGTGGGTGTCCGGAATACAACAAATCCTAAGACTCTTACTAGCTTTCTGTATGTATTTACCCCTATTTATCCCCCTTCAACGAATAAGCTCAAAATAGAATCTAGTTCTAAATTATTATAGTAAACATGTGTACCAAATTTCAAATCAATATCTTCAACAATTCCAGAATAATTCTGTGCTTAAAAAAGTTACAGACGGAACAACCGATAGACAGAATTTTTTCCACTCAAATTTAAAAGGTATACGATTTATGACATTCTAAACCTATTAAAAAAACAGAATTTTTACGCTTACTATATTCCACAACTTGGATGTGGAAGTAAAATTTATCATCGAAATTTAAGAAGCTTAATGAGAGATCATAAATTACTTATTACTTTGTGTTTAATTTACATTAACTTTTACTAAAGCAAGCAGATTAAATAATTTTTAATACTAACTCACTAACCAATCAATAGGTACTACTAATAAAATAATAAAAATAACGTTAAAAACAATTTTTGATTCTACATAAAGTACATAAATTAAATTTTGAAAAATGCTTGTCTTGGTGATAATACAGTAATTTGAAAACCCTGCTTATTAGGCTTTGAAAAGTAGGTGAAAACTATATTTACCTATCACAATTGCTTCCTTCTAATTTCAAATCAATAACTTCTGACATTATATCAACCTGATTTAATATCAACTTATGAAGGACTTTTGTGAATCGAGAGATGTCTTAAGATATAATCCAAGTTTTGTCTCATATTTACACATTTGAACATTGTTGTCTCTGAAAGACTTCTATATAATAATTTTTATTTAGCACAAGAAAATTGCAATACAAACACATAGATGTTAATAAAAAAAAAAAAAATAGTAATAATAAAAATACGAAATTCCACTATTATACCTAAACTACATACTTATCTATGGCACAAAATGTGTGTACTTTACGTTTTGCACTTTGCACATTTGAACATGGTAAGCTGCGAAGAACTTTAATGGCGCAAAAAGTGTGTATTGATAGCATATTTATGTTTTATTTTAAATTCATACAATTCACACTTGCATATCGTTGTCTCCGAAGGTCCTCTGTGTGTCTTAATAGTATCCATTTGGTTTGTCTCATATTCATACTTTGCACATTAAAATGTTGTTAACTTCCAAGTATTAAGATTTATGTTGTGGTACGTCAGAGATATCTCATATTAACCCAGTTACCTGGGGTTTTAAGTCAGAATTAATTGTTATCTTCCTAATTGCTTCATGAAAGGCTAGTTTTTTTCTAGTAGAAAGTGACTCAAAAATTTACCCCTGCGAACCCTTATAGAAAACCCTCTGAAATGGAAAAATTCAGTGTTTTGCTAATATCTCGAAAAAAAAAAAAAAAAAAATGGAAAGAGAAAAAAAACGGATAGCACCGCGAGAAAGAAGGGGAAATTTCACATAAAAAATGTAAATGAAATATTTTTGTACGAACAAAAATGTAGGCTCCAGATTTATTTGTTTAATGCACGAGAATGGAACGTGGTGACGCGTAAGTATGGTTCGCGAAGCGTGCACGGGCACGGACACGCTACACTAAATTTGTTGTAACTTTGAACTAATTAATGAAATTGAGCTCAACAAAGCTTAAATGAAACAAGAAACATGTGGCTATTGGATTATCATATTTTCAAATATAAAAATGAATGTAAGTAGGAATAGTACATACAGTGTGTTCCGAACTGCATAGGCGAAACTTCACTAAGCAATACAACTTTTCAAAATAAGAAAAAAAGTTCCTATAAATATGGGTCGGGAAGTGATTATAGTTTCCGAGATACAGGGTGTTCAATTAATTCTCCTGAAAATGTTTTTTTATCAATATTTTCGAAACGTCTAAAGATAAACAAATGATAATTTACACAAGAATTTAACTTTTTATGCTTTTTAAGAAAAAATGACAACTATGTACGAGAATCATTCAGGAGACGGTGGAACTGGTGGGGGTATTAGGTATTATTTAGTCCCAACTTTATTGTGACAGTTTTAAATTAATTTATGAGCAGAACTTGAAACTTTGAAGTTTTCTACACAAAAAAATCTGTTGTGTTTTTTCTCTAAAATTGTCAGTTTTTGAGTAAATCTTATCTGAACTTTATTCGGCAATCATTTTTTATGAATAATTTTAGCAGAACAGAAAAAACAAGGACAGTAACACAAAATTTGATTACATTATTTTTTATTAGACAACAATGAATTAGATTAAAGGTAAATTATAAATTACAAGAGTTGTTCAAAGTGCATTTCGCCAGCATCAACACATTTCTGACATCTGCACTGTACAAAGTGTGTAGCTTTACGAATGCAATCAAGATTAGCCCGCAAATTTTCACATTCTTCGAGAACTATTTCTATTAACTCTTCTCTCGTGTTTACAGGGATTCCGTAGACTTTGTCCTTTAAATAGCCCCAGACAAAAAAATCAACTGGAGTTAAATCTGGTGAACGGGGTGGCCACGCTCTTGCACCTAATCGACCGTTCAGGATAATTATTGTTTACCCACGAACGATTCTCAAAAGCAAAGTGTGCAGGAGCTCCGTCCACTTCAAACCAGCATTCATTTATTAAATTAAGAGAAATATCCTCGAGATAATGAAAAAAATGGTTATTTAAAAAATCATTAAATAATGGTCCATTTAAACGGGGAGGAAGGATGTGGGGCCCACAAAAAGACCCGTTTATAACACCACATCATACATTAACGCTAAACTCCTGTTGAAATGCCCTAGGGCGAATTATATGAGGATTCTGATGAGCCCAGTTTCTTAAACTTTTAAAATTAACCGATCCATTATGGTTAAAGGTAGCTTTATCAGTCCAAATAATTTTACTTCTGGAATCGGGATCTTGTTCCATAGCATTTATAAACCAATTACAAAAATTGATACGTCTTTCGGGATCACCTGGTTGAAGGCTTTGGACTGGCTGCATTCGAAAAGCTCTTCTGTGGTCTTTTTTCAGAATCCGAAAAACTTTGTTTTTGGAAACATGCACAGCTTGCGCACGCAGCTGTTGGACCGCTCTTCTGATACTTAATTTATTATTATTATTGTTAAATTTGGCCAAAATTATGTTTTTAAATCGCCCATTTCGCTGTTCTTCATTTTTTGGACCTCTTTTAACTTAAAAGAATTTATAAATGTTGAACTTCAACATTTATAAATTCTAGGCAGGTTCTAATAAAAACATCGTTAGATGGTTTCCTTCTATTAGGAAATCTTCAGAACAGAACAACGAACTACAGAAAACCAAAAAACAATGTCATTGTTGTCATTCTGGCATTGCATGCTAGATTATTTTACATTTGTTACAAACATTACAATCACGGCACACTCCTGCATACCACGAATGCTGGTAATAATGATACTAATTATACTAATTAATAAAGTTCAGATAAGATTTACTCGAAAACTGATAATTTTAGAGAAATAACACAAGAGACTTTTTTTGTGTAGAAAACTTAAAAATTTTAAGTTCTGCTCATAAATCAATTTAAAAGTGTCACACAATAAAGTTGGGGCTAAATTATACCAAGCCACCCCCCACTTTCACCCGCTCCTGAATGATTTTCGTACATAGTTGTCATTTTTTCTTAAAAAGCATAAAACAGTTCAATTCCTGTGTAAATTACCATTTGTTTATCTTTAAACGTTTCGAAAATATTCATAAAAAAACATTTTCAGGAGAATTACTTGAACACCCTGTATCTCGGAAACTAATTACTTCCCGACCCATGTTTATAGAAACTTTTTTTCTCATTTTGAAAAGTTGTATTTCTTAGTGAAGTTTGGGTTATGCAATCCGGGACACCCTGTATATTGAAGTCGGAACAGAGATTTTCGATGGTATCGGTAAAAGCTCTACCATTTCTACAATTTTTAAGATAAAAATCTGAAACTTTCAGATATTACTCTTGAAGTAATGCATAAAAAGATTCGATGAGTGAAAAAAATCTCACAAATTTATTTTTGAAGATATACACTTCCAAAATCTCAAAATCTTGAGAAAGTGATAAAAGTTTGATATATATAACTATTTTACCCACGTATTACTCTGGTTTAAATCGTGTTATTAGATTTCTGTAGGTGCGATTTTTAAAACTTGAAATGTTTACTCCAAGATATTTTAAGGGGATTTACTATAAAAATTGAATTAACTTTTTTTATTTTACGAAAATAAAAGAATTTTTCTTTGCTCTAAAATTCGTGAAACTAGGGGTAAAATAAACGTTAATAACTTTTATTACAACAAGTATCTGGCATACCTATCCATCGGATCTTTTTATGCATTACTTCAAGAGTAATATGTGAAAGTTTCAGATTTTTATCTTACAAATTGTAGAAATGATAGAGCTTATAACGAATTCATTAGAAATCTCTTTATGTTCCGACTTCATATATGTACTATTCCTACATACATTAATTTCTATATTTGAAAATATGATCACATGTTTCTCGTTTCATTTAAGCTTTGTTGAGCTCAATTTCATTAATTAGTTCAAAAGTTGCTACAAAGTTAGTGTAGCGCATTCGAGACCGTGCACGCTTCGCGAGCTGTATCTCTGTGTCACCACATTCCATTCTCGTGCGTTAAACAAAAAAACGTGGAGCCTACATTTTTGAACGTACAAAAAATTTCAAATACGTTTTTGATGTGAAATTTCCCCTGATGTCGCCTAGCGCTATTAGTTATTTGATGTATTTTATTATTTTTGGAGTTTCTGGCGAAAACACCGAATTTCGTCCAATATTTTGCGTTTTTTTTGGAGGCCCCCGGCACACCATAGAGCTGTAAAATTTCTTTTATTGTATTCTACACCAACAAAACTACTTATTCTGAAAAATTCAGCCATATAACATTTAGTGAACGGTTTTTATCAATTTCTGTCTCTGACAACTGGGCTGTATAGTTTGTCTCATAATCATACAGTTCACATTTTAACGTCGTTAACTCTGAAGTACTTTGATGGAGCAAAAGGTGTTTCTTATGATGATCCCCATATCTTGTCTGATACTCGCATATTGCACACTTCAACGTTTTTATGGGTCATCTTGTGCTGGTTCAGATAATTCTTATATCTTATTCATCATTATCTCTGAAAGGCTTTTATGGCGCCTTTTTAAGTGCCTCTTAATAGAGGACCTATATCTTGATTCATAGTCACATGATTCACACTTGAACATTTCTATCTCTGAGGGACTCTTGTGGATCAACATGTGTATCCTAAGAGTATCCTTGCGCTTCGTCTCAAATTCACACATATCACATTTAAACATTTTTAACTCGGATCTACTTTTATGGATCATTTTGTGTATATTCAGATTGTTCTCACGTTTTGTCTCATATTCACACATTTCACACTTGAATATTGTTAACTGTGAAGGATTTTTATGGACCAACAGGTGCTTCCTAAGAGAATCTTTATATCTTGCCTCGTATTCACACATTTCACATTTGAACATTGTTAACTCTGAAGTACTTTTATGGATCAACAAGTGCTTCCTAAGAGAATTCTTATATTTTGTCTCAAATTGACATAATTTACATTTAAACTTTTTAATATCCAATGTAAGTTCATGGATCATTTTGTGTTGGTTTAAACCTCCCTTATGTCTTGTCTTAAATTCACATATTTCACAATGGAACATTGTTAACTCTGAAGGACTTTTATGGATGAACAAGTGCGATATAAAACTAGACCTATATTTTGTCTCATATACACATGATCCACATTTGAACATTTTTATCTCTGAAGGACTTTTATGGACCAACAGGTGCCTCCTAAGACAGCTCTTACGTTTTGTCACAAATTCACACAATTCACACTCGAACTCTTTTATCTCTGAAATACTTTTATGTATGCACAAAATGTGTTTGTTAAGACGATACTTATCTTTTGTTTCAAATTCACACATTTCACATTTAAACATTTCTATCTTCGATATACTTTTATGGATCATCTTGTGTTGATCCAGATATTTCTTACATTTTGACTCATATGTACACATTTCACACTTGAACATCGTTAACTCTGAAGGACTTCTATGGAGTAAAATGTGCGTCTTAAGAAAACCCTTACGTTTTGTCTGATAATCACATATTGCACATTTGAACGTTATGTCTGGAGAACTTTCATGGACCAATGAGTGTTTCCTAAGGTTAGACCTATATTTTGTTTCATATTCACATGAGCCACACTTGAATATTTTTATTCCTCTACAACTTTTATGGGTTGATAAGTGATCGTTCGGAAGATCCCTATGTGTTGTCTCATATGTGCACATATCACAGTTATGCACTGTTATGCCTAAAGACTTCTTGTGATCACAATCCAAATTGATTTTGACAGATGGTTCTTTAACACTGAAAACAAGAATTGTTTTTCTGTAAGTAAGTAAGTAAGTATATAATCTCATAGACAGATAGAAGGATTAGGGATACGCGATGTTGCTGAAACATCGATGACATAATTTGATACATCCAGATTAAAATGTCGATGTGTTCAAAATATTGGACAAAACATCAATTTTCTTAAATATCGATGTTTCCCATATAAAAGTGCAATATTCAGTGAAAATAATGAAAATATATATTTTAGAAATAAAAATAAAATAATTATTCAAAATATAAATATACAAGGAAATAAAACATACTTCAAGTATAAAACGAAATAAAATAAAAATAATTATTCAAAACACAGAAGAAAGCATCACACAAAAATAAGAAATCTAGAAAATTGAGCTATGTAACTTATTAATTAAAACAATATACTTTATGTACAATTTTGAGATGATAATAATTTTGACGATCTGTTTCCCTTAAGCCTGTTTGTCCGCCTTTGAAAAAAGTTTCTTGGTGGGAACTGACATCGCTACCAGGCTAAGATACCGGGTGGCCTATTATATTTTGACCCTTTCTAAACCGATATAACTTTTTGAACTAGTTGAGATGCGGTTTTCGCCAGTCTTCTAATTTGGTAAGTTTTTTTCCCGAGTAATCATCTTTTTCTGCTCTTAGACACGGGAGTCTTAGATCATGGGAGTTTCTCACAGATTTAGTGAGACGATGTCTAGGAGGTATTAATAGAATATATGACCTAGTCTCGTAATTGTGACAGTCTGAATGTGTAGAAAAGTTACTTTTATTTTTGTAAATTTCCTAATACTGAATAATAAATGTATAGACTAGGAAAAGGCATTGTACCATATTTGACAAATAATGGTTTGCAATGGTCCCGATAATTTGTGCCAGCAATTATTCTGATCGCTCGTTTTTGCAGTATAAAAATTTTATGTGAATGGGTGGAGTTACCCCAGAGTATTATACCATAAGTAATATGGAACTGAATTAATGCATGATATGCAGATAGCAACGTTTAATCATTTATATATTTCTCTAGTTGATGCAAAAGAAAAATATAGCTATATATTTTACTGCGTTGGTGTTCTTCCGGGTGTTTTCCCGTGTAGTTGGTAGGCTCCTGTGGGAGCCACGCTTGTCTGAACGACGTTTCGGCGGAATCTCATCTGCCATCCTCAGGTTCTAGCTGGAAGCTGCCTATTGCTGCTGCTGCTGCCGCCGCTACTGCTGCTGCTGCCGGTGCTACTGCTGCTGTTCAGTTCGAGCAACGGCAGCAGCAGCAGCAGCAGCAGTAGCGGCGGCAGCAGCAGCAACAATAGGCAGCTTCCAGCTAGAACCTGAGGATGGCAGATGAGATTCCGCCGAAACGTCGTTCAGACAAGCGTGGCTCCCACAGGAGCCTACCAACTACACAGGAAAACACCCGGAAGAACACCAACACTGTGACGTGCTTTCTTCCAGTTGCCTAGCGCATAGGCAAGTGGAAGCGTCACTTTGGCGCTGAGCTATATTTCGGTAAATCCGGTAATCTCGAGCGCCACCTTTGCAATTTTTACGTGGGGCAAAGGTCCCACATTAGCCTCCTAAACGCAGCCTGTTGCAGTAGGGCTGGGATAGCTACAGTGGAGACACGGTATGTCCAGGGGTGCGGACGGCAGATTAGACTTTCACTCACATTCAACAGTAAAAGGCAGATATCGGTAAATAACAAAGTTTATTAACATACAATGAAATTTTTAGAAAACAATAAAAAACGGTTAAGTACCAAAATACGGAGTTTCGGATAAATGCAATAACAAAAACTTAAGATATGTCATTTTAGTCTAACTTGAATTAGGTAGGGCGCCATTTTGTGACGTACGGGTAACCAGGCGGTGAGAAGCTAGTTAGCTACTCATTAATGCGGAAGCAAGCGGTGGTAAGCAAGCAGACGGGGAAAGCGGTGAAAAACACAAGTAGTAAAGCGGTATATAAAAAAAACAGCAAACGGAAAAAACTACACAAGTAAGTAATTTAAAAAAAACTGACAGCGTGCAAATACCAGGCAAAAGCAAGCGGTTAACTGCAGCAATAATCATGCCTACATGGACGGTCAGAGTGTAAGTGTGAAGGACTTGGCAAAACTAAATAAGGCTGATACCAAATAAATAAAACGGTTGTCGGATTCGGTGAGGTGTGTAACCTAAGTCACACTCGGATCGGAAAATAAAACGGTTATCGGATTTGGAGCGGTGTGTAACCTTGGTTACACTCGGTTCGGAAAATAAAATGGTTATCGGATTCGGTATCAGCTTACGGCGGAGATTATTCTGCCTAGACGGACAGACAGTAATAATCAGAACGGTGGTATTTCGGTTCGGTTCGGATGTGTTGAAATTACATCAACACTTGATGCGGTGTTTGCCAAGCGCCTCAAACCCCAGAGCTGGGTGCCTTCATTAAATGCATTTCGGTTTGGCCACGTGGTATCTTGTCGGATTGCGGAAAATGTCTATGTATCAGAATATAATGTTAGTTAATTTATTTACGGTAGCCTAGATTCTATTCTCAGTTCCCGGACTATAATAAATTTCTATGAATTATTTCAAAGTAAGGAATTTTGTTCCATTTCATATCAGTACAAAATATTGGAAACAAAATGAACGGTAAATTAAACAATAACACTACAATAAATTTTACAAAAATAATTTTTGCAAAGACATATTTTATTTTGCTACGCACTAGCTAAAATAAAATATACGGTACATATAACTTCTACACATTTGGTAGAACAACATATTATTTTATCGCAGTACCATCACACATGGTCTGGATTAAAATAATATAAACGGTAAACGGTACACATTTTCTCTCGAAATATCATCCATGTTCTTTTTCCCATTTGGAAATTCTTGCGAACATGGCTATTTGGATAAAATCGGAGAAGTTGACATGTCCTAACTCGGACTCTCTTACTATACTGTAATAATTTAATATATATTTAATTTCGGCTAAGTCGGGAAATAATAATTATATTCTGATATATTTAAACGGAATCGGTTTCAAATTATTGCTTTAAAACACACATTTCAGTGAATTATTCTTATCGGTGTTAATATAAAAAGGTCGACAAGAAACCAGCGGCGGTGATAAAACGGTGTACTTACATGTGAATATACGGAACAGTACCCGACTGGGCTGTTTGACGGATCGGACAGAAGTGATAGAAGTGATTCTCCTGAAACTGATTTACGTAGCTGACTTACCAACGCCCCCAATATCAAATCTTGTAATTAATGTTAATAATATGGACAGCCCTCTTACTGCCAGGTTTATCAAATTACCTATTTAAAGTAGAAATCTGTTTCGCGGATTCAGCTAGCTAAATTTGGGAGAAATCTATAATAATAATTTACAATACCTATGATTCGAATGTAAGCGGAGCAAATAACGAAGTATATTATTAATTTAAACTGCATTTTTGGCAACGGAAAATTTACCTCGTTACAACACTTCATTTAACACCCGTGAAAACCTAAGAAACAACATATTTTACTGCTTATATATCACGATATGAGTGTTCCATTTAAAATTATCGTCTAAGATAATTCCAAGTAAATTGACACATTCGTCTTTTACTGTTGCGTTGTTGGTTGAAAAAATCTGATTTTGACCCCACTTTTATTTACGTTGGAATCAAGGTAGCCTTAAGATCCTTTTTAATACTTCTCTACCAGCAAAATTTCACGCAATGATTACACAGGCCCACAAAAAAGTAGTTGGATCTTGAACTGGAGCAGTGTAATTCTGTTTTGTATCAAAAAATTACAATGATAAATTACAAAAATGCGTTTTTTTTTAATTCTTAAATTACTAAAAAATTTGGACTTCAGATTCGAGTACAGCACGTCAAAGTAGATAGGACTCCACTACTCCAATTCAAAGAATAGTGGTCCTGTGTTATTTAACCCTAGTTCAAGACCCCCGGAAACTGGGTTATTATTGATATTCTGCTAGTTTAATATTATCAATATACACACATACAGAAAAACATTATTAATAATTCCAGTTGAACTATATAAATCCAATAATGAAAAACGTTTTTACAGGTTTAATTATTAATCAACATTGCTTAGAAAAGAGGCGAAAGTCATATTTACCTATCACAATCGCTTTCTTCTGATTTCATATCAATACCTTCTGATTTGATATTGACTTCCTCTGATTTAATATCATCTTGTAATTTAATATTCTCAGATTTAATATTGACATCTTCTGAATTAATATCATCTTCTGGTTCCACAAAAATACCATAGACATCTGATTTAATATCAACATCTTCTGATTTAATACTACTGTCACATTTAATATCAACAGCTTCAGACTTAATATCAATTTTTGATTCAAAATTGACATCTGATTTAGTATCATCACTGTCTGATTTAGCATCAACATCTAATTTAATATCAGCGTTTTCATTTTTACCAAACGAGTCCAGGTTATCTGCTTCTATTTCAGATGTTATTTCACTTTTAGCTTTTGTGGGAAATCCTTTTCGAATGCTATCATGTGCCTGGATTGTTGCATTTATGTGGCAGAATTGTTGTACATTCTGTAACTCTACCTGTCCTCTATCATCCGTTCCTTCTATTTCAATATATTTAGTTATTTTCTCTTCCACATACAAACAGTTTGTTAAAAAACTTGACACACCTTGCATTCCATCAAGACAGGTTTTGCAAGATAAAAGTTGTCCATTATTACTAACATTCTGAAATATAAAAACATAATTAACTGTAAACCGTCCTAGCACTACTGGATATGACAATTATGCATTAATTTAATGTCAAAAAGAGCTAAACCACTATTTCCAGACAGTTCCATCTCTTTCTGTTACAAAGTAATACCTGTTTATGTTCCAAACTGTTCCTAATAATTATTTTTAGAAAAGGGAAAAACAACGCTTTTTCATGTTTCAAATAAAAACTGTATTTTTATACACTCTACATATGTTTCGGCTTGTTAGGCCTTTCTCAAGAGCATTACAGATGAATACTAAAGCTATGAGGGCGGTTGTTCTAAAAATAAATGCAATAATACCCAAACATGTGAAATTACAGGGATTTCAAGTAATAAAACTAAGGATCTACCTACTCGGAATATAATTCAATGGGCTATTCTTAAAACCTTGTCTATTATAGGAGTGTTTATGAAATTTAGTTGGTCATTGGTGGTACAAGTGTTGCTTTTAAGGGATTTTTTTTATTTCTAATTGTTTAAGGAGGTTTAAGCGTTTTCCTTTTTTTCTGAATGGATTAAATTAATATTCTTTGTGTCGATAAAATGATTATTTTCAATGCAATGTGTTGACATTCCTGTGTTTTTGGTGTTGTTTAAAATAGATGATTTATGTTCTTTTACCCTATAAGCTATACTTCTACCACTCTGGCCAATATATACTGCGTTACAGTCCTTACATTTAATTTCATAAACCCCCGATTTGTTGACTTTATTTATTTTTTCTTTATTGTTAACTAAAATACTTCCTAAATTTGTTTTGTTTACACTTATTGTGAAGATGCCTAACTTATTTAATTTTCTACTTATTTTATCACTAAACCTAGGAATATAATTAATAAAATTGTACTTTGTTGTTTTGTTGGTTACAGTAAAAAATTCCTTTTGAAGTAATTTTCGCTGTTTGTTTTTAACCATGTTCTCTATTAGTGACTCCTTATATCCATTATTTATTGCTATCTGTTTGATTATGTTTAATTCTTTATTAAACTCATCTTCGTCTAAGGGGAAATTTGTGAGTCTATGTATTAGGCTATGAAAGGGAGAGAGTTTAATTTGCCAAGATTGTTGTGAATTATAATGTATGGTGTCTGTTGTAGTGGATTTTCGAGAAATACTAAATTTTAATTGATTACGATGTTTTATAATATTCATATCTAAAAAGTTTAATTGACCATTTTTTTCTTTCTCTAATGTGAACTGGATTTTACTATTAAATGAATTCAATAAATTAAGGAAACTACTTAAATTCCGTTCTGTACCGGTCCATATGCAAAAAATATCATCAACATAATGAGTCCAATAGAAAACATGTACATTTAGGTTGCTATTACTAGAGTCGGGTCAAGTTTAAAAAGACCGTTGTATGAATTAATATTGCACATACGTTTTCACTATCTCTTGCACACAAACTTAAAGCCATAGCCTAAAGACATTGTCAATGTATGTCTACCAAGATTCTTTCCCACTTCTTTTGAGACGGAAATATGAAATGCACACTGATGAGTGAGAAACATAGTCATAAGCTCAGCGATTCTCAAACTGTGTGATTTGACGACGAATATTATTTAATTCCGTGAACTAACACCACTCTAAATATGAAAAACGTCTTTATATGAAATATTTAAGTTATTTTTAGTGGTAAATAGTGGATATTCATCCGTTAAACGAACAATATCAAACCATTAAGTCTTACAATTTTCTATTACGTACATAGTACACGTCTTAAAGCAGAGCAAAGTAGCTAGCCTAGCTCAATCGGTAAGATGCTTGATGCAATAAATATAAATGGGGTTGGTGCGGGATCGATCCCAGCACTCTCCTACTTTTTTTTTTTATTTTGGCTCTATTAAAAGTTAATAATTTTCGTTCTATAATTTTTATTTTACTAAACTGCGCCTCGAGTTTTGTTAAAACTTTGTTTTCCCCAAAAATGTGTCTTTTTTTATTTTGTCAACTAGAATTTTTATTTATTACCGCTAAAAGAAAAATAATTTATTTTCGTTATTCTCATAGAGATTTCAGATTTTGTTTTGTTATGTGTAAATATTTTATTTTTACTGACATCGTTTCCCCTACTAATACTAAGATCCTATCCTTTTCTGGCAAGAAATGCTCAAACCTTCCCGTGTCTCTTGCTGGACTGTAGCAATATTAGTCTTTGATTTCTTTTTCTGATCACTCAATGTTATTGACTGAATTGGGCAATTCATTTTTTGTTATCAGTTTCATTTGTGCCCAAACCTATATACCTACAGTGTCCGTCGTAAAGTTGGCTACATATCGGAAAAATGTGTATTATTGAGATTTCTAAAAAATACTACATTGGGGGTTCGTTTCTTTTTTTACATGCAAATACCTTTATTCAACTAAAATACATACAGTTTTTGTCAAAACTAATCAAATATTTGTGAAATAGACACAAGAGTTTATGATTTTTCATATAGTAATTAATGGTAGGGGTAAAATTTGCACTTTTTTATTTTCCTCATATCTGCTTCAAAATAGATTTGTTATCATACACAATAACACAATATGCCATAGAATTAGACGAAAATGGTTACTCTGGGGTTTTTGAAGTCGCTGATCACCAATCTGAAGTCTGATTTGGGGAATTCAAAATGGCGGACCGGAAATCGGGCCATTTTCCATAAGAAATGACAATGGATATCTTGGCCTTGAAAATCTGTGCTAGGAGGTTTTCGAGGTTGCTGATTACGAATCTGAGGTCTGATTTGGTAAATTCAAAATGGCGGACCGGAAATAGAGTTCATTTATCAAGAAAAACTCGTATCTTTTTCGCTTTTGGACTGAAAATGAGTACTCGGGAGTTTCTGAGGTCTCTGATAACGAATCAAAGGCCTAATTCACGAAATACAAAATGTCGGACCGGAATAACACTCTGTTTCTCCTGAAAACTCGTATTATTTTCTTCTTTGGGCTGAACGTGAGGGGGGGGACTCGGAGATTCTCGTTATCGCTGATAACGAATCTGATGTCCAGTTAGGGAGAATTCAAAATGGCGGACCGGAAGTAGTATATTTTCCAGGAAATACTTTTTTATTTTTCATACTTTCAGCCCGAAAAAGTAAAAAATACGAGGTTTTCCGAAGAGATTGACTGTTCCTCCCGTGTCCGCCATTTTGAATTTCGTAAATTGGACCTCTGATCCGTAATCAGCGACCTTAAAAACCCCTGAGTACTCATTTTCAGCCCAAGAACGAAAAAATATGAATTTTTCCCGATAAATTGACTCTATACTTCCGGTCCGCCATTTTGAATTTATCAAATCAGGCCTCGCATTCGTAATCAGAGACCCCGAAAACTCCCGAGTACAGATTTTCAAGGCCAAGTGGATATCTTGGCCTTCTCATTCTTCTTCTGGAAGATGGCCCGATTTCCGGTCCGCCATTTTGAATTTCCCAAATTGAACTTCAGATTGGTGATCATGCAGCGACCCCAGAAACCCCCGAGTAACCATTTTCGTTTAATTATATGGCATATTGTGTATGATAACAAATTTTTCAATTAATTTAATTAAATTGGCCAATTATCGGAAAAGAAATGAAATTAAACATTTCCGCAAAAAAATAAAAGGTAGGTACTGTTTCTTTAAATGCCTCTTTGCAACAAGAATTAAGTCAATTGACCCTGTACCTTTTTTTGAGGTTTTCAGATTTTTCATGCTAAAATGATGCGACTATATGGAGTTCTTGTTGTATTCTATATGCACTTTTTCTTCATAAAATTTTTCGATATCTTAACAATTTGACCCATTTTTCGGTACCACCGTCAACTATTTTTTACAGTCCTGCCAAACCGGTGATCGCATGACATGTGTCATGTGTCATGCATAAACAAACCCCCAATAGAGTTTTTTAGAAATGTAAAAAATACAGTTTTTTCCCATATGTAGCCAACTGTATGGACACTGTATAATCAGAATTCCACTAAAATTATGAAGTTACTAAATTAATAATTTTAACATTTTATGATATCTTTTATATATTTTTAAAATTATTTAGCGATATCATTGCTGAGAACTGTTTGAGAACTACTGGTATTTCTTATGCTTTAAATAAAATCTTAGTTCAGACGTTTTAGCGGCCAAGACACACGTCAGTTTAAATTGTACCCGACTCTACTAAAAACTACATTTTCAAAGTTTGCCATAAATATCTCTGCTAACAACGGAGAAATAGGGGAACCCATTGGTAAGCCGTCTTTTTGTTTATAAAATTCACCGTCAAATTGAAAATAATTTGGTTCAATGCAAATTCTTAGTATATTTTTTTAATTCAATTTTTTCAGTTATATCAATCTGTGAATTATCTATTAAATTACTTAGAATTAATTTTAGTTCCGTAAGTGGGATAGAGGTAAATAAACTTTTAACATCAAATGAGATTAATTTAGCGTTGTCCGGTAAGATAAGATTTTCTGTGTTTTTAATAAATTCGAAGGAGTTTTTGATTGAATATATAGATTTGAAATTGGTTGACTTCGGTAGGATGTAATTTAGTTCTTTGCAAACTTTATAAGAAGGTGCATTAATATATGATACTACTGGTCGTATAGGTATATTCTCCTTGTGAATTTTTGGGAGGCCGTAGAGTAAAGGCGGTGAGGGGTTCATAACTTTTAATCTATACAATTCATTGTTTTGGAAAATTGTAGTGCATTTTTTTAAACTAGTTATGAACCCCTCACCGCCTTTACTCTATGGCCTCCCAAAACTTCACAAGGAGAATATACCTATACGACCAGTAGTATCATATATTAATGCACCTTCTTATAAAGTTTGCAAAAAACTAAATTACATCCTACCGAAGTTAACCAATTTCAAATCTATATATTCAATCAAAAACTCCTTCGAATTTATTAAAAACACAGAAAATTTTATCTTACCGGACAACGCTAAATTAGTCCCAATTGATGTTAAAAGTTTATTTACCTCTATCCCACTTACGGAACTAAAATTAATTCTAAGTAATTTAATAGATAATTCACAGATTAATATAACTGAAAAAATAGAATTAAAAAAATATACTAAGAATTTGCATTGAACCAAATTATTTTCAATTTGACGATGAATTTTATAAACAAAAAGACGGCTTACCAATGGGTTCCCCTATTTCTCCGTTGTTAGCAGAGATATTTACGGCAAACTTTGAAAATGTAGTTTTTAGTAGTAATAGCGACCTAAATGTACATGTTTTCTATTGGACTCGTTATGTTGATGATATTTTTTGCATATGGACCGGTACAGAACGGAATTTAAGTAGTTTCCTTAATTTATTGAATTCATTTAATAGTAAAATCCAGTTCACATTAGAGAAAGAAAAAAAAGGTCAATTAAACTTTTTAGATATGAATATTATAAAACATCGTAATCAATTAAAATTTAGTATTTCTCGAAAACCCACTACAACAGACACAGTCATACATTATAATTCACAACAATCTTGGCAAATTAAACTCTCTCCCTTTCATAGCCTAATACATAGACTCACAAATTTCCCCTTAAACGAAGATGAGTTTAATAAAGGATTAAACATAATCAAACAGATTGCAATAAATAATGGATATAAGGAGTCACTAATAGAGAACATGGTTAAAAACAAACAGCGAAAATTACTTCAAAAGGAATTTTTTACTGTAACCAACAAAACAACAAAGTACAATTTTATGAATTATATTCCTAGGTTTAGTGATAAAATAAGTAGAAAATTAAATAAGTTAGGCATCTCCACAATAAGTGTAAACAAAACAAATTTAGGAAGTATTTTAGTTAACAATAAAGAAAAAATAAATAAAGTCAACAAATCGGAGGTTTATGAAATTAAATGTAAGGACTGTAACGCAGTATATATTGGTCAGAGTGGTAGAAGTATAGCTAATAGGGTAAAAGAACATAAACAATCTATTTTAAACAACACCAAAAACACAGCAATGTCAACACATTGCATTGAAAATAATCATTTTATCGACACAAAGAATATTAATTTAATCCATTCAGAAAGAAAAGGAAAACGCTTAAACCTCCTTGAACAATTAGAAATAAAAAAATCCCTTAAAAGCAACACTTGTACCACCAATGACCAACTAAATTTCATAAACACTCCTATAATAGACAAGGTTTTAAGAATAGCCCATTGAATTATATTCCGAGTAGGTAGATCCATAGTTTTATTACTTGAAATCCCTGTAATTTCACATGTTTGGGTACTATTGCATTTATTTTTAGAACAACCGCCCTCAAAGCTTTAGTATTCATCTGTAATGCTCTTGAGAAAGGCCTAACAAGCCGAAACATATGTAGTGTATACAAATACAGTTTTTATTTGAAACATCAAACAGCATTGTTTTTCCCTTTTCTAAAAATAATTAAGTATTCTAAAGATGTTTCACAAGGAACCTACCACATACTCGATTCAGTGTTCCTAATATATTAAGAACATCAACGATATTTGCAACAGACAAGACAACTGGAATAGGTTAAATGCATAGTACATAATCTGCAACTAGGACTAGATGTGGCTATATGTGCATGATAGTATTTCGTTAAGGCTTGGTAATGTTCTGATAATTACTGACAAGGTATAACTATCCTAGGGTCATGCATATTTTTTTGCATTACTTTTTAGTTGTGTTTGGTAAAAACATATTTTACAAAATTAGTTTTTATTTTGCCACAAATAAAGCAAAATGAGAAAAATTAGATAAGGTTCAATTAACCGGACAAAGCCGAAATTTTATTTTATAATTTTCAACTTATCCCATATTTTCCACCCTTTTCAGTAGCCAAATTTCAGGTAAATCTGTAAAAGTTATACAATTATGATACCCCTATTGGATTGCCCATTTCGAATCTTTTGGATTAAGTATCAGCTACTCCAATATAATTTTCATTATTAATTTGAAATCGATATAAAAAAAATGGGGAAGATACAAGGGTGTACAAACAAGAGGTGGGACAGACTGTACATGGTTATTTTGATTGGAAATGATGTTTCCTATTACTTCACAATCGTTTGATACTTCCACTAATGACACACTCTGTATATTATTGATGTACGTGGGTATTTATTTCATAGGCCAAATAAAAAAATCCATATTGTGAGAAGAGAAAATATAGTAATTTCAGCATAACGCTTAAAGAAAGAAAAAACGTTCATGCTGAAAGAAAGAGCAGGCAGGATGTCCAATAAAGTATTAATGTGTCCTAAACTTTATAGTTACCATTATGAAGAATGTTATTATAGGCACGAAAACATTTTCATTACTTTATGATACAACCTATTGTTTCAAAAAGGTTCATAAGAAAGCTAAATAGGAACAAGCTACTAACCATTACACTCCTTCCCAACTTACTGTACTCTTTATATAATTGTTGCACATTTCATAAGATACTCTATGAAGTTTTTTTTGCAATTACTTAATATTAGTTTGTTTAATTACAAAACATAAAAAAAAATATTTAAAAAATTAATAAGTTTTTTATTTATTGACTGACTTTGTTCAAAGACAATAGGGTTCTTCCTCTAGCTAACATTAATTTATTGCACAAATTTCAATACAATCGGACTTTTCGTACTTAAGTTATCGTGCTTACAAGAAGTGTGACGGACGCACAGACAGGCAGACGGACGGGCATTTTAAAAGTTGTTCAGGATTCGATCATCAACACAGTGATAGAATTTTTTTCTCTACGAGCACTACTACCGGATTTAGAAATCAAGTGAAAAGTTGTAATCAACAATAAACGTTATAAAAGATAATTTGAAGATATTCAGAGTACCTTTACAATACAAAAATTGTTCATTGGAATTAGCATTGGATTGAGACAATTATACATAAAAGTGCAAAGAAAAGAAATTTTATATTTACCAGTTCTGGAATATATTTCTGTAAAATATCCATCAGGAACATCTCTTCCTTTGATTCGTTTAATGATATTAAGTGTTCTTCTCCAGTTGACTTGGTACAAAAACTACATCTTATCTCATCTTTGAGCTCTGTAACCGGTTTTAGAGTTTTTCTATTTTGAGTATTTACAGAACCCAAGTTGACATCGTTTCTTGGATTTGCTAGCAATGCACTCTTCCTCATACCAACACAGGCGGATTTCAACTTAAGGAATACTTGGAGGTTATTGGTACATTCAATGCATGTGACCGTGTACTTAAATATATTCGAATTCTGAAATATTATAAATTATTTAACAGTGGACACAACTGTCATGTGTATGTACACCAAACAGCTAAGCAAATAAATACAATTCTTGTAACTTGAATTTGCAAAAGGCTTTATTTTCAAATTTTGCGTAGCGATATGAGATAAAATTTCCAGTTATGTCAAGCAAATAACCATAATGACCACTACTGGTTTCAAGGTAATTTACATAAGAATCAAATTATCAATCAACAACCTGTGTATTCTTGTATATTTGAATCCTGTCATCAAAAATACATGTCGTCACTCCGGAAGAAAAGTGTCAACTGAAAAGACGCGAAGTCAACAAGTGCACATACGCGGTAGAAATATAACTGAGGCCATTTTAAATACCCATGCTATTTTCACTTTCGCTTTCGACGCTGGTGAGTTAAGATCGTTTACTTATTCTTTAGCAAATTTTCACGTTTATTTATTTAATCCATTGATATTTTGAATACATTTGATTATTAAATGATGTTATAATATTGAGTTAACGTTGCTGTATAGTTATTTTTGAAAATTAAAGGATATTCCGTGTAATAATTAATTTTTATTGACGCGCATGTTTGCGCGATTTCCGTGTCCATTGGACACATGTTAATTCATTAATTATCGTGGCTATTTTGTATTTTGTGGTTGCTTGAGACACAATACCTTGGTGTTTTGTCATTATTTAGATTATTGTGGACTAGGATTAAACTCGGAAATTAATCAAGGGATAAATTAGAATCTTTGTTTCTTAATCGTGTGTAGACAATCTAATCTCATTACGAGTTGAAACCTAAAGTCGTTTTGTCATATTTAGTTAACCTCGTGTTAGTACAAGAGGTTAAGAGATCATTTTTTATTAGTTTATTTTTCGGGAGATTAAACCCATAATTCTGTTTGCTATATTTGTTACAGTATTTTTCAGATAGTAATTCAGATATTTTCTCTCTAATTCTAACTAAATTTTGTTACCTTTATTAAAATTTTTGGTCATAACCAGTCAGCCATTTTGTGAACGGCTAAAATTTCATGAGAGTAGTTTTCTCATTTATTATATTAATCAGTAACTTATTCATATATTTTCAGAAGTAAAATTTTATCAATACTCAGGTTTTTTGTTAAATTGCTAATAGTTCGGTTTTGCAGTGACCTTCGTCACCATAGTTTTTTTTTTAGTTTGCTTGTATTTCTCACAATTTCAATTTTTTTTTCCTATTATCAACTGGTTCTTTACATTACCCCTTTTTCATCTAAAACCCTGGACCAAACCACCATTGAAGCAAGGCACAAGGCATAAATTGAATATTTGTAAAAGTATTGGATATCATTCCGACGCAGCATCTCCTGAAAATCAGCATTGTCGGGACCTGAATATTACGTCCTCCTTCCCGGGTACCCATGGCCAGCTTCAGGACCAGACCTCGTCGGGATTCCACGTCTCCGTTAAGCTATGTAACCCAAATTTATATGCAAAATTTAACTTTTGGACAGAAGAAAAATTGTAAACGAGTTGATCGTTTCTTAGGTTGTAATTTTTTTGTTAATCTTCATATTTAATTTTTTTAACTAAATTTTTGTCTGTTAACCAATTAAATCAAATTTCACCCTAAATATTTTTATTCATTTGTAAAGTGTTGTAAAATTTTTGCTTATACTTATGTTAATATATTATTTGTTTTATATTTAATTTTGATTGTTTTCTCTCCCTGATAAAGTTTGCAAGAGTGTTATATACTGAATACGCTGGCGTCCAAATTCTTTGTAGTTCACTGGATTGAGTATGTGGTAGGTTCCTTGTGAAACATCTTTAGAATAATTATTTTTAGAAAAGGGAAAAACAATGCTTTTAGATGTTTCAAATAAAAACTGTATTTTTATACACTCTACATATGTTTCGGCTTGTTAGGCCTTTCTCAAGAGCATTACAGATGAATACTAAAACTATGAGGGTGGTTGTTCTAAAAATAAATGCAGCAATACCCAAACATGTGGAATTACGGGGATTTCAAGTAATAAAACTAAGGATCTACCTACTCGGAATAATTCAATGGGCTATTCTTAGAACCTTGTCTATTATAGGAGTGTTTATGAAATTTAATTGGTCATTGGTGGTACAAGTATTGCTTTTAAGGGATTTTTTTATTTCTAATTGTTCAAGGAGGTTTAAGCGTTTTCCTTTTTTTCTGAATGGATTAAATTAATATTCTCTGTATCAATAAAATGATTATTTTGAATGCAATGTGTTGACATTTCTGTGTTTTTGGTGTTATTTAAAATGGATTGTTTATGTTCTTTTACCCGATTAGCTATACTTCTACCACTTTGGCCAATATATACCGCGTTACAGTCCTTACATTTAATTTCATATTTCATAAACCCCCGATTTGTTGACTTTACTTATTTTTTCTTTATTTTTAACTAAAATACTTCCTAAGTTTGTTTTGTTTACACTTATTGTGGAGATGCCTAACTTATTTAGTTTTCTACTTATTTTATCACTAAACCTAGGAATATAATTAATAAAATTGTACTTTGTTGTTTTGTTGGTTACAGTAAAAAATTCCTTTTGAAGTAATTTTCGCTGTTTGTTTTTAACCATGTTCTCTATTAGTGACTCCTTATATCCATTATTTATTGCAATCTGTTTGATTATGTTTAATTCTTTATTAAACTCATATTCGTCTAAGGGGGGAAATTTGTGAGTCTATGTATTAGGCTATGAAAGGGAGAGAGTTTAATTTGCCAAGATTGTTGTGAATTATAATGTATGACTGTGTCTGTTGTAGTGGGTTTTCGATAAATACTAAATTTTAATTGATTACGATGTTTTTTAATATTCATATCTAAAAAGTTTAATTGGCCATTTTTTTCTTTCTCTAATGTGAACTGTATTTTACTATTAAATGAATTCAAAAAATTAAGGAAACTACTTAAATTCCGTTCTGTACCGGTCCATATGCAAAAAATATCATCAACATAACGAGTCCAATAGAAAACATGTACATTTAGGTTGCTATTACTACTAAAAATTACATTTTCAAAGTTTGCCATAAATATCTCTGCTAACAACGGAGAAATAGGGGAACCCATTGGTAAGCCGTCTTTTTGTTTATAAAATTCACCGTCAAATTGAAAATAATTTTGTTCAATGCAAATTCTTAATATATTTTTTAGTTCTATTTTTTCTGTTATATCAATCTGTGAATTATCTATTAAATTCCTTAGAATTAATTTTAGTTCCGTAAGCGGGATAGAGGTAAATAAACTTTTAACATCAAATGAGATTAATTTCCCTTTTCTAAAAATAATTATTCTTTGTAGTTTATTAAAGTTTTGTTTGGTTAATTTGACTATCAAATAATTGTTAAAAAAATATATATGATTATTCTTGCCACCAAGTGACCCTCGACCAGCCCTAAGCTAATCGGTTGCTACCGAGTGACTTACTCGACCAGCCCTGAGCTAATCGGTTGCTACTCTTTCATAGCTTCCTCAGCAGCCAGCTGAGAAGTTGTGGTTGCAATTTTTAAGCTTTGCTGAATAAGCTGTAATAATAATTAAGTATAACTAAAAGTAATTACTATGATAACATGTTACACAAAAATGGAAACACTCCAAAGACTTTCTGGAATATCATAAACTAAAATAGGCAACAAAATAAAAAAATACCGTGTTAAAGGTAGAAGACATGAATAATTATTTTATAAACATTGCTGAAAATATTACACAAAACTTACCTACAGTAAATAGTGTTTATACAGATTTTTTTTAAACAATGATACTGAAGCAAATGTACCAAATTTTAAATTTAATGCAGTTAGTATAAATACAGTACGCACTGTAATTAATAAAATAAAAAATAAAAGTAGTAAAGATCACTACAATGTCAATAAATATAAACAAAAATATTTAAAAAATTACTTAATAGACAAAATCGTTAAAGGAAATGAGAATAGGGATTACATCGGAGTCACCCTTTGTGACCTTCAAAAAGCTTTTGATCGTGTTTCTCATCAAATTCTAATAAACAAATTAAAAATTTATTTGACATGATCAGCTGCAACTTAATACAATAATTTCTAAAGCATAGACAGCAGTACATAAGCATAAGTAATACTAACTTGACCTCCCAGTACATAAGGAATGGAGTGCCACAGGGATCGGTCTTAGGACCAATCCTATTTTTAATTTACGTAAATGACCTCAGTAAGTCTGTACCTGATGTTGACGGTATTATTTGCTGACGATACCATACTCCTGGTATCTGACAATAAATTGGAGGTTGTTCAAAGGCAAATAGATGAAGCTAAGTTAAATGCTCTGGAACGGTTCTCATAAAATAAATTATCACTAAACGACCATAGAACTACAAATATGATTTTCAGTCCTAAGCCAATTGAAAATTATAAAAATCCAGAAAAAGTTAAGCTTCTAGGCGTTTTTCTTGTTCCAAATCTCAACAAGTTCCATCATGTCGATTACACATATAAAAAAACATCAAAAAATATTTTCTTGCTAAGAAACCTAAAAAAATATTGTAATTTTTTAAATTTTATTAATGGCCTATTACTTGCTAATAGTGTCCCATATGACTTATGGTCCGATAAACTGGGCCCCTCCAAGCTAGCAGAATTTTCGGGATAGAGAGGAAAACCATCAGGATAATTACAAATCGAGGATATAGAGAGGATGTAAGACATAAATTTATTGAATTGGGAATTTGAACATTTCCATCACTATATATTTTTCATTGCCTGATACATATTTATAAAAATTTAAACTAATACAAAAAACATAAGGATAATCACAAATACGAGGACTCAACACAACTTAGTGATAGATTTTAATATGCCTAAGTCAAGTAATTGTCGGTTTAATTATTACGGCCCTAAATTTTTTAATAAAATTTCAAATTGGATAAAAGCCTTACCAGAGGAGAAATATAAACTGTTAATAAAAAAACTTTCACTTGTAATCTCCCAAGTGCTTGAATTATTGCCAGAAATTTTTTGAGTACATTAATTTTCTTACAAAATTCATGTAGGTACAAGAAAATCTCCTGCAATTAATTCAAGTACGCGGGGATTCGGTAAGAAAATTTCACACTAAATTAAACTAATTAAACCCTAATTTCAACTGACATTAAGATTATTCTAAGACATAACAAGATATAAGATTAGTAGGCCAAAATAATGGACAACAATTTTATACAAATTTTCAGAATATTTTATCAGTGCCGGTCCAATGACTATTATCAGCCTAGGCAAAGTTTAATTCTGGCGCCCCCCCCCCCCCCTCTTTTCAAATCGTTTTGTAAAAAAGGTCAAAGAGCGAAGGAATAAACAATAGTTACCTATCAATGTTATAATATATAATTTTAAATTATCGTTCACAGTAATTCAACAGGCATTAGAGCAAAACTTAGAGTAAAACAAGGCAAACACTTTCTTTTTAAAATATGCGTATATTTGAAATGAACTAATATAACAAAATAACTTCTTAAAACTGATTAGGTACTATAAAAACTAAAATTAAATCCGTTTTGCTTTCCGTCTTGTAAATTCAGAAATTAGTTCACCGCGAAATAATTTTAATTATAAAATTATCCCCAAGATGTGGTTCGGACTCCACTATAAACTGTAGGGCCTCGTTTCTCTTTACCTTACACAAAATCATTCTGGATTTTCAAGGAGTTACCTCGGTGGCTTGAGAAGCGGTTAAGAAAACATTTTTTTTTTTAATATTGACACGATTGAGTATGTTATTTGCTATTGCTACGAGCGAAATTCCGTCCAATCTCTCCTGAGACAAAGATGATCAAAGGTATGTTTTAATTAATTTAAGTTTGGAAAATGACCGTTCTCCTGACGCAACGTTAACTGGCAACGTCAAAAGAACCTGCAAAAGAATTTCCAAATTTGTGTTCATTCTATGTTCTGGTTTTTTATTCAGAGTCAGAGAGAACTGCGATTTCCTGACATAACTCGATAGGATCACTATCAGAGCTTTCCCCAGCGGTTAGTACAGTTGATAAATTGTAGCAGTATTTCAATAAATCTTCATGTTGGAAAGGTTCCGAGATATTGTAGAGGAAATTAAATACACCACTGTGCTCCTTTAATTGTAAAACCCGTTCAGATAGTAAATTAATTGCTGTGTCTAAAATAAAAAAATATATATAAATTTTGAATGATTTCTCGGGATCCACGATGGATTCGTCTTCGCAGTGATACTGAAATGTGCGCTTTTTTTCCCATGGTCGCGCAATAGACTCCTTAGTAAATGTTGGATTGATTTCCAATTGCTCTGCAACTTCCTTGGCGTCAGTAATGATAAAGTGAAACTCTTGTATACTTCGAAAATCTTCCAACTGTTTTTGAATATTTTGGATCATGTCTACTGCTACCGGTATATCAGAACTTTTGGGTTATAAAAGCTTGCCAACCAAATTTATCCTATATAAAACTTCATACCAAACTGCTACACTGGATGTAAATTTAAAATCTTTTATTTTAGCTGCCAAATTTTTTGTCTGGTTTTTAGAAAAGCCATCCAATTTGCTGTCAACACTTGCTTGAAAAAGAGCATCATGTATCTCCCCAATGTTGTAACGAAAAGGCATCACAGCGTCAATCCTGCTTTCCCATCTGGTTGTACGTAAAGGTTTAACAGTTAATGTAAAAATGTTGTTTTTAAGAATACTTCATTGATGAGTGGATCCAGAAAAAAAATGATAAACCTCTTGGATAACACCAAAAAAGGTTATTACGTCAGATGAACAAAGTGCACCATCATTCAGCACCAAATTTAGGGAGTGGCAATTGCATGGAACGTAATATGCTCGAGGACTGACATCTAAAATCTTTTCTTGGAGGTCCACGTTTTTGCCCTTCATATTTGACTCATTATCGTGTCCCTGGCCCCTCAGATTATTTATATCTAAATCCAATTTTTTAAGTTCCTGGGCAATTACATTAAATGAACCTTGTCCAGTAGTGTCCTCAACAGGTAAAAACTTTAAAAACGTCTCTTTTATATTTATTTCCGTAAATGCTCAATGGTAACATATCTTATAACAATAGACATTTGTTCTGTATGGGACACATCCGGTGTGCAATCAAAAATTATAGGAAAACAACGAGCCTTTTTATACGAGAGATAATTTCGTGTTGTATGGGATCGCCCAATATTTGTATAAATTCATTTTTTACTGTTTTACTCAAATAGTGAATTTGAGATTTTTTATTTAAAATTCTATGTAAATGTTCCGATATGATATTGTCAAACTTAGATATACAATCTACAAGTTGTAAAAAATTTCCATTATTTGACTCAAAAAGCTTGTCACTTGAGCCACGAAATGCCATTCCTTGTTTACTAGATGGCAGAATATTAATAAAACCTTTACCCTTCTAATAGTAAATTGGCTATCGGCTAAACAACGCAAACGGGATCAAAATTTCCAACTGTCGCACGTCGCACCACTCACCACTTGTTACAGCATGCCGTGATTGGTGAAATAAAAACAACTCGCAATTCACTAACGCCATGACTACTGAGTGACTGGTGCCACTGCTGCCAGATGTGTAAATTAATTAATACCAGACAGTGTTGTCGGATTATAATTTTCTTTCGGCGTTTGGCGCCCCTTAATTGTGGCACCCTAGGCAGTTGCCTGGGCCTATGACCGGCCCTGTATTTTAATAATAATAATAATAATAATAATAATAATAATAATAAAGCATTTATTATTTACCCAATTTGATAAATTTAACAATATAAATTATACATGTTTACACAACAGGTAAATAAAAGGCGAGTAGTTCAGTTTACTGACAAGCCAGTAAACTGTTCTTCCACTATTGCCTATAAATAATGTCAGAGGTAGATAAATTAAATAAATATACTACTCATATCGAAACAATCATAAAAAAAAATTATGAAAAAAAAACGCATCAAAGTAGAATGAAAAAGAGGCAAACTAGAGCTGAAGGAGGGAGGAGAGTAGGAAATGAGAGGAAGAGAAAGAAAAGAAATTAGAAAAAAAAAAATGAAACAAAGAAAATTAAAGAAGGAACAAAGTTTAAAAACAGAGAAATTACGGGAAAAGGTATTTTATTGTGCATGTTTGTATATGTGTATATTTCTTGTGTATATTTTAAATATTTTTAAATTAGTTTTGTTATTTTAGAATGTATTTATATTATTTTATCCTATATTTTATATGAGACATTTCACACAATATGACAATTACTATACTCGAACTGTGTAAAACTGTATTGTTAAAGCACCAATAGAATTTGATTAATTTATTGATTGATATCTCATTAGGTACAACTTATTCTGGTTATATCTAACTATTAGTTTTTTTTATACCACTGCGATTAAAGCAAATCTATTGATTTATTGAAATGCATTCGGATCAGACACACGACTCGACTAAACTTATGAAGTTATTCGAGATTGACAACATTACAATCATGATGAGGGGAACGACGACACATTTGCGTGTTAGTGGCGAAATTTAGACATTTTATTTATAACCTTTACTTAGGGATATCTAAGTATCGTATTTAGAACTATTTGTGCAAGGAACCCAAAACATACATATTTTGAGATATGTCACTTCCGGAGTGACGATAAGATCCAACCGTTCTTTTGGTTTTCAGAAAACATAATTTTTAAATTTTTAGGGCCAACTTATTCAAAATAATCATTGCAAAACATGCCCTTGTTAATTACTGATTTATATTAAGGAGGAATTAGATCTTAATCATATTCTTTTTGTAACTGAAAGGTCTAATTAAATAACAGGTTGTTCCATAAGGGTGAAATTAAAAAAAAAATCGTTGAAAAACAAATAAGCACAATTTTAATAATCATTGTTTCTAACAAAAGTGACAAAATTGGATCTACTATTTAAAAGTATATTCATCACATTCTTATTTCGTGCCATCTACACCAATCACCAATAGAATAGTAACAGATTCAATAGAATATATATGTCAATAACTTGTCCAGATAATTGCATAATGTTCGTTATTGTCCACGGATATACGCCCTTTCCGGTGCGTACGGCTGTGATGCGTTCCGTGCAGTGATGGGTGGCCGGCTATTTTCTTGTTGCCGGGTAATGGAGGCTAAATTTGAAGTCGTCAGAGCCAGGAGTTGTGTTAATTGTTCGTAAGAGGGTAGTCCCAAGCTCGGTTGGGGATAAGCCGTCACAGCGGCAGAGGGGACTGGGATCGTTCCAGTCGTTTGGGTTTGGAGCACTATTTGTCTTTGTGGCGTAGCACTAGGTCTTGCCGTCTGGTACGGTGGGGTGACGTGGTAGGCGCCGGCCGACGAGGTAGGCGTGACGGAGTACTGTGCGTTGGGCGGCGTGCTTGGACTTGGGCTGGTTGCTGTTGGTGGTACCATGCAGCGAGGGGTGGCCAGCTGGCGGCGAGGTGTCAGCGAGGCGTCGCTGAAGAGTTGGGGCCAGTCGGGTGTGGCAGCAATGGTGTACTGACCGCTGGGCAGCCCTGAGTCAGAGATGGAGGCTTCCCCATGTGTGGAAGCGAATCCAGCGAAGCGGCGATCTTCCAGCGCCAAGGAATCGTCGTTGGCCCGGGATGCTGTTGGGTCCACCATACAGCGAGGGGGCATCACCATATCATCATCACCACCCAATCTCTGTTCCGTCGCCGAGTTTCCATGCCACGATGCTGCGTTGCGCTCCATGCAGTAGGGGGGCATCGCCTGAGAATCGTTGCTACTCCATTCCATATTTGTTGCCTGGGCTTCATGCCAGGTGGCTGCGCTGCGTGCCATGCAGCGAGGGGGCATCGTCGTGATGACGTCATGCGTGACCCCAGTGTCGTGTCCTATGTTGGTGGCGAGTCCTGCCTCGCTATGCCTGGGTGCTGAGCCCGGCGACGCACAGTATTGGGGCGCCGTCGTCGCGACGCCATGCGGAGCACTTGTGCCTGTGGAGAAATCAGAGGACATGCTTACCTCGCCGAGCCGGGTTGCTGTGTTGCTTGCTGTGCAGTGTGTGGGGGCCACCGTCGTGGAGACGTCGGGCGTGACCCCCGTACCCCTTGTCAGGGCGTCGTGTTGGCGGAGCACTTCGTGGTCAGATGCTGTGAGGGGCGTCGTGCAGTGAGGGGGGGCCGACGTGGAGACGTCGCTCGCGACCCCGGTGCCTACTGCCTTGCCACTCCGGGTATGCATTGCCACTTGACACTCAACACAATAAAACTCAAGTAAAACACACGGTCTGGTTACAACACAAGAGGAAGGGATAACCTCATCAGCGTCGGCGTTGGCGTCGGTGCTCAAATGACTTCAGTTTCGGCAGAAGACTATTAGTTGCTGAAGGCTGGAACATTACTACTTGAAGGATCGATCACTACCTGCTCGCTGAGAAAAAGTGTCCTCTTATATAGACTTTCTTGTGCTCAAATGACTTCTGCTTCGGCAGAAGACTGTTTTCTTGCGCTCAAACGACTTCTGTTTCGGCAGAAGACTAAAACATGAGTCATAATTTGTTCTCGATGCCGACGCCGATGACATTATATACTTACATGATTAAAAACAGAATCATAGATGTAAGTATAAGATTGTGCAACAAAGAATTTTAGAGGTGTTTTAAAACCTCATGAGCTGTGACCTTCATATGCGCAGAGACATAATCCCTCTTGTAGACTCAGTTACACTTCTTAAAAATATTATATTTATTGTTTATAATTTATCCCGAGCTCTTGTTTATGTATACAGCAAGGCAGCCTCCAGTGTCTTCAAAAACATACTTATAACTCAGGATAAACTTTGCCCTTTGCGCATTTCGCGGCTCATGAGATTCTGAAACACCTCTAACCACTTTCAATATTTACCAATTTTAAGACGTTTTTCAGAGTCCCTCCTAACGGCTGATAATTTTCATTTATTGTCTGAAGACAAAGTCTGCAAACTTTTCCGTTCATAGCGGTATAGAAAATACGAACCCGTGAATGTTAATGAAATTTACACTTTTCGATTATACTACATTAGATAACCTCCAATTGAAAACTAAACCAGAGAACAGTGTTGCCGATGATATTAGCTGATTAGTGATTATCCGCCGACTGACATGAAAATATCCGAAAATGTCCAAGAATGTCCGATTCGGTGGTGCCGCAACCTTTCCGGCTATATCGATAAATATTAGGACAGGTAAATTTCGTTCAAGATGTTTAGTTGCAAATTTTGAAGAGCGGAGGGATTTCTCTGGTGCACATTTTTCCCCCTCTCTCGAAATTCTTTAACTTTTTGAAGAGCGGTGGAGGAATTTTCGACGATTATTCACTATTACACGAAACAAATCTTCGTTTCCACATTTAATATTAAAATAGCCCGAAAAAGTCCGAATTTATATACCTGGATTGAAATTATCCGTTTTTTAACAGGGTGAGAAAATATCCACAACCTTCCTAAATTATCCGCAAATCGGATAATTATCCGCTAATCGGCAACACTGCCAGAGAACTCAGAGTCCTGAGAGCAGCGTTGCCACATTTTTTCGTGCAAATCTATATTTATGTTTTAATCTACTAAACCAGTTTTTTTAAAATACGGGAAATCTAATGTTGCTGTATATCCCATGTATGAAGTTGTTATTGAATTTTTTTATTTAATTATATAGTATTATTTAATTTTAAATAGATAACAAAAATATAAGAAATTAAGGGAAAACAAAAAACGACACAGGCACTGAAAAGTAAACCTCGGGAATGTGGTATAAAGTCAGAAAATTAATTTACTTATGTCAAAACTTAAACATATATTACAAAACATAATTATTGCCCAAGGATGTATCTTAAAACTTGCACAGAAAAGAAAACAGACCGATTCTGATATTAAAAACTTAATCTATCAGAAAACCAGCAAATTTTACCTACCAAACTTTACAAAAAAATCCTTAAAATCTACTAAAAAAGTAGAAATCTACCAAATGTGGCAACGCTGCCTGAGAGAACATTCTGACATTACACCACCGAGAAGCCAGCAAGGCTTCCCACGTTAACCGTTTTCGTATACGCATGTGTGAGATGGGTTGTGTTGTTGTGTTTACATTACGTCAAAGAACCAACCACCATTGGTCCTCTGGTTATAGAGATAGAACACCAGTGGTGTGTTTTCATGCTCTGAAGGTTACTTGCATTTTTTTATTGCATAATTTGATGTGAAGCCGAGTGCACTTCATAACTAGGATTAACATAAAAAACGTCAGGTTATTATTGTGCTTATCGCAGTTGTTCTTCAAAAACCGGTGAAGGATTACACAACTAAAACTGACAAAATAAAAAAAAATTGTCAAAATTTTAAAATTCATTTTTGTAAAACATGTTCGTTTAACTTTTAAAAATATACTGTAACACATTGTGTGTGTGTGTTTCAGGTTTGTTGACTACGGTTACAAAGACCATTCGCCAAGTTTCCTAGTATAAACTGTAACACATTAAAAACAAAAAAATAATGAAAAACAACAGGGAATTATTGGAAATTTCAAATACTGCCACGCAGTATTAAGGGGCTACCTTATTAGCGCATCATCCTTAATTTATCAACGAAATGTTAGTTATTGGAACACCTGCTTCGTTTTTCGTGTCATTATTTCTGTGCAATTCGACGCTTGCGCACTCATTCCCTAACGTTACAAAATTAATAAATAAATAATTTTTGTATACCTATATTTTTTTCTATCTTTTGTGCTCTGGTGCGTGTGTACTGTTTTATTAAAATTCAATATGGAATCGGATCAGATACTTATAGGTTATATTATCTATGTATTATTGAAAGTTGCCAAATGTCAAAATACTGTAAATTTAATGCATTGCAGTATTCCTTCACAAATAAGGACAAGCACTATCCTTAATAAAGGATCCCTTATTTGCGGTTCAAACTGCGCAGGCGTACATGTCAAAATAACGCTTACTTTAATACTGCCTATCCTTATTGCACGTCCAATAATTCCCTAATAAATTGTAATATTGCACAATGTATTATTTTAAAATATGCTTTGATTATAACGAGTGTACAATATATTCTGCTGTTATATATGTGAATGTAACTAATAATTAACTAATAATTATATCAATTATTGATATTTCAATATATAAACCCAGATAGCATTTATTATTCCACGAATGTATATTTTGCATTCCTAATGTTCTAATTGCATACTGTACTAGCCATGTATGTTCCCCCAACATTCTCATATAAATAATATTTTCATATACAATATGAATATACAGACGATATGGATCGAACATACACAAAAGTTTATGTTCATAGTCGCATGTACTATGTATATATGTCAGGGAATGTTCTTCGTATATGTGTTCATGTACCTCGTATAAACGTTCATCGATGATTTTATCTGTATGATAGAGACGTGTACATTTTGTAGAAATATTTGGATCGCATGAACTAATAAAAATAAAACTGCATCACAACTGATGAGACTACCTATTGCTACTTTTATATAGTATCTACTTTAACTTTAATTATAATAAAAATAAATAAATGTTTCTATCCAGATTTGATTTAAGTACATTTATAATCATTCCCTGTCCAGTGGTAAATAACATCCATTTTATAAATTTTAAATCGCTGGCAAAATTGTAGATGTGAAATATGATTTACATTTTGAATTCAAACTAGGCTTGTGATCGCGCGCCACGGTCCCTAGGTTAGTGCGCATGCTCAATATTCTCATTCCATTCCGCTAGGCCTCTGCTGTCAAAATGTCAAATGTCGATTTCAATTTGTTTATGGTTTGTGTTTTGTTTGCCTATGATTATTACTACATACTTAATTGCATTGCAGTAAGTATTTTACAATAATTATGTACAATAATACAACTACCACATAGTTTAAGGTCCCCTTTATTGTCATTTGCAGATATTTTAATTTATGTTTAGACACTAAAGTTTAATGTACTTACACTTACCTATCCCTTTGTACTTTTATCAAAGATTAGGTCTAATCTTTGCTTTTATTGTAATACGAATAATGATGTTTGTAGGCATCGATTTTTGGGGAAAAAACGGAGATGGTTTAATTCGAAGTGACTCGTTCCACGAATGGTGGTCACCATTTAAACGGAAACAATTTGATAAATCATTGAAAAACAAGAGAGATCCCATATGAAGCGTGGACACTATAAATCTTGTTTTCAAGAAGGTAGGTTCGATCTATTTCAATATTAAGGAGCTTTTATTTATGTAAATCACAACCATCGGTCTTGATTGCAACATATAAGTTGTCATATTTGTACTAATTTGCTTTATACCTATTATAGAAGATTATTAGCTGCAGGTAAATTGAAAAGAGCAGAACTCACATCGGATATACAGAGTGAACAAAAACGAATCAAAGGACTATGTACAAAAAGCAAATTATTCCTCCCAAAAGATTATTATGAGATGAAGATAGTGATATCGAAGAACATATTGGAAGACGTCGACTTCCCAAAGTGAAATAAATTTTGCTGTTACTAGAAGTTGAGGGAAAATATGTTGTTCTTCTAATAACTTTGGTAGGTATTAAAATCACAAGTACAAATATTTCCGAATTCCAAAAAAATACCTGTTTTGTAAATTAATGATAATATCAATTTGTTTAATTTGTTTTTGATTATTTTTATTTTTTTCTGCAAGATGTTTGTAAGATGTTATATTTTTCAACTTTATTATGGCCAGTTTTTAAAGTGAAACAAATATTCAAATATGCTCTCGTTTCTTTTACAGTTGGAACTAGCATGCGTATCCCCACCTCCTCTAGACAGGAAGAGAATACCTTCTCCGAAAAATTGGAAAAGCCAAAAGAAAGTATTCAGCCAATAGGAGCAGTCACAGATCATGTGTTGAGAATGCCAAGTGGAGTTTCGCAATTACAAATATCAGCATCGGCAACATGTAGACACGTACTGGTTTTGGAAATGTAAGCCCTCCAATTTTTACTATTTTTTATTTACTGGCAAAACGTTGGTTATAGTAAAATATGACAGTTTATAAGTAGCAAAGAACAGTTTGTTGTTAACAAAATATCAATTTAAATTCTTGACACAATTGTTTTCTATTATTGCAATTCATATTTGTATAGTAGACGCAATCGTTATAGTGGCTCAACGGGTTAAAGTATAATAAAGACGGAAAATGTTATCCTTGCCAGTTAAACCTCGTCTTGTGTCTCACTCGTAGAGTCACTGTAACGATTGCGTCTACTATAACAAAAAATAAAAATATATTTAAAGTAGCACTAACTGTTTTATTTATACCTCTTCCTATTTTATAATTCAAGATGTATAATTGTTACAACAATAATTAGTAGTTAATAGAACAGAATCATGTTTTGCTCTGGACAATTTAAAACACAATTTGAATTAGATAAAACTTTAAGCTAACGTAATATGATCATCAGAAATAATGTGTTAAATTTGATTTTAGAGTTGAAATTTTCAGTGATAAATGTTTGATGTATTTTAAAATGATTTTGAACAGATCTTGTATAAACGTAAAACTAATTTTTTTACAAATGATATTCTTGGGTGTTTGTAAAGTACTGTTATAACAAATTCAGCATTTGTGTGCTCTATTCAAACAAAATTTGATCGATAAACCACTTTAATTGAAAACTAGTGGTAAAAACAAATTTTCTGTGCATACATTCCACATTTACTTACATAATGTTCTTCACGAGGAATGTGTATTGTGGAAAATTAGAATAAGTAATAATTGACTGTAACAATTAAATACTAAAATTAGATACTGGATTTATTATATGCAAGTATTTCACTCATACCATGTATTCTCTTCGGAGTTTAATTATTATAATAATTTATTATTTATTGAAATCATAGATGAGTGGCTGCTTCATCATGAACATACTCAGAATGAAGCAGCGACTCATTGATTACAGTAAGTCATAAATTATTGTAGTAATTAAACTCTGAAAAAGATACATGGCATGAGTGAAGTATTTATAGCTGCCACTGATACGTAATGGTCATTCCTACGAAGGTAGTACGCGTATACCGTGAACGTGCAGTGTACATTATGAATGTAGCATGGACCTTCCTTCTATATATCTCATGTATCTAGCAATATTTCAATATACCTCTTTGGTTCATATCAAGTACCATTTTGGTTCATGGGAATGTTGTGGGAATCTTATTCGGATGTTGAGAAGCGGTCATCTGTACGGCTCTCTGACATTCAGATTATATACATTACATGCAAAATGAATATTCATTCTTAGTTCCTTGGTACATAAAGTACATTCCGAGCACATGCTCTGAATGCAAAAATGCTATATGGGAAGGGACGTTTTACTGCCCTTGGGCCACTATATATAATCTTCATAAAAATAAAGAATATGGAAACTAATAGTGTTATTTGACATAAACTATATTATTTAATTATTAGGCGTTTTCACAAATTATAAATTCACTTTGAGCAGTGTGGAGATAATGTTTTATTATGGTTAAAAACACTTGAATTTTTACAGTGAATCGAATAGTACCTTAAATAAGCCATTTTCATTATGAATTGAAATGTTAATTACCTCCAAAAATACCATACTCATTTCACCGCACACCCATGACGCCATCAGCTGTATTGTCAGTAAACAGACGTCACTGCATGTGTAATATAAGCACATGACATTTTGTAGTCTTACCATTTTATAATGAAAACTATAACCCTGATAACAACAAACGTCCCCAGCACGTACACTTAGATCCTCGTTAGGTCTGAACGTTCCGGGTTTATATGGTATGTCCCAAAGACGTCCGTTTGCTATCGTCCCTAAAACGTTCTAAATAAAACGTTTTAAGGACATTCTGCTAGAGTCTAGTCAAGACAAACCTAAACACATTTGTGAAATAACCTCTAGGAGTGATGTTTTTTTGAGCAGATGAGGACATGATTAAAAAACGATATTAAAAACTGTAAAAATGAAATTAAAATCCTTAAAAAGTTTTACTAACAAAATTTCTTTTGATAACAAAATATTTTCATGTTTCATGGTCCATTTAAATTTTGTCGATTTGATTTTTCTGATTTCAGAAATTTTATATTCGTTTGAACTAGTTTTTTCATCTTGCGAAATCACATTAATTTGTACTTTTTGACAGTACAGTGTAGTTATTATACTACTATCCTCTATTAGTGTGCTACTATAATTTAGTACGAAAATATCGCAATGAGAATAAATGGAAATACTGGAATGAATAACAAAAATATGTTAAGTTCCTATAAAGCTCTTTTATTTTAAACTTCCCGCCAAACGTCGTGTTGTTTGAGATGTAGGAATTTCGGTTAGTTTCTGTCAAACTATATGGGGAATTCAATTTGGTAGCTCTATGGTTATTATGTATTGCATCATTTTTATTTCGTCCGCCCATTAGTCACTTTTAACAGCTACAAAAGAAAGTACCAAAACTAGGTAAGTCTATTTAATTGATTTATTAATATATTATTAATAGTATTTAGATCGATACTTTATTCTAGATAAATTTGGTGCTGCTTATTTGTAGGTTATAGCCTATATATAATAAATATACTACCAACTACCACCCACCTTATTTTGCTCTGTTAAAATTCTATGGGAGATCACAGATCACCTGTGAATCTGGGTATGTAGTTTTTAGTGGTTTATGGTTTATCATATTCACTTAAAAGAAGATTGTTGGTTAAACATTATAAAAAATTGAAAAGAAGAAGTACCTACTCAGTGTGTTAAAAGAAGTGTTAAATATGGTTCGCCATCTGATGAACAAGTGGAGGTGACGAAACTTGTAATAGGTAAGGTTTGATACATCGAGTAATAAAAGCATTTGCCAGAAAACATCAACAAACATGTAAAGCATGTTTAGGGATTTCAGTAAATTAATAAAGGTACTTTTTGAGGAAAATTTACAATTTTCTAACTTATATATGCCCTATTTGTTATATTTTTTCTGAAATTACGCTGTACATATGTACAAAAACTTTTATACATCATCAATGTTCAACCTAATATCTCAACCCATAGCCATTTTTTTTACTTGAATTCTGTAATAATATTTTGGCAAAAAATATAACGTTAAACTTATAATAATGTTATTAATCTGGTAGCCTTAGTCACAACATATATTTCTGCTTCTCTTGGTCTTTGGTATTATTTGTAGAATCGATCATTCATACAAAGAGGTGTTCTTAAATTTTTTAAATGAACAAGGGAACCTTTCAAATGCTGTTCACATTTAAACTGTGATTTTTTTTTAAATAGGACACTAAGAAAATTATAACAATTTATTTTAAATATAAGCTTGCCATCAGGTGGCATATATTAGTCTTAATGTTTTTTGCCAAGATTTCATCTGAAATGTTAATTTTTCTTTTATTTGCATAGGGGCTGCTGAAGTCGCTAACACTTCAAAGTCTTGGAAGGACACCGAAATGACTATTGCATCGTGATTGAAGAGGGCAAAAGAAAGAACAGTGGGGGGTGTCAAAAAGAGAGAATATTAGAGATAACTATATAAACTAAGATAATTATAAAAAGACGAAGTGTGTAAAACGCTAAGAGAAGGTCAGATATACATTTATCTTACGTTTTATTGCACACTTGGCTTATTTCTTATAATATGACTTAAAGTATATATAACTATATTATACTGTACTAGGTATTATAATATATAACTTTTAAACCCATAAAAATTGTATTTTTGACACCTCTGACACTTGAATTTGTAGAGTAAGTTAATTTAAAAAAAATACAAATGCCATAACCAGGGACCTGGACCAAAATGAAATAGCGATTCCAATTCGGTTCCGGTTTCAGATTAATTAGAAAATTTGGGTTCTGATTCGGTTCCGATTCCGAGAATATCTTTTCGGTTCGGACCAATTTTTTCGGTTCTTTAATATAGTAGGATTAGGAATATGGTGATATGGAATATATTATTATGTATGTACTATAGGGTAGGTCACATAGGTAGTCTATGTAGTATAAATGGTAGGTAAGTACAAAGTACTTTTACTAATAAAATTAAATTTATTAATAATATAAGCCGCTATAGATGTACGTTGTACCTGCAGTAGGTATTGTATTTGACTTGCATAAATGTAATGGCTATATATTACAATGATCGCCTACAGCTCGGACTGTAAACTTCATTTGTGTATAATATAGCCTACATTATATGCTTGTTAAATAAAAAATAAAATACTGTTATTATTTATTATCACCCACATAGCACACTTCATATATATAGTATATACGATTTACAAATTAAGCTACGTTTTTCGTATTAAACTTAACATTATATACTATGTTTGTACTAAGTTTATGTTAAAAGATTTATTATCTTAAACTAATATACTTAGGATATACTTATGGTTGTGTATAAATCATACACCTATCAGCAGGTACAGTGTACATTCTTATAACACACTCAATATGTATATAAAATAAATTATATGCATAGTATGACGCTTACGCGTATGAATATATTATGTACCTAACAGAGCGTGCAATGCATATTTTTATTATATGCACAAAATGTATATAAGGTAAAATTACATCCATAGTATATTAATTACGGTTTTGTATAAATTATATATGTAACAGGGCGTACAATTCATAGTCTTATAAGGTATACAAAATGTATATAAGGTAAACTACATGCATAGCATATTAATTACGATTATATATAAATTATATGAATAGCGGAGCGTGCGGTGCACATTTTTATAATTTGCACAAAATGTATATAAAGTAATTTACGTACACAGAAAATTACCTATTGGTGTGTATAAATTATATACACCAGTGACGGTGTAATGCGCATTCTTAAAATTCACGTATTTCCTCAGTATTGAATAATCCCAATAGGTAACGTATTACTTTCACTCTCGGATATCTTTTAGTACTAGCTGGTGCAGTACTTTATTATACCTACTGTAGTACTTGTACTGGTTAAATTACTTAGACTTAAAAATTGTTGATATCGCAACGCAGTGTGCGTGTAAAACTATAAAACCGTGTGTAATTTGATTGTGCATGTGCATGATGGATATTTTTACATTTTGTTATTGGCAGCCACAGTCTACTCTGTGTTGGCAGCACTGGTGCTTCCACCGGATACCTCATCTCATCTCTGATCTCATTGGTCCAGTAGAGTCACGTGTGGTACGCCGTTTTTGGCGCTTTTAGTGAGTCTGTGTTCTGTGGTTCTTAATGGCAGTTAGTTGTACGTTGTACGTGAAGTTGTATATTATATTATATAATCTTTAATCTGTGTGTGAGGTGCAAGAAGGTTTAATAATATCATAAGGTAATCATATTTTCAAGTAGTTTGTGATTTTCCATTTTGTTTGTTACCATCAAAGCAGAGATGTCGAATGTGAAAAGAATAAGAGCTCGTGTTTTGTACCGCAATTTAGTAAAAAGGACACACATGCAATGCGTTGTTTTTATTAAATGAAGATGTACCCGGCAGAAGGTGTAAAGAAATAATTGAAAATGTCCCTGGAAGTTCCACAAATGTTTACAAAAATAGTGCTCATTACAATTGTAGTGAAGTCCGAAATGTATCACAAGTCATGCATGAGAATAATGTGAAATTGTCATTAGCTTTCTCAAGATAAAAATTCCACAAATATTTTAATAATTGGTTTTAAATTCAAAATGGTAACTGATCTTTACACTGTACCTTGTAAATCTTCATTAATAGATATTTATTATGTATCAGAACCATGCAGTAATATAGAGACATTTTCTTTAATGTCGGTTAAAACTAAATGTTTATGTTTGCCTTATAATAAAGGATTTGCTATTTTTCCGATGCTTCATACACAAAAAAAAATTAAATAATTTATTATACTTTATTTTATTATATTGTTATTTCTTTATAAAATTATTATTTAAGTAAATACTTATCATATTATTTAAAAAAATATGTGTACGTTATACAGATTCAGAAAGTATTCGTTTTGGTTCGGCAATAATTAGCAATAAGAGCAAGCGAGCGCGAAGCAACTAGGCTATTCTGTTCTATCGTATTACACATATCGTACAAAGTCCCTACGACCTGTGCGTGGCAACTCTACTGTGGACTTTCAATTTGTTTCCATCTTGCACCCTTCAATTTTTGTTTAGCCTTATACGATAGACAAGAATAGCTTAGTTGCTTCGCTCTCACTTGCTCTTATTACTAATTATTGCCAAAACGAACACTTTCTGAATCTGTGTACATTTGTTAAAAGAATCTGATGTTTGTTTTCTAACAATTTATGAAAAGAGAAATAAATCATGGTCTGGACTGTGGTTCAATTCATTGAAGAAGAAACCGTTGAAGTTGTTCCGGTGACATGGATATGCGCCAATAAAAAAACCTGCTACTGGCCAAATGTTGGCAAGGTTGGTCAGTGCATAAGAAATCAAGAAAACCCCAAGCCTGATGTATGGAACATGTATAACATTAAATTACTTACTGATAAGGAATATCGTACTTTTGAAAAAGCAAATCAAAAGGCTTTCAAAGCAAGATATGTCTCAGACATATCTTCTGCAGATGAAGCGTTTACAGATCTAGGCAAAAGAGTAATCAGACAAGCAAGGAAATATTCATCTTCAGATTCAGATTTATCAGAATCAGATCAAAATAATTGCAATGTAAATTATCCAAGTCCTCCATCTGCATCCACAGGGTCGACTAAAACTACAGATACTTTAAGTAAGTATAAAATTTACCCTTTTATATGATTGCACTGGGTTTTTAAAGTTTATATCTAAATGTACTTAAACTACGTAAGGCTAGTGCCTAGTGGGGGATAAAGTGCCAAATAAGGATATATCTCCCTAATAATCAAATTTTAACTAAAAATAGTCAACAACCTTATAGTATTTATTTATGTACAACATACACTTATTTGCAGTTAAATAACATCACCCAATTTGCAAAAATACAGCTTATTGTTAATCATAATTTTAATGATTAACAATAAGCTGTTTTTTGCAAATTGGGTGATGTTATTTAACTGAAAATAAGTGTAAGTTGTACATAAATAAATTATAGGGTGGTTGAAGACTATTTTTGGCTAAAATTCGATTATTAGGGAGATATCTCCTCATTTGGTGCTTTACCCCCTTCCCCACTAGCATTATGCAGTGCTCACTCTTAAAATGTATACTAGACAATTTCACGATTCATTACACTATTTAAACTGTAATTAGTTCAAAATCATACAGACATGTATATTTTATTTATATACCTACAATTAATGCAGTAAATATACTATAAATATTTTTCCTTACTTAGGCTGCATGTATTTTTTTTTAGCCAATACTACCTCTTTAGAAAAAGACACCTCACCAGATGTAGGATTAGCCATTGACATTGAAAAGACACCAATAGTAATAGTGGGCTCGGGATCTGACGAAAGGCCCCATACTAACACTATTGAAATAATAGGTGAAGATATAGTAGGTGAGTAATAAATAACCTTTCTTAATGAAAAATCCGACAATGTATTAAAAACTAGTAAGTCTATAAACACTAACATAGTTTACCATTCACACTGACAATGCATAGCTTTCTTAGACTCGCAAAAGCTAGGAACGGTGCAGGCTATTACTGTATAAAATTTTATAATAAATTACCTGATAGTATCAGAAATTTAGACTTTCTTAATTATAAACATAAAATCAAACACCACCTTCAAAGAAAAACCTTCTATAGCATTGAAGAGTATTTACAGGAAAATTTCTGGGACATTTAATCTAATCATTATTTTAACATTATTTAATTTCTATTTTATTAATGTATTTTAACACATCTGTATTGTATTGTAAGCTATTGATTTTACCTAGCTACATTTTATTTGTTTGTTTGTCCAAACCCATTCTACTGTACCAGATGACTTGTGTAAACATTTTTATTTTGTATTGACATGAATAAATGATTATTATTATTGATTATTATAATGAGTTTTATTATCTCCAGATGATGTCAACATGGTTAGTGAAATGTGCTTCAGATGTGTTGTATGTTTTGGAGGTGGTAAACTATGTAAGTGTTAACGACATTTCAAAGGTTCCAGCCTGTATTAGCAATAATTTAACCTTCTATTTTGCTGGTTTCAAGAGATCACATTCAAACAATAATTTTTGTATCATTTCAGATAACAATTTTCGTACACAAGTTTTAAAACAATTACATTTACTTAACCTTAAGATGAATAACATATTTGAAACATTGGATACTATAGTCAGGGCTTTAAGTAATACTGACCACGTATCGAAATGTCTTGAAAAAGATAATAACGAGAAAGAGATCATAAAATACTTACCATTGACAAAAGATGAAGAAATTCAAAAATTTGAGGCTGATATCTTAAACAATTCAAAGTTGTATGATTGTTTAGTAAGTATTTGCTTAATATTTGATCTAATATACTGTAAATGGTCTCTACAAAAATGCTACATTCCTGGGACCAAAATAGGACAATTTAACCAAACTCATCTTTATTTAAAGATGCTCCATTAGGGCGCTATCGAACGACGAACATGTTCAATTTTTTATTTTTTTAATTTCACAAAAATGTCTAGCTATGGGGCTTAAATTTTGGAATGTGAATCCGTAACAGAAGATGGTGTTTTTAATGTTGTTTTTTTTTATTCGTGGATTTTACGCAAACAGTCTAAAGTTATTTATCCTCATGCAAACGAGCTCATATTTTTAATGACCTTTAAAACTTTTTTGCAGACACATTTCTTATTTCAAACATTTCTTGTCTTGTTTAATTTTACTATCTGCCATATTTAGTTTAGTGGGAGAAAATAATTTGGTTTGCTACACGCCATGTACTGCAGTCATAATTACTCAAAGAGTATTGGAATTTCGCTTCAGATGGTCAAAAAAAAAATTTCAATTTCATAAAAAAATATGACCTTTGCATGTGGATTATCAACTTTTGATCACTTTCGTAAAATACATGAACAAAAAAATGACAAAGAACACCAAAAATCCTCATCGCTCAAAACAATGTCTTTTATTTAGAAAAAAAATTATTGAACATATTTGTCATACGGCAGCACCCTAACCGAACATTTTTAGAGGAAAGTTTGGTTAAATTGTCCTATATTGTTCTCAGAAATATGTGGTAGGGTTTTGTACAGGCCTTTTAAAGACACCTTGTGTATACATAAATACATCGAGATATATCTACATATTGTACATTTTTCCAGGTCAGATATTTGGTTCGTTCTGGAGGAAAGGACATTAAAGAATTAATTAGAAGAACTATGCCCAAACTCATGACAGACGATTTGGCGACTGAATATTCTTGGAAGGGGGCCCGTAAAAAAAATAAATTTTGTTGTTTAAAACTAAATAAATTAATATTGGGTAAGCAAATATATTACTTATCTTCTAATAGCTGCGTATATAAACAATAAGGTAAATTATTTTGTAGAAAAAAATGACATGAAAGTTGCATTTTAATATACTTTCTCTTATTTGTATCTTTTAAAATTGACTGATTTTTTTATCACAGAAAACTTTAATTTTAGCACTACCAGAATAATATTTGTATAAAGGTCTTATTTGCTGAATTTGGAAATCATTAATAAAAAAAATAAATATAGCTGAGTACCTATACTTTCACGTAGCTTGTGTATGAGTTGATATTGTACTTGCGACTTCATTTTCTCTTGCACACAAATTTAAAAAAATATATTGTTCATGTATAGACATACATGAACAATGTTTTTGGACTATTGCCTTAAGTTTGTGTGTAAGACAAAATAAAATCTTACGTGTAATATCAACTCATCAAGCAAATAACTTTATGTAAAATATTTGTTTCCAGATCACATATTACAGTTCACAGAAAGTAGCTTTGCGGTTGGTCATTGCATGTGCATTGGCAACAAAGTGAATTGAAGCGAAAATATCTCTTTTAATTTAATTAAGAATAACGCTATCTGTAGAAGTCATATTTCTGACACAGACACAACGTAATAATAGTGGTCCGAAAGTCTCTTTCCAACAGTAATGTAATTCGATTCTTTGTTTGCACATTTCATACGCAAAGCTACTTTCTGTGAACTGTATGTAATATGGTGATTTATTTGATAGACTTGTTTGTCTGTACATAAAAATTTTGAAAATTTTAATTTATATAACTTATGTGGAATCAGCTGTTGTTCAAACTACATCTTGCCAAATATGAAAATTAAGTTGGATATACAAATATACTCTTGTAAATCACCTGAAAGACAAGTGAAGTTATGTAAACAGGTGGATGGTGAAAAAGACTTAATTTCAACTAAAATGTTATTGGTGTTACTCGCATTATTATTTTGTAGAATTATTAATGTATTTTTTTACACATCGTAAATTAATTTAAAAAATTCTGTTGAAATTGTTATAGATAACTTTTTTATTTTGGATTTTTCTACAGAGTTAAAAATGTAGATATTGTCTCGCTATGTTAGGGTTTCGTAATTTTTGTATATAATTCATAAATCGAACATCAAATATCTACCTGTGAATCTTACTTTCTAGCAAATAATACATTTTAAAGAGAAACATTTTTATTTATTCAAAAAGTAAAAAAAGAATTCCATTAGTTCGTAATCTAGAAAACTGTATTTTATTTTTATTTAGGAAGACGTTTATTTTATAAGATGTTTAAATTTATAATCAAAATGTCATTTTTTTTAGATGTGGTAAAATATAATTTTGCCACGAAAGACAGCACAGATACGGATGCTGAGGCAGCTGTAACATACTGGTTAGTAAAAGCCCCAGAGAGAAAAAAGAAGAGGATAACTAAACCTGATTCATAAAATAAAATGAATGAAATGTCAAATATTATATCTAAAATACAAATATGGTAGTTTACACTTCACACTAAAACTTTGTTTTCTTTTTTTCTGTTCACCCTGCATGGTAAAATGCAATTTTACTATATGGCTGAAGGACTTTTCAGAGTACGCGGAAGTTTTTATAAAGAATAATTTGTCAAAAAATAAAAAAAGTGTGTATTTAAGTCCATCGGTGAATAAGTTAGATATAGGATGTTTGCGATTATATGTATCTACAAACTTCAAGAGGGAATTTGTTATCCAAAATGTAGAACAAAATACTCTAAAACATTGCTTTAATGAGAAACAATGTTTTAAGATTACCTAAAGCAATATTTGATGATTATGTTATTAGAAAAGTAAAGATAAATTCCAAATTTTTTTTCATATCATTAATTAATAATATCTGTCAACCGCATAGGGGTGTCATCACCAGGGATAATTTCAACTCTGAAAATACTTGGTTTTAGAAATCTTTAAATTCTCTTCAAAATTTATAAATATTCTAAAATTATTTTTAACAAAATTAGAAAAATCGCCGCAATATTAAGCGACAGTCCAAATATGTCGAGCAGTAATTTTTTTACTCAGTAATTGAAATAAAGGTGTTTATTACCTGTAGCAAATGTAAGTATATCTAAAATATGGAATGATTGGGTGAGTTGAGATTTTTTATAATATTTATGGAGATCTTTGATCAATTTTCTAAAATATAAAGGTTTGGCTCATTGTGATTTTGTTTTGGGGTAGAAAATGATCGTATTTGCGATTTTTTTTTTCAAATTTGAGCACACGGTGATATGCAAGATTATCCAAAATATTGTAATAGCAAATTTCGGAAAAAGATTTTTTCTGTTTGAAATAAACCTTCTAAAATTTGAGCTTTAAGAATTTCTTACAGGGAGAAGGTGCTTGTGAAATTTGTAACAAAGATATCTTGGAGGGTCTCGTATAACAGCTGTGTACTCAGAAATGATATAAAAAAATATCGTAGACTGACCTTATATGTTTTGTAAAATTTAATACACCTGCTCAAGCATGCACTTTTCAGAAACCTTTGTTTTAGGTCCCATTTAGATTATTTTATTAAAGAATCTGAATAGGACCTAAAATATATAATTATTTTTGGCGGGGGGTTCCAAACAAACTCGCATGCCGTATCAAATGTACAAAATATATATTAATCATAACAACTATGGATATACTAAGTAGGTATGCTGTATTGTCAAAACAATAGAAGTCAATATATGCATGGTATATACCGAAGTATATATTTAACAAAAATATGTCTTTATTACAGTCATTTGAGAGGCAATCTACGTGCTAGGTATAGCTTAAAGTAGGTTTCAAGTACCTTATACGTACGGTACATAGTACATACTGAAGCACATACTAAATATGAACTAAACATATTCTATTTTCAATCATTTCAAAGTCAATCTATGTATATGCTAAGTATATATTGAAGTTTGTAATTAGTATATAATGGGTACCTTATATTTGGGTGACACCTACCATCTAAAATTCATATACTATATATGAATTTCTTATCAGTTTTGCATGAATTTCGTATATACTTAGGATAAAGAGACATGCAACGCTTTTATACTTAGCATGCTCTAAGTATATATCTGTGCTATATGGGTTATGACATTATGGCAAGCAAAAATCAAATGATAAATACATACTTATGTAATTATGTATGTCGGTATACATATACAGACATATATACCTATATACGCGCATACACACAAATAAGTATTTCGTAAGTCCAGATATATATAATGTATATCCTTGTGCTATATGGGTGGTTTTGTGGGTGTCCGGAATACAACAAATCCTAAGACTTACTAGCTTTCTTTATGTATTTACCCCTATTTACCCCCCTTCAACGAATAAGCTCAAAATATAATCTAGTTCTGAATTATTATAGTAAACATGTGTACCAAATTTCAAATCAATATCTTCAACAATTCCAGAATAATTCTGTGCTTAAAAAAGTTACAGACGGAATAACCGATAGACAGAATTTTTTTCCACTCAAATTTAAAAGGTATACGATTTATGACATTCTAAACCTATTAAAAAAACAGAATTTTTACGCTTACTATACTCCACAACTTGGACGTGGAAGTAAAATTCATCATCGAAATTTAAGAAGCTTAATGAGAGATCATAAATTACTTATTACTTTGTGTTTAATTTCCATTAACTTTTACTAAAGCAAGCAGATTAAATAATTTTTAATACTAACTCACTAACCATTCAATAGGCACTACTAAAATAATAAAAATAACGTTAAAAACAATTTTTGATTCTACATAAAGTACATAAATTAAATTTTGAAAAATGCTTGTCTTGGTGACAATACAGCCATTTGAAAACCCTGCTTATTAGGTTTTGAAAAGTAGGTGAAAACTATATTTACCTATCACAATTGCTTCCTTCTGATTTCAAATCAATAACTTCTGACATTATATCAACCTGATTTAATATCAACTTATGAAGGACTTTTATGAATCGAGAGATGTCTTTTAAGACATAATCCATGGTTTGTCCCATATTTACACATTTGAACATTGTTGTCTCTGAAAGACCTCTATATAATAATTTTTATTTAGCACAAGAAAATTGCTATACAAACACATAGATGTTAATAAAAAAAAATAGTAATAATAAAAATACGAAATTCCACTACTATACCTAAACTACATACTTATCTATGGCACAAAATGTGTGTACTTTACGTTTTGCACTTTGCACATTTGAACATGGTAAGCTGCGAAGAACTTTAATGGCGCAAAAAGTGTGTATTGATAGCATATCTATGTTTTATTTTAAATTCATACAATTCACACTTGCATATCGTTGTCTCCGAAGGTCCTCTGTGTGTCTTAATAGTATCCATTTGGTTTGTCTCATATTCATACTTTGCACATTTTTTCTAGTAGAAAGTGACTCAAAAATTTACCCCTGTGAACCCTTATAGAAAACCCTCTAAAACGGAAAAATTCAGTGTTTTGCTAATATCTCGAAAAAAAAAAAAATGGAAAGAGGGAAAAAAAACGGATAGCACCGCGCGAAAGAGGGGGAAATTTCACATAAAAAATGCAAGTGAAATATTTTTGTACGATCAAAAATGTAGACTCCAGATTTCTTTGTCTAATGCACGAGAATGGAACGTGGTGACGCGTAAGTATGGCTCGCGAGGCGTGCACGGGCACGGACGCGATACACTAAATTTGTTGTAACCTTGAACTAATTAATGAAATTGAGCTCAACAAAGCTTAAATGAAACAAGAAACATGTGGCTATTGGATTATCATATTTTCAAATATAAAAATGAATGTAAGTAGGAATAGTACATACAGTGTGTTCCGAACTGCATAGGCCAAACTTCACTAGTAATACAACTTTTCAAAATAAGAAAAAAAGTTCCTATAAATATGGGTCGGGAAGTGATTAGTTTCCGAGATACAGGGTGTTCAAGTAATTCTCCTCAAAATGTTTTTTTATTAATATTTTCGAAACATCTAAAGATGAACAAATGATAATTTACACAGGAATTTAACTTTTTATGCTTTTTAAGAAAAAATGACAACTATGTACGAGAATCATTCAGGAGACGGTGGAACTGGTGGGGATATTAGGTATTATTTAGTCCCAACTTTATTGTGACAGTTTTAAATTAATTTATGAGCAGAACTTGAAACTTTGAAGTTTTCTACACAAAAAAATCTCTTGTGTTTTTTCTCTAAAATTGTCAGTTTTTGAGTAAATCTTATCTGAACTTTATTCGGGAATAATTTTTTATGAATAATTTTAGCAGAACAGAAAAAGGACAGTAACACAAAATTTGATTACATTATTTTTTATTAGACAATGAATTAGATTAAAGCAAGGTAAATTACAAATTACAAGAGTTGTTCAAAGTGCATTCCGCCAGCATCAACACATTTCTGACTTCTGCGCCGTACAAAGTGTATAGATTTACGGACGCAATCAAGATTAGCCCGCAAATTTTCACATTCTTCGCGAACAATTTCTATTAACTCTTCTCTCGTACTTACAGGGATTGCGTAGACTTTATCCTTTAAATAGCCCCAGACAAAAAATCAACTGGAGTTAAATCTGGTGAACGGGGTGGCCACGCTCTTGCACCTAATCGACCGCTCAGGATAATTATTGTTTACCCACGAACGATTCCCAAAAGCAAAATGTGCAGGAGCTCCGTCCACTTCAAACCAGCATTCATTTATTAAATTAAGAGAAATATCCTCGAGATAATGAAAAAAATGGTTATTTAAAAAATCATTGAATAATGGTCCATTTAAACGGGAGGAAGGATGTGGGGCCCACAAAAAGTCCCGTTTATAACACCACACCATACATTAATGCTAAACTCCTGTTGAAATGCCCTAGGGCGAATTATATGAGGATTCTGATGAGCCCAGGTTCTTAAACTATTAAAATTAACCGATGGTTAAAGGTAGCTTTATCAGTCCAAATAATTTTACTTCCGAAATTGGGATCTTGTTCCATGGCATTTATAAACCAATTACAAAAATTGATACGCCTTTCGGGATCACCTGGTTGAAGGCTTTGGACTGGCTGCATTCGAAAAGCTCTTCTGTGGTCTTTTTTCAGAATCCAAAAAAATTTGTTTTTGGAAACATGCACAGCTTGCGCACGCAGCTGTTGGACCGCTCTTCTGATACTTAATTTATTATTATTGTTAAATTTGGCCAAAATTATGTTTTTAAATCGCCCATTTCGCTGCGTTCTTCATTTTTTGGACCTCTTTTAAGTTCAACATCTCTAAATTCTAGGCAGATTCGAATAAAAACATCTTTAGATGGTGTCTTTCTATTAGGAAATCTTCAGAACAGAACAATGAACTACAGAAAACCAAAAAACAACAATGTCATTATTGTCATTCTGGCATTGCATGCTAGATTATTTTTCATTTGTTACAAACATTACAATCACGGCACACTCCTGCATACCAGGAATGCTGGTAATAATGGTTATACAAATTAATAAAGTTCAGATAAGATTTACTCAAAAACTGATAATTTTAATAAAATAACACAAGAGACTTTTTTTGTGTAGAAAACTTCAAAATTTTAAGTTCTGCTCATAAATCAATTTAAAAGTGTCACACAATAAAGTTAAATTATACCAACCCCCCCTCCCCCACTTTTACCCGCTCCTGAATGATTTTCGTACATAGTTGTAATTTTTTCTTAAAAAGCATAAAACAGTTAAATTCCTGTGTAAATTATCATTTGTTTATCTTTAGACGTTTCGAAAATATTCATAAAAAAACATTTTCAGGAGAATTACTTGAAAAGTAATAATAATAGTAAAAGAGAATTACTTTGAAAAGTTGTATTTCTTAGTGAAGTTTGGCTTATGCAATCCAGGACACCCTGTATATTGAAGTCGGAACATAGAGATTTTCGATGATATCGGTAAAAGCTCTACCATTTCTACAATTTTTAAGATAAAAATCTGAAACTTTCACATATTACTCTTGAAGTAATGTATAAAAAGGTCCGATGAGTGAAAAAAATCTCACAATTTTATTTTTGAAGATGTACACTTCCAAAATCTCAAAATCTTGAGAAAGTGATAAAGTTTGATATATATAACTACTTTACCCACCTATTACTCTGGTTTAAATCGTGTTATTAGATTTCTGTGGGTGCGATTTTTAAAGCTTGAAATGTTTACTTTAAGATATTTTAAGGGGATTTACTATAAAGATTGAATTAACTCTTTATTTTACGAAAATAAAAGAAGAATTTTTCTTTGCTCCAAAATTCGTGAAACTAGGGGTAAAATAAACGTTAATAACTTTTATTACAACAAGTATTTGGCATACTTATCCATCGGATCTTTTTATACATTACTTCAAGAGTAATACGTGAAAGTTTCAGATTTTTATCTTAAAAAGTGTAGAAATGGTAGAGTTTATAACGAATTCATTAGAAATCTCTTTATGTTCCGACTTCATATATGTACTATTCCTACATACATTAATTTTTATATTTGAAAATATGATCACATGTTTCTCGTTTCATTTACGCTTTGTTGAGCCCAATTTCATTAATTAGTTCAAAAGTTGCTACAAATTTAGTGTAGCGCGTTCGAGACCGTGCACACTTCGCGAGCTGTATCTCTGTGTCACCACGTTCCATTCTCGTGCATTAAACAAAAAAATGTGGAGCCTACATTTTTGATCATACAAAAAATTTCAAATACGTTTTTGATGTGAAATTTCCCCCGCTATTGCCTAGTGCTATTAGTTTTTTGATGTATTTTATTGTTTTTGGAGTTTTTGGCCAAACACCGAATTTCGTCCAATATTTTGGGTTTTTTTTGGCGGCCCCCGACGCACCATAGAGCTGTAAACTTTCTTTTATCGTATTCTACACCAACAAAACTACTTATTCTAAAAAATTCAGCCATATAACATTTAGTGAACGGTTTTTATCAATTTCTGTCTCTGACAACTGGGCTCTATATTTTGTCTCATAATCATACAGTTCACATTTTAACGTCGTTAACTCTGAAGTACTTTGATGGAGCAAAAGGTGTTTCTTATGATGATCCCCATATCTTGTCTGATACTCGCATATTGCACACTTCAACGTTTTTATGGGTCATCTTGTGCTGGTTCAGATAATTCTTATATCTTATACATTATCTTTGAAAGGCTTTCATGGTGCCTTTTTAAGTGCCTCTTAAAAGAGGACCTATATCTTGATTCATAGTCACATGATTCACACTTGAACATTTCTATCTCTGAGGGACTCTTGTGGATCAACATGTGTATCCTAAGACCATCCTTACGCTTCGTCTCAAATTCACACATATCACATTTAAACATTTTTAACTCAGATCTACTTTTATGGATCATTTTGTGTTGATTCAGATAGTTCTCATGTTTTGTCTCATATTCACACATTTCACACTTGAATATTGTTAACTGTGAAGGATTTTTATGGATCAACAAGTGCTTCCTAAGAGATGTCTTATATTTTGTCTCAAATTGACATAATTTACATTTAAACTTTTTAATATCCAATGTAAGTTCATGGATCATTTTGTGTTGGTTTAAACTTGCCTTATGTCTTGTCTTAAATTCACATATTTCACAATGGAACATTGTTAACTCTGAAGGACTTTTATGGATGAACAAGTGCGATATAATACTAGACCTATATTTTGTCTCATAATCACATGATCCACATTTGAACATTTTTATCTCTGAAGGACTTTTATGGACCAACAAGTGCCTCCTAAGACAGCTCTTACGTTTTGTCACAAATTCACACAATTCACACTCGAACACTTTTATCTCTGAAATACTTTTATGTATGCACAAAATGTGTTTGTTAAGACGATACTTATCTTTTGTCTCAAATTCACACATTTCACATTTAAACATTTCTATCTTCGATATACTTTTATGGATCATCTTGTGTTGATCCAGATATTTCTTACATTTTGACTCATAATCACATGATCCACATTTGAACATTTTTATCTCTGAAGGACTTTTATGGACCAACAAGTGCCTCCTAAGACAGCTCTTACGTTTTGTCACAAATTCACACAATTCACACTCGAACACTTTTATCTCTGAAATACTTTTATGTATGCACAAAATGTGTTTGTTAAGACGATACTTATCTTTTGTCTCAAATTCACACATTTCACATTTAAACATTTCTATCTTCGATATACTTTTATGGATCATCTTGTGTTGATCCAGATATTTCTTACATTTTGACTCATATGTACACATTTCACACTTGAACATCGTTAACTCTGAAGGACTTCTATGGAGTAAAATGTGCGTCTTAAGAAAACCCTTACGTTTTGTCTGATAATCACATATTGCACATTTGAACGTTATGTCTGGAGAACTTTCATGGACCAATGAGTGTCTCCTAAGGTTAGACCTATATTTTGTTTCATATTCACATGAGCCACACTTGAATATTTTTATTCCTCTACAACTTTTATGGGTTGATAGGTGATCGTTCAGAAGATTCCTATGTGTTGCCTCATATGTGCACATATCACAGTTATGCACTGTTATGCCTAAAGACTTCTTGTGATCACAATCCAAATTGATTTTGACAGATGGTTCTTTAACACTGAAAACAAGAATTGTTTTTCTGTAAGTAACTAAGTATATAATCTCATAGACAGATAGATGGATTAGGGATACGCGATGTTGGTGAAACATCGATGATGACAATTTGATACATCCAGATTAAAATATCGATATGTTCAAAATATCGGATAAAACATCAATTTTCTTAAATATCGATGTTTCCCAGATAAGAGTGCAATATTCAGTGAAAATAATGAAAATATATATTTTAGAAATAAAAATAAAATATTTATTCAAAATATAAATGTACAAGGAAATAAAACATACTTCAAGTATAAAAAGAAATAAAATTAAAATAATTATTTAAAACACAGAATAGTAAGGGGTCCAAAGCCTTAAAAATTGAAATGACCCATTCCAACAAGGTAAATAAGTTTTGAGCTCGCATATCTAAAGAGGGTCCTAATGTCCATCAGAAATGGCTTGTTGGACTTTTGTTGAGGATTGCACAACTTCTCCACAAGAAAAAAAGATGGCGGAATGTTATTTCAAGAATTCGTGTTTTTAAACGTATACCTCTCGCTAGAAAATTAACTACATGCGATATTGTTCTGATTTTTTTTCTTTACATACTACTGACATGAGCGCATATGTCTGTACTAGTAGAGTTTCAAAATCACTTACGTTTTTTTTCTAATTAAATCCTAAATCACAGGAACGAAATTTGTGTGTTTGAAATTTCGACGTGCGGACAACTACATTAAATGTTGAATTTTCTTATATATTATATGCGAATGAAATATGGTCTAAAGATCACTAAAGTTTTTGCAAAAAAAATTAACTCGATATCTCATACAGTTTTCGAGTTACAGATTTTTTAATTCGATCGTAATAATGTCTTGTTATGATAACGCGCAACGTGACAGCTGCGGCAGGATTCGGTCTGTGTAATTGTGACTAGACATTAGTCTAATAACTAATTTGATTAAGGTATTATATTACTATTAATCAGTAGGTCACCAATTGTCTGAAAATTAGACAATCATTTATGTGTTATGTTACAACTATGTGATTTTAAAATAGAGTCTGTTAAAATATAGATGCAGAAATAATGGTTTAATGATTACTGAAAAAAGGAAACTTTGAAGTACGTCCAATTTGCTTAGAAAATTTTCAGTTACGTCATTTTGGCTTAGAAGGACTGTATATATCGAAAGGTGCAAATACAGTATGAAATCGTCAATAACTTATACAAATTTGAGATTAAAAAATAAAAATTGTCCGAAATTTCATATTTAAGAAAATGTATGGTATGACTTAAAAACCCATCAGAATTATATGAATTCGCCATAACAGACACAATTCTTATTCTAAACTGGAATTACTTTATAAATAGTAACAAATATAAAGCGAATAATCTAAATACATTTTAGAATATTGGTGTAAATAATGACACACCTACGTTGCCCAATAATGTGAACTTGCAATCATGAAGAAGGGAACACAATAATATTTGCGCAAGGTATGTTTAATTTTTGCAAAATAGAAAACCTACAAAAATTGTGTGGGTACATGACAACAAAGGGTATCTTAGGATACTCACGAAAAAGTGAAAAATATGAAGAAGACAATATTGTAAAATATTAATTTTGGAAATAACTGCGATGCAATTGATGATCGTGTAATTTAAGATGCTCGTAAGTCCTATGTGAATCTATCCATACAGATTCACATAGGACTTACGGATTAAGGATTTAAATTCACTGCGGCCATCTGTAGTGAATTTAAATCTTTAGATTTGCTAAGGCAGTATTTATTTTTCCTTAAGGTTATTAGACTTACGTTAGCTACGTCCGCGTCCTACACAAGACACTTCCTTACTGCATTTAAAACGAGCATTACAGGGGACGGTAGTCCAGTGGTTTAGTGTAGACACTTAGCTTAGCTGGCAACTGAAGAACCTAGCGAAGTAGGTTAAAACCCTGCTCACTGCGAAATACTTATAATTGTAAACATTATCCACAAAAAGTGGTTTAGACCCTTACCTAACACAAAATCCTGATTTATAACAAATTTTCTCGACTTGAGAAGCAGTTAACAAAGCACATAAAATTTTAGTGTCCAAGCGATATTCCGATCTCCTTTCCAATTTACCCTTTCCCAGAAAATTTGGATATCTGATAGAAAATAACCAAATAAAATCACAAATGATGACAAAAAGTCACAACTGGTTCTAAAGAAATAGTGAAATTGTAAAGTAAACTGTGATTTAAAATGTGCGTCCACTTGGTGTTCTGTTGCATGTGCAGCCTTTCCTAACAATTGTTTTAAAGGCAGAAATAATACAGAGCAGTTTTTAGCAGACAATGCTTCTTAATAGTAATGCCTATGTAGTGGTTTGTCAATGCTTACTGAGCTGTGTATACTTATTATGCATTATTATTATTATTATTATTATTATTATTATTACTTATGTATATATTACAAGTTTTGTGTACGTTTTTATATTTTCATATTTGTAAAATGCTGTATCATTTGTACCACAATAATGATATACTTAATAAATAATATCTCTATACAACACCTTCATAATTAATAGATCGAGTAAATCATCTGCCAAATGAGTTTCTTTTTACCTGTTAATATTTTTGCAAAATTGTAAAAATGTAAATAATAGCACAATTTCAAAAATGTATTGGCTTACTATCTTAATGCATTATACTTAGCCAGAAAACATCCGCATGCTAACAGGAATACCACGAATCTAATTATGGTTTATTTTAAAAAGTCGTTAACTCAAAAACTGTATGAGATATCGAGCTAATTTTTTTTGCAAAAACTCTGTTGATCTTTAGACCATATTTCACTCGTATATAGTATATACAACAATTGAATATTTAATATAGTTGCCCGCACGTCGAAATTTCAAACACACAGATTTCGTTACTGTGATATAGAATTTATTTAGAAAAAAAACGTAAGCGAGTTTGAAATTTAATTAGTACAGATAGATGCGCTCATATCAGTAGTATATAAATAAAAAAAATTAAATCAATATCGCATGTAGTTCACTCTCTAGCGAGAGGTATATGTTTAAAAACACGAATTCTTGAAATAACATTTCGCCATATTTTTTTCTTGTGGAGAAGTTGTGCAATCGTCAACAAAAGTCCAACAAGCCATTTCTGATGCCCATTAGGACCCACTTTCGATATCCGAGCTCAAAAATTATTTACCTTGCTGGAATGGGTTACTTGGCGATTTAGACGGCTTTCGAAGGCGTGGACCCTCTACTAGAAACAAAGCATCGCAGAAAAATATTTGAGATGATAATAATTTTGACGATCGTTTTCCTTTAAGCTTGTTTGTCCGCCTTTGAAAAAAGTTTCTCGGTGGGAACTGACATCGCTACCAGGCTAAGATACCGGGTGGCCCATTATATTTTGACCCTTTCTAAACCGATATAACTTTTTGAACTGTTGAGATAATGAAATGCGGTTTTCGCCAGTCTTCTAATTTGGTAAGTTTTTTTCCTGAGTATGCATCTTTTTCTGCTCTTAGACTCGGGAGTCTTAGATCATGGGAGTTTCTCACAGATTTAGTGAGACGATGTCTAGGAGGTATTAATAGAATATATGACCTAGTCTCGTAATTGTGACAGTCTGAATGTGTAGAAAAGTTACTTTTATTTTTGTAAATTTCCTAATACTTACTGAGCAATAAATGTATAGACTAGGAAAAGGCATTGTACCATATTTGACAAATAATGGTTTGCAATGGTCCCGATAATTCGTGCCAACAATTATTCTGATTGCTCGTTTCTTCAGTATAAAAATTTTGTGTGAATGGGTGGAGTTACCCCAAAGTATTATACCGTAAGTAATACGGGATTGAATTAATGCATGATATGCAGATAGCAACGTTTAACCAATCATACATTTCTCTAATTGATGCAAAAGAAAAACAGCTATATATTTTACTGCTTATATATCACGACCATTTAAGATTATCGTCTAAGATAATTCCAAATAAATTGACACATTCGCCTTTCACGGTTGCGTTGTTGGTTGAAAAAATTTGATTTTGACCCCACTTTTATTGACGTTGGAATCAAGGTAGCCTTAAGATCTTTTTTAATACTTCTCTACCAGCAAAGACCTACTTCTGCAGAATTTTACACAATGATTACACAGGCCCACAAAAAAGTAGTAGGATCTTGAACTGGAGCAGTGTAATTCTGTTTTGTATCAAAAAATTACAATGATAAATTATAAAAATGCGTTTTTTTTAATTCTTAAATTACTAAAAAATTTGGACTTCAGATTCGAGTACAGTACGTCAAAGTAGATAGGACTCCACTACTCCAATTCAAAGAATAGTGGTCCTGTGTTATTTAACCCTAGTTCAAGACCCCCGGAAACTGGGTTATTATTCTGCTAGTTTAATATTATCAATATACACACATACAGAAAAACATTATTAATAATTCCAGTTAAACTGTATAAATCCAATATTGAAAAACATTTTTACTGGTTTAGTTATGAATCAACCTTGCTTAGAAAAGAGACAAAAGTCATATTTACCTATCACAATCGCTTTCTTCCGATTTTATATCAATATCTTCTGATTTGATATTGACTTCCTCTGATTTAATATTATCCTCAGATTTAATATTGACATCTTCTGAATTAATATCATCTTCTGGTTCCGCAAAAATACCATAGACATCTGATTTAATATCAACATCTTCTGATTTAATACTACTGTCACATTTTATATCAATAGCTTCAGACTTAATATCAATTTTTGATTCAAAATTGACATCTGATTTAGTATCATCACTGTCTGATTTAGCATCAACATCTGATTTAATATCAGCGTTTTCGTTTTTACCAAACGAGTCCAGGTTATCTGCTTCTATTTCAGATGTTATTTCACTTTTAGCTTTTGTGGCAAATCCTTTTCGAATGCTATCATGTGCCTGGATTGTTGCATTTATGTGGCAGAATTGTTGTACATTCTGTAACTCTACCTGTCCTCTATCATCCGTTCCTTCTATTTCAATATATTTAGTTATTTTCTCTTCCACATACAAACAGTTTGTTAAAAAACTTGACACACCTTGCATTCCATCAAGACAGTTTTTGCAAGATAAAAGTTGTCCACTATTACTAACATTCTGAAATATAAAAACATAATTAACTGTAAACCGTCCTAGCACTACTGGATATGACAATTATGCATTAATTTAATGTGGAAAAGGGCTAAACCACTATTTCCAGACAGTTCCCATCTCTTTCTGTTACAAAGTAATACCTGTTTCTGTTCCAAACTGTTCCCAATATATTAAAGATATCAACGATATTTGCGACAGACAAGACAACTGGAACAGATTAAATGCATAGTACATAATCTGCAACTAGGACTAGATGTGGCTTCATGTGCATGATAGTATTTCGTTAAGGCTTGGTAATGTTCTGATAATTACTGACAAGAACTATCCTAGGGTCATGCATATTTTTTGCATTACTTTTTAGTTGTGTTTGTTAAAAATATATTTTACAAAATTAGTTTTTATTTTGCCACAAATAAAGCAAAATGAGAAAAATTAGATAAGGTTCAATTAACCGAACAAAGCCGAAATTTTATTTTATAATTTTCAACTTATCTCATATTTTCCACCCTTTTCAGTAGCCAAATTTCAGGTAAATCTGCAAAAGTTATACAATTATGATACCCCTATTGGATTGCCCATTTCGAATCTTTTGGATTACGTATCAGATGCTCCAAGATAATTTTCATTATTAATTTGAAATCGATATAAAAAAAATGGGGAAGATACAAGGGTGTATAAACAAGAGGTGGGACAGACTGTACATGGTTATTTTGATTGGAAATGTTCTCCCCTATTACTTCACATCGTTTGATACTTCCACTAATGACACACTCTGTATATTATTGATGTATGTGGGTATTTATTTCATAGGTCAAATAAAAAAGTCCATATTATGAGAAGAGAAAATACAGTAATTTCAACACAACGCTTAAGGTAGAAAAAACGTTTATGCTGATAGAAAGAGCAGGCGGGATGTCCAATAAAGCATTAATATGTCCTAAACTTTATAGTTACCATTATGAAGAATGTTATTATAGGCTACAAAGACATTTTCATTATTTTATTATTGTTTCAAAGAGTTTCAAAAAGTTCATAAGAAAGCTAAATAGGAACAAGCTACTAACCATTACACTCCTCCCCAACTTACTGTACTCTTTATATAATTGTTGCACATTCTATAGGATACTCTATGAAGTTTTTTTTGCAATTACTTAATATTAGTTTGTTTAATTACAAAACATAAAACAAATTATTTAAAAAATTAATAACTTTTTTATTTATTGATTGACTTTGTTCAAAGACAATAGGGTTCTTCCTCAAGCTAACATTAATTTATTGCCCAAATTTTAATACAATCGGACTTTTCGTACTTAAGTTATCGTGCTTACAAGTGTGACGGACGCACAGACGGACAGACAGACGGACGGACGGACATTTTAAAAGTTGTTCAGGATTCGATCATCAACACAGTGATATGAAATTTTTTTCTTTACGTGCACTATTACCAGATTTAGAAATGTGCCGATCGAATGCAATATACTCTTCATTTTGTATTTGCAAAGAGTATAATAACAGTTACATTTGTATTACCTCTATAAAACTTAAAGAAGTTTAGTAAACAGTGGCAACAGTAAGACTTATATAAAGCCGCCATTTTCGATCCTCAAGTGGTATATAATTGAAAAGTTGTAATCAACAATTAATGTTATTAAAGATTTTATTATTTGAAGATATTCCGAGTACCTTTACAATACAAAAATTGTTCATTGGAATTAGCATTGGATTGAGACAATTTTACATAAAAGTGCAAAGAAAAGAAATTTGATATTTACCAGTTCTGGAATATACTTCTGTAAAATATCCATCAGGAACATCTCTTCTTTTGATTCGTTTAATGATATTAAGTGTTCTTCTCCAGTTGACTTGGTACAAAAACTACATCCTATCTCATCTTTGAGCTCTGTAACCGGTTTTAGATTTTTTCTATTTAGAGTATTTACAGAATCCAAGCTGACATCATTCCTTGGATTTGCTAGCAATGCACTCTTCCTTATACCAACACAGGCGGATTTCAAATTAAGGAATACTTGGAGGTTATTGGTACATTCAATGCATATGACCGTGTACTTAAATATATTCGAATTCTGAAATATTATAAATTATTTAACAGTGGACACAACTGTCATGTGTATGTACACCAAACAGCTAAGCAAATAAATACAATTCTTGTAACTTGAATTTGCAAAAGGCTTTATTTTCAAATTTTCCGTAGCGATATGAGATAAAATTTCCAATTATGTCAAGCAAATAACCATAATGACCACTACTGGTTTCAAGGTAATTTATATAAGAATCAAATTATCAAACAAGAACCTGTGTATTCTTGTATATTTGAATCCTGTCATCGAAAATACATGTCGTCACTCGGGAAGAAAAGTGTCAACTCAAAAAATATAGTTTTGCAGAAAAAAGAATTTAAAATAGTTAACATTTTGTAACGAAAAATTTTTTTTCGTTTAAGCACCCATGCTACATAAATTTGAATTACCCGCAGTAATGCTGACACGAAGTCAACAAGTGCGCATACGCGGTAGAAAACATAACTGAGGCCATTTTAAATATTCATGCTATTTTCACTTTCGCCGCTGGTGAGTTAAGATCATTTAGTTATTCTTTAGCAGATTTTCACGTTTATTTCTTTAATCCTTTGATATTTTGAATACATTTGATTATTAAATGATGTCATAATATTGAGTTAACGTTGCTGTATAGTTATTTTTGGAAATTAAAGGATATTCCGTGTAATAATTAATTTTTATTGACGCACATGTTTGTGCGATTTCCGTGTCCATTGGACACATGTCAACTCATTAATTATCGTGGGCCATTTTGTATTTTGTGGTCGCTTGAGACACAATACCGTGGTGTTTTGTCATTATTTAGATTATTGTGGACGAGGATCAATCAAGGGATAAATTAGAATCTTTGTTTCTTAATCGTGTGTAGACAATCTCATCTCATTAAGAGTTGAAACCTAAAGTCGTTTTGTCGCATTTAGTTAACCTCATGTTAGTACAAGAGGTTAAGAGATCATTTTTTATTAGTTTATTTTTCGGGAGATTAAACCCATAATTCTGTTTGCTATATTTGTTACAGTATTTTTCAGATAGTACTTCAGATATTTTCTCTCTAATTCTACCGTTGTTCAAATTTTTGGTCATAACCAGTCAGCAATTTTGTGAACGGCTAAAATTTCATGAGAGTAGTTTTCTAATTTATCCATTTCATTTATTATATTAATCAGTAACTTATTCATATATTTTCAGAAGTAAAATTTTATGAATTCTCAGATTTTTTGTTAAATTGCTAATAGTTCGGTTTTGCAGTGACCTTCGCCACCATAGTTTTTTTTGTTTTCTTGTATTTCTTTTTTCTCACAATTTCAATTTTTTTTCCTATTATCAACTGGTTCTTTACATTACCCCTTTTTCATCTAAAATCCTGGACCAAACCACCATTGAAGCAAGGCACAAGGCATAAATTGAATATATATTTGTAAAAGTATTGGATATCATTCCGACGCAACATCTCCTGGAAATCAGCATTGTCGGGACCTGAATATTACGTCTTCCTTCCCGGGTACCCATGGCCACCTTCAGGACCAGACCTCGTCGGGATTCCACGTCTCCGTTAAGCTATGTAACCCAAATTTATATGCAAAATTCAACTTTTGGTCAGAAGAAAAATTGTAAACGAGTTGATCGTTTCTTAAGTTGTAATTTTTTTGTTTATCTTAAAATTTAATTTTTTTAACTAAATTTCTCTCTGTTAACCAATTAAATCAAATTTCACTATAAATATTTTTAATCATTTGTAAAGTGTTGTAAAATTTTTGCTTATACTTATACTGCTAATTTTGATTGTTTTCTCCCCCTGATAAAGTTTGCAAGAGTGTTATGTACTGAATACGCTGGCGTCCAAATTCTTTGTAGTTTATTAAAGCTTGTTTGGTTAATTTGACTATCAAATAATTGTTAAAAAAATATATATGATTCTTCTTGCCACCGAGTGACACTCGACCAGCCCTGAGCTAATCGGTTGCTACTCTTTCATAGCTTCCTCAGCAGCCAGCTGAGAAGTTGTGGTTGCAATTTTTAAGCTTTGCTGAATAAGCTGTAATAATAATTAAGTATAACTAAAAGTAATTACTATGATAACATATTACACAAAAATGGAAACACTCCAAAGACTTTCTGGAATATCATAAACCAAAATAGCCAACAAAATAAAAAAATCCTAAATACCGTGTTAAATGTTGAAGACATGAATAATTATTTTATAAACGTAGCTAAAAATATTACACGAAACTTACCTACAGTAAATAGTGTTTATACAGACTTTTTTCAAACAATGATACGGAATCAAATGTACCAAATTTTAAATTTAATGCAGTTAGTATAAATACAGTTCATGATGTAATTAATAAAATGAAAAATAAAAGTAGTAAAGATCACTACAATATGTCAATAAATATAATAAGAAATACTACAAACTAGTTGTTCATCTTACCAATCTAATCTATCGATGCATTAGCGCAGGTGTTTACCTAATGTCCTAAAGGTCACAAAGGTGATACCAATTCACAAAGAAGGTTCTTTCAATAATATAACAATAATTTTCGACCTATCTCACTTGTTCCTGTAATATCAAACATTTTTGAAACGTGTCTAAAAAATCAATAACAGGCCATATAATAATTTATATTATTGTAAACCATTTGGTTTTCGAACAAAAAAGACCATAAATGACGCAATTATTTACTTAATAGACAAAATCGTTAAAGGAAATGAGAATAGGGATTATATCGGAGACACCTTTTGTGACCTTCAAAAAGCTTTTGATTATGTTTCTCATCAAATTCTAATAGACAAATTAAAACTTTATAAATTTAACATGATCAGCTGCAACTTAATAGAATCATTTCTAAAGCATAGACAGCAGTACATATGCATAAGTAATACTAACTCGACCTCCCTGTACCTAAGGAACGGAGTGCCACAGGGATCGGTCTTAGGCCCAACTCTATTTTTAATTTACGTAAATGACCTCAGTAAGTCTGTATCAGATGTTGACTTGGTATTATTTGCAGACGATACCACACACCTGATATCGAATATGATTTTCAGTCATAGGCCAATTGAAAATTACAAAAACCCAGAAAAAGTTTAATTTCTACGCGTTTTTCTTGACCCATATCTCAGCTAGTTCCACCATGTCGATTACACAGCAAAAGAAATATCAAAAAATATATTCTTGCTAAGAAACCTACAAAATATTGTAATTTTTTAAATTTTATCAATGGCCTATTACTCGCTAATAGTGTCCCATATGACTTATGGTCCGATAAACTGGACCCCCACAAGCACAACAGAATTTTCGGGTTACAGAGGAAAACGTTCAGGATAATTACAAATCGAGGATATAGAGAAGATGTAAGACATAAATTTATTGAATTGGGAATTTGAATATTTCCATCACTATGTATTTTTCACTGCCTGATATATTTATAAAAATATAAACCAATACAAAAAACATGAGGATAATCACAAATACGAGGACTCAGCACAACTTAGTGATATATTTTAATATACCTAAGTCAAGTAATTGTGGCTTTAATTATTACGGCCCTAAATTTTTTTTAAAATTCCAAATTGGGTGAAAGCCTTAACAGCGGTGAAATATGCTTCTATAGTACGAATGAATTCTTAAATCTTAATGGCATTGAAACCAAAATAATGGACAACAATTTTATATAAATTTTCAGTATATTTTATTGTGCATGTTTGTATATGTGTATAATATATTCCTTGCGTATATATGAAGTATTTTTAAACTAGTTAATGTTATTTTACAATGTATTTATATTATTGTATCCTATATTATCTATTTTATATGTGCAGGGCCGTCGAGAGAAAATCGGGGCCCTGGGGTAGTAACATACGACTCCCGCCAATCTTCAATATAAATGTCGAAGAGCGGATGGCGGTAATCATAATGATAAACTATTTATGTCTATAAAAATATGAACAGCGATGGGGAGTATTCCTTAGGATATTTATCTCAATTGAAATTTTAATGAGCGGAGGGGTAATATCCCTTAAAATTGAATATCTGTCTCAATCGAAATTTTAATGATATTCCTCAGAATTGAATATTTATCTTGATCGGAAGTTTGACAAGCGAGGGGTGATATTCCTTATAATTAAATATTTATCGTGTTAAAAATTTTAAAGAGCGTAGAGATGGATATTCCTTTGCCTAACAATTTCATATTTACCTCATAATAAACAACACAAATCATTCGAAACTCGTTATTTACACACTCATCATTTAAAAGTATACCTCTCCCATTTTACCTAATGCAGATGCAGATCTCCAACAGATGGAACCGGGCCCCCTCAAAACCACCGGGCCCCTTCAAAAATCACCGGGCCCGGGGGGAAACACCCCCGACCCCCTATCCCCTCTCGACGGGCCTGTATATGTGACATTTCACATAATATGACAATTACTATACTTGACTTGTATAAAACTGTATTGTTAAAGCACCAATAAAATTTGATTGATTGATATCTCATTACAGCCTATTCTGGTTATATCTAACACTATCAGTTTTTTTATACCATGCTATTAAAGCAAATCTATTGATTTATTGAAATGCATTTGGATCAGACACACGACTCGACTTATGAAGTTATTCGAGATTGACAACACTATAATCGTGATGAAGGGAACGACGACACATTTGAGTGTTAGTGGCAAAATTCAGGCATTTTATTTATAACCTTTACTTAGAGATATCTATTGTATTTAGAACTGTTTGTGCAAGGGAGCCAAAACATACATATTTTGAGATATGTCACTTCCGGAGTGACAATATGATCCAATCGTTCTTTTGGTTTTCAGAAAACATAATTTTTAAATTTTTAGGGCCAACTTATTCAAAATAATCATTGCAAAACATGCCCTTGTTAATTACTGATTTATATTAAGGAGGAATTAGACCTTAATCATATTCCTTTCGTAACTGAAAGGTCTAATTAAATAACAGGTTGTTCCATAAGGGTGAAATTAAAAAAAAAATCGTTGAAAAACAAATACTTAGCGCAATTTTAATAATCATTGTTTCTAACAAAAGTGACAAAATTGGATCTACTATTTAAAGTATATTCATCACATTCTTACTTCGCGCCATCTACACCAATAGAACAGTAACAGATTCAATAGAATATATGTCAATAACTTGTCCAGATAATTGCATAATGTTCGTTATATACTTACATTATTAAAAACAGAATCATAGATGTAAGAATAAGATTGTGCAACAAAGAATTTTAACCACTTTCAATATTTACCAATTTTAAGACGTTTTTCAGAGTCCCTCCTAACGGCTGATAATTTTCATTTATTGTCTGAAGACAAAGTCTGCAAACTTTTCCGTTCATAGCGGTATAGAAAATACGAACCCGTGAATGTAAATGAAATTTACACTTTTCGATTATACCACATTATACTACATTACATAACCTCCAATTGAAAACTAAACCACAGCTTAATGAACAGTAATAAACACATAAGCTGTGACTAAACCAGAGAACAGAGAACTCAGAGTCCTGAGGGCAGCGTTGCCACATTTTTTCGTGCGAATCTATTATTTCATTTGTTTTAATCTACTAAACCAGTTTTTTAAAAATACGGGAAATCTAATGTTGCTGTATATCCCATGTATGAAGTTGTTATTGAATTTTTTTATGTAATTATATAGTATTATTTAATTTAAATAGATAACAAAAACATAAGAAATTAAGGGAAAACAAAAACGACATAGGCACTGAAAAGTACACCTCGGGAATTTGGTATAAATTCAGAAAATTTATTTATTTACGTCAAAACTTAAACATATATTACAAAACATAATTATTGCCCAAGGATGTATCTTAAAACTTGCACAGTAAAGACAACAGACCGATTCTGATATTAAAAACTTAATCTATCGGAAATTTACCAGCAAATTTTACCTACCAAACTTTACAAAAGAATCCTTAAAATCTACTAAAAAAAAAATAGAAATCTGCCAAATGTGGCAACGCTGCCTGAGAGAACATTACACCCATAGACATGGAGAGGGGAGAACGCCCTTTGCATCCTTCCCGCCAATACATGCGCGAGATTTCATGGGGATTAAAATGAACCGAGTCTGAGACTGCGCACAGATTATCTTCATTAATTTGATAGAAATGGAAATAATTTAGAACTGTCAGTTGTCATTTATATGTTATTGTTAACCTCGTTCATTGACGAATTAAACCTTTCAGCCTTTATAGTGTTATTTATGAACTTTGGAACAATAATCCGAGTGCACTCCAATTTTATCGAACCTATAAGAGATTATTGTTACATCATGATATTAAAAAATTAAGTGGAAATTGTGTTGGGCAGGATGACACAAATGTATTGTGTGTAACAAAAGGCAAAGATACTGTAGTACCAATAACTGCAGATGATATGAATATCATGAGAAAGTATAGCCTTGAAATCGAAGAAAATGTTATTCACGACCATGAATACTCCCTACCACTAACACCAACATTAACAGACATAACCGAAAACGTAGTGGCATATATATATCTGGATTTGTAGTTAAGATGAGTAAAAAATACATTAAATGTGAAGAATGTGTAGACTTATTAGAAGACACCTCAGCAACTGTTAGAGAAGATTCAGCGCTACTTTTGTTAAAAAGAAAAAAAAGGGGTGCTCTAATTGTTCCTTCGGAAGACTTAATATATATATGCAGCAAAGCCGAGATCCAATTTAGAAAAGTGTTAGCAGTGACAAATGGAAAAATGCCGAACGATGCAAACTTTCTAAATTTATTAACATTATCGTTGGGTTCATCGATATATTCGGATAATAAATGTTTTCAACGTCATGCACTATATGATACGGAAGATCATCGATCAAAATTAATAAAAATTATTATTCACAATTATTTGAAAATTAGGCTATATAATTTAGGAAAAAGTCAAACTGCCGAAATGATGGGAAATCCACTTCGTCGGAAATTAACTAAACTAATATTATTTAATAATCAATAAAATGTAAAAATATAAACATTGCGTATTCTTTCATACACATTTTTACCCAACCACAAAAGGGCAATAATCCTTTTCGCATATTTGTATGTATGCGAGTCCAGTCGTTTATCACTTGCAGTTTTAACATGTTGATGAATGATGTGTTACTAAAGACATTTCCTCTAAAAACAAAGGTTAATAACATCATTTAATTAAGGGCTTTATTAGGTTAAACACCAACAGACAGTAAATACCTCCTATAAACAAACATACAATAAATAATTATTTCACTTTAAACACATTTTAAATAAATATAGTATATTGTGTCACACAAGGGCAGAAAATGAGCATTAGGCAGAGGGCAGCTGATAGCTAAGGACTACTAATGCGTTCTCTGCATATGTGACACACAACTGTCCCATATAGTCTGAGTTACCATTCATTTTAACTTATTCACAAAATTACAATTTATTGCTATTTTGCACTTGTTTGTTACTTTCGGTCATATTTTTAAGGTTAATATGCTTCAATTTCACATATGCTAGGCGAAAAATATATTTGATACTACTCACATACTGATTAATACTCAAAATTCATGTTATTCCTAATGAATAAGTTTTATGTATCATAATATGCATTTGTTTTAAATTTCAAAATGTGTGATAACTGCGCGCGCGCACCGTCGGTCTGACCGTTCTTCAATTTGGCACAAAACAATTTTATTGAAAGATCATTCTCCCCTCTCCATGTCTATGATTACACCACAGAGAAGCCAGCAAGGCTTCCCACGTTAACCAACCACCATTGGTCCTCTGGTTGTGGTTATAGAGATAGAAAGAACACCAGTGGTGTGTTTTCTTGCTCTGAAGGTTACTTGCATTTTTTTATTGCATAATTTGATGTGAAGCCGAGTGCACTTCATAATTAGGCCGAAAATAAAAAACGTCAGGTTATTATTGTGCTTATCGCAGTTGTTCTTCGAAAACCATTTCCATTTTTCCATTTTAATATTTTTTATTTTCTTTAACTATATAACATTATATAACTAAATCTAATGTGCTTCATTGTACATTCTTTACTTCTCCGTGTTTTATTACTCACAGGGTGAGCTAAAACACGGGGACCGCCGTTGGTATGGCCGATGACTTTAGATTTTTTGAAGTTATTTATAATTTTTGTCTTTGCAATCATACTTCATAAAGATTGATATGAATTTATTTACAATATTTCTCCCAAGAGAATTTAAGAAATAAAGGAAAAGGAAAAGTTAGGGGCAGATACGTGGGTACTCTTTCAGATATATAGGGAAAAATCAAATAAAACTCTACTAAAGACAATGTCGACAGATAAAAACTGGGGCACATAAATGCCGGTTGTGTGTGATGTCGCTATGTCAGCGGGGTAGGGGGAGGAGAAAGATAGGAAAAAAGATGGTTTTATGTCTGTGTGTTGTTTCGTGTGCGTGTTTTGTTTTGTGACGTGGGTTTGTAGGGTGAAGTTATTGTCACCGTCTTTCGAAAAAGACGGGGAGTCTTTGGTGTAGTAATTTGTGTCTGTGTGTCGGGTTGTCGTGTATGCGTATGTTTGTTATGTCTGCAGTCATCTCCGATAACTGAATTTTATTTGCGAAAAAGGCCTGAGCCGTCTCGTCTATGAAATCCCGGATATACGGGAGGTTTGTGGCTCTATGCAGTTCAATTATCGGAGTATATCTGTCCGCGTTAGTCAGTAGTAAAAATGTGGAACGCTTCACGATTTTGCGTGTCATCCTTGCGCAGGGGCCATGCTAATCTTCTCTGTATCGTTCCAATTTTAGTATATGTACCGCCGAAGCGAGTACATTCTTCGAAAACCGGTGAAGGATTACACAACTAAAACTGACAAAGTAAAAAAAAAGTTATTTATTTTTGTAAAACATGTTTGTTTAACTTTTAAAAATATACCTACCTACTGTAACACATCAAAAACAAAAAAATATTGAAATACAATAAATTGTAATATTGCACAATGTATTATTTTAAAATATGCTTTGATATATAACGCGTGTAGAGGTGTTTTAAAACCTCATGAACCGTGACTTTCATATGCGCAGAGACATAATCCGTCCTGTTGACTCAGTTGTTACACTTCTTAAAAATATTATATTTATTGTTTACAATTTATCACGAGCTCTTGTTTATGTATACAGCAAGGCAGCCTCCAGTGTCTTCAAAAACATACTTATAACTTAGATTAAACTTTGCCTTTTGCGCATTTCGCGGCTCGTGAGATTCTGAAACACCTCTACAATATATTCTGCTGTTATATGTGAATGTAACTAATAATTATATCAATTATTGATATATTTTAATTTATAAAGGGACGTTTTACTGCCCTTATTTGGGCCACTATAAACTTCATAAAAAAATAAAGAATATGGAAACTAATAGTGTTATTTGACATAAACTACACTGAAAGAAACCGACCAAATAGAATGTTTTGCTGAGATGATCTGCATTATCATAAGTATTTTTTTTTTAAGACTACATTATCATTATCTAACCATAAGAAAAACTGTTTTGCTAATGAGATTTTGCAACGGTAAATCTTTGACTATTTGTCTCAATAGTAGCACTTACTTAAACTAGGTAAAATATTGTTATAAGTTTTCTTTTTATTAGGGGTAACTAAATAATTTCTTACGATAAATAAGTGCCTTAAGTTAAAGTTAACTATTTAATGGTTAAAACTCAAATAGACCTATGGTTGGTAAGTCACCTGTTAACTGTAAAGACGGGCTTACTAATCATAACGTCTTACTTATTTATTTTTGCACGTGGCGCAAGCGCAATTGAGTTTTTATCATCGCGCGCCATTTCATCCATGCAGCGACGCATGCAGTAATTAGTAAGCAATTCTGCGTTCGACGAGACAGTTGTGGGAAAGGTTTTACGAAAAGAATTTTTATAAAAAAACTTGTGTTTTATGTTATTGTATATTAGTTGCTTTCGTTCAGCAGAGTGATTCATAATCATAATAAACAGGATTTCAATGAACAGTAATCATATGATGCAAAATTGCATGGTATAGGGACAGAGACAACACATGAAACAGGTAGGTGCCTTATCATTACGAATCACTCTGCTGAACGAAAGCAGCTATTATATAGTAAACTATGATTGTGTCTTCTTACAAGTCAAAGTTCCCCTTTTTTAATAGGCACCCTGAATTGTTTATTAGTCGTTTGTTTCCTTAAATGAATTTATTTTAATTTTAATAATTCTTTGTCTGAGTCAACATAGAAATGTATTAAAAACGTGTTTTAATATGAAGTGTGAAGTCTAAAAAATATAAAATTAAAATATTGAATTTACAAGTAACGTACTTGCAAAATGACATTATTAGGTCAAGAGAGATTATTTGTTGCCATTATAATGTAAGCTGCATAGTGGTTAAAAAGTCACCTATTAGCAGCAGGAAAGTTCTTTTCCGGTTACAAGGTAGTAATGGTGTAAGAAATAGGAACTTACTAACTATAACAAAAAACTTATTAAGATTAAAATAGGTGGTGACTCCAGATAGCAAAGCTATCAACCTACACTAACAAATAAATAATAAGAAAAACTTTTATTAACGGTAAATAAGTGCATCTTAGCAAGATCGTTTTTGTTGCGGTTACAGAGCAGTCTTGCTGGAGCCTATTTAATGCAGATATTTATTAGGGGTTAGTCAATTTCTCTTTATAGATAATAGAAATTTCTTTCAGTGTATATATTATTTAATTATTAGGTTATAAATTCACTTTGAGCAGTGTGGAGATAATATTTTATTATGGTTAAAAACACTTGAATTTTTACAGTGAATCGAATAGTACCTTAAATAAGCCATTTTCAGACTAGACAGACCCCTAGTCAAAATAGTGTCCCCGTTTTATTTCCCCTCAAAAAAAAAAAAAATTGTATACTTGAAAAAGAAGTGAAAAAAAACATACTTATTAAAAGAAAAGAAAAAAAAACAATTGTGCTAAAAATAAGTAAAAAAAAAAATCATAAAAAAGAGAGATATCTAGGATAAGTTACTATGAGTAGTAGGACAATAAACAATTATTGGAAAAAGTAACGCAAGTATACAAACTACAAAAAAAAATCATATAAGTATACATATTATTATATAGATATAAGAAATTGTAAATTTACCTCTGAGTTGAGAAATGTGAGAAAGATACATAAATAATAAAAAAATAAATAAATAAACAGTCGGCCACACTGAGCTAATGGAGTGAGTACATTCCATATAGCCACAATCACCCCAAATTAAAAAAAAAAGCCATTTTCATTATGAATTGAAATGTTACCTCCAAAAATACCATACTCATTTCACCGCACACCCATAACGCCATCAGTTGTATTGTCAGTAAACAGACGTCACTGTGTAATATAAGCACATGACATTTTGTAGTCTTACCATTTTATAATATGAAAACTATAACCCTGATAACAACAAACGTCCCCAGGACGTACACTTAGATCCTCGTTAGGTCTGAACCTCCCGGGTTTATATGGTACGTCCCAAAGACGTCCGTTTGCTATCGTCCCTAAAACGTTCTGAATAAAACGTTTTAAGGACATTCTGCTAGAGTCTAGTCAAGACAACCCTGCCAAAAATGCCCAATACAGACTTATAAAAAAATATAAACAAATTAAGAGTCTCTTTAAGGATCTATGAGCCAAACCTGTAATGTATGAGTGTGTGATCTGTCACTTATACATTTTCTAAGAATTTTCATGATTTTTAATAAGGTTTCTAGGGCTAAATGAGAAAATACCAGTTTTTATAAGGCAATTCAATTCTAATTTGTTTTGGTTCCTATGAACTTTTACAAGATGCGCGATGTTTAAGGATTTGCGAGTTATAATGAGGCAATACAGTGTTAATTCTTATCGTACTCTATTAGTTTCTATAAGGCAAGACATTTTTGGAGGATAAATGAGTTTGTATAAGACAACGCAGATCAAATTCTTATTATTACCTATAAGCATTTATCTGGAAAAAAATACTTAAGGATTTATCAATTTTTAAGTAAAAGTACAGTTTTAATTTCTATCGTATCCTATCAGTTTTTTATCAAGCTACGGGTTTATGAGTTTTGATGATGATAATACAGTATTAATATTTTATGAAACCCTATAAGTTTTTATCAGACATAAAGTTCTTTTGGATTTTCAAGTTTTTGTAAGGCAATGCAGTTCTGATTTTTATCATATTCTATGAGTGGTACGACATAAGGAGTTATGAGTTTTTACTGGAGAAGAGAATTTCAGTCTACATTGTATCCCAACAGTTTTTATCCGGTAAAAGAAATGATTATAACGATATATGCTATACACGAGTTCCTTAACTCTTTTTGGTTTCTATGAGCTTTTACAAGAAGAGCGATGTTTAAGGATTTGCGAGTTATAATGAGGCAATACAGTGTTAATTCTTATCGTATTCTATTAGTTTCTATTAGGCAAGAAATTTTGGGGGATAAATGAGTTCGTATAAGACAACACAGATCAAATTCTTATAATTGCCTATAAGCATTTATCCGGAAAAAAATACTTAAGGATTTATCAATTTTTGAGTGAAACTACATCAGTTATATTTTCTATTGTATTCTATCAGTTTTTTATCAAGCTACGGGTTTATGAGTTTTGATGATGATAATACAGTATTAATATTTTATGAAACCCTATACGTTTTTATCAGACATGAAGTTCTTTTGGATTTTCAAGTTTTTATAAGACAAATACAGTTCTAATTTTTATCATATGTTGTATCATGAGTTGTACGACAGATTATGTGCTTGCATGAGGAGTTATGAGTTTTTGTTGGAGAACAGAATTTCAGTTTACATTGCATCCCAACAGTTTTTATCCGGTAAAAGAAATAATTAAGAATATATACTACATGCGAGTTTCTTATTAACTCTTTTTGGTTTCTATGAGCTTTTACGAGAAGAGCGTTGTTTAAGGATTTGTGAGTTATAATGAGGCAACACAGTTTTAATTCTTATCGTATTGGTTCTATTAGTTTCTATTAGGCAAGACATTTTGGGGGATAAACGAGTTCGAATAAGACAACACAGATCAAATTCTTATAATTATCTATAAGTATTTATCTGGCACAAAATACTTAAAGATTTATGAATTTTTAACTGAAACTACAGTTATAATTTCTATCGTATCCTATTAGTTTTTTATCAGACTACGGGTTTATGAGTTGTGATGATGATAATACAGTATTAATATTTAATCAAAGCCTAAAGGTTTTTATCACATGAAATTTTTTTTTGAATTTTCAAGTTTTTGTAAGACAAATACCATTCTAATTTGTGTGTTTGTAAATCTCCTTTCTCACATTAATAATATAAGTATCTGAATAATCCTTACATTTTCCTGGAATGTATATAAGTATACCTGTCATCGGAATATGCATATCCGAATACCTACATCCCAAAATTATCCTTGCGAAATATTTCAGTATTATTCCCATTAGAATACATTTGATATCATATTACAGGAAAATTTTAAAAATAATTGTTACGAAATGAACTATTTGCGTATAGGTATGTTGAATTCTGTATTCATCAATTTTTTTCATGATTTTCTCAATATAACTTAATTTTGAATTATACAACACGATTCAGAATAATTTAGCTAATTTTCCGAATAAAATGTTTGAGGATTTTTCAGAGTCTATCCATTAAAGTAGGTAAATTTGTACATAAAGTTTCATTTTTCTACGTTAATAACTGAAAATTTGAATTTACCGCCTGCGCACTTGTAGAAAATACGTCCCGTCGCTCCCTACAGGTTGAGAGTTGTTTATGCACGCTGAACGCTGACGCCATTTGTTCGTTGTAACACAGTAGAAAGAAGACCAGTAGTCCCACTTACTCTTGAGATTTGTTGTACTCGATTTTATTTTTTATGAATCCACTGCGCATCCGATATTTGTATCCCACGGCCATCCACATATACACTGGTCGAGGTAGAAAATACTAATAAACTGGCCAACACTTGCAATGACACTAAATTTTGGTTCGAAGATATTATATCCTTGGCAAATATTTTTTTGGACATTGGATTTAATGTTTACTGATTAATCAATAAGTGACGAATTAAAATTTGACCTACCTTTACTTAAATTTATTACATAACATCCGCGTCTGACGTCACAGACTGAAAATGTATGACTTTATATTATTACCAAGGGGTCAAGCACCTATAAAAATTTGTGTACGGCTGCCGAATAGGCCGTGAACTATCGATTAGGCTGCTGCGCCTGCCAATTACATTAACTGCCATGTCAGGAGATTACCTAAAAGTTGTACAGCGATGCCGACGGTGAAACACAAATGTGTACAGCTTGCTACAAATAGGTGCCTGCTTGCAAATAAATGATGTGTTAGAATTGCAACTAACTGATATAGGTTATTGTCTGTTATACAAATTGAGTAACAATAATAATATCTCCTGTAGCAAAACAAAAATAATTTAGTGTGAATGTATGCAACCCGTTTGACAAAATTTGTATAGGTTGTTGCCTATGGCGGCGGCGCTATGCTGGTATCTAAGTGCACTTGGAAATGAATAGGTATAGGTATTGCAAAAATTGCCTCTTTTTTGATGAACACTACTTCTTTTTTTGGCGACTTTTTTCCAGGCCGACTTCCTGGTGAGAGAGCACTTTCTTAGAGATAATTGTCTGGTCAAGTCTGCTAGTTATATACCTTTTTGGTTCTAGTAATAGTTATATATTGCTGAATAATTTTTATTATTGTGCCTGGTCATTTTTATAGGTATGTATATTGTTTAATAAATGTATCTAATCATGTTTGTACTTTTTACTTAAATCTTTTAATATTTTTGTAGCTAGCGACTAATAAATCTACTAAAAGAACTGGGAACGTAATTATACGTAACTAATACTAATGACCAGATCCGACTCTAATAATGTATGCATATTTTTTTTAAATTTTTACATCTCTACCTAATAATTGAAGGCTGGAGAGCGGATTAGTTTTTTAAATAAAACTAGGAAACTAATTAAATAATTTATTCAAGTTAGCCAGTACCAGTACTTTATGAACGTCAAAAATACATACAATTGTACATTACATCATACAAAGTCAAAGTAACAAGCACAAAATCACAAAATAGTATATGATGCAACAGGCACAAAATGATGCTCATCTTGCATGAGTATGGAAGTTTGCAAGAAGAGTCGAGGGTGAATTCTGCAATTGACACTAGGGCAAAGTTACCATTTTGTGTGAGTTGCATACTACAGTTTTTGTACAACATATTGTCTCTGTTTAATATACTACAAACATTGATACAAAGAAATAATTCGTTACCTAAAAAAATGCCGTCAGAAACAAACTGTTGACATTTTATCACTCCATCAGTGGACGTGAAAGAGTCATTTGAATTTTCATGAAGTTTGATAGTCGCTGTATAATTGTCATCGAAAACTTTTGAAATTTAATGTAATGTTGGGTTTTCGGACTGCTAATTTTAGTTGTAAGTCATCCTGATCTGTCGGACTTGTAGGACGTTCAAAGCCAATCATTCCCTCACCTGCCTCGTTACCTAAATAATAAAATTAAAAATTAGTGGATTTTTTAAATATTTGTAAGTTTGATACACATATATATTCACATTTGTATTTTTGTGGAAAAATTTTAAATTTATGTCGGCAGTTAAAGTCCTCTATAAAACAATTACAGATATTCAAAGTTAACAGTATTACTGTGAAGTCTTTGGTGATGATTTAGATCTTGAAATTAATGTGATATCTTCTGGAAATAAGTACTCTAAAACTTAGACCACGTTAACCACTTACAGCCTTCATATTATTCTATTTGGTGCCGTTATGATACATATAAATATTATATACATACCAAAAGCCTCATGTTCATCGTCAAAAGATAATCTCCTAGGATAATATGTTGAGGGACCAGGAGCATCAAGAACATTAATATCTTTTGAAATACTAGCAGGTGTTCTATCCATTAATGTTACTTGTGATAATAATTCTAAAATTGGAAAAGTAGATAAGTGTTGCAAGAGAATTACAAAGTATATAAGTACCTATATCTTCAACATCTCCTGTAGAATCATCATCAGAACTGTTTCTTTGTCCCTCGTATAGAACACTGTTGATTTCAAATATAAATGGAACTGCGTCTCTTTTTAGGCGATTTTCTTGAATACTCAAAATGTAAACTACATATTCTAAAATGTTCATATGTTGCAGTATGTTGAATTGTAATTATTCAAATCTGAATTTTTTACATTTGCTTTCCATAATAAGCACCTAAAATATAAAAATAATACATATAATATGTATATATGGGGTAGGTATGTACTTTAATCACTGATATAGTAGGCATAGTATTAAATCTATAACCCACTAAAAAATATCAATATGCTATGGTCAGAATAAGTTTAATTATTTTATAAGCAAACAGATGGGTATATATTCTCCTCTTATTTTGAGCCATAACCGCTAATACCTTATTCTCTTCTTTTTCAAATTTAGTAGGTAGTATTTAATTTTTAGAAATCTATTTTTAATTTAGGAAAATAGCAGTTACCTACATAAAATAAAGAAATTGCGTTATAAATGTGATATTTAACCATTATAATAAGTAGGGTTACCTAACCTAACGTAACCAAAAACTTTAGGATTCTATGAGCTGCTTTTATTTACAATTTAAATTTGTTGTCACTTATATTTTTTTAAATTTTTTAGTAGGTATACAGAATATGTAACCGCCTAGGAAAAGTATAAAACTTACCTATTTTTGTCCTTAGGAAATCTAAAGAAGGTTATCTCAGGGCATTTCCTGGAATTACGTTTGTATGCAATTTTAATCATTGTTGTAAAACATACAAACACAAAGTGAATATTGTCAGAAAGTAATTAGGCACTTTACTAAAAACAAATACTAGGATGTTAGCATAATTTCAAAACTCAAAAATACAACAATGGCGACTGCTATAGAAAATATAGAAATAATATCAACAAACCTTACCACGCCTCCGCTGTTCACTGCGCATCAAGAATTTGTATCCCAGAAGCAGAATAAGCGCACTGTAAATTTTGACCAAGAAAAGGGGAGGAGTCGAACTACTGGTCTTCTTTCTACTGTGGTTGTAATTTGTGTCGTAAAAGTTTTTAATAATACCTAATTGTTTGTTTTGTTAACTGTTGGTGTAAAGTTGAAAATAAAGAAGTTTTTTAATACATGAATCGTCATTACAAGGTAGGTACCTTACATACCTTATTTTTAATATTTCTTGTGCATTTTTATTTGCTTATAGGTATCATTTATAACAATAAACCAAAGTATCCAAGCAAGTAGTGCTTGGTAGAAAAGGTGTACCAAAGGAAGTTCAGAATAATAAATATTTGAAGTATAATTAACGGTAAAGAATCTACCCTACTGGTGCATGTTTACAAGACTATAACCTCAATCAAAACAATAACATATACTTAAATTAATCGTTATCCTAATTTTCTGAATTCTAATGACAAAATGTATTAGGTAAATAAATTTTACAGGTCCTTTTCAAATTGGAGGAAATTATTTCAAAGAAGAATGTACTTATTAGAAAAATTTTGAGCAGAGTAGTATACCGATGATAGTACAATATGAGCCTGAATAGCCCTTCTGGGTCATAAATAAGAGCTTTCTCTGTGATGAAATTGTTTTATGCAGTTATACCCAGGTAAATGATATTTTATTTATAATATACAATGGAGTTTCTATATAATTATGTGTTTATAACTGAACCTTAATCGTAATCTGGGTAAATTGAATTCACTCGTCAATAACAAATTTGTTAAAAAATTACAAGCAATGTCAAATTTGTACTTCAATTAATAGCATTAAAATTTTGTCGTGAACGTTTTATTGAAATAAAAAGCTACCAAATTTTAACACAGAATTGAATAAAAAATAAAATTTAATAAAACAGGTTTTTTTAACATTAAGTTGTTTACTTATGCGATTAATATCAATCATACAATGCATGTTATTTTTATTCACTCCAGCTATTATTAGTAACACCAAAAGGATACTTTGCGACATCGTATTATTGTATGACAATAGGTATATCAAATATTTTATTGACAGAAAAGATATACTTGCTAAACTGAATTTCGGAATTGAGCTTGGATAAAGTTTTTTATAAGTAAACAACCCATACATAATAAAATTTTACTTGACTTACTTTTCTTATTAACCCTGCCTGCAAGCTCGCTTGACTATAAAAATGGCTCATATATTAAAGAACGAATCAATTTATACATAATTATACACATCTCCATAATCTATTATTGTACGTATCATAATGGCAATTAACTTCAGACCCATTTATACTATAATGAATTTAAAGATTTTTTGTCTAAATTTCAAATCAACTGCCAAACTGCTGTAGTCATTGTTTCATTCTAATTATTGTCTAAATTAGACAATGATTATATACTGATATGTTTCTAACACTAACTCTGATCGTATATATTTGTATTTTATAGTAAAATTATTAAGTACCTTGATGACTTGCAAAACTGGTATTTTGTGTATAATTAAGAAGGCACCCAGCTTTGTTTTATATGTGATGTTTACGTAAACAAAATACTCAAAATGTTTTCAGCTGCTGTATCTAATAAATTTCAATATATATGTTATTCCTATCTGCCTTGTGTTGCAGGTGCCCTGTAAAGCTGTTTGATAAATATATCAGTATTCAAGCTAGAGAAATGGGAGTATACTTGGACAACGCCTAGGGATGAAGAAACCTAAGAAAACTGTTAGTAGTCAAGCATTGTAATTAGGTAATCCTAAAATTCTAAATTGTGGTGTAATATGAAATAGAACTAAAGAGGTTAGTGCTAATACTCTAAGGCGATAACGATGAACTTGCAGATATCAATATTTTTTGCTCGATAGGAGAGTGGACTATAATGAAAATTGTGTGAACTGACAATAGGTTTTAAGTGACACAATTTGCCTGTGATAATCAGTCAGTGATAATTATTTAATTTAATATCTTTGCGATGATCATTTCAAGATATACGTTTGGAAATTAATTTAAATATAATACATTGAAAATAGCATGTTAACTATATTCCTTTAATCTTAGTAGCCTTTTGAAATAAACAAATAAAAGCAGTTGAATCTCTTTCTACATATCAGTAATGCTGTGCATAGGTTGACCTCCCACGCCACAAAAGTCTGCGTGGTAACACTACTAAAATTTTCTTTACGAATTTTTAATTAAATTAATCGGAAAATGTCAATATATCATATATAACTCAATGAAATTTATACTGATTATAGAGAAATATTTATTTATAATCAACTTGGTCTACTTGCCTTATTTTGGCATACTTGGTAGACTATTCCAAAAAGACCAGTCACCTACGCCATCAAACAAACTTTTTCAATTTAAAGTTTGAACTATCCTTTACAAGAATATGTATATTTCTCTATAATCTATCAATTTCATCGAATTGAATTATATATGACATACTGAAGTTTGCCTACTAATTAATTTAATTAAAAATAATTCTATGTTCTCTATCATATTTTATGTTAAATTCACAAAGAAAATTTTGGTAGTACGGTGACGTAGACTTTTGTGTCATGGAACCTTGCTGCATGTCGTGCTCTCTAGGGTGTTGATGGAACATCTGATAACAGTTGGCATCATTGCCTTTTTTTATTTAAATGCAACACTTCTTCATTCACTCAGCTCTCAATTAATTGTAAAGATTTAAATAAAGTTTTGATCACTTCAAACATTGTGGTTTTTATTTAATTAAACATTTATTTTTTATAGAAGAGTATGGACTACCAACTCATTATTATGCAAATTTCATAGTTACAATGCCTGTATTTCTAGTATTAATTTGTAAATTCAATTTAAAGCATTGCTACCAGGATAAGTCATTACGAAGCCTATTCGTGATAGAATAACATGCGGGACCACGTACTGGCGCATACTTGAATATTGCAAACGATATCCGTATAAAAATATAGTTCAATGTTATGCTCTTACCTCAAACGAAAGGAGTCCATTGTTTACCTGGCTCACCATTGCAGGCCCTCTGCCTGATTTCATTTATGCCGGTTGCATAGCCGTAGGTTAAATGATATTTATGTTTGCTTTTATTGAATCATTTTCGGAGTTGTTCATTAAACTAACATTATTTACTATAAATAAATAATGTTTTATAAATAAATCATTTACATCATGCCTATCAATTAATATAAAGTAGTGAAACAATATTTTCAATAATTATAAAGTGGGGCGTATCGAAAAAACTTTTTTTGGAAATTCCTAGTTGATAAAAAATTGTCTGTATGAACCCATATACACCATAAAAGGCCTCTTGCAGGAGACCTAATTTTTTTTCAATTGGCTACATTTTTGAGTGGTGTGTGTGGATTCATAGAGACAACTTTCTATCAATTTGAACTTTTAAATTTTAAAAAAGTATTTTCGATACACCTACTACAAAGCATGATATAACTGCAAGAAATTAACTTAATTGTAGACAGAAAGTTACTTGCATTGTATAACCGTGACTTCTGCCACTTTTGGCAGGGAAACCTAAACACATTTGTGAAATAACCTCTAGGAGTGATGTTTTTTTGAGCAGATGAGGACATGATTAAAAAACGATATTAAAAACTGTAAAAATGAAATTAAAATCCTTAAAAAGTTTTACTAACAAAATTTCTTTTGATAACAAAATATTTTCATGTTTCATGGTCCATTTAAATTTTGTCAATTTGATTTTTCTGATTTCAGAAATCTTCGTTTGAGCTATTTTTTTCATCTTGCGAAATCACATTAATTTGTACTTTTTGACAGTGCAGTGTAGTTATTATATTACTATCCTCTATTGGTGTGCTACTACAATTTAATACGAAAATATCGCAATGAGAATAAATGGAAATACTGGAATGAATAACAAAAATATGTTAAGTTCCTATAAAGCTCTTTTATTTTTTAATTCCCGCCAAACGTCGTGTTGTTTGAGATGTAGGAATTTCGGTTAGTTTCTGTCAAACTATGGGGAATTCAATTTGGTAGCTCTAAGGTTATTGTATTGCATCATTTTTATTTCGTCCGCCCACTAGTCACTTTTAACGGCTACAAAAGTACCTAAACTAGGTAAGTCTATTTAATTGATTTATTAATATATTATTAATAGTATTTAGATCGATATTTTATTCTAGATAAATTTGGTGCTGCTTATTTGTAGGTTATAGCCTATATATAATAAATATACTACCACCCACCTTATTTGGCACTGTTAAAATTCTATGGGAGATCACAGATCACCTGTGAATCTGGGTATGTAGTTTTTAGTGGTTTATGGTTTATCATATTCACTTAAAAGAAGATTGTTGGTTAAACATTAACATCAACAAACATGTAAAGCATATTTAGGGATTTCAGTAAATTAATAAAGGTACTTTTTGAGGAAAATTTACAATTTTGTAACTTATATATGCCCTATTTGTTATATTTTTTCTGAAATTACGCTGTACATATGTACAAAAACTTTTATACATCATCGATGTTCAACCTAATATCTTAACCCATAGCCATTTTTTTTACTTGAATTGTGTAATAATATTTTGGCAAAAAATATAATGTTAAACTTATAATAATGTTATTAATCTGGTAGCCTTAGTCGCAACATATATTTCTGCTTCTCTTGGTCTTTGGTATTATTTGTAGAATCGATCAAAGATGAGGTGTTCTTAAAATATTTAAATGAACAAGGGAACCTTTCAAATGCAAATATATCTATATAGAAACTTTATTTAGCAAAGAAAACTAATACAAACAACGTCGGTTAAACAAAAAAATGTTCACATTTAAACTGTGATTTTTTTTTTAAATAGGACACCAAGAAAATTATAACAATTTATTTTAAATATAAGCCTGCCATAAGGTGGCATATATTAGTCTTAATGTTTTTTGCCAAGATTTCATCTGAAATGTTAATTTTTCTTTTATTTGCACAGGGACTGCTGAAATCGCTAACTCTTCAAATTCTTGGAAGGACACCAAAATGACTATTGCATCGTGATTGAAGAGTGCAAAAGGAAGAACAGTGGGGGTATCAAAAAGAGAGAATATTACAGAATAATATATAAACTAAGATAATTATAAAAAGACGAAGTGTGCAAAACGCTAAGAGAAGGTCAGATATACATTTATCTTGCGCTTTATTGCACACTTGGCTTATTTCTTATAATATGACTTAAAGTATATATAACTATATTATACTGTACTAGGTATTATAATATATAACTTTTAAATCCCATAAAAATTGTATTTTTGACACCTGACACTTGAATTTGTAGAGTAAGAAGTTAATTTTAAAAAAATACAAATGCCGTAACCAGGGACCCGGACCAAAATGAAATAGCGATTCCAATTCGATTCCGGTTTCAGATTAATTAGAAAATTTGGGTTCTGATTCGGTTCCGATTCCGATAATATTTTTTTGGTTCGGTTCGGACCAATTTTTTCGGTTCTTTAATATAGTAGGATTAGAAATATGGTGATATGGAATATATTATTATATATGTACTATAGGGTAGGTCACATAGGTAGTCTATGTAGTATAAATGGTAGGTAAGTACAAAGTACTTTTACTAATAAAATTAAATTTATTAATAATATAGGCCGCTATAGATGTACGTTGTACCTGCAGTAGGTATTGTATTTGACTTGCATAAATGTAATGGCTATATATTACAATGATCGGATTGTAAACTTCATTTGTGTATAATATAGCCTACATTATATGCTTGTTAAATAAAAAATAGAATACTGTTATTATTTATTATCAAATAAGAAAGATTAAAATTTTATATTTTAACTAAAATACATAACTAATACACTATCTACTACACTACTACATAACTATTTATGTTTTTTTGGAAAAGTAACTCGTTAACAAATTATTTGCCCTTTCAAAGACACTTTTTTATTCTTTCGTTTCAATTCCATTGCTGCATTTTCTTCATTATCTCTTTCTTCATATTCGTTTTCTTTATCTTGATACTTTTCAGTTTCTAACTAAAGTTACGTTGTTTAATAAAAGTGATACTCAAGACATTAATAAACTACAGTTATTTGGTGAACATTTACAGTATGTAAATGTGTAAATTTTTAGGACTAGTAATTGATGATGATCTTAAATTTAACAAACATGCTAGTTATGTTATTGACAAAGTAAATAAAAAGATCAACTATTTTAGAAGAATAAGTAATAATTTATCTATGTATTCAAGAGTGACTGTATATAAGACCACCATTGCTACTCATTTCGAATACTGTCCTACTATTATGTATTATTTAAAAGAAACTAAAAAGAATGCTTTCTAGAAACTTCAGAACAGAGCTATGCGTACTATTCTAAAAATAAATGGTTATACAGGAATTAGTGATATGTTAGACTGAAACGAAGATAATTTCTTAGGGAAAATAAAACGAATCATTAAATTTAACATACTTTAATGATATACAAAAAACGCACAAACAAAGCAGAGCACTTGACATCAGGGTTGTGGGTAAACTTTACAAAAACTTTCGTCAGAGTAATCATATAAACAAATCATTTAAAACTCCAGCTGACATAGCAAAATACAAAGCAAATTTGTACACAATAAGAGTCCGTATAGGTACGGTAAATATAATTAAACTACACTAAACACGATCTGGCCGGCGCGGTAAAACAAAGAATTCTTACTTTAACATAAACAAGCTCAATTATATTACATGAAAACACACAAAAGGAAATACTTTAGACTGTACATAAAATGAATAACAAAAAAAGGCACGACAATTAATATTTTCGACATAAACTGGTTCGGCCGTTGAACACTATGTTTTTATGCCCAAAACACATAGGAGATGTGAAAATACGGGGCGATATAGTTACTTAAATGTAACGTTCACATGAAATTATTCATGCACTACAGTCTTCTCATGGGGTAAGAGAAGTCTTTACCGGACAGTAGCACAGGATACAACAAAAAATATTACTGCATGGCCAATCGTGGAATGAGGTGTTAAAAGCCGCCAATAATTCTGCTTTTCGCAATCGGCTTCCATCACAATAGGCATACATAATATAAAATAGTCTGTACTTGCAGCTAATTCGACGAAACCATTGCCCGGCTGTAGCTATGGGCCATGGAACACAATAATCATAATACCACAGAACATATAAACTATAATAACTACTTTGCTGATTCTATTCGCAGTTATTAATTACTATATACATATATCTACAATCAATGGCGTCTCGTTGCCCGAACTTGGCATGGGAATATGCCTGCGTACTACAAGCTACTTGTTATTGGTCAAGCATTTGCCATGACTAGCTGATAAAATTTAAGCGCGTATAATTTGAAATTAAAATAATGAATAGAATAGTCGTGCGCTTTATCTAATTTAAGATACTGAGTGTTCTTACAAAACGTGACCGTTACAAGACTGTTTACAATTTATGAGTATAAACCAGAGGATGATATACTATCATCTATTATTTATTTTTAAAATGGTCCATATGCTGTTACCTACATATATGTGTGATAAAATTACTTTTGTGAGGGAGATCCACAATTATAATAATACAGGAAATGCCAGTAATATTTATGTTTTAACAGTAAAGAGGACACAAAATTCATTGTTCTATAGTGGACTAATTTTATATCATTCTCTACCTGCTCATCTTAAAGAGAGAGATTAACAATGTTAACACATTTCAGAGAAATATCGCAAATTATGTTAAGTCTTGTTTGTAAAGGTTCTGTTTATTATGTGTTTGTTTAGTACATAAGTATATATTGTATTTAATTAGCTTTAGTCTGTAAGATTTGATTGTCTTTGTATAGTAACAAATGCTGATAAAATTCTCTCTTTCTTACTTTTATTTTATATACATGACAGTTAAAATATCTGTTACCTCGTGATCTGTGGGTACATTTGCACTATGTTTGTCGTTATATTCTATACAGTTTATACAATGGTTACAATCAGAGTAGCAAGCTTTAACCACATGTAGCTTTGCGCATATCGGACAGGTAGATGCGGTGGTGCATTCAGACTTCAGATGACCATATCGAGAGCAATTAAAGCACCGACGGATTGCATAATTATCAGAAACATGATACTTTTGCCAATAAATATGGATCTGTTTTTCATTAGAGTGTTTCTAAGGCCAGTCGACACATATAATATTTATAGAATTACCCTTTTCGAATTTTGTCGTTTTGTCGAATAATTTCCATCAACTTTTACTAAAGCAAGCAGATTAAATTATTCTTAATTGTAACTCTCTAATCAATTAATAGGTACTACTAAATAAAAAAAAAAGATAAAAATAATAATAATTTATGATTCTAAATAAATTACATAAATTAAGTTTAGAAAAATGCTTGTCTTGTCTTGGTGATAATACAGTTATTTGTCAACCTTGCTTATTAAGGATCCAAAAGTAGGTCAAAGTTACAAGACTTTTGTGGATCAACATGTGTCTCCTAAGACTATCTTTACGTTTCGTCTCGAATTCACACATATCACATTTAAACATGTTTAACTCTGATGTACTTTTATGGATCACTTTGTGTATATTCAGATATCTCTTACGTTTTGTCTCAAATTCACACACCTCACACTTGAGCATTGTTAACTCTGAAATATTTTTATGGACCAATAGGTGCTTTTTAAGAGAATCCTTATATATATTGTCTCATATTCACACAATTTACATTTAAACATTGCAATATCCAATGTACTTTCATGGGTCATTTTATGTCGGTTCAAACTTTTCTTATATATTGTCTTTTTTTTTTTTTTTTTTTTTTTTTTTTTAATGGCATTAGGTCATTGACCATGCAGCCAGTTACCTAAGTTTTAAAATTAAGAATGTTCTAACCTAAATCTAACAAAATTAATAAAAGGAAAAACTTGTTTATATTTAAAACAAGAGCCTAAACCCAGTTATATCGACAGGGGGAGGCAATTAAAAGAAAAAGTCGAGGGAAAACGGGGACACACGCTTCTCATCCTGGGGTCGATCAGGACATTTTTATAGCTTAGACAATACAAGGTAGACCACGGTAAGTGAGGTAAAAAAAAAACATGAGGAAAAACACAGGGATTACGAGACTAACCTATAGCTTAATATTAGTTTCTTTAATAAAAATCATAATATTTTTATATATTTCCCTTGTTCCTATTGTAAGCAAGCTTAGCAAATTGAAAGGCGCAAGAGTATTGCACTCCTCAATAATACTTTGTATTAGCCTGTCAGAGGCTTATATATTGTCTTAAATTCACATATTTCACAATTGAACATTGTTAACTCTGAAGGACTCTTATGGAGCAACAAGTGCTTCTTAAGATTATTCTTATATTTTGTCTCATAGTCACATGATTCACACTTACACGTTGTTATCTTTGAGGGACTTTTATGGGCCAACAAGTGCTTCTTAAGTGAATCCTTATATTTTGTCTCAAATTCACACAACTCACACTTGAACACTTCTATCTCTGAAATACTTTTATGTATGCGAAAAATGTGTGCGTTAAGATTACCCTTACGTTTTGTCTCAAATTCACACATTTCACATTTAAACATTTCTATCTCCGATATGCTTGTATGGGTCATCTTGTGTTGTTTCAGATATTTCTCACATCTTGACTCATGTACACATTTCACACTTGAACATCGTTAACTCTGAAGGGCTTCTGTGGAGCAAAATGTGTGCCCTAAGATAATCCTTACATTTTGTTTGATAATCACACATTGCACATTTGAACATTGTTATCTCTGAAGAAATTTTATGGAGCAACAAGTGCCCTTTAAGAGAGTTCTTATATTTTGTCTCAAATTCACAAAATTCACACTTGAACATTTTTATATCTGAGATACTTTTATGTGTGCACACAGAATGTGTGTGTTAAGATGATCCTTACGGTTCGTTTCAAATTCACACATTTTACATTTCACTATCCTCGATATACTATGGGTCATCTTGTGGTGTCGTTTCAGATATTTCTTACATTTTGACTCATATGTACACATTTCACACTTGAACATCGTTAACTCTGAAGGACTTTTATGGAGCAACAAGTGCAGCTCAAGTGATGTCTTATATTTTGTCTCAAATTCACAAAATTCACACTTGAACATTTTTATCTCTGAAATACTTTTATGTATGCGAAAAATGTGTCCGTTAAGATTAGCCTTATATTTTGTCTCGAATTCACACATTTTACATTTAAACATTTTTAACTCCAATATACTTCTATGAATCATTTTGTGTTGATCCAAATATTTCTTACATTTTGACTCATATGTACACATTTCACACTTGAACATCCTTAATTCTGAAGAACTTCTATGGAGCAAAATATGCATCTTAAGAGAATCCTTATATTTTGTCTGATAATCACATACTTCACATTTGAACATTGTTATATCTGAAGAACTTTTATGGACCAATGAGTGTCTCTTAAGTCTAGCCCTATATTTAGTTTCATATTCACATGAGTCACACTTGAATATTTTTATCCCTTTACGACTTTTATGGGTCGATAGGTGATCGTTGAGAACATCGCTATGTGTTGTCTCATATGTGCACATATCACAGTTATGCAATGTTGTGCCCAAAGACTTCTCGAGTTTGACAGATGGCTCTTCGAAACTGAAAGTAAGAATTGTTTTTCTGTAAGTAACTAAGTATATAACAATGTAACCTTATAGACTGAGAGCCAGCTGCAATCAATGACCAACATGCCGGCACTGCAAGTAAACCGTCTAAAATGGTGGAGGGAGGTATACAAAAGAGATCCGCTGTTGCGATGCCTATACCTATCTCGCGCGGAAGTGGAGGAAAATCTCGAATAATTTTTTTTGCCCCTTCCCCAGAAAAAGCAAGTGCAGTAAACCTAAATTGAACATGAAAAAAACACTTTTTTTCATGTTCAATTTTCGAAAAATGTTCAGTCCAACAAAAATTTTTTTTCCGCCAATTTCATTTTCAATGAATCCGATTTGTATAAGAAAAAACATGTTTTTTCATCAATCTTTTTTTGTGATGAAAAAGTCTACGTCCAAAAATTTTTTTGGAAATTTATTTTTCAGTACAAATCATTTTTGATCAAAATAATAGCCTTTGCGACGAAACATTTTTTTATCCCTTCTCTGCCCACGGGAGGACAAGAAGGGGGGATGGGTTTCTTTAGCCTCGGTTCATGTTGTGGCAGTGATTAATGATAATTTCTCACTATTTTTGGATCGAGTACTGCATGATGAGGACGGAAAATGCATTATGTCGGGTGCGGGGACAGGATGCAGTAAAAATAATTTTTTGTTAGTTTGTAACATAATTAACAATATGTGGGCACAAAAGTTGCCAAATTTTAAATCCTTTATTTCACGATCGACGTTCCAATTTTCGCGAATTTTTTTCGTCCCTTTTTTGCGCCCCCCCCCCCCCTCACCCGTAGCCCGCGGGTGGATTCGGATGCAGTAAATCGCATATTTGGTTGCCAGGATGTGCCCAGGATCAATTGCACCCAATTCCGTGATTTTACCTCTTGGGGTGCCGGGGCCCCACCTAGTGGCTCAATGCCATTATTTTTCATGGGTCATGGACCGCGTGACTCAGGATGCAGTAAATGACATTTTTTTGTGTTCTTGGACACCCAGAAAATCCATTTCTAGCCTTTACTGCATTTCCACCCAAGGGATTCAGGCTACTTCCAGTTGCGCGCCGTCTTGGATGATGTAAATGATTTTTCTGGGGCAGGGGTAAAAAAAGTGTTCGAGATTTTCGACACTTCCACGCGAGATAGGTATAGCCATTGCAACAGCGGATCTCTTTTATATACCACCCTCTACCGTTTTAGGCGGTTTACTGCAGTGCCGCTTATTTAGGTCATTAATTGCAGCTGGCTCTCGGTCTATTATAGGTAGACAAATGGATATATCTTTATTCTGTCATGTTTACAATAGCCATAGGGTGTAGGAACATATAGAGGCTACAGTAAAAAGACCAACATAGATACATATAAATAAAATACCATTAAAAGTTATAATAATAGACTATAATTCCATATTAAAAAAAAAGAATAAAATTATATTAAAAATAATTTGGAATAATCTTTAACATTTTTTTATGTTTTGTAAATAAACAAAAATGTCTAAAATTAATGTTATTTAGAAAAAACTGTGAAGAGTATTCTATAGAATGTGCAACAATTATATAAAAACTGCAGTAAATCGGCAAAGAAGTTCTCCATCAGAAAAAACTCTTTGTTTGCATCCATTTTCAAAGCTAATTTTATTTTCTCCATAAAACCTATTTTAAGTAATTGAGCTTCATGATCAGATGAAGCAGATGTTAGTACATCATTCACCTAGGTATTTTGAAAATTCTTCTTTATGTTATCTAATAATGTGGCTGAAAGCTTTGAAATTCTAGTTGACTCATTTATTTTTTAGTCAAATTGTGTAATAAGATAAAAAATGATTGATGTAATATAATGTAATAACATTATTATAAATATAAAAAGTAACTAGTAATTAAATTTATGTTAAACATAATATTGGCTTTCACTTGATTTAATGTGAGGTCAATATAGATACAGAAACTGTAACGAAAATATTGCTATTAATAAACATTGATACTAAAACATGAGTATTAGGGTGGAACGAAAAATTTTTTCTTTTTAAATTGTTTTGCTATAGGTGCATTTGGACAAATAAGAATGATTATCAAAAGCTGATCAAAATATCTTAGCATTTTCAGGTTCCTCACAGGACCGAAAGTTTAGAAATATTGGTGATTTTACAGGTTCTTATTACCTTCGTTGGTTTATTTAAAAAAACATATTTTATGCTAGACATAGTACCTAAAATAATTATTAAAGTATGATAAAAGACCCCTCAAATCAATTTGCTTTATCCTAACATCTTCCGGCTCCTCATTTTTTTTAAATTCGCGCCGCATATGTGAATTACGCGACAAATAACTCACTCGAATACAATCACAGTCCAAGCGACAGGCGTCTATGACTGGGGAGGGGAGGTAACAAGTTATAGCCTACTTTCATTTGTCTGAGTACTTCTTCTAAGTATTGTTTTTAGTTGTGTGTTCTTTGTGGATTTTTACGTGATTCGTGGTTGTATATCGATTGTTCGTTAAAAGTTACAATATTTACGTTAATATGGCAACTATAAGTCAACTTCGTTGCAAGATATTTGGGCAATCTAAAATATTAAATGATCGTGTGTTACCTACTTTTAAAGATGTTAATATCTTTCGTTATTTATTTGTTTTGAATGATCTAAAATATAAATGTGCTGGGAGAGATCTAGGTGTTTCTGAAATTCTCGTTGTACCAAAAATTGAAGGGATTTGGCAACGTACCTCAATTCCTACCGTTTTTCGTAATCGCATCTGGGCGAAATAAAAAAAAAAAATCATGAACGTTATAAGCAAATTTAGAAGAGTTTAAAATCTAGAAAAAGTACGGCCACCATGGAATCAAGAAAATGAAAACGACTGAGGAAAGGAAAGCATCCAGGGCATTGAAAAACATGCCATCATTAAGTTCCACCGTTTTAAAGAAGCACGCCTCTCATTCAGCTTTACTAGCAGTATGAAATTAATGAAGAAGAGGAAGATAGTATCCAACGTGGTCTTACGGCACGAACCGTTAAAAAGGGCAGCAATATGGAAATGTTTGTTACCAAAGCGGTAGACGAGAGTTTTCCTGATTTTTCACACTCCTTGCATTACCGAAGCTGTTGAATGACTCGTGCATCTTGCAACTGTGGCCAAGAAAACCGAAATGGATTCATTTAAGCCCGTATAAAATCAATAAAAATATTGCCATCATTTCTGAAATCAGATTACTTTAAAAATAGATAATAACTGAAATATTAAACACGTTCTGCATTTATTTGTTTTTGCATGTCTATTTGTGTGACTTTTTTTTATGAAACGTCTGATTTTATTTCATGTTCATCATTACATAGTTGTTGAATATAATAATAAATTCGAGTTGATCAAATAAGACACATTTTTGGAAAGTGCATTTTTTGACTCCCTTAAGGAACCTGAAGTGTGCATAATAGCATTTTAAAATGTTGCACAGTGATTTGTGGTACATTAAGACACTTTTTGGCGACTATGACATTACTAATATCCAAGGAATAGAAAAATAACTAAGAAAAAATTAATGGTATAAAGAAAGCTTTTTCTAAAATTTTGCAACCATTGAGGAACCTGAAAATAACAAAGTGCCGTTTTCAATTTTTCCACAGTTATTGATAACAACCAAATGAACCTTTTGGTAACTATTTGGAAATAATTTTCGAACAGAAATTAAAAATTTCATTTTTCGTTCAACCCTAATGAGTATGCCTATGTTGATGATACATTGTACTTACCCATTCCAACACGGAGACACTATGTATACCTGCTGGAATGGGTAAATCAACGACTATATTGATTAATATTTATGAATGTTAATTTTACAATATTGTATGACCTATATTGATTCATAGTTTGTGTAACAATATTCTATATAGCTCAGTTTTCAGAGAAAAAATATTGGCATGAGCTGGGGAAAAAATTCTTTTGATTTTCTGGTAGACTTTACAACATTGGTAATAGAAAAATATCTAAAATTGTTCTCAATGCCATCGTGGATAGAACGTACAACAAATTTGTGTCAAACTTGGATATTTATTTATTAGAAATAACTTTTAAAATACGGAACATACAAAAACTGTTGTAGAGGTGAAAATTCAAGAGCACAAAATTGTTTGCAATAAATTTCGTGAGTGTAGCCATCAGTCATAAAATATCAATCAAACTTATGGCATCACGAGCCTACCTACGAACAACAAATGTAGCATTTTTCCATGTGCGTCCGCACAAAAACTTTAATAACATTTGAATAAATAATCGGATTGTAATGAAGAAAAAAATATTTGACAACGCAAAAGTATAATCCTCATTATTATATAATAATAATACATATTTTAACCGTAATACATGTTTTTTGTACTGAAAAATAAATGCAAACTTTTTTACCTATCTTAGAGCCTATTCCATTACTTTATTTGTATCTTGAAATATACTTGTTAACATATTTTGGGATCTTTATCTGTCACATTTTGGCATCATTGTAGTAAAAAAATTTTCAAATGTTCTGGACAGAACATGAGTTTACTTTACAGTTTTGTGAAGTTTTAGATTATAAAATTTTGGTTTCTAAATGCTCTCAAATGATGAAAAATTAACCTTGACATATGAAAAAAACATCCAAATTTAAAGCTAAGGGCATCTATTTTTAATTAGCAACATCCATTTTTTTCATTATATTTCACCTTCAACAAGAATTTGCAATACAGTGCATGCATCTTAAAATCAATTTTTTTTTTATAAATGTATTATCAGTATTGAATACTCATGTGTGTAGTTCCACATTCACAAGTAGAGTCAATTCAACTCAATCCAACATAAATTTATTAAAATTTTTATTTATTACAATGTATTAGTTATATAATTAATAGACCAAACCCAACTAGTGAAGACCTCTTCATAGATGAAATTGACTCCTATTTAGAAGAAACGAAAGAAGGTAACCAAATCCAAATTATAACAGGTGATATATTAATATTAATATTTTAGACAAAAACGCACATATAGTTAATAAATATTTATCAATAATGGGAAAATATGGCTTTCTACCCTACAATCAGATTCCAACACATGCAACTAAAGATAGTATTAGTTGTCTAGATCATATTTTTGTAAATAAAAAACAAACCATTAATAATATCAGACTTTCGTCATATGTACTAAATTGTAACATAACTGACCATTATCCAGTAGCCATAAATCTTATACAGACTGTCTATTTTACGAGGGCCACACCAAATATCTCGCTTAATATCTATTGTAGAAGAATACAGTTTTAGAAACAGTTATCCCATGTTTTGTGAGCTATATTTCAGTAAAAAGAAATTTGAAATCCATAGCCTACTTTATGAGATATATTGCAAAAACCTGAAAAATAGGAAAACCACAAACGGTTATAGCTTCCTTATTTGAGGAGATACGAAAAAAGTTAAAGGAATGGAAGTTGACGGCAAAGACAATAAGAATAATAACGTGTAACAAAAAAATCGAAAAATGCAGTTGGCTTTGACATACGCTATTGTGCAAAAATGAAAAATACGTATCTCAAAGTAGGCCATGACGCCATTAATTCCGTTATTTTTTTCTCATTCCAACGATATAAAACATGTCACAGAAATTTTAACCGATAGTGTCAATATTTAATATTTTACGAATACCACAATTCATATAATTGAATCGTAACAATCAGCTGCGCCATGATTAGTGAAAAACAATGTATACAGTTATTAATAAATTTGACAGATTGTCACTGTTGTATGTTGCGTTGTCGAGTTCTAAGACAAATTTTATATCAGTAATTATGGTGTACACCAATAATAACAAATTCGATATGATTAGCATTTATTGTCAGTACAATTTTGACGCTGAGATGGCAGTCACGGTTTACGAAGATAGATTTCCAGATGCTCCGCAGCCAAATCGAACTATGTTTAGGAAGTTAGTTCAAAATCTAAAAACGCACGGTTCATTTTCAAAAAAAGTAGTAAGGCGAGCGCATGTTGCGGATAATGTAAGAAAAGTGAATAGAGTAATGAATTATGTTAACCAAAATGAGGAAACCTCTTTGAGACAAATTTAGAGAAACTGTCGCATAAAAAAAGACAGTGCAAGAAAAATATTGAAAAAAAACGGATTTCGATGCTACAAAATGAGGAAAGTTTAACATTTAAATGAGGGAGATAAGCCAAGGAGAGTAAGATTTTGTAGATGGTTATTAAATAAGAAAAGGAATGACGTGCTGATATGTAGCAAAATTCTTTGGTCGGACGAATCAAATTTTTCTAATAATGGACTTTTCAATAGAAATATGCATTATAAGTGGACACGAGAAAATACACATTGGTGCAGAGAGACTGCTTTCCAAGAAAGATTTTCTACGAATGTTTGGTTGGGTCTTTTAGGGACTAAAGTAACTGGACCTTATTTTTATGGTGGCAAATTAACCGCTCGTAGATACTTACCTTAATTTCCTGCAAAACGAATTTCAAGATTTTCTTTATGAATTAACAGTGGCAGAAAGATTAAATTATTCATATTTTCAACAAGATGGGGCTCCACCTCACACTGCTGTAATATGTACAAATTATTTAAATCAAGTTATGCCATTTTTTCGTCTGGGGTTACATTAAAGACAAGGTATTTCAAACTGCCCCTGAAAATATTGAGGACATCAAAACCAGAATTTGAAACGCATGTGAGGCAATTACTCCTGAAATGCTCCAAAATGTAATGCGTGACGTGTCTCGTAGAGCACGTTTATGTGTCAGAATGCATGGTGCACAATTTGAGCATTTGTAGTTAGAAAAATAAATACACACAATTTCTTTTCAATATAGTAGTAGGTATATTTAAAAATAAATTATTATTTGTTTGCTTATAATTGTATTGAAACATTCTTTATAGGATTTTGCAAACAGTAGAAAAAATAACTATCTATAACTAAAAGAAAAACTTTGTGTAGAAATATTAATGAAATCTTTGCATTCTTTCGATAACCTGAATTCTGGTTATGCTAGCAAATTGAAATCCTAAAATGAATTTGTCTAATTTCTTATTTGACAATTCTCATTCTAACACTAGCATCCACACAGTCCCCTACGGCCATGCAGATTAAACTAGTATCCACATAACCCCCTACGATTATGAAGATTCAGTTAAAAATGAGAACAAAGACCCAAAATGAATTTATTTATCTACCTTGTCTTAAAAAATTGTTCATTCCAATGGATTACATTTTCATGAAATCTATCATTCTGTTTCCTGGAAATGCTTAGCCTTTGAAACGCTTTTCGCCCTTATTCTGAAGGGCGAAAAGCGTTTCAAAGGCTAAGCATTTCCAGGAAACAGAATGATAGATTTCATGAAAATATAATCCATTGGAATGAACAATTTTTTAAGACAAGGTAGATAAATAAATTCATTTTGGGTCTTTGTTCTCATTTTTAACTGAATCTTCATAATCGTAGGGGGTTATGTGGATACTAGTTTAATCTGCATGGCCGTAGGGGACTCTGTGGATGCTAGTGTTAGAATGAGAATTGTCAAATAAGAAATTAGACAAATTCATTTTAGGATTTCAATTTGCTAGCATAACCAGAATTCAGGTTATCGAAAGAATGCAAAGATTTCATTAATATTTCTACACAAAGTTTTTCTTTTAGTTATAGATAGTTATTTTTTCTGCTGTTTGCAAAATCCTATAAAGAATGTTTCAATATAGTAGTAGGTAGTACTGTTATACATAGTTTTTCGTTTTTTTTTTTTTGATGTTCGTTTTGTACTTGTATTTTTATTTATGAGATATTTATTGGTTTGTATTAAATTGTAATAAATAATTACGGAATTATAATTATTATAAAGTGAATTTTTACTATTATGGCACAGCTGATTGTTACGACTCAATTATATAAATTGTGGTATTCGTAAAATATTAAATATTGACACTATCGGTTAAAATTTCTGTGACATGTTTTACATCGTTGGAATGAGAAAAAAATAACGGAATTAATGGCGTCATGGCCTACTTTGAGATATGTATTTTTCATTTTTGCACAATAGCGTATGTCAAAGCCAACTGCATTTTTCGATTTTTTTGTTACACGTTATTATTCTTATTGTCTTTGCCGTCAACTTTCATTCCCTTTAACTTTTTTCGTATCTCCTCAAATAAGGAAGCTATAACCGTTTGTGGTTTTCCTATTTTTCAGGTTTTTGTAATATATCTCATAAAGTAGGCTATGGATTTCAAATTTCTTTTTACTGAAATATAGCTCACAAAAAATGGGATAACTGTTTCTAAAACTTTATTCTTCTACAAT